>CM060832.1:31200833-32574166 GCA_030762175.1 Metallyticus violacea
AGGATTTGTGTCTCGGAATCTGGACATGCCATAGCAGGCAGCATCTGTGCTCATCGTCAGACTTCGCTTCTTAAAACTGTGTATAAAATCTTACTTTATATAAGAAAATACTAGAAATGCTGTCCTCCCTTAGCTAAACAGGCATAGTACCGGTAAACACATTCCGATCGACACGATTTAGCTTCGACCATGTGTAATGTTTCTGATTTCATTTCGTATGAATGAATTTTATTTCAGCAAACAACATTACAATTAAATTTACATAAACAAACAAAATATATAGGAATTTAGCAATATCAAAACTAAGGTTCCCCCATACTTTAACCCCTGGTTGTATGTATGGTAAAGACCCCTACAGTAAATCATCATTTTCACAGTTGTGTGTGCCGTCAAGCTCCTTCCTTATACTTCTTCACTTTTTTACTTTTCCAAAAAATTACCCAATCTGTTCATATTTTAATTGCCATTATATCTTGTTTATCGCATTTTTCAACCCAGATACTATCCCTGCACCTTTTTACCATTTTACATTCTTTTAGACAATGGAACGCACCATCCACTTTCTCATATACAATACATCCTTCTTTAAGATATTTTTCTTAATCATTTCAGAAATAATACCCCCATACACATCCATGCAAAATCTTCTAAATTGATCACAATTACAATCTTTATATCATACTATCCCCAAATTGTGTTAATTATTTTTATTTTTCTTTGTATCTTCTACTCTCTGTCTCACTTTTTCCCAAAATCCACTGACGTTACTTTCACCCAATCGCCAAACATCCCTCATTCCAATTTCTTCTATAGGGTACTCAACTCCCCAAACCATCTCTCTTCCCAGTACACATTTCATATGTTTTCCGAATTCTTCAATGTGTGAAGATTTGTTTTGTACACTTTGTCCTTCAGGCTACTCCACAAATCAAAATCACAGACTTAGAACTGGGGAGGGAGAGGCCCATATACAATGGACAAGCGCACTCTAGTAAGGTTTGGGTTTTATAATTTTGTTACTGTATATGCAGAAGATACTAAAACCCTAACTTGTGCTAATTTCGCTAGTGATTTATCTGTAGAACTTTCAAGATTTGCGTCAATTTCGTCTAATTTGTCTTCTGTTAAAACTGTACGCCTTCGTGTGTTTCTTTTACACTGAACCGGTAATATAACATTTATTCACAAGATTGTGAATTGCAGTTTTGGAAGGAGGTAATTGCCCAGAGAACTTCCGAATAAATCCCTCACGACTGTGATTAATTCATTCATATTAATGGTAACATAAACACGAAAATACGTTGCTCTAAAGAATTCGCGAACGAAAGTAGTTTGGTAACTGCTCGGAAGCTAAAAGAAAGGCTGGTTGCTAAGAATGGGGAGGAAAAGACGCAAAGACGAAAACCGCTAGCGGAGAGGATATATTCTGTTATCCCGGTAATATATATAATTATTTACGTACTTTAAAAAAGAATAAAAAAGGTGAAATTTTCATCCAAGTATGGAGGAGGAGAGAAAAATTGGATTGTTAGGGTTGGGGAAGAATATTTAAATACCTACTTCAGCTTGCTCAATGGCTAGCAGTTTGTGTCCATGCCCCAAATTTCTGCAAGGTGGGATAAAATGAAGGAGATGCCAGAAGGAAACAAATTTGTAATGGTGTTTAATGCCTGTTTTGACTGCTGAGGCACTACAAGGCCAATATCCACGGACAGTGAGGCATGAACAAGATGAGTTCTTTAACATTGTTTCCTATGGCTGGCAGAGTCCCCACCTGCAAAACATTTGATCCCTCCAGAAAGGTCACTTTCATACCAGACCCAGGGACAGAAACCTTTCCAAGAGCAAGCACACCACACCAGCCCACTGTTGACCCTGCAATAGAAGCAACAGAAATATCCATTCCAGTATTTGCTTAAGTGATCAGGGGAAAAACTCCTCCCCCAAAAAAGTAAAACCAATGAGGATGGTCGGTCAAAAGGGATTTGAATCTGGGAATTTATAAATGCAAGTCCAAAGTATTATCATCTGAGCTATTCCTTTCGGTTGGGGGAAGAGATTGTGTTAGCTAGTAATATTAGCATGTAGCTCTAATCACAATGATTAAGAATAAAAATTATAATTAAACATAAATGAAAAATAGAGGAGAGAAGAAGTCTACAGAATATCATTGATGGATTGTAAATCTATACATAATAAATGAAACTACAAATACAGTATTTCCTAATAAGTTTGTTCTAAGTATTTTTGACCTCCGTTGTTAATGATATATTTCCTTGTACAGTAGAACAAAGCTTCTGAATAGCTGTCTCTCAATTAACCGATCTGGATTATCTGACAATCTTCCTGCAATTAATTTTTTCTGTAATTAATCCGAAAACTCCATTAAAATTCTATCTAAGTGTTTAATATTATATTAATTATGAATTATTAGTATTATGATTACTGGTCTCCAAGGAACCTTATTCAAAGTTACTGCATAATGGTAAACTCAGTATTCAGTACAACTTTTCTTCTTTTAACACTTTGGCCACTCAAAATACAGCAACCTTGAAGCTTGTAAGCCAGTTTTGCACTTTGCTGTGGAATTTTACCCCACAATGCAACATGCCATGACTATCAGCTCAGATAAAATGCAAAGTTTTGGATATAGAAATGAAAGTGATAATAGAGGTTTGTTAATGGTAAATAGTGATTAACTTAGCTATTGAATTTGATGTTGTATTATATCAGTTTGGGACATCATTAAATCAGCAGAGATCCTTATATAATATTTGAAGCAAGAAGATGAAACTTCATTCTTGGACATTGTTTTACTTCATAGAATAATAACTGACAACAGAAAAAAAAAAAAAATGTGGTAGTATATAGAATATGTATATGTGTGTGTATATACACACACACACACACACACACACACTTAAATGTAATTACTTAACCACAGAGCTACGCAAAATTATTATTGTTAAATGCACTAAATGAGTGTTAAATGAAAATATTCCAGATGTTGATTGATTCATTAGAATTCTCAGCTTCTTACCCCAAACACATCTTGTTTCCTAAAATTTATAAACCAGGTTAATAGCACCAACAACAACAAAAAGAATAATAATAATTTATTTACTATCATTGACTCATTACATGTGTCTGACATTGTCAAAAATTATTCACAAGGTACAAATCATTTATAAAAAAAAATATAAAAATAATCCCTCTTTATATTACTATAGTTTATCTAACCTATATCATCTATATATTAGTAATTAGGTACTTTATTTCTCACTAAAATTTATTTATTATAAGCATCTTAATTAGTATTTATTATTTATTATACAGTATCAAATCTTTTATTAATGGATCTTTACAAGTTGATTTAAATATTACACATATTTTATGGAAGTTATAGTAATAATAATTTATTGTCAATAGACTCAGTACAAGGGTCTGACATTATCAAATGTGATTCAAGAGTTACAATGAGGTACAATGATTTACAAATCGTTACACAATCCAGTATTACATTATTATTTATAGTTTGCCTAACCTATATATACATCTATATATTGGATACTTTTTAGCTCGTATTTAAATTTATTTTCTAAATGTGCCTTAATTTGTATTGGTAGTTTATGATACAATATTAAACCTTTTATTTAATGTTTATAAGTTGATTTAAAATTTATATGTATCCTATGAAAGTTATCCTTACTTCTAATATGTATAATAATTATTTATGTTATCATTTCTCTTCTTCAAGGCCAACCACTATAAGGATACCCTTTTCCCTAAATACATTTTTGCATGACTCTATGCAGGGTAATCCATATGTACATTATAGAAATTTCTTTTGTAAAACTTGAAAATTCTATTCATATTGGTAGGTAATATCAATACTTCCCCATACTTCTATTCCATATGATAAAAATAGGTACACTATGCCTAAGATACAGTTAACAGTACATTATCATCCAGATACAAAGATAGATATCTTAACACATAAAATCTTGTGCTAATTTATTTACATATATACTCAAAATGGAATCCAAGGTAGTTGGCCATCCAAGTGTAATCCTAAGAAATGATAGCTAGTGACCTTTTCTATTTTCAAATTATTTTAAGTATTCTGCAATATCTAAATTCTTATGTGAATGTGAATGTTCAAACATATTTAATTTACTTTTTTTATGGTTAACCTTTTAAGTTGGTATCACTTAAGTAAACTGACAATTTTTCCAGGCAATCATTGTTTCCCCTAAATTGTTTAGAGATTTTTCGGATCAAATCATTTAGGTTTCATCAGCAATGATATATGTTGTCTTATGGCAAGTTGATTATATATATTAAATCAAGACCCAACATAGGGGTCCCAACATAGACCCCTGTGGTATACCCATAGTTACAATCTGTCGATTTCAGATAATTTTGCTTGTATTAGTATGTGCTTGTTATATCTTGTTAGTAAGGTAAGACTAGATCACATTATGTATTTTTCCCCTTATACCATAAATTTTCAATTTATTAAAAGCACAGAATGTGACACACAGTCAAAGCCTTAGATAGGTCAATAAATATCCTGCAATACTCATACCTTTTCTAAATTTTCCAGTAATCTATGCATAAAGTCCATGACAGCTGTTTTAGTTGAAAGGTTCTTTAACCTATCCATGATGATAGTTAATTATACTATACTTATCTAAGGAATTAGAAATTCTAAATAATAAAGTTTTTCAAATTTTTTTCCAAACACAGAAGTTAATGATAGTTCATTTTAGGCAATCTGGGAATATGCCTTCAACTATGGAATAATTAATGAGGTGATTTAGATGAGATGCAAGGGCATATTTGCATTTTTTCATTATTTTAGGGGATATACCATTCCAACCAGAAGACTGGCTTTTAAAACTAATTATTATTTTGATAATCTCTTCAATAATAGTATATCTCAAAAACGTGGATTTAACTAATGAAGCTTAAGTACTAATGTGATCATCTGATTTATAGCTCATATTATTCCCAACATTTACAAAAAATTATTTAAATAATGAATGTACTTTGTTTGGATCATTGATAAATTTATCTTTATATAATAAGCATGGCTTGAATTTTTAAACCCTGAATTAATTTTTTTAATGAGTTAAAATAGGTTTTTTTTTTTTAAGTGTTTTAACACTTTTAGGGTAGTTTTTTCCAGTTTCTCTTAGCTGGAGTAAAATAAACACATTGAAACAAATATACAATAATACTAATTTATTTTAATTTAATTTTACTTGCATTTTCACTGTCCTAAATACAAAAATACATAAGCATTTAAAATATTCAAGTCTTTATAATGTCAGGGCACTGAATTTTTAAAAAGTTTAAAGTTTTAAATATATATTTTCATTTTTAACTTGTAAAGCACTAAACCTAACTATAACATTTTTAACATAATCAACTCATTTAGAACATTTTGCAGTTATTTAGGTTACTGTTGCAGCACTACACTATTAAATACATTGCTAGGTTTTCTATGGTGAAGCTTTTTCTGTTGTCTATTTAAACATTCTTATATTAAGAAAATGTTCTCTCAACACAACTTGAAGTCCTCAGTGCAAATTTCAATGAAGCCACTGCTGTTGGTCCACAAGGTAAATCTACTGAAATTTGTTCCACCTGAAGATCAGCAGATACATTTTTCATTATTGCAAAACCTGAGTTCCACTGCAGAATGTTTTTGAGATTTGAAGAACAGGCTGCATCCCTGACCCAGGTATTTCTTTCTTTGAAATTGTGTCAATGATTTCCATTGCATCTTTTTTTTTAGACCTTACTAACGCATATGATGTATAAGACCACAAAATCCTAATATCTCAGTTGTACAAAAATGGAATTAGAGGAAACATGAATAGGTGGATTGAATCCTATCTCACCAATAGGAAACAAGTAGTGGATCTACAATATGAAAAACAACCGAGAATAAGTAATTATTGATCAAATACAAAAGAAATTATGAGAGGTGTTCCTTAAGGTTCAGTACTAGGGCCTCTGTTGTTTTTAGTGTATATAAATGACTTGCCTAATAATATTCAAAAGGCTGATATGGTTCTTTTTGCTGATGATACAAACATTCTTATAAAAGAAGATAATGATACTGTATTGCAAAATAAAGCAGACACGATCATGAATAGCCTCAATAACTGGTTTAAAATAAATGAACTAATCATAAACAATGAAAAAACTATTGCAATGACATTTCATAGATGGCAATGTAAAAACAGCATTAAACCTCAAATTATATATGATGGAAACATTATTGAGCACAAGGGAGAAACAAAATACATGTGAATGAAAATCTTAAATGGGATACTCACACTCATCATTTAGCAACTAAACTATTTGTTATATGCTTAAAAGTCTAAAAATGACACTGAATTTATTAGGATTGAAAAATGTATATTTTGCCCATTTTCATAGTCAATTAAAATATGGAATAAAATTTTGGGGAGAAAAATGTGAGAGTATTTAAAATCCAGAAGAGAGCAATAAGAATTATAAGTGCAATAGATAGTATGACATCCTGTAGACCCTATTTTAGGAAACATAATATACTACCATTAGCCTGCCTCTTTATAATATAGGTCATAAACCATATTAAGAGACATTGGGGAGAATTAGGTACAAATATAGATATTCATTCTCATAATACAAGAAGGAAAAATGACCTTCATGTGCAGATATTCAGACAAATATTTTAAAAAATAATCTCACAAATGTAGGCATTAAAATATATAACAACCTATCAATAAATATTAAAGAAATAACCAATATAAAACAATTTAATAAAGAAGTTAAGCCTTTCTACTACAACATATCTTTTATACAGTAAATGAATATAGGAACTTTAAATAAGGTATGTTGTAAATCTAGTATAATTACTAAACTTGTATATTGCTTATATTATATTCTGGACGAAGCCCATGTCATGTACATGATCAAAATGGTAAATAAAGTATTATTATTATTATTATTATTATTATTATTATTATTATTATTATTATAGTGAGATTCTTAGTTCAAGCTTTTGAATAGCTGCAGGAAGATAACTGAAATTGGTCTTAATAAAGGCAAGTGAAGAGATGTTCTTATTGTAAAGACAGGTTTTGGCCTTTGCTATGCAGGCTCTTTGTTGACGTCAAATGGGTCTATTACTCTTGATATCTTCAAAATAGTTGCCATAGTAGATGGATGACTGCAGCCAAATATCCCAGTGAGTGATGATAGGTTCAGACTTTCTTCACAGATGAAATAATGTTGTTCACTCCTGAGAAATTGTTCCTAATCTCTTCAGCCAATCGGTGTAAGCCATGAGCAAGGCGCGTGATATGCAGTATGTTTGGGTAGTAAATTTTGAAAGTTTTTTTTGCCTTGATCATAGGTTGCACTGTTGGCCATAAGCAGTAGAAATTTCTCATCACGGTTTTCTGATAGCCATAGGATGTGTAAAGGGTCTCTGATGGTGCAGGCTATGATGCTATAGTTTGTTTTATCCAGCATCTTGTATAATATGAGGCAGGGTTTACCAGCTTCTGTGGGGTCTAACCCAATTACCACAATGTTAGCAGTGAAGTGACCACAACTATTGGTGGTGTCATCTACTGAAAGCCAGATGTTATGGTCTGTAGTTCTGTTCTGATAAATTCAATATTTTTCTTGTATAGTTGGTGCAAATATTTTTTCCTTAAGGTTGATTCATCTGGTATCTTTTGGCCACTGATGTTTTGAAGTTTATTGAATACTGGGTTCTATATCACATGCCATGGTACATTTGCTGATGCTAACGACTCACATAAACGTGAACTAAAATTGTCTTCTAGAGAGTCACAAAAATGCTAAATTAGTGGTTTGAACTGGATCAACTGTTTCCTCTCAATGCTGCTGACATGCCTTACAGATTCTTTATGCTGTAGAAAATGTGGTTTCTGGTCACAGCTCACTTGCTTTTGCCATCTGTGGTAAAACTGCGATCTTTGCTGAATCTACAATCTAATCAACCTACTTTCAGAAATCTTTCCTTTTGGCATCTTGTTGTAGCTGTTAATAAACTGGAAGTGTAAGCTTCTTAATAATGCATTCACTTTGCTTCTAAATAAGAGTTACATCCAACAATTTTCTTTAATAGAAAATGTGACTGACAATAACGAAACAGAAAACGTCCGTGTGAGAGTCATTTGAGAAAAATATGTTGAACGTGACAGACAACAATGATATTACAAAATTAATTAAATTTAATTATATGTACAATAACCTTACTTTAAAACATTAGCCAACAATGCAGAAACTTCAAAGAGTTTGCACCAATATTTATGTTGCCTATGATTATAAGTTTGACAGTTTCAATCATTAGTTTATTAATAATGTTGAGATGTTTCAGAAATATAGGAACAGATGCACTTGGTGATCTGTAACTCATAAAATAATGGAAACTTCATCATTATTATTAGCTCTAACTGCTGCTCCTCCTATAAAATTTTTAGTGCTTGAATTATAGATCCATTTTAAGACTTTAAATGTTACATCATTTCTTACATGTATTACAATACCACTCCTTTATGTTTTTCTCTACCGAAACTACATACTATTACAAAATTTGGGATATTGTACAAGTTAATATTGTTATCATAAGGTCCATATTTAATCAATACTACTACTTGTGGCTTTATGTCTTCTAATACCATTTCTAATGCATTTTAATTTAACAACTGGGAACTTAATTTGGAAAACCTTGTTAAAATGTTTTAGTGTAGATAAATGAGTGTTGTACAATGGAAAATGTATGCTTAGTCATTACAAATTTCACAACAAATGAGTTTTTCACACAACTGCTTGCTCAACACTCTGCTAGCATGCCTGTATAAATTTTGAGCAAATACCATTTGATTGGTAAATACATGTATGACTCACCCAGTATATACATATACTGCCAAAATTTAAATTGTATGCATATTTTCCTTTTAATAGTATGAATAAATTTACTTCTTTGACTGTTAAAAATGCAGATTGTGCCGGTTTTTCATACATGTACCTAAATCTGTCCTTTCTCCTTTCTTCTAGCATGTTCATATGTCATGGTATGGAATTACCTATGTTCTACCTGTTCTGATTGACTGATATGCCTCTAAATTAACAAACACATGAGGAAGCTGGCTTCCTATGTTCCTGATTTGAGAGACAGATACTTCTAAGCTTTCTGTCTGACAGTATGGCAGTCAGGACACTCTGGGGTTGGGGGTAATTCTTTTGATTTTTAATTAAAAATTTTAAAGAGCTCTGAACTGTACACAATGACGCATGAACAAATTGAGTTGTTGATTTGGTTTATTTACGAAATCCCTTTAATATCTCAGGTCATCAGTATCCCATTCTATTCAGGGCATGAAAAGGCAATAAATTTTGCTCAGAGGCCTCTTCATTGAGACTTAAGGTTCTTTTTTGTGCTGTAAATGTATGACACAGGACCCATGGCTTTACTTCCCTTCTTAAGGAAGTTATTCTTAGAATTTTTATGCCCAAAAAAATCCATTGATCCTAGCAGGGTTTGAACCCATGAAGTTGGGTTTAGAAGGCAAGTATGGTTACCACTACACCACCAGGACCGACATACAAATTGAAAAGGGGCAGTAGTTTTAAGAATATTTTTCTGTAATTTTAATAATTGCATACATGTAAACAAACATTTTTCTCTAGCAATTTTAGTAACATTTCTTTGTTGCATTTTCTTTGGTGATGTTTTAAGTGATATTGTCTTACCTATTATTGTATCATGACTTTTATATTTGTTTTAAGGTTTATATTTTGAGGTATGCATGTGATTCCATTGTAGCCCACATAATACATGCCTGGGCTTTCATGTAAATTGTTAGATGGAATGGGTTAAAGTTCTAAATATTTTTATGTTAATCATTCTTTAAACATTTTTGTAGTATGCTTACATAATTGTTATTTTTGCATGGGATTGTCCTATTTGTAGAGAAAGTGAAGACACAATACATATTTTGTTTGAGTGTAAAGGGCATATCAAGTGGAGAATCAATCTGAGGGGAGAAATGATTGAATAGGAATAAAGTAAAAATGTGAAAAAGCTTTTACAGATAGACAAGAGGCAAATCAAAACTCTCAGAAAATATAACATTTAATTTCGTATCTGAACCAATACAGTGAAACATGATATAGAAATAGGAGTGAAATTATTGAAATTCGTAAATCGACCCTTTGAGCTGGGAATATGGGAAAAAATTTATATAAAAAAATATGAGGATAAGGTTATGAACTTTGAGATTCCAACAGAAGATAAATTAATCCAGAAGTTCATAAAATGTCCACGAGAGCTACACCAAATCCTCCAGCTAACCAACAATGAAGCCGACAGTTGACTCGCAACTGAGGATGCAGGCAAAAGCCTGCGAAACTAGTTTTGCATAATTCAACAGTAAGTGGAGCATAAGATTATTAAATCGACTCACTAGGTAATTAAGAACTCTCAGAAAATTCTTAGCACAAGTCATAATAAAGTGGAAGAGGGAGATAGAAGAAACAAATGTAAGAATAAGGGTGGAAGAGGCAACAACAAGACAGTTTGTAAGATGAAATTGATGGTAGAAGTTCGGAAGAAGGAAGAATCCTATTTGGCAGGAGTTTCCAGTAGGTAACTACTGATATTACACTGAATAGGGTTTATGGAATTTAAGATTGATCGTTAAAAAGGATTTAATTGTTGTGTTGGAATGTACTATGGAAAAATGACCAGGGTCAAAATTCATAAAGATCCCTTATTTTTGATAACCCTCTTTAGTACTTCAAAACTACTTGTTATATCAATATTAATGTGCTGCATTTTGTATGTACTGTTTTCAGGTTTTCCATTTATTATGTATAATAAATTCCAGTTGAAAATACCCTTCAATGTTGTTAAATTAACCTCTTCTTCCTTGTTAACAACTCACCTTTCCAGGGTTTACCAGGGCTTAAGTTGTAAATCGCGTCTCTTTATAGTATTAACAAAATTCATGTCACAAAAGTGTCAACAAGTTCATAACAAACTGTTGCAAAAGTAAGCAGAGCAATAGTTTCCTTAGTAGGTCAACTAAGGAAAAAAAATCACTGTTTGTAACCATTTTTACATGACGATTTAATTTTAACTGATGGTCTAAATCGTAGTGGCATTAGATCACATATGTGCAAGTTACACATAGAGGCTAGTAGTAGTTCAATACTCACTCATACATGCTGCACTGATATCATTTTCACCAGTTGCATGAGTGCCAATACTTTGCAATATGTTTGTAATCAAGCAGGGGTGAACATAGCTGAAGAAAAGCATAAATCTTCAAACCATATGAACCCCAAATGGGGGGTTACATTCCTTTTTAGGTGTGCAAATTAGGGATATTCATATTAGGGATATCGTATTAAATGCTTATATATAATATAAGCATTTAATTTGAAGAAAACATAATTTTAAGTGCCATTATGATTGTTTCATGCAAATAAATACAAAGATATCAATGATGACAAAAGAATGACATTATTCATATAACTGTCTGAAAATATAAAATTAATTGTTCACCATTTAATTTGTTGGCATTGCAATAAAATTATCATAATTATTTATGTTATTAAGAATATCAATGTTTGTTTAATAACAATATTAATAATTACATTGATTTGTTTAAATATATATTGATATTATTAAAATTATAATTTTACTTTCTTTATAAATAATGTCTGCACAAAATATTTATGTTTGCATTGTCATCATCACCTATTCTTTTCCAAAGACAATTTGCTGTGATTCAAAAAGATGTAGAGCTCTTGTTATATTCTGTTTGTAAAAACCAATGAGTTATTGGAATTTGTTACTTTCATTTGTCAAAAGAAATAAATTAATGCTACTTAATAACAATATTACATGGTACATGTATTGTATTTTGAAACATAAATAATTAAAAAAATAAATAAATTAATTTTATATGTATGAGTTTACACTTACTGAAACATTACATAAAAAATTATTTATACAGATTCTTTATAATATAATGTTATTCCTAAACTCTGATACATTAACCATTGCTCAACCTTCACATATTACACTACATGTATCCCTTTATTGTTCTTGGTATGAGAAAAGATATAGTCTTTGCACATAACACACTTAGTGAGATTGTTCATGTGCACTAGGATCTTTTCACTGCTGGTCCAAGTAATTGCAGCCATAACAGCAATCTTGATCAGATGACCAACAGAACTTTTATGAAATAATGATTTTACTATTAGTAACAAGAAAATTTTAAATTAATAGTATTTAATGTAAGTTCCTACAATAATACTAACTTACACTTAAGAAAGAAAAATAAAATTCTATTTTTCAACAAACAGCATTAAAAAAAGCTAAATTTATTTAGCATAATTGAATAATAGAATTAAATAATAATTTTGGGTTTAATTTACTTGTATATATTATCAACAGCAAAGAAGGAAACCACCGTTTACATCGTTTTTCTTACTTTTAATATAAAGATCATATACCAACTTTTACTAATTTCAATAGTGAATTCAGCTTTCCAGTGACACTATTGGAACATGAAAAATATGTTGTAATTTCTATTGTATTGTTCATTTTTATTTAATGCTAAGAGAAAGTAAGTCTAAATTAAGTGTTTTCATCCTGAAGGTTCTGAAACAACCACAGTAATTTGTATAACTTCCACTATGTGGTGGAGATGAATATCACATACATTATTGGCTACAAAGCTGTAAAATGATTTTGGTGGTATATCACACACTTCTTCAGCCAGGTCACCCAAGGTCTATTTTAGCCAGTAATGTGCTTCTGGATATAGAATCTTAGAAACTGGCTCATCAGCAATAGAAGCAATGAATTAGCTTGGATGTGCAATATATGAACACGAGTATTACATGCTGAGAAGAAAGTTGGAGTAAACTTGATATTAGGAATATCAGCAATAGCTCCAAAACTCGCACTTTGGCATACTTGCCTTCCTTTGATTTGCCAGCACCAGTAATGAACAGTGTTTTGCTATTCATTGAAATTGAGGTATTGTCTGATCTCCAGATGAAGGGGAATAATGACAAGACCAAGGTATCATTACAATGCCTGCAGTTTCACATTAACATGGCCAGAAAAATATAGTTCTGATGCCCATATTAAGCTGATTCATTGAAAACTGGGTAGTCATAGCACACCAGTAAATTAAAAAGTCTTGTTGTCCATTTGCTTCCTTTGATGGTCAAATTGCCATGCTAATATGACAATCCTGTTCATATGATGCTTAACATATGACAGTTCTTGGAGGGTAAAACTATCACAGAGCAAAATCATGATCTCAACTCCATTAAGAATATGTTAAATGTATTTGAACATAACGCTGCCAGCAAACTTCGGATATTTATCATAATTTAAAATATACACAATTTTCTTCATAGCAAAATGTGCCTCAAGGTACACATTTAGGAATTCATTTGTATTCCATGAAGAATGAAAGTGGAATACAATTCCTCCAAATGAACTCTACCATGAAGATGAGTTGATGAGGGATATACCACTGATAGTGCTTGAATTTAGGAATATAAAAACATTTTAATTCACTTTCCACTTTAGAAGACATCCTACAATATTCAGAATAAATAAGTTTCAAATGATATATTCAAAATTTGCTATTGCAGTAATAGCATCAAGCAAATACCAAAAAGTTACAGAATATTGGAAATATCACATGTGGAAATATGCTAATCAATTAGACAGCTCACAAAAACAGGTAAGAAATAGCTCTTAAGTGGATACCATTCCAACTTAGGAAATGAGATAGCAGATGAACTGGCAAAACCCTACTGCAAAACAAGACCAAACTACCCTTCCATAGCCTCTGATCACTCTTACAAAAGAAGCACAGAGTATAGAACAAAAGCAAAAAACAACAAATTATGGGAACAGAAAAAGAGCACCTGGAATAAATACTTGCATGTAGTAAGAAAGAATGAGGTAGCAATGTTTACAGACTCAACACATATCATGGCTGTTAAGCTGGCCATCTTCACAAAAGAAATATAAAAAAATTCACCTGCATGTACCATCTGTAAGGACCCAAACTCCATAATGAACAAGGACCATCTACTTCAATGCAGTAAAATAGATCTATATAAAAGGACAGAACATAATTTACCATTTATCTGCTGGGAAGCAAGAAAGAATGACTTTGAAAGCTTGGAGTTAAAAAAAAGGCCTATACAAATATTGGTTATGTGATTGTTGATGAAAGATTACAATGGGCAGGATATATCAGTGGATGGAAGATTCAAGCATCCCAAGTTATGAGAACTATCAGGAAGCTTATAAAAAAGTGGATGGAGACCTATCAGGAAGAACAGCCACCAATTTCTCCAGAAATTGGGAGGTGAACAAGATGCACAGGCAACAGTTGTCGGTCAACAGGAAAAAAGGCCAAGGCCCATTTTGGGTTGTAGCCATTTAATGAGAGATTATTGATAATGGATACTAGCCAAGTAATTTCTTTGTCAAAAGTGTTCAACAATTTTTGTACATTTATGCATCTTGACAAATTTGAAAAGCAATGGGTTTAGACCCCTTAAAGCATTCCTATCTTCTGTGACATTCATTTAGACATATGCTGTTTTTGAGTTATATATAATTAATGGCTAGAAAGACTATATGAGGCTGAGGTTGAGTCAAAAATGAAGTATGCAGTAGAAATTTGGGGAGTGTCAAAGGAAGGGACAAAGGTCGATGTACTATATAAAATGTTTAGTAAAGAGGTTCTGAGGTTACCAAAAAGTTTGCCAAGTGGGATAAGTTTGGCAGAACTAGGAAGAGTAAGAAGGCAAGGTTTAATAGCAGAGAGAATCTTGAAATATTGGCTCAGATGTCTAAAATTAGAATAATAACAATGTACTAAAAGAATGTCTTATGTACCAAAGAGATGTACTGGGAGGTGAGAGTTGATTTGGGGAGATGGAGAAACTATTAGAAGAAATTGGAATTGGGGATGCGTGGTAATTGAGTGAAAGTAACATCAGTGGATTTTGGAAAAAGAGAGAGGGTAGGAGATATAGAGAAGCATGAGAGTTGGGCTAGTCTAGAGGATAAAAGTTCTTTAGATTTACTTAGAATAGTTAAAAGAAATTGGGAATGAGAGAAATATATGGATAACTATGATCAACTCGGAAAAATATGTCTTGCATGAATGAGTAAAGGGGTGTTATTTCTAAAAGGATTAAGAAAAATTTTTATAGAAGGATCTATTATGTGTGGAAAAGTGGATAATGTGTTCTATTGTCTAATAGAATATGAAATGATAAAAATATGGAGGGAAAAATGAAATAAACTACAACATGATATAGTAGTAATTAAAATATCCGATATGAGGGCAAAGATTGGGAAATTTAAAATGATACACTATGGGTAACTTATTTACACACTTCACTTACTATATTTTCCTAAGTTGGAACAATGTTTCTGGAACCAGCGTTCCCATCCTCATCCGTTGACCCAGTGGTTTCTGATGCTCGTGTTGGTCCCTTGCAAGTTGTTGTGTGAACAGTGGTGACCTCTGGTGGATCTGAAATGAATCCAGAAAGGTGATCCCACGGCGGAAGGTCAAAATTCATAGCGATTTTATGATATTTTAAGATGAAAATATTCTCCCAGGCATTTAATTCAAATGGGTTCTTTATTTCTTTTAAAAGTTTTATCTCTGGGTTTATTTAATGATTTTGGCTCCAATAATGATGTGCAACTGCCGATTTTTCCATCTGTTTAAATTTGATGTTTCTAAAATGTTCTTTCTTCCGGATTGTCAGATTTCTCTTGGTTTTTCATATGTATTTCAAATTACAGTCTAAACATTCTATGGCATATATTCCTGATTTCTTTTCTATGGGTATCTTGTCTTTTAATTTTGAACTTAAAAGGTTCTTGATATTGTATCTGTTGATTGGGGCTAGCTTTATATTGAATTTTTTGAAAACCTTTTTGAACTTGTAGTGTAGTTATGGGTTATATGTGAATTTGCAATATCTTGTAGTGTCTTTAATTACTTCTAGAGTCGGTGTCTCTTATGGTTTTTTCCATTTTGTATTTGTTGATCCTTTTTATTATGGTTAAGGTGTTAAAGCCATTGTTTATGGCTGTGTTCATGATGTATTCAAACTCATTCTTGCAATCTCTTTAAAATTTAAGCACCAAAATGTAGGGATGCCATTGAAATTTGAAAGTGGAGGTGGCTGGCTATGAAATCTAAAATTTATTCATCACTTGTTTTCAATTTCACTCCTTAATAACTAAATTGAATGTTTTTGTTTAAATTAAATTTATTTTAAATAGGTAATTATTCAGACTGGCAAGTTTTGAAATGAAACCATTATATAAGCAAATGCAGTAGTAAGATGTAGCCAGTTATAAACAATTACATATTATTTTGTTAATTTTTATTAGTTTAAATAAAGAAGTGTTATGATTCTGTAGCATGCTGATATTTACTGCTGTAGGATACTAATTAGATTCAGGATTATGTTAAAAGGACCAAGAGGGTTATTCTGTTGAAAACATTGCACATTCTATAGCTTTAAATATGTTTTATTTAATTTTCTCTACACAAAAAGTAAAGATTTTTACATACAATTATACTAAAATGGTAACAGCTGTCAATATGTGACCAGAGGAAGATCTACCAATGGCAATAGCCATCATCTATAAATGCTGCACATTATGACTGCAAATTGTTTCAAATATCCTTCTTCTCAATGCTCCTAAACTGCTTTACTCACTAACTTTGCAACAATAGCACAGTATCTGGCAATGTTCCCTGACAACACAAGCTTCAATGACTGCTCAAAAATGCATAATTATCTAATATTATCAATGAGTTGCATCAAATTCTGTTAACACAGTAACTAATCTCAGTAATAAATTATTAAAATTAAAAATTTAATTTAATGTGCTCATTATAATATACACTTATTTACATGTGAAATATTGTCTTACTATTGGCATAACAGATTTTTCCATTTCCACCGTACAAAAGTGGCTTAATAAGTATGATTGAAAATCAAGGAGTTTTATTATAATAGAAGTTTATTCTATAATTCAATTTTATTTTTATAGTATGCAAACATTTTCTTCAGTCTCCTTTTAATTTTAAACAATGAACTTTCAATTACTGAATACTGAAGTTCAGGAAGGATTAAAGTTTGCCTGAATCAGTTTAATGCATGTTGGACAGGTGCTAGTTTGAAATCTGTTCAACAGATATTTAGTTCTATAATAATAGGATTTGCCTACATAAGTCTGTACCAAAACACAATTGTAATTGATTTTTTAGATGCTGTGTATAGTTATAATATTAAGCTCAGAGTAACTTACATTATAATGATCCAAGTCTTTTTCTCATTGTCTTCCTCTACTGAAACACTTATAGATTATATGAATATAATACTTTTTGAGAAAGTGTATAATAATAAACTTACCATTATACACTTCCAACATACAATGAAAAATTTATAAAAACAGCCCTGGAACATTATATTGCTACAGCTGTTGATTAGATACAGTTCTGGTGATTAAATGTCTAAACATAAAACTAGTAATTGTTTTCACTTTTTACTGATAACTATTTATGAATCAAGGGAAAAGGAGGAAAAAGGAAAACTAAAGGAAGAGAATATACATTTTTTCAGAGAGTTTAAACAATTATTCTCTTTGTTTTTAAAGGTCCTGTATCACTTTTCAAAACAATGTTGCACAAATTTCTTTAATGCTAAAACCGCATAGATTACATTATGCAATTCCTTTAGTTTTGAACAGCATTGCCTCTGTCAACTAAGCATCAATGCACACCATATTTAAACCCATGTTATAATATCTTAAAAATAATGCTCATAAAACAGCAAAAAACTACTTCTGAAATTAAAAGTCAATAACAAATATAAATAACATTACTTCTACATTTTAATGAAACATCACTCTTAAAGTATTTAAAGAAACTTAGGTACACATTTACAAATTAAACTAGCTACATATTTTTCACAATGCAACTTGAATTGAGTTTAGAACTTGGTTATTTAAACCCCCTTGGAAACAAGAGATTTTATGCACCAACAAATTTTACTGCACCTTATTTAGCACCCTCCACAATAACACATTTTTCAATAGTGCCAAGTTTATTCTGGTTAATTAAGTAAATATAATGTAAAAACAATACTGCAGTGCAAACTATATACTACGATATGTTCACTAGAGTGTTTAATTATTAGTAAATATCACTACATGGTACTAAAATGCACCAATTACTACTCCTTCCTGACAAAATTGAACCAAAGTATGAATTTTAAAGTTCTGTCAGAAAGTTAAATCAATTCAGAAAATTTCTATAAAGTATCATTTGTATAATTTGATCTGGTTTCTTTGTTACTTAAGTATACTAAGCTGATTACAAACCAAAGAAATAGAAACAAAAGTTTGTTTCCTTATTTATATGGGCCACATGTGCTCTAAATAATAGCCAATGGGTATTAGGGTATATTATCCATGTCTAAATATTTGATGCTAAAATAGAGATCCTTTTCCATATTTTACTGGGCCAGACTTTTTGTTTGTTTGTTTGTTTTGCGCATAACCAAGGAAATGACATATGATGCTTATGTCCACTTTTAGGCTTATGCCTCAATTATGTAAATTTAATCCTTCAATAGAATAAATCTTTCCTTGAGGAATGAATAGTGGACAGAAGGAAAGGAACCAGCTCCAACTGGACATACTGATATCAGTTCTAATAGTGAAATTTTATTTCATGAATATTTTTTCCTTCAAGATTTTTAAAAATATCAAAAGATAGAACATTTATAAATATACATTCTTCTAGGAAATATGACTGGTTCAGTTCCATCCATCAATTGGAACTTGAATATATCCATCATAAGGTGTATGTATATGTGTGTGTATATATATACACAAAACTGGAGCTCAAAGATAGTTAATTCTAAGCATGTAATTCTTTTACCAGCAACCTAATAACTATATTCCTTGCTGCTAACACCTGCATAGTATAATTTGTGAGCACCACATGAAGTGTCCTGTTTTTGATTTTCCACCTACAGTATGCAATGGCTTTTTTGGAAACAGGATCCCTAGGCTTAAGGTTCAATTTAAAGGCATTCAATTTTATACAGCTTAAACTTTGATGGAATATGCATTGCAGAGATATTCCAAACCTGTATTTAAATAATATTATTTCTGCAAACCATTATCCTTTAAATCTTTCTTGGGCTCCCCATAAGCTACAAAGCATTCAGTTTCTTGCACTGCTACCTTCAGTAACTAATAATTTAGTTAAATTGTTAAAACTTTTTGCTAATGAGACTGAATCACTTGCTATGATCAAGTGCTGTGCATATATATCGTATATGCTTTTGACAGTGTATTATGGAAACAATTATGTAGCACACAATGTCATGTTACTAAAATCCACAGTCAACTAACATTAACAGAGCAACACTTAAGTGACATACTTAGAAATGTCACCTAGTGCTGAAGAATAAATTACAATTGTGTGTGCTAGCAATCTATCTACATATTAGATGATGAGCTATATTTTGCAACATTAAAAGAGCTGAATGCTTGGTCTTATAAGTGTAAGACTTGCATGAGCTCTAGTCAGGCAATCACCCTCCTTCTTTAGCTCACATTATTTTCTGTGAGTTATTCAAGAAGTAATTCTTTTTTACCAATTTATTTCTTTAATTTAGAACATAATATCAACCTCCAAATAAAAGGGTCTTTTCTATAAGTGCATGTGTAATATACAATCTAAAGCAGTCTACAAATGGCCTGGAAAGGTAATGAAACAGCAAATTAAAGTAGAATATACAGAATGTCCACTGAAATATTTCATAAATATAAACTGTTATAATTTTGTAACCATGTGCATCATGACATTTATATTGATGCTATTAAAAAGAATGGCTCAAAGAATTCCTATTTTGAATATTGTGTATGTATAATTGTCCATGGAAAAACAGATGGCACCACCTGTACTGGTTGCTGTTCTCTTGCTTGTCATTTGTTGCATTTTTGGATTAAACCAAAATGTTAACATTTCAATTAGTTTTAATTCTGCAGTTATTTAATGAATTCATGTCAATTCCACAGGATCATAGGTAGAATTTTGGAGTATCATAGGACACAGAATGTAGTATCAGTTCAAGGCACCTTTAGATGACAGTTTCAACATCAGGCATTTAGTAACAAGATGATCACAAAGTGGTATATAGAGTGAGCAAATGAAAGTTATTCATGGAAACAACCTGTCAATGCTAAAATTATGGAATGGAATCAGTAGACATTTGAATGCAGTTCTAAGAAGTCTATGAGTAGAGCTAGCCTGCAGTAAAACATCCCTCCAAGATCCAACATATGTGTCTGAGTTTTCACCCTTAAAACTGCAATTATTGCGTAAGTTGAAACCTGCCTCAAGTGGAAATATCATCTTGATGTCTGCAGTGTGACATGTGGAGCATACATTAACTGTCTATGAGATAGGTGCTAATATTTTTTAGATTCTGTTTCTAATGTGACTAGTTTCATGTATACATGACTAATGAGAGTAATATTATATATTAAAATGTAAATT
Source organism: Metallyticus violacea (assembly GCA_030762175.1). Classification (NCBI taxonomy): domain Eukaryota; kingdom Metazoa; phylum Arthropoda; class Insecta; order Mantodea; family Metallyticidae; genus Metallyticus; species Metallyticus violacea. The sequence continues at coordinate 31,221,530 of CM060832.1, forward strand.
GGAACTTGCACAGTGAAGCCAATCATATAATTGATATTATTGTATGATTTAGTTGAACTAAACACTCTTAATGATTCACTTACTTGTTGAACAAGTGAATATTATTGTATGATTTAGTTGAACTAAATCATACAATAATATCAACACTATATATGTTTATAATAACAGACTGTAGACATGCTGTAGATTTGCAGCTTAACTGCTTGATAAAGGGGACTCCAAGAAATAATCTGTAGTCATTCAGATGGGTGTCTTTAACTACTCGAAATATTTAGAGGTTTTAATTTGGAAAGTGTAAGGTTAAATCTGTAGTTCACTTTTTCATGTATATTTATTTTCAATGTACAAGCATTTCTGCATAAGCAGAAGACTTTTGCCATTTGTTCTAAACTACAAGTTGTTGCTCATTCATTGTTTAAAAAGAATAAGTTCCTCCTAGAAAATGTCAAGTTTTGTTTTATATATATATGTAAGAGAGGAAGGACATTGTGATTTTTGTGATTTAACTGATTTAAATCAAATTCTAAAGCAATGCTGCAATGTGAGCTTAACAAGTCATTGTTGTAATTTTTAAAAAATGAGATATTATTTGGTGTAAGAATAAAACTGTTATCATTCCTGAACATAAAGGAAACGTATAAAATAGGCAGGGAAAAAAAAAGTAGTGTCGTGGTATTTTATTAGCATCTGCAAGGCATATTTAAAAGAGCTTATGTGGCCCATTATTCATTCCTAAATCTTCATGGTGAAATGCCAATATATGTTTTTATTGGCTCAAACCATTTCCCAAATCTGCAGGTGAAAAACAGATTTAGCTTCTGCTTCCTTAGGCCAAAGCTGGTCTTATTCTCATCTTACAATTTCCCTGTCTTTTCAATGAACAATTCTAGTATCTGTATCAGAGCTATCACTAATTCTTGGATTGTATGCCTTTATCTGAACTCTCTGAAGCTGCTGATTTTTCATTCTAAAAGCTGTATTCACTACAACTTCCATTATCATTTAGCTGCATCAGCATATATTTATTTAATTATGCTTGGAACCCTGTTTGAGGTCGATATTTCTGGTATTCTAATAGGCATATGAAGTGTAATACCAGTAGTAAACATGCATACAGAATCAATTAAGTACAAAGTTTTTCAATGATTCAGATAATGATTAAAGAAAACAGTGTCATTAGAATGCAAGCGACTTGATATTCAAAACTGCAGCTTTGATTAGTGAGAAGACTTGCCATATATTCCGTTAGGAGTTATTACAGATAAAATTTGTACCTTGCTCTTTAACCAGTATACCACTTCAGTAGTTCTTTTTCCTTACGTTGTTTAACTTTATTATTGCACCATATTTTAAATTACTGTTTAGGTACTTTGAAAGATTTTAGATTAAAAAAAAAAAAGGATTGTTTAATGTGTAAACAATAGTTTAGATATTTCTGTTTAAAAATATATATATTGCTGATTTTTATTTAAGGAGGTTTAAAAAATTTACTTATTTTTATTATTTTACCTTTTGATGTAAATATAATTTATAACTTAAAAATGCTTTACCATCTGCATTAACAATTTCAATTTCAAAAGTTTAGCATTGCACATGACCTTTTTCTATTTAGTAAATAAAATAAATTTATATATTTTTGTTTAGAAACTAGGGAATTATCTGTGAGTAGTGATAATATTATGGGTGGAAATACAGGGATCAAAAATAAATAATGCATTTTAAATCAGATCTGGAATGTTCATGGCACTTTTTTATCGAAAATGTTGTTGGCTATGTTAATATATAGATTTTTAATAAAATTAATTGTAGATTTTAATTTTTGTGCAAATACTGTATGAAATTTCCAAAGACTCATACAAAGTTTTCTAATAAAGACAGTCAATTTATTCTTATCAGAAACTATACATTAAGAAATGAATGCTTTAAAAAAAAAAAAAAAAATGTAGTTGTGTATCCACAGAGCTCAATGCCAGTTTTCCTAAACTTATCACAGTAAGCCACCCTTTCGTCCAAAGAGCAAGGAGCTAATAGTACCAAGGGTACCTGAAGTACCAGAGCTACCTTCATTTGAATCTCGACTCCGCTTGGTTGGTATTGAGCCAAAAACTGTACCTAAATCTGGCCGAACATGACCAGCAGCATGAAGTTTCCTAGAAGGTACTGGCAAAGGAGGACGATCTAGAAGACCTGAACCTGGCTTTCCAGGGACCCCAAGTTCCTGATCTGTACCTCTTGCTGGGGAATTTGCCTTTTTACCTATAGTAGCATTTGTCATCACTGTATTGCTTCTGCTGCTGCTAACAACACTAGAGGTGGTGGATGTAGTGGCTATGCTTGGAGAGGCTATGGCACCCTTAAGACTTGTTAACTGAGCCATTGGACTCTTCAGTGTGCGCCGAGTGTATAGTGTGCCCTGGAGCGTTAGTGGTGATATTGGTGCTGCTGTTGTTGCCATGATGGTCTCCAATCCAATGCGTTCTAATTTCTCCACAAGGCGTATTCCAGTCAGAGCCTGAAATTCAGCCAAATATACCTGGTAAAAAATTATAATATTTTCATTCACATTTGGAACCTTGAATTGCTTAGGTCACCAAAAGCATATGCTCCTTGCTTTTAACATTTCACAATAGTGAAAATGTGGTAAAAATATATGTACATATATTCAGTAAATAAGAAATCAATGAAAGCATACTCTAAAGAACATATTACATATCAGGAGTGATCTGTATCAGGCCAAACTAGGAGTGTGCAACTGCATCACTTAATTTTTAAGTGGTAGACAACAATCCAGAATTGTCATATCATAATACCAACTCGATAATGTGCTGGAATTCTTTGCTGCTATGCTTTACAGGCAAAAGTATGAGGGTCATTTTGTAAATAATACACACTTTTTCTACTTACCTGTTTATTTTTTTACAGTCTTTCAATATAGTCTCTTTGCTTCTCAATTATGTCTTAATGTTTGTGAATTTGTAATACTCCATTCATAACACCACTTCTGTTTATCTATTGAATGGATAATGGCAGCAGGAAGCTCTTCCTGAGGAGGAAAAGATGTCCATGGGTACTTTTCAACTTTGGAAAAACTCAAAGTCTGGTGGATGAAAACAGATTATTGGTTACAACATTCATAAAGTGCGGCAAATCTTTTCATGGAGGACGAGTGATCCAACCTCAAGCATCTGACCGCCACGGGTGGCCGAGGTCGTTAAGTCTCGGACTCGTGAGCGGGAAGTCTGGGTTCGAATACCGCCAGGACTGTCCTTCCTGACTGAGGTTTTTTCCAGGTTTTCCTCAGTCCTCATAAATGGCAAATGTCAGGGAGGTACCCTAAACTTAGGCCTGGACCGATTCCTTCCTTAAAAATAAATCCTTTCCCAATATATCATTTCATCTCATGTATAATCCGCGTCCATCGCCTGTGGTGCCTCTGTAGCAAAAACGGGCGTTAAACACTATTCATTCATTCAAGCATCTGAGGTCTGTTTTTATTCAGTTTTTGCATTGAGTCAAAACAATACATGGCTTGATACTTGTTGCATTTGGGACCTGGGACTCTTGTCATAATGCTTCCTTGGTGATCAAAAGCAAAGATAATTATTTGCACGACTTTTGATTGCACTTGTCAAAATGTTTTGGGTCAAGGAAGAGGTGAACCTCTAAACTTTGGAGAGAGATTTTAACTCTGGCTCAAAGTCTCTAATCCATTATACAGTCAGTCCCCAGCTGAAGATGATAGCAAAAGTTCTTGAAACATGTTCTGACGAATTAATCAGTTAGTGAAGTATAGTGTCTTAATACAAACTTCTTTATGTATATAATCAATCTACATCACTGCTTCTAACTTCCTATTATGTTTCCTATCTCTAGTCCATATTTCATCAATAGTAAAAATTCAAAACAAGGATTTGACCTCTTCAATGTCAACTTTTTGTTTCAATAAGTTTCCAATGTCCCTGCATTTCTGATTTTATTCAGCAGTCAAGTGAGGCACCCATTACACAAAAATTTTTCTCTTCTGTAAATAATTTGTCAAAATAAGGAATACTGCTGTTGGTGCAATCCCCTTGGCTTCTGGAAATTTCTTGCATGTCACACAACAATCTTCTTGAAAAGCATTTGTCCTATGGGGTTTTTCCCAAATTAAATATTGATCTTGAACAACCACAGTACCTACACACCTGAAGGCTCCATTTCTAGTTTTTGCTATTTACATACACAAAGAGTACACTATGGACAAAATGAATACATATGCCTCTTTCTCATCCCTGAAGCCTTCAACTGCAACTGTCTTAATATTCACTAGTGTTGCATCATATGATCTGCATTACTTCCCATGTGCATAATTTATAAAATGACCCTCATATAATTTTAATTTGGCTTGGTATGTCCACCTCTGCTGTATCCAAAACTCATTGACAATATGTTATGTGTTAAAGAACCAGAACAACAAAAGTAGGTGCAGAATTAACAAAATATTTTGGATAGCTAATTATTCTTCTTCTGATGTGTACAGATCAGCAGTAGCACACAACTTAAATTTAATTTGAACAAAAAATTAGTCAATTTGATATTTAGGGAAAAATTTAAAATCAATGTTGATTACATTTTACTTTCACTCCAGATATTCTCACTTTAAAATTTCACCCCGCCTTATGATATATAAAATTTAAAAAAAAAAAATGTAATAGTTACAGCATCTTTTGTTTTCTATTGCTGCCTGGCAACCTGGATTATTGTTATTGTTTGAATTTGCATAGAATAATATTACAAAAACTACTGAACATTTAAAACAATTGTTTTTTTTATCGATTGTTTCAAAATGGTATATACCCTATAAGGAAGAACACCAAGGCAAGATGGCTCAGGCAGCAATGCCTAAGACTTACATTTGGAAGGTACTGGGTTCAAAGACCTTGGGGCCATCCAGATCTGGGGTTTTTAGATGGTTTTCCTGGTTGATAAAACGAATACTGGGTTGGGTATTTCTTTTCCACAAATTTTTTGCTCTTCTATTTCACATCTATTGGTTCTGTTACATGGTCAAAAGTGCCAGGAAAAGGTGGCCTGGTGGCAGTAGCTTATGCTTAGGAAAGGTTTCTGCCCCAGTGTCTGGAAGCAACCCTTCTAAGGACTGAAGAGAACTGGAGGGTTGCAAATGCCTAGAAAGAAAAGGTACACACCCAAGCCAGAACTAGGAAAAGAAGAGGACTTTGCCATTTGCAGCAAAGTGCACAAATTTATCTTAAAAAAGACCACCAATATTAGATAACTTTTAAGAAGTGTAAAAACAACTATTCTCACAATTGTTGCATTGTTTCATCACTTTGTGGAAAAAACAAAAAATTACAGATAGGTTCAGGTCGCACAATGTGCCATTTTGTGATGATGACTTTTTTTTAAATACTGTTTAAAACATAATGACATTAATGTGAAACATTAGAATAAGGTGTGAATAATAATGAAAATAACTAAATAAAATAGTATGGTTATTAAAGGCTTAGCAGCCATGAACAATGAAACATTTAAATTGAGATATATTCAACTATTACTCTCAAGTGACACCTACAATATGGCAAAATAACCCATATCCTGCATTTGGAGAAGACATAAAGTAGAAAATGGACAACTTTTCTGACTCAACTGTAAATCACTTTGTGATCACCATGGGGGTTATTTTGAAGAAGCTACATCTTGCTTTAGCAGTAGGTATATGTACAAGTTGCCACACTTCCCAAGTCAGTCCTGGTGGTGTAGTGGTAACCATACTTGTCTATCCAAGATTGTGGGTTCAACACCGGCCAAGGTCATTGGATTTTTTCGGGTGTAAAAATCCTAAGTATGACTTATTTCAGAAGGGAAGCAAAGCCATGGGTCCCATGTCATAGATTTACACTATGCAAAAGAACCTCAAGCCTGAAAGAAGAGGCTTCTGAGCAAAATTTATTGGCCGTTTCATGCCCTGAATTGAATGGAATGATGATGACCTGAGATGTTAAAAAGTATCCGTAAATAAACCAAATCAACAACAACACTTCCTGACAGTCGTAGACACATACTGATGTTCGTGGCACAATTATTCTGTAAAATGCAATTTGTGTGCTATGCAGTAATTAACATTTTGTATTATCATTATCATTATGTTTTCTCCCCAACATATTTTGAAATAAATCTGCTGATCAAATCATTTAACAGCCAGCCAATATGTCAATATTTGTTTTCTCATATGATGTATGTGATAGGACAGAGCTAATGCACACATGCAACTAGACTTATTTATATTAAGTTTGATTATATTGGATGGACAATAGTAAAGTATAACGTCACTTAAAACTGACATCCTTTATTGTTAAAACTGGTTTTATTTCTCTCTCTATAACATGACATGGATTTCTGTTTAACTTAAATAGCTAATTATTCACACTAGAAAACTTTTAAATAAAAGTCCAGTATATAAGTGTAATAACTAGAGAAACTGAAATAAATAAAATACAAGCTTACATGACCGTTAATACTTTATTTCATTTCATTTATTGCAATCACATTATTTATATTTAGTTTCTTTATTTTTCATTATATATCAATAAAATTAATATACCTCCCTGAGCACAATAGATTAACTCGGTGTTCAATACAGAGAAGTAAAGCACATAAACACATACAACTAAGAACTAAGAAAAGATTTCAATCTTATTTTGATTTAAAGTAAAACACTAAAAATCAAAATAAGATTAACAAAAGTTTCACTGTGGATTCCGACATTCCGTAAACATAAATATTTCAAGCCTGTTAGGTTCTTCTTCGGTGAGAGAAACAAAGTAAATAAACAAGATATAAGATGGCTACTGTGGTGGCTACTAGTGCCAATCTAACATAATATAACAGTATATCTGGCAGGGGGTAAACTGTAGAAAAGGAAAAACATCTGACATGTGCCTTATTTCAGATTTCTTTGTATTGAATACCTAGTTTGCCATTATTATATATATATATATGCATAAAGAAGTACTACCAGTAATTAATTTAACTGCATATTTTACAGCTTTGTAAGTACAATATGCATATTTTATATTTCAAAATTTAATTAACATCTACACTTAGATTATGCTCTATATATAAATCACTTAATAATTGGTCTTAAAATACATCACTTTGGCTTGTAAACTCCTTTAATACATGCTATATTAAATCTACTATTATAAACCTTTTGCTACTTTTAAGAAATATCACAGTACTTCAGAATACTTTATTAGGTTGTCAATCACAGAGCTGTAGCTGTTCTAAGAAGCATGTCTCTGTGTACAATCATACCACTACATGCAGATGTTACTTATCATTCTCCTACTGGCATTCTGCGCCTTGGTCATGTTTACCATTTGGGACCCTGTTGCTTCTAGAAATGATCTGTATGCTAATTGTATATTGGGTGTCAATTAATAAATATCAGGGTGCTAGTGGAATCCAACTAGTAGCCATACCTGCATGATTATGCCCATTACTAACTGTATGCAGGAGACAATGTGCTCTTTGACTGATACTGGATGAGGGGTTGTTCTCAATAGCAGAACTTTCAACCCCTACTATTTAAATAAATCCTAAGCAGCCCTAAAACATATATTGAGTTATTACTTTGACAATGACGGTGAGTTTCATACTATTCCATGTCTTTTCCTTGGTTGGGATAGTATTAAAAATATGATCAAGGCAACTTGTGTGAACAACAGGGGTATATTCAGCATGTGCAGATGAATGAATTTTCATTTGCTTTATTTAAAACCTATTTTTAAACCAGTTAAAATCTCTTTCCCATGGGAAGGATTAATCTTCTAAAATGGTTAAAATGGCTAAAATTTTCAACACTCTTAAGCATTTCACTCTTTAAACTGTTAAAATTCAGGACATGTTTTGTGATCTATCAATCACATTGTCAACTGATGAACTAATATGTCATGCTGGAGTTAGAGAGGCAGATGCCTGTAAGGGGCTCTGGTGGTGTATGGAAGGACAGAATGTTATCTGCTTCCAAAATTTCAAAGTTCATAAGCCTGTGTTCATTTTCCTTAATAAAAATGTTTTCCCATATGCTTAGTTCTCTGGAAAGTTAAACAGTTCTCAATAAATTATTATTTTTGTCAATTTCATGGTGCTTTTTCCAAAAATGTGTTGCTCTATTTGTTTATGTCTAATGTTTCTCATGTATTCCTTCATTCTGATCCCAATGTTTCTCTTAGTTTTTTGTATGTATATCTTTTCACAGTCCTTACAATTTATCTGATATATCCCTGACTTTTCTGCATTATGTTACATGGGAACAAGAACACAGAAGTCTAGCAGAGGAGTGTGTGTCTGGTATCATGTGTAGTAGATTTGATTGTGTTTTTCTATTATTGACAGTCATTTTGTGAGTATTATAGTGAGTAGCCTACATTATTGTATTCAACCTGTTCACTCTAACTCCATTTATTTACTTAACACTAGGACATGTTTCCAAAGCTAATTGCTTCCATGATCAGCTGTTGACCGACTATCGAACTGGCTGATGGATCCCAAGATGCTTTTGTGGCAGTATCTGATAATTCTAGTAGAAAAGTGCTGAGTTTGTCCATAGGTGGGAATTAAATTGAATTAGTGTGAACAGATCGAATACATTAATGTAGGATATATTACCACTCCATTGTCTACAGCTTCTTAAGTATAACTTATTCACTTAACTATAGTGAGTACTCTTCACTGTGGAATAAGCTTTATGTGGACTTTACAAACACTTGCTTTCTTTATCCCTCTGATGAAATTAAACTTATCTAGGTATATGCAGATGTTCACATTTTTTAAAACACTTAAATTAATTTTGAACCAAGGTACTTATTGCAGGACAAAACAAGAATAACTAAAGACATAATTACAAAGTGGCTGCTTATGGACAACAATGAGATCAAAATGTGTCCTTGATTAACATCTTATTACATCAATGTTAAAGGCAGAGAACAACAGCATGTTTGCTTGGAAGCTGAAGTGTTTTCTAATACAACAGCACATGCCATTCAATATTTATTACCTGAAGAAATGCATACTAATGATACGTTTAACATTCTAAGTTCTAGAACAGCTGAAACAAGAAACCTTTGACATGTGGCTATGGTATTCACCATGTAGCTCAGGAGAAACAACTTTGCAAATTCTGCAAAGTGTGTGAGACAGTGTTCATTAAATTCTTTAAAGTTCTATTTCCATTTCAAAAAGGATTTCTTAAACGCATTAGGTCATTGCAGGATCTCTTTAGCAATTAACACTCACTCCAAGTACATCCTGACTGATACGTGAAACTCAAGTGAGTTTCCTCTATCTCCAGGTTCACTTGAAGTGCATGACAAGGATGGTGAATTTATCACGACAAAAATATTTGGCAGCATCATCTGAAACATGTTAAGAGGAGTTGGCAATGGTGAAAGGAGATACAGATATTCTGTTTTCTTCACTTGACATTTTGGCAGCTCCATAGGTTTTCGACTGTAGCACAGAAGGATTCGGAGGATATATTGCATTCTGATGTAAACAATACGATGGATTTTAGTAATGCCCACAGAAGACCTAATGAACTCCTGCCGAAGTATTGGATTGGGGTACTTTTTTTGTGGTGGATTTCTTGTACTATCAAATAGATGAACCAGAAAATTTATTTCAGAAGAAAGGATGTAATAAAGAACCTGTGGAAAATTCTTACAAAAGAGTTTCCTGAAGTCCATTCTCAGATTATTAGTGTTTATGCCAGAAGTAGGACTTTCATCCATCTATGATGGTTATGCTCCAGAGAGAAGGAGAGCAGTGCAGTAGCAGCAGCAGCTAATCACAGGAAGGCCATAATGTGGAATTCTTCTGTAAAGTAAAAAGGTATGAAGCAACAGGTTTGATTTTTTTTTTTATAAATAATCATGAATGTGCTTTAATGAAAGGTATTATTTTGCCTGGTGCTTATGTTTGAAACATGTTGAATCATGAAAGAAAAGGAGTTAAAATATTCATCACATGTTTCAAGAAAATAAAGTCCCATATAAATTAACATATTCCAGAGAACAAATTATAATTATTATAATCATCATCACTGCCATGGGTGGCTGAGGCTGTTAAGCTGCAGTCTTGTGAGCAAGAGGTTTGGAGTTCGACTCCTGCCAGGATGGTCCTCCCTGACTGAGGTTTTTCCAGTCCTCATAAATGGCAAATGCTGGGGAGGTATCCTAAACTTACGCCTGGAATGTTTCCTTCCTTAATATAATTTTATTTCATAAATCATCATTATCCACCACCTGTGGTACCTGAGCAATAAAAATGGGTATAAAAAAAATCATTGCTGTGCTACTAGTATTATTACTCCTACCACCATCACTACAGTATTTGCAATAACCAGTAATCCATTGATTCCCTCGTACTATATAACACTTTTGTTCATAAGAACAGATTACGCATGTGTATATATTCAATGTCAGTAGTAAGTGAATAGGCTAATAAACACTATCTTGCTAAAGTTATAAAGCTCAGTGTGCATTTGAAATAAAACTGTTATATTTTTAGATTAGCAAGTCAGCTTTATGACATGAAATTTATAAACAACTGTCACTTTCCTTATTTTTCACTTTATTAAAGCATACAGTATGTTTGATCATGTAAATTCTTATCTCAGCGACAAACATTAGTGAATGAAATAACTGTTAAATGTGACACCATTCATCTTAAGCTGTCTGCTAGTTCTCTAAAGATGCCATAGTACCAACCAAAAGGAGCACTAGTTCCAGAAGAACCAACCTAATGTTCTCAATAAATCTTGGTGAGAACTATTCAGAAAATATGCTACCAACTCTTCCATACAAATTTTGGTCTACAAAATGGCTGCATCAGATCATAATTTAGACTACTGAAGTGGGTAACTCTTTTATGTATTAACTGTAAGTATATATGTTTGAAAATTAAAATTTGAAACAAAATAAGTGAACATGAAATTATCTGCCCATTTCTTATTCCCATGTGTACTTATTAGAGCTCCTAAATTTGATGAGGAAATTGGGATTAAAAATGGGGAAGCTGTATTTGAGAATAAAAAAGTATTCTCACTTTCCAATGCACAATATTCTCACCTTTCTATCTGAGCGAGATAAAGACAATTTACTCTGCCTATTTTTGCTTCGTGCTTTGGCAACATGACGATCACTCTCTCCTGTTAAGGTCCTTCGCAACAGATCAGCTCCACTCGTTAGGAAACCTGAACCTACAAAGAAAAATAAATAAATTATATGCAGCAAAATGTTTAATAAGACAGAGTATAATTAAACTAGAAGTGGTTAGTGCTATGTTTTTCTACATTAAAATATTGATGTGATAAAACTGGGTAAATATAGTTAAAAGTTTTGTGTAATTGTAACAGGGACTAAAAATCTACAGCCATTAGACTTTGATGTATAGAACGTCTGTGCATATTTAAGCTTGTGCAAAAAGGATATTTATTTAAATATTGTACTTACGAAGCTGTTGACAATGGAGTGGTAATATAACCTAAACTTAGGTATTCATTTTTTTTACACTCATTTTACAGATCATTTCGAGTAACGGTGGTTCAGTGAGCAACTGAAGATGGGAGAGGTTTTCCCGAAATGCATCTTACTTTTACGTAAGTAAGTGGAGTTTAGTGTAAAAAATGAATACCTAAGTTTAGGATATTTATTGTTTATGATATATTATCACAACATACATTTCAAAGAAGAATTATGTGAAGCAATTATTCCTGCAATAATGAGATGACTGCCTCCATGGTTAGTGGTAGCATTAGCAACTACTAATCCATAGGTCCTGGCATCGAATCCCGGCCAGGTCAATCTGTCTGGATAAGGCTTTTATCAGGGTATTTCCTTGCCCTGAGAAAGTAAATACCAAGTACTCCAGAGTTAATTGGCACCATAATTAGTTTCATTCACGTCCAATCTACAGGCATTGCGAGAAGGAAGATAAGAACATGAAATGTGGCAGACAGTCCTCAGTTTATAATAACAGTTTCTAAATGCTTCTCATCAGCAGGAGTTGAAGATCTGCAGGGTGAAAGTCAATTTACTTACCACTTTAAAGATAGAGAGAGAAATGTGGAAGATCCTCCACAGAACTAATTGAAGAAAGTATGAAACTTTGGAGAGATTATAACAGCAGAGATTCTAAGATTATAACAGCTAATAAGACCTACCAATATGATTCAGAAACAGGTGCCAAAATAGTGGTCTGGTCTTCCTGATAACAAATTGCTTTTAAAGGTTAAGAGAACAAAATATGTTCCAATATAATTCGAGACTTAAGAAATCTGAACAGTACTGCATAGCAGTTTATAGCAGCTCTCTCAATCATTTACTGGAAAAAGTATGTGGAAAAAAGGGCTAAATATTGGTTTGAAAGGAATCCTGTGTACTATGACAGTACGTCATTTTAAATCTCTTCTGAGTAGGATATTTAGCACGCTTACATGATTTTTTTTTTTGAATAGTGTTTAATGCCCGTTTTTACTACTGAGGCACCACAGGCGGTGGACACTGATAATACATGAAAAGAAATGATATATTAGGAAAGGATTTTTTAAGGAAGGAAACGTTCCAGGCATAAGTTTAGGATACCTCCCCGGCATATGCCATTTATGAGGACTGAGGAAAACCTGGAAAAAACCTCAGTCAAGCAGGACCGTCCTGGCAGGATTTGGACCCCAGACCTCCAGCTCACATATCTGTGCCTTAACAACCTTGGCCACCCTTGGCAGTCACACTTAGATGAAGTAATCAGAAGAGATTATTAATGAGTGTATCACTGTGTTTGATTCCAAATTGAATCAATAATTAAGCTATTTTGAATTTTTCTCTTCCCTTATTGAAGAACCAACTGGTTGGAAAAGAGCTTTAAAAACTGAAGAGGGCATTACAGCACACCAAGAGGGGTTTTCTACTGTAATGAAAGTAGATAGCAACAGTTTTTTTGTTGTGTGTTCAACTTAAATGGGATCTTACATTAATGACATCAAAGTTATGTTTGCTGAGGTTAATCATAATCAATAATCCAAATATTTCTTTCATTTTATAATAAAATAAAAATAATTTCTGCATGTGTTTTCTTTTGTTCAAAAGTATTAAGTAAACTTTTTGAGGTTTTTGTTATTAACTAATATCTATTCCAATTTGGGTATATATATTGGCAATCTGCAATCTAAATATTGCACACAATATTCAATAATATGTTAAAAGCCACACAATATATACAGAAATCAAGCTGTCATCAAACAAATACTTCCATGTGTTTTACTGTTCACTGTGTAATGCTGTTATGGCATCTAGCACATAACAATATTGCAAAGAAAAATAAAATAAATGTGGAATTGGCTTTTAAGAGAGATTTGGTGTCAATTTGTAGTCTAGATACCATGATGAAACACAATATACATTTGTGACATCTGTTGCAGAAAAACGAAATTAACTATGCTGGAAAACCCGGATTTTTTATGGATTGGATTTTATAGGATCTTTGTATTTTAATTATGTACAGCATATTGGATCTTTATCAGATCTTGGCAGTGAAAGGGTTAAATCGATTAAACTATCTAAGGTGCTTACAATGATTATCCTTAAACCTGAACATCTTGATTATTAGTTTAAATAGGTGCTTTTTCTTATCTACTTAAATTAATTACCCTTTATTATCCTAATATATTATTAACCTTTACTGTACCTATACATCATCTCTCATCTTCTTAATTTTTTGGGGGGTTTAGGCATAAAATAGGCTAACTGATATTTCAGTTTTGGCTTAGTGCCTATTTTATCTCACACATCAAGTATTATTGTGAAACATTCTGTAGTTATCAGAAGTGAAAAGTTGATATAACCTTGCCATCTGTTCAGGTATTAAAAAGTAGCAACAACAAACTCAGGATGTCAGATGATGTTATACAATGTTTCAATTCCGAGCCAATTGTCATTAACTATAATTTAAACCTGAACCCCTCATTTCTCCATCATTTTTGTTACACTCTTTCTAAATACCTTCTAAACCTTTTCTAATCATCCTCTCTCAACTTATAAACTTTTTCTTGATGGGAATTGCATAAACAATAAGGAAGAGTGTAGTGGTATGTTTCAAGAACATCTGAAGGAAGTATTGAAGCTTAAAAAATGACTTGAATAATGATTTTCTATAGAAATGCTGCATGGAAATATGCACATATCATATGAGAAGAGCCATGCCTTTGGTCACTTTGGATACATTATAAGTGTTAGTCAATCACAGAACCCTAGTTTTGAATGGAGAGTATAGAGAGTCAAACCAGCTCAAGCTGTAGTGAAGGCACCTCTTTTCTAGTATTTGCAGGAGGGCTCTGTAAGTGGTGTGAGTTGCTGCCAAGCAATACTACATGCACAGTTACACTGTTGCAGATTGCTTTGAGCTCCTCATGTCCACATTCAGGACTCTGCATATGAGATACTTGTTACTGAAACCAAATAAATAGTGACTGTTCATATATATATATATGTGGAAATTAATTTGTGCATTTTGATAATATATTATTTACTGGAGAAATAAAGCGTTAAATATTTGGCAAACAAAAAGTTAGCTCCACAATCTTCGATGTTGGAAGTAAAGTTACTTACCAGGAAAGCGCAGAGGGTTGTACGGAGGTGGTGAAGGTGGAGGGGATGGTGGTGGAGTCCCATCAGGACTGTTGCAGGGTGTGGCAGTTGGAGAGAAACTACGGTCTCCACAAGGTGTAGGTACAGCAGATGGTGTTAAAGCCTTTATGCCTCGCTCATTCAGAATCTTGGCAAGCCCCAGAGTAGTAGAGAAAGTAGATGTGGAGTTCCGACGACTCAGTGTTGCTGGGGTTTGAGGTGCTGTTGTTTGTCTGGAGCTTGCAACTGTACACATCTGACTGCCTCTGAGACTTGATGTAACATTCGTATTATCATCAGGATGCAGCACAGTACTAGTGGTGAATGTGTAAACTGAGCCTGTATCTTGGAAGCTCTTCCCAGGGTTCACATGCTCCTCATCTTCCTCTAGGTCTGACAGAGAATATAGTTCTAAGCCCAAGTCCTCAAGACCACGACCACCACGTATCTTCACTCCAGGTCTTTCTTCCAGCAAGCCACTTAACTTGGGAGTAGCAAGCTGTGACCATGCAGCAAGCGTTAGAGATCCTTCCATTGGTTTTACTATCTGCACAAAGCAATAATAATGGTGAGACAAAAACTTCTTGTAAAAGAAAAGAAAAAAAAAAAAAAAAAACAAAGGTGGAGGGAAAAGCCTGCATTATAGTATTAACAATTGCTATCATCCTTTTCTTTAATCACGGAAAATTTATTCACTGTATAGCGATACATCAATATAAAAAATAGAAAAATTCTTAATAAGGTAATGAATGTTATGTGTATTTGCAATACCATTTATGGTTGTTAAATACAATGTACATAGAAGCAACAGTGCTTAGCTACTTTCATATTACAATTGATCAGTTTGACTGAACAAATGCAAATATAACTATAGGGTGAGCAAAGTTATATTTGATTCACTTGACTTGATAAGTTACTACATAAGCACCACACCACTTGCAGAGGAAATCAATCCAGTTCAGTGCATGAAATGCAAACATGCTGTGTTTTGCTCTTCTGATATAACCTATAAAATGAGAAACTGCAGCCATGTAAAATTTCAATAAATATCTAATTCAATTCTTCAACTGAAGCCTTCATTAATAATTATTGTTTTAGCTCTCCTAAGCCCTGCATCTATTGTATATGTAAAAACAATTCATGAAAATAATAAGCAAACCAAGATTTTTTAATAGTGTTTAATGTCCGTTTTCACTATTGAGATAAGCAGTGTACACTGGTGATACACAGATGAAATGTTAAGATAGGAGGGACATTTTTTTTTAAAGGAAGCGTTCCAGGCCTAATTTTATGTATTTCCTTAGCATGTACAATTGATAAGGACTGAAGAAAACCCAGAAAAAACATCAGTCACAAAGGATTGTCTTAGTGAGAATCTCACTCTAGTTCATGCCATAATGGTCTCAGCTACTTGTTGATACAAACAATATGGCATAATGCTAACATCCACCATTACAATGTTGAGGAGGAAAAAATAATTTATTGACACTTTTAACAAAAGAAAAAACTGTGAGAAAGTTGCAATAATAAATTTACACAGATATCAAGAGATAAGTACAAGTCTCAATACTTATATGAAGTGCTCTGAGCAGTTACCAGTAGTGCTCAGTGGAATTGCTGTACATGCCATTTCTAACCCCTACACACCCTTGCAGAGCTGATACTTAATATCAGTCAGAAGATTGCCTCCATTGTTAACAAAACTAGAGCTAAGATAAAGATTGGTGGATGGTTTCCTATAAAGTACTAAAAATGTGTAGCACAAAGGTGGTTTCCAGCAACTCTAATTATAAAATTATTAAGTAAATTTTAAACTGTTTTTATTACATAAATTGCTAAAACTTCACTGCTACTTTAGACATCACATATGACAATGAACTTTGCTCTTGGTAATATAAGAACGACAAACTGTTAGATCATACGAGGGTTGGAACTTAAAATAGTGGCAACACTGCTGTGGAGATGCTATGCAACGGAATAATCTAATATTGTCGCTGATAGCACATGTTGTTTACATACCTATCTTTTCTCAGAGGAAATGAACTCTCCCTTCCCACATCACCTGCATGCGCACCATTGAGAGAAACACAGTCACTTGTGAGCTAGCAGTCTAATGTACTATTGTCACTATGTTTTCGAAACAGGAACAATGGAGTTGGATCAAGATTGAATGTGACAGAGGTCGTACAGCACGACAGTGTCATAAAGATCTTCAAGAGGCTTGCGGGAAATCTTCATTTCCTTACAGAACAGTGGCACATTGGGTAAAAGCCTTCAAAGATGGTCAGCAAACTGTGGCAGACATTCATCGGGCTGGTCGTCCTACGAGAGTCGGTGAAGAAGAAGTGCATGCTCTTGCCGCGTTATTGGACAGTGATAGACGCCAGACGATTCGTGAGCTCGCCCAAGAAACCGGATTAGCGCATACGACTGTGCTTCACATCCTGAAGGAACGCCTGGGCATGCGAAAAATTGCATCACGATGGGTTCTGCATGATTTGACGGAAATGGAGAAATGGATGCGTTACGACGCTGCTAAGAAGCATTTGGAGCGCTATGAGCGCGAAGGAGAAACTTTCTTACGCCGTATCATAACCCTGGATGAGACATGGGCCAAATAGTATGAGCCAAAACTGAAACGCCAATCGAACGAATGGCGTCAGTATGGGTCACCACGAAAGTCGAAAGTTCATCAGAGTACCAATACGGTGAAAGTTATGGTGATTCTGTGTACTACTGTGATGGCGTTATCCTAACGCATTATATTCCTCCACGGCAGATTGTCAATGCTGAGTATTACCGTTCGTTTTTGGAGCACCACCTGCGACCAGCTTTGAAAAAGAAGCGGCAACACTTTCTGCAGAAATCACCCATCATTTTGCACGAATAATGCTCGGGCGCATACAGCGCAAGCTGTGGCTGATTTGTTCGGTCGATGTGGCTGGGAAGTACTGTACCATCCACCATACTCTCCGGACTTAAGTCCTTGTGACTTTGATTTGATTCCGAAGATGAAGGAACCACTTCGTGGCATTCGCTTCAGAAGTGTTCTAGAGATTCGACAGAAAGTAGACCGCTCCATCTGCACCATCAAGAGAACAGGCTCTGCTAAAGGTATACTACAACTTCTACATCGCTGGCAATGGGTTATACACAATGCTGGTGATTACATTAAAGGAATTTAAAAGTTGCTAACATGTAAGTCTTTTGTATCAGTTGTAAATCAATAGTTGCCACTATTTAAGTTCCAACCCTCGTACTTCAAAACAGAGAGAGGAGTGAAAGTGGCAACTAAAGAAAGGTTGAAAAGCTCTTAACAGTAGCATCTCCAGTGCATCAACTGCTTTCAATAGAAAACTATTTCTTTAGCAGCATTCCAGATTTGTATTTCCATATGGATGATAAAAGGGAAATGAAAATGGTTACTGCAATTTTGACAACACTTCCCACATTTCTGATTCGATTCAACATTTACTCTTTCCATGTAGAGTGTATATAAAATGAATTTTCAACATTTTTATAAGCCTGGGATATATTTAGAATTGCATTACCTGTAACTTCTCTGGAAGTTTCCAGCTGCCTGTACTGTTGCCACTGAATCCACTGCTTCCAGTAGACATAATGCTATCAGGAGTCCGGCAACCAAATGGCAAAAAGTTGGGTGGAGTATTGGGACCACCATCTGAATATTCATAGCCTGAATATCCCAGACCTGCACCCAGTGTAGCACGACGAGCAATCACCTCTGCCGGTGTGAGACGGCGTAAGGCTGCCTCCAAGTCTGCAGCACCAGGAGCTCCTGGTACTCCTGTTCGCAATCCCCCGCTGAAAAATTGTTTCTGATTTAGAGGCCTGCATATAAAGCTGAAAGAAACAGGGAACTTTGTTGTTAAGATTTGTACATAATATGGCAGTTGTAACACTATACTCACGGGTAGGAATCCTCACTTGTATCTGTGGTGACTGAGTATTCAGAGTCACTATGCTGTGAATCTATGCTGGGGAAACTGAGTGAACTGCTGTACAGTGAGCTCCCTCGTTGACCAGGCCGGAGAGCCTGGGGGGCCCCAGCAGTTGTAGGTGGCACTGATACAAAGGCGCTCATGCGAGGTCCACTACCAACTGAAACCATCGAAGAGCTGAACAAGGTTGCATTAGTAGTCCCAGTAGATAATCTTGATGAAGGTGGTCCTGAAGGATATAGCTGATGTATTGGACTACCTCCAGTACTGCTGGAAGAACCTCGAGATGCACATCTCACAGTTTCAAACACCTTCTTGTAATTTGGCCTATAAAATTATTAAAACAAACAGTAAGGATACACAAGAGACTGAAATGATAAATATTTTTCAAGGTTAATGGATAGTATATAGAAAATTTTCTATAAGATTCAAAGACTCACGTTCTATGATCTCTGGGATCAGCACCTATGCCTGAATCCAGGCTCATCTCAGAATGAAGTGAGCTCTCCAACTCAGAAGCAATGGAATCATGATTAGGAACAGTTCCCAGAGAGGAGAAGATGCCTCCTCGAGCTTGAGGCATGCCTTTTCGTCGCTGCCGCCTCAGTTGCTCTTGAGTATCTCTCAGTAAGCTTAGCACCTCATTGTATCTGTCTTTCAAATCTGCCAGTTCACTGGCCAGCTCTCCTTGGTTCTCCC
Organism: Metallyticus violacea; assembly: GCA_030762175.1. Lineage (NCBI taxonomy): Eukaryota > Metazoa > Arthropoda > Insecta > Mantodea > Metallyticidae > Metallyticus > Metallyticus violacea. The sequence continues at coordinate 31,240,872 of CM060832.1, forward strand.
GTGTTACATGAAGAACAGATGATAGTTCTTCATTTTCAGCTGTTAACTATACAAACAAGTATTGTTTAAAGGAAAATCTAAACAGTTGTACTATTTATTACTTTAAAATTATGCTTTGAGATGGTTTCTTATTTCACATTTTAAAAGTATAATGTAATATTGTAACAAAAGAAATTCAAGAAAGCAATATTTTTTTCATTTTTATATAATTTCTGTTCAGAACCTTTTAGTTTGTGCTTCATTAGTGTTTTTGAAATGAAACAGTACACTATAATCTTAGTTTATATTGTTCTACTTTATTGTATCGTAAATATTTAAGAATTGAGCAAAGTTGAGTTTTATAATTTTTATGAATGCAATAATTGTGTAACATTATAAATGAGTTTCATATGCCCGTTTTTATATACCAAAATTATAAAAAGATTAATATTAATATTCTAGGACATTACTCTGAAGTCAATACCTTCATTTTATTTATGACATCATTGTATAAATGGAGATTAGTTAGTTTCTGTATTTTTGATGTTGTTAGGAAAGATGGATTTACCACAAGAAATTTGAGCCTAAGCTAAAAAGTTGAATTGTTACTAAGGCTGAGAAAATCTTTGATGGGACATGCCAGATTCATTAATTGGACAAACAGTAAAATTGCTAGCATATTTCAGAAACTTAATTGTTGGGATATATTCTAGAACATGCTAGCATTATTATTTCACTAAATCATTGCTCTTTAACAATCCCTGGTCATTAGCATTCTGTTCAATTTGGAGTATGAAATGGCTGATAAATCTTACTCAGAAGAATCTTCTTTAAGACTTGAGGTTCTTTTATATGCCATAAATCTTTGACTTAGAACTAATGGCTTTACTTCTCTTCTGAAGGAAATTATTACTTAGGATATTTATGCCCTGATAAAACCAATCAACCTTTGTTGGGTTTCAACCCATGACTTCTGGTCTACAAGACAATATGGTTACCACTAAGAACACCAAGATTCAATATATTTTCTATGAAACAATTTAATAACCTAGTTGTTACTATGGTAATTTTATGAAACTAGTGGTATAATGTACCTTATGGCATTTTTTTATTTATGGATGCTCTTTAAATCTCAGGTCAATAGCGTCCCATTCAATTCAGGGAATGAAATGACTCAAATTTTGCTCAGAGGCCTCTTCTTTCAGGCTTGAGGTTCTTTTTCGTGCAGTAAATCTACAACATGGGACACATAGTTTTACTTTCCTTTAGAAGAAAGCCATACTTAGGATTTTTACACCCAAAAAAATCCATCAATCCCGGCAAGGAGTGAACCCGTGATCTTGGGTTTAGGAGGCAAGTATGGTTACCATTACACTACCAGGACCAATAAATAATGTAGCACTTTATTAACAATTTCAATCAGCAATAAAGACTGTTTATAATTTTGATACACAAAAAAAAAACAATATTTACTTGCATTAACATTTCTTAACTACTTAAAAGTTTTATTCATAAAGTGCATTATTTACTTTTTGTATACGAGCTTCTGCCTCTTCTATTTTATTGGTAAGCACAGAATTCTCTTCATGTAAATGACGATTCTCCTCTTTCTGGCGGTGGAGCTCATCTGCTAAGCCATCAACCTCCATGTTTGCACTAGCTGTAAAATTAATGAGAGATAAATTCCAACATGCACTTAAATCAATAAACAAACAAATAAATAAATCATAGATACTAAAACTGTTCTATAATGCAAGTTTATTTAGATAATTCCACGTTATCTTTCAGTCACAAATTAAAATTACAATATGTCCTCATTTTGAAATTCTCATTTAAGGATTTTACACATCGAATGAACATTATTTAGTCTTTGCTCTTAAGATATGTTATAATTAATTGAAAATCTACAGTTTCAATACCATTTTCTAAACTTATCACTAATTAGTGAGAATATAAATTATAAATATTTATAAATTATGATCAATCAAACTAATCACTCTTTCAGCTTTACTGACTGACTTTTCATTATAATTGCAGACCCTTATATGCATTTCTAATGAAAAGTGAAGCTAAAAACTGTTTAGTTTGACTCATCAAAACATAATTATGTAATTCACTTCACTATGATAGTTCCAATTGTTTTTTATGTAAAGAATATACTGTTTAACTTAAGTTCAGAAAATCAAGCAGCAAATAAGTAATGAATAAAAGTAATGAAAAATATTATTTAATGAAATTAATATCACTAAAAGCCCATTCATTTTTGAAAACTTTAAAATTTCCAAATTACCAAGTTGAGATGCTATGTCCTGCACCAGCTTTTGTTCTGCCATTTCACAATCTTCTGTGTCATGAGCAAGTTGGGTAGCTTCAGAACGTAGCTGCCTGTTTTCCTCCTCCAAGGACCCAATACGACGTTGCATGAACTCCAAGTTGATGCATCGCAATGCAGTCGGTGTACCTATAATATCAAGTTCTTGTTTGAATTGCCTATTTCCTATTGTTACAGCTTTAAGACATTCTTTTAGTGTTATTTTCTAATTAATGTTTACATTTCTAACTCTTTTTTTTTTTTTTTTCCTCACCTGACTCAGAACCTGAATCATCCACATCATTTGTGAGAATTTGAATAAGCTCAGTCTTTTTGGCAATTTCATGAGTAAGTTGTGTAAGTTTCTCATTGGCTTGTTTGAGCTCTGATTCCAATGCTGCCACATTGCTTTCCAACTTCTGGTTATGTGCCAACAATTCCTTACCAATACGTGCTGTCAGCTCTAGGTCCTTCTCTTTCTAGAAACAAAAGAATGCAGTGAGATGCAGAATGCCTCAAGGTTCTATATTCAGTGCTATTCTGTCTATGTTGTTTATTAATGACCTTCCAAAAATAATAACTGGTACAGATGATACAAATGTTTTAATAAGGAACCAAAAAGATGATTTAGGTGCTAATATTAATCAATTTACCACATATCTCTAATTGGTTTACAAAAAATAGATTATCTAAAATATAAACTGTAACTTTTTCATTTCACCACAATAGAAGATGAGTTTTAAACTGAATATAGTGCTTAATAATCAGATAATTACAAATGTTTCTTGTACAAAATTCTTCTGGATAATAATAGAAGAGAATTTAAACTGGGAACAACATATCAGCTAAGCTAAGTAGAATCTGAACATAATATGTGCAGCCTAATGATCACAAGGAATATATATTTCTCATATTCACATTGTAATTAGTTATGGTCATATCTTCTGGGGAAGTAGCTGTAAAAGTACTATAATTTTTAGGATAAGGAAAGATATGTTTGGCTTAATATGGAGGCATACCTACCTGCTTCATGCAAACCCCTGTTCATGAAAACTAACTTACTACCCCTATATAAAACCTGATCGGAATCAACACAGTAAATAATATGTAATTTTTTTTATATAAAACCTATTTTAAACCAGTTAAAACTTCTTTCTCATTGGAAAGTTTAAAATTCTAAAATAGCTAAAATATTCAACACTCTTTAAGCATTTCACTCTTTAAACTATTAAAATTCAGGACATATTTCATGACCTGTCAATCACATTGTAAACTGATACAACTACAAGTCATTCTGGAGTTGGAGAGGCAGGTAACTAACTGTAAGGGACTATGGTGGTCTATGAAAGAACTTTCACTTCCGAAATTTTGAAGTTCATAAGTCTGTGTTCATTTTCCTTAATAAAAATGTTCTCCCATATGCTCAGTTCTTTAGGGAATTGGACAGCTCTCAGTAAATTAACATCTTTACCAATTAAATGGTGCTTGTTCCAAAAATGTGCGTCACAGCTGATTTTTCTGTTTGTGTCCAATGTTTTTCATGTGTTCCTTCATTCTGATACCAATGTTTCTCTTAGTTTTTCGTATGTATATCTTTACACAGTCCTTACAATTTATCTGATATATCCCTGACACTTCCTCTTTGGGTCTGCCATCTACTTTGTTTAGTTTCTATTATTTCCCAACACTATATCTATTTTGAGGAGCCAGTATAATATTGTACTGATTAAAATTTTTTTGAAATGTATTATTCAATTGTGGATGGTAAGTGAACTTTTTGTAGATCTTATCTTTAGATAAAGCATTCAATGTGGTAATTTGTTTACTTTTCTTTTGGTCCTGAAATCTTACAATTTTTTTATCAATCATTTGTTTTTTAAAACAATTAGAAATGGCTATATCTATAATGTACTGGTATTCCTTCTTATATTCAATACTGTTGAGTGGCACATTAATTAATCTGTATATCATACTGTTGAGGGCTGCTTCTTCATGTGTTCTTGGGTTGAAACCATTGGCCTTAATATAATTATCCGTATGTGTATCCTTTCTGTAGATGCCATATTCTAGTCTGTTCTTATTTTTAATTATCTTTAAATCCAAAAATGGTAAAACATTATCCACTTCCATTTCAATTGTAATTTTACTGTAGATTCTTGTAAATTCAACAGTTTAAGTGCATGTGTCTTTTTTGAACAATTGCAAATAAGTCATCCACGTATCTGTACCAGATCTTAAAAATAAATGGAAAGGCTCTTGTAATGTGCGTTTCAAATGCACTCATGAATAGATCAGCTAGGAAAGGTGAAAGATGACTGCCCATGACTAATGCTGATTTTTGCTTGAAAACCTCTCCTTCATAAGTGAAATAAGCTTGATTCAAACATAATTCTGTAAGATTAATATATTCATTGATGTGCTTCTCTGTTAGATTGGAAGATGTTAGCCACTTTTTCAAAAGACTTAAGACTTTGTTTTGCAGTACACTAGGGAATAGATCTTTGACATCAACAGAAACTAAAGTGTCTTTGGGAGATAGCTGATAATCTTTAATTCTCTTGATGAGATCCATTGAATTTTTTAAACGTAGGCTTTCAAACCTAGGAAATATATTGAATTGTGAAGTTAACCAATTTGCTAAACTGTAGCAAGGAGTATTAATATTATTAATTATAGGTCTCATGTTACTCCCTGGTTTGTGTATCATGGGTAAACCAAAAATTCTAGCTAAGCAAGGATTATGTTTTGAATAAAAGAAAGAATACCAGTACATAATAGACACAGCCATTTCTAATGGTTTTAAAAAAGAGATGATAGATCATAAAATTGTAAGATTTCAAAAACAAAAGAAAACTAAACAAATTACCAAATTGAGTGCTTTATATAAAGATAAGATCTACAAAAAGTTCACTTACCATCCATAATTGAATAATAAATTTCAAAAAAAATTTAATCAGTACAATATTATACTGGCTCCTGAAAATAGATTTAGTGTTGGGAAATAATAGAAACTAAACAAAGTAGATGGCAGATCCAAAGAGGAAATGTCAGGGATATATCAGATAAATTGTAAGAACTGTGAAAAGGTATACATATGAAAAAACTAAGAGAAGCATTGGTATCAGAATGAAGGAACACATGAAAAACATTAGACACAAACAGATAGAAAAATCAGCTGTGGCACACATTTTTGGAACAAGCACCATTTAATTGGTAAAGATGTTAATTTACTGAGAGCTGTCCAACTGCCTAAAGAACTGAGCATATGGGGAGAACATTTTTATTAAGGAAAATGAACACAGACTTATGAACTTCAAAATTTCGGAAGTGAAAGTTCTTTCATAGACCACCAGAGTCCCTTACAGTTAGTTACCTGCCTCTCCAACTCCAGAATGATTTGTTAGTTGTATCAGTTGACAATGTGATCAACAGGTCACGAAATATGTCCTGAATTTTAATAGTTTAAAGAGTGAAACGCTCAAGAGTGTTGACTACTTTAACCATTTTAATCATTTTAGAATTTTAAACCTTCCCATGGAAAAAACTGGTTTAAAATAGGTTTTATATAAAGAAATGACTAACCCTATCTTGAAATAATGACATATATAAAAGCTTCAACAAATGATTTTTATAATCATAACACTAGATGAAAAACTCATTTAAGAATTGCACCACATAATACCAATCTATCGAAAGGATGAAATACTGCTGGGATATGCATCCATAACAAACCATCACAAAAATTGAAAAATGTAAACAGTATGTCAAAACTGAAAGGAATGCTAAAATATATTCTAAAAAAAATTATTTCTATTCTATATAGGAATTTATTGAAACAATTTTATTAATTAATTCTAAATAATTATGGTAAATCTTACATGATCCTGGATTGTAATAATTTGCTGTGATGAGTACATTATAAGAACTGTATACATTAATTAAATATATATATATATATATATATATATATATATATATATATATATAATAATTTTATAATATAGATGAATTATATGAGTTATGCTGTGTTGTATAAAGACATACAAGGATAGGACCATAAGTTTCTGGCCTAACCATTTTCAAGGTGTGATAACGGCAAACATATTTCACTGTTCATTGCAATACACTTTTCACATCTTTGAATTAACATTTCAATCCTCCCCCCACGCCCAAACGTCTTGTCTGCAAAATGGGCATAAAGAGCATTCAACACTTCTTTGTCACACTTAAATTACCTTCCATGAAGGTCCTTCTTGAAATTTGAGAAGAGGAGAGTCACTGGGAGCTAGATCTGGGCTGTTGGGTGGATGGTCCATCTCCTTGAAGCCACCTTTCTTCACAGTTTCCTTTGCAACAAGACAGTGTGCACAGGCAAGTTGTCATGAAGAAGGAGCACATCACCACTCAGCTTTCCTCACCTTTTCTCTTTGATGGAAGCATATAGTCTGTGCAGTAGGCCAGCCTAGTACTCCCCATTTACTGTGGTGTTCCTCTCCTTGAAGTCAATGAAGAGTATTCCTCCACAGTCCCAAAAGATTGTGGCCATGATCTTCTTGGTTGATTGAGTAACCTTGGGCTTTAAGGCGGTGCTTTGCCAGGTTTACGCCACTCCGTTGATTCTCTTTTGGACAAGGGATCATAGTTTCATCTCCTGTAACAATGGTTTGCAGAACTTCTATCTTTCTCTTGTTACCACGGCAGAGCTCCAAAAATTCCTGACAACAGATGATTCATTGATGCAAATTCGAAGGACTGTTGTTTTAGAAAGGTCCAAACTTGCTGCTATTTCTGTAGCTTTGAGCCACCAGTCTTTTATAATTTCTCCTTCCACAAGAGCAATTGTTTTCAGGAGTGAGCACCTTTAAGGGCCTACCTGCACTCTCTTCATCTTCAATGCTTTCTCAATCCATTCAAAAAAGTTTTGCCCATTCTTTTACTGTAGAATATGACGGATTTCTCCATTAACACTTCATATGAGGTGGACACTTGTGATAAGTGAGATGAAATGATAAAAATTGGGAAAGGATTTTTTTTTAAAGGGAGGAAACTTTCCATGCCTAAGTTTAGGGTACCTATCTCCCTGACATTTGCCATTTATGAGGACTGAGGAGGGGAAAAAAACCTCAGTCAGGGAGAATGATCCTGTCAGTAATCAAATCCCAAATTTCCTCCTTATGAGTTTGTGTCTTAATGACCTTGGTCACCCATGGCAGTAGTGTTCTCCTCCTCTAGTTCTTGGTTCATAACCTGATCTTCAGCTGTTTTTTTTTTTTGAATGATTTATTTATGGACGCTCTTTAACAGCTCCCATTAGCGTCTCATTCAACTCAGGGCGTGAAACGGCCGACAAATTTTGCTCAGAGGCCTCTCTTTCAGGCTTGAGGTTCTTTTTCGTGCCGTAAATGTACGACATGGGACCCACGGCTTTACTTCCCTTCCGAAGGAAGCCATACTTAGGATTTTTACGCCCCGAAAAAATCCATCGGTTCTGGCCGGGTTCGAACCCGCGATCTTGGGTTTAGGAGGCAAGTGTGGTAACCACTACACCACTAGGACCGATCTCTTCAGCTGTGATATACAGGACTTGAAGAGCAGAGCTTGAGATTGCATTATTTGCAGCAAAATAAGCTGATAAGCAGTGGAAATGTTAAGTTTTAATGTCCAAATATAACTAATGTCTATATTCATGAGAGAGATGAAGTGTATACATAGATAAGATATAAAATGGGTCAAAAAGATTGACTTGACATGTGCTAAAAATAATCTACCATCTTTCCTTTTTATACAACTTTGCAGTAAAAAATTTACAACTTGAATGGATTTTCATGTAGAAAATGGGCAGAGAAGCCTTATAAGCAAAAAAATATTTTCCAATATCCATTTGGAAAAAGCTTAAATTATACAGATCTACCAATTGAAACTTTTTGAGAGCCTGTTTTGCTTTAGAAATGCGGCTCTAAATATTTCAGTATCTTAATTTAAAAAGATGAGGGCTGTATAACTTTTTTACAATCAAAATTTCTTGTGCTAAAATTTAACTTTACAATATTTTGTTAGCATAATGTTCAAGTACATACGTAGTACTGTCACTTTCAGTTCCTGCCTGTAAGAGGTGTGCAAACTGAGACATGTTCAGTTCTGCCTACAGCAAAATGGAGGTGACACAACAATATACTGCTATGAAATTCTGCTTTTCATTCAACTGAGGCTTATGCAATGTTACAGGAACCCTATGGAGAGTTTGTTCTTCCAGATAGCACAGATCGAAGATGGTTTTAAATGTTTAAACTGGAGCGGCAATCAGTTTCAAATAAAGGTGAACCCAGTGCTCCTGCTTGTGTTCTAAAGAAAAAAATGTTAATTCTACTGTTACCAATATGAGAGAGGGCCATCAAATAACATTATTAACACTTTTAGAAATTTTCAACATTTCACTGGTTGTCACCCACACAAAATTGCACATGAGACATATTTGTGCACTGTGGTTTCCAAGACTGAGGATTCCCAAACAAAAGAATGTTCGTATACAGGTTTGCTACAGTTAAAGATATTACAGAAAGATAAATGATAACCACGGCTGATGAAACATAGCTACATCATTTTGATCCTTATAGCATGCAGCAAAGTTCTATATGGTCACCAAAGAGAGCATAAAATGCTGTGAAAATTATGATCTCATTTTTTGATATTAAACTAATGGTTTACCAGCATTTTCTACCTGCACACAAAATTGTAACTGGGAGATACTATAGAGAATGTCTTGAAAATTCCGCAGGCTGCATCACATCTTGTAAAGATTCACATTTTTATGCAACAAACTGGATGCTGAACTATGATAATGCACAGGCTCACACTGCAAATGTTGTTACTAAATAACTCACAAAAATCAATGTGAAGTGTGTCGCTCATCCTACCTAAAGTCCAGATTCAAGCTCTGTGTGGCTTTTTCCTGTTCCTTAAATTGAAGAAACATCTTAATGAGAGGCATTTTCCACAATAAAAAATAGAATACTACTGCAGAGGAAAATTCTGAAGAACATGTCAAAAAATGGTTTTCAGCATAAAAATCTTTTTCAAGCCAAATACATTAACTTATCATAATGATAATGGGGTAAAGATGTCTTTGAAGACTGGTAAAAATACTGGGACAGCTACAATGCATCCAAAAGGGAAACTTATCATAACGATAACAGGGTAAATTATGTCTTTGAAGACTGGTAAAAATATTGGGACAGCTACAATGCACCCAACAGGGACTACTTTGAGAAAGATCATCAAAATTATAAGGATGATTAAAGGTATGTTATTAAAAAAAACTTATGACCTTTCTTTATTGGACAGCTCTTATATCTTAATAATTGTATTCTTTTTGACTCTCTTGTAGCAAGCTATTTTTGAATGACAAAAATATTGAAATACAACTTATTTTCAAAGATAACAAATACAAAAATGACTAATATGGTACATGAAAAATTACATTTAATTAAAAAAAAATCAAATACAGTGTAAAATAAAAAAGTTTTATCTAATCAAGTAAAACATATAGATAACCTAAATTTTAGAAATTAATTCCCACCTCTAATTCTTATATTTACATGTTTTCTAGCTGCTATGCCTTTTGACTATTTAGAGAAAGATACAAGAAACTCTCTAATACCTTGATTCTTTTAACAAATGTAATTAAATTCATACTTTGTAGCACAAATGAGTATTGATTTAAATGGTGTTTAATGCTCATTTTAATGCTCATTTTTATTACTGTGGCATATAGGCAATGGACACTGATGATACATGAGGTGAAATTATAAATTGGGAAAGGATTTATTTTAAGGAAGGAAGTGTTCCATATCGGAAATTAGGGTACCTCCCTAGCATTTGTCATTTATGAGTTCTGGGGAAAGCTTAGAAAAAACCTTAATGCCATGGCCACTCATGTTAGTACAACTGAGTATAAACGTGGTTTCAGTGCTATGGAGAACATAATCATCAATGAATTTGGAACAAAACTTGTTGATAAGCAATGTTTCATCTATGACGTTCATAAAGCTCAAGGGACTCTGGAATGCTGTACCACACAAAAAGTCCTGGTTATTACATCATCACTCAGCAGATGACCACCAATCAACAATCAACAAAAAGTAGAAGAATAAGGAGATACAGAAACAATGAAAAAGTAGAAGAATAAGGAGATAGAGAAACAATGATTTTGGTGTACAAAATAATCATTTAATCAGCAATTATTTTCTTAATTTGCATGTATTTAGTGTGGATTAGTAGTGTTTATAAAAACAGCAGTAACAGTTCTTCTTTTAACATCACTACAATAACTACTTTAATTTTACAAAGCAACCTGATACTACATTTTTTCGCTATCCCCTTGGATATCATGAAACATTGTGTGCAATTGAGATTTGGGGAAGTACATGTGGTGTAAATATGAATAGACTGCTAATGCTTTAAAAAAGTTTGAGATGTATACTACATAAGGTAGACAGGAGAGTATCATTCATTAGTATTTTTATAGAATCTAAAATGTTAATTATAACATTTATATGTGTATAAGGTAGTTTTATTTGCCATTAAGCATGAAAAAGACATGATCCTAAACAAGAGCTGCCACAACTATAGCACTCAGACTTGAACAATTGTCTAAATGTAAACAAAAAAGGTACTGAAAGAGATCCAAAAGCTATTGCTAAAATTTTGTATAATAAACTACCATTAATAACTAACAGTCAAAAAGGAAAAAATTTCAAATAGAATTAAAAACTTCTTGATATATAACTGTATGTCTAGGTTAAATGAATTGTAAATATGTATACAGAATACAGATTAATATAATTGCTTGTAATATAAATAAAAATATCCTATTGTTACAAATTTACCTTTTATATAAATTGTTTGGTTTAGCAATAAAATAAAATAATAATAATAATAATAATAATAATAATAATAATAATATAGCCCCCACCCACACATACATATATATATATATATAATTTTGACTGTCACATTTATATATATATATATAAAAATTAACAGTAAATATAATAGTAGAAAAGGATAAAACACTAAGAAAAAATCACACTTGAAATCGCTATATTTCGGACTCGTGGAGTCCTTTTATGGCAAGAAGACAAGACGATGATAAAAGTAAATATTGAGTATCGAAGGTAACGTTATGCATGGAAACAGATGAAAATAGAAATGAGAGTTTGGGGAGGGGGAATTAATAAGTAAGATTTAAACCAGGTATACGCGCTTTAGGTAAAAATATAGCTGCCATTTCTCTGTCTCTGAGTAAACTTTCAGAGCATTGTGCAGGTAACGCATCAATAAGTGTTAGATTAAAAGCATCATCAAAATCCTACAATGAGATAAGGCTTGCTGGGCAACCGGCATGGGAGACTTGGTTTTAACAGAATGTCTATGATTGTTCATGCATAGCGAAACAACAGTAGAAGTTAAACCAATATAAAATTCTTTGCAAAGCTTACAAGATAACATATATACAACGTTCTTAGAAGAACAAGTAGCAAATGAAGAAATGTTAAATTCTCTGGATAAATTAGGGCTGGGAATGAATGGCAAGGCATAATTAGCATATATATAAATGCGGCAGTCAAATTTATTTCTGTTTTATATAACAAAAACAGCTGCAACAGCTGATACCATTAAGTTAGGTTAGGGTTATTATTCTGTTTTTTATACAATAAAAGCAATACATTTACATGGCTTGCTTTAGCATACACCCTCAAATATTCATCACTACATTTAGTGCTTTTGTTTAATAGTATCTCTCCACAGCCTTGTTGCCAGGGTAAAACCTTAGCTCTAGTCCATAAAATATTTAGGCTAAATCATGTACTATAATTAGGCACTTCTTTTTAACACATCTTTTCAAAACATCTATGTTTATGACAAAATATAGAGATAGTTAATAGAAAAAATAGTTAATAGAAAAAATTAAAGACATAAAATTGCACCCCTCTGACACTCTTATATCTTTCGATGTAGAATCTCTTTTTCCTAGCATACCAAAAGAAAAACTCCTGATTTATCTACATGATTGGCTAAAAACAAGTGGAATTAATGATATACACATTAAAGAATACATCAAACTGACAGAAATTTGCATAAACCAAGCCTTTTTCACTTTCAAAGGAAAATTTTATAAACAAGAAGCAGGACTTACAATGGGCAGCCCCTTATCTCCATTTCTAGCTAACCTCTTCATGAGTAGATTTGAAACACACATCAACACAGCGTTTCCATTCATATTTAAGGTATGGTACAGATATGTGGATGATATATTTGCCATAGTTGACAGAAAACTCATTGACGATGCCTTAAAACTTCTAAATATTCAAGATAAAAACATTTCATTTACATACGAAATAGAAACAGATATCATGCTGCCATTCCTGGATATTAAAATAATGAAATGCCAAGAAAAACTTAAATTTGGAATATACAGAAAGAATACACATGCAGATAATCACATCAAAGCTGACAGTTTAAACCCTACAGCACACAAACATGCAGTAATTAACAGTTTAACACACCGGCTAGTTAACCTACAAATTAGCAAAGAAGAATATTTTAAAGAATACAAACAAATAGAAGAAACAGCAGTTAAAAATGGTTTTAAAAAAGAACTAGTACATAAAAAGGTGCAGAAATTCAAGAGACAAAAACATATCAAAGAAACCACAACACTTTCAGCAAAAAAAGATAAACTTATTTTTAAAAAATTCACATATCATCCATGGGCCACAAAAAAATTTCAGAATATTCTTAAAGATTTTAATATCAGGTTGGCACCGATTAATAGATTTAATGTTCAAAATTTGCTGATAGATAATGTTAATGACAGTATTCCACAAGAAGAAAAATCAGGTATTTACAAAATAAACTGTGCAGAATGTGAAAAAATCTACATAGGGAAAACAAAGAGAAACATTGGCACACGGTTAAAGGAACATTTCAGGAACATAAAGTACAAGCAAATAGAGAAATCAGCAGTAGCATATCATTTTTGGACACAAAATCACGACATAATAAATAAAACAAAATTATTAAAATCAGTACAAGGACCTACGGAATTAGCAACCTGGGAGAAAATCTACATCTACAAATACAAAAACAGCATAATGAACTTCGACATTGTCGGGGATGAAAACATAAACTACAAGTTTATCACACCGCCACCAGAGCAGAATTTACATTCCCACAGCTCAACGAATGATCCGACAGTTGAACCTTAGCATGGCTGAAGATGGGAACAAATGTTCTCGAAACCGGTTCCATACATTTATAAAAAGTAAGTGAAGCTTTAAGAGTGTGTAGTTCAACTAATCATACAATGATATCCATTAATATGATTGGCTTCACTGTGTTTAAGTTCCAATTTTACATTTAAGTTATAGAGATAGTATTTACTATTTTTAGGTTTCTGGTTCATACTGTGGACAGAGACATGGTTGGGAAAGGGGGAGTGTCACAGTAACAACAGGAAAACATAAGATTTTTAGTTAAGTTATTTTCCAAGAAAATTTGTGTTATAGAAAGGCTTAGAATATAAAATTACCAACTTTATGCTAAACTGCAAAGATAACAGGGCAAGCTACATATTTTTAGTAAACATGTTAAATAGTATGCTTGATGCCACACATCTGTAGCACAGAGCTTGTCAAGACTACTCTATGTATATCCAATTTTCTTCCCTATATGCAAGGTTTCCAAGATGCTTACCTCTTCAAGAAGCCTTGTGACTGCTTCAATGTCATTGTAGGTCTTTGTCATTTGGCTCACTCGATTGCTGCATAGAACTGTAACAAGAGAAAAACAAAGCTAGTCTTCATTTTCTAAAATCCGAAACAAAGCCCCTGAACTGAACTGAACATAAATGTGAAGGTAAATGGAATATTTTGTCACTTTCATGCATTTATTTTCCAAAAATTTCTTGCTTATGAATTTCATAATTATTTTTATAAGCAATAAATAAAACTGCCAATATACTAATGTGTTAATGATGTTATAGGGCCAAAAAGCCTGTATACTTTAGCACACAGAATCTTCATGTATGATTCTTATGTGACCTGATGACAAACTCTTGTAGAGAAGTGAGACAACATTTTATAGATAGATTGTTTGCTGCCCATATGCCTCATAGAGAAACGTTCATAATCTTGTGAATAGATTTAGGGAAATCAAATTAAAATGCTTTGTTCTTACAGAATAAAAACTCGATGACATTTGAGAAAAGTTAGAACAAAGTACAAAGAAATCTCTGTGAAAGTTTGCAAAGGAATCAGGAATTGTGCAAATCTCGGTTTAGAATGCCACTAAATTTTTAAAATTAAAACCCTATAATATAACCGTAGTTCAGGAATTACAACCACAAAATAATGTGAGTAGAATTAATTTCTGCAATTGGGTGTTGAATTATGTTAATGATAAACTCTATTGACCTGCATTTCATTTTTTTACAGATAAAGCATGGTTTTTTTATATGACCATGTAGCAAAACAAAACAACAGGTACTACAGTGTAGGAAAACTCAATCTTCTACATGAAATGCCATTGTATGACCAAAATATTGGAGTTTGGTGTGCTGTGAATGCTTACAGAATTGTAGAGCCTATAAGAAGAGAAACTGCTGCAATTTCAGAAGAGGAATTAATGAGTGTTAATGCAAATTTTCTTAAAAGGTGTGAGAGATGCGTGGCAGCACAAGAACATCATTTTCAACATATTCTATGACAAGGGTATGTGGATATTGTAGATATAATTTGAATGAGAAATCTATGTGCCTGAAGGGGGCTATGAATACCCAACTCTGCCGGCAAACTGCATACTTCCTGGTGTCAAGTAAATCCCTGTTAAGCAGGTCACATGTCCAAACAATGGTTCTGTAGAACTGGCATCTACTAATGACACAAATTTTGGACCATATCTATTTTTTTTTTTATTTTTAGGATTTATGCTTAACTTTAACTACAGTTCCTAGATGCTTACTACCTCTGTCCCAAAATAATAGTTGCATTTCTTCAACAGTCCTGTTCACTCTAGAAGTGAACAAGGTTGTTGAAATGAAAGTGGATAACCAGTTATACACAGAGTATTGAACTAGACACGACATTGAGCATGTGTCAGGGCTTGGAATGTAAGGTAAAAGTGTTAGGGGTTCTTATGTACTTGGGTGGCAAGTGCAGTGGCTATTTCATGAATCTGAAAGGTTGCTGACACATCAGAATATATGAGACTAGAGCACCATAGTGGTGAAACAATAAAGAAAGAAGAATCTTGGAATGATTAGTGATGGGCCATTTCTGATCACCTACATCGTGCCAGCAAAAAGTGCATCTTGGAAAGAGAGGCCTGATAAAGAAAAGTGCTGAGAAATTTACCATATAGTCTTTTCAAAAAGTCACAACTAAGTAGAACTTGTTTATTGTTGTGAAGGCCTTTGAAGATTTTCCTGTCTTTCAATGTCATTTAATGTCTTTCTGACCTTGTAACACACCATGATTGAATGTATGAAGATTAATGGGAAGAACTGCTGCAAATTATGTTGCATGGGGAAGTAGGATTTACAATGACGGAGTGTTTGACTTCAGTTTTCCATTGCAATTGCACCCATGTTGCTGTACTTTATGTTTAGTGAAGAGTCATATGAGAATACTGCTAATACAGTCTATTAATTTTTATCAGTATTTTCTATAAATAATATTTGTATTCATTCATTGTTACTAAATACTACCCTAAAGAAATATGACTATTATTTTGGAACAGGGATAGTATTTATAAAGGAACACTTTAAACTTTTACAGTGAAGCACTTGGTCTTACCTTATTTGTTTGATTTTTTTTTTTTTTTTATTTAAGGACGTTCTTTAAACAGCTTAGGTCATCAGCGTCCCATTCTATTCAGGGCGTGAAACGGCCGACAAATTTTGCTCAGAGGCCTCTTCTTTCAGGCTTGAGGTTCTTTATCGTGCCGTAAATGTACGACACGGGACCCACGATTTTACTTCCCTTCCGAAGGAAGCCAAACTTACGATTTTTACGCCCGAAAAAATTCATGGATCCTGGCCGGGTTCGAACTCGCGACCTTGGGTTTAGAAGGCAAGTATGGTTACCACTACACCAACAGGACCGACGTCTTACCTCATGCATGTGGTGGTACGTGCAATGTGTGTTCATAATACCAAGCAAATTACTACTGTTCACTATTAAATTAAAGTTTTTACTTTTCATTAAGAGCCAGAAAATTAATGACAAAACATGGCATATTTTGAAAAAAGTAAACTTGAAATTACATCAATGTTAAAATCAAAAAAATGAATAAATTCTTATTCTACAATTGCTGTATTTGCACTACTTTCCTTTGCTTTAGCTTCCACGGCATTCATTTTTTTCTAATTTTGTGATAAAATGCATAAACTAATCCATAAGCATTAAAACATAAAAACAAAAGGAAATTATGCAGAGTAACTAAAAGAGTGTGAGTGGAAGGAAACTAGAACAGAAGCCCCTTTGGTCTCTTCAGTTATCTTCCATACAATTTGTCCAGTCTTATTTAGGAATTATAAAAATATTTAATTCAAACACTATTCATCTAGGTTATTTCATCAAAATTAATGAAACTTGCAGCAAAAATACACAAAAATTAATTGCAGATTTTCCATTAATTGGATGGTGGGTAGTGATAATTAATTCCAGGTCTGTACTTTATAGATAAGTTTGGCAAAAAATGCTTTCAGGGTTACTGTGAAGACATTTACATAAGCAGTTGGGGAGCTAGTTTGCATATATCTCTTTTGGGAAACACAGTTTTACTTTAAAAACTTCCAAACTTGCTTCAGCACATCCTTGGTATCTCCTGCTGCTTTCTGAAATTTATTTTTCCTGTAAACTAATTTTAGGCACCAATTAAACCACATTATTTAAAATAGGTTCATTATATCACCACTGAAGATGCACACATTCACACTGAACTATATGTTTGTTACCTAGAGTCTTGCAGCACAGTATTTGAACCTTCAGGTCACTAAGACCTGAGCAAACAGAGACAATGAAACTGTCGCACTATAAGCTCAAGTATCATCAACTTCAAGAGGCAGTCCTCAAGACTTGGCTTGAGCTGACATGAGCATAATCCTAAGCTAGACAAGTAATAAAAAAAAAACAGCTTTGCTTTTGTGCACAACTACCATAGTTTTAAAGTTGATACTCTGTAAGACTGTTGTTAATTTTGATTAGGTAGAAATATTTAAACACCTTTTTATGACAAAGATATTGCTTGGAAGCAATGGAATAAAATTAATGTAAAATCATTCTATTGCTAAGTGGAAAGGAATGGGATATATGGCATCAAACTATCTGATCAAGGGCTCTGCTTGGTACAAGAGATATCCTAGAATTTTGGAATAAAGGGTTTGGAGGAGGGAGAAAAAACCCCTTCCCCTCACATGCAACATTTTATATGCTTATGCACCCTTTAGCACCTTTCTACCAAACACTTTATTTGGGATGGAGGTTACATTGGGGAACTATTCCTCCTCCCTTCAAACCTTATTTATATCCTTGCATTTTCAGAAGTAAAAACAAGAATACATACACCTTCATGACACACTGCATGTAAAAATGTCAATATCTGATGATATTTTACCATTATAAAAGAAATGACTGTACAGTTACCTAACTTTTAATGTTGTATTAAAATATTCCCCCTCTATAAAAATTCCGGTGTTCTTGAATTCTATCCTTTCAGCCTAGGATACGCAGCTGATGCACATGAAACAATACATTAATTTTACACAACTAGCTGCAAAAGCTGCAAAGCTCCACATTTTCTGGCATTTTGTTTAACTTCTCTCTCTCTCTCTCTCTCTCTTTCTCTTGCACGCACGCTCGCACACACACAAACAATTTTGCTATCAGAAAGAATGCAGTATGTTTTGATAAACTCTAACCTTAAAATGACCCTAGTATAGGTATACAAACACTTTCACTATACAGATGCTTTACATTTAATAAAGATAGAAATGTGCACACACATACATGCCTTACATTTGCAGCCTGTTAACCTTGAAGATAAGCATTTGCAAATAATACAGGAAACAAATGAAAAACCATCACATTGTGATTAAGGCTTATGCAGAGGGGTACAAAAGTAAGTATAAAGTAACATGCACATTACTTCATTAGATTTTGCTAAATCCGTTAATACAAATCAGCTGTCCATCATTTAAAAACAATATATTTCCATATCTTATTATTGTTGTTTGTTCAGTGATTATTGCTGTGCTATCACGGCTGGCAATTTACCTGTATGCTAGGGTAAGTATATAAACAATACAATTGTACACCTACTTCTGCAGCAAATATGCCTTCATGGCCCTATTCGTGATCTTAAGGATTTGTTTTTTTTTTTTTTTGACACCTTCTGAAGTTCTTTAATTTTGCATTAACTATGAATGACACTGATTATAAAGTGTAGCAGGTTTCTGTTGCAATCTGTTGTGTAAATAATTCGAAAGTGTACATTATATTATAGAGTTTTATTCCTTAAAAAGATTTAGTAAAAATAAAATTATAATTTACCCTGTGCTCTTGCATAAAAATAGTTTGTACTAGTCTGATGAAAGTTTGAGGAAATAGTTGAGAAGGATGGAGATTTTCCTGTAGCAATTATTTAGTTTTCATTGCTTTTTAAACAGCAAATCTTTTTTGCGGGTTCGTATTTAGTTTTTTTTTTGTTTAATTTATTTACGGACGTTCATTAACATCTCAGATCATCAG
Organism: Metallyticus violacea; assembly: GCA_030762175.1. Lineage (NCBI taxonomy): Eukaryota > Metazoa > Arthropoda > Insecta > Mantodea > Metallyticidae > Metallyticus > Metallyticus violacea. The sequence continues at coordinate 31,259,970 of CM060832.1, forward strand.
CGTCCCATACAATTCAGGGTGTGAAATGGGCGACAAATTTTGTTCAGAGACCTCTTCTTTCAGGCTTGACGTTCTTTTTCGTGCCGTAAATGTACGACATGGGACCCGCGGCTTTACTTCCCTTCAGAAGGAAGCCATACTTATTATTTTTACGCCCGAAAAAATTTATCGATCCTGGTCGGGTTTGAACCAGCGATCTTGGGTTTAGAAGGTAAGTATGGTTACCACTACACCACCAGGACCGACTCGTATTTAGTAAATGTTAATGCACAACTACTATAATAGTTTCTTAAGTCAACTTGTTTCGGTAAAGACTATTACGTTTGTTATTCACACTCATTTAGCGGGTTCGGCCAACAGACGGCTCTCATGGAGATGGTCCAGAACACCATCAGCGGTTACGAAGAGTGACTGAACCCCCACGTGCATAACCACCCTATTGATCACACCCTTCCGGCGCCGAGAGATCAACCTTCAGTCAAGGGCACACTGGTGGTATCCACATGTCGATATTAATCCCATGCTTGATATGCCTAACGCAATGTTGATTATTTTATGTGTGTGTATGTGTATATATATATATATATATATATATATATATATATATATATATATATATATATATATTGCGTAGCGTGTGTGTGTCATACTTCGTCCAAAACAAACTTAAGTTAGAACTTGTTCTGTAAAAAGTAGTGTTGAAATTTTCAAAACCAGTTTTAAAAATAGCAGTTTTGTCGCATGAAGGCGCATCTTGAAAATACACAAACTTTTCGCCTAAAAAGCGTACAGTTCCATGCTTAACTATAATACCTCGAAAGGGGGATGCGTGAGAGAAGATAAACAAGAGGCAGAGATCGAATTTTTTTTTATTGATTTATTTATGGACGCTCTTTAACATCTCAGGTCATCAGCGTCCCATTCAATTCAGCGCCTGAAACGGCCGACACGGGACCCACGGCTTTACTTCCCTTCCGAAGGAAGCCATACTTAAATCCATCGGACCTGACCGGGTTCGAACCCGCGATCTTTGGTTTAAGAGGCAAGTATGATCGAAAATGAGGCAAAAGCTTTCTATTATGTCGAAAGAGAAGATAAATCATTGGGCGAACACTAAAATGCAGAAAGTATAAAGGACCTTCAGTGCTATTACAAATTCGCCTGCCATATTTATTACTATCAGGGCCTCTTAGCTCCAGCACCATAATTTTACGTACTTTCTATAATTCTAACACAACCCCGAATTTAAAAATCTCAAAATTTAACAGTCAAATTCTGAAAAAGAATAACCAATAAGCTTCTCAACAGGATTATTTTCTTCTCTACTTCCTTTTAATATAAAGCATGTTACCTGCGTGCCATAATCTAATTTAACATCACAATGACGATAGATGCCTTTATGATGGCAAATTCGTGTTTGTATTTTCCATGAGGTACAGGTAAATAAAGCAGAATATATTAATATCGAACAATGACGATATACTCGAGGCATATTGCTGTGTATTCTTTACTTTTTCTTGTATAATTAACTGCGAAACAGAGAATAGCCTAAATTATTGCTACGCCCAGAGGCTAAAAGCATCCCTCAAGTGCTTTTGTGCATGTAATGGTCCTGAGGTCAAGCAAGCTTCGTTACTCCTGCGTCGTCATCTCTAAACGTCAGCGGAGGTAATGCGTCAAGAAAGGAACACTGCATTAATCGATTCGAGGGTCGCAGTCCCCCAAGATTGCTCTAGGTAAATATTGTCACTGCGTTAAAACTTTCTTAGTCTTGGTAAAGTATACATGTTTATTTACATGCACAAGCCTGCAAACTCCAAAATCTTCGATATGTAGTTGAACTACATAGCTGCACACGCACATGCTCATAATTATGTAAATCACGGCGACGTTTAGAATACGTAATCATGTATATGCAGCAGATGATTACAGCCAGTGTGCTTCAAATGCTTCTCTTTCTCTTCCTTAATGGCTCCTACAAGTTATAACTAAATAAGTGTTCTTTAATGAAACAATTTAATGTTAAACTCCTAATGTTTTAGTTTACAAAATTTGAATTATTCTCTCTATAACCTATGTTATCTGGGCAATGATAAAACCCGAGGGAAAGAGAGGGAGCAGATAAAAGAAAAAAAAATAACAATATAATTTTCGAGAATTAAATCAGGGCATGGTTACGAGAGCAATTGACAAACTGTTTCAAAACAAACATGTTTGTTGTGCTATTGTTTATACACAAACAAAGAACGAACTCCTTTGAAATGATGATTTTTGAGTTAAAATAGTTGTATTCCTCAGTTTCTTAACTGCAAATTGACAAGTTTCAGTAATTTTTCTCCAAAGAGATTGGAGCATGTCCATAAATGCATTACTTTTGCAATAATTTTAACATATTTTAAAACATAAGCACGAACATAAAACGGTACAGTTTTTGTCACATACTTAATTCCTAATAGTTTCCCATTTTCGCATTTAAAAACAAACATTATTTTAATGATTTTGGTAATAATTACTCAAGTTTTAATCAGATTTACGTACAGGTATATTATGCTGTATATAAACTCTATTCTGAAGTTAGCTTCTCTTTATATAATTAGTGTCTGTCTGGAAAAGGAATCTATTGTAGTTTATGTTTCTAAACAAAACACGATCAGCAGATGTGGATGCATTTTAATCAGGTCCAGAAATAGAACGCAATTAGATTACTGAAAAAAAATATATACATAAATAATCACAAGAACAAAGTAAATTTAATTAAAATAGAATAATAGCATATTAACATTTTACTGTAGACGTTTAGGCGAGAGAATACCATAATATGCGCATTTTCAAAACCATAACATATAAATAACCTGTTTACTATGAAATGCAGTGGGAAAATTGAAGAGAGGTATAAATTCTTAGGTCTACAGTGCATGTTTTAATTAAGATTTGGAAATCTCAACTTGATAAAACAATTACATTGTAAGATAAAGGCGCAACATTTTTATGAATGAATCTTTTTAAATATAATACACAATTTAAAGCATATCAAAATTCATACTCAATATTTTTTAATTTTAAAAATTTATTTTAACTAATCAGCTTGTAAACTCGAACGACACAAGTACTGTAATCTTTGATAAGACTACATTCTGATTAGGTTAGACTTATTTGAAAATATAAAAATGAACTATTGAATTAAAAAAAGACCGAAAATTAGCAGTTAAACATTACAAAAAACTATATTACACAACAATATTGTCAAATAAAAATGCAGTCCCCTGATTGGACCCTCAAGCAATGTTTACACCGGTATTGACATGTTACTGTAGCGATAAACCAGCAACATTGGTACCCTTGGGAGGTTAAACTTCACAGAAACTCACGGGACACTGATGGCTGTGCTGTACGCCACGCATCAGCAGCAAACGAGGACATTTTCACGCCGCTCTCATGCTACACAGGACACCCACCTTGAGATGCAGTCTTGCCCGCACGCAACGTCACACTGCGAGTCATTTTACAACTACGGCCCGCTATCGATCCAGACACATTCACCCTCGCCCCGCTTGTCCACCTCCAACATAGCAATGTTGCTATAAATAGCTACAGTCCAGTCTGTCCACACTGAAAAATCTCTGTGATTGATATTAGCCTTTAATCCATCATTCATCTCATACTCCTACATGTTCCTTCGGTTGGTGAGAGAGATAATTTTTACACAAGGGGAGGTGATACGCGACAAACAATATTATGCTGCTCTGAAATTCTGCTTTCGTCTCAACAAATCTTCAGCTGAGGCCTCACTTCCCTAAACCTAGAAAATTATTTAAATATTTTAAAGAAGGAAGGCAATCATTGCCAAAGAAAGGTAAACCAGCCGCTTAAGTTTGTGCTCTAATGAAAGAATGAACACCAATGCTGTCATTGTGACAGAGGATCGTCGAATAACCTTTTCGATATTCAAGGAATGGTTTACCATCTTGTACACGTACACATAACTGTAACTGGGAAATGCTACAGAGATGTTCTGAAAATTCTGCAAGGCAATGAATGTTATTTTATAATGCCATCATGAATTAAAATATTCTTGATTCTGTTATATCTACCAGAAAAATATACGACACGCTTAAAAATATATTTCTGTATTAGATTTATTATAACTAATGTAATTTACAAAATGTTCGCCAAGTTTCTTCAAAAACGTTCTATAGTGTTAAGTTTATTTCGTTATATCAAAATTAGATTATGAGTTTTTCATTGTAATTGGTAGTATCCGTTGATGTGCTGAAAAATGCCGGGATTTAACTATAAACTTGTCCTTAATGCACAGTTTTGGATCACGGCTACTAAGAATTCCGCAGCCGGCGGTATTTATATTCAACCCCGCAACCTAAAAGGTGTATACGATTTACATAATAAGATGCTGGAACTACCCTTCCTTGGTTAAATAGGCATTGTATTGGGAAAATGAAAATACACTTTTAAGTTCGGCCATGTATTGTTTATGCTTTTTTCTTGAATGGTCCTAAACCTTCACTTGTGCTAACCGAACGAGTGGTTTTATGGACAAACGTTCCAGATTTGAGTCAGTTTTGTCTAGTTTTACTTCTGTTAAAACCGTATGTTTTCGCTCGTATGCGTCGGTCCTGGTGGTGTAGTGGTTACCATACTTGCCTCCTAGACCCCAGATCGCGGGTTCGAACCCGGCCAGTACCGATGGGTTTTTTCGGGCGTAAAAATCCTAAGTATGGCTTCCTTCGGAAGTGAATCAAAGCCGTGGGTCCGTTGTCGTATATTTACGGCACGAAAAAGAACCTCAAGCCTGAAAGAGAGGCCTCTGAGCAAAATTTGTCGTCCGTTTCACGCCCTGAGTTGAATGGGACACTGATGACCTGATATGTTAAACAGCGTCCATAAATAAATCAATCAATCAACCGCTCGTATGCACAATAACGTGAAGTGCAGTTCTAGTAGGAGGCAATTTGATCAGGAAAGTTGCGAATAAAATCCGCACGCACATGACGAGTGGATTCAAAATTAAAATAATATTTATACAAAACTGCGATTCTCTAGAGTCATCCTTTAACCATTTTCGCGCGAGTTCGGCAATAAACAGGTTCGAAAAGAAAGCATCGTTCAAGATCATTAAGGACGCAAGGGTGGGATTGATGATAGAAAAAAAAAGTGAGCGGATAAAGTTTATGATTAAATTTCATATAATAACACCTCTTGTATGTCATTTAATAATTGCTATGAATGAATAAATAGGAATTGCTGATGTTGGAAAAATAAAATAAGGTAATTCCTCTTAGGCAGCTCCCGCCAAAAATCTGTAAAATTCTGAGGAACATGCCTGCTATAGCTTTGAGCTATATTTAGGTACTGACGTGGAGGGTTTCTAATAAATTATTGATTTCCTCTGTTATACTTGATGACTTCAGAATAGGTGAACCTTCAGAATAGGTGGTAACAATAACGGAATCAATAAAATCTTGCACTGCATTGACAAAGTTTACACCTTAATTATCGGAATGTACATAATTAATGATGAACTTAAACTGTGGAACAAATCTTAATGATCTCGCACTCTCCCACCGCGTTTCGAGTGTCTATTGTAGTCGAAACAGCAACACACTGCCACGAGATACACGGTAATTTTCCAACGTTGCCACTGCTTCTTTCATAATAGAAGCTATGAACGTTTTTTGTTTGTTAATTTATTAATTAATAAATAAACAATTACTTATTTACTTTCACGTCCATGTTCGATCTCTGTTAGCAATAAATATGTACTGAAAGAAATTGCAGAAACGCAACAGTATTGTGTTCCTGACGAACTCTAGACAACCTAACATCAGTTCCAGGACAAAATATAATTAAGACTTTTCCGTACTATATCTCGTGTCTTCTTCCAAAATTTCTGAGGACAGTAAAGGAACATAATCATCCAGATTCCGCAGGAAACATAACTTTGTCCACTCAAAGTTCACCTACAAAGTCAGTCATTATAGCCTACAACAAGCACATTTTTGACCACAAGACTATACGTAAGCCTACAAGCGGGACGAAACGTTTCACTTTTTACTAAAAGGACAAGTAGAGGAAAGCCTGTATATACGATCAGACTAAGTACAAAGACTGTCACAGCCTAGCACGAAAAACATTTAGGGGTGATTCCCTAGGTGGGGCAGCTCCACGACATAAAGGTGCAAGCTCTTGTTACGACTTAAAGACGGATGGCTGCTTCATTTTACTAGAGACATTTTTCGGATGCCAACATCTAAGGGGCTTTTATTACCATACTACACTTTAGGTTCCATAACGAACTACTACAAGGCAATATGTTGGTACAAAATATTTTAATTGATATTTTATCCTAATATAACAAATAATTCTGCATTAGTAGTTTCAAAAGGTTATTGACAATCATAGTGATATATAGAGACGCCAACCTAGAGCAAACTTTTGGCTATGCACCCGAGCTCTCCGACGAAACCTGAATCGGTACAAGTTGCTTTGTAATGAAGGATCATACCAACGAAATACTTTTTGTATACGAGGGACATTTTAAAAAAATTCGGCCTAACTCAGAGATGTAATGAAGATAGCCAAATTACTATGGCAGTTGTTAAATGCCATCCTTTATATGGCGTGCTGTAAAGTTTCAGACGCATAAGTGTAGTCACTTGTTTGTGGCGATCGTGTACACAAACTAGTGTTAACATTTTCTACAAAATGGATAAAACTAAAATACGAGCTATGATAAAGTACTTCGTTTTGAAGGGCTTACACCAAAAGAAATACAATTCCACCCTAAAGGATGTTTCCCTTTTGTTTTCGACGGTTAAAAAGTGAGCTGCTGAATTTAAGCGTAGTCGCACATCCATCTCAGATGAGCGCTCAGGGCGTTCCAAAACTGCTAGGACTGATGGGATTATGACAAAAACTCATTATGCTTTACTCGATGATCGCCGATTGAAGATGCGAGTTGGCTAACATTACAAAGACCTTGCCAGGCCGTATCCGCTACATTTCACACCAAGTTTTGAGCATGAGAAAGCTTTCCGCTCGATGAATGTCGCGCTTAACAATGGACCAAAAACGCATTCAAATGAATAATTCGCAAGTGTTTAGATTTGTTTAAACGCAATCCCAGTGAGTTTCTACGATATTTTATAACAGTAAATGAAACTTGGATTCATCACTACACGCCAGAGACGAAGGGGCAGTCCAAATAGTGACTGGCAAAAGATTAAAGTGCACCAAAGAAAGCAAAAAGGTTGCAGATGGTGGAAAAGTCGTGGCTACGGTTTTATGGGAATCTCTTGGTGTGGTGTTCGTAGACTACCTGCAGAATGGTAGAACCACCACTGGGGAGTATTACGCTTCACTACTGGGCTAACTGAAGGATGATATTCAGGCTAAACGTCCACATCTTGAGAAAACACTTTTATCGTGATAATGCGCCTTCACACACATCTGGGATGACCTTCGTTTCTGAGTGCTTCCACATCCGCAGGATTTGGCAGCCCGGGATTACATGTTCCCAAACGTTAAGAAATAGTTAGATGGACGAAAATTCTCATCAAACAATTAGGATGAAGCTGAGACAGGTGCTTATTTTTGACGGTTAAACAAATCTTTTTTTTACTGAGCGCATTAAAAAGCTTGAAAGTCGTTGGACTAAATATATTGATCTACAAGATGACCATGTTAGAATAAAAAAGACAAATAAATAAATAAAATTAAAAAAAATCTAAAATCCTATGTTTTCTTGGTCAGGGCGAGAACTTTTAGAACGCCCCTAATAGAGGCGAGGGTAGCTATTTAATTCTAGGAATTCTAATAAGCAGAAGGCCAAAACTCATCAACTTTACATAGTAGTCTCACTTACTGTTTATACAAGTTGCATCCTCCGGACGAAATCTTGCAAGCAGCGCCATCCTTCTGTAGACATGACACCAACGTCTTCTTCGTAGGATGTAACAACTTCCAAACTTCCAAACTACTTAACTTTTGTCTCCTATCTCTCCTAGTTTTTTCTCCTTGATAATTGGGAACAGGAAAAGTTACAGGAGCCAGAGGTGCTGTACAGTGGTTGGTTCACCATTACACTTTCGCTGCATTGTGAGATTATGGGGTATCTAACGACAACAGAGTTTCCTCACACGAAGATATTTGAGACATCTGCAGCAAATGAATGTTTAAAGAACTCCATTTCCCTCTAAGTCACTCGGGGAGGATTGTTCTACACAAGGTCTATGATTGGTGGACATCCAAAGCTGCACTTACTACTCTAAACTCTGCAAACTAGTTATAGACTTTTGCACGTAAAGGAGGAGATTCTGAAAAAAACTCTCTAATTTTTTCAGGCATTCTTATTAACTCAGGCCGCATTTATAATCGTAAAATTTTATCGCACGAAATTGAGTCGCCTCAGTCTTAGAACACCAGACACAGAATGCATGAATAAAATTTTTTGCTGCAGGTGCAACAATGGGTGCCGCGTGCTAACCTCCGCTATGATTATTAATAAAGACAAGCTCTCTCCAGGGTTCCAAAAGCAAACTCCGAAAATGAAATAGTGACCTTTGTACCTAATACAATAATCACTGACCGATGATTGGAAAGGTTTTAAAATACAAAAGTCACAATAAATTTCATATGACACTGCAGAGAAATCTTCAAGCGACTGTCTTTGCTTTGGTCGGAGACATTTCCTTTGGAAGGCTCAAGTATAACGGCCGACGAGATTTCTAAATATTGCAATTTTCACAATGTCTTAAAAAATTATCACAAGCTGCTGTACCAGGAGAATAGTCAAAATTTTAATGTTGATATTTCTAATAGTTTTGAAAAAAAATAATGTATTTAAATGTTAATGTGCTTAATTTTGCTCAAGAAGCACAATTAATATTTTCACCGAGTAAAAATATTAACTTTCATGTTAATAAAACAAATTGTCATTTAGATTCCGTTTATTCGTTATTGTCTTGGTTGTCTCAGAAAACTTCGTAACATTCATTTTTCACACTTTTTTCATTTGCTCAAATTATCGTATATTTTTATGTAGTATAAAACAAAGCATATGACAATGTTTTGCTTATCTTTTCTGATTACATTTTGAAAATCTGCAGAAAAATGGATAAAAACTGCATTTTGTGGAACATTTTGAATGAACAAAAACTTTAAAATGAAATTAAAAAAAAAACACCTTCTATAAGTAACTAGAACTTTTTTTAAAACAGGCTTACCCTTAACGGCACATCTCATGTGAAAAAATAATAATAAAAATATTACAAAAATAGAAAGTTTTCACTTTTAAAGCTTTAAAACAAAATAAAATTGTAGAAGGTTTTGACCAAATTTCATCTGTGCGCACACTTAACGCAGCGGAAGTTCTCCTCTGTAATATGCGGATAGCAGCTACCTAACGCTCACGCCTCATTAGTTATCGGCCAGATAACAGCTAACAAGCGCGGTACACAACCAGATCAAATTACACGGCAGATTTTTAAGGTTCAGCTCTTATTAACGATCTATCCAGTAAAATTGTTATAATTAATTTACCTACATTTTGAGCCGCGATTAAAGGATTAAAGTAATATTATTAGTATGTAACGTTTGGCAGCCTTTAGTGTCACACCCACATTTCTAAGAGAGATATAGTTACCGAGCGGAATGGCTCAGGCAGTAGTGCTTGGGACTAGCATTCGGGAGGTCTCGGGTTCATCTATTGGGGCCGGATATCCTGACCTTGGTTTTTTTCGTGGCTTTAGGCTAATGCTGGGATATATGTTTATTTCCACAATTTTCCCGCTTCCCATTTCGCCTCATTTTATTCTTTGGTTCTCGCAGGCTCGAAAGTATAAAACGAGGTGGATTGGTGGTGTGTGCGGCGTAACGGAGGCTTGCGTTTTGGAAATATTTCTGCCCCGACGTCTAGTATGGAAGCGGTTCCTTCTGAGGGGCTCGAACTCCTTGAAGGAGAAGGGGGCTCCACCGACGTCGCGGTGCTTTATCTGAAACATTGTTAGGGACCGCGCGGTCATCGGCCGTAGTACCTGGCCGCCCGGTATCGCACACACCGTGCGCCACTGTTACCAATCTGCTTCCCAGGAATGCAAACTTTTTCTTCCAAATGTTTTGAAGAGGATAGAGCACACTCTTGACTTGTTTTGTACATGTCTTCTATCCACTTTCCCTCAAAACCAGAGCATGTTCTTAACTAACTCCTTAATCTCTTTATATTTGTACACTTCCTTTTTTCTGGCATATTTATTTTTCCAGTGTACACTTTTATCGCTCCGTAAGATTATTTACGACTTCAAATGTTTTAGGAGGGAAAAGAGACGAGTTCTACGTCCATGCTCTTTTTGTCAATCTCACAACAAGCAGAAGTAACAAAGGGAGTTGATATATTTATTTTGCAAAGACAATTGGATCGCCTTCCTACAGGAAGACATTAATGTTCAGATCCAACTACTGCCTTCCAACTTATGAGCGCCTGGCAAGAGTAGTCATACACACTTCAATATTTCACATGTCTGCTTCGAGCTCCCCTAGTTTCTCGAAGGACTATATAATATCCCAGAGATTATCTCTCACAGAAGTACCATTGTGTCTCGCCAATATGGAGCATCCTTACCTGAAAATTTCCTTGTTACTTTTAAGTATCACATCTGACTCCTCTCCTGGGGACTTGTAAATAAACTCTTATTAGAAAGGAGTCGATGTTATGTTTTAATATTAAAGTGATCGGCCTATCCTCGCATTCTGCGGCTTACCGCTCAACCAACTAAACGTCTCTTACCTACCGCTTGGCCTTCCCCGATTCCGCCGGCGCTGGGACATGACACCGGTTCTCCCCCATCTCATCTATTCCTCCCAGAAGTGTTCGCACAAATGGCCAACCCTTCAGCAAGACTGAAATAGACACCTATGTCAAGTGAGGAACTTTCAAACATTATAGATAATGCGTGTAAAATAAACACCTATTTGGCAATGATAAAGGATCTGATACCCAGGTCTTTCAATTGAGTATAACATGTTGAAATTCCAAAGATTTCCGCACAGTTTTTATTTACCATGCTCTGCGTTCATAAATAAGAAATATTTTACTTGATGCTGTGACAATTATCACGTTTACATGTCTGCCTCAAATCAATTAAAGATTTCTACATAAGTTATGTTTGTTAGCGTGCTTCGTTTATGTTATGTTGTATAACACAACGAATTAATTATTGATTCGAGATATAAAATTTGGAAATATGAAACAGATATGGAATAATTTCCTGGGTAAACACGAAATGATGCTCGACTTTGTGTGATAAAAATGACTAACATTAGTGTGCATGTACATACTCAATTCAATCTCAGTACGATGCCCGTTTACATTATTTCGATCCGGATTGAATCCATTCAGCTCCCAGTTTTAAGTTAGACCGAACTATGCTCCAGAACATTTTCAATCGGAAAAGTTTATTCAAATCGATTTAGGTGCGACATGTAAACGTGGTTTGTACCGTGTTTGAGAGACCCCATGTTCAGAGAGCCAACTTCGACATGCTCCCTTGCTGAGCAGCATGTGACCTTCAACCGCAAGGGTAACAGAGCATAAAGATCACATTCCCTACTCTGAATATATCAGGTCATTTCTATTTCTTGCTTACAAAATGCCATTTGTATTAGTCATAGACAAAAGAACTTAAATTTCTTCGATTTTTCTTCGCGATAACATATCACACAAATACAGCTGACATCACATAGTAGAATTTTAATTGCTTCTATAAAGGAGACTACATTGGGGCGCGATTATGGATCAATACACGGCAGCTCCACCCTTACGGAGCCGCGGGTAAAATTGCGTCATGTTTGTGTTAGCAACGGGAAACTCCCTTGCTTCCAAACTCAATCTCTTGAAAACGAATCGTGTCAAGTGAAGCAAACCGCTGCGTCATTGGTGAGATTAACTGCCTGTTGTCTAAAAAGTTAAATACTTCTATGTTAAAATATTTTTAAGTATAAAACTGTAACAACCTAGCGAACAACAAATTGCGTTTGATTTTTCTTCACAGTTAAAATATTTCCACAAAACTATTTTGGATTACGTCATTAATTATGCTCGTAATTCAAGTTGTTATTGTTGATTTCTTACTACTACCACTACTAGTCAATTTCGATTGTATTTTTTTTTCCCTTACTGACAAAAGAATAACATTTTAGTTAACATATTTCTGCTTAGAAGTGAGCGGGTATATGAAGAAGGAAATTTCATTCTGGCCACCTTTCTTGGCAGGTATCTTTTCGTAAATATATTCATAAATAATTGCTTTAAATTTTGCTTTTTTACTACTTAAATATATTTTTTTCCATAAACTACAATTTCTTAAGTATTTCTTTATGCTAAGAACGCATAAAATGTTATTCAAGAGCCGACGACTTGCTACAGAAGCCTGCCTTCACATCGAAATTACATAATGTTATATATAAAAATCACACACTAACTTACTTTAAACCAGTTTATACATCAAAATAATAAATAAAATTATAAAGATCACAAACTTATATTTTCTTATCAAAAAGTCGTGCAACTAAAAAACAATAAGCACCGTGGCACTGCTTCACAACCGAGTGCAACAGAAACTAAAAACAATGGACATCTACATTCTACCCTGTGTTCAATTTTAAAGGGTGCTTCTTTTTTAAATTAGCGAGTTTTACCCTCAAGACAAAGGATACTGTTTTTAATTTCTCTTCAAATTAAGTAAAAATAAATGGCATTCGTGTTTGTATTCTTACAGAACTTAATTTAAACATTTTAAGGGCGTTACGAAAGAACATAAAATGTATTCCTGAAAGTTATTCCCAAACAGAAGTTTTGGCTCGGAGAGAGTGAATGAATTTCTAGCCAGTTGGCCACCATTTCAAAAATTTAAAATATTTGCCTTTAAATTTTTCTGAAAAGTTTTACAAAACTTTTATCAGATAGGTTAATTTCAAGTCAAAAATAAAGTTAATTTTATTCTTCCCTTTAAAACGAATTATATAGTACATTGGCGTAATGTCAAGTAATAAAAACACAAAACTCTTGCTTAATTCTCTGAAACAAAAGAAAACACGTGCAGAAAGGGATAGATAGGCTTCGATTAGACTCTGAAAACAAACTATGTCGTCATGAAGTGAAAGAAGATTACATTGAAATTAGAACACATGATATAAATTACGAAAATAAAATTGAAAATGCACCACACCCAAGCCATGTAGGGGAAAAAAAAAAAAAAAACCCGGAGAGAGAAATTCCTAATTTCGGAAACAAACAGCGTCATGGATCCCAACACCGACAAAGGAATAGACAACTTTTTAGTGCAAAGTAGCAATTCCAAATTACGTTTCTTACCGACAGTCAGAATTGTTTCTAATAAGTTCTCTTTCTAATGCCTGAAAGATAGAATAAATCGTGATATACTCGATTATAACAGTGCTACCTTTCTGCATGACAAATACAGTTATTTAAATCCTATGTGGCAATATATTCGTGTCATCAAAACGCATTGTTCTTAATAATGTTAACATATCGTAGTATGAGGGGGAAAAAGCTAATTGAGACTTTATAGGGAAATAAAAGTAGTATGGGTTAGGGAAAAATTTACAGAACAAAGTGATAAAGCAGGTCGGGAAGGGTTTGCATGGGCTAGAACTGGAGTTATGAATTTAAATGGGTTAAGATATGAAAAAGAAAAATTTCCGGTGTGTGGAGAAACTAACACGGATTTCTGTTGTTTATTATACTGCTAGCAAACACAGTTACGGAGAGAACAGCCTTGGTAATACAATGGAAGAATATACATGGGGAAATATTAACTAGAAAGATTTTAACTGTAAAAGGAGAGAATACTGTAAAAATTGTAGGGAACTTTTTGAGCAAAGATAGAGGGAAAATGTCATCTTAGAAGTAAAATAGATAAATATAAATAGGATACGATAATACAGCAATAAATATGGTCACCAATACACTAATAACCTGGAGTTGTGCATTGGGATCAGAATGTATGCAAGAAAATATTTAGAAGAGATAAGTAAAATTAACATTATTTTATTTTATATCCTATTTTGCACTGGACTGAATAATATACAAATAAAGTTGAATGTTAGTTGTTTAAATAAATTCGAATCAATTTTAGTAAAGAGAATGTTTCAGTAGGAAACTGGGCTCCAATCTCTAGTAGATGATTGCTGATGGGCCACAGACTGGGGTACAGTAACAGCTTAAAGTAAGTTTATAAAAGTTATGTAGTATTATATTATGTAGTTTGTTAGGGATACGTTTTCCATAACAATAGCCTATTTCAGGGTTGCTTCCGTCGGTGTTCGTCAGCATTTTACCTGGTAAACCAACGTCTACACCTTTTTAACATGGAACGTGCTTTATTCTGCCGAAATGTCCGTAACGTAGCTTATGACTTGATAAATAAAAGAACTACGAAATAGTTTAAAACAATCTCTAACTCTGGCTAAAATCATATGTCCCATTTTATTAATTGTAACTTGACCGACTAGTCAAATCTTGCGAATGTAATGTATGCTTTTCGCGTAGTAACTGCTAATAAATTGCAGCTTACCTTCCAGGATGAGGTCGTCATCGAGCGAGTTGCGGCTCGACGACAACTGCTCGGGGATTCCGGGCAGTTCGTCATCGTATTCGTATGGATCCTCGTCTTCCTCTCCGCCTCGCGTGCCCTCCGCGTCCTCCGAGTCGGCGTCCGGTGACACGTCCAGCTCGTCTTCCTGTGGATGCCCATCAACCAGGTATTGCTCGCTCCACCACATCATCCCCCTCTACCCTCTAACACACTGCTGTCCCACTACATGTTTACAACGATCCTATGCGACGGCGACCTTCAGAACTCTGCCCCCCTATCCACCAATACCACCCCGATGTTGGAAAGAGTTTCCAGAAGACGGCCAGCCACAGAAATAGCAGTTCATTAATTCCACATCTTAGCAGCGAGAAAGACCTTGTTAAAAGAAAAGATACAATCGATTCATAAGCAGACTTGCTTATCAGTCCGTGCACTGCAAATCGATGCGCTAGACTCACGCTACCACTTCTTGCGCGCACGCAAAACAATTTGTTACAACTTGCACTACTTAAAATGATAAACGATGCAAACACGGTTTGAACATAACACCAACAGCAATTCTTACAGTAGCACCTCTGAAGATGCAACACTTATTAAAGTTCCTCTCTTCAGCAGCCATTAGCACTAAACTACTGAAAATTCGATAATGCGAGTCTGAATTTATGTCAGTGATAATTAGATATCACTATAATTAGATTAGTTAATTAGATATCTTATCAGATTGCCACATGCAGATACGATAGAGAGAGAGCCCTACATTACCGGCAGAGATTTCTTATGCTATGCTTAACGCTTTTAACACTAAAGGTACAAATGCTAATTGTTGAGACTTAACTTGTTGACCAAACCCCATTATTTCAACCGTGGGCATTCAAGTTTGCTTCTGACAGTGACGGAATGTCACATATATCCTCACGAGTGATTTACGTACTTCGTTAATAAAGCCTTGACAGGTAAATATGTTCATAAACTACTCCAGGGAAGTTTCGAATACACATAATTGCATAACTTTAGAACATAGCTTCATAAAATCATTGTTTAAGGACATTTGTAGTGAGAGTGGAAGCAGATTCCGCTCATTTGGCCAGTAAATCAGAGCAGTAGCAAGAATTTACAACTCAAGTTCACATTTATATGACGCATTAATTAACTCTTTAACGGGCTTTAAACTAATGCGTTTTTAAGTACTTTCCTGTGAATCCGCAACAGGCTGTGCTATTCAGGGACGAGATCTTCATTACCACTAATACATATGTGCATGTTAACTTTTCATGATAAATTGAAAGGTTTCTTTATTTAAACCAGAGCGCTGTTTATAATGTAGGTAATTAATACAGTCTGTCTTGCGCAGAAGTGATTTTCTATGTTACTAAAGGAAGGGGAGTTATCATGTAGCTTTCATTACTGTGTAGGCTGGCTTTAGTCGTGAATATCGGCCCTCTTCTGGGATTTTGCACTACCAGAGACCTAAGAGAGGGGTTAGAATGTCCAGGATATCAGTTTAAAATACAGTATTTGGCCATTTTTAAGCTACACTGTGGTAATATGGAATGATGTAATTCTTTTAATTTAATTGTCAAACAATTTACTACGATTGTTTTTAAATCTGGTTCTTAAAAGCCCTTAATCGTAGTCCCGCTACGCATTTCTCAACTGCAACGGAACAACACGGTATCTTGAAATATCACAAATTCATTTCAAGAGTTGATTTATGTACAGTTATGTACAGAAAAAGGAACGAGGATTTAGCTTATATACAAAGAGATTTAAGGGCGAGTCATGGAACATTAACTTTTAATACTGTATGTAATTAAATTTAATTATTTATATTATTATACGTCAAATTTTGAAAATCTTTACAGAGCTATTTTCGTGATATATTTAGCATAAATTAGACTTCCAATTAACTTAAACATCCCATGTCTGTCTACCCTATACAAAAAGCTACACTTCTTCACGATGACATCGGAATCAAATTGCTTATAACACAACTTGTAGACCAAGTTTTTATATCATGGAAGTTTGGAGTTCATAAATAACTTGTTAGATCATTATTTGGAAGCACAGGGGAGTTAATTTCAGTCCTAAGTAACAGGAAATGACAAACTATACACTGTTTTCATATTTGTTCCAACACCAGAGTCGTGTTTTACAAGCGGATGATGTGATGTAATTGAGCAATTTTGTACTCAAAATGCTTTTGCTTTCTTTAGTCCTTATTGCCAGCTGCGTTTCTACAAAAGTATATCGTTTTTTTTTCTGATATGATTTTCAATTTTTGCTCTCGAACAGGTTGAACCGGATCTATGGTAGTTTTCTAGCCCATTTCACGGCAGCTGGCGGGTCGGCAATCAGAGCAGTAACTCCCGGCGAAGGGTATGTAATGTCCGCGCAACTGTCTCAAGTGCTTGCAACACTTCTACAATCACAATGTAAATAATCACGCATGACAGATGATGTAAATGTCCTGCAACATCCACACATTTCTGGCATCCATTTAGGAAACTGTTATCTGTTCATCTTCCGAAACTAAGTCAGTTGGAACTTGAAGGCATAAAAAGTCACTGTTGTACGAATTGCAATAATAAGGGGTACATGTCTGCACTTGGATGTTACGGAACATTCATTCTCGCTGAGTATTCTTTACTTATGAAGCATGGTTCCAATAAGTGGTGAGGTTTCGATGCACAATAACATATATTGAAGTTGTATGTTGTTCTTACCGTATTTTTTTAGAACATTTCGGGAAATTATATATTTTCTTCTGCATTCCTTATACGGCTTGAAGTGGAACCGTTTGCCTCGCGTTCTGCTGGCGCTATCTTACTCTCTCCATACATTTTATTGCTTTATATTTCCGAATATTTACTTCTTGCCTAACGTCAAGGCTTTCTTTTGTTTCTTTGACACATATTGCACTTCATTTCAACTAAGCTGTCGGGTTCTACTCTCAAGATCTGTCATTCTGCTTCCTGTAACTACAGGGAAGGTGCAACAAAGGAAGAAGAATTCTATCTAGAAGTGATTCAGCTTCTCCTCTTCTTGCTGAGCATAGTTTGACATTGACATAGTATTAACATTTAGAGACTTAGCCTTTGCAGAGATTTCAGATCATTCCGATCGAGAACCAGAAACATCTGCATATTCAGAGTGATCAATGTCCCATTACCACTGCTCTATTCAGATGGCTGATAATAATTAATGGTGGCACTTACAGTTTTAGACGGTTTTAGGTGGAAAAGCAAAACAATGTTGATTTGGCAACATTAAAATACCCAAGCCACTCTGTTTACTCGCAAATACCTTTTTGTTAAATGCGATAAGGTGATTGAGCCACAGAAGTAACTTTCTGTGGTATTTACTTATCTTCCGAGATTATCCTAAGTAATGCAAAACACGATAAAGCAAACGGCATCAATATTTCTTATCTTTGTGAAAGCAAATAAACATTTTTTAGTGTTCGCCAGGTATTTCTAGATACAACTATTGGCCTTAGATAAGAGCCTTTGAGCCACATGTCAATAACTATTATCTATAAATATAATGGCATTCATATTTTGAACATACTGAACCAAAAATGCGTTTCCGCATGGAAAATTAAATAAATAGTCAATAAACAATATCTAGTGAAATGCATATACTAACTGCGCATCATAACAAAGGTACTCTCTGAGTTTTAATGCCAACTCGCTGGTCAAACATTGGAATCCCGCACATGGTCCATTTGTAATACCCGTACCGGCGGACTTCCATCACGTTGAATGATGAAGGTAAAGAATGAGATGTGATGAAGTAATGGCGGAAATGAATAACAGGAGAAACCGGAGTACCCGGAGAAAGTCTGCTTCGTCCTCTACAAATCCACTTACGGTCACCTCGTTGAATGCCAGCAGCAACTTGACAATGACGCCGGCAATCATTTTACTGTGAACAGTCTGCCTAAATAAACCTGGAATTGGCTTAACTACAAGTTAGCACATAAACCATACAACAGGAAGAGAATTCAATGAGATCAAATCCCCAGCTCATTGATCCGCACAGAACATCTTCGGTACAAATAAACAAACCAGCTGCTGTTTATGTACTGATGCCCATAAACGGGCAAGTAAAACGAAGATTTACTTATTTATTTGGTTTATTTACGGACGCTCTTTAACATCCCAGGTCATCCCATTCAATTCAGGGTGTGAAACGGCTGATAAATTTTGCCCAGAGGCCTCTTCTTTCAAGCTTGAGGTTCTTTTCCATGCCGTAAATCTGCGACACGGGACCCACGGCTTTACTTCCCTTCCGAAGGAAGTCATACTTACGATTTTTACGCTAGAAAAAATCCAACGACCCTAGCCGGGATTAAACCCTGGATCTCGCTTCTATGAGTAACATATGGTTACCACTAGACAACAAAACGCTAAGAAAAAATACCTTCAATTTGTGAAATAAAAAGAAGTTCATTTGCTGTTTATAGCTACTGTTTTATATGAATGACATTGGGGTAACACTAAAGATAACTGGAAGTGGGGCCAGATGGCGTACCGCAAATGAAAACTAGCTTTTTTCAATTTGTTACAGTGGGAATCTGATACGTTAGTTTAATTTAGGCCAAGTTTGTGAACTGATTTGTGGCATTCTCAATATTTAAATTGCTGCAGTTTGTTGTATTATTGGGGAAAAATATTCGTTATTTAAAAGTGGCGGTTAGCTGTCAGATTTTTTTTTAGAAATTTATGAATATACACGGTCTTATGCTTGAAAATGATTGGTGGCTTGGCGTATCACCACCCAAGGAACATTGGAGAACACCAACAGTTGCGGACCCATTGTTGTCACATCTCCTCCCGCTCAGCGGAACCAGTTCCAGAACATGTACGACATTTACATCGGTAATAATTGTAATTCATTTTGGGATAATGTAATGCGATTTAGTGAATTTGACAAATCCCTCTCATATTTCTATCCAAGCGAGTGTGCAATAACTTCGTAGTTACTGTTTCAGTTGATTAATCCCGTAGAGTTAAGTTCTTATTTCTGGACGTAATAGAACCTAACATATTTTGGAGGAAGGGCCGGTTTCATGACAGTATTAAGATTGAAATATTAGTAATGACATCTTACTTCACATTAACTACGTACGTTATACATTTCTTATTAATTCAATTATTTTAGGTGAGTGCACTTTAACATCACTTTAGCAATCAATTATGGATGGATAATCTTAACCATATTCCTGGTCGTCTGGGCAATGAAGAAAAGTTATAGAGTCCAATGTCTATGCTACCTAAGTTCACTTTCTATGCTAAAACAAACTCTTCATATGTGCGTATTAACGCGGATTTGTATCGAAGTCAGTCACTCAGTGCTGAATGCAGTTTATGAAAGTCTAATTATCTTTTATATATGCAACAGATAAATTCAGATTAGATTTTTATTATGTCTGTATGCGGAAAACTAATATAGTATTACTGCCTGCAGTGTCTCTGTAGTGCATGCCTATATTGATTTAACCTGCTTTGCTGCTAGGGAAGCCATAAATATGTTTATATGGAAAAAAGTACGACGGTTACTTCAGAGGTCAAAGCAACCGTGAGCCCAGAAGAGAAAATTTATGAGCACAGAATTTAATGTGAATATGCAGGAACAACAAAGGTGAAGAGATACAAACGTCAGTAACTTACCCTTCTCTTCATTCCTGGACGAACATTTGAAACAGTTCAGGAGCAACATTTGGTATCAAATAACGTGGGAAATGCCGATAACAGTATGCGTTTAATAGAATATTGTTTTTTTTTTTTTTAATGGTGTTTAACGCCCGTTTTTACTACTGAGGCACCACAGGCGGTGAACATGGTGGTACGTGAAATGAAATGATATATTGGGAAAGGATTTTTTTTAAGGAAGGAAACGATCCCGGTCTAAGTTTCGACCTCGGCTACCAAATTCTGTGACACACTGGAAAAATTAAAAAACATGATAAAAACCAAGAACGCGTTTTAACCATATTTAAAGGACACCTAAGGTGTTACTGGCAAAGGCGCTCTTCAACACGTTTGGAGGAAGAGCTAAAGCACACATTTTAACAAGAGATTGAGCGCTGGATATTAATACTCAACATCTGCTCGACTTTTTCGAGCGAGCTTGGTATCAACGGGGCGAGACTTTCAATGTGCATTTGCTTAACGCTATCGAACACATCTAACACAACTTACATGCAAGTCATATTTTAAACTGCTTATATACATGGTAAAATGTCTAGTTGTGGCATGGATTTTATAAGCAGCGATTCATTTTTTTCCCCCTGACAATCATCACTTTATTACCTTGTCTTCTTTGATGAATCAGGTTTGTTGTAAATTATTTTATGATTTATAATGAATATTATAAAGTTTAATACAAGCCTTTTCTATATAAGTTTTGCCATTTCGCTTTTGTAGTTACTGGGTTTCAATGATTTAGAATTTGTGTCATAACTATTAGTACGTTACGAGAGTTTTGTATTATGAAATTCTGCCTGCGAGGTGTTAGGCAGGCTTCAAACCAGATTTTCTTTTACATAGAATGAAGTTCACTAATGAAAATCTGTACTAATAAACTCACAGAAGTCTGACATTTTTGAAAACGGGCTTATACGATCTGTATTATTTGGCTAATACTTTAACTCTTAATTACAGTATTTTGTAACTGAACGTTTCTTTATTTGAATTAACTCAAAAAAAAAAAATAAAATAAATAAAATCTGCAAAACTCCGTCCCGACACCTTGTTGCCTATACTGGAAAGTGCATCTTCAAATTTTATCATTTATTAAATTTCTTTTCCTAGGATAGAGAACATTTCTACAGATTAAACGAATGAACGAATAGTGTTCAACGCCCGTTTTTGCTACAGAGGCACCACAGGCGATGGGCAATGATGATACATGAGATGAAATGATAAATTGGGAAAGGATTTATTTTTAAGGAAGGAATCGTTCCAGGCCTAAGTTTAGGTACCTCCCCGGCATATGCCATTTATGAGACTGAGGAAAACCAGGAAAAAACCTCAGTCAGGGAGGACCTCTTTAGATGACTTGCCACAATTTACGGATCTAAAATAATTTACAGAGCTCCTATAGGCATCTTACTTGTGATTTTTTTTTTTTTGTATTTAAACTTTTTTTTATTTTATTGGATTGGTAACTTGATTATCAATTGTGAAATCCTGGCGGGTTTCGAACCCCAGACCTGCCGCTCACCAGTCCGCGCCTTAACGACCTCGCTCATCTTGGCGGTCTACAGATTAAATCTATAATTACATTAACAAATCAAAGATATAACTTAAACATTTTACTACTAAAAAGTAATTCAACAGAATTACAAACGTTACTAAATTAAACAAAACTACAATTCCACTGGTAGCCAGCTATCTACTCGTACCTACACTAAAATATTCCATGGGAAACCAAACGGTAAGGTACTGGTAGCCAGCACTTTCCTCACCTTAATCATCTAACTTATATCTACCGGCTCACGTAATGTTCTACTATATACTTCCACTACCCCACCCCTTCCACTTCTTCTAAGAGGTCGCTAGTTTGTGCTACCCCTCTCCCCCAACAATTTTAACGTTTACTTTCCTATAACTATTGCTTAATGCATTATTTGAGTAAAAGAAAATTCAACAGCCTGTGGGAGGCTTCTATATTCCGCCTGAGGTTTGTATTTGTAGATGCGCTGCAAATAAGCGAGTTTGTGGAGTATTTTAACCAAGGGAGATGAGAGGAAGCGGTAAGAAGACTTTCGCCTCTAAGAACTACTATCTGCATGCACCACCAGAAACGTCACCTCTCGTCACGTGCGTTCCCAGTAAAACCTTCAGTTTAATTTTTTGCGTTACGCAATTGAATAAAATATATTCAAATACTACTGTATAATTATAGTGAAATAGTATACTCATGGCAACAAAGACATACCAGGGTGGATGATAAGTCTGGTAAAATACATAGTAAATTAACTTTTTTTTTTTTTTGCAAAAAAAAAAAAAAAAACATTGTTCAAAGTAATCTCCTTTGCATTGACTTCCTTTGGTCAAGCGAGATTATTTTTTTTAATCCCTCAAAAAATTCTTTAAAATTGTGGCACACAGGTTTCTTCATCGAAGTCCTTCGGAATTCACTATAATTGGGCAGACCAACTCATGTATTGAATCAAAGTGCGACTGCAAAACATAGACGTATAGAATGCATTCTGTAGAGACAAGAAATCATCTTACAGATTCCAGACTTTAATCAATAGGTCGTCTATTAGTTTGTTACATGAAAACCAGGAGAATTACTTTTAATAAGTGCATTGCTAGGGATGTTTTTATTAAATTCCCTCTTTCTGTCATGTATGCTCAGCTATGCACATATGAGTGTTAATTCTAGTATGAAGATTCTAAAGTTTGCAATCTATATTCAACAGTAGCAGTAGTAAAACTGTCCAGTTTATGCTGCCATAGAGTTTGTGATTATTACACTCGAGAGCTTGTTTGGAACTGTAATAGTTTTGATAAATTTTTTCTCTGTTTACCGTGGTTAGTTATATAAGAGCATCCGACGGTTTGTATTTGAAGCATATAGGTACCTGGGTAACTAAGACACGTACATGGACAGTGATACCAAACCCTTGTTGCAAGAGAGCAGGAATTGGTTGTAATAGCAGTAAAGGAATACTATAAATGCAAAGGTGACCTACAGGACGTCAAAATGCATGATTTACAACACTAAACCACAAGATTATATAGCTGTCACACTTGGCTGCGGTCAGGCATTACGTATCACCTGTCAACAACACTGTCTCTACCCAGCCATGCAGCAGGAAATGATCCGGGACCGTCGTCGAGGAAGGTGGATAAATGGCGGTGAGTACCAGATATGGAGGAAATATCAAGCCTGATCGTTAGTCAAAGCACATCTTAATATTATGCCATTGCAATATTGGCGAGTCTGATTCTGACCAGGACTCGATTAGACACTCCCTAGGGACATTTTAAGCAATTCTAGTCTGAAAAGTTGGGCTTAGTGTTGTCTTGAGGAGCCGTTGGGTTTACTCAGTGGCGACCGTTATCTATAGGTATACATCCAAAGGCCTGACCTTTAAATGAACTCCAATGTATTATTTGTATGGATTTTTTTACTCAAATGTTTATTTTTGGTGCAGTTTAAGTCAACATTAAAACTATAACCTACCTACATTATAATACTAATAAATCTAACACCCATCTATTATTCCCTTACTTTTCCTAAGTGTTCACCCTTCATTTTATTTCTCTTTGCCCCATTTCAGTCAGATTTTTACGTGCTAACTTTCTTTCTGTAATTTATCCCATTTCGCTTCCCATAAATCATCCCTCCATCCCGTTACCCCGTCACACTCTAATAAACAATGAAATATTCCTTCAGGCTCTCTATACATAACACACTTTTCTCCTCTGAAACCCTTTAAAAACAATGCTTCCTCTCGCATCCAGGCCAGTTCTTCCCTCGCAGATTTATCTCAATCTACATATTTCTCTTTCCCTCAATTTTTTTAATTATTCTGTACAGTTTCAAAAAACTCTTATCTTCAAAACTAGCTCAAATATCTTGCCTCTCTATATCTTCAATTCTTTGTCTTACTTCCTTCCAAAACTCTTGTCTACTTTTATCTCCAAATTCCTCCATCCCAATTTCTTGCAATATTTCCCCACTTCTCCCATCCAGCTGTTCTCTCTCATTACTTCCCTTTGATATTTCATACACTCTTTTAGAACAATGTGGTCCCCTAATTTTAAAATGGTGTACCATTATTTTCAAATTCTCTCCATTGGTAAACTCTTCCTGCCTAACCTCTCTAACTCAGCTAAAGCTACTCCTTTCGGTGAGGCTTTAGGAAATCCGAATACCTCTCTACAAAACATCCTATGAATTAAATCAATCTTTGAACCCACTACCACTTCATACAAATTCTGCAACCAATTTACTGACATATTTGGAATGTTCTTCAAACATGTTCTAATTGCTCTCATGGCTACTTTACATTTAAGAAAATTCTTCCCTTGTGTTTATCACAACAGCATTGAACACACATCGCCCTGCGATTGATCATGTAACAACCGGTCAGTGGAAATATACTTTTAAGGATCTTAAAAACTCTGTTCATTTCAAACATGTAACATTTCGCGAATTGCAATAATTTTAATAGAAAACTACTACTATGTCTCCAGGGTTATCATACTTGCCTCCTAAACCCAAGATCGCGGGTTCGAACCCGGCCAGAACCGATGGATTTTTTTCGGGCGTAAAAATCCTAAGTATGGCTTCCTTCGGAAGGGAAGTAAAGCCGTGGATCCCGTGTCGTACATTTACGGCACGAAAAAGAACCTCAAGCCTGAAAGAGAGGCCTCTGAGCAAAATTTGTCGGCCGTTTCACGCCCTGAATTGAATGGGACGCTGATGACCTGAGCTGTTAAAGAGCGTCCATAAATAAATCAATCATATATAATCATCATCCAGGCTTATTATGATTGTAAGGCGAGGAATGCAAGTTAGCTGTGAGAACACGTGGTCAGTGCGGCTTAGTACCGTTGGACACCCCTGGAACTACTTAGATAAGCGGCGTAGTCCGAGCGAAGTTGATGCAGTGAAACTCGTGTTTCCTGCACTGCAACTTTTACACGCAGAGAAGGAAACTCTTGTTTCTACTATCAGAGGCTTTCTCCTGTTAAAGAAACGGAACATTTTTACGAGCTTCTGCACCTGTGCGACCTCACTGGATGATAAATTTTCAACAATTTCTATAATTTCAAAGATACGCCGAGATGTACAGCTGCGCGTCGCATCTGGACCAAACTGTCACTTTCTGTGGCTACTGCACGAGGGGTTCTGAGCTCCTCACACGTGTCGCGATATACTGCGAGAGTTGTTCAATAAACAATTCAATTTTTTACCCATATAATTTCTCACCGCAACTTTACAGCATTATGCTAGCATAATAATGTAATGTACACATTCAGCGTTGTTACTTCCAGGTCTAGTTTCATTGTCACTTCCGGTTACCCTGTGAGAGATGTGCAAGTTGAAACATGCTCAGTTCCGCTTACAGCAAAATAGAAGTGACACGCGACGAATTCTGCATTTGTCTTCACAAATCTTCAGCCGAGGATTTCGATCTTCCCTATAGCACAGCATGAAGCTGGTTTAAAATGTTTAAAGAGGATTAATTTCAAAGGAAGATGAAACCGGCGCTCCAGTTTGTGTATAACGGAAACTAATCGAGGAAACATTAACATCGCTGCTGCATTGCGAGACAGAATTCTGAATAAGAACACTCAGAAATTCTGAACATTTCACTACGTGCCACCCACAAGTTGATAACTGAAAAGTTGTGCATGAGACTTGTGCACGGTGGGTTCCAAGACTGCTGATTCCCGAACAAAGGTACGTTCGCATGCAGTTTAAGATGATGTTACAGGGCTTTTGCTTGGAAACGTTCTTACCATCTTATATTTCGATATTCAAGGAATAGTTTATCAGCATGTCATACCTGGGCACACACACACACACACACAACTATAACTGGGAGCAATGCAGAGATGCCCTGAAAACCCTATAACGCCATATCACACTTACCAAAGGCAACATTTCGTGCTGCACCACGATAATGCACATAGCAAATGTTGCTGAATATCTCACAAAAATCAACGTGAAGTGTGCACTTCGGCCTCCCTACAGACCAGAGTTGGCTCCTGTGACTTTTTTCTTTTCCCCTAAATTGAAGAAACACTTTCGTGGGAGGCATTTTCCTCACCAGAAGCGGTGATGTAGACTGCGCAAGTGACCTGTCAAAAGTGGATCCCAGCATGTCTTTGAAGACTGGCAGAAACCTGGGACTAAGGCATTGCACCCATGATCAAACTTATGAAGACAAAGGTATGTTGCTAACAATTGTGGTTGTTTAGTTCTCTCGGGGTCCCGATGTCATCTTATGTTATCTAGCACCCCAGTAGGCACGTGTAGTGCCATGGATCGACTATTATTATCAGTCCCGTGTGACTCATACTAAAACAAGGAAATCCTGCTTGGGTCAGTTTACCCCATTCACCCTAAGAAGGCATCAACGTACTTCAGTCTCATTGGTAGTATTAATTAATTCATCGGACGTTAGAGACATGTCAAGGACCTGTAAAAGGCCTAAATTTAAGATACCTCCCTGGCATTTGCCATTTATGAGGACTGAGGGAAACCTGGATAAAACCTCAGTCAGGGAGGAAGGTAGGAATGGAACCCCAGCTCTCCCGCTCACGGGTTCGCGCCTTAACGACCTCGGCCACGCGTGGCGGTATGCTTAATGTACCTAAATACGATTCCATAATGTTTTGGAATCGAACATTTGTAGTAACAGTTTTTGTGTTATAAGCATGCAGGAGGTCGCAGGCAAAATCCAGTACAGAAGCAGCTATTTCTGAAGGGGTCCTATAAAAAGTTTAAGACGACTGTCAGCAGAGATGAATGTATCACATACGTCCTGTTAGCGCATTGTTCGAAAGTATCTGAAACTGTATTCATATCACTTACAACGTCTACAAGTCTTACGTCATGAGAATGGATAAACTTGTGTCAATTTTGCATTCATAATGTGCCAACGAACTGAAGATGATGACGGCATCTTAAACAAATGACTATTTACAGACACGTCTGTGGGAAAGTAAACACAACTGCATTATTTGAACAAGGGAAAATCCACATGTCTCCTACGAGCTTGAAAGATAAAGTCCAAAAGTTAACGTATGGAGGTAACCATACTTGCCTTCTAAACCCAAGATCGTAGGTTCAAACCCGGCCAGGATCGATGGATATTTTCGGGCGTAAAAATCCTAAGTATGGCTTCCTTCGGAAGGGAAGTAAAGCCGTGGGTCCCGTGTCGTACATTTACGGCATGAAAAAGAACCTCAAGCCTGAAAGAAGAGCCTCTGAGCAAAATTTGTTGGTCGTTTCACGCCCTTAATTGAATGGTACGCTAATGATCTGAGATGTTAAACAGCGTTTGTAAACAAAACAAAAATCAAGGGAGAGATTTTCATATCTATCTGCAGTCAGCAAAAATAAAGAAATTGGTGTTGCAGAATCCTCTTCAGAGATCTATTATACACCTCGAGAGACTATCAATAGAAGAAGGGGGGGGGGGAAACTGCTGCATTTCAATTCTTTAATTCTTAGATAAACGATATTCTCCTGTGAATAAGCCTGCTTTAATACTTTTTTTGCAAGTCCAATTTTTAACAGAGTTATAAGAGTTTCGCACACAATGGCTTTGAATAAAAAGTCCTTCAAACTGAAGATTTGATACACCACAAAGATGAAAAGGTTCAGTGACATCTTCAAGAGTTATTACAGCCCTAAGAGAATTTATCAGTTCCACTCATTTTACATTTCAAAGCCGATGAAAACTTCAATAGAATTTCCTTTGAACAGATAAGACAAATATTCCTGAAGAGGGTAATAATAGACCATGAAAACAGCCCGTGAAGATAACGTGACAGTGAGTGTTGATATCATGTAACTTGATAACAAAGGCACAGTGTGCTACTAGTTTTTCCGGACTACTTTGTCTCTCGCGAACGGTAAAAACGACAAGGTCATGTGTGGCTGGTAAAAATAAAGTTGAATTCTACTGAGATGAAAGAGCAAAACTGTAGACTTGGGCAACGCCAGTTGCTCTGCCCTC
The DNA here is from genome assembly GCA_030762175.1 of Metallyticus violacea. NCBI lineage: Eukaryota > Metazoa > Arthropoda > Insecta > Mantodea > Metallyticidae > Metallyticus > Metallyticus violacea. The sequence continues at coordinate 31,288,314 of CM060832.1, forward strand.
CAAAATTTATTAATCGTGTCCTTTAAAAAGTCCAACTACACTTTTGTGAATGAGTCATAGGAAATGTGGCTCATAGATTAGATTACACCATTAAATGATTGATTTAACTTTCTTTAAATTATTCTTTTCCATTCAAGGATATGGTTGTTTCCACATCTTGCCAGTGCACGACCGGTGCTTCTCTTTCCTTTTGATTTGTAATTCAATAATATAATCGCCATTCTTTGCTTATATGTAAACAAATTATCTTTCAAATTATTAAGTTAAATATACCTAAGCATCTATGATATGTACAATTTTCGTTTTGATCTAAATGGTCAATCCTGCTACTAACGCAGAAACCTCACAGTGCACAGGGAATAGGCACCATCTTGTCAAACTTCATTTGCCTGCATCTTCTTTTATTTAGCTTTCACTATAGATTGAATAATATCATATTCTTTTAAACTTATTAGCTTTATATTACTTTCTTCATTCCTGCAATGAGACGCACAATATCCTAAATAATTAAAACCATGAACTTATAACAACTTTTGCACCTTAAGTGGTGGTGTTATTCAATCGCATAAATACAGCGAGGTTATTTGAGTTATGGGCCAGCGCGGCTGCGTACTGGAATTCAGTCAAGTATGATGCGTGATGAATGTGCACTTAACAGTTTGCAGTTAGTTTTAGTGAGGCTTTGTCGGTGAGTGGTGCGTTCACATGTTATACTCGGCGTTTTCATTGCTTGTAAATTGTATGCTGAGTGTTCGAAGTTATGCCACTAAATATGGGTTTTAATGTACATGTGAAAACGGATTCTTGCAAGAAGTGATATGGAGATTCGAAAGAAATATCTGGCACTTGTATTCCAGATAAACTATTCGCCGCTTTGCTAATAAGTTGCCAGAGATAAGAATCTCAATGACTCCGAGCCGCCAGTTTTTACGGAAGAAAAAAAGGATGAAATACAGCAATTTGTACGCACATGCTGGAAATGTACTGCCGTTCAGTGTTATCATTTTCAACTTCTTATAAATTTTGTGTAAAAATATAAATAAATAATAATAATATAAAAACACTAAATTTACGCGCGACGATCCTGTCATCTTGTATCTGGTTGCTCCTCCACTAGCAGTAGTGCTCAGGAGGCCCGTAACTAAAATAACCTCACGGTATCTTAATTATTGGCGGCATGTTTTTTTAACATGTAATAATTATACTTTAGAAAAAGTATTGTTGAAAGTCAGCAATGCGGCATACTAAGTACGTGTTTACAAACGCTGCAGGCTAAGGGGGTAAGGAATGTTTAATATCTGATCGAAATTATTCATTAAAGAAAAATGCATTACTGCTACTAAGTGTATGTTTTACATTAACAACTGGAGATGGTGAAATAAGTATCCTAGGATATTGCTATTTGAATTCGGAGAAACGATGTGGTGACTTTCGAGCAACTGCATAATGAAAGCGAAAACACAAAGAGGAACTTTTATCATTAATGACTTCAGGGAGATAGCTCTTTTAAGCTGCACCAGCATAAAAAACTGGTGTGTATGTATGTATGTATGTATGTATGTATGTATGTATGTATGTATGTATATGTATGTATATATATATATATATATATATATATATTCAATGCGATTTTTTCATAATAGATATTATTAATTGCAATATCTACAAAACTAATTGGAACTATTTGATGAACATTTTATAATACTAAAATTTAAAGCAATTACCTTATCTATTTGAGGTTTATTTAACAAAAAGGACAGATAATTTCTTTAATTTATATTAAACTCTAGATGACTCTACCTTTCTAGCTCTAAACATAAACGTTCAGCATTACATTTCAACTCCTTAAGAGTAAAATACAGTATCATCTGCACACAGTGCTCTTGTATATCTTAAAAACTAGAGAGATGTGACATTAATTGTCCGCTTTCTTTTGTCACGTTGCAACCACTAACATCACCTGAAAATACCGCATACTCGCACAGCAGTTACGACAGAGAAGTTGCCGAACATTCAGGGGCACGATTTAAATACAGTAAAGTATCATTACAGCAAACGTTTTAGTAAAACTTTATTTTGTACAGAATGTGCCAATATTATTGACATACTGCCACAGGTGCCGGGATCATTTAGGCACGTACTCGTGAAGGAGAGGCCTAAGAGTTCGATTCCCGATATGACTGTCCTTCTTGACCGATGTTTTTTTCTAGGTTTCCCTCAGTCCTGATAAATGGCTAATGCTCAGGACTTGGAACTTTTCCTTCCTTAAAAAATATTGTCCCAATTTAGATTTTATCTTATGCATAATCAGAGTCCACTGCATCTGCAGTAAAAACGGACGTTAGACACTATAAAAAGTATTATTTATAGTACAATGTTATTTTTCTGGAGTCTTACTAATTCTACAATTTTACAAAATATCTTTTAAAGAAAAGGATAGTATTGTAAGTTCAAACTGATGCATGGAAGGTCAGCCACATACACGTATTATTCAACAGCTGGTCTGGTTGTTGAACCCCTATATCGCAAAGGTGTTGAGACAAACGGGATAACTTGGCTGCACAGAGGATAAGGTGTACACAGGCAGCTAATGTAGTTCAAATCGGTGGAATTTACGATAAAAAGGAACTTATGTGACAAGCCTACTGTTTAGGAATGTCATTTATGTAAAGCAAAGAGTAAAGGGACACATCGTATTTTATCGCTTGGAAAGATTTCTTACAAGTTTTCCAGCCAGCTATGTTTACTTGTGAAGCTCTCTCCCAAACTAGTAGCTACATATTTAGTCGACAACTCTATTCTCTATCCACGAATGCTATTTTATGAAAAGAGATATCAATAAGAGAATCAAATACCTATGTCACTTTTAATACATGTATCATTCCCTGTTTTAAAAGAAATAGCGTGTTTTTCACTAGAAGAAGTATGGAAGAAAGGTTACTTAAATTTCTGGATAAGTTACCAATATTGCGGCAGTGTAATGCATTTATGCATATTTTGGAGAGATAAAATTAAATTTGTATTATATTTACACTTTTTTATATTTATATTATATTAACTTTATATTAAAATGTAATTTTCGCTCTGAAAGAAGATTAGTATATACTTGGGCATGAGCATTGATGATGAGATAACTTTAATTGATTTTCTTCCAGCCTGACACAGTTGCAGGATTGCCAACATGATTAATTGTGTAAATTAAATTCAAGTTCAGTTTAATAGTTATTATATAATATTACTAATTGCACTATTTGATTTCGAAACCGCCGTGAGAAATGTAAAGAGTACATTAAAACATGCAATTTGTATCCACTTAAAAAATAAATAATGATCACATTCCGTATTAAACCACAGCTGGTTACATTGGAGTGTTACAAAATGCAGTTAAAAGAACTAATTTCAGTATAAGCTATCTAAACATTACTACATGTTCTGAATTATAGTTTGGCGCTTTCATTACAGACGTTCAATACGGAAATTGAAAGTGCTAGGGAGAGAAGTTCAAACAGAGCTTTTCCCTGTCCCTTTTTAATACCCTCTCATTGTGTGTGGCTAATGAGTACTTAAGACGACTCGATATCTCGATGGGCTATTACGATTGTGAATCCGATTTCGAATCTCAGTGCAGAACAGTGGCATTTGTGGTTGACAAAGTAGGCGTTTACCCCCCCCCCCTCCTGTTTTAACAACACTGAGCAAGATTTTGTTCATTTCATCTTAACGGTTAACTACTGTTTGTGTAAAGATGACATTTATAAAATCCTTACCATCCATCTAATGTACAATCCTGAGTTTTGACCTCCCTTTATGTCCTTGGGATGCTAGCCTATTAGAGTGGCTGGCTAATGGAGCTTGTGGTACTGTAAGGTTAGTTTTTCACATGCGATGGCACAACAAGTCTCCGTAAGGCTGACTTGCTTCAATAGTTACTCTAGCTGTCCAAATTTCACTTCTTATCCTGAATTAATTAACGTAGATAACCGGCTGAAAGGTCTGCTGACCTAGATATACATGGCAATGACATAAATGCTACGTTATTTCCATTTTAGTAACGTTACCAACCTAATGATTTTATTTATTCAGATATAAAATATATTTATTTTACATTGTAATTAGAACATGGCTGTCGCTGGTAGGAGGGCTGTTGAAGTTCGATAATGCTTTGGGTCCTGCCGGCGTTGTAGGCCACCCTTGCCGGACAGGCCAAAGGGGAAGACCCAGACAAAGAAGCAACCCAGAAGAGCAGGTCCAATGACTCCAAATGCGGAAGAGGAGACATCTCAACGGCAGAAAAAACACCTTAAAAGGCGCTGTCTTGTGGCTAACGGGTTGATTCTCCAAAGGCTAGGGAAGTAAAACAAATCCAGTAGGAGGTGGAAAGGAGGCAATCTCTCTACCAGGCTAGCTCAGCGTAGAGCTAACCACCTGGGCGAATTTACATATTCAGAGAAAAACAGAGGAGAAAGCCGGACAGATTAATAGAAATGGCACAAGATGGAGGAAAGTTTAGGAAATGGCTCAAAAACCGGCGAAACCCCCGCCTAAGGACATAAGGGATAGAGAAAGAAGATTATAACACTTAAAAATGCTATGGGCGATAACTACAATAAATGTCCAACATAACTGAAAAACATTCAAAATTAATTTGTCAAAAATTCTTAAAAGAAATGTGATAAATTACGTTTACATTTCGTTCCAATTATTATTTATAATTTTCTGCGAATCTGGGAAATTTAATTTTAAAAAATAACTACATGTCTGAAGCATTTCCTTACATTTCTTGTAAAGAAAGTATCCTACAAGCGAATTATTCTTTGATATGTGCGAGGAAAATTAATTTGGCCTAGATTCTTGATTAAATCTTCGAAGACATTAAACAGAGCAACAGTTGCTTATATAATGTCCATTTATCTTAAAGAGCTAGCCGAAAAATATCTACATATTTGCTAAAACTGATAAGATGCCTAAAAAGATAATACAGCTGGATAAAAGAGGTACACGTGATGTGTAGTTCTCTCCAAATCACGTGCTCAGGTTTCAATAACTTATATGTATAATTTTGAAACTTGCACGCTGTGGTGCAATGTGAACAGAAAACACAAATTCTTTGTTTTGACTGTTTCCACATGCACTTCCTTCCTTGTATTACTAGCACACTGAATTCTACCTTTGAAAGCTTTCTCTGTCATTCTTCTGATTAAAATGTGGTTGCTTAAATTAATAATTTATTTTAATGGAGTGATATATATAGTTGCGTTAGAATAACGTGTATATATAATATGTACATTCTTGCATCGCACAAATTTCCAAAACTATTAAAAAAATTAGTGGTTAACGCATTTGAATATAGCTGTTTTTTTCTTTTTAATACCAATAAAAAAACTGTGACTATTTAGTTCAGAAATGAATCCGACTATTGTCAGGCTGCAGAGGTTCACGATAATCAAAACAGCAATTAGCATTTTCCCGCCTCATGCTATGCTAATACACATACGAACTGTAGGCTTTTGTTTACAACACTACCGCGCAAGCGCATGGGCTAAATGGCCTTTTTAGAGGGAAGGGGTAGGGGGTTGTAGCTAATGTTTCAACATACAAACAGGAAAAATTAAATTAAAAATGATTATTACTTTATAAAAAGCTAAACTTTTGCATTAAATTTATAGGTATTTAAGAATTACTATGTGATAAAAGCTTAAAAGACACATTTGTGATTAAACATTATACATTTTAATATTTTATTTTTTAAACATGAAACAATACTTGTAGCGAATATTCCTCCTTATCCCCCCTCCTTACCGTTGCTAAAATATGTTAAGAGTAAAAAAAAAAAAAAAAAAAAAAAAAAACCACACACACACCCACACACACAAACTAAAATATTATGAACCATCCCATTTTAATTAACTCTTAGAAACTTTTCTATGAATTTTAATATTAATTCATAAAAATAATCACGAATTACAAATAAACTCTGGCATTTTGAATTTTTCAGCACACACTTCCTTAGAAAAGAGTATATTTATAAGTGCAAAATATAAAAAACAAAAAGTTAAGATAAGATTTTTAAATTTATGTTTACCTCACATAATAATAAATAATAATCTATACTTATGCACAAAAAGTAATTTATTCACCTATAACCTACATCTCAAAAGAGGAAGGTAAACATTTTTGTAATAATTGCAAATTTTTGTTTATTTTCATCCCAAATGAGTTCAGCTGTTTAACTTAGGCAGTACAGCGAACCTTAATTATGAATCCAGTTTGTGCTATAACTTGCTATGACAAATATTTATGATTGCTATTGTAAACTATTTCGAGTAAAATGAATACAACTGATTTTAGTACAGAAATAAAGAATGTTGCTTTCGATTTCGCTAGTGGAAATAGTTTTTGTTTTGTTTTTACGACCACTGAACCATGTAACTCTCAGATCGGCTTTGATCACACCGCTTTCGGCAAAGGTGTTAATGTGCTCAGTGGCCAGAAAGAACGTGTGTAAATCTGCTTATAGGCGATTTAATTATTATTATTCTTATTATTATTTAATTTGCATTAGGAAATTTTAGTTTACTTGCCCTTGCGTTCTATTTAACACCCCTTTTTAACTACTGAGACATCACAGGCGGTGGACACTGATGAAATGATAAACTAGGAACGAATTTCTTTTAAAGGTAGAAAGCGTTTCAGGCCTACTTTAGGATATCTCCCCGGCATTTTTCTCTTACGAGTACTGAGGAAAACCTGGAAAAAAGCTCAGTCAGGGAAGAATCGAATCCCAGAATTCCCGCTCACGAATCCGTACCTTAACGAACCTCGGCTACCCGCGGCGGTATGTTCTTTGTTAACTTATGTTAAACAAGAATAAAATTGGTACAATATATGTTATAAAGAAATAATCATTGAATAAATAACGTAAGCATTGTTGACTTTTAAACCTGGAGGCACACCATAAAGGTTTCCACAACTTTATTTAACAAAACGAGTCCAGAAATTTTATCCTTAAAATAATTATTTATTTATTGTATACTCTTTACTTGAAATGCTTATATTTAAATATTTTCAATCTATTACGCTTCTCCCCCTTTTTCTAACTTAAAAGTTAACGGATATGTTAACTATAGGAAAGGTATAAGAAAAATACCTTACTGCTATTTTCTATTTGCTTCATGGTTTTTTCGCTTTGCTATCATCAAAAAGTATACATCTGATTTTCAACATAGCATTACTACACACATTTTGCTAAAATTGGGAGGAAGACCGATCAATGATATGAACAAAATGCGAGATATCTATGGTTTAGGCATAAGCCGATAAGTCACAAAATGAATACCTCGAAAGGAAGCTCTCATCTGGCACGCCATTCCCAAATGGTCTATAAAGCTTCATTTATCACCTCGTTTCGCTCAGTGCTAATAAAGCCGGCAACTGTCTGGTCTCCCAATTTCAGTCTTATTAACATTTACGGCATTACATACCGACTGAGCCGGCGAGCTCATCTCTACACTTAACGTACTTCGATCGCGACCGCCAGGAGCCCAACACCGATGTCGGTCAAGGATATTTCCAATCTTCTAGAATCTAAATGGAACGATCTCCCAGCCCCCCTTCCCCCCCAAATTAAATTTCAGAAATATATATGCATAAATCAACAAATTTAATCACGTTTTATTTATCAGTAGCAAATGCACTTTTTTAAAGCTGGACAAACTTCTAAAAAGTGAAAAAAGACAAGTATCTTAAAATGTTAAAATATTTTAATTTTGCATTAAACTTTCTATTAAGTGTTTATTGCTACATGAAAATTTTTACTGATGCTATTACTTTTCGAAATATTAATGTGTGTTATTACAACAAATTGATAAATGTAAGCTGTACATTGGTTATGTTATAATGAAAAACATCTCCAATCACACAGGGCTTTACTTCCCTGCAGCAGCCGGCTGCCCTGATTCTTCAACTCGGCCTCCTGTATAAAATACCATACTCATAGTGGAAGCTAAATTTTTCTTTTTCTTTTTCTTTTCTTTCTTTCTTTTTTTTTTTTCTTTTTTTCTTTTTAGTAAAACCAACAGTGTTATGAGAAAGCGCATTCTAATTTATACAATTAAGTCTGGTCACCGTAGTATTTCTGATTTCATTGTTAATGTTTTCCTTTACACTTCGAAACCCTATTTGTCTGCTACTTGAAGAAGAATACAAGCTGACTGTTTATATGTTTGATTTATTTTCGATTTCCTTGTTCATTGTTCTATACGAGTTACTAAGCTTTTCATTTTAGTACTTATATACAAAATTCCATAGTATAAAGGACTCACACATGTGATGCAGATATTTCCACTTAAGCTAAGGAATTAAGACCAAGCTATTATCAAAAGAAATGCACTTTTTAAGGTTATTGGTATGGCGTTCTAAACTGGATAAAAATGTAATAATTAGATATATAAATGAACATTCAAAAGCGATTTTGTTTATAAGATGAAATATTACTATGCTTTGTACTTCCAGAGCGGGTGCCTAAATGTATTCTAGTTGAGAGATGAAAAGGAAGTTTGAGAAAATCATAATGGCTTTCACCAGAGTTATGATGGGAAAGGAGTGGGAGAACTAGGCTGCACTGATCAAGAGATAAGTTGAGAAAAATTTATACAAATGCATACTTATGTGTATCACACGTGTTTTAGTAAATAAATTCAATGGCTGACTTTACTGCGAGTCATTTGAAATGTACGGAATAATTTTACAGCGCGATTTTCTATCAGTTTAAACAATTGATTGTTCTGAGAATGGCCATGGAGAGGGAATGCGAAAGAAAGAGATAGCCAACGCAGTAGTTATGTTTACAAAACGCGGTCGTGTTATTTCTTTCATCAGTCGCTACGTTGCACAGTGTCATACCTTCGAAGTCGATACATCCATTCAATCATAAAGTCCGAATACATCTGATCACGCAGTATATAAGGAAAAGGGGTTTGTGCCATCTGTACGTATTAAGCACAAAATGCGAAAAGCTGATTCAAGTACAGCTTCCGAGCTGGAAAAGCCTATCTCCTTATAAACCTACAAATTTGTTCGTGCATTTTAAAGATACACCAATCAATTTTTTTTCATAAAAACGCAAAATAAAAAATGCGGAAATTTTAAATTTTTACTATCTAAGATTCAAGGTGAAATGTTATAAAGTTTTGGAGATTTGAAAAATGTGTTTTTAACCGTTTCAATGTCTAACTTTTTAACAGAAAACAACTGTATCTGATTAATCAGAAATCTATAAGTATTAAAACGTTTTCGTGGTAACTGGCTGAAACTGCTAAAATATTTATTTCGGAAATTAATTTCTTGCACACTAGATTTACATGCTATTATGAATGTTTATTGTTTATAATATAAAAGTAAATGCAGTATTACTTCTATCTTTATTTTACGAGTAAATGTAAAGTACAAATTATATATCACAATACACAAACCTGAAGTAATAAGGTAGCATTAATAAGAAGTTCAAATTTCAAAAGCCTCCTCGAAAATGTTTTAATGCTGACTCACGGACCACACAGCTAGGAGGAGCGGAAACACATCAGGTTACAGTCATTGCCATCACGCCCTCATTCGATTCCATCTGCCAACAGCCTATCGTGACCACTTCCACTATCACAAATTATTGTGAGATACTTTATAATTGCACGTTTTTTGTCTTATATATTTCAGAAACGAGAAATGCAAATTCCAAAGCCGTCGTTCGCCCTCTTTTGAAATGATAAGATAATTTCGAAGGACAAGTTACGAGGGGATACGGTCTCATTGCATTTTTAATGTATGCCTTTTAAATAAAGAATCAGGTACATTCCATGCGACTATACATTTTTGCTTTGACAGTGTTAGAGGTGACTGCAACAGGACAGATGTGACAAAGGTGTAATTATGAGAAGTGCCCACTGTAATCATTCGTTTTATTTTGACCACTGTTTCGTTTAATTCCACATTTGTCGTTAGTTATCCGTATCTGAAACACTTTCAAACGGCATTTGTGTATTGTAACGTTGCATCATATCTTATGCAGCCTTTCGAATCCGGGTATACAACCTTGCATTCTTACATTATTGCCAGCAGCCTTTTGTTTGCTTATACCACGTTCTTATTCCGCTACGCAATCGGAATTATTACACACTAACACGTGCACGCCCGATTCTCTGAAGACTGGAGTTGGGGTTCCGCAGAGGCAGGCAATTGAGCTTGCTCAGTCCTGTTTAGCTGCTTTAGTTACATTTCTCTAGGATGTGTGTTACACTTTTTACCGTGTATATGTGATTCGTACAAGCTCTGCATTTCCAGGAGTTACATCTCTATCGGCAAGAGCAATTTTCAGACTGGTGAACAAAGTTCGAACCTAAGGCGTTTTCAATGGCAAGAAGCTGAGTACAAAAAGTCGGATTTTAGAAGCTTGATGAAATAGCTATCGAAAGAAACTTCTCCACGAAAGTATTTCATACGACTAGCCCAGCAAGTTGGTGTAACTGTCGACAGTGCGCATAAAGTCACTCAGCTGCTGGATATCCATACATATAACAATCTGCTCTACCTGAACTAAAACCGCGGATGCACCAAAACAAAATATTCGGGTGGATTAAGTGCTGCGAGGTGGGTCAAAATCATTTCGAAAGGATTAAGGCATGTCTCAATGGAGGACAGGTACAATGGAGAGTACAATATTAATTACTATTTACTACTAATAAATAATGAAATAAAACAATAAAATGTGTGATACGACCTGGCTATACGATTTCCCTTGACAGGTAGCGGGGCAGTCCCATTGGAAAAACAAGTTTATGATTGTGTTCATTGCTACATGTACCGTTTGATTTGATTTATTTATGGACGCTCTTTAACAGCTCAGGTCATCAGCGTCCCATTCTATTCAGGGCGTGAAACGGCCGACAAATTTTGCTCAGAGTCCTCTTTTTTCAGGCTTGAGGTTCTTTATCGTGCCGTAAATATACAACACGGGACCCCCATGGCTTTACTTCCCTTCCGAAGGAAGCCATACTTAGGATTTTTACGCCCCGAAAACATCCATCGATTCTGGCCGCGTTTGAACCCACGATCTTGGGTTTAGAAGGCGAGTATGGTTACCACAACACCACCCGACCGACTGAAGTAAACCGAATTCTGCAGTTTCCATTACAGTAATGCAACTCCAATGCTAAACAAATCTTCAACTGCAGTCTTGGATCGATAGAGAGCATTCCCAAATGAAAAAGGATAGATGGATGAGGCAAAGCAACTGGGATGAAGGTCCATTAATTTCCTGAGATGTCTACGTGACGTGATCGATTACACCCGCAGATAAAGAAGTATGTGCTTCAGAGTCCCCAAAGAAACCTCCACTCCAAACCTTCTCGTACCTGTAAACTATGCAAACTTCTGTTTTTTTTTTTTAAATTAATCAATGCGACAGAAGACAGTATGGTAATGATATATTTTGTTTTCGAAAGTACCTAAATTATTTGTGCTGATATATCAGTCAGAACCTAGCCCCGCACCATTCGAGTTCGAACGTAGATCGATACCAGATTACCCTTAGAAGAAATCAAGACAGTTAGAGCAGCCTTATGACTAGCTTTGCTACCAAACTCTTAAAGATTTGATCAAAGTGGAGCAAACGGTCTAAATTTTACATTTACTTTCCTATCTCGCAACTCAGATGGCACTAGCTGAGAATTTCTCACTTTCTCCTATCCAACGTGTTGAGCTGAGTGTATAAAGATATTTGCTAATTAGTTTCAGTTCTAATCACATGCATTCTTGCCACCTTTAACTTCATTTGATAATAAGCAATGCTCCTACAGGCGTAAACTCTTAAAAGTATTATGTGACTACCATTATCTTGCAGCAAATAATTGGCATACATTTTGGGTTAAGACATATGCAATAAAAGAGGGGGAAAAATAATCGTGATCACGTCTTCGATTAATTAAATAAATTCTGCTAGCTAACATCGTCAAAGTTCTGTTTCCTGAATGTTGCCAAGACAACAGACGTTAAATGAGCGGTTAGTGCCAATGAGTCACGCGACCTTGGCTGAAACAGGTTTGGCTCTCGGATTTTATTGATTCTTGGAACTATTTAGTATACGGCAGATGTATCATGCTATGCACTAGAATGGGTGCAGCCTGTCCTATAATTAGCTTACGTCATTCTTCAGATGGTGCACGGTCGTTAAGATTTAGGTCGTTAACTTCTAAGGTTACCTACTGCATCTCTCATTTGTTCCTTTCGATTTCATCAAGTTCGTTATCGCCTACCACTTTTTCCACTCAAACACTACAAGTAATTTTACATTCAATTTTAAGCATAAATAACATATACAGCTACACAAACAAGTCCCATTTAATTTTTTATTTATTTTTTTGCGATGCAAAATTCAAGCGTTGAAATGCGTAACAAATCAATTAAGGCGGTAACGAGTAATGCCAGAGTAGAACTACAGTGCGATCAGTGATGCTTCCCTCCCGCATCGCAGGGTTTTTCTTATGAGCGAGTCCCTACTCGTTTGCCGCGCCCTGGAGGGGGTATCAAGCCTGATTGCTTACTTATTGACCTTGCTCACTGTCGCATTGGTAGCGCAGTTGTTCCCGGGCGTGAATTGTATTTTAGTTTCTTAATTCGACAGTATACATAAAGTGTATTGTGCATCGTGTGTTTACAACGGCATAACGTGTCTTCATGTGCGATTCATGTGTGTTAATTCTGTGGCGAAAGAATCATAAGACCAATTTTTTTTAGCATATAGTATATTCTGTTACTTATGCTATTACATGCTAACCCTCTTTTTCAGAGAATTAACCGACAGGGAGCGTGATAATGCATTTATCAACAGGAATCTACCCCTGCTCACACTACGACTAATTCTTTGAGAGTAATTCATGTGTTTCCAAAAGACAAGCTATTAAGAGGGATGTGTGGCCTCTTCGGTCCCCCGATTTAAAAGCCTGCGATTTTCTCTGACATAAGTTAAAAAAACGCCGTGTGCAAGATGAACGCATACACCATACAAGAATTAAAGTTAATAGTCTTTATGAAATTGTAGGGATATCTCAAAATGAATTACAGAGAGTAATGAATAATTTCCTAAAGAGATGCCAAAAATGTGTGGAGAACGAAGGGGGCAGTTTCAGCATCTCATTTGATAATTTGGCAAGTAACGAGCTTGTACGGTTGATTTGTTTTATTGTTTTACCCTCCCGCTAATCACCGAGACCCGGTTGGCAAGCTAACCGGCTTACAAGCGGTGCGTTCGCTCATAGGCAAAACATTTCGGGGGGAAATAAAATTGATCGCATGGTATTAAGCTAGTAGGTTCGATTTTTATTAGTGCAAGCCAGTATTTCAGAAGCCCGGTGGAACATCCCCCCCCCGAAGATAATTATATTCTATTAATTTAAGCTGGGGGTCAGGCGTTCGGTGCTCTGCTGATGCTGTGAGGGAACGGCCGATGCAAAAACTGTTCGCGAAGTTCCAGCAAGGCAAGAAAGCCCTCGAAGATACGCCTCGTTAGAAAAACAATGGAAAACAAGGCTCTCTTAGCGATTACCGAGTTGAACAAGCGAGAATTGTGAGGACATGACACAACAATTCAACGTCAGTCTGAAATCATATGACGCCATCAGTTAGGAAAATGATATAAGCTAAGTTCCATATGCGTTGCCAATTGCTAAAGGCGGCACAAGTTGACACCTTTTTTGCATTGTTGTCACGACAGCAGAGGGATATCTTTCTTGATAGTCTGCTGACATGTGATAAGTTAATCCTCTACAACACTCCAAGAGAACTTCGAGCCTTCGAGACCTATAGGGAAGAATAAACTCTCCATAGGCTCAGCTGAATATTTAAGATTAAATCAGAATTTAAGAGCAGAATTTCGTCGCAACGCACTTCCATTTTGCTGTAGGCGGTACTGAATATGTCTCAACTTGCTCACTTCTTACAAGTGGGAACCAGATGTGACAACTAGTACATGTACACGTTACACATCATGTTAACAAAACATTGTACACTTACATTTCAGCGCGAGAAATTATGCCTGTAAAAATTAAAGCCGAAATCAGTACTGGTGTAGTGGTAACTATACTTGCCTCGTACACCCAAGACCGTGGGTTCAATCCCGGCCAGGATCGATGAATTTTTTCGCAAAACCTCTTAAGTATGGCTTCCTTCGGAAGGGAAGTAAAACCGTGGGTCTTGTGTCGTACATTTACGGCACGTAAAAGAACCTCAAGCCTAAGAGGAGAGGCCTCTGAGCAAAATTTGTCGGCCGTTTCACGCCCTGAATCGAATGGGAAGCTGATGATCTGAGATGTTAAAGAGCGTCCGTAAATAAACCAACTTAACAACTTTATTGGACATCTCTCTTAACTTCGTTTGTGCTTCCGGACATACGAATAAGCTCTCAGAAAGCCGACAGAATGTTTGAAACATAAGAAAGAACTGTTATAAGCTAGGACGCGGCGAAACCTCGGAAGCCCAGACGAGTTAAACTGACTATTTCACTTATGTGAGTGACATCATCTAAAATCGATCAATGAAACGAAACAAACTTTTGAATTTTGCCTAATCACAGCCGGATATCGCAGTGAAATTAGGAGGAAAAAAAATATCAAATCCGTTTAATCGCGCGACGTGCATTTGTCTTATGGTCAGTGTAGCCAACTCTATACCTACACTAAATAATTCCTGATCACGCATCACTGACATTTCTGTGTTTTCTTGTAAATTTAACTAACTCCATGTATTCACTCAAGCAATTGTTTTTGCGTATTGTCAGTTTGAAATCATTTTATAAATTATGTAACAATATAACATCCATAAATCTTAATGTTGTTCAGAATGGTAAAAAGTTATCTCTATTGTGTTTTTCTCAGTTGGTATTGTAAAGCGAACGATAGCGACTCTAATAGTAGACTTTATCTATTTCGTTCTCACTGTTTCTGAATAGGTAAGTATTCATAAGTATAACACTTTATACAATTGTTATTAAAATATATATTACTTTTATTCTTACTTTATTCATGAAATAGTCCCAAAATTCGTAGTTATCATTTCTCTATTGCCATTACTGACAATCGATATTTGTGTTGCTAGATGGCTTGAAAAGGTTAAGTATTCATAATACAAATGTATATTTATTATAATTTTGCAAGTCAAGTTTACCCGAATTATATTTAAATTCTCATTTTATTCGTTACATAGTCCTAATAAATATCACTCAAGGGTGTGAGCTTTCCAGGTAAACGCACTATGTTCGTGAATTTATCGGCAATCTGAGACCCTCTTACGATATTACTTGTGATAATTATGTTAAGCTAAACATAAAAACAAATCCTAGTTGCTATTAATCCTTGTTAGAAGTAAGAAGTCAGAAATATGTCTAAAGCATAGTTTTATACTGTCCATTGATACACACATAATTGTCTAAGGAACATATTATTTCTCCAAAATATCTCTAATAATTATAAATGGAATATCATCATATCTACACGTTGTGCAAAATATTTACATATCTATATTGATAATACAACACCATAGTTCACAAAAGTAAAATTGAATCCGTTTAAACAGCAATCTAAATTTGAAGATTCTAACATGCGTTCATAAATAATACAAAATTGAAGTTTCCCGTGATGCTTTGCCATCAGTACTTTTAATCACCAGCCTTTGCATTAAGTATTACTCGATACCTCATGGACATTGAAGAAATGTGATGAATTTCATCCTGTTCGATATTCTGCCAGTGATGATGGAGACGTATGAAAGCTGATCCAAAATATGCTTTAAAACTCTGTGTTTAAGGGATTCCACAGATGCTCGAGCGGATTTAGATCTGAGAACTGAACGGGTCACTGTAACATCGAGTCTTTCTAACACACACCCCTCATCATATGTTTTGGCATTTTTGTGCATGTAAAGAATTTGTTTTTTTGTTTGACATTATTCCTCTACAGACTATAATGGTGCCTCGTTTGAATTTGGGAACTTCCTGTAAATGCTACAGTCCTTCTGTGTTATCTGGTTGTCTCCATATGCATATTCTAACGGAATTTGGATGCAGGCAGAAGCTGATTTATCTGTAAAGAGAACATGACTATTGTTCCTATTGCCAGCAGATATGCTTCCGGCATCATGCAATACAATGTGCCCGATTTCTACAGCGTATCGCTGTACTCTTCAGTGCAGTGTTTGGTTTGAAAAAGTTGCATTATCAACATTCCACAGGTTACTTCCTAACATGGCAGTAGTCACTCCTTTTCTCTCAGGACTCCTCCTAGGCACAGATATCTACTTATAATCCTTGATTTACCTGGATGTTGTTCTTCTGGATTGCCAAGCTCTTGATATCGCTGCCACATCCTGGATATGTTTCTTTCAGTATTTAAAGCCCTAGCGACGTTGGCTTATGTTCCATTATTTCTAATCACTTCGACTACCGTAAACATTTCATTTCGACATAAATGACATTTGAGTATTAATTTAATTTATTAAAAACGCCTCTTACGCAAAAGAGAAAAGCTGCTAAACTCATACATTAAAAAACAAAATAATTATTCATTCACAATGTACCAATGTAAATAAATAAAGCATATAATTGACTACTGTGGTAGCTAGTAGGTAGTTAGATTAACAAAGTATCCATATTTACTCAATTATTTACCATTTGTTTACATTAACCAAGATTATTATTTAAAATGTGCTTTGTTCCTTAAGACTTGTGTTTATGTGCGTAGTTTCGGGACTTCAGGTACAAGGGGGCCGGTTAATTTTTAACCACTGTTATTTTATTGCACTACTAAGCTATGAGGTAGTGACCATTCAAAATGCCAGTTTAAGTTATTTACATCTGACCCACCCAATGTAACTAGTCTAGCTGGCTACGCCCCTGATACACTCGTATCTTATTAAGGGACACTGGGAGTGAGTTTTTGGCCAAAAATCGGTTTTCTTCTTCTTCTTCCCTTCCCTGCAAATAGTTCCCTGAACCTTTGGAAGTCCACTGAGAGTCAACATTTGCATGTTCCCTCTTCCTTAGGGATTTACAGGCATTGAAAGAGCTCCACAGTCCTTTTAAATCACACTGTTTTCCAGCATACATTTTTATAAAACAGAGTTTTTCTCAAAATTCATTTTCTCACATTCAAAATGTCCTACGCGTAGCAGTTTTTGTTTAAATGCAATTACAAATTCCTAGAATGTGCAGAAGTATGCACTGTAATATTCTACGGGACAAAATACATGCTAACATCAATAATTTCAAAAAAAAAAATGTAAGAAAAAATTATTGATTTTAAAGATTAAAGTTTTTTAACGATTTAAAAAATTGTTACAGTACACTCATCAAATTTATTTAAAATATTTTCATACAATTTTCGTATGTGGTTCAAAACTCCAAATATAAAAATGCAAACCAATTTTCTCAATTAATGAGCCGCGTGGGACATTTTGATTATGCGACATATTTACGTAATAAAATATATGAAATAATTTGTAGCTCATTCAATCTGAGTGAAATTTGCTATACATATTAACTTGCAGCAATGCAATCACAGTAAAAATTTCAGAAAAATCCGTACAAAAATGTGGAACTTTGGACATTTGACTCCCAGTGTCCTTGGATTAAAATAGATCTCTAGGCAGAAATTTCAAATAAGACGGGAAATGTACATATATACGAGTACTAACAGCGCAGGTTGCGGTGACATAAGCATGATGTATTTAAATTATTATAGTGAACGTTAAATTCTCTCAGCTTTCAGCAGGAAACGCCCCCGTCTTTGATAAATGATGTAATGTCTTGCTGCTAAAAGCGAAAACACGATACCATTATTGATAAACATCCATTGCTGTTTGCAAAAATGTTACCAGCTACAACTACCTACACCTAAACGAAATTCTTCGTCAATAAAGTAGGTTCAAGTTGACTACACGATATGAAAGGAACTATGGAAAACGCTATCATTTCAAGTTTGATCGTGGGAAACAAAACGCTCAACGTTTTGCCTGAATCCCAGCAGAAACCCAATACGATAACCACAAGATTTCCCAAATCAGTCCTAAGGTTACACTGTTCTCTAGAGAGCATTACTGGATTACGTAAGGTCATTCTAGGTCAGGTCACGATGCTAGATCGGTGCGTGCATCATTCCACCCAGCATCGTCTTTTGTTTAATGTTTGTTCTCTGGCAACAAAACGCTATTACTTGTAAATGGAGGTAAAAATAAATCTGTTTGAGTGATCAAGCTAGCTTTTCAAGATAAATAGTGATTTGGGACCCAAAATTGTATATACATTTAAAGAAAATTGTTATATTTCAAAACTCGCTTTACTCGTAATACACCAATGGATGTTAATAATGTGACTGCACTTCATTAATTCCATGCAGTAGTTAACTGCTAGATGATGAGTGGATGTGTTTGCTAATACCATGGACGAAACAAAGTTACAATTAATTACTAATATTAAGAGGAGTTAAAACCGGAGATTTTTCATGGTGTTTTTACATTTTTAGATTTTGATTATCATTTCAGTAGTTTGATTTTCCGGCTTATTTTGACAAGTGCTTTAAAGAGGTTCGACAATCCCATTTATTTATATTTTTAAAACATTATGTATCACAGATTTTTTCTACTTATTTAATCATTCACTCACTTAAATACAAACAATTTTGTAAATATTTACTCTAGTTAGAGATTTTGTAATTGTTTGGTACGTAAAAAAAAAAAAAAAAAAAAAAAAAAAAGGATTAAAAAGAGGTTTATTTATTCTACAATTGTCAATTTTCTTTTCTTTTCTTTTTTTTTTGTTTATTTACAATTTCTGAAAAAATGCACTTTTCCAACCAAATTTATATAAAAAAATTGTTCAGCATAAAGGTTCAACGTTTTAACAGAGTAACCCTAATTTAATAAAGAAGTTCAATTTTCACAATTAATCTGTACGGTTATTTAAAAAATGAAATGCATAATATTAAAAATTAAACCTTTCTTAGTATTCGTTGCTTTTTTTTTTTCATCAGTTACAAAAGAAAATGTTCATAAATGCATCGTTCAAAAATCGGCTAACTATATTCAATAGATTTTAAGATAATGAATGGGTAAATTAAATTATTGAAGTTAACACTGGCGGAGACAGGACACTATGACTCCCATTAATGACCAAGTAAATTATGTCAAAATATTTAGTTATTGCTCTGTTGCTCTTTCTAGCTGAATTGATAAAATAATTTGATTACGTTTGTTGGATGACACATTTGAAAGGTACCCAAGAATTAGTTTTACAAGAAATCAACATATAACTTTAGGAAATAAATATAACCGATGGCAGTAAAAAATAAATTCAATTCAGTGAACATTAATGAAGAATCAAAGTCTGCAGCAGTTGAACACAATCTCCCTCCCTCTTACAGAAACCACAACATTAGTGATCCAAGTTTTGACTCCCTCTACAGATTTTTAAATGATTAGTTTCTAACACTGAATATTTCAGAATATCAACAAGGATGAAAATTGGCAGAAGACTGCATTTTAAGCTTCACAATCAGATTCACCATCATCAAGAACAAAATGTATCTCTTAAAGGTATTAAGTCTCATCACATTCTCACCGACGATGAAGGAATGGCCTCTCCTGCACACGATTACCATCGGAACTATCAACAACCAAATTCCTTGCATCCTATCTCTGAGGTCCTGAACGAAAATGACATTTCATGGCGATTCTAGCACAACATACCTGTTTTCAAGTGAATATACCTCTGATGTTTCAACCGAGGATGTGCAGTGAGCAATGTCGAACGACTGATGCCTCAAGTTGATGCGCAGTTCTTTTCCAACTTGTTTTTGCTGCAAACGTTACATGACCTTCACAGAAAAGTGGCTGAGAGTTTTGACTTGATACTACCATAGTAATTCTTGTTTAATAACAGCGGATCTCATACTACCTGTGTCAAAGGAACCAGGAAGAGATTTTCCCTCAACAGTATGATCACAATCACGTGCGAAATTTCAGTGTTTCAAGAGCTCGAGAAGTATAATAAAGTTATAAAGAACTTCCGGTGTCAGATTCTCGTGGTACCGTAAGCTGATATACAAACCGTTACCCTGCCTTACATTTTGCTCATGAGAACACTGGAATGTAACCTAGAAAGACAGTTGTTATTAAAATGGGGAATGTGTTGCTTCTCTCAACTAATATTAAATTAAGCTAAGTTAATGCCAGGTACATCACAGCAATAAGAGGAAAATTTTACAAAGATGAGCAGGGTCAAGGTTGGTATGGTACTGTCCTGGAAGACGTGCTGGAAACCACATTTTGACATAGTCTTCAGAACCACCTCTGCCTTCAAGACAGCCGTTGATGAACCAAAACGCTGACCCCGCATTTAATTTTTGAGACGAGAGAAAAAAAAAGTCACATAGGAACAATTTCCGGCTGTATGAAAGGTGCGGAAGACATTTGCTTTTTTTTAAGGGTTGTAAATGTGAGGGCGTGTATTGTAATGGTGAAGGCGCCAACCAGGTGGTTGAAGCTCTGGGCAATTTCGTCGGATGTGTTCGGTCAGGACGCTCAAAACAGTCTTGTAATACTCTCCATTAACTGTTGTTTGCAGTGGCTTATGTTGAAAACCATTGCACGATAGTCGAAGAACAAAATACCCATAACCTTACCTGCCGATCGAACCTTGGCTTTGTGTCGGAAAACCAGGTGATTCCAGATTGAGCTCATCTTTTTGCTTTCGGGATCATAACGGCCATCTCCTGTAATGATGGAATTCAGGTACGTCTCGTCATGCTCCGCTACCAAATGCTGAAGCTCCCAACAACCACTCGCACCATCTTCTGTTCAGACGTTAGCAATCTCGGCATCCATCTGGCAGAGATGCGTCTCATATAAGCGATCGTGCAGATGGTGAAAGCACTACTGTGGGAAACACGTAACATATTATCTACTGTTATTCGTCGATCTTCCCGAATAATGATAGCAGCTGTATTAATCATGGTCCCGTTCACTGCAGTGGTTACAGCACCTGGACCGCTCTGCTTTGTTGTGAACCCTTTGAGTCTCCAAAGTGCAGTTCACTGTGGAAAATCATCGCCACTTGATTGCTGTGACATTGTGTACCCTTCCATACAGGATTTCTGCAGACAGAAGCAAAACTTTCGAACTGCTCGTTACGAAGCGACTCCTATGTACGTAGCCGATTGGTAAACATTTGCTGGCGTCCTGTACTAAGACGCATCACCTTATGGCCTTTAAATTTTTTCTACAAATCTGTTCTTCTCACGATAAATTGTTTTACCATTGTATCTCCACTGTGTGACGAGAAGTCTTCACTGACTAGCCTCGTAACTGATTGCAGTTGGAATATAGAATGGACACTGTAAGCTACTCGGAGTGCACAGTTGTTTGAATTTATCATAAAATGCAAGATTTTTTGTATCAGACAATATCAAAATTCCCATTAAATTAGTCCCTTTTGAAATATATGCTCTCTTATAATGTTAAATTTACAAGCCGAACCACTTATAATACAGTCTATTTCGGTACTCTTGATTAACCCGCTTAAATTCTATTTTTTCTGATAGGATATATATATATATATATATATATATATATATATGTAAAATTTTCAAGAATTTTTATTGTTTTATTCTGCCCAAATTCAAACAGCAATTATTATTCAGGTTGCCAGACAGCGATAGAGAACGAATGATAACACTTTGCACTTTAAAATTTAATTTTCACTGGTTACTGGTACGTTATCAAAAGTGGAGGTGTCATCTCAAACTTCAAAATGAGGGAGGCTGGGGTGGGAAAATGATATCTAAAAATAATCAATATTGGTTTCAAAATTTTCCTGAATATCTAAACTGGCATGCTTTTGTTTAAATTAAATTTAAATAAATAGGTATTCACACTAGCAAATTCTGAAACGTAAGCCCTGTGAACTATGTACTATTCTACAACACTTAAACTCGACAATTTCAACGTTTAAAGTCTTGATGACTACTGAATGTGCTTAGAGAGTGCTAATAATTACTATTTTAATGCAACTGAATCTACTAAGAAAAATGCAGTTTGCAAGCAAATATATTTTAAATATTTACAGTGCATTCAGTATCCATTAAATTAAATACAACAGTAGCCTGCTATTCCGACACAAACCTTTATTAATGGCAATGCATTAAAAATCTCCCCGTGATAATAATTGCATTTAATGCCTATTGAAAAATCTCAAACGCTCTTGCGAACTTGGGGTTAATCACCTCAGCACAACAAATATGACGATACAATCTCTGCTATACTCTTGGCATATCTCTGGTACGTTCCTTCATGTGCCACTATGCATCAGTGCTGAACTTTCTACCTCTTCAAGGTTCTAGAGATTTGTAAAGGATGATAAGAATGCAATTATGTTTGTAGACTTCCTGTTTCAATTTAATGCAATGTTCCGACCTCGAAACAAAATTACTACAGTGTCTTGCCTTTGCAATTCCTTTCCCACGAGAGTTTGGATTGCAAACAATGAGACGCTGATAAATGTCACAGATCAATAAGTTTTCGTAGTTGCTAGAGCTACCTTTGATAATGCACATTAAAAATACCTGGAATTGCATTTAAGCGCTTAGCCATTTCTCTGTTGTTATACCACAAGTAAAGTAAACCGAAATTTCTGCAACGGTCCACAAAGAGCAAATTAAAGCATTCTTGTCATTTATAGAAAACATCACACTGCCTATTGCTCGGGTTTTGGGAAAAAGAACACCAAACGTTTTTTTTTTTCATCTCCCACAGCTATAATAAAAACTGTTCCATGAAAGGTCCAAGGGGTTTTCTCCGCTCCATATAAATATATAAAGTACCTTGCGAAGGTGAAAAAATATTCATGATCGAAAGATCCATTTAAACTCGGCTCGAAGTGACATTTGCGCCTTAATCAGTCAGAAAAATCTGCGATTGTGGAATATGTCATTAAAAATTGGCATGGAAGAAAATTGGATTAAAAAAAAATAATAGCAAAAACGGGATATTTTAATCTGGCTATAAATATAGCAGCATACAGAGGGTTTCAAACAAGTAAGACATGGAATCCGTTACTGCTCAACAAACAACGTCTGCGCCACAACTCCTAACACCCCTACCCCCGCCTTAAACGGTTCTGTAGCTCTCCCTCTTTCAGTTCACTGATGATAATCTTAGCGTTGACGAAAGCTCTGGTTTTTAAATTAATTCAAAATAACGACCACGGCAACAAAGTCCGGCAATGATACATTTCAATACTAACAACCCCGGCCGTGGAAGCCTAAAGTGTGTTGAATATAAATAAACACTTTAACAATACTAACTATTTCGTGCAGTTTATATGCTGTTCATTTACAAGCCTCCTAATCCTAAAACTGATCAAGTACGTCAAGAAAACTGCCTACTGCTTCCCGTATTAAAATAGATTTCCTCTTCTTCCTTAAGAAAGTGGAATATTCACCTTACCAATAATAGCTGAAATGTTACAACCCGTAGACATTCTGTACCCGGGGAAAATAAATTACTTTCACTCCAATAACTCCACAATTACATTTAAAATGCAAGTACACCATTGTTCCTGTTATGAAGGACATTTTAACATAAAAAGTATTTGCTTCTTTGGTAATAGTGCAGGAGAAGACGGACAGCGAGAAACCAACATGCCTAAGATTTTTGGGGAGGGTTTATCAACTAATCTGGGCACAAATGCATTTGCTGCTACACCAGGTTACAGCCTGAGAGGTAGAAGGCCTATATCAGTGACTGAGATGTGTAATAACGTATGCGAGACATTTTATTTCAATGAAAGCTTCAATTTCAAAGCAGACGTACAAGATATATGACCTAAGCTAAAACTATAAGTTTAGAAATAGTTTTAGGCTTAGGATTATACATATTTCAATTTAATACTTTTAAAATACGAAATATTTGTCATTATCATTGGATATTATCGGCCTATAAATTTTAAAACAAAACCCAACAATATCCCGCAAAAAGCCCTTAATTCTTCTAACAAACAAAACGGAGAAATGTTTTCAGATGAGTATTTTCTAAAAATACTTCGTTACTGAAATCAACACTGATAAAACACAAGACATCACACTTATTTCACGTTCAACTTTTCATTTTTTTAATTGATTTATTTATGGACGTTCTTTAACATCTCAGGTCATCAGCGTCCCATTCAACTCAGGGCGTGAAACGGCCGACTAATTTTGCTAGAGGCCTCTCTTTCAGGCTCAAGGTTCTTTTTCGTGCCGTAAATGTACGACACGGGACCTACAGTTTTACTTCTCTTTCGAAGGAAGCCATACTTAGGATTTTTAAACCCGAAAATATCCATCGGTCCTGGCCGGGTTCGAACCCGCGATCTTGGAAACTTTTAATCATGGCAGAGTGCTGCGTTGGAATCTTATGACAACTGTTTCATTAATATCACATATTTTCTACCATGAAATGTAACGGCATTTCCATTTTCAACCAATCACAGCTGCATATTACTGTAAATTTATCGTCATTTTTTACTATAATTATTTTACCACCTGAACAAGTCCGTCCCGTTGGTCTAGTGGTAACCATACTTGCGTCGTAGACCCAAGATCGCGGGTTCAATGTTGACCAGGGTCCATAGATTTTATGGGGCATAAAATTCCTAAGTATGGCTTCCTTCGGAAGGGAAGTAAAGACTGGGACTCATGTGGTAGATTTACGGCATGTAAAAGAACCTCAAGCCTGAAAGAAGAGCCTCTGAGCAAACATTTATTGGTCGTTTCACGCCCTGAATTAAATGGGAAGCTGATGACCCGAGATGTTACCGTAAATAAGCTAACCGCCTGGACGTGCATTTGTTTTCTCAATATTGCCAACCTGTTTTCCCAAAAATCCATGAGCAAGAATCGATTAATTGCTTCCACATTTCCATCTACTAATTCCCAAATATCCATTGTATCTAAATAAAATGGAGCGCGTTCACTAAGTTTTTAATTGCGATTAAATAATTGTTCATGTAATTTCTTTAAATAAATTATTTAAGATTATGAAAATGAACTCGTAATAAAAATCTCGGTAGATGCAATTAGCAGAATTAAATTTCTATCCCCCTCCCTAAGTTGACATTGTGTAGTAATAAACCTTCGTTCTACACCACACTCACTACTTCTGAGTAGGTAGATATTCATAAATGTCAGTTTAAAGATTTTATACACTTATTAGTATTTGGTGACCGATTTTTAAGAATATATTTTTATTCTAATTTTATTCGTAAATTAGTCTAATATTACTCGATGTTCTGAGCTTACCAGCTCGCTCGTGAATTTGTTAGTTATCTGAGAATATATTGCTAAACCATTTGTGATAAAACAGAACTAGTAAAGGATTCGGCCATTTGCTTTTGAAACACCAACAGAAGACGCAAATTGCTTCCTCAGCCATAGAGAAGCGCACAATGTCGGAAAGAATCAAAATTTTCCACAGCTCTTCGACACCTTTGCTTTTGATGGAATGCACTGAGGGTTGAATACACGGAATAAAATATTTTAAAGTCAGAACTGACAGAGCGCACCTTGAAAGAACGTGGACATGTACATAAAAGATATATCTAAGATGGACCAGTAAGGCAAGTGCCATTATTATTATGAGAAGCTACTAAAAGAATAAAAACGAGGGAAGAATACCAGATTTGTACTTCGATAATATGCAGTAGGAAAAATGCAACAGCATAAACGCAACAAACCTTAACATATG
This sequence comes from Metallyticus violacea, assembly GCA_030762175.1. Lineage (NCBI taxonomy): Eukaryota > Metazoa > Arthropoda > Insecta > Mantodea > Metallyticidae > Metallyticus > Metallyticus violacea. The sequence continues at coordinate 31,314,126 of CM060832.1, forward strand.
AAATAATTTGTTGCGCTTCTGGGCATTAAAATTGTAACACATTGTGCACATGTTCAATAATAATCATACGGAAATGATTTGCCTTCTCGTTCGGGTCGTTGGGGTCGCTGGGATCCTTCATGTCTGTGTGCTCATCCAATCTGATCCACTGGTCTCATATTCACTTCGCTGTGGACGCATTTCGTCGAACAAGAGCAACAATTTCTCGTAATGACATCCCACACTCTCTGTAGTCACAATTCTCACTCGATCAAATTCAGGCACTTGCTGGTATAGCTGTCGTATTTTCGACGTTCTGTCCCTCTGAGAAAATGTGGGATCGGTTAAACGTGTTTCTTATGGGTGTTGCAATTTTAATGTCCAGTAGTGTAAAATGTGTTATATTATAACAGATCTATAGCTGTTGTTATAGTATATTCGGTGTTTTTTTAATAAACCGAATATTGTCTTCTTACTTACTAGTTACAACATTTTAGGAGTTTTAAAATTTGTTGATAACTAAAGCACAAGTTCCTGTTTAATAACTTTCGTAATTTCCCACACATTTATTTAACTTTTATGATTCAGCCAATTACTGCACACTTTTTGAGACATCTTGATAAATCCTTGTAAACTGACTTTCAGGGTATATACGATGAGTACTCGATGATGACACTAAGAGAATACTGACCGCCACGGATGGCCGAGGTCGTTAAGGCACGGACTGAGGAGGTCTGGGTTCCAATACCGCCAGGACCGTCCTACCTGACTGAGGTTTTTCCCAGGTTTTCCTCAGCCCTCATAAATGGCAAATGCCGGGGAGATACCCTAAACTTAGACCTGGAACGATTCCTTCCTTAAAAAAGTAAATCCTTTTCCAATATATCACTTCATGTATCGCTTGTGGTGCCTCTGTAGCAAAAACGGGCGTTAAACAATATTCATTCATTAAGAGAATACTGGTAGGATGAATGAGGTCCGTTGATACTCGCAACAGCGATTAGGGTAAATAACTCAAATTAATGTGTAGGGAATTAAAATAATGGCCGAAGACGAGATATACATGTTATATTACACTTTCTCAAAGTCTAGATGCACAGGATATAAAATATTAGAATCTACTCACCTCAAATCTAAAGTATATCTAGAGCAGGAAAATATTAAGGAAGTTTTAAAAACCAAAATGTTGGAGATCGAAAAAGAATAAGTTTTAAAACAAATGTAATAAATTGATAGATATGGCTACTATTTAAATATAACCAAGACAGAAATTGATGAAATAAAAGTAAAAAGATAGATCCTTTTAATAGAGAAAATGTAGATAGCATTAACATTTTTGAACTGTGCTTCAAATTCCAAGTCTAAATAAACGACCAGCGTTTTGAAATAAAGTATTCAAACAGAGGGTGCAGGGAGATTTGTTTACTCTGCTCCAAACTGTTGGTTTTGTTCAATATCAATGATGTTTCAGAACTCATCTCAAGCAATTAATAGAAGCATAAACCCCCAAGTAGTTCCGGATCGATCATTCCATTTCGAATGCAATGATAAGCTGCTCAAAGTGGGCAAGTTACAGATCATCCGTTCTAATTAAAATCTACTTAAGTCGTCGAACATGAAACGACGAAGAAAAACAAGAACAAAATTTCATACATCTGCAACAGGTCACGAAAAACAAGTACTACGTGCAAATCGCAGTTTCTTACGCCTGGTGAAGCAGTAAATTCTGCCCGAATTTTGGCGGCTATCCAACAGTCTGCTGGAGGCATTTCGTTATTAGTCGTTAAGTACTTCAGAGAGCAGGCAGGCAATACAGTAAGCAAACAGAAGCACTAATGAGCTTTCATTATCACGCACTATCAAGCACAGGAAACGATTATTCACCTCACAGTATTGTAAATATGCTTGAGGCTTCACAGGAAGATCAAGCAGAGAGATTTGTTGATTTGATTTATTTACGAACGCTCTTTAACATCACAGATCAGCAAGGCCTTCAATTCAGGGCGTGAAGCGGCCCATTGAGATTCTTTTACATGCCACAAATCTAAGAAATGGGGCCCACGGCATTACTTCCCTTCCGAAGGAAGCTTTACTTAGAATTTTTATGCCCGAAAAAATCCATCGACCTGGCCGGGATTGAACCCGCGATCTTGGGTTTATAAGAAAAGTACGGTTACCACTACACCACCAGGATAGACCCATCACAGAGAGATTAAACATGCACATTTAATATCGATCTATATAATAATTAAAAACAATCTTATTCTTCTTTCTTCTGTGCATTCTGATTTTCTTTTATTTTAGTTTTTTTTTAATGCGATTACTTTTGTACTTTAACGATTAGTGGGGAATAAGTGCGAATTATTGTACTGGGTACTAACTATAGTTTGAGAAAATGGAACACAAAAATATCCCTCTTTTTTAAAAAAAATTACAAAATATTTTTAAAAATTATTATGCCATATAAAAATGATAACATAATATTCACATTACTGTAAAGATATTTTAAAATGTAATATTTTATATGAAACAAGAATATACCTTAAATACCTCGTTCCCTAAGTCATTGGATTAAATCCGTGAATATAACATATTCTACGTTCATTTTTGAAAGGGATATATTTAATGCCCAACTTTGCAACGAGCACGTGATCTGGAAACCACCTATAGTCTCAAATCCACAAGGCCGGTAACTATCGCGAACAGTTGAAACGCGCCTGGCGCTTTATTTTCGTACTGAGCAGCAGTTACGTGCTTCGGATACTTGAGGGAAGCCTAAAATACAAGCAAACATCGAGCCACCAGAATAAACACATGGACATCGGAAATAGCCCACAAAGGTGACTAACATGAGATGACATACCGTTCATCATCACGAAACTAAACATAGTGCTTTGCGTATTGCACTATCCGGCGTGGCGGAAGGGAAAGTAAACAGTAATTCCACTCTCTGCCCCTGCTGTACACATGTCATTCTTAATGGCCTTCCTCGGCGAGATGCTTCCTGTGCAAAAATTAACAAGGAGAAACTTTTTGCGTCTATGCGGAAGGTTAAGCTTAGTCAGAGAATTTTCTTGAGAGAGAGAGAGAGAGAGAGACAGGGTTTGCAAAGAGTTAGTTGTTTTTAACTTGATACTCTACGCTGTCAAAATCTTCTGTGTCACCGGGATTTGTTTAATAATTAGTTCTAAATGGTCAATAATATACCTGAATAGATTTTATTTATCCTCTCCATTAAAATTGATAATGCATATGTGCGTTATGGTGTATGCGACATCTCCCCCCTAATGTCGGCCCTGGTGGTGCAATGGTAACCATACTTTCCTTCTAAACCCAAGATCGCGGGTTCAAACCCGGCCAGGATCGATGGATTTTTTCGGGCGTAAAAATCGTAAGTATGGCTTCCTTCGGAAGGGAAGTAAAGTCGTGGGTCCCGTGTCGTACATTTACGGCACGATAAAGAACCTCAAGTCTGAAAGAAGAGGCCTCTGAGCAAAATTTGACGGCCGTTTCACGCCGTGAATAGAATGGGACGCTGATGACCTGTGATGTTAAAGAGCGTCCGTAAATAAACAAATAAAAAAAATATCCCCCTAATGGTGGAAAAAGGCATCAAGGCACTCTTTTTCCTGCGTAAAAGAACGAGTTTTTGCACAGGAATGTCCTAATAACCAAGGAAATATGAGTTATATAAAATGACATTTTCAGAAGAAACTCCCAATTTCTGCACAGAGAGAATGAAAATAACAGCCGTGATTCCAATAACTTGTTTAGGGAAGGCACACGACTTGGTCTTTAGTTTCTGACTCATGTTACATTAATACCAGAAGATGAGCCATGTTTTGGACGACACTATCTACAATGTAATCTGTTTATGTACAAATAGATGCTTTTTGGAGGTCGTCGTTTCAAATCCGCGAAAATGGAACGTTAATTTCTACACAGCATTCTCAAGCTATCTACAGAAACAAGGAATTATACAAGGTGACCAAATTTTTTTCTGTCGGTTCCAAACAAGACATTTCAAGCATCGTGTTCTGAACAAAATATCTTTAATATTAAATATGGTCAACACTGCTTTTGAGGATCTTCTGCCAACGTGATGGAAGACTATGAATTGTTTTATGACAGAACTTTAAGGCGAGACGCAAAATATCCATTCAGTGCACTTTCCAGTTCGTCAAAGTTTCATTTGCTGTCGTCGGGGTGATTATCCAATGGAAAATATGTAGTCTGATGATGCTATGTCTGGAAATATGGTGGGAGTGCAAGTGTCTCCCAACCAAGACGGATAATGGTTTCAAGAGCCATCTTAGTTGTATGGGTTTTGCATTATCATACATAAGAATAACATCTTTGCGATTTGAACTTTTCACGGTGATTATAGCACACAATGGTGTTGATTGTTTTGCCGACTGGTAGTAGTTTCTGATACGAGACGGCCATACATCAGCACTTATCACTGTTGTCTTCAGACACCTCCAAATTTATCCGTGGACTCCGCTGCTGCATGAGCTGAGGCAAATCACCTATATGAATTTTCTTCCGTCAGCTGGTTAAAAAATGGGGTCAGAATGTCATTGCGGTACCGCTCTATATTTACTGTGTGCTCGAAAAAATCTGACCAATTGCGAGTCTTGCGCCAGTAGGACACCAAACTCCAATTTTCCTATCATAAGGAGAGGTTTCTTGTATACAGTTTGAATTCTCAGAACACTGAGAATTGTTCTCAGTGTTCTGGTGGAAGCATGCCTCGTCTGAAAAGAACGCAAATTGTGGGTTGATTAACCCTCAGTTATTGATGAAAGAAACCACTCACAATAAGGCACACTTGTTGCCGGATCACCTTGTAGTAGATAATGGACACGTGTATACTTACAAAGTTTGAAATTTAACAAGTTTGATATTGTATGTGCAGAAGACCCAACCCCAAAATTGTGCTACTTTCGATAGTGACGTTGCTCAACATTCATTTGTGCAAATTTTTTCTAATTTGTCTTCTGTTTTGCGCTGGACTAGTAGTATCAAATTTATTCAGAAGATTGTGTATTGCAGTTCTAGAAGGAGGCAGTTGTCAAGTGAACTTCCGAATGCTTGTTTTATTAAACAGTGTTTAACTACTGAGGCATCACAGGCGATGACACTGATGATACATGAAATTAAATAATAAATTGGGAAAAGCTTTTTAAAAAAAAATAAAGAAAAGAAGCATTCCAGGCCTAAGTTTAGGGTAGGTCCCCGGCATTTGCCATTAATAAGAACTCAGTCAGGGAACAGAAAAAGAACTCAGTCAGCCTTAGACCTCCCGCTTCACGAGTCCGCGCCGTAACGACCATGGCCTCCATGGCGGTACCGAATAAATTTCTCACGAACACGAAGAACTATTTGTTTATAATGACATTTACACACAAAAATACGTTTTATAAAGGCATCTGCCTGCCGTCTTCGCAAACGAATGTAGACTGGTGACTGCTCGAAGTTCAAGGACAGGCAGGCAAGCAGCCGGGTAAAGAGAGGAGAGCAGGCCTTGACGCAAAACCCCGTATGAATGGTGAGCACATATTCTGGAAGTTCGGTATATCATATGTATATGAAACAAGGGTTGTGATTGGTCACTTATGAGAGGGGGTAGGTAATTTCCCTTGTCTGTTATATAAAAACATTTATGATGCGGATTAATAGGTTGCCAAGGCAGCATTCTTTGTTGTGCTCCAAGTGCACTCTGACATATCCTACCTGACGCAAAACTTTACACGATTTCATGGTATGCACTAGGCATTCTTTTTGGATTACTGCATATTAATAGCAATAAAATCAGAAAGAGAAGCAACATTAAAAAAAAAAAAAAAAGCCTTGCCCAGTTAAAAAAAAGTTAAGATTAAGAAACAAGAAAAGATATTGAAAGTGCCAATGGAACTGCCAAGAACAAAGGAAAACGTTGACATTACTAGAAATCGTTGAGGATATTGCAATCACCGGAAGGGTGGAAGTCCAGAGCACCAAACTGTCACGTTGTCGTGAAAGTAATTGCAGATGATAGTCAGAAATCTCTGAAGTAATTACATTTTAGAAAGTTCCTTGAATGATATAGCCTCGTTCCGATCCAAGGACGCCGTGTGATTTCCTCTCATCGTCTTTGGAAGTGTTTTTTATACTCTCTGAATGAAACATCGCATATTTTAACCGCATTTTAAGGTCACCTTAATCTGTTTTGAGGCTATAAAAATCTAATCTAATTTATACCAAGTAAATCACATTCTAATGTTTTAGTTGACTATGGTGTGTTAAAATTGTTCATTAGATTTCAGGCGCTGAAATGCTTTATGTCCATTCGATCTGCGATATTCTGTACGTAATTTTCAAGAACGACTCGCGAATACATACAAATTATTCTGCAAAAGAATCATAAGGCCTCTTCACTGGTCATTTTATAGACAACAGTCTAGCAGAGATAAATAAGGAGTTAATAATAAACGTTATTCAATGGAATTTTGAGGTTATCTTTGACGGGTTTTAACATACCTTTCTCTGCTCACACAAGCTCACAAAAAATAATATTTAACATGACAACGAAAAATCTTTTTTTTTTTAATTTATTTACATTTATTCTCTTTTTCTTTTGCTGTTTGTTCTTGTCCGGTGTTAGACTTAAACTCTATGGGTCAGTCAGTCTCCTTTCGAGGAGCTAATTACTTGTTTTTTTCAATAGTGTTTAATGTTTTTACTACTGAGACACCATGGACACTGATGATACATGAAATGAAATGGTACGAGAACGGATTTTTTTTAAATATAAGAAAAGAAGCGTTCCAGACCTAAGTTTAGGTAACTCCCCAACATTTTCCGTTTATTTATTTGGGTCCTTGTGGTCTAGTGGTAACCATAATTGCCTCGTAACCCCAAGATCGCGGGTTCAATCCCCGCCAGGGTTGATGGATTTTTTTCGGGCGTAAAAGTCTTAAGTATGGCTTCCTTCGGAAGGGAAGCAAAGCCCTGGGCCCCATGTCGTACATTTACGGCACGATACCTCAAGCATGAAAGAAGAGGCCTCTGAGCAAACTTTACCGGCAGTTTCACGCCCTGAACTGAATGGGACGGAGATAACCTGAGATGCTAAAGAGCGTCCGTAAATAAACCAAATGAACGATTTACCATGAGAATATTCTGTAAAAAATAACGTCCTGGTGGGAATCTAACCCCAGATCTCCGGCTCGTGAGTCCGCGCCTTAATGGCCTAGGCTATCCTGACGATCTAATTACACTGGAGATACAGATACACACTAAGTGAAACATCTCAGTAAGGTTAGCCCGCTTGTTTTGACAGCAATCAACTAACAATGAATTACCTTACAAGGCCTACCAAACTAACAAAAAAAATTCTGTAATGAATTCTTTTTTTGAAATGTTTCTTACCCACCATAGAAACGTTTTAAATGCATGTTTTCTTCTGGCTTTCATTAGACGAAAGTTCTTAGCTGATGGCAAAAATATTAATTATTGAATTTCTGGCAGTGAGCCCTTCCTCGTTATCACTTGTAGCTTCGATATTTTCAGCAATTTTTCTTGTTTTATTTTTGGGTATGAGATGAAAACTTGGATGACCAGATGATTGTGCTTTCAGCAACATCATCATTTACAATAAGGTTACACGTTTCGCATCGACCTGGTTACGGTACGTGACTCAGATTTTGGTTCCTTTCTAATTCCTATAGATACGCCCATCTATTAAAACGACCTCGTTTGTCTTGGTACTTTTTCTTAAACAAAATATTTCTACCATTAATGTTTATATTTATATTTCTATGAACGAGAATTGGGGAAAAAAAAAAAAAACAACAACTAACAATGAATGACTGAATTGTAGTAAACCTCTGTTAATGTATTCCAATTCTGAATGGATTTGATATTTTGCATACATTTTAAGGGTTTTCATTGCTTATTGCCATTATTTCAAAATATTATATCGATGGTTTCATTTACTACACATATTACGAATATTTCAGCACCCCATGGAATAAAATAGTTTAAATTTTGCAAAGACTGCAAATTCTGGCGTTTACAGGAGGTTGTCAGGGATCCATTTTTAAATTGTTTACATTATTACATCTGTAGTATTTATCATTAATAGTTTTCATGTTTATTGTTAATATCTATTTTATATTTATGATTATTATTATTATTAATAAATTACTATTATATCCAGAAAATAAAATACAAATATTTTTGTTACTAATTTTTCCATATTATATATTTTAAAAATGGTTTAACGGTGTTTAAATTAGGCAATCCCCTACTATTTCGGGCATAGCTCACCCTCGATTTGCACTGTTTTTGCTCTTGAACTATAACTGGATCTGGTCTGGGTGCTCCAATATTTTCACATTTATTCTTGTTTCATAATCGAATGTTTTCCCCGATATATTACTTACGTAATTTATTGTCTTGCAGGTATATACAGGGTACAAAAACTAAAGAATATTCACTGCTCATAACACAATGACAGGTGTTCACAGATTGATACATGTTAACGGTTTTCCGTTTGGTACTGTGTAGTGGCACACTGCGGGAATATCACAAATCTTATAGGGAATGGCAAAACTTCCAAAGGCGCAGAGCTCCTTTGCTAGCGAAAATTCCATGAGATCACGCCTCCCAGCTGTTTTACAAAGGAAGCATAGGGAATCTTAAGGTCGAGCCTACAGCTATTATCTGTCTGGATATCTACAGATACTAACTACTCCAACATACATTACATGGGAAGAACAAAAGATTTGTTCTACTTCTTCCCATCCGTATATGAATTACAAAAGTAGTAATTACTTAGATTTTATTTAAAACCTGTAGCATATTTTTTAACATTCATTAGAAATTTTAGGGATGGCTCAGCCTTAAAGGCTTCAATTACAAGCTGCGACTGTTTCATAATAATTTAACTCTGAATGTACAGAGCGAGATAAAGAATATCTGGGATTTACGTTAACTTTATTGCTGAGCTCAGATTTAAATGCACTGTATTGCCTAATAGATTAACTGTCAATTTTGTAATTATGCCTTCCATCTATAGGGGTAGACACACGACACTCACCTAACTAATATTCCAATCCATTCCACAAGTCAGTAGTGGTGACGCCATAGCGTGGGTAATACGGCTGCTGAGATCTTTGGGCTGGGTACAGGTAAAAAGTCAAACGGGGATCCAGAAAAGTGGCATTGTGGAAGATCTTTCCAAAGGTGAAATGGAATTGTGTCAGCCTTCATTAACATTATTCTTAACGTGGTTACATACTGATTTCTACAGTTACTGGAGGTGTAACTTGGAGCCCCGGGCCTTTATCAGTTGATTAAAAATGTAGTTTATGTCGAAGATTGTTGATTTGGTTTATTTATGGACGCTCTTTAACATCTCAGGCCATCAGCGTCCTCTCAATTCAGGGCGTGAAATGACCGATAAATTTGCTCAGAGGCCTCTTTCAGGCTTGAGGTTCTTTTACGTGCCATAAATCTACGACATGGGGCCCACTTCTTTACTTCCCTCTCGAAGGAAGTTATACTTAGGATTTTTAAACCCGAAAATATCTCTTGACCCTTTCTAGGATTGAAGCCGCGATCTTGGGTCTACGAGGCAAGTACGGTTACCACTAGATCACCAGAACCGACATTATATCAAAGAAGTCAAAACCTGGTTGAATGGATTTGATGCATGTTCTGTTTGTTCTTCAAAACAGTCATGAACATAGTTTACCGAGAGACAGAAACATGTGTAAACAGATGTGTAAATAGATTTTAGCATCTCTCTTATCGGAATCATTGTATTGTTGCAGGCCTGCTTAGAGTCGTCTATATAGGGAAAAAAAAAAAAAAAAAAGAAAGAAAGAAAGAAAGAAAGAAAGAAAAGAAAAGAAAAGAAAAAAAAAGAAAAAAAAAGAAGAAAAAAGATATTCTTGGCATATACAGCACCACTGCAGCACTTTTACAATTCCTTTCTCGAAATCACACGTTACTCGTTCTTGATTTTTATTGGACATTAGAGCATAATTGATGTGAGGGAATAAAAGTTTCAGAGCTGCAAGAAACCATCTTTACCAAATCTATTATCGAGAATAACTATGTAAATACATTCGACATACATTGAAATTGCCATCATTTTAATAACATTTTTAATTCTTGTGTGTTCCGAACATTAATCATCATTTCCAGCAGTTCCAAACTTATTAAAGCTACCATTTTTTTTTTAATCTTTCAAATCGGTAGGATGGGGCGAGGTCATTAAGGTTTGTCCCGCACTTTAATCGCGCTTAAACACCTGAAGGAATTTCATGCAACTGATTTCTCAAAAGTTGTCAGAATGTTCACCTGCTATACGTTTTATGTTTGCTTTAAATAATTCCGTTTCAGCCTCTTCTGCTAGGTACTCGGTCCTGATAGTGTAGTGGTAACTATACTTGCCTCTAGACGCAATATCACCGGTTCAAACCCGGCCAGGATCGATGAATTTTTTCGGGCGTAAAAATCCTAAGTATGGTTTCCTTCGGAAGGGAAGTAAAGCCGTGGGTTCCGTGTAGTAGATTTGCGGGACGAAAAAGAACCTCAAGTCTGAAAGAAGAGGGCTCTTAGCAAAATTTATCGGCCGTTTCACGTTCTGAACTGAATGGGACGCTGATGATCTGAGATGTTAAAGAGTGTCTGTAAATAAATCAATTGAACGAATCTGTTAGGTGCATGAGAAGGTGAACCTTCCTTTCATACTCTTTTGCCTTGGCTTACCGTGACGACTTTTGCATTGCATTCTCTGTCTTAGTTTCTTACATTTCTCATCAATTTTTCATTGTTCCATTTTTACTTTTATAGTAAAAATATCCAATGAAAATGAATACTACTTAATAATACTTTTGATGTCTCTTTTCCCACACGTTATAAGAGTTGATTCGTTGTCCATTTAGACTTTTCCCTGGCTGTCACCTTTATATAAGCGTTATTAAGTTCATAATTTTCAAATGCAACTAATACAAAATTTTTACCTTGTGTTTCTACAGAAATGTACATAAACGTTTTCAGCAATTATATTATTGGGATAATGGATTTTGAATGGGACAGTGGACTCGGGAAAGTGGGTTGGAATAACTAATTCGGAAAAATGTATAATCTAAAACAAAGGCTTTGGGATTTTGGATTTGGAAGAATGGAATAAGGTAGTTGGACAGAAACGGTATATCAATAATATTTATATTAAGATGTTTTTATGGCAAAAGACGAATATATATTCCTAAAATTCGTAATATGGGAGAAATACAAATAAATGTATAAGGGTTGTGCAAATTTGTCGTAGAACTTTGTGTTTACTCTGGTAGGTGGTGTTGTATATAAGAATACAGACTGGTGTTGCTTACATGTGCAGAAGTACGTTGAGCTGAACACTTCACAGTACGAATTCGTCCAAACGGGCCCAGGGAGCAGTCATTCAAATTCCGAAGGCAGAAGATGTTAGTAGAGCCGAAATATATAGTCGTATGAACAAACAATGTGCATGGGAAAGCGCATCTATCACGCAACACAAGTATTCAGATGATGTGTATTTCGTGACGGAGCGCGTGGAGCCTAGATCCGGTCAAGCTCACTTACCATCACCAAGGAATCAATTGTAGCCGTAAACAACCATGTAAAGGAGAATCGCCGAATCATCCAGAAACTTTATCATTGAGCAAGGGAACTGTTCACATCATTCTTCATCGACGGTTGGGATACCGCAAGGTTTGCGCACAGTGAGTCCCCAAGCATCTTTCTGAGGAGCAGAAACCTCGGCGAATGGGTTCTTGTATGGAGAATATGCTGCGTTACCAAGCAGAGGGGAGTCCGTTCTTTGAAGATGGTTTTTCAGTCAACCACGACGTTCTTCTCTCAGGGTATTCATAACCTTGTGACGTGCTGGGACACTTGCTTGGACAAACAAGGTGACGGTAGCGGATATGTCACCATATATCACTCTAATTTTCTATATGTTTATATATTTCAACCAAAAAATCATTACAGAAAAAGAGTCACTTTCACTTGGGCAAACGATGCACGCACGCACATACAAACATGACAGAAGTACAAATAATGGTGCGTAACGTGTATAAAAGCAAATCTTTTGATATTTTTCTGATATTTGTAGAATAAGAAAAGTTGCATTAAGCAGCCTATCAGCTTAAAAAGGTCATAACAGTATATGAGAAATAATGAATTAAATTTTTAAACCTAACACTTCTGTATATCATCATATCTCTTATATACATTCTTATTCTGCACAAAATAGGGTTAAATCGCCCCAAAATAACCAAGTCACTCTATGTGGAAAGCGAAGTGTGGTAACAAAAATTTAGCTCTTTATCTTACCATATTTTGTCCTTTAAACTATTCCACCACGTTGGAACCTATCGCTCTGGATAGCTAACAGCACAGATAGGGAAATAACAAAATGGTGCTAAAGCTGTTAAGAGAGGGAAGTAATTTCTCTCTGGGGGAATAAAAGGAAGGCGTGCTGCCAAACCAGAACTGCCTCATCTCCTAGCACAAAGGTCATCGAGCAAAGTCGTGCATCAACCTCTACTCCAAACATACCCAACAGAGATAACTTCAACCCACTTTTTCTCTCTTTGTTTCTTCTTTGTCTATCTTTTAGGTTAAGCACGGTTTTCCGTCTTAAATGACCCAGAACTAAGTCCCAACAAACTGGTGGCTGTTCCATGCAGAAATTTGTTCTTAAGATAGAGAAAGAAAAATGGAAAACGCTTGTTGCATTGAACATAACGTTTCACTTATTTCCACTGCATTGGAACAATCAGTTGTTGAAAACAAAAGAACACTCACACTTAATGTAGATGCGAAAAGCAACACCAAACGAGGGATGTCAATAAAATTTAACTGGGCTTTAACAATGAAGAACAATAGTGGAAGTTTACAATTGTGATTTCCAATCATGAATGACCTTCTTAAAGATCTGAGTTGAGCAGATCCCTTATTAATATACAACATTTTTAACAACTATAAATTATGCTAAGTTGCTGTAGTTACGGTAAATAGACCTAACGTAAGATACCGGTGCATCCAAGAAACCTTTTCAGTATCTTTCTAAACATGCAAACCGCGAGGCAATAAATGTATTAGTTTCCGAGATATGATTTCCTCTGGTTTTTTTTTTTCTCCCCCAGATTTTGCCCGGAAACACTGCATAAACGATCTTTCAGAAAGAACTCAAAATTTTGCAAATTTTATATCGTTCTATTACATAACTTAATTGCAGGATAATTTAAATATTTTATTAAAAATGTCATCTTGGTTTGATTGGAACAAACTGTATTTTAATTTAAATAAAGCAAAAGCAATTATATTTATTGCTTATGAATCTCCAAAACTTCTACTGCATGTACCGAGGAAATAATGGTACACTTTTAGTTTACATTACAGGAACCTAGTTTACTAATTACTTGAACATAAAATCAATTTTACCAAAGTTTATACTATACAATCCATAATACATATTTCCTCAATGAAATCAAACAATGGAATTATTTTATGGAAAAGATCTTTCGATAGTAAAAATATTTTATTTTGAAAAAGTATTACAATAATTATAACAATAAAAATAACGCAGTCTTATAGCAGAACATCAATTGGAAAAACACCTTTCGAAATGCAAACATGTTGACAATATCAAGTGAATGTATACTTTCATAAAAAATAAGTCTACATATACCACCAGCAGTTTAGCATGTCAGAGAGAGAGAGAGAGAGAGAGAGAGAGAGAGAGAGAGAGAGAGAGAGTTCATTACCACTGTCAAAATATTTTAAAGTTTTGCTCAGCATAGTCAAGTCTTGCGCATTATTTAGATTTATTCCGAGGCATTATATTTCTAAATGTTACACATTCGAATTTATGATGTGGAAGTTTTATTGTTGTAACTTGTCAAGTGCTACATACTTATATTAATTTATACAAAACTAAAACTAATTATAGACTATAGTAAGCCTCATTGAGCAACAAATGAAACAGTTTAAATACAGTGAAAAAACTGACATTCGATATCGACTGTCAACTGTTTAATGTTCACGTTCAACACGGTCACCTTTAATCTTAAAATCATAAACGTGAACGGAAACAGATGACGGTGCTCTGCGGTCAACACAGGTATCTGACGCAGCAGGTATGACTTAATCATGAAGAAAAAGCAACATGACGTCATTCTTCAGTAGACTAACAAGGTACTTCAACGTTTTTAAGCTGTGTGACGGGACATTCACATTCAGTCTACAGGTTTGATGAATAGGACCTTGCTACTTGAATGTACGCCATATTTTTTAGTTCATAAAAGTAATTATTCTTAGTAAGAGATACTCATGATGTGCTGTAATGACTAAACTGCTTTATGAAATAACACTATAAAAGTACATTTAGACACTTTTGGTGTTGTAATAAAACACTTTAAGCCTAATATAATGAAAACTACAAAGAAAGTGATAAAGTGCCTATTTTAACTACGTTACCTTTCTTTTACCCTATTAAAATCAACACTGTGTTCAAATTTAAATGGACCCTTATGTCACATTAGGGCCTAACCGAAGTTAGTAATATATTCCTTTCTGCAAGTGTTTTCTTTTGTTTCAAAGAGTTAGGCAATTTTTTTTTGTTTTGTTTTTATTACTGACATGACGTAATGAAAATAGCGAACTTAAACCATATAATTCGGTTTAAAGACATTTAACTTATTTTTGACTTGAAATCAATGTATATGACAAGATTTTTGTAAAAGTTTCAGAAAAATTTAAAGGCATAACATGATTCTAAATCGTTTATATTGTGGTCAATTAGCCTGCAATTCATTCACACACTGAAATGTATCGTAACAATACACCTCCCCAACCAAAACTTCTCGGAACTAACTTTCAAGAATAGATAATGTAACATTTATGACACCCTTAAGAAATATGTTTAAAAAATTAATACAAAGCTTTGTTACAATAAAAATATAGATATTTATTTGTTGTTAGGATACAGATAACAAAATAATAGTATCCGATGGAAAAGGGGTGGGGGTGGAATAAGGTGCGGTATTTACTGTTCTTTGCTGTACTAATTAACTGGATAAACGACAATAATTACTTAATAAAGAAAAGGAAATCTCTCTGTTGTGTTCTTTCAAACAAGACAACAAATTTTTAGCAGTTTTCTTGAAACATCTTCGACCCCGATCAGGATGAAATAGAAAGGTCAGATGTTCCTTTCACCGGATTTCCTTTTCTTGGCATTATGTTGTTGAATTAATGAGGTTCTGGTATTATGACTCAGGCATTCTAAAAGAATGGTCGAAACTCTCAATCTTCCAGGCGTTATCGATTAGGTTACCAACTCATTAACACCTGAGTCTAGATTTCATCACGTGACATGACCAGCATTGTTCTCGACTGAATCTCAACTCAAGCTGAAAGTCCGCCCCTACGTAATCCATTACTAACGCCAGCATATGATGGTTTTCAGCTCTAAAAGCCATTTCACTTGGCAATGAAGAGTGTGCAACGGATATGAAACTGACGATGAGGGCTAACATGCCACATTTAAAAATAAAAAATCGCAAGCCATAGCCTTATACATCCTTTAGACATTTATGACCGGTTTTATTAATAAAATTGATTATTACCGGGTTATTTTGACATGGTTGTTGCTATAAGTGAAATTTTAGATCAAAGCGTTCGCTGGTTACTTCGGCCAGCATCACTAGTGGAATATCAACTTGAAATTAAAATCATGCATCTCTAGTACATACTCTGTAGTTTACCAATCCACGCAGAAAACTAAACAATTTCTATTATATTTGATAAATGTGAAATTTAAATAACTTTTTAACCATTTATTTATACGTTTTGCATAATAACTCAGCAACCATTCGGTTAACCGCACTTTTTATGTTTGTATGGAGTTATTTACACAAAGACAAAAATTGTGGCAAAGGCATCTTTAATTACATTTAAAATATTAAATATTTTGGAAAAAATTAATTGCGAATACCTTAGGTCTTATCGTGCGATTTTCAATCTGAACAGGTGAGCATTATATTTGAGAGTCCTTAGAAATTTCATTTTTACGTTTTTAGGGTTTCCCTAAGATACACATTCTCACAAGAACATTTAAAGTTCAGTAATTGTACAAATGGTATGTCAACAGATTAGAATTTGAGATTTATTTATTTATTTAGTTATTTGTAAAGAATACACTAGTTTGTGATTAAGTTTTTGTGTGTGTATAGGTGATGTAACAAAACTAAATGATACGTTAAAATATAATAAGACATTAAGAAAAAATTATTTTCTACATATACAATTATAAAACCAATAATAAAAAATTTTAAAAATGTGTGGGATTTGAATCCAGGAGCTTACGCATAAGAACACTGACTGCCTTCTAAACCGCTCGGCCACCGCTACTCTATCCTAATGGTTATGATTGTGACCATTACTTTTACAGGCAGAGCGCTCACTGTAGTGTGCCAGTCGCTGCATGCGCGTTCTGAATACAGCGTTTACGAGCGTCCCCGAAGTTCTCCAATTCACACGTAGAATCTGGGCTGACATTTTTTTTTTGTCATGTGGTGTACATACATTAAATGTGCTTTATTTGTTCTCTGCTAATATTAATTCCTTTATTTTCTGCAACATGTACTGTAAGCTATAGTACCCATTGTTTGCATGCATATCTTCCATTTGTCCCCACCGAGACAGCTATTTGCATAAAATTCAGTGGTTGATCCGCTATTTTTCAGAGTTGCCAACCATTATATAAATATACTGTACTAGTGCAACGGTAAAGGAAATTCAAAATATTCCGTTGATGCCACTGGCGATCACAATTTTAAAGTTTAATCCCTAGGTTAGGCTTAAGTACCACAAGAATCCCCGTGATAACGAATAATTGCTAATGTTAGATTAGGTTAAATGTTAGCTTAAGTTTGGTTTGGGAAACATGCCTTAATACAGTTTTACCCTTTTGTGTAATACTATCTAGAGCATTTTTAATAATCGTGATGTCACCAAATTCACCAAATTACGCCGCCATTTTCTTCTTCTTGATTGGAATTTAGGTGTAAACGTCCACACTCTTTTAGGGTTTTGTTGGTAATTACTGGCTTTAAACGCGTTCACCTTATCTCCCCACGTTTACTAGTGAGCTTTTGTAATTTTTGCAACGTTTTGCTCATTTCCGCACCGTTTCTATCTTTGGGTGTTTATGGATGTTTAAATTTCAATGTAACGCACTGTATAAGGTATTAAAACACACAAAGCCTCTTAATTCTCCTGTATAAAACACGCTTGCACTTCAACTAAGTGTCAATTAGAGGAGGTGCGCCAATCTAACTGTATGCACGAAACGCTTTGAAAAAACAAAGGAATAGTATTATGGTTGGTCGATATTAGCAGTCGGACACCGAACATCGATCCGTACGTGGGTCACCCAGTCTGACCCAGAAATATCACGCGATATCCATTTCAAGAGCTCCCTACAGAGACAAGTCTTCTGAGAATAAGGTAAATACCTGTGGAATAGCGCTTAGATATATCATTAATACGAAGTAATTCTGAGAAACGTTACCGTAACAATTTCATTCATGCCACCTTAAATCATTGTTTTCGATTTAAGTTAACTGGAAGCAAGACAACTGCGAATCTCGGAATACCAAAATATCAGGTAATATTAAGAATGAAAAACTAATGATTCAGTTTCAGATTAAGCACTCCGTGACACCCTGCAATTTAATTTCATTAACTAATAAAATAAAGAAATGATGCCAAGAACAGATTGAAAACACTTGTGATTAGCTTAAGTAAAACGAAGTTATGTTCAAAAAGACAGTTTCAAAACAGAAAACATCCTTTTAATACGAGTTGGAGAAATTCGCAAGTTGCTGTTCCCCAAATACAGGGAAGGCTGTTTGTGCCATTTCTCAAACATTAAACTTTTTATTTCCTATAACTATTGCTTAATGCGTTTTATGTACAGGGAAATAGTTTGCAGGCGCGCTGCAAACCAATGTCTCGGAGTGGAGTGTTTTAATGGAGGAGGTAAGATGAAGCGGTGGTAGGAGCTAAAACTCTCTATATACAAGTAAGAACACAATTTCCCCACAACAGAGCTTCGTGATTGGCTCGCCAGCATCGGCCGCCATTCTCGGCCTGATGTCGTATTGTGCCTGATGCTTATAAGGAGAATATCTTAGACACTTATTTTAATTGAGTTAATATGCCGGGGTGTTTGTATTTGGTTGTACAACTCACGGGAAAAAAGGCGATAAGTTATATTAAATTCCTTCAGGAAAATACGACGTCGAAAGACGAAATATTTGGATTCATAAAATTGGAAGACAGAACTGGATTCCATCCAAGAACTCTCGACTGTGTTACGTAAGCATGTAAACTGCATTCAAAACAAATTATGTAATGTAATAAAATATAGCTACAATGTATTTAGCAGTGACTATTACTAAATGTATTATACTTACAAAATTACTATGTATTACTCTGTGCTTACTCTTGAATATATTTGCCATAGCTTTCCAACATGAAATGAATATACATAACTGAACTTTGTGAAAGTGTTTTGAATGTTTCCAACATAAAAATAATTTGCCACAGTCATGTAGCTCACTTGCAATGCCACTATTGCAAAAATACTTTCGAGACTGCAACATATAACTGTAGGATAACTAAATCACGTTCATAATTGGGAGAAAAGAAATGGGAAATGCAGGCGTATGGATCTATGCATAGTTCAAATTATCATTCATATCTTTTAGTTTATTTATCTCTTATTTTCACACACCACGTAAAACTGTAGGTTTTTGGATATTATAGTCATTCTCATTGGACCAATTTAGAATAGAGAAATGTTTAAATTATCTAAAGTTTTGTCCTAAATAGAATTGGACAGGAATACTCCTAATTCCTACTAAGTCCTATAATTCTTAAAATTCATTCCTAACTGACAGGTTAACTGAAGGCCTTATATAGCTTATATCAACACTGATATAATAAATGCATAGTAAATAGCAAAATAAAAGGATAAATTCTTATTTTAAGTTTCACATGTTAAAAAAGATGTAATTAATGAGGCCTTCCTTGGATACCCCATTTTCAGTTTTAACCGATGACAGCCTTTTCCTCTGCCGGCAAATGACCCACCGGCTGAGTTTGAATGTCGTACCTCGCGAAAAAACCGTAACTATAACTTGACGTAATCTCAAAAGTGTGCATTTTCTGTTTGACCTAGATCTTCTAATGTAAAAAAGAAGACACGAACAGAAGCAGAAGGTATCATACAACAGCTATAACAGATGTTTTAGGAATTAACTGACAATCGAGTAAAACGGCAGAAACTTAACAGGTAATCTTATAAGAGTTAGAGGCGATTAGGTCTCACATAGAGCGAGTCCATACTTGTCTATAGATGGCTTTAGTAGGAGCTTCTCGCCCATAAGTTATGTGCATGCACCACCAGAAATGGCCGGTTTCGTCACGCGCATTTCCAGTTTTAAACTACTGATTATTGTGTGTTACAAGGTTGAACTAAATATTTTAAAAGACTAGTTAATAATTATGGTGAAACAGTATGTTAATGACAATGTACTTATGTATATTAAATATGGGAAAAGTATGCACAGTTATTTCAATATGAAACAACATTAATATGAAGTAATAATGCTATCATGTAGACCTCTCCAGCAGCGATAATCAGGCATTTAGTAACAATATAAGAGTATCGCCATATATTGTGGGTTGATCAATAGTAAATTGTTAATGAATGGCAAGCTATTGAAGTTTCGTGTTAACTGTGAAGTAGTTATTTTATTTTGTGTTAACAGAATATAAAAAAAAATTAATAATATTCTAAGTCTTTTTCTTTGTAACCATCCTGCAGATTCCAGACTTGAATCATAGGGTCAACGTGTTGCATGAAACCAGAAAATATAACATCCTTCATAACACTAAGGTCTAAAGAGATGATGAATGAACGGTGAAACAAGTGCGCAACTGAGCCCGGAGTCTACAACGCTTAAACTTAACACGAATTTACCTTATAGCTAAGGTTGATTCTCGTCAGGACCATTCTTACTGACAGGAATTTTTCAGCTTTTCCTCAGTCATCTTTCAATGACAAATGCCGAGGGTTTTCCTAAATTTCCTTCCCAAAAGAATTTCCTTTCATTTCGCGTCAAATATGGGATCATCGAGAAGTCGTTCCGCAGCCATTGTGTAGCCGAGAGTTTATTAGGGAACCGAAATAGGATGGCAGCACTGACGGCGCGCCGAGTGTATAGTTTTATGTTCACTTAACCACCAAGGCAAGCACACTTCCAAGTCTAAACCTTAGCAACGGTGAGCGGATTGCCTGCTAAAAGCCGATTTCGAAGGAAGGAAAGTAAAAAAATTATGAGTGTCAACTTTCTCTTGTATGGTGCACACCACTCGAGTACGGAGGAACTTGTCAATGACCCTTAAATTCAAGTGTTCACCGCATGTGATGCCTCAGTTTTGAAAACGGACGTGAAATACAATTTAACTAAATAATATCAAAAAAATCTACAGAAATAATCCATGAACTAATGAAGACCTGGAAAATAACTACACGACAGTGAAATAACACAAGCAGAGTGGTAAAAGCTGCAGATGTGCGTGAACGAAAATGGTCTTCACTTTTGACATTTATTATGAAATTGAAGTGCGATCGAGGAAAATTATTAAATCGTTATTGTCTAGATATTTAATTTATGTGTTCATATACGTAAAACTCCCGGAGAGGGAAGGAAACTGAGTGTTGGAGACAATAGGGGCACCACTGCCAGTGCTCTCTTCGCTTTGTTCGTAGAGTTTGCGTAAACTCTTAACTGGTGTGCCCTGTAGATTTATAACATTTAAATGGCGCTTATACCCTACACATAACAGTTCTCAAAAGCATAAAATACTGTTTTCCAAGTAGTATCAAATGACAATTTTAATATTGTTTAAAAGCATAACTGGCTACAGAATAGATCCACATCTCTTGGTTTTACGTTAACGTGATTTTACAATATCTTCCTTTATCGTAATATTAGTTTTTACTCAAATTTTTTTCTTACCAGCGTTGCAAAACATATAATGT
Organism: Metallyticus violacea; assembly: GCA_030762175.1. NCBI lineage: Eukaryota > Metazoa > Arthropoda > Insecta > Mantodea > Metallyticidae > Metallyticus > Metallyticus violacea. The sequence goes on from CM060832.1 coordinate 31,335,265, forward strand.
GGGTAGTATTTAAAAAGTGCTTTGCAGTCTTCTTTCGAATCACTTGAATATTCACGCAAGATGTCCCAAATCAACGCTTCAATGAAACTATATCTTCAACATTCAACGTGTTCTTGGAGCTCGGCCTTCCGTAAACATTGAGATTAGCTAGCCATGCTTGAAAAACTGCACTAAAAAGCATATTAAAAAAAATATACTTTTTTATCTAAAAGAAATGCACTTAATTACGCTTCAATTCTTCCGAATTGAGTATTTTTCTAAACCGTATTGTCATGAACTGATTATTGCCTATTTCTTTTTTTCCGTGTCTTTTTCTGCCTATTCCTTCCTTTTATGTTTGCTCTTTGATGCATTTCTATGCATCTCAAGCACAATACTGCTCTATAATATCGAATAAAATAAATCAACATGAACATATTATTCACTGTTTGTAATCTTTCTATATGAGACCAGAACGAAAAGTTCAGATTGTATTCTAATTTTCAACTGTTAACGGAATGGATTTAAAAACAAAACGCTACTGATTTATATTCTCATACAATGCTGTGTTATTACGAACAGACATATACAAATTACACGTCACTCACATTTCTGATATTTTAAAATTCCTTTTTTGTTAGTCAATGACCATCGAAGATATTAAAAAGCAAAAATTGCAGAAAAATATAAACACGAGACACTTATTCTCCAGGGACATTTTTATCTTCCCATAAAATCGATATATTGCCTTCATTCATGGCAATGGTTGTCTTTTACACGATATTCCTCTCTAGGAAGCGACATTTAGTTGTTGACAACTTAGTGATGGTAAACACAGTTGCAACATCAAGCAGCACGGTTTTCTTTTCTTCTGCGCTTTTACGTAATGTGGCTTTGTTGTTAAACTCCACTATAGAAACAGGTTACAGCAGTCATAGGAGAAACGTTATAGGTAATATCATTTTAATAGCTTACAGCAAACATTTAAAGAATAAATGTAATAAACATATTGTTTATTGTATTGCTTGTTTTCATGTAAACTGAATATGTGTAATGCTGGGTCGTGTTTTAACCATTTCTATAGTCTATTGTTTAAAAAGTCATAATAAAACGGAGCATGTAATTTATTAGCTTTATGCAAAATGAACTCAGTTTATAAAACAAGCAAATAAGATGCAAGAAACTAAATTCAGTTGAACAAAAGCCATTTATAAAATTATTAAGGGTTTAGAAGAAGTTATAACGCTGAAGTAACCATAAGAATTTGTTCGTCACACGTTGGCTAAAAATTATGATGCCAATAAAACATCTGCTGAAAATATCTTTTTTATACTACCATATCGTAATGTAACTAATGCGTATCTAATTTTAGAATGAAAGTAGCAGTCTAACGGCACTGGAATAAAACAATTGAAAACAGTTGTCTCGCTATATCACACAATTTAACAGAATAAATTTACGAAATTATTCAAGCAATGCAAATTATTTGCTGTTAATATGAATAATTATACTGCACGAGGTGTACTGGTTAAAATTAATTGCTACATATCCAACAGATTTCCTTTTCAAGAAGGCTATCAAACTTCGACATATGTCTCAGATATAACGGAGACATTAACATGGAATCAATAGCCCATAATATTGAAGATTTCCCACCTTCGGCTCCTCCAGTATCTACCCCAACATAACATTCTTTCTGACCATCTCCTTGGTCTAGTGGTTAGAGTTGCTGACTGCTTCCCGGGAGGCCCGGGTTCGATTCCCGGGGTATCTACTTAGGAATTTTTATAAGATAGGGTGGTTTGGGTTTGGAACGAGGTCCACCAAGCCTCGTGAGGACAACTGGGAAGCTGCCAGGTAGAGAGGTGACGTTCTTTCATCCACGTATAGGGAGGGACCGGCGGGATGCCGGTATACTGCCCTCTGTCAGTGTAGTCATAAGACGGAAGTACAGCATGCAGAGGTCGCCGCGGCAGGTCAAGACTCACTCCGGGCTATAGTGCCAAATGAGAAGAATATTTTCACTAATTGTCCTGACATTTTTCTTTTTGCACCAAACTGAATAAATAATGTTTCTCGTACATACTGTTTTTTATATTTCTCAGGTTGCAAATCATTCCTTGTACCAGTCGTCGCTTCAACCACCTTGGGTGGAGTTTCTTGAAAACCTTTATCACTTTCGTCAAATTTCATTATAACTTTCATTTAACCTTCATATCATCGAGCTACTAAATGTTTCAATAATGTTTCAAACAATAACTGACAATACACTAACTATATAAACATATGAACAAATACTAATCGATTCGAAGGTTCTCGTTATTTTTAACTTTCCAAATTAAAATAAATTATAATTAATTAAAAATAAATTACATTACGATATGGTAGTATTAAAATAGTATGTACAGTACTTGTTGAAAGGTTCATTGCGATCCTCGGTAAACATGCACTAATCTCATTCGGATGCGCCTTTTAACATTTGTATTACAATATACTATAACGCAAACTTTAAACAAGTGCTTTTACAATTTAATTACAATTGTATTAGTGTGCAAATACTATGCTGGGCTAGGAAACAACAAAAGGGGAGGAAGACAGGTTTCACATTCACTGTTGAAACTATTACAGAATTCAAGTTTTCATGTTGGTTAACTTACTTTATTTTATATGTTAAATAACCAATCGGATATCCTTTGAACAAAGAATTGCTGATTCAAGATGTAAAATTTGAAAAGATAAAACAGATACATAGAGTTAAAAGGAATAACACAATAGACATGCGTATTTTGTAGGTAAATGGTAAAACGAACTTTGTGTAATAAAAATGACTGCGTTAGTGCGCAGAACAAATACAACCCGCTCTCAGTACGAACCCACTTCACGTGCAACTCAGTTCGGGTTGAATACCCAGATTTAAGTAGGATCGATTGGAGTACATGTAAATGTGGCAATAAAATGCTTTCAGTGTATTTACAAGCCCCTTGTCTCCACCTCTATTCTGCTCAGGATTTCTTTGCGCTACACTGGACAATAACACTAATTCATCTACCAAGACTTTAGCAATAAATGTTGTCCACTAAAGCTATGTTTTACGTTTCCGCCACTAAGCGTACAGGAACCGGCGGTAATTGTATTTCAATTTCGCTTCTTTTCTTAATTGGTGTTTCATGCCTATTTTCGCTACTAAGGCATCACAGGCAGAAGACATTGAATGCATTAGAGGGAATATATTGGACAAGGTTTTTATTTGGGAGGGAAATGCTGGAGACCAAAGTTTAGGTTATCTTCCCGGCATTGGCCATTGATGTGGACTGAGAAAATTCTTAAAATTAAAAAGAAGAAGAAGAACAAGAAGAAGAAGAATGGACGGTCCTGGGGGGAATCGAGCCCCAAACTCGTCTTACTAAAATGCGTAGGAAGAACCTTAAAGATGATGTTGGGATGTCCATCAGTTAAAAAGGCATTTATAGGCAAAACGCATTCTAACTGACACGGTTAAGTTAGGTTACTATAATTACTAATTTCTCGTTTGTACAGTTCACGCGGGAGTTATTTTGTTGACTAACATTCAAAGTTTGCGCCACTTTCGTCTAGCTTTCCTTTTGCTAAAAACTATTCGTTTGTCTTTGTGTGTTTTTAACATTGAACCAGTAGATTCAAATATGTGCACATGACTTGCAGTTCTGGGAAGAGGCATTTTATTAGGAAAATTCTAAATGACGCTTGCAGGAACACGAGTTAATTCATATTTAAAATAACGTTACACACAAACAGGAATTGTTCTACAGTCAATTGCCTAAGTACCTTCGCAAATGAATGTACACTGCCGTGAGACCGGCAGGTAAGAGGTTCAGAAAGCAGCATACAAAAACATGAAAAGGAAGTAGTGAAGTTAAAAGCACTGTAGTACAACCAGTAACCGAAACGTGAGCGACAAGGTTTGCAACTAAGGCTCTAGTGCTTTCTAACTTTAAGATATACATATAGGGACAGAGCAAACCGCGAAAACAGCTGAGCACTACCGGACTGTGACAAAAGCAACCGATTCAGAAACTTTCACACTAAAACATACGAAGATAGTGAAGCTACAGCTACTGTAGGTCTCAAACAGTAAACAAAAAATCATTTAGCCTTCTCTGATTTATATTTATTTACATACTGTATTTAAGCTCAAAACTATGTAACATTCGCATAACTAGAAACGAGGGAGGAATGCCTTCACAATGCAAAGAGGGAAGGCCGGTTTTCAGAAATACGAAATCCAACAGTTGAGGATGAACAAACAAAAATTGAAAATGATGCTGGTAGCCACCGCAAAGCAGCACTGTTTGGGATACCTTAGGCATAACGTTGTGTTCGGTACTGTCCTTCCTCGAGACATTTCACATATCCTTACAAGGAGACGATTCCTGGAGCTTCAGTCCCGAGCGACAGCGGAGAGAGCCGAACTCCTAAGTCCCGAAACGGGGATGGCGAAACATTTCTGATGCACATTTGCCTCTGCGTGGCCGCTTGTAAATGTTGCATGTATTATTTATTTTCTTTTTGTTAAATATAAGTAGCCTATGCGTTGTCCTGCGTAATTTTCTGGCTGCAATATTTTTTTCCTTAATACAAAAGTGAATTTTTCATTTTTTATCACGCGCTGTCTAAATGGAATTCGCAATTAATTTACACACACACACACTAATCTTAACGTTAACCTCGGTAAATCCTAGGAACCGGCGGACCCAGTGGTTTGCTAAGGCCTAATGGCCAACGCTCGCCTTCTTTTCGGAAATATAAATTGATAGGGGATTGTGTGCTACTAAGTAGGCGGGTAAATCGTAATGGTGGCAAATCTCCCTTAACTCCCGCAGCATATAATAATAATAATAATAATAATAATAATAATAATAATAATAATAATAATAATAATAATAATAATAATAACCACTGAGATATGCCATATTGTCTGCCTAAATCTGTAGAAATAAACTACTCTCCGCTTTCTCCCCTTCCGCTCAGGAGTGGCTCGGGACCTGAGCCCCAGGAATTAGCTTCCATACGGAAAAGTAGATTACATTTTCAACCATGCAGCAAAATAACAGCATAAATAACCGCGCGCGTGCAGGTTGGTTTTTTCATTTGACCTGTTAACATTTTAAAAAAGTTTTTCTTCATTTCTTCCTGCAACAAGTTGGAATAATAAAACACGCATTTATAAAATTCTCTTCATATTTCTACCCTAGTTCTGAAGTAGTGTGACCAAACCAAGCGTAAAATATCTTGTGGAAATGGAAGAACTTTTGTCCGTTTGATCACATTTTAACTTTACAAGCTTTTTTTCAGTTAAGGATGAGAAATTAGCACCTGTTAGATCGAAGATACTAATAAATGAAAAAAACATTAGAACAGATATTCCACTTTAATTATTTATGATGTGATATTAGTTTTAAATTTGACAATGACATTGAGGAAAATTAATAAATTTCAAGCCATTTGTAGAATTGGAAGATTTTAGGAAGAAAAACTAGAAGAGAGATACAAATGAAGTTTTATAAGGTTATGACAGAGCCTACTCTTATATATGGTTCCGAATAGTGGTCAGTGACAAAAAAAATAGAAATCACGTATACAGTCTACGGAGATGAAATTTATGAGATATACAAGAGAATGCATTTCAGTTGGTAAATAAGAAATAAAATAATAAGATCCGATTTAAATATTTTTTTTCAATTAACGATAGGATATATGAAAATAAAATGAAACGAAAAGATCATACTGATAAGATGGCAGAGAATACATTGCCGAAGAAGATGATGAATCCTAAACCAACTGGCAGGAGAGATTAGGGTAGACTCCGTGAAACTTAAGAGTAACGATAGAGATCGGAACAGGTGAAGTGTTGTACATGCATTGCCAGGCGTGAGTGATGGAAATATGCTTCATAGAATAATCGCGTTTACTTTTTCATCAACTTTACGCTAATGTCTTCCCTTCCCCTCCTCCGTACATGGTAGATTGTGCACTTTCCACACACGAAAAGGATAGTAAAAACAAAGGGAAAGAACCTTTCAAGAGGGTAAAATACTCATGACCGAGCATTTGATTTCATATTGGATATAGCATTTTAAAATATCTAAAAAAAATTAATATATGGACATTTTCCAAATTTTGAAAATATGCAATAATGTATGGACATTAATCTAGCGATTTTTTTCATTGTTTTTTAAAGATGTTATTCGTGTTATTCTATGTATTCCACAACAAAAATTTAACATATATTAATGCTCTCATTTTTTTTTTTACACACGGTATAATTTTGAAGAAAATTAATTCAGTAGTTTTATACTTAATTACGAAACGTAACAAAGATTGTGAAACAGAATTTCCTACATGTCAAGTACTGTCTCCATTAAACAAAAAATAAAATTAATTATGTATGTAATAAACATTACTAAATGTATTAGTCGCACAAAAAGAATTACTTGCATTAACATACAGAATATTCAAGAGTAAAACATTAAAAATACTACACATTCAATTCACACGAAAACCTTGATCCGCTACAAAGAAACTTCCATATATACCACCGTCGAAGGGCTATACACAGAAACAACCCCCACCATAAGATATGTTTATGTACTAGTCACTTAATGCTTTAATTGGCGAATATGTTCCTTTACCTTAAACGAAAACAAAAATAAAGTTTCCTTACTCCTGTAAGTCATCTGAAGTGCTTTGGCAACGCTCCAAAAAAATAAGTTCAGGAATTACCCCATTTTAGGATACAACGAACTTCACATGACCCAGATTCTAGGATTGTTACAGAGTTGTGCTTGTCGGGACTTCGGAGAGACCGATGACGTAAAATGGCATGTCAGAAACCCCTTAAATAAAATTATCCGATTCTAAGACCAGAGATTATCCCAGAGGTATCTGTAGTTTAGCTGACTGCCCGCTCTACGCTTACAAATGAAGATTCACGCTTAAAGAAATGAATGACATTTTGAGGCATGCGAGACGGACTTTTTCTTGTGAATCCAAGGACTGCATGCTCGTTCCTGGCCAAGAAAGTTAAATTTTTTGGCAAGGAAATAGAAATAATTTCAATGTTATTATCGTCATAGAATGGTGAAACAATTCATTGCCATAGGAATTGTGTTTCTCTAAATCTTGTGAACTTAATGTAATAAAATAATTATAAGAGGCACTTGAACAAATAAGCAGAAATAGAAAATAAATGCGTTAAAATTAGTATACAAAAAGAACAAATGGAAGCACGAAGCAGATTGATTATAAAATTTAATATTACAAAGAAATATTTTCAACGATTTTGTTCCTATTGCATTTTTTAAAATGTACATTGATAAGGATTTGAACACGAAAATGTTTGCGATAGGTGCTCAAATCAACAGAGAATGTATTTAACACTTTCTTCAATTTGTAAATGATCACGTGATCATTGAAAACGAATGGACGTGTTAAAAATTAAATAATAATAACAAATGCTAAATTGCCTTTGCACAAATGAATAAATAAAAATAAAACTTAAAGTAATATAAATACACCAGCTGAATGATATACGGAGCTTTTTATAAGCACCATCCTTGTTTACTTGCTACACAAACTGTCGACAAGCAAATTAAAACTGGAAATTGGTCAAGACATTGAGCAGATTAACATGCTGAAGAAGTAAAGCTTAAGATAGATAGGATGTGTTAAAAGGAATCCGATCAAAGAATTTCAAAGAAATCTTAGATTAGATATAAGAGATTTAGAGGAGCAAGCCACCTTTGGTAAAAGGAGAGACTCTCTATTATGAAAATTATTTAAAAAATATATAATAAGTGCATAACCATCACAATTGATATATGACGATTAACAAAGAACCATAAATTAATATTACAAAAATTACCGCATGTGTTAATTTAATGGTTTAAAATTGAAAATACAGAATATATTTTAAAATTGACAATTATAGAAACAATGCAAATCAGACGTAGAAAATACAATTCTCAAGAAAGAAGAAGAAAAGGCGGGTCGCTGCAAAAATGAATCGATGAAAATCGAAGCGATCAATTTCCTATGCTAAACTCTTTATATTTTTTCTTTAACAAGAATAGAGTTACAACTTTTAATATTTTGTTAATGCTTCAGATTAATTGTTGGTAGAGTAATAATGACTCAATCACAAATATGTAACTCATAAAAGAATGTAAAGTACTTCATGAACTTATATTTAAAAATATATATTTGTAATATAAAAACTTCTTCCAGATCTCCAAGAAACAGAACTCAGGTGTTCGATATGAGTTCTATTTACCAGCGTCTGTGGACAGCTGGGTGGGAGGGGGCAGAATAATTTTACAACAACGCTGGCAATGAACGTGAACTTGTGGTTATCCCACCATGCACCACGTGGACGCAAATGACACCCCTCATTAATAACAAATTAACCAACATCTTTTCAGAATTAGAATAACGCCGAGATAGTATCTTTACTGGAATTTCCGGATTTACCTGACATTCACACTCTCTCAGATGACAACAGCTGTTACATAGACAACAGTATACAGATTATATTTTTATCTACGATATCACATGCTGTTAATGCGGAACTACAACCGAGACCCCTCCAAACATTCCACTAACCACACATTATATCCGTTGCATGACTCAGGCTTCATTCAAACAGCAGCCACTAAATGATCCCAAGAAGAACGACCAAGCCCCAAGACCAGCACCAAGACATCTCAAAACTAGAGCTAATCCATGCTAAACTATTTCCCTCCATCACCACTGTCACATGTCAAATCTCATTTGTTTACCTTGAAGAAATGATTGATACAGCCAATATCCAATCTGCTATAGATGGTTGTTATGTAATATTCACTTTTATGCTACAAGACATACACCACTTCATTTTCGCGAGACATGCACATCGTCATATTCGAATGACATCGTTACTCGAGTGTAAAATATATTCCAACAGACACCACCTTGCTTACGTTCCGAATGAAGCATTGACTGAGAGGTCGAAAACATGAAACGGACCGTACAAGAACCAGTCCTGGCCTTGCGTGCGGGCTGGCGGTAACAGTAACTACCCAGCTGCCATCTATTGAGCTTACCAGTAAACAATTGCGGTCGGGGTGCCAGCCACTTCCCTTCGATAAAGAAACTTGGGCAGTTTTCTCTTTTAGTTCCGGCAGAAAATACGAGTAGAAAAATATACATTAAAGTTGTGTTTTACACTTTAACTTTTATTTCAGTTTACCTATTTATTTCGTCCTCAACATCTGGAGGAAGACAATTATTCACAGCTTTCACCAGTATTACTGTAATTTTGACTAAGCTGTATTCTTGTTAGATGAAAAATCTACAACAGAGGTGGAGGCTGTATTTGGGGTTAAAAAAACGCGCTATTTTTTAACTTATGAGGAGGAAGAATATTAATTACTTGCAGATATTGTAAATAAAATAAAAGCAGGTATATAGAGATCGCATTCAGGGTATTTTAAACACGGTGCGTTACCTTATCTTGCTCCCTTCCCATTTCTAATCGAACGGGGTGACTCACAAGGTACGCTTTACACTCACATCCGGGTTCAAATCCCATGATGGACCATTCCCTTCCACGAATTTTCCGCTCTTCCATTTCATTTCACTTCATTCGAAAGTGCTAGGGGGAGGTGGGCTTGGGTTTTCAAAAGGTTTCTGCCTCTGCATCTGGGTATTCTGTATGGAAACGATATTAGGGACCGTGCCTCATTGCTCAGAATCTCCATTCCTTCATCCCTTCTTCCCGGAAATGCCCTTACTGGGGGGGGGGGGCACAAACGACCAACCTTTAGATGTGGGCTATAGGGTGGATAATCGATCTTCTTGAAGCCACATTCTTCACAGCTTCCTTTGCAACAAGAGCTGTGTACACAGGCACGTTGTCGTGAAGGCGCACATTTCCACTCAGTTTTCCTCTCCTTTTCTCTTTGATAGAAGCATGTAGTCTGTGCAGTAGGCCAGCATAGTACTCCCAGTTTACTGTGGTGTTCGTCTCCTTGAAGTCAACTGAAAGAAGAGGCCTCTGAGCAAAAATTTTCGGCCGCTTCACGCCTTGAATTGAATGGGACGCTGAAGACCTGAGATGTTAAAGAGCGTCGGTAAATAAAACAAATCAACCTGGAAATCAATGAAGAGTATTGCTTCACAGTCCCAAAAGATTGTGGCCACGGTCTTCTTTGTTGATTGAGTGACCCTGGCCTTTAAAGGTGGTGCTTCGCCATGTTTACTCCACTCCATTAATTCCCTTTTGGACAAGGGATCATAGTAGAGCTCCAAAAATACCCGACAACAGATGACTCGTTGCTGCTTTTGGACTGAGGAAAGAAGTTTAGGCACCCATCTTGTACTAACCTTATTCATGTTTAAATGTTCATGAATAATTTGACGGACTGTTGATTTAGAAAGGCCCAACCTTGCTGCTATTTCTGTAACTTTGAGCCGCCGATTTTCTCCTTCCACAAGAGCGATGTTTTCAGGAGTGAGCACCTCCAAGGGTCTACCCGCACACTCTTCGTCTTCAATGCTTTCTCGACCTATTCGAAAAAATTTGGTCCATTCTTTTACGGTAGAATATAGGAGGATATTTTCCCATATACACCGTCCAATCGTTGTTTAATTTCATTTGGAGTAAGTCCTTCTTTTGTGAAGATCTTAATAACAGCTCGAAACTTCATTCTGAACATGCCACAATCTTCTACACATAGCCTTCTTTATGCAACTATATCTGAACAACTGAACGCAGCGGAGCGGTAGTTACAGCTGCAAGTATTTACTTAACAGATAAGGAATGACACCAGATAAGGGTTTTGTGAAGGCGATAATCCTTATCGGCGAGGCCGAAAACTTATGGACCTACCCTAATACACCATCTATACACAAGAAAGGTTTCCCTAAAGTTTTGACATGCCTTTTTGTTACACGCTGTATGTATATGATTTAAGAACAAATGCTAATAAATTGTATCAGTTATCACCATAATTGTAAACAAAATGTTTAATGTAATTTAAGGCAGTTTTCAATCTCCTCATAAATTATTTATGCCGTAAAGTGTTTGCAACAAGTGAGAACAAGTATATTAATGTACCCGTTTTAAATTTCAAAAGTATCTTAGTATGTATTAACAATATTTGGGGTTTTAGTCAAATTAATTCCAGTACACAGGAAAAGAAAAAAGCGATTACAGCAAAAGCTATAAATATTTATACCCTGGCCGCTGAAACATTGTATTTGACAGCGTCAGTTCATGTAATGTTGCCTATGCTATGGTTGCAACATTGCCACAGCCACTGCTGTTTAACGGCTGGTGTTGTAGATTTCTCAATCCTCAAATAAAGTGCACAAAATAATGAATTACTTTGCTCCAGATTATTTATAGACACAATTAAATTGCTGCATTAATGTAACCATAATAAAGAAGAAACGTTCGACAGTAAGATATCTACTATGAGTTGGTTAAAGCTTCGAGCAATTATAATTTTACCTTTACTAAAATAACATTTCGTCCGTGTAATATCTCAATGTAAAGAATAGGTATCATTGTGGAAATTCCTCCTTGGGACATTTTCTAACTACTACAAATTAATCAGCTCAATTAATTACATTAACTTAACTGCAAGCACGTGACAGAATTCAGCTGCACACTGGTAATAGAGCAGCTTTCACGTCACGACTGACTGACTGATAATACTACATTGTCAATGGTTCACAAGGTGTAACGAGCAGCACTGCCAACTGAAAAGGTAGCTGTCATGTGCAAAGTCTGCTTTGATGAGAATTTGTTTTCAGTTAAACTTTTCTTGAATATTTATAAGCTACATACATTTCCCCCTTAATAATTGTTGCCCTATAAAATGCAGGCATTACGGCATACGAGAGCTTGCGTAAAACAAAACAAGTGCCAACACACACCATGAACCCGCATGGCCTCCTCTCTTACCCGAGTCTGATGTAATATGTGTCTATAATGTGAGAAACCGGGCTCAATGCTCGCCCCAGTGAACTCACGTAGTTTCTTTTGTCATTTCCGCTGTGGGAACTCCATATGACCTTGTAGATATTATTTTAAAAGAAATAACGGTGATCTTGTAATGTCTCTCATAGTTATATACCCACTTTCAGTAATAAACATAGCGCGGTTCACGTAACTAATACATGTCAACATTCTTTCTACATTCTAGTCAAGACCCAAATAAAATGAAACAAAAATACAATAGTGAGATTGTGGTGTTTATTTAGTTACAATTTTCAGTTATAGGCTAGTAAAGAGCCTGAAATTCGTTTTGAAAATAAAGCCTTTAAATGAGATGATTACAAACAGCAAAATGTGATAAGAGAACACAATAAATGGGTCATAGAGTATGTAAAATAAAAACTGGACAAACCAATTAAAATAAACCGGAAAATTAGTAAAAATAATGGCGAGGAAGGAAGTTTAAAATCGATGAAGCAATAAACATAAAAGCAAGAAAAGGCAAGGAAGAGGCGAGACTATGTTGCAAGTTAAAATGTTTAGTGTATACATCATAATTAGCTTCCAATTGGAAATACTTATTTGAATTTGAATTTTGTGGCATTTATGCTTACACCAAAAAGTGGTGTAGTTTTATTTTGAAAATAAACAGCAAATTAATAATTAATTTTAAATGAAATAAAGGCAATTTATATATACTTTATAATATTTATTAGGTAATTAGCCATTTATTTTGAAAAATGTTATTAATTTGCATTTTTGTGCTTAAAATTCAAATATATATTGTCCATTAAAATATATATATTATTGTCATATATTAAGCATTAAATTTACTTGCAAAATCTAACAAATGAAAAGTTTCAACCTAACTCGGCTTCGAACCTAAGTAGTTTTGATTACTAGACACGTGCTTTTGTTCGCTCGGTCATCAAAGCACAAGGTCCGAACAAACACATTTCCTGTTTATGGCATACCTTGAAGGTAGCATTATGAACCCAGCTTTCCGTCTTTTGCACATTTATTTTGTCTTAGGGTGCACATACCTGACGTTTGGGTCCATAAAAATGCGGTTAGCCCCCGTGCATTTTTAAATGGGCAGTTGATATATTACCCCGCTATATCAGCTCACTCTCAAGCCTCTACACAACTGATCAAAGTTCAGCCCAAACAGGCCATCAGTTAGTTTCACCTCGATTACTAAATAACTAAAAGAGCATCGTAACTATTTTCCAACGAGTAAAAGATTGTTCAAGTTCGATTCTAATACTACGTGTCATATTTCAGTTCAATTTCTCGTTAAAAAACTTTGTTTAACATCTTTAGTTAAAGAGGATATTACAAACGAAACAGAGGCAATATCAAATGTATGAAAGAGGCTCGAATACTAACAGAGAAATTTACCTGCCATTTGAATTCTCAGGAAAGAACCGCGACTTAATGTGATGGTTTCAGTATAAAAGAAATGATCGAAACATCCTTGTGTCTTTTACTATATTGATAAGTCGGGTGAATCAGCACGGATTTGACGTATTACTTACTGCTCCGGCGCGACGTGAAACAAGGGTCAGCAGTACAAATGTATAGATTGAATTCATCGGTGTATGTGATTATGTTGAAATAACTGGATCCTGCAGGTAGGTCTTAGGCTATATAGCCTTCCAACGTTCTGCTGTTTATTCTAGAACAGATGCTTGAAATGTCCACCTTGAGCACATTGCACCATTGATTGGCACGCTGTTTGTGTTCCTCGGCAACGACACAGATGTAAAGCGGGAAGTATCAATGCGGAGTTTTTCAATTTTTTTTTTTTTTTTTTTTTTTTATGTTGAAGGAATTTTTAATCCAAAAAAAAAAAAAAGCTCATAGTTGTGAAAGTTATGACATCTTAGATAAGTGTGTGTATATATACATATACATAACCGCACACAAGCATATTATGCTAAGGTTTAAAATAGATAGAAAAAACTCCAGGTCACCGCCAAGAGTCAAACCATCGATCTTCGGGTTATCTTGCCGCACCCTGGCGGTATGGTCTAATACATTACAAGTGTATGGACTTGTAATTTGCAGTTATATTAAAATTCTGTTCCACAAAGGTTTCTGTTACACTTGTACTTTACAACTCCACACTTTCAGTATTTATATACAATAAAAAAGTTACGTTAAGCACAATTAAAGTACAGCTTATGACTAATATTGGCGTTTTCTGATTCAAATGCATATTTTAGTTTATCATTTTAATTTATACTTTTTAAGGTTCTTGCTACATGTCACGAAAGTGTTTTCTTTACATTCGACATTTTCTGTTAAAATAATCTCTTTTGACACACTTCTTGCTTATAATAAGAACGTGTATGTCAAGCAATATAAAAAAAATATACATATAAATGTTCAAATGAACTAATAAAACAAATAGCCAATCGGAAAGCCCAATATTCTCCTACCATCTCTAGACGACTGTATTTCATGCCTCTAAATGTATTCGTAAACAACCGTTTTCTCAAAGTGGATTTTTACACTTGAATAGTGATAAACGCATAGTAAAGTATTTAAACTATCATTATATCTGAGAAAAAATACAAGACCCATTCTCAAGAAATACAATAATCCGCTCTGTACATTAAAATACGAATTTATTTCTAAAGAGTATACATTACCTAACTCAAGGCATTGTAAACAGCTGTTCCTCCGTCTTGCTCTTATATGACGTCACCTGTAAATTTTTACTAATGCATTACAAATGTTGTACTTTCGTCAAACAGAAAGTTGCAAGTCCATACTTTGCAAGAACTTGTAGTAATACACTTGTAATGTATTAGACCATACTTTTGAGGAACAGGGCCCAGAACCACAACTACCATTGAAACCTATAGGATTATCTCACAGTAATTTTTATCCCTTAGAAGTGCCTCGAAACCTTTGAATACTTATGGTGCAGGCTTCATAATTAACGACACCATTAGGGATAATTTATATGAAATGTGCTTTTTTCACACCAGCCATGTTTTGGGCTAAGCTAATGTTTTCAATCACAGGCAGAAAGAAACAATTCGAGGGGGAGATTCGCGGCTGTGGCACAGTGGCCCAATGGTAAGCCATCGGCACGGCATGCCGAAGACCCTTGGTTGGTGTCCCAGTCGTGACCTCATTTTTTCCCTATCTTACTCTTAATTCCAAATATTTTATTTTTTCGTTTGAAAGAGAGTGTCCTTTGATATAGCACATGTCCTGAATCCGTTTAAGTTCTGAACAAGAGACAACATTTTACAATTGGTGCACATAAAATGTTATTACTTAAGCATTTTAATTTTTGCATCTCAATATAACAATTTTTACTACACTATATTATGCAACAAATCCTTCGGGAATAAATTAATTTCCCTAAGTTACTATTGGTAATATCTGTCTTTCTAATCTTCTCTTAAAAACGTGTTTTTGGGCATAACTAAAATTATATAATCTGATAAATAAATAATTTTGTTGCTGAAGTACGCGTTTCTGTAAAAATGTTGCACAGGCTATAAATTTCTTCCCAAATACACGATTAAAAACAGGAAGAAATTTATGAAGATTGTCTATGATATCATAGCTCGTGCCAGAATGATCATAAAACTTAAATGTTCATTTTCACAGAAAAAAAAACCGCCACATTCAAAATATAGTTTTAAGGAATTTTAAATTATTCTAAAAACATTACTCTTTATTAATCACAATGACTTTATATTACGATCAATATACAATATTTAGTAACTCTGTGAAATTTTAACATAATTATTTCAGACAACATTTTTGCTATTTTTTAAAAAGTGTATGCCTTTTCTCTGCATTATACAGTAATATCGACAATATTTACATAGCAATAAACAGTCGCCAGTTTCTCTGTTGTTGCCTGGAAGATATGCTGACTGCACAACACCTTGACAATGCGAAGTTCTACATTCAGAGAGGACGATTTCGTGTACCTTTTAACAGAATATGGATAACACCATGTGAATAAGAGACAAGAGCCAAAAAGCCCAAGCAAGTCGCGTGTACGATCGATGTGAAAACTTGCTGGTATGGACATAAACTGTGCTTTATTACTGCATTACAATGTTATCGGATTTAGCATGACGTCAGCAATGATGAGCTCAAAGTTCACTACGTTTCTACAAATGCCATTGCCAAGGTTATATTCCCGAATGCCTCTCCTTTTTAATATATGTAAGAGCCTTTCACGTCAATATAATGTAATGAAATAGATGCTAGTCAGCAGGTTCTATTTTCTACCGGCTAAGTACGCTTTCTTATTACATTACTAGCCTACATGCAACGAATTCAAGCACTTAGTCCATCTATATTTTGACAGTAAATCATGATGTACTATTTTTCTCTCTTCTTGTTTGTCTCAAAAGTAGAATTATATGTATTTTAAATTGAACTACTAATTCATTAATTGGTCTATAAAATTTTGATCCCCACAAACTAACATCTTGTGTGACAGCCTATGTAATAAATTGCGAATCTAATTGATACGTCTTCTAAAAGCATGAAATATCGTCCTTAGTTGTTAATGGTCCTTGCAAACGTATTAATGTTTTGGTACAATTAAATAGCTAAACTTATTAAATATTTTTGTGTAACATTTTATGAAAATAATTCCCACCAAACATACATTTAAATAACAATAAAATTAATAATCCAAGACACAACCCCAGAGAACTAAAATCTGGAGCCTGTTTGCCGCCAAAGAGGTCACAACTAAAAAGCCACATGGTCAGTTCATCGGCAACTCAAATAACATTAACCTTGGCTTCCTATGCCGGATTAGGTGTTTCTAAGATTGAATAGGAGTGAAATGAGGAGTACTGAAGTGACGTTTCAAGCAAGTCAGTTTATACGTTAGATTAACTCTTCGTCACCACAAGCCTCATCTATCACTCGTTAGCAGATACAATCGTTTTAATCTGCTTCCAAACGTTTTAAGTTTTTCAAAGGGGTTAATTATATTATTCTCTAACTTTATGTTCGCATTTTCACATTTAAACGCTAAGCTCTCGGTCCACAAATGCTGGTTTTAAGGCGCTATTTCCGATATTGCTACTGTCAGATTAAACGAGTTCGCTATAGCGCGGCGCAGTTTCACGGTGATACATAGCACGCACGCCCACTGATGGGTAGTGATGAATCCGGTACGCCTCTGAGTACAAGGCAGTGGAGAAGCATCTGTGGTGCTATTTAGTTGTGAGTGCACGAAAATTATGGTGCAATTTACTACAGGAGACGAAGTATCTGCTGAGTGCCGTAGGGAAACGTTTCCTGAAAGTGATCAGAGTATAATTCATAAAAAAATCAACAAATTCAAAACTTAAAGGTTGGTAACTGAACCGAGGAAAAAATCGAAGACGTGGCTACATTGATGATTTGATCTCGATTCTGGATTTGAACGTTTGCCACGAAATTCTCAATGTTAGGACAACAAACAGGAGCCAGATAGGGTAAGCACACAGAGCGACGAAATTACTGCAATGTCTACCGAACGTGTGAATGAAAATATGTTCAGACGCCTCAACACCCGTCTCGCAGGTCAAGGAGACGTTTTTCAACATTTTCTTTGAAAATATAAGGAATATAATTTAATTTGCAAAATAATGATACTAAGTAAGGCTTGTCTGTTCATCCCATTATGTTGATGCATAAGAATGTGATCGTTGGTCCGCCAATTGAGCGGGAACTGGAGCATCAATAGACGAACGTCCGCGGTAAATGTGACGCTTAGAGCGAGCCCGGCCGCTTGAACTTATGACTTTGTAGTCTAAAAATAAAAGATTAAATAACTATTAGCATTCCTGTGCAGTGACATTTATTTTTCCATATTTTCAAGGTCTCATTTTCAAATATCTTAAAAGAAATAGTGCTGAAATTAAAGTATTTGAGAATATATTGAGATATTACGGCATGAATTTTCATTTCATCCGTCATTTAAGAATGGATAACGGGTTTCGGTATGATCATTTTATGAAACTGGAAAATGAGCATTTTCTAGCTTTTATTTAAGGGAGGAGGTCCTCAATGAATATCAAAAAGATCAAACTATATTGGAGATTAACTTATCACGTCGTTTATCTCCAACTGATTACAGTTATAACAAAATCAGAAAGTGAGTTGTAAGAAACGGCTCTCTGCCAATAATTAACTTTGACATCTCTTAGGGCCTCTTCAGCACTGTTAGAGGAGATAGTAAAACATGAATATCTGAGAATTCTTGCAGAAAAATAAATCAGGAGATCAGTAGTGGCTCGTGATCTCCAAAATAAGTGCGGCACATGAGATTTTTTAATTAAACATAATTGATACAAAAATAGTAGTAAATGTTTGTTACAATAGTGTTCAGTTGTATTTTATTTCATTTAGATTTCAGCGCGGTTCTGCTTGGAATAAAAGCTAATAAAATTAGTGTATGTTTTCAGAAAGATTAAAAACCGCCAATAGTGGCCGAGGACATGTGAGTGGGACGTCTAGGGTTCGAACCCCGCCAGGACCGTCCTCCCTAACTGAGGTTTTTTCCAGGTTTTCCTCAGTCCTCACAAATGACAAATGCTATATACTTACGCCTGGAACGTTTCCTTCCTTAATAATCCTTTCCCAATATATCATTTCATCTCTTGATTCATCAGTGTCACCGCCTGTGGTGCCTCAGTAGTAAAAACGGGTGTTAAACACTATTAAAAAAAAAGATCAAACAGGTAAGCCAAAGTGATTATAGGAAAAGTAGAAAAATAGCATCGTTCTCATATTGCAATTATCTTACCGAATCCCTCCCCTCGTTTATAATTGTTCTCAGGTGATTTAATAGAGCTTTTAAACTTATGCTTATTGCCATTAGATGATTATTTCAAGACCGAGCAAATGCTTTTCATTACAAGCATTCCTTAACCTCAATTAAAGTAACGAAAACTTACCAGCATTCGTGGTATTACTAAAGGTAATTCCGTCTTCTGTTCATTTTTATATGTAATTTTTGAATTCAAAATCAAAAACCAAATTCCCGCTATCGCTACGGATTATTCATAACTTTCCATAAGAGAACATGTGATTTTGTTAACGTTAAATGCTATATTCTCAAAACCATGTTTGTTGTGATTCATGCACTGAGCCAAGAATTGAACCTGATATAATAAATTTACCTATACTTTCATGTAGAGAAGGTCAGTCAGTGTTTCTGTCTTTCATTTGAGAGAATCCCACAACGTTTATTCACATATTTTTACTATTGTTCCATGCGACAACCAAATGAAAAACTGCTAGGTCACTCACTGTATTGACGCACACGTTTATTACACAGACCTAGAATAAAATTTCACTCCACGACACAAAGTTATTGCAACTGACTGTATTTTCCACACCTGTCACTTCACAAAGAATTCATAGAGGGGGCGCGCTAGCAAAGACCTCCGCTTAGTTGCATATTTGTATACCTCCCCTAACACCCTGAGTTGGTTAGGGTGAAGTTCAGCAGCCTAATGGAGTGAAATCATATATTGTTCTTAATGTAAGATGGCGCCTCCTGGTTTCAAAAGTGAGCACTTTTAGATATGCGGTCAGAAATTCTTCGTGACCATTGAACATAAAGGCGTGCATAACAATATTTCATCATTTAGGCTCTGAAGGCAAGTCAGAACAAAAGACTTGTGTATGTTGCCAGTTCTCGTTAGGCATGCCTAAAGAAAAGGGGGCGCTTTTCAAGAGAGAGTGAAAAAAAGTAACTAATGTCTTTACATTTAAAATTGGGAGGGCATGTAATCATATGGTAGAATTGCTTCTGTCGAGTCACTGTTCACCTAATAATTCGACTACAAACTAACATCTTTGTTAATTATTCAAGTTCCGCAGCAGAGGATCACAATATGAATGCCAATATGACACTGCACTTAACGCATCAAAGTCATGCGGCGTAACTTCCTTTGGATAATGAACTCCTGTCAAACTGTGAAATGACTACTTTCATTTTTCATGCGTAATTAGCTCTTACTTCGCACCTACTTGGGAGTAAAAGTGACCGCAACTCTTGTTCACACCAGTAGCAGACATGAGGGAAAAAATTATGAACATGGACAAGATCCTGCTAACAGGCAATCTCCTTTCCGCTCCCACATTTCCTTTGTGTTCCACTTCTAACCGGCGAGTTTCAGCTAGTAGCACAGCTTCAGGTTTGCCAACATTAATTAATATAGATAATGATGTGAAACGAATTTTATTTCAACTATCAACTAATTAAAATACAGAAAATAGATTCTTTTGCACAGTTTAACTTAAAAACCTATCATAAAATTCTGGATTTTTAGTCACTTTATTCGAGGTATAGCGAATATAGAGTGCTGGCTGTGGAATGAATCAGTGGGGAAAGGGAGCGAGTCGAATAGCGTACGAAACATACACTAAAACAATAATTACCTTTATACCAAGTCTTGTCATAAACATTGTAACAAACAATGGAAAAGAACCGTGTTTTGGCGATCACATAACAGTTTTGCTATCAGAAACGATTACCCTCATGCAAAATGTGGCAACACACACAGGATATTTTTAGTGACTCTGACGAACACTTTGACAACCCTAACCCAGACTATTGACAATCGTAGACGAAAGGGATGGATTGAATTTTTTGTTTACCTTCCCTCAATTCCTTTACCGTTTCACTTTAGGATTGCTTAACGGACAAAGGATAATAACAATCCCTTTGATTGCTGCGTGCTGACTTCCACGCAGCAATCAAAGCTGAATTACGGATGATTTTCAGAGATATATTCGCTTCTCTATTTTGTAGTTTTGTATCGACTTAATCACAACATTATTTTTGATCACATAATTTCATAAATGCCTAAAGTTGATATGTAATTTACTTTTGAATAAAATGACACCTCCGTTTTGGTATGATAATTCTGATTATCCATTTTTGTTAGATGCTTTTTAAACTCCCGGTATTATTTACGTTATAGATGCTGCATATCTGCTTTCTTTACTTTATACTGACACTTGACAGCTTGAAGACTTTATTTACTAACTAATTAGCTTAATCATCATGCCTACATTACTACTAAATTGTTTGTTAAAAATGCATATTATAAAACTAAGAATACTCTGTTAGTAGTTACTTGTTACTAGCTTTTTACTATAATGGATGACCCTAAGTACAAAGTATATCTGGATATTTACTTGTATGTACAAAAGTAACGATTTACGAAAGAGGTCCCAAGTAGCCTAGCCAAGTTGTAGCGTCAAATGTTAAGTATCTACAAATCGCGAGAATAAACAAGAACGCCATTACCTTTCGATGGTGTGCATGTTCTGTGTTCATCGTAATGTAAACAGAAACACATGATAGTTGACCAATCCCGCGACACAAATAGCCCGCACTTATTTTACCGTGTCTCCCCTTTTCTTGATATATGAATTAAAAATACATATGGTAAAAAATAAACATTTTCTCCGGGGGACGAAACCTGTATTAAATATAAAATACCTAAAATTATATATATATATATTTACGTGTCATAACCTGAATTATTTCCATCGAAAATTGTTATTGCCTAGTTATATTTTAATCAATATTTTTTACAGATAAAAGGCATGTTATAATCTGCCAGCGTTATCCGTTCGAATACAAAAATAAAAATATGCCTCGACAACAGCTTAGTAACAGGCGTTACCTTTGCATACATCGGGCTCTTTCATCTTTCTACCATGCACCTATTAAAATTAATGTTTCTTTATTCACCGGGCTTCCAGAACATGTCCTAACCGCTAGCTAGAGGTGTTGCAACTCAGCCAAAGCCAGCTCCCCTCCCCACTCATGGCCACGTGCCTACCTGTTCTTGTACTTTCCAGTAGTCAACTGTTTCGAAGATGGCAAGACAGCCGACTTTAGAACAATGTTTCTTGTGTGTAATAAATGTTAATTTATAAATACGAATCAGCTCGTCGCGTTCGTGTGAAATTTATTTGAAAGTTCACTGGGCAACTGCCTCCTTCCAGAAGTGCAATAAATTTGCTACTACTGGCTAAGAGCAAAACAAGAAACACACGCGAAGTCGTACAGTTTTAACAAAAGACAATTAGAGGAAATTGGCACAAACGAAGGTTCGCCAACAACATCACTACCGAAATTAACACAAGAGGTTAGGGTTTCAGTGTCTTCTGCACATACAGCAGCAAAATTGTTAAAACTCAAACGCTGCATGTGTACAGTGTCCATGGTTTACAAGGCGATCCCTTAGCACTTGTGCATTATTGTGAGTGGTTTCTTTCATCAGTGGCTGAAGAGTTAATCGACAGCTTGTGTTCTTTTCAGATGAGGCGTGGTTTCACCACACTCGCAACACTCGCTATCAGTGTTCTGAAAATCCATACTGTATACAAGAAACCCCTCTTTAATATGGGAAAATTGGAGTTTCGTGTATGATTAGCACAAGACGCATAAATTGCGCCCAGCCATGTAATGTCTAATTGCCGAGATACAAAAATATGCGCGAGCGGTAAGGACATGTTAACCTACATTTTTTTACGAGTTTTGATTTTGTCAAACGAGTTTCCGAAATTTCTTTAACATAAAGATGGGTTCTAATTTGACTCCGATGGTTTAGTCTTGCAAGCTCGTTAGTGTCTGCCAGTTCTGGGAGAGAGAGAAAAAACACCTACAACGCAATCTCTTCACGGAATCGAAACAAAGGCGAAATACTGTGCGGTTATCTTTCTAATGTGCTGACCCACGTTTATACATCCTAATATATAAATTAGGATGTATATATTACCAGAGCATATGGTGAATGCAACAGCCTTGAATTGCAACGGTCTCCATCAGAGTTGCCAATTTGGTGCTTTTGACACTAGATCTGGTGTTTTTGAAAGTCATCTGGTGTCAAATATTTGTAGTTTGCGCTATAGCGAAACTCTGGTGCTTTTGCAGTAAATTTAGCGCGCAATCTGGAGCTTTCGGGGGGAGGGGAGGAAAAAGAAAGGCTGCAACAATATAATTACTTGTAACGGAAAATCCTTTGAGGTCCATAGCATTTTAGCTGCTACTCCTGCTCGCCTCCATATGCTCTCATCTTTCATTTTCTGCGCTGCAGAGTCTGTTAACCCCCCCCCCCCCCCCAGTTGTATGATTGTAAGCAGTGTACAACAAAATTCTCCGGACATGCATGGTGCCTGGATACTCGACAGCTCACATTCTTATCGTAATATGAAACGTTCTAGTTACGGAAAACACAAACTGAGGAACGTGTATACTAAAATTCATGATAACTATCCACCTGTCTACTTGATGACGCCAATCTTTTTATTTATTAAAAGGAGATAAAACTTAATACCCTTAGTATTTAATTCGTAGTTTGATAATTTCTACTCTGCAAGAACCAGTGAAATCGAATAGTTGTCAGTCCTCCCCCTCTAGTGAAGAAGTACCGTACAGTGAATATTTCTGAAGTGTTGTGAACTGAACATTGATTTCTGGTGTTTTTTGGTCAATTTAAGTTTGGTGCTTTTCTGTTGTATTTTGTGAATGAATTTTGAGCTTTCTCATTTTTAGAGTTGGCAACTCTGGTCTCCATTTATGCATATAATCTCTTCGGCAACATTCCTAGTAACAAGAGATGGAATTTGTGAATATGTAGATTCACCACAAAGCCCACCACATACAGCACAATTCTATTTCTTACGACAGAACCTTCCTTGCAATATGTATTTAACAATTACGTACTTTATCGATAATGCTTTTGAGGGAGTGTTAATTTACATCTTGTCTTGATTTGTAGAAACCACAAACTATACAAAAGTGAAACGACGAGATCTTGGCTCATTCTTCAATATGAATTATTTAATTACTAAGTGGCTTGAAAATACCTGTTTACATTGTAATGGGAAAAAATCAGAGCATGGAATTAGGCGGGCGAAGAGGAAAGAACCGGTTGTCGTGAAGGCTGGACCTGCATTTAATATGCGGTGAAAGTTCTCATCATCTGTACCTGCATCAGAAAAACCGGCCGATCGTGAAAGGCGCGTTGTCTGTCAATCTTGTATCTTCTTGCTGCAGGCGCTTTTACTATCTCATGTTACGTTCGGTGCTAAAGAGTTGAAACAGCTGAGAGGACAAATGAACTTTCTTCAACCCGTCGTCAAGGCACGGACTCTTGAACCAAGTCTGCGGTTCGAGTACCATCAGCACTTCCTTTCTTGTGACTTCGTCTGGTTTTTCTTCAGTTTCATCATTGGCGATTACGAGGAGGAACCCTAAATTTAGGCCTGGAATATTTACTTCCAAATATTTCTTTCGTAAATTATCTTTCGTCAAATGTATCATCAGTGAAGTCCAAGGTGTCACGGGCGTTTACACTAGCGGTGAAAAAAGATTTCCTTTATATTATTTTTAATATTGGTACTGTATTTCTTAAATGTTAAAATCACACTTTTTACACTAGTTTTTTGCTTTAATATTTTTTATGTGGTTTATTTACGGACGCCCTTTAAAGTCTCAGGTCATCAGCGTCTCATTCAATTCAGGGCATGAAACGGCAGACAAATTTTGTTCAGAAGCCTCTTCTTTCAGGCTTGAGGTTCTTTATTGTGCCGTAAATTTAAGACATGGGACCCACGACTTTACTTCCCTTCCGAAGGAAGCCATACTTACAATTTTTACGCCCGAAAAAATCCATCGGTCCTGGCCGGGTTCGAACCCGCGTTCTTGGGTGTAGGAGCCAAGTATGGTAACCACTACACCACCAGGACGGACACACACGTGTGTGATATCACATACACATATGCATGTTTATGTATATATATATATATACACACACACATTCACATTTTTTCATTGTGCTTAATAAGTACGATCAATGGAAATTTGAAGAAAATTTTCAAGAAAACTTTCCTTCAGAATTCGCTAACAGTAATGGCACATATAAACAAAAGAAGAAGAAATAAATCATATTAATGTATATTTGGAGGATATTTCAAGAAACTTATTGAAGTATTAATTTAACACACAGGTAAGTGCCAAAGATTTCCGCTCTTAAAGCCACAATCATTTTGAATTCATCAAGACTCAAACTAATAAATTAAAAATTAATTTTTGAGGTTATTTGAACAGTCCGTTCATGACAAAGTACTTATTCGATCCCTTTGTTAATTTTTTATAGCAACGAGATTTGGTTTCACATCAGTGGTTATGTAAATAGCCAAAACAATTGTTATATACGATTATCACATATTTTCACATCTACACTAACTGAAAGAAAATATGGAGCTTAAATATAGAAGACACGCGAAGTCACTGAAGGCATGCTCAAATGAACGGTGACCGCTACACTGGACTGAAGTAGCAGAGATCAGTGCCAAAGTAAAACAATCTTCAGGTATTTTACACTGTGTTTTGTTGTTTAATCCATTCCTTCTTTCGTACCGAACTCAATGTCTCATGCGATGTTTGTGGATTGAATTCGGGAGGTGCGGGGTTAAAATCCTCTGAAACCTAACATCCTGACCTTGGGCGAATGCTTGGATAAATATTTCCTTTCCAGAATTGACTTCGAAAATGTTGTTGCTCAATGTCTCACGGAAATCAATATAAGGGTGTCCTCCCTCTATACAGTCCAGATTTAGCCCCGTGTGGCTTTTTTTCCTTTTCCACCAATTTCCCCAGCAGAAGCAGTGATGAAGGCTGCGGGGGCGATTTTGAAGCACCTGTCAAACCCTCTCACCTCCAGAATATCTTTGAAAAGTTGGGAAAGGTGCATTGCTTCCAATGGGGATTACCTTAAGAAAGATCATGAAAATTATGAAAATGGTAAAAGTACGTTGTCAAACATATTATGATTATTCTTTACTGAACAGTCCTTAATGGCTTTCAACAATACAGCTATCGCAAGCCATTACTCGATTACCAGGTTGCTACAAAACGATTTGCTCCGTTTCAAACTAAATACAGAGCCTAGAAAGTAATTTAAGCGCAACCAAGATTCAAAACCTCACACTTTTAAGTTTATGCATATTTCACTCTAAGACAAAGATTAAAACCGCTTTCTGTATTGTAACAGCGCACGGATTATTTTTCCAGAAAACAATAAGTGTAAACTCCTATGAAATATCTCTCTGGAAAATCTACCGAAAATATTTTGAAAAGTGATAGATTTTTAATATACACTAAACTTCCCTGATACTATTAGCCATTTAACTCCATTCACAATATTTCCCAAGAGTTGTTAATTTTTACTTAATTATGAGACAATGTTTTGTGCTCCCAACGGACTTTCAATTATTGCTTTCACTGTAGAAAATTCATTTCTCACAATAAACCGTAATTAGTCTTGACCTACACTGCCCCTTATAAGGACAGAGTGCTCTAGTGTCCGGGAGTGGGGTACAAAAAACCAGCAGAGATGCAGCTACTATAGGGAATGCACCTGTGCACATTTGGTACATGGAAAAGTGAAAGTTGACCCCGACTCTGTTGTGGATTATAATTTCGCGACCTCAAAGAAAAGGAAGGGAATATATACAGAATGTCAATAAACAACAATGTGAAATATTTTCACTGTATATACATGGGTCTTAGATAAGTACTTTGAGAAAGGGAACCTAGGATTACAGACTAAAATGTCAAAGTTACGGGTCATTGAAGTTAATTGCAATTTGGTGCTTAGAAATTCACACGAAAGCTAAACAGCGTTAATATTTGTAATAGAATTATTTCAGAACTCCTTAATAATGGAAGTAATTCTGGTTTGTTAATAACTAATGATTAGTGTTTTCAGAATTTAGCGTTAAAACAATCTGCAAAATTTCAGATTAAATACATTATTGCAAGCCACTGTGTTGGTGTGCTACTAAGAAATCTGTTGTTAGAAAAAAGTCGCGATTCTATTTTGTTCTGAGGTTGCGAGATTTTTGTCATTTGTTTCAAGAAACAGTTGTTCGTTTTGTGACCAAAAGATGTACGACAAAATAACTTGTGAAATAAATAACAAATGAATGAAATGAAGAATGTTTTCCGAACTTGGCCACATGCACCTGATTTATGGGAGCAAGAGGCTAATTAACTGAATTAATATATCATGCTATGCTTTTGTTTTACCAGAGGTTAATATCATGCCCGTTAGAAGATAATGAACACGATAAAATAAACTTTTCAGATCTGCACCAAAATATGCTAATATAAGCCATTTAATAATGATGGTGGTTTGGAGAAGGAAAAATTTCAGTCCTTTGATGCATTCTGGAAAATTGCTGAGAAACTCATCCATGCAATTTACCCGATGGAAAATTGAATCAATGGTTCAAGTTGTACAGGCTTTTGTTTTAAGCCAGCGCACCCGGGAAGAGTGGTCAGATTGTGGTCATAATGACAGCTGGTGTAATCAAACCACAAGGCAGAACATTCCGTTACGCCTCGGGGAGTCGCGTACATCTTTTTACGATCGGCTTTCCACCTGCGAAGTTTCAGCGCTAAGGCCATTACCTGCTGGACCTTTACTCCACGTGACGTAATCATCTGCGGCGGCTCTCTTCCAGGGACATTAGTACCTTGACTAAATGTTAATTAGTGTTCCGTTTGGTGAACATAAATGTTTAAATTTTAAAACTGGAGATAAATAATCCGTTTTTACTAATGTGGCACTTAAGGCAGTGGACACTGAAGGTACACGAAACAAAATAATACACTGGGAAAAAAACTTTTGAGGACGGAGTAGAGGAAGAGTTCCAGGCATAAGTTTAGGGTCCTTACCGGCATTTACCATTGATGGCAACTGAGGAAAGCCTGGAGGAAAAAACTCTGTCAGGGAGGACGATCCTGGAGGAATCTGAAACACAGACTTCCCGTTCACAAGTTCTTGCCTCAGCGACCTAGGCTCCCAATCTTAATACACTCCCCAGCAAATTGCTTCGTTTACTTATCTTTCTTATCTCCATTTAAAAACAATTCATATTTCCATCCTCGGGTCTTGGTCCTTTTGCTGTTCACGTAGTCAAGTTTACGCCGCACCAGTTAAAATGGATTTCTAATAATTATTCTACAGATTTATAATAGTTGGATGCATAATTTTGTGATTCAAAAATGGCTGACCGCGCTGGTTTAACTAAACCTAAGAAATCACATTCTCCTGGGCTCTAAGTATAAAATACAACGTGTACATAAACGAATACAGCAGTTTTGAACAGTTTTGAATCATACATTGATGAGTAACTGTGGAAGTTTCAATTATACATGCACAGCATTTTTGTTTTGTTTTTAGTCATGGTAAAGAAATAAACAAAACAGGACAACTCGCGTGCAAAAACTTTTTGCTGGAATTCGCGAAACATAATTCAGTGGTTACAGTTCAGCGGGCAAATAGGCGAATAACGATGGAGTATTAAAGAGCATCAGACGACCACGTGTGTCAGATGAGAACGTTGAGAGTCAGAACGCCCAATCTTTAAATATCTGCCCGGCTAACAATGACAATATGGAAGGTGTTAAGAAAATGTCTCCAACAGAGGCCGCATCGTCTGCAATTGCTACAGGTCTTACAACCGAAGATTACGCTGTCCGTAGAAACTTCTGCACGGAAATGTTGGAACAGGAATCGTGTAATTTTCAGTGACGAGTGCACAGTTTGTCTTAATGGAAAAGTGCACAAACATAATGGGGTCGCAGAATCCACGGGAAACTACAGAGCATGTGTGGGATTCACCGAAACTGTACATTTTCTGTGTGATATCTCATCAAAACTAAGAGCCCTTTTTTCTCTTGGAAAAAAAATGTTACTGGATTTATCTACCTAGAATTGCTCTAGAATTGGCTGTTTCCTCAACTACAAGATCAGCAGAACAACAACATATTTTGACAACAAGAAGGTGCTACCCCTCACTTCCTATATGGCGTGCGGGAATCCCTGAATGCGAAAGTTCCCCATCATTGGATCAGTGGTCACGATCCGGACGACTTGGCTTTTCTCCGTTGGCCTCCGAGGTTCCCCGATCTGACCCCCTATGACTTTTTCCTGTGGGGGGATCGTGTATACGTGCCACTGCTCTGTAGACCTCCCAGTTGAGACGGAGGATTAATACGTAATGGGATCAGTTACATCAGACACGCTGACATCAGCATGACAAGAAATGAACTACCGGCTGGATGCATACCGTGTCACAAATGGATCCCATATTGAATACTTGTAATTTGTGTTATGGTACCTTACACAGTTTTTCTTCAATTTGGGTTATAATTAAATTATATTGACACCGCAGAAAAATAATATAAGTTTAAAACCGCTACAATAATTTGTGTACATCCTGTATATTCCTCATCCTGTGATGAAAGTTTTAGTGATGCGGGAAGGGACTTTAAACCATATTGTTCCTTTTGGTTGAGAATCATTTAAATTTCTTTAAAAATTCTTGGTTTTTTATGTATAGTTAGTGATTTTTCAAGAACCTGCCCGAATCTGACCCAGCCTGCAAGCATAGTATTAAGTCATTGTGCCTCTGCGATACTCAATCTGAGTGGTTGCTTTCATATGAGCAGACGCATTCTGCTGAAGTAGAATTTATATTGTTTTGATGTAGTTTGCTAGGTGTTAAGTGGTAAACCGATAAGTATTAATACAATGCTAGTAACGTAAGCACGCTTTAGAGCAGTGGTTCCCAAACGTTCGCCTCGCAAACCCCTTTCATAAAGTTCTAAGCTGAGCGAACATATACTTCAATTTTTTTAAAATTAAAAGCATACAAGGTAACCATTGTTCAAGAATAACAACATTAATATAAGCTATGTAAATTTTTGTAACATTTGTAAATAACGTTAGTAACAGAATTTATCCATCTTTTATCATCTTCATTGACAAGGCATTTACAGGCCACGATCAACACACAATAACAGATACTGGAGCGCAGAAAATCTCAATCTTATAATGAAACGTCATTGCATGACTATAACATTGGATATGTGCGCTGTATATTCTCTAAACACACTAGAAATGCGGGATAGCGCATGGATACCAGTCTTAGCATTCTTTTCCAAATTGCATTATTTCAACAAGTCTGTGCTACTCCCCATATAGCCGAAGACTCGTCAGTAGAAAGAGAAATTCTTAAGCTCTTCTTAACATCAAGCTAAGTGCACTTAAACACAGTGTAAGAGCCACCGCCTGGCAGATAAACAAGAACTGATGAGTAAGGAAAAAGTTTTAAGTTGCAGTACCTTAGCTGTTTTCATACAAACGCGGGTTCGAATCCAACCAGGACCGATGGATTTTTTCGGGCGTAAAAATCCTAAGTATGGCTTCCTTCGGAAGGGAAGTAAAGCCGTGGGTCCCGTGTCGTACATTTACGGCACGAAAAAGAATCTCAAGCCTGAAAGAGAGGCCTCTGAGCAAAATTTGTCGGCCGTTTCACGACCTGAGTTGAATGGGACGCTGATGACGTGAGATGTTAAAGAGCGTCCATAAATAAATCAATAAAAAAAAAAAATGTTTTCATACCAGTCATGTGAGATTTGTATTTTTGAACATGAAATGAAACGAAGTAGACAAATTGTGTTGCATCTGACCTTCAACACCTTTTGGAACATGTTCTTTCATGTTTTTTTTAAATAACTTGGCAAACAAATAAATTATATTCACTCTTTTTGAGCTATATACAATATAATACATTTTGTAGAACAGAACGAGAATTATAAAATTCCTTATTTATAAATTTGCAGCCCCAATTGTTTCCAAGTTAATGTGGCAACACTTGATAGAGAAAACACAAATGCTAATTAGAGCTATTTGTAAGAAATGCAGTTCTCTGTACGGTCCGCGCACATTGTATGTAAAAAGGATCAAATTTCCAATATGCCGAAAGTTCAAGTCACAGGCACTTTCAGAAGAATGCAAGAAACTATTCATCGAAATTGATGGCCTAACTCTTCGAACTGCCCTCTACGATGTAAATACTGCGATCGATGAGAAGCATCAAAGAGCCAGAATAAATCATCACATTTAGTATTCCATTCCACAAGTCGCAACCTAAGCAAACTACCTTGGTACGTGTCTTCACTTCAGAATCTGAAAAGCAGACGTCATAGTCAATTACCTCAGGAATTCCAGACCAGAAGGTTAACAATCCTCCATTCAAATTATTCCTTTAGAAGTACATGCAAAGGCCAGTTCCGGATGAAAGCATCCTGAAAAAAGTTACATAAAGCCAATTTATTAGAATGATTTCGATAAAATAAAAGAGGTGATCGACAAACATGCATTGGGATGAAACTACGGATGGACTGTAAAATATATACCGATTGTGCTGGTGTTTCCATTATCTGGTGAACGTAGGAAACGGGTGTTCTTTGAGATGTGCCAAATCCAGAAGAAAATGCTTGCAGAGTAATGAAATCATTCAATATTCATACATGAATCTGTGGCAGAAGGGCATACAATATGAAAAAAATCAGGTATGTGGTGTCTGATCGAGCATGCTATATCCTTTCGGCTTTTCAACAACTGAAGGTCATGTACACATCAACCATATGACGGTGTCAGGGATGAATACAACTGGGATTTGCTGCTCTGAAAAGATTCTTGTAAAGGTCTCAAATCGTCAACTGAGAAGGACTCCGCTCATTACAATTCCATGTCCATGTCAGGTGGAGTACTTGGAGAAAATGCGCAGTTTTCTTGTGAAAAATCTTCGAAAAAATCAAGTTTCTAAATTCAACCTACGCAATAGCCATTAAGCATGCCCAATATCTGCTCGACGACAAAGATCTAGAGTTGGAACTAGCAGTGCATGGCCACAGGCATTAGCCTGATGTGATTCAGAGTTTAGAAGAAGAAGGAATGGAAGAGGAACAGTACAAGCAGCTGACAATTGTAAGAGATATGCTTGACGTATTTACCAAAGTCAAACTTGAATTCATTTTGAGGAACATTCCGGACGAGGAAGCCTTTGCAACGTTCATTGAACTCCCTTTCCGCGTGTTTACAAAATATGCTCCAATGGTTTCAATAGATGCTCAGCAGAGTTTCTCCGTATATAAGGATATCCTGAGCTCAAAGCGCTAGCAATTTACATTCTAAAACATAGAAATATTGTGCGTATTCCAGTGTAATAAAATGGTTTACACCCAGAAAATGCCGTGTTTATTTCCTAAATATTGATTACTTTATACTATTTGCTACAGGAATGAATAATAGAAGAATATTAATAGGACTGGTTAGGTAACATTTTAGTATACATTTTCAGAAGTTTTCTTCCCTCTTTCCAACCATAATTTTGCACCTCACATCGTTATCTGCTGATGAATGTCAGGCTAAGTTGAAAGGGTGGTCTGTAGCTCATGGCATAGTTTGCTCCTCCCACCTGTTGTTCATCGTTCAATACCAACAAAAAGTCATTCTGCTTTTAAATTTAGAAGTGCCGATGTTAACTCATTAGATTTAAATGAGGACAGTTTTAAAGATAAGGCCTTTGGTAACAGGCTATGGCTGACGCTATTTTACCTATGATGGAAGCTGGAAAAATAAAGTAAGTAGGTATAAAATATGATTAACCAGAAGGAGAATGTAAGGAGAGAAACGACAGTTATTTACAAGGACTAAAATTCCTCAATACCAATTTTCTTAAAAGAGGTGCAAAGTCTGTGTTAGTATAAGGACAATTTTTCTAACATATTCTGCGACAAAGGCACACAATGACTTTAATTTTAATTCTGAAATATTTTATTGAAATAAGAGGCGTTAGGACGGCCGATTCCACCACTTCGTAGGTCGCATTCTAATGGTACAAACACACTCTATATCATCCTGTTTTGTGGTAAACAACAGATATTATTTAATATAACAAAACTTTTCGGCTGCACAGTGCCATTTGTGAGATGCTGCAGCAATATTAATTTTTTCCCTTTTTTTCTAATATAAAAAGAAAGAAATATCAAAGCGTAGCTTACTCTAAGACAGTTATGTTGCAATTAACATTAACTACTGTGGAAACGTGGTAACCTTCGACTATATATTTATATTATTTTCGTACTTTTGTACGTAGATATCAATGCTCATGGGATAAGTGAAAACCTATTATCTGCAGCAAGGAGTATTTTATTTTCCGAAACAAGGAAACTTTCTGCCAGTCTTTACGTGAGAACGTTGGCATGTTTTATTTTTCACAAATCAAGAGCTTTCAAGCTGTCTGTCCACTCCTCGCTCAAAAAACCTCCAGGATGGAATTCAATGTGCCACCATTTTTGCTGGCAGCCTGTCGCACCGTAACGTGCGGTTCAATTCCCGTGAGAGATACTTTCTTACCTAGCAAAGCAAAGCAGGAAATCTGCCGATATACACATTTTGCGACGCTTTCCTCGCAAATCACCGTGAATGACTCTGAATGCTGTCAGCTCACCGCCACAGAGAATATTTCCGGATAAAGAAATTGATTAATATTATGGTAATTAATGCTTTTACACAATAGAGCGAAGATTGGTACTTGTTTGTCACGCTGAACGCTTTGACGTAACATTTCTGAGAGCCGCGAGGTATTTCTTTTGACATCATTCCTCTGTTTGTGCTGATGACAATACTAGTATCTTTTTTTTTTTTTTTTTTAATCCACAGTGCAAGACAAGGCTGCAGTTAGCCTTTCTCTCGACGTCATCTCTGAACTGCTTCGCTAATCTCAGTCAATTTTGGGTAGTTTCGGTCAAAATTAACTCAGTAATCAAAATGCACAAAAACTACAATCACCTTTAAAACCTATGGTTGATAAATATATGGGCTATTTCACACCAAAGCACCCTACTCCAGTACAATCCATTCAAGTCTTGTCAGCCTTCGTGTTGCATATTGAATACATCACTGTACAATATACTTTAGTGACAGTTCTCAACGCTGGTTGGATGAATTTGGAAGATTTCGTTTATTATAACGAGAAAAATGCAAAAAGAACAGACCGCCCCGGGTGACCGAGGTCGTTAAAACGCGGATTTGTGAGCGAGAGGTCTGGGGTTCGACTCCCACCAGGACCGTCCTCTGAGGTTTTTTCCAAGTTTTCCTCAGTTGTCAAAATAGCAAATGCCGTGAAGCTTGCCTAAAATTAGGGGTGTGTGTATTTAGTAAATGTTTCTCCTGATTTAAAAACAAAATCTTTCCCAATTTATTATTCATCTCATGTATCGCCAGTGTCCACGCCTATGATGCCTCAGCAGTAAAATCGGGGCATTAAACACACACATAAAAAAGAGGAGGAGGAGGAAAAGAAAAACATAAAACGAAACTTTCAACCATTTATTTCTTGATTAGGGTAGTTTGGAAAGTTCGTAAATGACCATGAGATGTCGTGAATACTTGCTAAGGGCCTCACAGTTGGTTCATTAACAGCCTCTACAATTAAAAGAGAAGAAAACTAAACGAGTTCCGAACAGTGATAAAAACATTTCATTTGAAGAAATGGAGGGCCGTGCAGAGCATAATAGCGTTAGGCAAAGTTCAGAGGGGCCTGCACCAAGGTTGATTTTTATTTATGGATAAATTAGTTGAAATGTAACGTACACGTATACGAAGAGGAAGCGCGCTTTGAACTCCCAATTGCTGTCACCACGAAGGATATCACCGTAAAATTCATGGTATCGTAGTGAAAGATTGTACAGTAAAGTTGCACGTATAATGAAGGTGTCTTTAAAGTACTTGATTGAAAGAGTCATTTTAAAGCTGGTTTGGAACTGACTGCAGTTAATCTTGTTTCTGGCGGCAAGTGGGTTTCAGTACATCCACACACCGTGAGCAATAAAGCTGACAAACTAACTAAAGTTAAAGCTGAAGGGTTTTCAGTCATGGAACCGACTCTCTTCAAGGAATTTCTCAGAGAAATATTCAACAGGCTACTATGGACCATGCCATTCTAAAACATTTAGGCCTTTG
The DNA here is from genome assembly GCA_030762175.1 of Metallyticus violacea. Taxonomy (NCBI): domain Eukaryota; kingdom Metazoa; phylum Arthropoda; class Insecta; order Mantodea; family Metallyticidae; genus Metallyticus; species Metallyticus violacea. Next base: position 31,370,161 of record CM060832.1, read on the forward strand.
GAACCACGCTTATAACTGATTTAACACAAATTATCTTATCTGACCAAGGACAAAGCTATTTCCTCTATCAAATAAGAATAAATGCTAGTTATTATTAGTAGTAATTAATACACAATTAAGAAACAATAAGCCGAGAGGATGTCGTTTACAGGAAGAATGCGATTTCCATGGTTTCCCAGAACTCGGACCCTCCGAGCAAATGCTCTATCTCTGGGCAAGTGTTACACACGCTTTGGGAAATCTCTTCCTAAGCATTTTAAGCTCTTTATAAAATATATTAGTCATAACAGAACTAGGAAACTAAGAAATCTCAATAGGAACCAATTTTGATACTTTTTTACATTTCACAATGGTTTTTCACCATTTTTGCAACATCACATCTAAATTAATCCTATATGATGTCAAAAATAAAACACAAGCAGGGGGAAAAATTGAACATGAGTTCTCAGGAAAGACGCTTTCAGTATAAAATTTCCTTGTGTAACTTAACTAACATTAACAAATCGATATTTATATGAATATTCCTGTACACAAACTCCCAACTGCGGTATTACTAATAGGTATTCGTTTGGATATGATGAAAAAGAATCGTAGTGTGCTAAAATGTAACGTGGGACCCTTTCGAATGCAGTTCTATCATTAAATTTCTCACATGTCATTAAACTTGGAAAACACCATCCAGGTCAGGCCTAGCAGGCTTGCCCATGAACTCTTCCAAAGCGGATATATCGATGTTAAATTCGATTTGAAAAGGGGGAGTAGTAATTGTATTAGGAACATATGAGAGATGTGAACTTTCACAAACTCTTTTTGGAGGAGCCAGATGATCGATAGTGTAAACACTGTCCACGCCCTTTTCACTTGTCCGAAGCTGGTAACGCCTTCATCGTGACCCCTTCACACCCGAGTGCTGCTGTTCGGTGCAGTCACAAACCCGATCTCCTTGAAGGGGATTTGAGATAATTTCCAGTAACGGTATACAAATGTATCGAGTTCTATAAACGGAAATTTTGTTTACATCATGAACTAAAAGCGTGCGATAAATGCGTCTCGTAGAAGCTGCCTAAACTAAGCGAATTCCTCACTTAGTAGAACAACTTTAAAAAATAATATAAAATTCAAATTATGGCCCTATTAATTAATAAAATGAAATAAGTTGTGGCATTACTGTGTGGCGTTAGGGGAATATAATTAGAATTCTTGAAATTATAAGCATTACAAAAGGAAAACACAAAAATTAATGTACTATTAATTAAATGAAATTTATGACCACTGATAGACAAGGTTACACTGTGTGGGTATTTTTAAACATTTTAAAATGTAACCATGTTTATGAACTAAACCCTTGACATCATCTTTACGTTCACTAAAACAGAAAAATAACAGAAAGTTTCGAGTCACATTGTGTATTTAAGTTGTGGAACTCCTCCAAGTGCTGCCATCGACTTTTACAGACTGTCTAATTGAATGGGGTAGTAGCTAGAGAGAACATGCAGTCGGGGGAGGTGGGGTGTTGCGCACTTTGACTTATAATTCCAGGGTGAGCGATTTTTTACAATATTAAAAGTTATTCTGGTATTATGGAGTTTGCAAAATGTTTGACACACCAAGTACGTATTTCAGTTAATAAAAAAAAAATAAATAAATAAATAAAAAAAATAAAAAAAAAGGAGTTTCATTATATTATAAATATTATTCACCTTCCAAATATTTCACACCTGAAATAATAATTTGCAAGAGCAAATAGAGTAATTCAGTTATATATTTCATCGCCTCGCGTTATAAATATATAACATTAATTCGGGAAGATGATTAGGCAGTTAATTCTAGAGCAATGCCTTTTTGTGTAAACATTATAATCATTTTGCTCAGAACTTTTCTGTTTCATTGCTCCTTCTCAAATTGCAATTACAATACTGTGTACAATTTTTGGTTCAGTGCAAAATTAACACATGAACGAATAAGTGCACTTTTAACAAAACCAATGCCGAAATTAGCACAAGTGGTGGTTTCGGAATGTACGAAAAAACGTAGCAATTAAATCAGAAATCTTACGTGTACTCCCATGCCTATTTAGCCGAGGAGGACAAAAATCCCAGCGTTAAGACTCTATGTCGTTTTAGGAAGCGGAGGAGTTGGTGGTGTGCCCTAAAGGGGGAAAACGTGGATGAACTTTTTGCTGGAAGTTTAGGAGATTCAATCGTTCAACAAAGTTGCTTGAAGTATAGGCGTCGGTACGCTTAGGAGTCCTGAGCTAAATCATCTCGGGAGCGAGAAGTTTTATAACTGAAGGTACTGCATACATTCTTTTAATTAGTGAGTGTGTTACATCAACTGGAGTGTAGGTTTACCCCGTACTGTGCTGCCAGACTTCCTTCAATTCATTGCAAGAGCATTATACAGAGTGATTCTCTAACAGGTTCTGGGGCCTCTAGCGACAGAATCACCCGATACTTACTGCTCATTCAGCTAAAAATGCGATCCCAGTAATGAGAAAAGTACATGCATCTAACTCTAAGAAGATCAAGTAACTTAGCAAAGAAATGAAAAGAATATATTATGGTACCTTCCACCCTTGAAGTAAATGAGACTGGATATTTACCTTCGTCCAGGAGAAGCGATCTGACGACTTTGATGCAGGGTTTGCCTTTACGTCTGTAATCTCTGCCAAAATAGAATATGAAGCGTGACCACTCTCCAACTCCCTCGTAGTGCTGACAACAGGGGCAGCAGGGGGTCAGTGGGGGCGAAACTGACGCTGTCTCGTCGCCCCCAGCGGCCTCCTGTGCGGGACTCGCCGCTCTCTCAGCCACCTCTACTTACAATTTACTCCACCATCAAACACTCACTTCACTCGGATTGAGATTACATCCACAACTGAATCGGCTTACGTCGTCTCGTCATTTTCACACAGCCTATTATCTTGAGACAAGCTCGCGATAAAGATCGACTGCACACGCCTTTCCGGTCTTCAAGTTAAAACGCGACGTGATGGAGTTTTTATCTCGCCAGTGACTGAAGCACATTCTCCGGTCTACAACAATACTCTTGACACTTTTGTTTTTATATTCTTACGGAGAAGACAGCGCTTGTCACTTGTTCCCAACTCATGCAGAAAAGGTTCTCATACTTCCAATCTAGGGGTTGGTTTTTGCTCGTTCCGTTCATCACCGACGTTTACCAATTCTGTAGCGTTGAAACTGTGCAGTGCACTGGTATCGACGAAATGCATGTGACACCATTTCTGCATCCTCCACCCGTAACTCTGCCTGTGTCTGCTCAAGCATAACCACACTTTTCTTATTGGCTGACACACCTCATTGCAAGTTCCTCTTCGCTCCTTACAATTTTACGGACTATAACATTCAAACACTCCGATGATATATACTGCAATGATCACATAAAAAAGTGCCTTCATCAATCCGCCAGCTTTGTGCAAATATGCGCTACTCAAAATGATTATTATATTTTTTACCATGAGTGTAGTTATAATTTACACATGTTTTGGTAAGTTTTTGAATTTGTGGTTTAAATAGTTTTCTTTTGCTGATAAAAGTTCTGTTTACTTTTATATTTTGCAAATTCCCAGCCACCTACCTAGTTGTAGGAATGGGCAAATAAATAAATAAAATATAACTTATAAATTAAAAACAGTTATAATACAAACGAATGCCACATTTGGAAACAAAACAGTTAATGGCGGCATAAAATTAAACGTTTTGTAGAAAAGTACGCCCAAAATTAAACATTAAATAACTAAATCCCACATTATACCGCCGGTACACCGCCACGAGTCGTTAAGGCACGGACTCGTGAGCGGGAAGTCTGGGGTTCGATTCCCACCAGCACCCTTTTTCTTCACTGAGTGTTTTTTCCAGATTTTCCTCAGTCCTCGTAAATGGCAAATGCCGGGGAGGTACCCTAAACTTAGGCCTGAAACGCTTACTTACTTAAAACAAAATCCTTTCCCAATTTATCATTTCACCTCAAATATAATCATGCCCAACGCCTGTGATGCCTCAGCAGTTAAAAACATAAAAATAAATAAATAAAAACACACCACGGTGTCTGATAAGATTTTAATTTTCGTTGCTTTCCTTAGTCACGAAAATATTAATCTCTGGTTGGATATCTTATTAATACAAACTCCATCAAAGCAATGATTGCCAAATGTCACAAAATCACGAAAGCAGATAACACTGGAGACAATACACCTAAAATAAAGGTAAGGTAACCGTATAACTCTTAAGATAGGGGCGTTTCGGCACCTCAGCCATTCCGATGAAGCTTTTGTACCTATTCTCCAATGAGGATCAAATCAGAGAGGCATCGGGAGGTCAGGAGCCAAGGAGAGCGATTTACACACGTAGGCGAGGATCCCTAACGTCCTCATGTCGGAAGACAGGAGCTTCCCCAAGGCTCGCCGCAGAGCACCAACCTCCTCGCCTGACACTTAGGACCCAGCAAATATGTAAAACTATGGAAATAACTGGTATTAAATTGGAGAAATGAAATGTTCATCCAATCAGGAAACAACATAAAAGACTTCAAGAAGTAGGTCTTAAGAGATTTAAACCTGAGACCTCTCAAATGCGAATCGCAAGCGTTACCGCCGGAGCCAACCCACTTGGTTGATACTATAGGTACCTGTCAGCAAAATGTAAAACACACATGGTACAAGAGAACCTGCAAAATACAAAATGCACATAGTGCAAGGAGGTGCTAAATACGGTCTGGTTGCAAAATATAAAATGTACATGGTAAAAATAGGCAACTATCAGCTAAGAAAACTTACCGCGAAACGTAAACCGCTGATGAGCAATATTACGTCATTTATCCAGCATATGATGAACAAACTATACTTCATATAACAAATAAATGTCGCAATAATTCTATAATCAAAGAAGAAATAAATGAACCGGTTAAAACAATTAGAACATATGGGGGATTTTTCTGCTGCAAGTTATCTTTTTGCCTACCCCTGAACACATACCGTGCTCTTTTTTCGCTGTGAAATCGCAGTTTGCATTCACTAATGAAAGCATGATCCTCGGTAAGACTAGAGTTCCGTGACACAGGCAATTGACCTTGCTCATTTGTGTTTATCCTGCGAACTGTTTTAGTTGCATTTCTGTAGGAAGTGTGTGCTAGACTATCTACTGTGTATATGAATATTGCAGAGTATGCCAAGAGTGAGATATACGCTAGAACAAAGAATATTCATTTATGATTGCTATATGCAAAATGCAATTTTCAGATTGGTGAACAAAGTTAGAAGCAAAGGCGTTTTGACAAAAAGCAGAGACCAGATCGATAATTGTTTAAAATAAGCTGTCAATTAGAAAATTCTCCCTGAAAGTCTTCAAAATTAGTCCATCAAGTTGGTTTATATGTCCGCAGTGCGTATAAAGCCATTCAGCTGCCACATCTTTATAAACATTTTTGATGTACCTGGTAAAAAGCCCACGAACGCGATGAAACAAAATATTCATGAAGCAGTTTACAATATTCGCAAGGATGAACTGAGGCGCGTATCTCAAAATCTTTTCAAAAGGATTCAGCGGAGGGCAGGCATTTCTAGTACCAATTACAGTATTAATTATTGTTTACTAAATAGCGAAAGGGATAGAAAAATGCGTGTTACGAGTTCCGATTACGCGACATGATTTTCCTCAGCAGATGGCGATGCCGTTGGGCAGTAACTTCCTGGCGTAGTGGAATGAGGTCCCTATATTTGCAAATGAAGCTCCGGGTTAGTTGCTAATATCTTTGAGATGACGAATAAATTAAATTATTCTTAAGTACTTCGCTCTATAATTATCTTTTTTCACATCGAGGGAAAACTTGGAGAATTTGATATCCAGTTGCATGGATGACTATAATGTACAAGCATCGATAAACAGGACTTGCGTGAATAAGATAGATTTAAGAAAAGAGAAGTAAAAACTACTGGAAGGAAGGGTTCGCAACCTCCGGTTTAATAAATACCGATGTGTCAGTTGAAACATGGCAATCTTCTGACAAGGGAAAGGCATACGGACGTCCTGCATCACGAAGATGGCCTTTACTCTGGAGCAGGTTCTGGTTGTTCTTGATCGCCGCTCCTATCTCGTACCCTTCACTTTCCCAAGCATTTTAGCATACACAACATATCGACAAGCTTATTTTTAGCCACCCGGCATTCCTTTCCCTGCAAATCGCTGCAAACATTAGCCTCCCAATGCGCCAGAAGGGTTGAGATAGATGACCCAAACTTTTAGCCTCTAGGTAAATTCTTCACTCCCGCGATAGGGCCATTAGCGATAGGTTTGGGATGTTACTAAAGCACAGGTTAAAAAAGAAAAGAGTTTATTGGATCCAAGATATTTCAGACATAGATCACGAGGTAAAGTAGGTCAACAAATATCGATAATTGAAAGTGAAACCTCAAGAATGTCTCAGGTTCAACATTTGGCCCGTTGCTGATAATTATACAATTTATAAAAGCATCACTGCTTTCTAAAGCGGCATTACTAAGTTAAATACAAACAGGACGAAGGAGAGAGTATTAAAAGTACACGAATACGTTTTTAAATACCATATGGAAATAAGAATTAAAGCTATGGCGGGACGATCAGGTACGGAGAGTCTTTCATTTCGTCATGACAATTCTAAAACACAGAGCCGGTTCGGGCATTTAATTTGGTTAAAAAGGGCAGGCAAAAAGACTCTTAAAATACTGAAAACAGACACTAATATAATTAAAATAGATATTTATTAAAAGTGAAAACAGAGAGTAATATCATTCATTATTAATGAAAATAGGTATTTAAGATACTTAATACTTTCTCTAACATATAATTAAATTACTTAACCTTACATTTCTTTGTTACAAGTAACAACAAGATGTTTGTTCAAGGTATCAACTGTCATAGCCGCTTGTCAAAGAGAACTTTTTACTTCGGTTGAAGTGATTGCAGTATATTTTTAAAATAGTATTTCGGAAGGACTCAAACCAGTTATCTCAAAATATTCACCTTTCAGGACATCATGAATATGTTGATCAAGACATAGTAAAGTAGTTTTGAATAGTTCTGGAGAATGAATAAAAGATACGTAGTGGTTTCTGGTCGAATTCAATTTCTGTTTATGCGTTTATAGGGAATCTGGTAAGTAACTCTCATATTTCCGTACTGAACACATTGTAAGGATGGTTTATACCATTCTCATCTTTATTACTTGCAATTGTTTGCTACATTTATGCAGCTGAGAAGTTACTTCCATCACAAATTTCCTAGTATTGTTTCGCGCAAATCGATACAAGACACTGGACTTCTAACCATGGGCGACATCTGACAGCACTATTTATTTTTATCGGCATGAAGTAACGAAGAGGATAGAAAATGTTTACGAGCACATTCCTCTCGCTTGCCTTTTTCTGATCGCCAGACAGCTGTTTGGCAACGCCACTACGCACGGAGATTGGCTAACCAAAATCCAATAGCTTTTGTGCTTAGCATAGTGTCCGTGGGCACAGTCGCAAGCAGCAAATAATCACTAATGGCGTCAGAAAGTTTCGATTTGAGACAAGAGTACATTGCTGGGACTTCGCAACACCAACTACAGTCTATTCATGACTGAAAGGTAAGTAAGTCGTGAATGGGATGCGTAAACAAACCCATACAAGAATGGGCTCCCGCTTGAAAATTGACCAGATAGCAGCATTCTCATGCCGAAATTCATAAATAATGCAGCAGGTCAAGGAAAAAAAAGGGGGGGGGAGCTTTGCCAACTATTTCCTGTACGATGGTGCATAATCGATGAGATTTTGGCCCCAAATGTCAACCTAATTAATTCGGAGTGCAAGCAACGCAGTTAAGGCGAAAAGAGTACAAGAAAGACGAGTAATGAATATGATAAACTAATGCACACATATAAGACATAAAATAGAATACAATGACTGCCTGTAAAACTACGGATCAACAGTTTCGTACAGTCTTTCTAGGGGGCATGGTAACAAGCATAAAAAATGCTGTAAGACTACGCTCAAATAAAGTTCGGCAACCAGTCTAGCGTTCGCTCTGCTTTGAAGAACTGCTGTGAATTTTTCCTTGTATGATAACCTAAGTGTTGGCTGCAAAATGCGGTTAAAAGACCTTGAAAAGTTAATGTTTGCAGTATGATGTAAGGTGTGACAGCATTCGCTAAACCCAAAGTGTAAATACTTACACAATAACTCTGCGTTTTCTTCCTTTCATTTAAAATTATTTGACACAAACTTAGCAAACAAAACCGTACTTAATACACGAAATCCTTGTTTAAGATCATACCTAACCCTTTCTCAATGTCCATCTACAAGAACTCGTAATCTTACAGAAGTTTGCAAAGATAATTGTAAAATAAAGGGAACAATTATTTATTTTTATATTTTGTAACTATTCTCATAAAAAAACGAAACGTAAATTCATTTGTATGCACAGCTAGTAGGATGAAGCGGTAGATTTGTAGGCGTAAATACTAAAGCATGTCGAGAGATGATCCATATACTTCTATTTTTATTAATCAATTTAAAGAACGTGCTCACACTCCAGAGCATGAAACTTTATAAAAATCTGCCCCTTTAGTGCAACAGCAGCTCACACAATCTTAATCTCTATTCCCACAATGGATTCATTAGTTCTCGGATATCCTCACCAGCTGAGTAAATTCCATTACCGAATCCGGAACCTCTGGTTCAGTAGGCATGCAAGTGGCTATTAAACCACGAAGGCAGTTAAAGGAGTCCTTATTGTGGAAAAGAAAGAAACAAACAAAGAAAAAAAGAAAGAAAGAAAGAAAGAAAGAAAGAAAACGTAAGCACCTCAATTCGTTGTAAAGGATTGACCAAGAAATGGTGATACACTTTATTTGTTTTTGGTTAGCTTAGGTAGGAGCTAGTTAATTAAATACAAATGTTACGAAGTTCCAGGTGATATCAAAAAGTTTCCGGACTGCTTCCGTTACAAAGGAAATACTTCGTTTACCTAATTTTTGAACACTATTTCCTTCGAAATAGTCTCCCTGGGCAACAATACACCGGTCACAGTTTTTGGAATGCGGCCTCAAAGTTATTGAAAGTATAGACAGAACCTTCTGCGATTCACGTTGTGTCTATCAACCGTTGAAACGGCGACCTCTGCCTGCACTGACTTACACAACATAACAAGATTGTAGATTTTTTTTTTTTTTGAGCAGTGTTTAACGCCCGTTTTTACTACTGAGACACCACAGACGGTGAACACCGACGATGCATGAAATGAAATGATATATTGGTTAAGGATTTTTTAAGGAGGTAAACGTTTCAGGCCTAAGTTTAGGGTACCTCCCCGGCATTTGCCAGTTATGAGGACTGAGGAAAACCTGGATAAAACCTCAGTCAGAGAGAACGGTCCTGGCAGAATTCTAACGCCAGACCTCCCGCTCACGAGTTCGCGCCTGCGCCTTAACGACCTTGGCCACCCGTGGCGGTTGATTGTAGATTGTTCTCCTAAAAACTTCATGAACAATTTTTCGAAAATGTTCAACATTTTCGCGGGCGGTACGCGTCATCTTCCACTTATGAAGTATCCCTAAGACTCGAAACATTGCATAACGCCGTAAGCTTGTTCGAACATGTTTAGTGTCTCTGTACCGATTTCCAAAGTTTAACGCACAATTTCAAGTTAGCTCTTTGTACCATATTGCTGTCCGTGACAGCATTGCCTGTGGCTAGTACACGCATGTGATGACAAAAATACCAATTGCACTACTCTCAATGTAAATACAGAGATGCTGTTTGGCACAGTGCTAGTTCAAGGTTATAGCTCCCTAGCGCTGTGTGCTCAATCCTGTACTACCATCTGTTGACACGCTACAGAACCAGTACAGGAACTTTTTATACCGCCTTGTATCTATGAAAATTTAGAAAATGTTTAGGCAAGTAAAGGTCGTTACAGTGTTAAACAATGAATTATAGAAACTGTTGAAGAAAGTTATTAAAGTGTAACCTGTTTATTTTATGTTTGCCGACCTCCAAATAAGTATTGGTTTCAAACTACAGCTGCACTGACAACACTCGAGCGTGAGCTTTATTGAACTGGCTGACGTCAAGTGAAGTTCTGACTTCTTGACCTTAGACATAACCGACGCAGCCTGTCATGGTTGTTCCTGTGTTCGTCCCTTCAGTTAGCATTCCTACCCGGCTGCATGCTGGGATAGTGCAGAAGGTACCAATAGAAGCGGATGTAAACAGTTAAGCCCTCGCACCAACATCGGCAAACATAAAATAGAGGGGCAACACTTCATTGCTTCGGATATGTTTTAATACAAGGTGGGCATCAAGCAGAAACATCCTGCACACGAGATTTGAAGAAAGAAATGCCGTAGAATCAAAGCGACTACCTATGGTTGAGAACACTGGTACTTAACAATGGAATGACAAAGAGAATTGCATCAAGAGCTGTTTCCAATTGGTTCGTCATTTGGAAAAAGTGCGGTAGTGTAACAGTGATCATCAAACTGAACATATTCCTCACAGCGGAACATTTTGGTCAAGTTAATTTTTTTTTAGAATATAACTAAAATTATAAAACGCGTTTCTAAACGTAATTAACGTGCCATTATTTCATGGTCCAGTATGTAATAATACGACTCAGGGGTTCTACTGTACTTCTCCACTCTATCTCTGGTCACCAATCTATGGCTATCACTTTGGATGTGCACTTAACTCTGGATGGGTTTTTAAGTTTCCACATGGGTATGCAGCTCAAGTATAAGTTTTAAACTTACCTAAAATTACAGAAGAGTGAATATAAACACAATTAAGAGATGAATTGAGTGCGCTGAAAAGTTATTAACCCATCCACCGCCACGAAAAGGCGCATCAACTTTTATAACTAAAATTCAATAAGGAGAAAATAACGACGTAGTTGATGGTGAAATTGTACCAACAGCAAGAAATACACTGATAGCAGAATACACAGAACATACAACTAAATTCATACAACAGATACCTGCAAAAATGGAATTACTAATAAATTCATACATATATAGTAACCTAAATATTACCTCGGACGAGTCGGTCCTGGTGGTGTAGTGGTAACCATACTTGCATCCTATACCCAAGATCGCGGGTTCGAACCCAGTCAGGACCGATGAATTTTTTCGGGCGTAAAAATCCTAAGTATGGCTTCCTTCGGAAGGGGGAAGTAAAACCGTGGGTTCCGTGTCGTACATTTACGGCACGAAAAAGAACCTCAAGCCTGAGAGAGGCCTCTGAGCAAAATTTGTTGGGCGTTTCACGCCCTGAGTTCAATGGGACGCTGATGACCTGAGATGTTAAAGAGCGTCCATAAATAAATCAATCATACCTGGGGCGAATCCTAGAAACTGGAGGACCCAGTGGTTTACTGCGGCTCGCAACGGCCTGATGGCCTCTGCTAATTAGTCGAACATGTGATAATGGTAAAATCATATAAGGCTGGCAACTTTGAAAAATAAACGAGCAATTGTTGAAACTAGTGCACAGGAATGCCCTGGCTGGGAAAAATGAAATGCAAAAACGGCGATGTGAAATTTTGCTATTATAATAACACACCACCTAAGCCTAAGGGTTGGTGCGTGGAACGGACGCCAAACTGTTCACAGCGTGCTGTAATGTCTTCACCTACTACTCTATTGTAGTACGCAGGTAAGTTTAAAACATTTACTTCTGCAGCACACCTACAAGGAAGTTTCAAGTGTTTTGCACTTGGAGACCCCAGAAAATTTGACAAGGGAAAGGTGTGAGCTGTAACAAAAATACTCGGATAAACTTTTGTACAGAAACTTAGATCACCATGGTAATTATAAAAGTTTTCATCTGTGTAACACTTAGGTTGCTGATGTATATCAATCCAATTTAAAAAAAAAATGTCATGAGGATTCTTTATAAAGTTTAATATATCCAGTCTTTGAACGTCTCTATTTACAATACAAAATAATAAAACGTTATATAAGAACATAATCCCGAAGCTTAAATTGGGAAACTGAATGGTTACATACACTTTGTCTTTCACAACCAAGTCCTAACTTCAAAAATGTAGTTTAGGTTACATTTGATTTTTCTTCTATGGAATATGATTCAGAAGATTGTCCAGCTGTTGTTTTTGCGTGTTGTGTCGATTGTTCTACCTCGCGTTTTTAAATCCTCATGTAACTTTTTGAAGAAGTGTTTTGGCCTATATCAGCCAAAAAAACATGTTACACAGATGAATGTTTTTATGGTCTTCATTAACCAAAAATTCTTGTTCAAGCGGAAACTCTTTATGAAGCAATCCATTGAAACCACGCCCTTTCGGCGCGATTTATTTTAACACGTATGTGAGGATTTTTTCACATTATAAGTAAATATGTTTGACACTTATCACAATTTTATCAAATGCGTAGTGATTATGTAACCGCTGCAAGCATAATCCATAGTTACTGGCCACTTTCCCGAAGCCGAAGCTTATAGCCAGTTGGTGGCCAAGCATATGAGTCAGTCAATAACCGGTGACTGGCCTCGTTGGCCAAAATGCCAATGACCTGATTCTGAAACAGCAGTTGTAGAGCACAGAACTTACTTACATGAGTGTGAGTTTGTACAGCTAGAGACACTTTGGGTTATTTCATTACTTATCAGAATTAGCGCGACTCAACAATATGCATCTGATTTAGAGTTTCCATCCGTGTGGAAAATTCTCTCAATGTAATTCAGAATAAAAAATTAAGATCTAAAACTGAATGCCCACTGCCCGCCTTGAACATTCTTAAACTGAGATGCATATTTTTACAAGAAATGTTGCTCTGACGTGAAATTTAGTTGGAACAGTTCTTGTATACGGAAAAATTACAGCTAATTATTTTCAATTCTGCACAGAAGTAAATCTCAAAGTACGATTTCGATTAGCAAAGATGTCACTCTACGAACTCAAAAAGAGCGGCAGGTACAAAAAAAAAAAAAAAAAAAAGTTTGGGAGAAAATAAGGTTTGTTTCACAGGCTTCAAGGAAGTCATAAATATGCTCTTCGCGATGAATTATTTAATTCTATCTTCCTAAAATGAAATAATTACAAAGGCCTATAGTGAATTTTTTTTTTCTTCACACTTTCTTTTATGTATTTTGTGCCCTGAAATCGAAAAGGGCTTTCAAAATGTCCTAATACGTAGAGGTTTTTCTCAAAATTATTACACCTATAGCATTATATTATACAAAGAGGTATGGCTTTCTGCCTGGTCAACAGGTTGGGTACATTAACTTTATCTGAATGGGACAGCAGTGCTGGAAGTCAACATAGGCCAAAGTCTTTTAAAACGGGGAATTGAAACACTTTGCATCGAAGTTTTGTTGACTCAAAAAGAACATCAAACACAAAGCTATTTGTTACCTAAACTCATAAAATATACAAATTGCATCTAGTATCTCTGCAAAAAATTCCCTCTAATATTAGAAGCCAAATTAATAGAATACTAGGCCTGGATATAAAGGTAACTGGTGTTAAATGAAAAATCCTAATATAAAATGACTGGAGGTTCAAAGAGAGTCTTGGCTTTCCTTCTGAAATATAGTAACCAAATTTCTGGAAAACAATAAGGATTCTCATTATGTGAATATACTTGTATATGGAAAGATGATACAAAAGTTCAAAGTGTTGGGCTTAAATTTGCCTTTTCTAAATGTACACTGGGTCATTTTCTCGGATAATCTTAGTGCTGTAAGCGAAGAACAAGGGGAGTGTTTCCATCAGGGCATTAAGGGACACTGGAGGTGTTTTCAAATTTCCACATTTTTTAAGGGTTTTCCTGAAACTTTTACTGTGATTGCTTTGCTGTTAAGTTAATATATATAAAGTTTAATTTAAATTGGGTAAATATATTGCGAGCATTAAATTATTTCATAAATTTGGTTACCTAAATATATGGCATAATCAAAATGTCCCTCACGACTCATGTATGTATCTTTTAAATAAATTTGATGGGTGGACGGGGTACATTTTTTAATCTATAAGAAATTTAATCATTATAATTAATATTTTTTTCATAAGATTGTTTGTTTTTAATTATTATTGATATTAGCATATATTTTTTCCTATGCAATACTACAATGCACACTTTTGCATATTCTGGGAAATTTGCATTGAATTTAAACAAAAACTGTTACGCAGACCAGAAAGATAAATTCTGGCTTGCGGTATATGGCGCAATTTGGGAAGAAGCTAGAAGGTTAGATAAGATATAATATCCATTACCAGTTATCTTACAAAGGTAATGGATATAGGCAACTAAGGAAGCGGAGGTTAAGATGAACAGGTTGAGAGAAACTGCCAGGAAAGGTTTTCGCGAATTCCGAAAGGATTGGTTATTGCCGTTATACCCTTGAAATGATTTTTTTAAATTTTTCTTAAAATCACCACCGATCCTATTTACAAGGCACCAAATATGATTATTAAAAAATTACGTATGCATATGTGTGTTAACACTCTAGCGGTAGCTTTAGGTTAACAGCCACGCCAATGATTTAACTTTGCTGGTTAACAACTCGATGAATCATTTGTTGATTGATCATTATATGCAGAGTTTCACTGATAAAAAACAAAAATTGCGGCACATAATTGACTACTGCATAGCAAGAAAGGCGAGCTGTGTGTTCAAACAACAAGAGATAAGCGATAGAGCCCACCTTTGACAGCAAGTGGAAATACATTCAGAGAAAGGGCTGTATCTTCCAGATTTCTCTTTAGCGGTATTGGGTATACTATTTATGTGTTTTTTTTGGGGGGGGGGGTTGTAGGCATAGTTGGTATTCAGCTCGAGTTCGATAATGTTGCGTATTTCCTGTCGAATGATGGATGGAAGGCACAAGACTTATGAATCTGCCTTACAAATTCGTTTTAAGACAAAATCATCGCAGAACTGTACTATACGTAAAATTGTTTCATGATCGTCGCGGCAACTTTGAGCTAACAATGATTGCAATTTTTTTTCAATAATATTTAACGCCGGTTTTCAGTACTAAGGCATAATATGTGGCAGGCATTGGTGATACATGAAATGATAAATTGCGAAAGACACTTTGTGAAGGAAGCGTTCCAGGCCTAAGTACCTTCCTGGCATTTGCCAGTATTGAGTACTGGCAAACCTCAAAAAATATTCAGCCAGTGAGAATGGTCTTGGAGGGATTCGAACCATAGAACTCCTGTTCAAGAATTACCGACTTCGCCAACCGTGTCGATCCTAATAAGTTTGAATTTAGAATTCAGGATAAAAAATGTGAACCTAAAGGGTTCTTAAAACGTTGAACGGCTAAAGCTACTGGGTCTTTTGTGGTTTTGTCGCCCGTTTTAAGCAAGCTGGCGGGTCGGCGGTCAGAGTGGAGACTCCCGGCGAAGCGTATTAAATATTTACGCAACTGAATCAAGCTCTTACAATTACAATGGAAACAAAACTATCCTATAACAGGAGATGTTGGAAATATTGTCCTGCTACATCCATAAATTTCTGGCATCTATTTAGGAAATTCATTCACACGCATCAATTGTATCTTTCGAAATTGAGTTCATTTTTCACCTTATATTTTGTTCTTTTCTGTTCTGAAATTTTGTTTATTTAGTATATTTTGGAATATTAAATTGGGAAGTAGTTTAGTAAATTTATATTTTGGTTTAATTTAGTTAATTTCAGATATTTTTACTATTTTATTTCATTTTATTATTTTAATCGGGTTATTAGGAAAATTTGTCGGCCCTGGTGGTGTAGTGCTAACCATACTTGCCTGCGATCCCGGCCAAGATCGATGGATTTTTTCGGGCGTAAAAATCATAAGTATTGCTTCGTTCGGAAGGGAAGTAAAGCCGTGGGTACCGTGTCGTACATTTACGGCACGAAAAAGAATCTCAAGCCTGAAAGAAGAGGCTTCTGAAAATTTGTCGGCCGTTTCACGCCCTGAATTGAATGGGGCGCTGATGGCCTGGGATGTTAAAGAGCGTCCATAAATAAACCAAATAAAAAAAATCGAAAAATTGATATACACGCCTTGGTTTAGGAAACCTTATTCATTTTCTTCAAATTCTCTAATAAAATTAGGATAAAATAATAAATTCTTACTGGTTGCCAGTAATTTTGTTAATTTTGTAAACTTTGGGATATTAAATTGGGAAGTAGTTTAGGTACATTTATATTTTGGTTTAATTTAATTATTTTAGTTATTTTTATTGTCTTATTTTATTATTATAGTTATTGGGAAATGTGTAAAATAATAAAAGATCGTTGTATTGTATAGTTTATAATCACAACAATAAATAGAAAAAGTATATACTCGCCCTGGTTTGGGAAATCAGGTACCAGGTTGGCGTATACAGCTTTCATTTATTTATTTTTATTTTGTTCTTCAAATGAGTAGGGGTTTGTTCCATAAACCTTATTTTTCATCTTTCCCCTTATATAAAAATAGCATACTCTCAGTATGTCATTCCTGTATTTTTCTATGGTTGTGTTATTCTCAAAAACGATAGGCCTTGTTACTCTGCATGCATTTATTATGCACCATACACAGATTTTCTCCTCATGCAAGGGAATTTCGTATATTAAATTGGGGTTTTCTGTGCTCCAATACCTGTTATTTCCATATAAATGGATCCATGCTTCATCAGTAAAGAATATTAAGCATGAATCAATTACTACACCATTAACGTCCTTGCAGAAATTAAATTCAATATAAGAATCACTTGCATATGGTAAATAACAGCGACGTTGTCTGATTTCAAGTTTAAATTTACTCAACTTCGGAGATAAACTGATGAATGTTCTAAACAGATGGCAGAAATGTGTGGATGAACAGGACATTTCGAACATCTCCCGTCATAAATACATGTAAAATTAATGCGACATGCATTTAAATTAGATTGCTTGATTTAATTCTAGATTGGCACAATATATTTAATATTTACGTATTTTTCTACAAACATTCATTGTATTTTCATTATTCTTCAATGCCACCGGGTGCAAGCCCATCGCAGTTCATACATACATAAGGTATATGGCTATTTTCATTGTAATTGTGGTTGTAATTGCGAGAACTTCAATCAGTTATACGGATATTGCACTCGCTTCGCCAAAAGTTCCGCTATGACTGCCGATCAGCCAGTTGCTGTGAAACGGGCGACAAAACCACGAAACGCCCTGGTATATGTTAATTTATTCGTTTCCTTGAGTTTTTGATACAGAGTAAGTTGTTTTATAATTAATAAAAGTGATAAATCATAGCCTATCAGCAGCAAAAGAGGTGAAAGGATCCAGGTTAATCCACTCCCACTGAAAGACCGACGAACTTTTCATGTACCATAAAAATTTAAAAAAAAAAACGTTAATTTATTTTACAAATTATTCTTTATCAGTAATGTTACTGTTAACTTTTTGTAATATTGTTATTGAATCCTAAATAAAATGAGTTATTCAAATCTAACGTGCCCAATTTCTAGTAATATTAACGAACTGCAATTATAATAAACACACTTTTAAAACTGAAAAGCTCACATTATTTGAAGCCAGGGGTTCCTAGATATGGCTACTATGCAGTTCTTTTGTGCTCCGGAACTTGCTTCAGAATGGTGTATCGAGACACCTGCGGAAATGAGCTGTTAAAAGATTGGATCACGCAGTTTTGTTCCGGTCGAACACCTCCAGGGTACATACAATCCACTAGCAGGACAAGTCCATACAGCGTTACCACACCACATAATCATTATGTTGACGCCCTTGTCCAAGACAATTGAAAAAAATAATAAATGAATTTGTTTTACTGTTGAATACAGACTAATTCCGACGGAGAAAGTTAATACGAATCAAATACTCCAAGTTTAATTACGGGAGCCCAAACCTGATGAAGTATTTTCTTTTTGAGACATCACACATTATGCATAATGTAATATAAAATATGTTTTCATTGCAGCATTAGTGGTTCATGTCTTTAATAAGCACTTCCTGTTTAAAAACTGTATTTCACAGCTTGGAGGTAAAGTCAAACGACTGATAGTACACCCTTTGACCTCCGCCCCAAAAGTTATCCCATATTCTATGTGTCGATCGGAGAACTTCGGGGACGCTCGTAAAGGTTGTACTCACAACGCGCATGCAGCAACTGGCACACTGCAGTGGGCGCTTTGCTGTAAACCGAATGTTCTGGAAAGACAACAAAAGGGTAGAGAAGCGGTGGATGAGCGATTTAGAAGGCACTGCTCTTCTGTATTAGCCCCTGGGTTCAAATCCTACACAATTGTTTTATTTTTATTATTGATTAAGTGTGTATGTAGAACATATGTTGCCTTAATATCAAATTATATTTTAGCGTATAATTTGAGTTTTATAGCACTACCGATGCACCCACAAAAACGTTATCACAAACTAACATATCATTTACAACAGAGTAAATAAATACATGAAAAGAAACATTTATCTTCTAAAGTGAAAACACACAGAAATAAACACAAATTAATTTCTGGTGTATGAACCTTTAGCATGTATAACTGCCCTCAATCTTCGGGACAGAGATGATGTCAGATTTCTACAGTATTGTGGACGAGAGCCTACAACATGCCAGGCTTCTTGAATTTGTGCCCATAAGCCATCTTCTGTCCTTCTTGTATGTGCAAATGCTGTGCAGCATAGAACAAATACTAAAGAATTTTTATTTTATATATATGTTAACGTTAAAGATTGCTGTATATGGGAAACAATATTACGAAACTAAAATGGTCATTTTATGCTACGAATGTTTATATAAAAAGTGCTTCATGCCTGGAGGCGAACCTGCGCTCTTGACCACGGCAGCACTGCACACTCTGCCACAGAGACAGCATACTAGACAATGTCTTTAGTGCATGCCATATAATACAACTGCTGCAGTAGCTACACAACTTTACTAGATATTTTGTGAACCGCGCGCTGTAACGAGAGGACTTGAATTAATTTTGCATTCAAGGAATAACCTTTTTTATTGTATTTGTTTTTAATGGTCAAAGGATGCACGTATTTTAAATAACGGTTTTTGTATCATTTTACTGGCATTACTGGTACGTAAAGCCAAGAGCATTAATCAGTAATGGTATAGAGCAGATATTAACAAAACTTACATCGTTTGTCCTTTATTCGTTAACATGCAAAAACTCCAGCCGTTCACCAAATTTTTACGATATTCATTATTTTCCCTGAGCATTCCATAACGTTCCACATACCACTTAAGCGTCATAAAAATAATAAAAAACACATACACAAAATCTGATAATAGTTCACGGACCATCAAACAAAATGTAAGCGCAGAAACAAAGGAAGTAGCTGTTTCTGTACCAGCTAATCACCGTAACAAGATTCAGAAGAAATGGGTTGCGCATGGATGGATGAGTCAGTCAACTGCTTCATAACGGTAAGTACCCATGTAATCTCATTATCGGTGCATTCAACTCAAAATCTGACAGCTTTCAATAAAAACTGTTACAAACAAGGAACACACGTTGCTTATTTTAATTTACAACACATGACAATAACATGAGTATGACTCCCTCCCTATATATTTTAATACTTTGCTTTTCAACTTTCATCAAAGTCCCAATAGTATTATTTCTACAATTTCTAACAGCCCTCCTCGATAACTCCTTTCCGTATTATTACGTTCTACCTGCTGCCTACCAAATATCCATGTGCTTTTGCTTTGTTAATCTACAAAAGAATTAGCATGTCAATTATTTAGGTGTATGAAAAGTCAGATACATTTTCATTAACTGGCTCGAATAATTATGTAGGTTCACTGTTGGCAAGCATTAAAATCTCACACTCTTAGCTCGTATTAGAATGACAGCTCTGTTTGCTACTTTTATCCTCTCCTTGGGATCTAAAATGTATGTTTAAAACGGCAATAAATATTTACGCAACTAGAAGAGCTTATTCACCGCTCGAGTGTTTTGCAGAATAACGCAATTACCGCCACGGGTGGCCGAGGTCGTTAAGGCACGGACTCGTGAGCGGGAGGTCTGCGGTTCGAATCCCGCCAGGACCGTCCTCTCTGACTGTTTTTTTTTTTCAGGTTTTCCTCAGTCTTCATAAATGGCAAATGCCGGGGAGGTACCTAAACTTAGGCCTGGAACGCTTCCTTCCTTAAAAAAAAAAAAATATCCTTTCCCAATTTATCATTTCGTCTCATGTATCATCAGTGTCCACCGCTGTGGTGCCTCAGTAGTAAAAACGGGCGTTAAACACTACTCAAAAAAAAAAATAATAATAACGCAACAGCCGAGTTTTGTAATTATATGAGAACGGTAAATAAGCTCATCCCAGTATTATAGTTATGTGCAATATGTTATTCACGAACATTTATTCGTGGATGGATTATTGCTAAATAACATACTCAAATACGCATTCTAATACAACGTGAATATACTTGACATTCTAAACTCGTCTAGATAAAACAATGTAATGACATTACTTTTGTGTGATAACAGATATGCGACTAGCTGGAAAAAACCAAAATAATTCTCTTTCCAAAATGAGTGATTCTGAAGACAGCATTCCTTTACATATTAAAGTAGCAGCTTTGATAGCTGCAATGATGATGTGAATATGTTAGCGATTCACCGAAAATATTTTCAACTTCGTCCTGACGGTACTGAATAAAAGAAAAGTATTTCCATATATCTTCAAAAAGAGAATACAGAGATAACAAAAATTCAGAATTGTCTGGAAATTTCATACAATTGTCTTTGGTATTCACTTATTTATTGTAAGAAATATGTTACAATTAAAATAGGCATTTATAAAAGTTAAAACAGAGAGTAATATCACTCATTATTAATGAAAACAGGTATTTAAGATACTAATTTCTTTATCACACAATTAAAGTACTTACGCTTTCTTTCTTGGTTAAAGTAACAATAAGATGTTTTTTCAAGGTATCAACTGTCATAGTCAGCCGCTTATCAGAGAGAAACTTTTTCATCATGTAAAAAGAACGTTCTACTTCCACTGAAGTGATTGGAGCATATTTAAAATAAGCTATTTCGGAAAGATTCATGGAACAGAACATTTACCTTTCAGCACATTATGGAAATGTTGATCAAGACACAGTAAAGTAGTTTTGAATATTCGTGGCGAGTGAGCAAAAGATGCGCGATGGTTTCTGGTCGAGTTCATTTTCTGTTTATGCGTTTATAGGGGAATCAGGTTAATATCTCTTTTATCTCTATACTAACATATTGTAGGGACGGTTTATTGCACAACTGTACCGCTATCAAGGTCATTCGCCAGGACTATTCAAAACTACAATACTTCCTTCATTTATTTCCTGGTGTTCGTGTGCCCGAGGTTAACGTAGCGTTCCTCTCACTCATGAAAGTTCTGCCATTTAAAGAGCATGGGTTGAGGAGAAAGTGATTAGAAAGAAATAAGTATATAGCAAGATGCTCAATATACATTTTATGGGGTAAACATACCATTCAACTTTTATTTCAATTCGATATATTGATATTTGCATGCGCTTTTAAAATGCGTGAATAATCGCAGAAAAAATCCATAACGATCCAAAACAGAACAAAAAAGTTTTTAAAACTTAAAATAAGCAACAGAAACCAAAATAGGCAAAATAAAAACTGGCCTTACCGACCCCAAATGTACGGAAACATGTTCATTTCTATATGAATTTTAAATATATCCACCAGATAGAAAAGGCAGTTTGACTAATTTTCGGGTTCTGGTCATTACTAAGGAACGGATTTTATGGTGCAGTACCTTTACAAAAACAGTTGTTTTCATATCGACGCTTAAGATTTGTATTTT
Source organism: Metallyticus violacea (assembly GCA_030762175.1). NCBI lineage: Eukaryota > Metazoa > Arthropoda > Insecta > Mantodea > Metallyticidae > Metallyticus > Metallyticus violacea. The sequence continues at coordinate 31,391,995 of CM060832.1, forward strand.
AGGACAAGAAATAAAGCGAATTAGATAAATCCTGCTGTATCTTTTCAAGATATTAGCACATTTATCCCGACCTCTTTGATACTTCAGCAGCTTTTTTGAGCATTTCTTTCGTGTTTTGTTAAAAAAATAAACGCTTTTCACTCTTCTTGAGCAGCTTCATACATGATATAGTCATTTTGTAGAGTAGAACGAGAGCTATAAATATGCAGATCCAATGTTAGATGAAACTGTTGATGCGCTGTATATATATTGAATGTGCTGGTTTTCAGAAAGGGCGAAAACCAACTAGAGAAGACAAATGCCTGTACAGCAATGCAGTCATTCCATGATTCATGCATGAAGCCATACAATGAGGCTTGCGATGACTAATCAAACAACCTACATGCTTTCGGTTTGCAATAACTGAAGTTATACCCTAACTTCAACACGGGACCTGTACAGCACATAGATTACCATGTGTCGTGAAAGTCAGGAAGATACAGTTGAGTAATGACTTTATTGCTACTTTGAAGAACATTCTTGTAAAGGCACCTAACCATCAACTTTTGCACCGAGAAGCTACTGAGTTCCAGCTATCACAATATCCTATCATGACTAAATGGGATACTTGGATAAGATGCGCAGTTTTCTTGTGCGAAATCTTCGAAAAAACTATAAGGTTCATATGTGATCTGATTCAACGGATGTAACAGTCATCAAGCATGCCCAACAATTACTAAAGGCCTACTGTTGGAACTTTCCGCAGTGCATTGCTACAAGTATTTGCCTGATGTGGTTCAGAATTTAGAAGAAGGTATGGAGGAGCAGGAACAGTGGAGAAATTGACAACTATGAACAGACAACTTTGACGGATTTGACAAAGCCATACTTGAATTCAATTTGAGGAAAAACCCGGATTTGGAAGCCTTTGAACCCCTTTCCGCTTGTTTACAAAATGTGTTCCATTGGTTTTAGGAGCCCAAAGCGTCAGCGACTTACATTCGAAAAAAGAAATGATGTGCGTAATCAAGTGTAATAAATTGATCGAAAGCCAGTAAATTCTACGTTTACTTCCTAAATATTGGCTAATTAATGTACAATGTTAATGTTACTTGGTTTACCTTTGAATACAGTCATTTTGTCACCACTTTGCTTTTTTAACCTTTTTATATAAATTTTCATTATTATTTCTTTCCCCTTTGCAATCATAACTTTGCACCTTAAAAACCGTTTTCTGATCATTGTCACGGTTATGTGGCAGTGGATAAGTAGGCATTATTAATTAATTGCGGACAAAATAAGTTTTTACAACTACAATATATTAATAATCTCTTAAAGGTTTTTTCCAGAAATGAATAATATCATGTAAAATCGCAGTTTATTATCTTTATAATAAATTAAGAAAACAGTACATTAATGATTGATATTAAAGTTTTAATACTCTTCTCTAATAAATGTTTGTAACTATATTAATGTATTTATGGCCCACTGCAAGGTCACATTTTTACATTCAGAATTTTAAATTTAAACTTCCATATTTTTAAATACGCGTATGTGTTTTTTTTTTTTTTTTTTTTTTTTTTCAGGCTTAAGGTATTAGCCGCAAAGCTTCAGAGAATAAGAAAATTAAAGATAAAAAAAAAAGCTTCATTTCTCTTTTTCTGTTCCTCTACAATTATGAACCCTTTCTTTGCACAATGCACTCTTTAAAGTATACCAAATAATGCAAACGGCAACAAAGAACTCAATTAGTTAGGGAAACCCACTATACTTAGTAATCCACGATCAAATCTCGGAGACAGTAGTTCAAATATTACTATCTTCAAATAAATGGTGGTGCTGAGAAATCAAGAATCGTAAAGCAAAATTATCGTTCAACTCAATGCTGACAAACTCTAGGAAATGTATTGTCATCAGAGAAAGAGGTTATCATTCATTGAAAGCTGTCTCCTGAACAACTGTTTAAGGAATGTCTGTCTATACTTCCGGTTTATCATGGAGTTGGGAGTGCCGTCTTGCACCTTCCAGGGGAGAATTTCCGTCGCATATTTTTAGCCTAGGACAACTAGCTTAGAAGTTTTCCAGAGGAGATTCCTATTAAGATGTCAGTGCATTCCAGTCACATATGCACCATTCATTCGTTCGTCTTATTTTTCATCCCTAAGCCACTTCAGTAGCCGGCATGAGAAGACTAAAGCTTTTCCTTCCTTCCTTTTCTCTCTCTCTTTTGACCTACTTGCAATTCTAGGTACCAGAAATCCTCTCAGTATTAGTTTTAGTTTATTCGTGGCCATGTGTGTCACGTCGTTCATTTTCACGGGCTTATTTTATGCCGTTACGCTATCTTATCATCAGCCGGGCCTCTTCAGGGAATCCGCAATAATTAAACCTTAGCTGCAGTTCCTTTCCCTCGATCTCGCTATCTCCACACTAAATAGGCTTAACTAATCAGTAATAACCAAGATTCGGAATGAGCCGCTGTTGTTCATTCGTTCTTCGAACATTTCGATTTCCTTCCTTATTTTATATTGCTTTATTTAGAAAACCGAAAAGAAAATTTCCCTATAATGAAAATAAGAATAAATTACATACTACTTTTGTCCCACATTAATTTCGCATTTCTTTAGAAAGATCTTTATTGCCAATAAATGCAGATAAATTTTTACAGAGAATACTAATACAATACAATTAGTAGATGGTATTGACAGTCGACTACCGCACATAATGTGCAGCAGTAAGTGTGGAGATAACAACGTTGGAGAACTAAAGGCAAACACCCCTGCAGCTGTAAACTCTGCTTCTCTGTGTGAGGCAGTTTGTAACAGTTCTTGCCATTAACCTTCATGACGTGTTGCAAGATCAGAAAGACGTTATTCAATGACTTCGCAGGAAGATCTTCGAACCCTTCACAGCGAGAGTAACAAGTTCATCTACAGTACATGTGACTTGATGTTGGCTTTCTCAGCACTTTCTTATTAAACCTATTTTTGTAAGACCACTTTAGTGGGCAAGAAGCAGGAAATCATTTCCAATATTCTTCTTTCTTCCCATGGTTTAAACACTACGCTCCTCTGGGCTCTGTTTCACAAAAGTTTGGTCTAATACATACAAGTGTATTAGTGCAGGTTCTTGTAACTTTCTGTTCCACGAAAGAAGTACAACACTTGTAAAATATTTAAAAAGTTACAAGTGATGTCATATAAGATGGAGAAACCTTGCCAAACCTTGAATTAGGTTATGTCCACTCTTTAGGGACTTTTAATGCACAGAGCGTTATCATTGTCACTCCTGCAAAATGGGTCTTGTTTTTTCCTCAGACATAATGATAATTTAAATACTTTTATTTTGTATTTATCAATATTCAAGCGCAATAATCCATTTTTAGACGACGGTGCCATAAGGCTATATTTAGAAGCATCAATTTCAGCCGTCGAGAAATGGCAGAAGATTCCTGATTGCTCCAGTCATTTATTTTATTAGTCCATTTTATCATTTATATTTATTTATTATTTATATTTCTCGACAATCACGTTCTCACAAGCAAAAAATGACAGCATTGTGCCAAAAGAGATTATTTTAAAAGGAAATGAAGAATGAAAAGAAATTATTTTCTGGCATGTAGCAAGAACGTTAAAAATACATTAACTAATATATTGGTCCGAGATATGCATTTGAAACAGGAAACGCCAATATCAGTCATTAGTCGTACTTTATTTGTACTTAACCAAACTTTATCATTATACATAAATATTTGTTCTTTCTTTATACATATTCCTATTCATCATCATCATCATCATCATCATCATCATCAATTTCGCTAATACTTAGCACATTTGGATCAACTGACTCCCAAAATCATTAAAAAGATAATACATTTTGTGCTAGTATTTGAAGTTACCTACACTTGTAGAGAAATTTATACAAACTACCAGTACCTGACTAATACTAATATTTCTGTGGAACAGAACTACGAAAAATCACTTGTACATTTGTAAGAATGAAGTTGTATAGTAAAGTGTAGCAGAAACCTTTGTGGAACAGAATTTTATTAATAATTACAAGTTACCAGTTCATACACTTGTATTAGACCTTAATTTTGTGAAACAGGACCCTGGTCACATGGGCTGCACAATAGTGTTTTAATGTATGTCAACAAATCTTCATGAAATTGCCACTGTACTTGTCTACCGTATGTTCTGAATTGAACATCTAAATAGATTAAAAACCCTTTACACTTTACCCAGCACGTTTCATATGCTCTGTGACAGTTTCTAGTTCAATGTTCTATGCATACCTGATTCTTTACTTTCATTTCTACAGCGACAAAGACCTTGAGGAAATGTCACTATTATTTTCGAATAGACAGTAAAAATTCACAGAGCCCTATAAAGTTCAAAAGAGAAACCATTCCAACTGTAACGTAAATCTGATAGCTGGTGGCAACTCAAATCATAATCCACCATCTCATATCACGTTAAGGAAAACGCAGTTTATAAAAAAAGCTACCTAGAACAGCACGCTAAATGTTTTCTGAGCTTTCCTCACATGAATCCAGCCAAAGTAGAGCATAATTTAAACCACCCAACCAAACAGTTTTCACGAAAAGCCTAGAGAAGCTGTATAACTAAGCCCTGAGCATCTTTCAAGATACAGGTACCACGTATTTATGTAATTTTCGAACTCGAAACTCTTTTAATGTGACAATCGAGTAATCTTTTTCATTCTGCATCTCCATATAGCTCGCTATCAAGTGCGGTGTTCTGCCGCTAATATCAAGTGTTGGTCTGTATTGTTGTGAACATTTATTGCAGCAAAGACGCCTGGCTAGAAACAGGTATACGCATAGAAACAGCTTTACGCGAGATTGTCATGAATTTGCTCAAATGGTTAAGACATATTTAGGTTGTTAAATATTACTGACAAGAGCAATGCTATACATGTTAAAAGAAGTTTCATGCCTGCTCGATGTTTAACCACGAGAGAAGCACGAAATATATATTTGAGCCCATCCGCTAGATGTCTATATTGCATATTTGTAGTCAATATTTTCACTCAACATGAGAGATACACGCCTAGATGTTAGTGCCCGGGGAATCCTCGAACTGTTCGATACTCTGCAGGTCGGTTTTGACCCACTTCTGAAGGATAGAGGAAATGCATGCTGTGTTGGAGCCCTTCAAGTGAAATTTATTGGTGTAAAAATATCCTTGATAAAGAACGTTAAATCAAATTAATTAAGCTCTGTTTCCGCATCGCCGTTTTCAACCTTCTAGAAACTCGCGCATCATGTCGTACAACGCTGGGGGGTCAGGAAAGGAGATTTAGGTCACATTCCTGCTACAGAGGGCCAGATTCGACTCCCAATTTTTGCCTCAGCTAATATGAGAGGAAGAAACAAGAAAAAGAAAAAAAAAGAAGAAAAGAGAAGAAAGCAAGAAATAAAGAAAGAAAGAAAGAAAGAAAGAAAGAAAGAAAGAAAGAAAGAAACACAGACATTGCAGAATAATTAGGATGAGTAGATGACAGCCATCTCTTCCATCTAGATTCTCCACGTCCATTTCCCACTTGCATAAGAGAGACATCATTAAGCACTCTCCTTTTCTCCCTGGCATATATCGCCAGTTGTAAGGTAAGAATATGCTGAAAGAAGAATATTTACTGCATTTTCTGTTCAGATACAAACGAAGGCACCTGCTTGCGCCAACAGGTATTATAATAGGAAAATTGGGACCAGAAGGGCAAGTAAATGGAAAAAATCATAAGCAAGCGGAGCTAGCTGCAGAAAAACGTAATAAAACAAATCAACGTAAGAGAAAAAGAGAGACACACATACGAGTGAGAGAGAGAAGGAATAGATAAGCAAGAATAAGGGGGAAAGGGCATGAAAAAACATCAAAATAAGAGATGAGCGCAAGCAGGACTAGGTGGGATCTGTAAAGGAGACGCCAATGGAGAAAAATATGACAAATACCTGAAGAAATAAATTTGGCATAAATAGCAAAACCAAAGAAGAGTAAGAAAGTTTTTATTTCCTATCTCTTTACTAAGCGTTTAATCCGGTATTGTGGCATTTGAGAAGAAATTGAAAACTAATAGTGCAAATTAACCTTAATGTTAAAAAATTATATTAATGTATCACTTATTTATTTCTTGTTTGCCTTTGTTGTTGGGAGCGTTGCTTACTATTCACATCCGCTTCTATTGGTACTTTTCCTTACATCCTGATTCTGAACCATGCAGGGATATCAGCAGAAAGCACGTAAGCAGGGACAACTTTAACAAGCTGCGTTGTTAATGAGCATAAACAAAATAAAGCAATCCTAGTTAAGGCTCAGGCTAGGCAGATGGAACCCTTCCTTCTCACTTGTGGCTAGCTTGACATCAACCCAGCTCACACTGTTCTGTTCGGTTCTAAGCAAACGGAATTTATTTCTTGGCCGTTGGCAAACATAAAATAAACAGACAAATAAGCAAATGGATAAATGAACCTCAGTTGCAGGGAAAAAGCCATTAACGCTTGTTCTGAAATATAGCGTTTTATGCAAGTGAAATTTTCGAGAAAAAAAATTTCATCGAGGCAATTGCCCTCCAGTAAATAATGCCTGAAATGGAAAAACTTGTACAAAGAAGATATTTTGTTCCATTTAATTGCATAGGAATACTTTACGTATAGAAATGCTAGGTGGCTAGAATTGTCCTCTATTCCGGAGCGATTCTGCTGTCTTATGTTTTCGAGACGCGACAGATGTCCGCTATCCATGCATTTAGCAGCAACATGATAAGCGATCGAGTTTAATTAAATTTGATTGCACTTCCCTTGTTTTGTAGGTCCATCGACACGGAAGAAGGTGTTAATGAGCGGCGAAAGCGACTAGGAAAGGAAAATATGTGGTTCGTTCCACAGTTTGGACTAATTGCCTGGGTAACCGCGTGACAGCCATAATGTTTGAGCGCGAATTAGCGAGCGAACGGATGACGAAAATAAGTGTGACGTATTCGCTAGCTCAACAAAGGAAGGTCTTGGGTGTGAAACCGGATACAGGCTAGTATATCTTCTTTAAGGCTGAACAATCCGCTCGCTCGCTTCAATTTTCTCGTCGGAAGCATCATGGAAATACTAATGGGCGTGGTTTTTCTTGTTTGCTTTGTCACCACTGTCAAACTCATGGACAAATCTTGACTCACGAGCAGTATTATATATATATATATATATATATATATAATCATTTTTAATAAATATATTTGTTTTCCCTGCAATATATTTAGTAATTTTTAACAATTATGATAGATTCCAATTAAATAATATAACGGGTAAGAAACATTCTCCCAATATATGATTACGTTTAAAGCCAAAGGGGAAAAAAATGAAAAGTAATGTTAAACAATATACATGAAGGCTCTTAAATTATTTACACCCAGTTTATACAACTATGGGACATTACGGAAACGCAGCAACACGCCTAATGCTTAATCAGTGGATTTATAAAACCATAGTCCATTCCTTGGAAGCTTTTCTTTCTTTTTTGTGAATTGTTATTCTTACTAACCACCGTTAATATTGCGAGTAAGGCCCAAATCGATTTTTAATATTTAAAATTGTTGCAGTTCATTGTTGTGTCGCGTTATAATTTAAAGCACTCAGGTTGCCTGGCAATCAGTCTTAAGCCAGTTTTAATATTTCAAATGGCTCTTAGAGCTAAATATGCAGCAAGGGGTATGAGGATGGACTAAGTCTACGTTATGTTGCCGACATCACTGGCACTTCTTATTCCATAGTTTCCGGCCTTGCCGATAAGGATTATCGCCTTCACAAAATCTTATCTGGTGTCCTTATCTGTTGAGTAAATATTTGCAGCTGTAGCTTCCGCTTCGCTGTGTTCAGTTGTTCAGATATAACTGCATAAAGAAGGCTATGTGTAGCAGATTGTGACATGGCCAAATGGAGTATCGAGCTGTTATTAAGTTCTTCACAAACAGCGATTAAACACAAAATTAAACAGCGATTGGGTGGTGTATATGGGGAAGCATCCTCCTCATATTCTACCGTAAAAAAATGAACCAAACTTTTTCGAATGGGTTGAGAAAGTATTGAAGACGAAGAGCGTGCAGGTCGGTCCTTGGATATGCTCACTCCCGACAACATCGCTCTTGTGGAAGGAGAAATTATGGAAAACCGGCGGCTCAAAGTTACAGAAGTAGCAGTAAGGTTGGGCCTTTCTAAAACAACAGTCCTTCGAATTATTCATGAGCATTTAAACATGAATAAGGTTAGTGCAAGATGAGTGCCTAGACTTCTTTCCTCAGTCCATAGCAGTAACGAGTGATCTGTTGTCAGACATTTTGAAGCTCTGCCGTGGCAACGAGAAAGAAGTTCTGCAAACAATTGTTACAGCAGATGAACCCATTGTCCTCTACTACGACCCCTTGTCCAAAAGAGAATCAATGAAGTGGCGTAAACTTGGCGAAGCACTGACTTTTAGTCACTCAGTCAACCTAAAATACCACAGTTAATTTCTTTTGGGACTGTGAAGGAAAACTCTCCATTGGCTTCAAGGAGAGGAACACCACAGTAAACTGGGAGTACTATGCTGGCCTACTGCACAGACTACGTACTTCCGTCAAAGAAAAAAGACGAGGAAAGCTGAGGGGTGGTATACGCCTTCACGACAATGCGCCTTTGCACACAGCTCTTGTTGCAAAGGAAGCTGTGAAGAAATGTGGCTTCAAGGAGATCGACCATCCACTCTACAGCCCAGATCTAGCTCACAGTGACAATTTCCTTTTCTCAAAACTAAAGAAGGACCTTCGAGGAAGGAAATTTAAGTGTGACGAAGTAGTGACGGATGTTATTTATATCCCTTTTGCAGATAAGACTTCTGATTATTTTGGCGGGGGGAGGATTGAAAGGTTAATTCAAAGATGTGAGAAGTGTATTACAACAAATGGTAACTATATTGAAAAATGAAATATAGTTTTTGTCTTAATCATACTAGAAAATGGTTAGGCCGGAAACTTGTGGACCTACCCTCGTACGCATGATTGTCCAGAGAGGATAGTATCTACACCAGTAGACTCTGTTCTGGCCTTAGGAGTACCTCCGATCGCGACGATTGCTTTCTTTAGTTACAGAGCACTCGTTTGGACGCGTGGTCGGATTAACGGCAACGGGAAAATCTCGGTGAAGAAAAGGAGAGGAAAACAAATGCTAAACAAAAACATTACAGCTTCAGTAGTAATTCACACACATATTAAATAGGTAGTTAAAAAAAATAACCAAGATGATGAAAACAAAATGTGCATTGAACGAATATTTTGTATACCTGAGTAGCCTTCTTGACATGCGCATAAGCAGTTGAACCCAAGTTTTAGTTTATTATAAATTTACAAGCAAATTTTGTGCAATTATTAAAAATTCAAGTTCTAGTTACTGTAGTTACATAATAGTTATTTACGCAACTAGTGGTGTAGTGCCCCATGTCGGCGAAAATACTTATAGAGATTGGGTCGGTAGAGGCCTAGCTGTGGCCAAAGAACGAAGAGATATGCTGAGCAATAAGCCGAAGGCTGCGAGGGTAGGTTGGTCACTTAAGTATTGAAATACAACGTCGAGTTCTTTAAGTAAAGATATTTATTTACAGAAAAATAAGAACGATGAACACACAGTAGTTATGGAGGCAATTAAGATGTGTCTGAAGAGTTTCTACAGTCCACAGGAGAGGAAGTACGACAACACTGAAAGTATCAAAGTAAAGGAATAAGGATACTCCGTATCAAGGGACAGGCATGATATAGCCTGCTCGCTTCTCGTATTGCGTGTGTCCGGCGGACAGTGAATCTGGAAGCTTATAAAGTCTGCCTAGAGAACACAGGGGTCGAAGCAACATCTGATAATTAAGAGCGTCTGGCTCTGTATGCCAGATGCTCGTAAATTAATAAGTTATTATCGGATCTTAGTTGCTTAAGAATAATCCGATTATTCTTGTAAGAAAAACATGAACATAAACATGTAAAGTCTTTCCACTATTTCCCTCCTTTGTGGAGTTGATACAAGAAGTTATTAAAGTCATCATCTGCTTATGCGTCGTAAGTAAGAGCAGCTGTGTGCAAATATGGAAATCGGATTATGAATTATCTTAATATCGTGGTCAAAAGTGTCTCCTATTTGTGGAAGGGATTGGGAATTTGAGCGAATCATTGATATCGGCTTAATTACCGCTCGAGTGGGTTTTCCAGAACCCTCGCTCGCTATAGAGTGACAATTAAGTTCATTCCATTATTATGCACAATATTTATCCGCGATAATTTAATAATGATTACGATACATTATAAAACATTCAAATACACAGTGATTTAAAGTAGATTACAAGGGCTGTTCGATAAATCCATACAAAAATGTAGACATAACATTTTTGTGAAAAAAAATAGCTCACTTATTCCAGTGAGTTTTCCATTCAATAGATCTGCAAAATAAACATTTTAAAAATGTTTTATTTATTATTCCTTTGTATGCATTGGTCTTCTCCCAAAGTCTGTAGATTGTGGACTGAGTTCTGTAGGTGTAAGTCTGTAGTCATTAACGAATGAGAATTTCTTTACTGCTAGTCATTTCTCCATGCAAGGGAATAGAAACTAGTCCAAGGGATTTAATTGTACACAATTGATTTATGGTAATCAATTAATAATAGGGAATGTGTTACAAATGTATACAATAAATTACGCAAAGTTTAAACGCGTTTCTTTTTAAGTGAAGTTTTTGTAAGAACGCTTTTGAATGTGAAACGACATATATATGTATTTCAGTTCAGTCCGCACTCAGTACGGTAATAAAATGACTATTACACTAAGCGCAATAATGAATGACATTACCATGGTGATATGACGGTGGATAAACAGTCATACAATTGCAGATAAAATTATTGAAGTTAAACGTTAATATTTAATTACTTATTTACAGCTCAGTTTCTTTAACTTTTTTAAACTAATTTATTGGATCACCCAAATATCTGATGACCGACCTATAAACCATGGCTGAAGGCCATTGGAGCTACAGGCGTGATTTATCGAACTTCTATGCTGGCATTGAATCTCACGCCATTGACTGTTGTTTGAACGGTGAAAGAAACAGCACGTGTATAATCCTGGAGTAAAGTCTCATAAGAATGCTAAAGGCAAATATTAGGTCTAATTATTCTATTCCACAATGAGTGTTTATTTACGATCCGTATGTACGAAGGTCGCTCTAGTGCTGTCAGAAACTTATAATAAAGAGAATTTACCAGAATTCCCATTACAACTCATAATGCGGTTCATAAATTAGCAGTACCCATTCACTTTAGGCGAACTAAAGGATAGCAACCGTTAAGAGAACAATTTAATTTCTCAAACAGAATTAAGAAGATATAATAATGGGCAATTTCATAAGATGGTGCCAGAAATATGTGGCAAATAAAGGAAGGCACTTTCAGCATCCCTTTGCATGACTGGATGAGCACTTAACATTTTAAGTGCATTACAATTTATTAGACTGTCACTCTAGAGTGTTTCTACCTCCGATTCTTCTCGCCTGGCCGTAAGCGATTGCTTAGCGGCCGATGCAGTTCCCACCACCGCGTTCATTAGATAATTGAATGACCCGCCTTAATTACCTTAAATACAGTACGGTCATGAGACAACGTTTTTAATACTATGTGAAAAATAATTCTTTTTAATTTTTAAAAATGCTAGCCACATCGCGTATAGATCCACAAGTATGAAAAAAAATTGGAGTGAAGGTATCAAACAGTCATTTATCGTATAAGTAGCCTATTTATTTTCCATTATCTTCTTTACATAATATAGATTTAGAAAGCTTCCAACATCAGTCTATTTATACTTAAGCACATCGTTTTAATTTATTTTCAAATCTATAGAAATATAGAGCTAAAAATTTGAGGCTAAGAAAATACCCATACAAATACAATAATTTAAGTGAAAGTCTTAAAATGGTAAGTTATCTGCTTTAAAAATTTCAATCTCAATGTCCCCTTTAACCTTGAAAAGTCTACAATTCCCGCACGACAAATGAAGTGTGCATGTTTTTATGGTCATGAGTACGTCAGTGATAATGGTAATGTGGAACTGCAGCACAATCAATACTGACAGCAAGCAGGGGAAGGGGCAGGTTACTGGCCATGGAGTCAGTGACCACATTTCCTTTAATATTCACGCTCAATATGGACATTGTGACACGGCAGGGAAGGTTTCTGGATAAAAAGGCATGCTTTCCGTGCTATTGGATGTTGTGGTTAACATTCTCCACCGCACATCTGGATTTAAAGGTTATTATCATTGCGCCCAATAGCTGGGCGTGTGCTTGTCCGCTCAGCAGCAATAGAACATGACAATGAAGTACTCGGTGCAATGTTGTGGCATTCCAAGGGGAATGTTGCCAAAAATGCAATATTCACAGGTTCGATAAACCCATCTTTTGACTCGTCGAAATTAATCTTTGAAGAGGACGAAAACGATTATGAAAAAACCTTGCATTTCGATATAACATCTTTTTTTCGCCATTTTCCAACATCTTTAAGAAAAAATTTTGCACTACGAGCCTTTATTTCTTTGAAACTGTTGTAATTCGACTTGTAGTAACGGTATGACCATAAGAGTAGCTTTAGCGTTAAAAGTTTTTGAAAAAAAAATGTTTATACAAAATATTCTTAGACAAACAGCTTAAAATGCAGTATGTTTTAAAAAAGCACATCTTTAACTACAAATTATAGCAGCATTGGCAGTTGCACGATGTAATGCGACATCCCTGGTGGCTTAACATTCTCTTTTAAATTGAAAGCTATTTATTTTTTTTAGTTCAATTTCAGTAAATGTTTTTTCGTTTCATTGCATTCTTTACTATGTACACATTTATATTATTGCCACGCGCGGCGCTCTCTCTTCCATTTAGTTACGACAGAGATTTCGAGAGTAGAGCAGTTGTGTTGTGCAGCCGAGTGAGATTTCATTAAATAGTGCAGTATTGCTGTGCAATGAGACAATATTCACTACATCTTTGTATATTCATCTTCAAGGCATACATCAGATATAAAAAGTCGTATGGCTGAACAAGGCAGACATTTAGAAATAAACTTCCTGGACCGATTATCGCACACAATAATAAAATTAAAGGTAGTATAGAAACGTTATGTAACAGTTTTAGCGATTGAGTGGGGAAAAAATCGAACACTGGTTATCAACTGATAGCGGAAATGCGCCGTATATTTTGGTCCCAGAATTAATGATATCCAAGTTCCCCAGATCTTAAAAGTTTATGATTTTTATATCTAGAGGAAAGCCATTCAAATCAGGGCGTGAAACAGCCGACAAATTTTGCTCAGAGGCCTCTTTTTTCACGCTAGAGGTTCTTTATCGTGCTGTAAATCTACGATACGGAACCCACGGCTTTATTTCCCTTCGGAAGGAAGCCATACTTAGGATTTTTACGCCCGAAAAATTCCATCGATCCTGGCCGGGATTGAGCCCGCGATCTTGGGTTTAGGAGGCAAGTATGGTTATCACTACACCCCCAGGACCCACGAGGACTGGAGATGTTAAAGAGCGTCCGTAAATAAAACAAATGAAAGAATGTACGATGCATATGTGAAGAGAGATTCTTGCAGAGAAGTGGTAAGGCGATTTGCAAGAAAATATACTGGCAATCGTATTTCTGAAAGAGAAACTGTTCGCCAGCTTGTTAAACAGTAAAGCCTGTTTTTAAAGAAGAAACTTAAGATAAAATACAGAAATTTCCTACACAAATGCCATCTGAAGCATAATTTAATGCTTTATATAAAAATATAAACACTAACTTTAGGAGTAGCAACTCATCTATTTTTAAGGTTGAGGTGGTTGCAATTCCCCAGTAACAAGCCGCGCTCAGGCGGCCCGTATCTCAAACCACCTCACTGTATATGCAACTAATCCTAATATACTGAGTGAACAGCATAAAAGTCAACTAGTGCTGAGGAACTGATAAGTGTAGACAATAGTTTTGTGCATTGTACGTCTCAGAAATGAGGTTAAGTACCAATTTTGTTATTTAATATGTGGTGTTACCCGTTTATTTTAAGTGTGGCGATTATGGTGGTAGCACTGCGCCCGTTCACCCGACCTGGCTTGTAGCGGAAAATAACGCTGGTGCAGCCAGCTGAAGACGAAAACACAAAAATAACTTTGGCAGATTGCATTATTAATGGATATATATAAAATAAAGCTATTACCAGTTGTGGCTCAAGTTAAGCAAACAGTACCCTTCCTTCCCCTTCACTTGTCGGTAACTTGACGTCAACCCAGCTCTTATCGCTCATGCTCGTGTGCTATTTGTAGCTCTCGGTTTGATTCGTTGGGTTGGTTCAATGAAGCATGGGCGAAATCGTCACTTATTATCACATACTTTTTGCTGTACAGTTATGATGCAACTTTCAGCTGTACTGTCACCTTCCCACTGAGAAAGAGTGTATCTGAATTTCAGAATGCTAACGGTTTTATCATTTATTACCTGTAGTCAAGCCTTTTCCTCCTTTCAACACGCGCCGGCTTTGCACTAATGATCTTATTAATGGTATTTTAACGGTTGTAAGGATGCAACTTGGTCTTCTAGAAATGACTTAGAATGTCATCCCCAATCTAAGATCCATAACACCGAAAAGACAGGTATTAAGAACATGAAAAGAGTTAATGCTCCCTCGTCCCTGCCTGTGTGTTTACAGGGAGGAATATGGACACGTGGAAGAAGGCATACACGACAGCATACAATCCTATTAGCTGCGTCACCTAGTTTCCCGGAATAGCCTTGTCTTGTCATTCACATACATTTACATAACACTTTACATATTTTCTCAGAAAACATGCCATAAACGCTGGAATGGGCGCTATATTTGAGTATACACGCTCGATTCCTGGTAGGTTGAATCTATTCAAAAGCCTTTCAGTCCCCTCGATGAACATTAATTTTAAGAAGACAATCTGATTACGGATTAAATCACTGGGTAATATTACTGTCTGGAGCAACAATTGTGGATAATACACTTTAATTGAGGGACAAGTGTTAATAACCTCGAGCTATCCCATTAAGTTCCGAGTGTCTAGTATTGTCGCTTTCTTCTGCATTGCCACGAGATACGAGTAATGCTTGATAATTTTTGAGACATAGCCGTCTCGCGCCTAAATGTGTGTACCACTTAAAAGTCCTATCCTTTCCGGCTCCATAAGTGGCAGCTGAATGAGGATCATTCAGTTGTCTCTTTTGAGATGTGTGTGTTCTGAGAAAACAGTAAGGAACATTAATAGATATCACATTTGTGCCATGATTTTGTACGATTACAATTACACCTTTAACAAATTGCAATAACTTGAAAGATTGTCACTTTCTTTAGATGTGTCACAGTTTTTGCCGCTTCTTTAAGTTTGCTCTTTAACATCTCAGGTCATTAGCATCCCATTCAATTCAGGGTATGAAACGGCCGCCAAATTTTGCTCAGACTTGAGGTTCTTTATCGTGCCGTAAATGTACGACACGGGATCCACGGCTTTACTTTCCTTCCGAAGGAAGCCATACCAAGGATTTTTATGCCCGAAAAAATCCATCGATCCTGGCCGGGATTGAACCCGCAATCTTGAGTTAAGAAAGCAAGTATGTTTGCCACTACACCACCAGGACCGACAGATGCGGAGACGAACCGGAGGCCATCTTCAGCAGTTACAGGGGAGATAATGGTCAAGGAAAGCCCAAAATTGAACTAGAAGAACATTTGAGTCAGCCCTGTGGATTAGCTTGCCGAATATTGCAACCATCCTGCTGAAAAACATTTCTTTTCGATGGGTGTCACATTCAACAACCGGAGGGCTACATAAGGATATTGGAACGTTTCAACAATGGGGCTCTCTGCAGATGTCAAACAATGTTACTGGTTATGAGACTTGGATGTAACAGCTGGAACCCAGAAACCAAGCGCCAGGCATTGGTCTTCCACCAAATTCAAGAGACTACGACGCGTTGGGAAGAAAATGGTGACCACATTCTTCCCAACAAGTGGGCTTATTGCGACCGTTGTGCGCAAAACTCAGCACAGCATCTTGTAACAGCAAAATGGTGCACAGAAGCCTTGCCTGCCAAAGGTCCAGGGCAGATGGTCAAGTACGTTCCTGAGAGTGATTCTGCTGCTTCACGGCAATGCGTGTGCTCACCTGGCAACTGCAACAAACAAGTTTCTTGAGCGCACCCCTGTGAAGATAATGCCGCATCTTCCAGAGAGTCCCGACCAGGCACCTTGCAACTTCTTTCTTAATGTTTCTGATCGTGGTTGCTTCCACGGGCATAGAATGTCAATGATATTACTTTGAAAAAATGTAGTGGTTGAAATGAAATTTTGAGCGCTGAGTGTGGGTGTCTCAAATTTCCTGATACTTGTGGCATTTTCGTTTGCCACTATTACTTTGTACAACAAAGATTGAACAGTAAATATAAAAACGTTCTGTTTCAGAATATCTGAGGGTACCTTAATTATAAATGAAGAATGACATATACGGAGTTTCGTTGCAAAAAAAAAAATTAGTGTCACTACAGCGATTTTTAAATTTTGGGATGCGGGCAACCCCCCTTCCCCTGCTATATATATATATATATATATATATATATAGCAATGTAACAAATTAATAGTAATAATACAAAGTATTTATTATTACTGTTAATTTGTTAATAGTGTTATTTTATTTTTATTTTTCATTTATATATATATATATATATATATATATATATATATATTATATACCGTTCTTTCTCTAGCGGTCACAATTTTGTTATTTTTTTCTTATATATATATATATATATGATTTTCATTTATACTGAAATGATGGTCGTACAATCCAATCTGGTTTGATGTAGAGGATTTTATATGTTGCTTTTTAGTTTTAATTGTGTAGTTAAATGAAGCATATTTAAGTTATTGTATATATATCAATATATCAGCGGCGCTAATGACCGTAGTAGTTTTGCTCCCTTTAAACTATAATCATATATATAAAAGCATGTTTTTAGAAATATTTTAATTAATTTTTTTAGTTGCCTAATAGGTACGATCGAAGGAGATTTGTATAGATTAGTAAAAACTCTTTCAATCGGTACAACAGTAATAGCTTATGTTCCTTCTGAATTCGCTTAATATATACAAAAGATTTTTTTGTTCTAACAATGTAAATTAAATTTTACAATTCATTATGTTCGGCAAGATATGACTTTTAAAATGAACTAATGTTCAGATTTCAATTTTAAGGATTTGAAATCTATGTTCTATATAAAGAAAAATTTAAATATACAATGTCTATGGCGAAGTTTTGCATAGAAAGTATTAGACCTAGGGATGTCATATTTTACAAACAATTTCTCCATATATTTTGTAGTATAGAACATTTTAAATTTTAAAATATATAATTAAATTGTTATTTTCTGTCCGATTTCAGATGGAATTGATTAATAACGAAATATGTTGAATTCCTCAAATAATGTGACTTTGTCACGTCGGTTGACACTCTGTATAACAGTATGAAGACTACATATGAACACATTCTAACCCCTTATGCGAGCACTTGTGGCAATCAACAGACTTCAAGTGCAAACAATATCTACTCTGGAATAAAAAAAAAATTGAAAATCGCCGGTATGTTTTGCAATAATTTAATTTAAAAATTACATTTCTTCCTCTGGAATACTTTTATAGTTACTCTCTTGTAATTTCAATTTTTGGTGGCTAGTAGAATTATAACACAGTGGAATGTAAGATAATTAAAGGGCGTATTATAGGGATACCAAGGATTTCAAGAAAAACCATACTGCGTTCTTACCTACATATGTACCTCGCGTGGAAACAGAAGTATCACGTCTATACTTGCTAATTATACGCCTTCTAATTTCCCTCGAGCAAAATACGTGAAAGCAGAAGCTGTCATGGTTTCTGATGGGTGAAACAAAGATATAATTTTTTTTCTATTAATAGTATTACTAATCATTGCAAGCATATTTTGCTAATGTCTTAAAAAGTCTTTGTATCACCAAGGAAACTCAATATTTTACTAACGCTTATAGGGCTTTTGAATAACCCAATCTTTTAATAAGAAGTCTGTACATTAAAAGCCGGTTGTATAACGGTTGCTAACTGAAGATTACTTTTCATTTTAATTCGAGTGAGGGTAAACAACCCTTTCGGTGCACAGACGGCCAGTCATTACGATGGAGATGGAGGGAGAGAACATTTTCCCGCTACGATTCTTTATGATTTCAAGAATGGCTTAAAAGAATCTCAAAATCTCGAGCGCTTGCAACAGGGTTTTGGGGATATTTCTTCATCTATAGAAACAGTTTTCCATAGTTGGCGGAATTTAAAAGGCGCCGAACATCACCGCAATTAGAGGGGAGAAGTGGGCGCCCGGCAACGGCAGTGACTGAGAAAAACATTGTCGCGGGGAAAAATGATAAGTGAAAACATCGTGTAACATTTAAGGACATCGAGTCAACATTCCAAATTGAATCGCCAGCAGAATGAAAATACCTACTCGACTCTCTACGTGTCAGGAAGGTTTCCTCCGGTTGGCTGTCCCATAATTTGACAGTCACAAAAGCGCATTCGCGTTCAATGGTGTTAAGATTCGACGAAGGAAGCTCAAGGCATGCTTCTGTTGTCATCAGGGGTGGTGAAACATTGATTTACCAACTTGACCATAAGACAAACCGACAATTGACAGTTTGGATCTTTCCAGGTGACGATCCACCAACGAAAGTGAAGAAGGACGGAAGTGTTGGCAAGAATATAGTGGCCACACCCCTCGCTCAAAAAAAAAAAAAAAAAAAAAAAAAAAAAAAAAAAAAGTGGCCATAATTCCTCTGAAGAAGCAAAGTTTTCGACAAGCACTGAGAACGTCCGTCTAAGGACAGTATTGAGAGGAATATTGCTTCAACACTTCCTCAGCAAGGCTAACATCATCATCCAGTTGCTCAAGTCCATTCTCTTCCCAGTGGTAAAAAAAAAATCGCATGCAAGGAAAGCTGTTTGTTAGCTCTGAAGAGGCTGTGCCTGCATTGAAAATGAACTTTCCACCCTTGAGGAAAATGAATGGCAGGGATGTTTGATAAGTGGTTTTGAGGATGAGAAAGTGCATATAGAGTGCGGCGGAGAGCAGCAACAGAAGTCAGTCTGCCCCCTCCCAATTTGAGGTGTTACAAATTTTCATAGAGACCCTCATAATCAATAAGATAGTTTCGGTGTGAGGAGGGATTTTAATGATTAGGAAGCAAGAATAAAAGAAAATATTCTGGTAGCTCGTTTCAGATTAAACAAATTCGAAAAAAGTATTTATTAATAGGCCCTAAATTTTATAATAAGCTTATGGATGTGTTCTGAGGGCAAACTTTAAAGATTTTAAACGTAACATTTATCAGTGGCTGGTTAACAATCCATTGTATACAATATACAACTTTTAAGTTCTAATATCAGTATCTAATTTATGTACTTACATATTTTAATTTGCTTGGCATTGTTGAATACCTGTATTGTGCCTAAAGACTACGTATGTAGAAATAAATAAACAATAAAAAGTCGAGCTGACCACGGATTTGTACGTTTATGGTGAAAATTGAAGTTATTTTTAGTTTTGGGAGAATAATTCCGATTTCATAAGCAACACGGGAATAACTCCGAGCTGGTTCAGTATGTTATCGCGTGCATTTGAAAAAAGCTTAAAAGAAATGGCAGATACAATTAAATTATATACCTCAGGCAGAGGAAAGAGCGCTTCCAAGCATTGCGACTTCGGAGACCTATTGCGTCAACTTTAAATATAGTATGGGACGAAATTAAGAAAACCTAATGTCCCTTACCTGGTAAGTTCAGGGCAATGGCCCACCCTCTCCAGATCACAGGTTCCCGCTTCGGGCAAGTTTTCAACAATGGCTCAAGGCCAAGAGAGATTGTTGTGAAGCCCTGCCAACCAGGTGAATACACATTTGGCTGTTATCCAGAAACATTTGAATGAAATTATAGTAAGAATAGCATGACAGGAGAGGGAAGTAAAGAATGTTGGTGGGACGAAACAACAGGGAATATGAAAGAACCACAATAATGTCCACTTTGTCTTCCAAAAATTCCAAATTGGGTCAACAAATGTGGAAACTCAGTGCTGTATCCAAATGAGGTCTCAGGATGGAAAACTAAATAAATACTTAGGTAACTCAGTTGGTTAACGTTACGTGCAAATTCCGGAAACTGACCGGAGACCCGGAGCCACCGGAGCGAGGTCCACTGCGAAACTTTGAAATGGTAATGAACTGCGCCAAAAATATCGAGTGGAAATGTGGCAACAGAAGCTGCTATCAGCACAGTGGTTAGCATAATAAACTAAGCTTGCTTACTCCTAGAGCAGCATTGGAATGTCGGGCAGCCATCCCACGGAGAGCGAAACCCTCTCCATGCGTTAGTCAGACAAGCCGGAAGCCATTAAATAGCAGCACGCCCCTTCTTTCATGTATGTATAAAGGCACAAGCAATTGCCGACCTCAGTCAGCTGGAAGATGCACCGTCAGCCACGCCCCCGACATGAGGTGACCTCGTGCCTTCTGACCTGCATCGAACTAACACAACTGTCAAGTTTCCTTGATTGAAAAGGTTGTGGTTGGTTACACCTTCATATCGGCAGGTTGCGAATTTCGACAATGATAGAAACTACAGCAGCAGCAACTCAACCGCATCAGAATACCGTTATAACTAAACCGATTTCATCCCGTTGCAATCATGTGTTGCATTCCATGATGCTTTTCGGTTCTAATTAACTGGCAGTATTTAAAGACATTTCCCATTCATTATAAGTTCCGCCTGGGAAAGATATTTCTCCCTAGTTTCTATAAAATATTCGCTCATTTTATAGCTTCTAGCGCTGAAAGCTGTTTACTGAAGAAATGACATTGTGTAATTTCTTACCCACTATTAAGAAGTTTGAAATTAAATTGGAACAAACTGCATAAGAATTATTTCCTCCCGTAGTCAATAAATTTTTCCAAACTGTAATATGAGAAATGCCTCTCCTTATCAAAAATATTTTAAGGACTGGAGGAGAAGAAAAAATAATGTATTGTAAACCTTTTTTAGATGTGCAGCTTTTACAGAAGGTCAATCGGTAAAGCAAAATTCCAGTTGCTTAGCCGTCAACGTTTGTGTCAGCCTTTTCATTGCACCTGAGCATTTTTGCAACCAAAGATAATGTATTAGCTGGCTGCCGACTAAACAAATCCTGGCGTTATCAATCAACCAGCCGGCAGATGATTGAATGGAATGACAACATTGGCTCTATATTCTTTTTTAGAGTATCAGTGGGTGCTGCTAGATGGAATCCAAACGAAACTATAGTTTTAGAACAAAATTTTATGAAACATTAAACATAAAAATTGTATTAATAAAAATAAAAAGGAAGTGTTTTTTCTTCACAATATTAACACTATGTAATATAGCTAATTACAACATCAAACACCCAGGAACTTTTAGCACCACTTTGTGTGGTTACAAATACTAACTTCAAGCACTTATCTATAAACATTTCACCACTGAATTAACCCCAGGTGCAATGGCTTATGCAGGGGACTAAACGAACCTGGCCTCACTGCTGCTAAAACGACTTTCAAGTATAAAATATATAACATAGTCTACAATTGAATCTTAATATACCATGCCATACTACGAGGGTTACCTTTAAGTTTTTACCAACGACCACTAAGTGGCGTTATTGAGACATGTCATAACTATTTTCGGAAAAAATGACATTTATAATAGTGAAAACTGTGTGCGTTTTGAAATAAAAAATGGAAATTTCGCGCCAAGTTTTCATTGGTTGTTGTTGGTTTTTTTTTTTTTTTTTTTTTTTTTTTTTTGACGATTTTAGTAATGGCTTAGCTCAACAGCTATGCATAAATTCACTTCATTCAACTTTTGATAATGAAGCACCATCAGAATAGACTATTTAGAATTGGTTGCAGAATTTCGTCATGGTTCTGCATCCGACAGTGATGAATTTCATGAAGGTCAACAAATCAGTTTTCATTCCAAAAACACCGATGCTGTGCGCAACATGATTGAAGATCGGCATGTGACTTTCAGTGAGATAGAGGCATCCTTAAGCATGTTGAAGACTGCAGTACATTCGATTTTGCATGAACATTTAGCTGTGAAAAAGTTCTGTTCCGGATGAATTCCGCATAATTTGGCCGAAGCTAAACAAAACGCTCGTGTTAATTGGTGTAATGATATGCTTAAAACATTCCACCGAAAAACTACATAAATCCGTATACAACATCCTAACAGGTGATATATTCGTATAAACCGGAAACTAAGCAACAATCCAGTATTTGGGTGTTTCAAAATGAACCGAATCCCATCAAAGTTGTTTCTTCGATTCTTCTGGACAGTCGCAACCATTCCTTTAGAGGATCGAAGAACAGTTAATGTTGAATGGTATACAACAATTTGTTTGCCAGAAGTCGACGAAAACGGGAGGAAAAAAAATTAGAAAAAGTCGCATCATTCTTCATAATGACAATGCTAGTTCGACACAGCACGTTAAACAATTGATTTGAACTGGAATTAATGTTTTATTGCCCGCATTCACCTGATTTATCGCCTAACGACTTCTTTTTGTTCCCGTATGTCAGACCAAAAATGCGTGGACAGAGATTTTTATACCTCAAGAAGCTGTTGAAGCTTTTACATACCATGCTTTTGAGATACCAACATCAGAGTGGAAAAAAATGTTTCGAGAATTAGTTTGAACGTACACAAAAGTGTATAAACCTTAAAGGCGAATATTTTGAAAAGCAATAAATCAGTTTGTTCAAAAAAAAAGTTTTTTCTTTCTTAGTTTTTGTAAAAACTTAAAAGGTAACCCTCGTCAAATACAACATATTATATTTCAGTATACGAAAGATTTTAATTAAAATTAAGAACTCTGAAAATTACTTTTTTCTTTCAATATTTCTATAGAAATTGATAAGCATATTAAACGTGAGATAACCTTGAATGAACAATGTTAATGTGAATAATTTGAAAATAGAGGGTCAGAACTTTTCAATCCCGAAAAAGGTGCTTTGTAATTAATGGAATTTCAGAGCCCTTATCAATAGACAGCTTCTGCACCACTTCGTGCATTTCGTGAACGAGATTTCATAATGCTCATTTGAAATATAGCACACAGGAAACACCTGCCATTTTCACCAACAGGCGGTATTCTTAATTTCTCACGTAATTGTTTTAGTGACTATTAATGTGCACTGTTAAAATTTGCAGTTTATTACAATCACATAATTTGATTGCAAATGCTCTCATATCTCTAACAAAGTTCGCTATAAACAAGTCATACTAGATTCTGAAAGCCAAGTTCCCTTCTGATGTGATCTTTAAAGGCAGGACGGAATAAAACAAAAATACGTGAAAATCGACATTTTCTTTCACCAATGGTCCTTATGGAAAATAAACTAATTCAAATAAATCACGCAAAAGCTATATTTTTCTTAACTGCAATGTTTAAACTTGTGTGGCTGGGATGATCATTTGTTTTACCTGTGGTTGGTTAATTTAATGGATACTCGCAAGAGAAACTGCAGTTTAAAATCTAAACAACAGCTGGTTTTTTTACCCATAAAAAGTCATGCATTCTCGGCATGAATGTAAATAGTAGAACATTAACTGTTATCATGTCGATAGCTTTTAAATGTTTTAACACAAACCTAAAATCATTGCAATTTTTTTTTTGACAGAAATGCTGTAATTATTTGTCCCATAACATAATAGCACAGTTGCTTTGGCACATCCGCTCTCGAATTGATGAAGACACAACAGGTTGTTAAAAACACGTGCCTCTAACTCGTAACGAAGCTAGACAAACCACACGACACACTACTTCAACACTGGCAAGCACACGACTGAGTGGAACGCTGGCTCGGCGGCCCCATAGCATGCGGTTCATTGCAACATCAGGGAAAGGCTGGTTTCCGTCCACAACTTGGAGTATCCATCAGAGATAAACAGCATAAATTTAACCACACATGTGGTTTCGGTGAAGGCAAAGCAATTACGATTTATGTTATAAAAGCTTTATTCAATATACTTTACTTCCAACAATTTGTTGCACTTATACGATTTTACTTCATAAAACTTGCACGATGAGAGAGATACGAATATATTGCTGCAGCCATTAATACTTTTTATTGTCATTGTAGGAGATCTGTGAACTTAAAAGTGACGATTTTTATAACTAATTACCACAACAATTAGGCATTTGTAGTACTACTTTTAACATGAAAATCAGTAAAATAGATCTTAGTATATCGCTTGTAAAGCCTGCCTTTAACATTTCGCTAAAAGTTTGACTTAAATGTTTAACACACAAGGCTGCAGAAACAGAGAAGGAATCGAGGTGATAAATTGAAGAATTTCATTTTTCTCAAACGATTTTAAAATATTTTGAATTTCGCGCATCTTCTAGCGTCTAAAGCCAAAACGCTAACAGTTTATACTTAAGTCTTCCAACTCTGAAGGTGTAGGTAAATGGAAAAGAAAGGGAAAAATAAATAAAGTAAATGAAACATTGAAAAGACTTTTTCACTATATAAACCACACTTTGAACTTTAAGAAAACTGAAGGGCTATTTGTACCAAATTATTGTCTGAAGTTGCTCTACCGTAACCTGAAGAAGCGATTTAAAAATATGTACGAGCTGTTTCTCGAAACCCAGCTATAAGAACTTAATTTATTTTAACAGTTTGGTTTTAGCAGTCATTAATTTGCACCCCACCCCCAAAAAAATCCTTGCAACGGTTTTGCTCATATAATAATTACAGCCAACGGGAACGAAATGCCATCTTCACACCCTTCTCTGCAGCTTTTATCAATTTCTAAACCTACTTCAAGCCATCATATTTTAACTGAAAGCTAATAACAGTTTTTATTTTAGAAAGTATAAAGAAGATGATGAAAAACCTTGCTCATTATCTAAGCCTTTTTAATTATTTCTGCTTGGTTTACAGTTGCAGTCAGTGGACATAATATGTAAGGGAATTATTTATCCTTTCTTTCCTCATTTCATAAGATGTTAAAGAGTGTTTGAACCTTCTCATCAAAAAGAGATATGTTAAACGATGTCGCTGGCTTCCTCGGCGGTTAATAAGCGGCTATAACAGGAAAACAGACAGGAAATACTGACCGCGGAAGATTATGATATAATAATATAGTGTCATACTTCATTTACGGTGATGGTTTATTCATTGGGGTGATTAAAAAAACGCATGTTTTTAAATGAAAAATATTAGCATTTTAATTGGGGAATTATGTAGTAACTAACCTGAAAACTTATATAAAAATAAAATTCAACTTGTAAAATATAGCAAAAACAGCGTGTTTAATTCAATAAATTGGGTATAATAATATATTTAATAATAAAATACCTTTATAAATAGATGATTGCCTACCCTTTTTAACATACACTGGATGAAAGGAGTCATCCTTTGAACCAGAAAGAGACAAAGAAAAAAGTTAAAAACATTTATCTTCGAGCTTGCATACATTTGTAGAAAACGTTTTTGAAATAAAAAAAAAAAAAATTGGCAACCGCACCTTCCTCTTGTACCTACTTGAATGACGGTACTGTGCAGATGAGTGTTAAGGATGGAAGATTACATTTGTGGAAAACGTTTTTGAAAAAAAAAATTTTGCAACCGCATCTTCCTCTTGCACCTACTTGAATGACGCTACTGTGCAAATGAGTGTTAAGGATGGAAGATTACATTTGTAGAAAATGTTATATAAAAAAAATTGGCAACCGCACCTTCCTATTGTACCTACTTGAATGACGCTACTGTGCAGATAAGTGTTAAGGATAGGAGGTTCGCGGTTGGAGGGGAACTATGACCGCAGCTTACACACTGAATGTCGGAAAGCGGTCCCCGTTACATTGCACTAATTGCATGGTGGGAATTGTAATATTTGATACTGGTATTCATTTCCTAAAAGAACACGGAAATGCATTTTCTCCTCTAGATGGGTAGTTTCCTTATTCTCTCATCAAAGAAAGATGATGAGCGCGTCAACCGCCATTTGTGCAAAAAATGCTCAACTTCTGCTTCGTCAGTGAATCTTTTCCCTCTCTCAGTGGCTTGAGCATGCGGTAATCACAAGAGGATAAATAGAGCAATCTGCCCAAGGAGCAGCTTTGACTGGAAGGCAATAAGACATGTGCCTTCAAAGTGAGAAAGGGATTAGAAACCATCGGGTTGGGAAATATTTGGACAGCAGGCCAAGGTAACAGGAGAACTGCATGGAGGAAGGTCAAGAACTGCCTGAAGGATATAGATATACAGGTTATAATCGCGCAATATGGAGAAAAGATCTCATTAGAAGTGCAAACGGGGTTAAAAGCTTGATGGGGGATGGAGCAGAACATCAAAACTGGGGCCAGACTCATTTAACAGGGACCCGCCTAGTTTAGGGTTGGAGCATGGAGCAGATCAGGATCTCAGGTGAAAGTGACTGAGAATTTGCCCTTTATGTGGAAAGAAAGAGTCACGGCTGCACATCCTAGTGAACTGTAGCAGCACTGAGGTGTTGAGAAAAAAGTTTCTGCCGCCTTCCTTTACTGAATCTTAACAGAGGGCAAGGGGCATGGTGGGCTCTGCTGGCAGGCAAGGATGAGAAGCAGATAGGCAAATTAATGTCAAAGGTGAGACAGCTTAGGGGCATGAGTTTTATTAATGAAAGTGGATTTGTTCTTAATTTTGGGTGATTATTGTATTATATAAAATGTTTTAGTGTGTTATTATACTATTTCTTTGTTTACTAGAAAAGGCTGTGCCAGAGTCTTCTGGATAACTGAGTAATGGGGCCTAACAAATAAATACTGTTAAATATAGTTAGTTGAATGGCGAAAATTATTATGTTAATTAAAAACTTTTGTGTCATAGTGATTTAAAATACTGGCTTGGAATAGAACCAGGCCATATTGTGGTATTTGTAAACGTAGAAGCATTCAAGATATATTATAATTTAAAGTTTAAAAAAAAAAAAAATAAAAAAATAAAGAACTGTAAATGATACTGTAAAAAATTTTTTAAAAAATATAACAAAAAAGATTAAGATAGTGTTAGCTTTGTAATATGCTAATGTTATGTGGATTCCTACAAAATTACTCTAAAGTAGAGCACAGGAAACAGAAATTAAATTTTAGAAAAAATACATAGCATTCTAAGAAATAAAACTTTTCAGCATGTCACAAAGATTGCTGAAATAGGAATTGAAGTGCAAGGTAACTGAAGGGATAAAAGGACTGATTGTGAGAATGTAACAGCATAATGTTGGAATTCTGGGAACAACAACAACAATTATTATTATTATTATTATTATTATTATTATTATTATTATTATTGTTGTTGTTGTTGTTGCAGTCAGAGCCAAAGAATAATATATTTCCTTTCCAAAAATTAAGTTAAAAGTAATAACTTCTTTTGTAAATAGTTTGAGCAGTAGCAGTAGCAGTAGCAGTAGCAGTAGCAGTAGCAGTAGCAGTAGCAGTAGCAGTAGCAGTAGCAGTAGCAGTAGCAGTAAAGGATTCTTATATGTTATTTCATAATTATAATGTGCGCTCTATAAAGACTCTTTTTAACAATAATTAACAGAAATATTCATAATCATTTTCAAAAATATATATGAAACTATCGGATTTAAAAAATTAAATTGTATGTTTACTATTTGCTCCCTAACTGAATTTAATATCAACATGAAACTAAATGTGGTACAATGATCTCCAAGAGGAATGACCTACCTAAAGTATTAACATTGACAGCACTTATTGTTAGTATATTAAACAACTATTACACAACTGATACTGATACTTAAAAACAGAAAAGCAAGCTTTGGCATATTCTGTGAAGAATTCTCTCAATGTATACCTTTGGGACAGCATGCTAACAATTTTGATGGTGAAATAATGTCCATTAGAGTAGCTTTAGAAAATTTACTGTGTAGATCTAATATAAATAAAAAAAATGTTATCTTAAGTAACCATAAAAATGTACTACAAAGTATAATGAATTACCGTTACCCACCAACGTACACTGTAAATAAAATAAGAAAACTATATCATGCAATCCAAATCAGAAATATAGAAATAGTTTTACAACAGATCCTGATCATATTGGATTAAAGGGAAATGAGAATGCTGATTGATACTTTAACACAAAAAGGAGCCACCATGAAATTAAAACCAACTTTTGACTTAGAACTTTCTTCTAAATTGAAACTCATAAAAAGATTAATAACTGAACAAGAACAATAAAAACTTAAAAGGGAAAAACTACAAGAAGATCTAAAGACTTTCAAATACCTTTTATTAAAACCAAGAAAAATTGGATTTCTCCAAATTCACTCGTTGGACATGATTGCCTGTCAGAACTTCTCTTCAGAGAAAATTAATCAAGGACATTGTGTAAGGACATGAATACTATCCTATGCAAAGAACATTTACTGAAATGCAGCCAACTAGATAGCAACAAATACATGAAAAATAATTTCAAAGCTCTTTATTGGGAAGCTAGGGAAAAAATGATAAATATTAATATCCCCAATGACCACTAGCAATCAACTAACCAATGAACTATTTAATTTAATATTTAATGTATGTGTGTATGTATGTATGTATGTTTACTACCTTAAAAGATTTCAGGATTTACTGCCATTAGTTTACCAGTCAATTTTAACTTAAAATACTTATTGACACTTTAAAATAAATTGCTTTTTAGCATTTCAAATGTTTCAATGCTTCTAAAATCATGCATTTAAATTACTGTAGGAGAGCTACTTGGTGAGGAATGCAAGTCTTTGTAATATACAATGGTATTTGGATAACATATAGTACTCTATTTCTTAAAGTGTAAGACAGCAATTTGCATAATTTATTATGGTTAAGAATGCATTTAACATTCTATTATAGATTTAAAATATTTAAAATCCACTATCTCTTTCTTGTAACACAATTGAAATATGATAAAACTTTTTGATACCCTTAGTTATGTTATGTAAGTTACTTGCTTTCCATTCTTTGGCAGGAGGATAACCGTGTGTTCAAATTCCAACTCCACCACCCCATCCCTTCATCTCAGAAGTGCCCCTGACTGGGAATGCAAGCACAAATGGCCAGTCCTTAAATAAGTCTGAAGTACCGACATATCCACCTGCGACCCCAACAATACAATTTAATCTAATAAATATCATTTGGAGGTCATTACATTAGCTTTCTTGCAGACCAGTAAAATGCAGAGATATTGTTAGCATTTTAGAGTACTGTTTACTTCTTGTATATCAGAAGGTGACTATTATCCATTACAGTGTTGAATTCTTTGCAGATTGTGCATCAGCAGTTGTGTAAATACTTATATAATTGGCATGTTTGGTTACGAGTCTAAAGATTGCAGTAGCCTCTTCTCTGGGTTTGCTTGCTCTTTGGAAGTAAATCTAATGCATTTCATATTCTTTTTGGGGATTGGATGAATTTTTTTTATTTAGGTTTCAATATGTCACCTACTGCAAGTTGTGGTGCTATTATAGTTAGTTTTTTGAGTTATTTTATTTATGCATTATAATTTAATATCCTAACAGTGATATAAATTTATGTCTAATTAATTTGTATTAGAATAACATAATATTCTAGAGCAATAAATAAGCCCATTAACCTCTTGTGGATTATGGACAAAAGAAAAACTGTTCAACCAAGCAATAAATAACTTGCATTTACAAAATAACATTTTCACTTCCTTAAAACCACTTGTAGTAGTAGTAACAGAAATAGATCTCAGTTACCACTCAAAAATGATAATGCTGTTGAATGTGTCAAGTGCCATAAATTTGGTCAACATTTAAGAAAATATATTTAATGTTTTTCTGCATCTCTCTTTTTTAATATAAAATATAATTTAATTAAAAATTAATTGTATGACATTCTGTTTTAAAGATATATTTATCCTCTGTTGTGAAATTTGATTATTCCTAAACTCTAGACATTTTTAGGATTATCCAGTATTATGCTAATGGTAACCGTACTAGACAAATGTTCAGAAATTATTCCTGTTACTTCCTATGCCTCTTTTGCTAAAGCAGCCTTCACTTCCATGAACAACAGTTTTCTTATTCAGAATTGTGGCAGCAATGTGCAACTTTTGCTCTATTATATAAACAACAAAGAATAATAATCATGCTTTTCTATCTTTGTCCCTTGTGTGTGCGTCACAGTGTTATCACCTGCTACTCACATTGACCTTCATTGTGTCATTCTAGCAGAAGTATGTTCCCATGTGTTGACAACTATCTTTATGTTTACTGTCATGCAAGTGGCTTGCCTATTCATACCAAACTTCACTTCTGATTTACACAACAAAGCTTTATTGCCACCATTCTCACAGACAGAAGTGGAGTGGAATGATCAACAAAAAATAAGACACTTTTTCCTCCACCACAATTTAGTAGCTGGGACATTTCGGTTGAAGCCAGATAAAATCTTGGTCTTTCACAATTAACAGGAAAAAAATTCTTTTACTGAATTTATAATTAAAGATAGTAGCTAAATACGCAAGCCTAAAGTTTGGTCAAAAGCCAAAGTTCAATGTACATGCCAACAGATGCAACAACCTTTTCACTAGAGCAGAAATGTTTACTGCACATGCAGCCAACAGCATGCTGAGGTAAAAATAGGTCATTGTTAAATTTCTATTGCATGCACTGAAGAAACAGGCATACTTTTAAAGCATATTTTCAATATTCCAAATTAAGTAATTTCTTTCGCAAGATTTTTATTTCTATTAAAAATCTATTAAATTAAAATTCTATTAAAAAAAATTAAAACAAAATATTTTTCACAATTTTGATGTACCATAACTTGACAGGGACAAGTAGAAAATTTGGGCTCTGTATGTTATACGCAGAGTGAGGTGTGGGGTCAAACTGAAGGGCACAATTATCATACTATTTTTGCTTTTTTAGGGAATGCAAGCATGTCAATAAATAAAGAAATAAATAAATTCAAGCTACTGTAGCATGAGTATATCTGAACAACAAATATATTCCCTTTTGCAAAACACTGCTTTTAGGAAATGAATGACACGCTAAGCAAATATTTATGTATTTTGCATATGATATTATTGTTATTATTATTATTATTATTATTATTACATTAAATAGAATGCTCCAAGGATGCTATAGAGAAAATTCAAATTTGTAGTTTATACAAACATCAACTACTGCAGAAACATAAAATAAATAAAAATTCAATTCAATAAAAGATGCAAATTGTGTAATAATTAAGTAAATAGGGTGAAAGGTAATTATATAGCGGCAGCATATTTTAATTTCCAACAGGTTAACTAAGGTAGTTTCAACAAAACTGAGAATCTGGCAGCTTCATCAGAACATAAAGAAAAACACAACTTTACTACTGCCACCATATTCTTACACTCATTGATGAACAATTTGAACTAAATCTGTCAAGTGATGTCTCATTATGCAGCTCACCTGGGCCCTGTGTCACAAAAGTATGGTCTAATGCATACAAGTGTATTAATGCAGGTCCTTGTAAAGTACAGTCTTGTAACTTTCTGTTCCATGAAAGAAATGCTACACTGGTAAAGTATTAGTAAAAAGTTACAAGTGAGTCATATAAGAGTAAAATGGAGGAATGCTGTTGCCATACTTTGCCATACCTTTGAATTAGATTATATCCAATCTTTAGGGATTTTTAAAGCACAGAGCGTACTATTATCATTCCTGAAAAATGGATCTTGTTTTTTTCTCAAACATAATGATAATTTAAATACTATATATTTACCATTGACTATATATTTCAAATGTAATAATATACTTTGAGACAATGGTCCCATAAGGCTACATTCAGGAGCATCAATTTCAGCTGTCGAGAGATGGCAGAAGATTGGAACTTCCCAATTGCTCTCGGTCACTTATAGATCCTTTATTTTTATTTATATGTTGATATTGCTAGACAATTATGTTTTTAAAAGCAAAAAACTGGGAACACTGTACCAAAATATATTATTTTAAAAGAGAATAAAGAATGAAAAGAAATATTTTGGTAGCAAGAGCCTTGAAAATACATTAACTAAGATGCTGATGTGAAATGTGCATTTGGAACAGGAAACATCATAAGCCACATTTTATTTGCACTTAACCTAACAAATACTTAGCACATTTGAATCAACTGGCTTCCAAAATCATTAAAAAGATAATACATTTTGCGATAGTATTTGAAGTTATCAATGTTCCTACATTTATAGAGAAAGTTATACAAAATATCAGTGCCCGATTAATGCTAATACTTCTGTGAAAATTCACTTGTGCATTTGTAAGTATGAAGTTGTAAAGTACAAGCATAGCAGAAATTTTTGTAGAACAGAATTTTAGTAATAACTACAAATTACAAGTCCATACACTTGTAACGTATTAGACCATACTTTTGTGGAACAGGGACCTGGAATAGCTTGGGAAAAAAAGTTTTTAATGTTGCATAGCTGCGATGTGTTAGATAAAATTATTATTATTGCCATATTGTGAATCATAATGCAAAATGTCTTGGATTGTTCGGCCTTTGCTATGCCACTCTTGTATCACATTCTTTGAACTCCACCATTCCAATTACACTTCTTCTCTTGCCAATAACGTGTATTTTCTCCTTTGTGGTGGTGATTATAGCTCCAATTGACAGTACTCTTTATCAAAGTATCTAATGAATAATAATTGTGCATTATAGTTAAAGAAACACAAATTCCACTTCACTTTTTTGCCATTTGGGATTGGTCACTTCTCGTTTCTTTTCATTGTTGATATATTGACAAATACATTTTTTTGTTTAGCACTGGCAAGACTGCAACATGTTCCCAAAAAATATTGAATTGTTTTGATATCTTTAATGCAGATATATTAAAAACCAGAGTCTTAACTTCATGATTCTATAATGCCACTAATAACCATTGGATGAGGGATTAACAACTGCTGGTAGAATTGTAGTATGTCAAGAATGTTGGAGTGGGTGAGATAGGTTCTTCAATCAAGCTACAATTGGAACAACAGAGCATTACACTAGAAAAAATGAAGTAGCTTAAAGTTCACTGCATAAATAGGTAAATATCAGTGTGTACTCTTGTTTAATTCCTTTAATTATTTATAAAGAAACTAGATTTTGATGTAGTTTTGTCATTGTATATATAAACTTACAGCAGCTTGTGCAAAATTATAGTGTACTGGGAACAGTATTTAAAATATACAGGAAATATTATGAAAATTGTGAAAGTGAAATTTCTGCAATACTTACAATATTAAACTATGATAAATAAATTGGAAATAATCATTCTAAAACCTTTGAAATATTTTATAAATATTATATGAAGCATGACTTGTGAGTGATATTGACTAATAGTGGCATAAGCAACAAAATGGCCAGTCCTTGAGCAAGGCTGGAGTACAAAAATATTCTCAAAGTTCCTAACAATACAATACAATATAATACAATCCAATCCAATCCAATCCAATCCAATTCCAATTCCTTACTAACTACACATATAAAACACTCTTCTTTAACTGTACTTTAATTTTTTCTAAACAATTGTAGAATTTGTTCATTATCAGTTACTGCAATTACAAAATACTGTGATTTGGAAACAAGATTTTCTAAAGTATACCTCTTCTTGATTCAGCACACATAGGATTTAACTTTCAGTCGGTACTACCTACAGAAAATGCACTTCCGTCAACTTCTATGCTTTCCATCACCTCGTCACTTACACAGAACAGAAATCTATTAAGTTTATCAAAGATCAGTAATGCCACAATAATAAACTGAGTAACTCAAAAAATGATGAATGTTTACTAAACTGCTGGAGCAAAATGCTGTGAATTTTTAAAGCAGAAAATACACAGATATAGACAACTTATATTTAAAATAAAACAGTATTCCTACTGCAACTTTCCCATAAGGCCAAAGATTACTTTGGGTTTCTAACACCCAATTGATCTTGAATTGATTCAAGGGCCTAATTTGACGTCAAATTATTGCTTGTATCATAATATCACAAGTGCATTATTTTCTGCATATGTATTTAAATTTCACATCATGGATGCTCTCCATTTTATGAAAGCTGAGATGCTATGCCAACAGATGCATGGGTTTGTTAACATAGCACAAATGCTGTTCTACTCTTCCTTTGTAACTAGTCCACAAAATATCTGCTCAATTCAACCTGTTATTTTGGTTACTAATAAATAAAATGATCAATAAATATATGTAAAAGTTTTTAAGCATAATAAAAATTTTAGTTATGGATGAACTGCTGTACTAATAATAAGACACTGTGGTCATTGAGGGTCTAATAGAGAGGTGCTTGCTTCAATATACACATCTTGCTCTTTCCACCCCAGTCCTTGTCCAGTCAGTGTCTTATATCTGCCATTATGCCCCAGATAAGTGCAGAAGGATATAATGTTTGTTTACAGTATATGTCAATTTTCAGGATTTAATTACTTACAATTAAAATGAGTGGAGGGAGAAGAGTCAAGAAAGGTACCAGATTTACCAGGAGGGACACTTTTGGGAAGTTGTAGTGAAGTCACAAGAAACATGCTTGCAATAGATTTATTACATTCACCCAGCAGTACATTGCTAGAGCTCTGAATGCTATGCTAAAATCTCTTCTATAAAACAGTTGAGATTTAATGCTGAGAGGTTCAAGATTTCAAAAATGTCCTGTTCTTTAAATTCTGTTGATATTTCAATATAACAGACTTAAAATAAGTAAACTGAATTCTCCCTACTTTTTTTAAAAATGTTATTTTATTGTCATTTATCTATATTGCCAATATAAGCTTTATCATAAATTGGTTTTCCATGTTTACAAGATATTTATAAAGTGAGCTATTTGAAAATGTGCTTCATATGAATGAATGAATAATTTATTGCTTTGAAATATATACTAATACACACATTAAACTGCCCCATTCTATTTGGCCCTGGTGACTAAGCTGGGCAGTCCACTAAATTTGACAATTACATGTTACATAGTATTTAATTCTTACATTTATAGTACTATTCTTACATTATTATTTCTGTTGTCTTTTAAAAACCTATTTCCATTTATTTTTTACTTTATCTAAATATTGCCCAATGCTCTTACAATTCTCTCTCTCTCTCTCTCTCTCTCTCTCTCTGTCTCTCTCTCGCACACGCGTGCGCACACACACACACACACACAGAGACAGACAGATATATATATATTCATATAATTCTTATGGAATTTCAACAAATCTCCATGGATCCTAAGTTTTTTTTTCTAATTATTTATAAATAAGTGGAGGCTTTTTCTCTATCAACAAGAATGTCACAGAGCCTTAGGCATAGCTATTCCTTGTTTTTTTTATTTATTTTTTTCATATTTTTCTTTTTTTGTTACAATCTAACATCCTGCATAACAATGAA
Organism: Metallyticus violacea; assembly: GCA_030762175.1. Classification (NCBI taxonomy): domain Eukaryota; kingdom Metazoa; phylum Arthropoda; class Insecta; order Mantodea; family Metallyticidae; genus Metallyticus; species Metallyticus violacea. The sequence goes on from CM060832.1 coordinate 31,427,551, forward strand.
GGTATAAAGAGATAATGAAGATAAATGTTTAAATGAAATAAGAGCACAAATGAGCCCAGAGTTCACAATGCTTAAAGTACATGACATTTATCTTTTCATGATAAGTAAAACTGCTAGAAGAAAATCTTAACCAGGCAACTGACCTTAAGGGATTTGAATCTAGTACCTCTGGATTTGCAGGCAGACATTCTGACCATTGTCTTTAAGCCAGTGTCCACAAGCACTAATGCTGTCCAGATTTGTCCTCTGTGTTTAGGAAAAAAGTTGGACAAAAGTATTAAGTACAGTAAAAACCTCAGTAAGTTGCATCTGTTTGTTAAGCTATCCTGCATTATATGCTCTTTTCTCCTGGTCCCCTGACATCCCTACAGTTACTTAAAATACATCATTTAATATGCTGTCTTTTCTCATCTGAAAATTCTTAAAATACCAGATTTTAAATAATGAGAAAGTCTTCTGTGGAATTTCCAATTACTGTTAGTGCCTGCATGTCAAGAGCATGTTGGAGTCTAAAGTTGGTGAATACAAAATACAGGAAATTTTCCCTTTACATCTGCAGTGTACAGTCTGGTCACCTGGTTGTAATTAGTTTTACATTCCAATGTCTTTGACTGGTCAATGATGTACATATTGTTTGTTTGTGAAGTATCTTGTTAATGCAATCATGTGCTTTTGTTTAATAGCATTTACTGCCTGTATTTACTCTTGAGACATTACAGGCAGTGATAATAAATGAGATGATACAAACTGGGAAAGGTTTTTTTTTAGGGGAAAATGTGTTCCAGGTTAAGATACCTCCTCAACATTTGCCTTTTAAGCAAAATGAGGAAAACCTGGAACAAACCTGTCAGGGGGGGGTTGGAGTCAAACCCCAGACCTCTTGCTGAAGAATATATGCTCCAAAGAGCTAAGCCACCTGTGGTGATGTGCAAGCTTATGTAAATCCATTTGACTATGAAGCCTGCCGCTTTGATTTATAGATATATTAATGTTTCTAGTTGTCAATTATCTAATGCTACTTATATTTAAATCATGTTGAAAATGTAAATATTCACAGTGTTGGTACAAGTACACAAAAAACTACAATTAATGACTTTTTCAGAGAGAAACATACTTTTGACATGACAATGTACTTATGATTTTCAATTTTCCATAAATGCAAATTTTAATATTGCAACAACTCTCCTTTATTAATATATGTATTTCACATTACATTGTTTAGATAAATGTGTATGCTGTATAAGCTCCTCATATTAAAACAGAATCCTAAAATTAGCCTGTCCCACTAATACACAGTTCTGTTTAATACACTGTCATTATCCAGTCCCTTGAAGAGCCTTACTGAGGTTTACCTGTACTTCCATATTCTCTGCATATGTGACTGATAAAGACTGACATTAGAACCTACTACATCGTATAGGTGGTTCATGTGGACTGCAAATTAATAAACAGCATTATTTTAGATATCTTTAATTTACCTCTGAGAAAATAAATATAAATGAGTAGTGCATATATTAACTAACTGATTTATCTAATGAATATTATTTCCATGTTTTGCATTTCCCTTTAGCAGAAGTACCAGTTACATATTTCTCTGTTACAAAATTTAAAATGAAACTTTTAGGAATTGCTCTAAGCTCTTTAAATCAAAATATATAATCTCTCATGCAAACAATGTGTTCATGCTACATAATATAGATCTATCAACAACTTCAAATCACTGAAGCATGTACAATCTACCAGATACACATTCAGACACCCTAGGATCCATTCTAATGAAGAAATAAACCTGCAAATACTTGCTACAATGCTTAACTTACTAGGCAATTAGTACAAAATCATTAAAAACTATAAAGGAAAGCTATATGTACTCACTGAAGTAGTTAAGAGCTTCGCGGATTTGATCCGGTGTAAGGTTAAGATCGACTTCGTCAGGTTTTAGTGCAGGGCTTGGGATGTACCAGTCTTCGTTTTCGTATCCTAGAAAACAAAATCAAGCATAAATAAAATATTATTTTCCCAAAACATAAAGATAAAGCAACACCATGTTAAAAATCTAATAAGTGAGCTATCTAAGTATCCACCAGTGTATAACATAAAATGATTATGTCTTGAATCCATGCAAGTAAAATTTTAAAATTGAGTATAATAACTGTTTTAAATAATTTAAAAGAAGCACAGAGAAAGAATTTGAAATTGAATAGATAGATAGCATTTATTATCAATAGATTTGTTGATAATCTGACACTATCAAAGAAAAGAACAAAAATACTATTTACATATTTATACTACTTTTAATACATGATAATTCATTTATGCTGTACAAGGTTTTATTTATTATATATCTCTTCTGTTTATTTTTGAAATGTGTGCCATAGTACTGTTTTATCTAGTCAGGCAGTTTGTTGTTCAGAAGTAGTAAACCCTTGACATTGGGATCTTTTTCTGAAGCAGCTTGTCTAAAATAGTAATTATTGTGTCTTGTGTTATGATAATGAATAGTTGATTCTGAGATTTTGTTTTTGAATTGCTAAGGTTATCACTTTATATATTTACAAAGGGAATAAATTGTAAACATTTATCTTTAAAAGTTTCCCTGCATGACTCCCTAGCATTTAGGTGATAACCCGAGATGATAAAGAGCACACAAATCAACAACTTTTGTACTTTCTATTTTTGATAGACTTTTAGGTCAAGTTGTTTGTTTGATTAATAAAATGAAATTGATGTATTGTAAGTTTATTTAAGCTGATTAATTGTATAATTTTTTAATTTTGATTTGAATGAAATATTAGGAAGACCTCTCTTTTGGAATTGCAGTCATGCTAAGAGTATATCAATGGGGTTCTGGCCCCACTAATATTGGGAATGAATATTTTATTGGTTGATTTAAATTGACTGCTAGGAATTAATGTATTGAATACTTGAGATTTTGCAATTGATTATATTATGTTAGTAAATTCATTCAAATACTTTCCAATAAATATGTTAGGTTTACCACTCAGTATTTTCATAACTGCAGTTTTCAAGAGATATGTACTTACTGCGCAGAACTAGAATGTAATTAACACGAGGGTAGCTTTTAGCAACTGTAATATAATGATCATGCTAAAACCTGGCATCAAATATACAAAAGTTTCTAATTTTATAAATTTTACCATGGTCATCTCTGTAGTGATGGTGGAGCAAATCATTTTGATACTGGTAAGGTTTATGACCTTGTTTATTAATTCGGACACCATGATTTACTAAAACAACCAAGTTTAACTCAGTTCCTACATGGGAAGTTTGTGATGGACAAAGAGGCCTAGATTTTTTCTTCAGGTGCTTCAGTTTTGCTTCATTTAGCACAATGAAATCTGCCAAAGTTATGGGACTAGAAAAGGGACTGTGCAATTATCCTATACTGCATATGTGGAAATCCTATCTCATTTTGACAACTGAGTTGTGTTTAGATAATACAATTATAATAAATTCACATTGTCTGCCTCAACTATCTGTATGTTTTAATCATATTATTTCACTTATTTTAGCCTCCCTACATTACATCTGTGAGTAGTGCTATCTAATTCATTGCCAGTTAAGGAATTACACTGTAGTTGTTGGTACACACATGAGACAGAGAGAGAGAGAGAGAGAGAGAGAGACACACACACACACACACACACACACACAGATGAAAGGAAGAGAAAAAAAAGAGCAATCGATTGATAAATTAATTCAATACTATTTTAACTAATGTGGACTTTGAAATTAAGCTATGTTAGTACATTGGTTATAAGCTATATTTGTTTGATGTTTTCCTTATTTACAGTAATGGTTTTATAATTTTAATGAAATAAGTTTAGTGGAATTGCCACAGTAAATGAAAAGTTAATTCTGAACACCTGCTACAATCAGCCTAAGCAAAATATTTGTAAGTATGTATATGAGAGTTATATTCAGAGGTAAGTGATATATGGTACCTTAATCATGCAATGAGTAAGTCATTTCCCTATTGCAAGAAAAATATCAAAATTCCTTTTTATATTTTGAAATATAGTAGATAATATTCTACAACTTCCAAGCTATTTTCCACATTATATTTTTCCAACCATTTTTGGTATCATAGCACCCCAGCGGACTATGTGTCTACAAAGCACAATTTTACACAACCATTGTGAATCAGAATTGGAGAATAATCTCACTGGATAGGGAAAAATTTACCTAAAAAAAAAAAACCCTCTGTAAGCCTTGCAAACTTTGTTGCAGTTTTTTTAGGAAGAAGTAATTGCACTTCTGACTTGCCTTGAATTCTGTGAGAAGAGTACAGAGTACATATTCATCTTCACAGACAGTCAACCTGCACTTGGTGGACTAAATCCCAATCAGTCAACCCTAGATCTGTATGAGTATGTCTCCAAGCTCTCATTAATCTTTCCACAAAGAATCAATTAGATCTTTATAAATATTGTACTTACAAAGCTGTTGACTATGGAGTCTAATATATTCTAAACTTAGGTATTCATTTTTTACACTAATAAATAAGTAAGTGGAGTTAAATGTAAAAAGTAATACCTAAGTTTAGAATTACAACTTTGTTAGGTGCCAACACAGGACCAGAACCCATCTGCAGCATTAGCAAGAATTTAATCAATGGATAAGAGAGAACATCAGATAAGACAAAGGAATGTTCTCGATAAGGAAATGGGCAAAATTCCTACTAAAATACCTGATGGTTCGCTGGCTAAAGTCCTAGTGAGCAGGGATATGAAGCTATTGAAATGATTACTGGATTGGCCATTCAAAAAATACCTACAGACAATGGGATTCTACCATGAAAATCCCACAGGTCATCTACATGAACAGACTGATGAGACTGCAAAGTACATCTTACTAGAGTTTGAAGCTCTGGAAAGACAAATAATATCTCTATTAGGATATAGTTTTTTAGGATATGTAATTCCTAAACTTATAAGAAAGATTCTAGAGCTCACTAAAGCTCTAGATCTGAAAGTACAAAATTAGGATATAAGGAGTGCACAAAGGGCTCCTATGCCAAAGTACTTGAATATCTTCAACATCATATAAATGTAAATTGTAGCAACAGTTTTTGATGTCTTGTCTGTACCATGCCATGTCCTGTTTATGCAACTATTTTTCACTGTGATTTTCACTTCATCATTTTCAAATCATTGGCCTCCACAGTAAGGTCAGGAGTATAAAGTGGATGGCAGAAAATTTTCCTTTAGAATTTCCTCCATTCTTTATGTGAGTGTAGGTGAGCACTATCATATAGTAGCAGATCTTTGCGAGTCAAAAAAGTTCAAGGTTTTTCCATTTGATTATGGCGCTAGATTGTGTCAGCACATCAGCATTCATTGTGGTCCTGTGAGACTAGTGCACAGCAAAGCCCTGACAGTCCTTAAACAATACAATTGGCCTTCTGCTGTATTGTTTGTCATGCATGTTTTCACATCATTCCATGAGCCATACATGCCAAAGTTAAACTATCTGAGTGCTCATAAACTCGTTTCTACAGAGGTTAACTCATGATGGATATTTGGAGCAGTTTTGTTTTTATGTAAAAACATGAATACATGCAATTCACATTTGGACATACTTTGCACACCTCCAGGATGTCTGATTAACTGCCAAAGTAATACATACCAATTAATGAAATTGTTTCAGGGCTGCCAACATGCTCTAATGAACCACTGTCTTTAGGCGAATATAATGTGCCATCGAATGTAATGCACACCTCAAATTCGAAACTTAAATTATAAAAAAAAAATTTGGCATATCATATGGCATCTTAGAGATAAATCAGTTTGCTTGTTTGCTTCATAAACAATCAGAACATAGACTTTTTAATTGGAATATTGTTACATCCTGGAGCACATAGGACAAAATCTGTCACTTGGTGGATAGTTGGTGCAGGTTGGTGTCACTAATCATGGTTGCCTGTTCTTCCTTTCATGTATGAATTCCAAAACTTTTTCTTCAATATCAAGATGTCTTCCTTTGTAAGGACCAGTGAATTTCTTCCTACTGTAAATAATGCCAATTTCTGTTGCCATCACAAGAAAACGTTGCTCTCAGCTACATTGAACTCTCTTTCTGCCTTTCTGCTACCATTATTTTCAGCATAAAGAAAAATTACTTAATGCTTGAAAGTAGCATCATATAAAGTTTATATCTGTTTGCCCTCCATTTTATAACTATCTACTATTTAAATGTTATATGCAATTATAGGCCAACAACAAATGTAATGAAGTCAAGAATTGAAGCAATGCATTATGAAGTAATAAACAATAAACTGAAAGAAGTTACTGGCAATTTATGGAATGGATTTGTGCTAGAATCTAATATGCCATTAAATCTAATATGTACCACAATTTTGAATATATTTGGAGAAAAAGACATGCATTAGATTTGCACAAATATAGCATTTTATTCAAGACACTTTATTGTTACTGTTTGTTTTTCAGAGATACCACGATTGTGGTAAGTGGAGCAAAGAATATTAAATTGACTTACTAGCTAATTAACAATATATTAATTGCTTCACTGTATTAGTTCTGATGCGAAATTAAATTTAATAAGGAAACTAATTAATTAATGACCTAGGTATTAAGATTGCTGCAAAATTTTCTTGCAAAGTATTTAATATTCAGTCTATATAGTGCCAATTAATTTCATATTTTGCTTGGTTTATGAAAGGGTAGATTTTCAGCAACGTTTGAAAAAAATAATTATGCATATTGGTTACATACTGGGATCATTATCGTCGTCTTCGTCATTGTGGTGGTGGTCGTCGTCATGGTTGTAGTAGCAGTAGCAGTAGCAGTAGCAGTAGCAGTAGCAGTAGCAGTAGTAGTAGTAACAATAATAACCAAACAATTTAACAATGAAAACTATGTTAACCTGGTACAATTAGACCTTGTATAATCTTTTGAGTGCTTGAAACAATGTTGTAACATGCTTCTGATAACATATAACCATGGAAATTGAAGCTTCTCGAAGGAATTTACCATAGAAATCAGAGCTTCTTTAGGAAGAAGGAATGCTAGTGCAAGCACGATCTCTTATTTTATTTCATCAGCACAGTAAGAATCTTCTGTGTATCCAAGGTTGAATTTAAGGATGTGATATAATTAATTTTGAAAAAACAAGGTAATGATAATGCAATTTCCACCTTTCAAATATGAATAATAGATAAACACTGAAAACAGAGCAGAATGACACAATGCAGCAAAAATTGGAATACCTGTATCAGATAACAGATTTAAAACTTCTGATAACCCTACTTTCATGTTCTTACTTCAGTAGATGCATCATTAGCTGATAGCCTTAAATATTTGAATGCTAATGTGACACTAATTTTATAGTATAGTATAGTAGCATGCTAAGAACCCATCTATACCTTCAGATGAACTACACCCCTGAATGCTCATGCTAGAAGATAATTGATATTATGATGCACAAATCAAGTTTTGTTTATGTTATCATTCATTTTTATGGTGATAATACATACTGATGCTATATTTCTGATTATATAAGGGGAAAGATATCCTTTTCATTACTTTCACAAACATTTAGACAAAATTCCTAATTCTTGAATAAAGAGAGAGTGGTAGAAGGTGAGGGGAAAGAGAGAAAGCATGAATAAGGGTGCATTTGTTATTTACTGAAATGCTAGGCAATAATATTAAAAATGTATTAGAACACTGCAAATGTTCATAGACCAACCTGTCACTATAGGGCCTGACCATATTAAGTAGGTGATAAACTCCCTTTCCTTTAATGCATTCTACACCCTCTGGATTAATATTTCAATCTCCCTGAAAAAATTGTCCAAAGCTTTGTCTACAAAATGATGGAAAATATCATCCATAGTTCATGAATTTCTACCCTCAAAGGTCAAATTTCAGTTTTGAAAACTATAACCCAGATATTGCATCTGGGTTATATAATGAATGATTCAGCTCCTGGAAGCCAAGCAGCCTTGGCAACAGCAGCCATGTGGAACGGTGTGGTATCTTGCAGCATACAAACTCTTTGATTCAGTATTCCATTCTTCTTTCTCCTGATAGGCTGTGCAATTATGCAAAATAATCATTGCTGAGTTCCTTTCTTTGAAATCTATCATCAGAATTCCTCTGCAGTCCCAAATTTTTTTTTCCCTGATTTTCTTTCTGGACTATGTGATCTTGGCCTTTCTATGAAAAGCTCACCCTTCTTCCACAAAATCATTGACTCTATTTTTGAAAGATGGCCATAGTAGAGGGCCATTTTCATCCTGATAATGGATTCCAATATTGTCCTTTTGTTACCATGCTAAAAGATTCAAAAACATTTGACAACATTCCACATGCACGTGTATTTGAGCCCATTTTGCATTGACTTTATGCATATGCAAATATTAATGAAGGATGGGAAACACAGTTGTTTTAGAAAGCTTCAATCCTGCAGCTAATGCATTTGTCATTCAGAACATGGTCCTGTTTCAACACATCCTCTAACCTAGTCTCATGTGGATTATCTTCAAAGGTTTATCCATCCAAACAAAATAATTTTGACCACTTCTTCACATGGTAGTATTAAGGGAAAGCTTCCCCATACACACTATCAAGACGCTGATCAATAACTCTGGGTGAAAGTCCTTTCTTTTCTTTTGCTCTGTATTCAATTTTGAGCATCACAATATTATGCAACATGTCTAACTTAATACAAACTTCTTCAAGCAAATTAATGATGAAGTTAGAAAGAAAATGTAGTGTTTACACTCCTGAAAAATATGAGTATCAGACAGCATGAACACTGCAATAATGAATAATGGTCTGTCAGGCCAGAAACTTATGAACCATACATTGATGATGATTTTGATAATAACAAGGAATGAATGATTTGCACTGTATGGTAAAAAGTGCTAGGATTCAACTGTGACTATACTCCACCTAGTAGAATTCAAAACTCCATCTCAACTTTGCATTTGGCTTTAGCTAGATATCCAAGACTTTTCAAAGCTTTCATATCCTATATCAGTCATTGCCAAATACTGCATTTGGACATATATCTTTGGTCAGAAGCAGTGATGAGATCATAAGTCCACCCTCTTCTTACCCCTTCGCTGCATCAGAAGTTGAGCAGATCACACTCCTTAATGCCACTTTCAAAGGATCAAAGAAATGTTTTTAAATACAAATTTCAAATAGCATGGAAGGAAGAATTCTTCTTTTAAGCTGATGGGGAAAAAGTTAGATGTAATAAAATGAAAAAGGAGCATTTTAAGAAAAACGTATGACATCATTATTATTCTTATAATAAAGACCATGATGTACTTACGGGCAAGCTCTACCTTTCCTTAAAAATAAATTTAAAAACTAAAAATTGTTTCCTTTTGTTTGATATTATGAAAATAGAATGTACTTTGATATCATAAAACGTATTAATAAATATAAATCTCTACACAATTTGAAAGAATCAAGGTTATTACATTGCAGAAGCAACAAAAACACCTACTATGAAACAAAAACAACTATTACTAGTTATTTTGTTGCTTGGCAGATTGCAAATTATATGAAACCCTCTACCAATGGAGATTTTGTTATTATAAGACTTGTTTGGATGGTGTTATAGAAACTATGTGCCCTGAGCAAATTGATAATTTCAGTAGGATTAATTTATTCAATAATATTGTTAAAAGAAAGGTTGAAATATTTCTAAATTAACTGAAAACATAATAAAAATGAAAGTTTCTCACTTCATAGTTTATTCTCTGGCATTGAAGAAAGTACAGATATAAATTATAAGGTACAGTTAGCTGTCTTCATTCGATAGGTGAATGAGGTGTTTCTCTTTAAATGAATATCTTCTAGATATAATCACACTTATGGAAAATAACACAAGAAAAGAAGTGTTTCAGGCACTGAAAGGTGTAATAGAAAAAGAGAACTTAGATTAAATTTAAAATTGATTTTGTGTCAGAACTAATATAGTGAAGCAATTAATTTGATCTTAATTAGACAGTAAGTCAATTTAATATTCTTATGCTCCACTTGCCATTGAATTATAAAGTACATGTTTCACAGGCCTTTGCCCACATCATCATCTGGCAGTTGACACACAGCTGATGATGTGGGCAAAGGCCTGTGAAACATGTTCTGTGTAATTCAATGGTAAGTGAGCAAAACAGCATTAAATTGACTCACCATATAATTAAAAATAGAACTTAGATTTTTACAAAGTACATGTAAAAGATCTTTATTATCAGATGCAAGTCTCTACGCACACTAACTGTGGCTGATTATAGTAATACTCCTGACGTTAACAGTCAAGATGTGTGAAAATCTTGTTTTCATTCATGGTGAATATCACATATTTTGTTTATTAATGATAAAATATAAATGAAGAGTAGTTAACATAGGTACAGAATAAGTGATTAATAGTAGACCATTAATTTGAACTTAATTTGGAAGTCTAGCAGTGTAAAGTATCTGTTTCCTATCATGGTTAATAATTCATTCATTAAATTTGTCTATTAATGTTAAAAATAATGAATATGAGCTGCTAATTAACATTGAAACAGACTAAGTGTTAATAATTTGATTAATCCATATATTTTTTTATTTACAATGTCAGTTTGCTGCTGCACTATTCCTTAATGTTTTGTAAACTTGCATTTCTATTATGTTGCCATTTCATGCAGTTTGCAGACACTGGCCTATATCATCCAATTTTATTTGTCTTAGCAAAGTTGTCTTCTTAAATTAAAATGTTTTGGATGTTGTTACAGAAATCAAAGCACTGGATTTTGATATGAAACACAAGAATTAGCAACATACAGTTTAACTTTCAATTTATTATTCTAATATGTTTGGAACTGTTCTGTTGCCCATCTGAAGTGAGTACAGGGAAAATATTTATATTATGTGTTTCAGTAGTTTTGGTTTGGAAGATCATTGTGCACATAACAATCAGACTGGGTATTCATATGCTCAAATTTTCACTCAACAAGCAGCAGCTTGTGTACTTGCCTGTGAACTGAGTAAGGGTATCTGCCCGCAGGCGATAGCGTGGTATCTGCTCTTCCAGGAGACTAATTATTTCTACTTCAGGAAGCTCATCTGCACTGCATACATCTGCAAAATGTATCAAAAACAGATATTAATAAAACTGTTTACAGTAAGATTTTTATTACGCCTGCAGAAAATAATTTATATAAAATTTAAGTGCTGACACTAATAATTTAAGTATCTAAACGTAACAAACACATATATAAATTCCAAATAGAATTCCTCTGTAGGTTTATGAGGCATGCTCAACCTTTCAAGTCCTTATGAGTAATAATTTAATAAAAGGTACCATTTCCTTTAAATGTAAACATTAAGCATACAGTTAAAGCAAAATTAATTGCTCCACACAAAAACAACTCACCATTTTCCCATGCTTCTAAAATACTTTTCCTCTTTTCTTGAAGGTCATTAGATGACCTTCTCCTCCTATTCCTAGGGCATGTGATAGACCCTAGGTACATGTCCCTGCAAGGTTATGAACCCTACACTACAGTAAAAGACAGGATAAATGTGACCATGGACCAAACTGGGCTCAGAATGCTGATCTCATCCATACACAGTGGCAGACAAAAATAAGATTCCACCTGGATGTGTGCCAGCAAAATGGCTTTGCTTTGGAGGTTAGAAACCCTGTTTTTATTGTCTTGTTGTTTCTAAAATACTGAATGAAGGCCATTCTTGGCACTTACTGTATTTGAAAATTGTGAAAAGTTATGGAATTTACTTGGAAGAGTTTTTTACCAGTAAATTCAATTTATTTATTCATACAAACCCTAACAGGCAATACAAACAGTAAAATCAACTGAGTGAACAAGAGCTTGTGTGTGTGTGGATATAATGTTGTTGTTAAGAAATGATAGTTACAATAAATATTAATTAGACCATTAAGTACATAAATACCTATTGTATCATAAGCATTAAACTATTAACCAGGAAAATACTACATATTATATACATATATTTTAATAAAACTAAACCTATGAAATATGCCCATTTTATTCTTAAATCTATTCAAATTTAATCCATTTAATTATTAGTTTCTTATTATTATATGGCATAGAATTTGGTCCAAAATTCCTGCCATGTCTTAGTCCTGCTGATGTAAAACACTTATATTCATTTAATAAGTGGTACTAATTGTGTCCGGTGTCACATTCATGAGGATTGGCTTTAAAATAGATAGAATTTTTGTGAAAAAATATCAGTAATATGTTTGAACATTTTTTCAATTTTTAAAACAGTGGATTTTCTAAAAATAAATTTTGTTAAAAAGTTCAAATTTTGTATAAACACATGGCAATTTTCCTGCCGAACCTCAACAGAATACAAGTTCAGTTTTCTGGGAGGGGAAAAAGAAAAAAAAAAAAAAAAAAACCTTGCACTGTCTATCCAAATGAAAATTGTACCACCTATTATGCAATTATTTATAAATTACAAACTGTTTTAAATTTTTGCTAATTTTATTATTATTTTATAATTATTTTAACAAGCCAGAAAAAATATTAATTTTTAACATTTTTGCTGCTTAAGGTGCACTTTTCCCAAAAACTATAACCCCAGCATTCTCAGATTTTAAAATTTGATTAAAAACATATTGCTTAACACTCTGGTGAAATAATATTTAATTTAAAGCAAAAGTTAATTTTTTAAAATATTTCCATATAGTGTCATTATTTATGCAAATTTCGAACCACAGTTTTTCAGAACTCTCATGCATTCATGCATCCTTTCACAGACTATATGGAGCAATGTGTTTTGCACATACACGAAAGAATTCGTAGCTATATCATACATAGCTTTTAAGAAAGTTAAAAATATGTGAGTTAAGACAAATTTAAAAAAAAAAGATAAGAAAAATGTGTTGTGTAACAGCATGGTGGCTGAATGCCATTTAAACAATTTAAATTTCCCAAACAAACAAAAACTATTTATGGGTGTAATCTATAAACTATGTAGTTTCATATTACGCATAAAACCAAAAAATAATTTTTTGACCAAAAATCTGAAAGCAATAGAAAAGAGGGTGTGGCAGACCAGGCTACCATATTTAAAATGTCCTTTAAATCCATTTAAATTCTGCAAATACACAAAAACTATAAAAGGGCATAATCTGCAAACTAGTAGTTTCTTATAAAGTCAAACTTTTAGATTTGACACAAAAGCTCTACTAAGTATCCTTAAGCAAATAATATTGCTAGGCAGATAATACCAATTTATTTATATATATACAAATTAGTCAGTATTAGGTGACACTAAAACTTCACTAAGAAGACACCGAAGACAATTATTATCTACAAATAATGTAGATAATAAATTTATGAACTGTCTTTCACAGTCTTTTACATATCAGTTAATGTGATCACCTTCTTGGTGTAGTGGCTAGCATTACTGACTGCTAGCCGGGAGGTCCAAATTCGATTCCAGGTACCTTCTTAGGAATTTTTCTAAGTTAGGGAGGTCTGGAACGGGATCCACCTAGCCATGCGAGCACAATTGGGAAGCTGCCTGATGGAGAGATGGGATTCCTTGATCATGAAAGCAGAGTGAAAGGTAACTGGCAGGGTCCGGGCATGATCACATGCCCCCCCTCTGCCCCGCAATACTGCCCGCTGTCAATGAAGTCATATGATGGAGGTTCAGTATGCAGAGGTCGCTGTGCCAAACCACTTCGGGCTGTAGCGCCAAATGAGAAGAATATATAATTTAGGTGCATACTTCTAATTAAAAAATTTATATAAGCTGGAATTAAGCTCCATTAGTGAAACATTTTCTGGGTTTTCCACACCTTGAAAAGACAGATGCTAAGTTAGTTTAGTAATGATGCAAGGAAAAGTACACTATAATGTGTAGGAAGAATGAAAGGGAAGGGATTACTTGGTTCAGATTACGTGTTTGGAAATTAAGGAGTTTGAGCGAGGATGTTACCATAGAAGTCTGTTCTATCTGCAGGGAGAAGGAAGATGAGATACATATTATTTTCCAGGGCAAAGGAACGAATGAGTGGAGAGTAAGCTTGATAAGCAGGAAATGATTATTGAGGAATACAGAAGTTATAGTAAGAAAGATATTAGAAGACCAAATTCTAAATAGGGGGAAGTTTTTATGGAAGGTAAGGATGAAATGGAGATGGTCAGCAGTGAAAAATAAGAAATTGAATTAAGATAAATTATATTTTATTAGATTATTAGGCAATGAGATCTTATGTATGTAACCATTTAGATCTTCTATTTTGAGGTTAGCATTTTGCAGCATCTATTTCAAATGAGGATTTTAGGGGATTATTTATATAGAGTTAAAAATAAGGGGATGTGGACTGTTAACAAATGTGTGCTTGGTGGTTTGTTAAATTAGTTTTAAAACTGTTGTTACTCATAAGTCATAAAATTACTGTTTTGAATTGAAGTAGAGTGGAATATATAAAATTTACATTTTAATTAGTGATTTAACGGTAGTAGTACAGGCTAAAATGATGTTTGGGGTAGAAATTTGGGGTAGTGATGAGGGATGGTTAAATGTAGATTTGATTTACGGGAATATCTGCAAACAAATTATGGGTGTACCAAAAAGCTCACCAAATGGGGTTGCACAATTAGGTACGGAGGGAGTAAAGGAAAAAGAAAGACAAGAACTCTGAAATATTGGATTAGGATTAAGAATTTAGAAGAGAAATGTATTTTGAAACACTGTCTAGTGGTGCAAGAGGAATTGAGGGTAAGAAATACTTGGGTTAGTAGAATCAATGAGATTATGGAAAAATTGCCTTGGATATGCTATGGTATTATAGAGAAAGTAAATAAAGAGGTTTTGGGAGAGAAATTGATCAAAGAATTTATGATATGGAAAAACAGGAGATATTAGGTAGTTTTAGTAGTAAAAAGTCATTGAGGGTTTATAGGGGTTAAAGGAAATATGGGGTAGAGAGAATTACGTAAGATGGACGAGGGAGGGAATTGCATGGGCCCAGACAGACATAGTGAATTTGAAAGGAATAAAAGGAGGTTTAAATAAAGGGAAATGTCTGATGTGTGGAATGCAAGATAGTTGTTGGCATGCAATTTTGGAATGTAGAGAAACTAAAGAAATGAGATCAAAACTTTGGATTTGAAAGGGGGATAACTTATCAACTAAGGGGAAACAAGTTGGTGAATCTGATAACAAGGCAGAAAATCTTGGAGTTTGGGAATTATTTAGGTAAGGTTAAAAGAAAATGGTTGAAGAAAATAAGTAAGAAATGAAGAACCAAATCGGGCAGAAACATAATTTAAGTTGGTTTTTGATTGATTAATTTTGTAAATGTAAGTTGCCTGATAGTTGAGTAATCGCAAAGTTGAAGCTATTTGGGCCACTTGGTTACACAGCAATTCAGGAAGACTTACTAGAGTGACTATGGTTATATCTTCTTGTATGACTGAGCAATTGTAAAAGAGTACTGTGGAAGCTTGTTGTATTATTAAGTGGAAAATTAGTGATTTATGAGTTCAAGAAGAATTGGAACATAATAGGAGCTTAAAAGGAAATGAATGGAAAGAGAACCCTCTGATGTGAAAGGATTATCTGAAGTGGTGGCTGAACTTCAGTCTTCTGGAATTCCAGTAGGAAACTACTGATGAAATGAAGATGGATCATGGATGTTACACTGGAGTATGCTAATTGTGTTATTATTTTACTTTGTATTGTTTCTGGAATTGAAATAAGAATAATTGTGTTTAATTCAAAATTAAGAGGAATTGTATTACAATAAGTTAAACCTAAGAATGGTCAGGGCCAAATAGGTGAAGACCTCTGTATTTATTTTTGTCTTAGTACTGATGGACTATGATATTTATTCTATTATTAATTAATTTCATTGATATTAAAGGAAAGTGTATGCTTCCAAATGAGTACATTAGGGTTATAACTTTTTTTTTTATTTTTGTAAAATAAAATATATCCCGTGCCACAAATTGGTAAATTTATGCTTAAAAACCAAGATAAATATCTTAATTCCACACCGTTTTAAAAAAAATTCACCCCCAATCAAAAATTGGAATCACAGTATGACTAATGTTTTTGCTCAGATTAATTAATGAGAATATGGCATAGTGAGGATTAGGCATATAGTAATGTACAGAACTCATTTATTTTGCTATACATACATGCTTTTATTTCTCTGTTACAAGCAATTAATAATGTCACACAGTAAAAGTTATACCTATACAGAAGAATAAACATATCTTGACCAATAATCTAGTGGGATTCTAGCAATTGATTAGAAGACTAGGAAATGTGTCTTAAAGAAAAACCTTAGTGGAAGAAAAATGCAGAATACCTGTAAAAATCAAACTGCTAGATGATATCAATTTCTTGGAACAGAGGCCAAAGAAAAAATAAGAGAATGGTGCAAATTAAATTTCTAAAGAATAAACTGATTTTTTAAAATGTATCTAACCAAAATTACAAGCACAGCTTCAAAAAGAACTGAACAATTATAATGTACATGTAATGAGAGGAAAATATAATACTCTATAGAATACTCCGTTTGATGATGGACAAAGAACTACTGTAATAATAACAGATCATATTGAATATCCATTTGTATTTTAACTGGTGAGGGATTGAATGTACATGTGAATGGAATTGTGTCCTCAAAAATCAACTGCAGAGACTACATGAAATTTCTGTACCATTTAACAGTATCTTCACACTTTTTTGAGAAAAAAAGTGCACTCTCCAATGATTAGGTTTCAGAAAGTTCCAAACAACAAAAATGTTGAAATTCAACAGCCATTCTTGCTCTACTTGCATTCATACTTATACCTTTCACAAAAGACACTTTGAAGAATGTTCCAGATTCATTTCAAATAACTAGATAAACTATTAGTTTAGTAATTCGATGTACAATATTAAGACATGATCAAAAGCATTGTACTAACTGCAAAAGCATTAAAAGCAGGAGCCTTCTGCACTAAATATACCAAGAAGTAACCAGTGCAGAGAACATGCAATCAAACTGATGCGGAAACTTTAATCTTCTTATAGAAATGAAGAAAACTAACTTTTATTTATTCTAAGCAATAATCAGTACTTCACCACATTTCTACAAATAATATCTTGTTTGTATTAGAGTGCATACCATTTATCTTACACAATAGCATATATATGCCATATATATATTTTTTTGATTGATTTATTTATGTATGCTCTTTAACATCTCAGGTCATCAGCGTCGCATTCAACTCAGGGCGTGAAACAGTCGACAAATTTTTCTCAGAGGCCTCTCTCTCAGGCTTGAGGTTCTTTTTCGTGCCATAAATGTATGACACGGGACCCACGGCTTTACTTCCCTTCTGAAGGAAGCCATACTTAGGATTTTTATGCCTGAAAAAATCCATTGGTCCTGATCGGGTTCGAACCCGCGATCTTGGGTATAGGAGGCAAATATGGTAACCACTACACCACCAGGACTGACATATCATATATTCAATAATCAATTTTTTAATTTTGGGGTGGCCTTTTCTAAAAGAATATTGGAACAACATACCAGTTCTTTAAACAGAGGTTACAGTTTATCGAATTTTGGTGCAAGAATATGAGGTTATAAAAAGTTATTAGCCTTGTTTGTTATGCAAGGATTTTTTGGTCTACCATTCATTAGGAAAAGGTACACAAAATCTTATATCATTATCACAATGTTCAGTTCAGTTCTTTATAATTTTCTAAATAATATATATATTTTATAGGAAAAAAACTATATTTGCACCAGAAAATGAGCTCACTAGAACAATGCTTTTCATTCAATAAAGCAATATATTTACTATTTCAAAGATAAAATACTGAAATGAGGGAAAAGATTTGTATACTCTTTCTTTAATTGGAATTTCATGTGACATTAAAATGATTTTTTTCTACTAAGTGTAAGAACTTTTTCATAATAAAAACTCATTTTCAGTTCCAGAGGCTTTACTATAAATTTTGCAGAAAAAGCACTTTGAAGTAGAATATATTTCTCAGTGTAACTTAGTAAAGAAAAAAAAAACTTTGTGCAACTTCATCCATTTTCTCTTTGCCAGAGGGATTCTTTACAGATGTTTTGCAATTCTCCCAAGAGAAAGGGATACTGATGGTGATGAGGTAATACAGCAGATAGCTTTAAGCATCACCGTACAGCAATAATCATTAGACTATGGCCATATCATCCATCACCATCATCAATCCTGACTTGAGTACCATAATCATCATTAGGGAGCCGGTGGAAGCACATGGCAACCTGAAGGGAGATTTTCCCCCACCTCACTTTAATCATCTACCCAATAAGGGCCAAGACATTCTGTATTTGAGTATAATTCTACTCCTATGAAAGCCTCAGCTATATAAACATTCCAAACCAAGCCAGGAGCTTTAGTTGCCATCTGTGCTCTTCAGATGGGGCATAAAACACTATTACAGCTTCTAGGCTGTGATAGTTATAATAGATTTTGATCTAACTCAAGAAATAGCTCCATAGTGATGTATAACAGCCAGACAGGTAAGCCTCTTGCTTTATTGCTGCTTTTACTTTTTAATGGGTTCTTTAATATAATTCTTTTTAAATTGGAGAAAAAACTTAGATTTGTTCAAACTTCTTCCCTAATGTGCTTTGCTATTGCTCTTATTTTTATGATCTGACTTTTTTTATTTTCTTTTTCCAATACTTTTTCTATTTTTTTCTTCCTTCCCCCCCCTTTTTTTGGTTACCCAGATTATACTTTCATCTTCACATTATTCTTTTCATCCAACACTTTCTACTTCATCTTAACCTTCTTTCCTATTTTCTCATCTTTCCAAATCATCCTTTTAATTTCTTTAGTTTTCAGCCTCTCATTTAATATCTTCTTTCTCCTGTTCTATTGTTCTATTTTACTCTTTTTGTTCTACATCTTTCTTTATATTGGCATTTTCACAACTCTTCATTTATTTTTCTCTCTGTTCTACATGTTTAACAGCTTTCTTCTATTTTTATATATTCTTTTTCTCAATTCTCATTTTCTTCTGGTTATTAAATTTCATCTGCTCAATTTTCTAACCATCGTTATTATCTTTACTCATTCTTTTTGGCCTGTTTCACAACCACCTGTGAGTCTCAGTTTATTAGGGCATTAGCCAAAACCAAATACAAAAGCAGGAAGCACAGGTTCAAATTTTTTAGTTTCTTTCACTTCACCAATGCCAGGTAGCTTTAATGCTTGGGGTTTCCTGATTCAGGGAAAATATTTCATTATTTAAGTGACCACTAAAAGTTATTTCCTCTCTGCCTGAGCTCCTATTCTCTGTTTAACGAAAGCTGAGATACCATCTCTACAAATGTTAAGTGTTTGTTGACCACAGTATAAATGTCATACTTGTCATTCTAGTTGCCAAATCTCCTCTCAGTACAGCCTGTTGTTTGTGTTATTAATAAATAAAATTATTAATAAATACCAGTAAGAGGGTATTTAATAATTTTAATTGTGTATGAAATTGCTGTGCTAATAATAACAAACTGTGACGTTTGCTTCAACGTACTCACCTTACGCCCTAGACCCCTATTCATGACGCCATGTGTCTAATCCCTTTCCCCAAGTTCCAGCCCAGTATAAGAGTGGAAGGATATAATGATATTTGACAGTGCATATCAGATTTCTGTAAACAGGGTACAGCTATTTATATATACTAACTTTATGTACTAACTATACTGGTATTGGTTCTCGGATGAGCTTTGCGCTTGCGCAAAACTACACTGCTACAAGCGGCCATGTATGATTGGAAGACTGGTCCCGAGAGAATGTGAACGTGGACTGTAGCTATTAACTGACGCATGCGCTAATTAACCGAGAACCAATAACAAGTCATGCTATGACATTAACGCAAAGATAAACCTGTGAGTGTCTCGGCGTCCCGACGTTGCTCTCCCGCAGACTCCAGGGCTAGCTCAGTGCTGGGTCCTGTTGGACCACTGTAGCTGTTCCCTGAAGTGGCCAGCTTGCTGGAGAACAAGGGGATGGAGGAGACACTCAGCACCTCCTCTTCCACCTGCAACAAACATACATACAAATACATACTTCTTGGAAAAGAATAGCAAAAATGAATAGATTTAATCAGAATTGGTTCCCTTCCAAGGGTTGAGGGTGTGAATCAGACAGGAACAATTCAAGTCCACTGTCAATACTTTCCAAGGAATAACCACTTTGAGTTGTTGATTTGTACTCCTCACATCAGACTCCGCACGTTACCTCCCTGAGAGAAACAAGTCATAAGGTGGAACACAAGAGATCTTAGGCCCAGAGGGAAAACATGGTTCCAAAGCTCATTAACAAACTACTATGCCAGTGGTTCTAAATCTTTTTAAATCCGGGATGCACCTTAAAAGGTTCAGGAGACCATAAATCAAATTACTAAACTTTAATAAAAATAAAGTACATTATTTTAAAAATGAAATTACTCTAATTAAACACATACTGACATATTATTATAACTTTAATATTTCTGAGGGTCATTTTCTTCATTAGGGGACTACACTGCAATAACCACCTCAAGATGTATCGGTAGATCGGGACTCAAAGGTTGAGAAACGCTGGAGGAGAGCAAAGCGTATGCTGAACCTTCGGCAGTTTGGGATATCTCAAGCGAGATCTTGCAAACATTCAAGTAGCAGCAAACTGGCCTTACAAATTAAGTTTATATATATATATATATATATATATATATATATATATATATATAGATTAGAAACGGATATGGTTAAATTCCAATACATTTTGTACTGGAAAGCTCATCGAAAGGGGAGAAAAAAAAAAAAAAACCACCTCGATATATGGTTAAAGATTCCATAATATATTAATGAGTATATTTCTACATTCAGATGCATTGAACAAATATTTAAAGACTATCAGACCCATTCAAAGCACCTTGGAGTTCCACAAAGTTTTCTAAACAATTACTTCAGCGTAACAGCTTAAATAGCTCTGAAAATGTGTCTTTATAACGAACGCCATCTCCAGATTTTATTTTGTAATACGAAAACCTACGCCCGACATAGATCTTGTAAATCTGTCGAGGAGTTTAAAATAGCATCGCATCTCATTCTCTGGAGGAAAGGAGGGAATTTCAATTTTCTCACTCATCACAGCGAAAGAAAGTTAAAGCTTTAGAGAAAAAAACAAACACATTCCATTTATGACGTACATCTATGGTTTGTGAAAGCCTTGGAGGTTTCCAAATTATTTCTCTAATGGAGGATTTTGAAATTTTTATAACCAAGATATTATTATTATTATTATTATTATTATTATTATTATTATTATTATTATTATTATTATTATTATTATTTTCACTCCAATGGGGCATGAAATCGAAACCAGAGTGAATAATAAGATGATTTTATTGACAAAAATTAAGTATATTTATAACTACTTTTAAAAATCATCACCATGAAGACTGAGACATTTGTATCGGTGCACCAGCTTTCCGATACCTGTGCAAAAATTGTTGCCGCCTGTCTGTTGAGCCAAATCTGTACGATATGCCGAAGATCTGCTCATTAGTGAAAGTTCTGTCCTCCTAATCACTTCGTTGGTTTCTGCGTTGTCGCAACGAATCCGCGTTTCATTATCTGTCACAATTATTTTCAAAAACTGATCACTGTGGTCCTTGTACCGCTGCAGAAACTCTGCGACTGATGCCATTTGCCACTCCTTGTGATTGTCTGCCAGCATCTTAGGAACCCATAATGAAAAAAAAATGTTACGTTATCCAATGTGGTCTGTAACAATGCTGCACAGGGTTCACTTTAAAATTTCCGAAAAGTCTTCGAGCAGTTAAAAAATCGTAAACCGACGCCTCTCACGAACTACTTGATCAGTTCCTATCACCACCATTAACGTCCGGTGGGCCATCTAAATTTCCTGCACTATCCTCGCACGATGCCATCACTCAACGCTTTGATCGTACACACGGCCCATTCTGCAGTGAATTTCCGCTGCATTGTGCCCCTCTGCCTGTAGAAGTCTAACAACACGACGCAACTCGCAATAGGCGGGAGAGTAAATTGTTGCGAACATCTTTGTGTACGTGGCTTAGCTTCAACAACAGATGTGTTGGCCTTGACTCCGTGAGGCCCCCCATCTTCTTTCTATAGCTTTACGGGTCATCTGGTGGCTCCATTTTTTTTTTATTTTAGTTTATTTACGGACGCTCTTTAACATCTCAGGTCATCAGCGTCTCATTCAATTCAGGGCGTGAAACGGCCGACAAATTTTGTTCAGATGCCTCTTCTTTCAGGCATGACGTTTTTTTTTTCGTGCCGTAAATGTACACGGGACCCACGGCTTTACTTCCCTTCCGAAGGAAGCCATACTTTGGATTTTTACACCCGAAAAAAATCCATCGATCATGGCCGGGTTTGAACCCGCGATCTTGGGTTTAGAAGGCACGGTTATCATTTAACCACCAGGCAGACTTCTGGTGGCTCATAGGAAGTTGGAGAAAAAAGAGGAAAAAGAAAAAAAATTCGAATATCGAACTGTGGCTACAGTGGATTAGACAGTTTGTTCTCAATTTTTTGAAAGAGGCATGTGCTTAGATTCCGTAGTAGTTTTCTTGGGTCGGTTTCATCAATATATGTTAAAAAGTTAAAAGCTGTTAGACTGCCTTAACATTAAAATTAACCAAAATTCTGTTTTATCAACCAATGTTAACTTTAACAACGTGTTAAATTTCGTGTTAAGTTAACCACACCTTTTCCTTATGTTAAAAGTTTAACAAGTAATAGCAGTTCCAAAATGGGGGCAGTAAATCCAGTTGTAGATATTGAATACTATTTTTGGAAATATTAAAGTCATTCATAACAGAGAAACAGCTGTCAGATGTAGTGACTTTTACATTGTTAAAATATTAACACAAAACATGTTAGTGTATTTTAAATATCACGAAACCGGCCCTTAGTCTGTTGTAAGAATTTGCTTATGGAGAGATGCATAACAGGCGATGGAATTTAAATACCGCTTTTAACTTCTGTGGTTCCTGACTTTACTCACCTCTTCATTTGAAACTGAGTGAGAGGGATGCCCCGTTTAGTTTAAAATACTGAAACTCACTGTATGTAACAGCTAACGCTATTATTAAAATTAATAATTACCAGGATATTTTGCTCTAGTCGGTTAAAATTTAATTTAAAACTCTCGACGGTCTACGGTCAGCATCATTAGCGAACTGAAACTGTCTGGAGAGTCCGAGTCGGTCCTGGTGGTCTAGTAGTGACCATACTTGCCTCTTAGACCCAAGGTCTAGGGTTCAAATCCGGCCATGGTAGATAAATTTTTTCTGGCGTAAAAATCCTAAGTATGGCTTCCTGGAGGTAAATCTTAACGGCAGGGAGAACCTCAAGCCTGAAAAAAGAGGCATCTGAGCAAAATTTATCGGCCGCTTTACCCCCTGAATTGAATGAGACGCTAATGGCCCGAGACATTAAAGACAATCCTTAAATAAATAAAATAATTAAACACTGGAGAGGCAGAGATATACAACCGTTAGAAGTGGGGAGGGGTTGGAGTATTGTGACAGCTTTACTGCAGACATTTTGTTGACCAGTGACGGATTGAAAACCTATGCCTTCGTTTATTTAAGCTAGATATGGAATCCATTACTGATCAACAAACAACGTCTGTATCACAACTCTCATAATACTCCTGTCCCCTTCCAGTTCCAAGGGCTCTGAACCTCTGTTTCTCCGGACACTTTCAGTACACAGATGATGTTGACCGTACAGCCAGCGAAAGTGTTAGCTATAAGTTTAATTTTAACTGACGACTACGACAATATAGCCCGGTAAATATCCATTTTAATAATAGTATATCTAGTTAGTAAGAACAACGTTCAAATATTACATATAGAATAGGATAAACTGGGACGGGTGCGGTTGAGTCAGCATCTGACCAGAATGAAGGGCTTTTTGTACCTACTCCTCCAAGAGGGTGAGATAGGGTAGATGCTCAGCGGCCGGGATCAAGGACGGCAATTCATGAAGGTGGGTGGAGTCCCTAACGGGTTCCAAATCTTAAGATTCCAAATTATCTGAACCACATGGCACATTGCACAGCAACTACCCCCTTCGCCTGAACTAGGCAATGAAATATATGAAATGGGAGAGCAGAAAATTACTTAAATTGAAAATGTATTTCAGCATCGCCGAAGTGATCAGGGGTTAACACGAAAAAGAAAGAAGAAAGAAAACTAAGGTAAGCCCCAAAACATTCGAGTGCCAACAGTCACAGCCAAAATCATCCCAATACACAAAACACGCAATATTTCGGATAACTGAGTCTCCTTCTTCAAGGTGAGTCATAATGAATGAGAAGACGGGTATATAACTATGTGTTGTGTGTATCAGCTTTCTGTATTTCATTTTTATTATTATGAGCATTGCCCTTGTTTGTTTCTAATTGCTTCTCATTTTGTAAGAAAGAAAATGATTTAGCATCTCAGAAAGGTATTTATGAGAAAACAACCCAGGGTCCCCTTATGAGCATGGAACCCTGCAACGCCGCCATTTGCCGTCACCTTTTTCCCTTTTCCTTCTTGCAGTTAGGAATGTAAACAGCAGCGGTACGGAACAATGGAAAGCTAAGATTGGGTTTACACAGTAATGTAATATTAAATGCCAATTTAAACGACTCTTGACCTTTAATATCACCCTACAGTAACCAGTGCGATTCCGCATTAGCCGTGCATCCAGATAGCCTTCATGGGGAGCAGGGAAGAACCAATCTGTACATGATAAAACCATGTACACGAATGAAGATTTTTTTTTTGGAAAAATGCCTAGAGAGCTGACAAAACAGACTATGAAGTAATGTTAAAATAGTCCATACATTATGTGCGATCACATATGTGGTTGACCACTACTTCAAATTCTTGACTGGCCTTTCCAGCAGGCATTTAGACGATGCCTCTTGTAACGATTTCTGAATATATATGCTGGATATGTTTAAGATAGCTGCTCTCCTGTCCGAAATTTAAGTCTAAAAGCTTTCACCTTTTATATGTATTGTACAGGAGAGTTTGTCTGCTTTCACAGACGGTAGGGTCATTAAATTAAGTATTTATATTCTATTTTTTCACAGACTATTATGAACGCATGAAAAGTGTGTTAATTTTATTAACCTTAATCATACAAAAACGCACAGAGCATAGTTCAAGTTGTCGCCGTAATTTTCTGGCGCTTTCACTCATTTAAAACTGAAGTGAATTTTATATAAAAGAATTTGGTACGCACCCTACCTGTAGTAGATGCTGGAAATGTTGCTCAATTTCCTTGACACACAATCCCATCTCTTTAGGAAATTATCACTGACACGCATTACTAATGCACCTAACTTAGTTTCGTATGTTGTTTAAAGTTCCTCCAGTGTGTGAAGGTTAGGTGAATATACTGTATTTTTCAACGTCCCACAAAGACCGAATATATGGCGATATTTCTTAATGGGTTGATGAGTAGACTTACATCCCCCCCCCCCGATAAGTCAAAGAAATCTATTTTATAACTTATGTACGTACTTTAATATTGTTTCTCGTGGTGAAAATGGGATATCAGGGAATTTACGCTTAAATGTCCATCTCACTCTGCCACACGATGTCCTGTACACATATACGCCTTGAAGATGAATTTACGAAGAAGCATTGAATACCTCCCCATTGCACAACACTACTGCATCGTTTACTGAACTATGACTTTTGGCTGCACAACACAACTGCCCGACTCTGTAGATATCTCACTCGCTATTGTTTGCAAGAGAGAATGGTGCCGCGCGGGGAATCTCAGCGATTGGAGGGGTCAGTCGATCTAAGTTGTGGGATTTTTGCACTGCTCTCATTGTCCTATTATGATTTCAAAATATGAATATATTAAAACCTTTACACTCTATGCTACAGTTTATTACTACGACTGCAATTAATTAACTTATTTTTAATTTTGAAAAAAAAAATGTTAATGTTAATATCAAAATAAATCTGGGTACAAGAACTACTAACAATATATCTCAACATGCTGCTATTTTATTAAACAGCATTGCAAACTTGCTATATATCCATCCAGAAAGCTTCAACGATATTAAGAGACAATAAAAACTGTCAAAATACAATGAAAAAAAAAATATAAGATAAAATTAACTGTCTATACTGTTGACCATTTATATAATTAATGTTAGCCAACGCCAGCTTTAACTCTTATGCAAAGCCATATTTAAGGTAACTTTAGGCGCTGACGAACTACAGACTCTTAGATGGGCGTCTAACTAGGAATTAGACAAAAACAATTCCTTGCTGCTTCCCTACACCTGTATTAAATGTTACTATAAACAGCAGTTCTTTACGCCATAAATAGATTACAGTAATTACAGTAAACTTTATACTTATAAAAAATGAGTAATGACATTCTAAGAACTATTCCTGAGTTTCGCGCATTTTTTAAAATGCTATTAATTTTCATTTAATACTCGTATTTTCGTCGTCTAAAGAAATCGTATCACATAAACGAAATTTAACGTTTAGCTCACTTTTTAGTTAACATTACACTAATGTAAACAATCTTAAGAGGAAATTATTCCAGCTAAGCATGTAACTTCCAATACTGACTGATTCTTCACTGGCTTATGCGCATGAGAGTGAAAGCAGAACGAGTAGAACGAGAGAAAAGTATCATTTTAACGCTATGATGGGTGTTTTCCTTCTCCTGTAAAAATGGTTGCGATTTTTTTGTTTCGGGCCATTCAATTGTCTGAGGACCAACGCGGCGGAGGAGAGCGTCCGCTGATAAACCATCGCTCACGGCCAGTAAGCTACACTAAAATCGAGACGAGTGGGAGGACTGCAAAATGTAGAATCTCTGAAAGAAATGCCAGAGTGAGAGTCCATGCACTTAAAAAGCTATGTACTCATTCATGTCACGTAAGGAAGTCCTTTTTCCACACATTTGTGGCTTGTGCTTATGAAATTACCCTGCTTTTTGAGAAATTAAACTGATCACTTTATGGATTTATTCTTTAGTTCTATAATGTGTAGATAGTAATTATACAAGTAAGAATAGGATTAGACATTATATTGTTTCTTTCACTGTTCACATGGCACTGAATGGTGTGGTTCCAAAGGCCAACGCAGCAGTTCGCTAAACCCTATCTCGTGTCGCCCGGCTGGTCTTGACCAGCCAATAGTTTGCAGTTTGCATAATCGCTATTGTTGAATGTTTCACAGCTCTTGAGCATGCGCCCTACCAAGTCTACTGGATCTTTCCATGCATCCACGCAAAATAGCAGGTATTGGAGAGCGGAGAAACCCCGTTGGATGACGAGGAAATCGGTGTATAGAATCAAGCTTCATCAGTAAAAAAATACTAAGCGTGGATTTATTACTCTATCATTCATATTCCATAACAACCAATAACTTTTACCTGAGCATTAGATGAACAATTTGCAGAAAACAGTGACCTTGTATGCTAAAGTTTAAATTGACTCAGTTTCGGAAGATGGATTGATGCATGTTAATGATAATTTTCTAAAAAAATGCCAGAAATAAGTGGAAGTAGCAGGACATTTCGACATCTCCTGTCTTAAGGTAGTCATTTACTTTCAAATTGTATTTGTAATTGTGAGAACATGAATCAGATGTGCGGACATACTTTTCGCCGGGAGTTACCGCTCCGACTGCCGCAGTGAAACGGACAAAAGATTCGGTAGATGGAGAATGAGCGATATGCAAATGCAGGGATATTTCAGTGTATGAAGGAGCTAGGATAAATTAATTAATAAAGTAGGGTAATGTTTAATTGCCAGAGTGCTTAACTTACAGTGCACATAAATGCAAGCGTTTAATACACGCGATCTAGTACAAAATCATTTGCTCCTCTCCAGATCGGGGAAACTCCAGCGTGATTCATTCGACTTTCCAGTTCCGACTAACATGTGCGAATATACACAGTATTTATTTAGGAAGGTCCTTATTCATGCCAACTCCTATCCCATGAGGCATCGCGTAGTGACTCATGCACAATTTGTGTATTATTAACTGCAGCAAATACGGAAGGTTTGCTTCAAATCTGCATTACATGATGCAAACCAGTCTAAGTTTAATGTGAACGTCCCTTATAGGTACATTTCAGACGTGTGAAAATATGTTCACAGATACCAGGCAGATGTTTTATCATCTTTTGGGGAAATATGAGATAGGGGGCTTTATGTACCTCCTAGAAACATGTGCTAAGATCCTAGCAAACTTAATGTGTGGTTTGAAGATTGCAACGCATACAGTGCTTTCATGAGTCTCAAGCAAATAAAAATCTTTTTTTAATATACACTTTATTTCTCGTTTTTTGGGGTTTCCCCTCTGGATGAATGTAAACAAATGTTAATCTTCCAACTAAGCCAAATTTGTCTGATAACAGAAAGAAGTCACTAGGGTGAATAGACTGGATGAGAAATCAACTCTTTAGTGCTTTTGTTATTGCGATTGTCGATGGGTGTGGGACTGCGCGTTGTTTTGGAGTAAGAGCAATTTTCTTGTGCGCCAGTCCTAGGCATTTTTACCTTCAATTCATTTTATATGACCAACAATGCTGCATGTTCCTATTATTGTCTCTTTCCCAAGTCAGCTACTGCTATTATTTTTAGGGAATCCTTTCCCTCCCTCGCAAAAATGGGGGGAGGCAAAGCCTTCTCACCCGACTGAACGATCTTTGCACTTTTATAGACGTTGTCAATTGGTTTGACAGCTGCTTCGACTCAGCGAAGGAAGGCAAGCAGTTCCTGAACATTGTGATTGAACATCACCAAATACTGCATTGAAATGTCCTTTAGCATGCTTTGGTTACGGTCAACAATTGCCACACCCATCGCACGCACATTTTTATGTTCAATTTGTTATGTAACATATTCGCTCATTCTCAGCTGTCTCGTGCACTTTTATTTAGAGGTCTTTCATTCGCTTTAATGAAGTTTTTCAATGATATTCTTCTTGATGACTTTAACGGGATGTTTGGAGCGCGTATCATCATCTATGTACGTAGGTCCACGTTTAAACTTACCTTTTTTCCTACAAATAAATAGTAGAGTTTCAAAAAAATCATCTCATTTCAGCCTCAGCTTATTCATAACGATTGTTTTGAAAACACAAAGTTGGCACGTTAAAATTAAAGGAAATAAATATATGTGTCAAATAAACACTTATTCTTTTCTTATTTTAATACTATAACCGATATTATCATAATATTAAGAGAATTAAGGTCACATTTCTAATGATTTACTATGAAGTCAATGTCGTCTTTTATTATATTTATCGATGGAGATTATTTAGTTCGTTTGTCTATTGTTATGATGTTGGCGAAGATGGATTTACCGCGAGAAATTTTAATCCAAGCTTAAAAGGCTGAATTGTCATTAATATGGAGAAAAGTTTATGCTTTTCAGAAGGAATACGACTGATTCATTAACTGAATGAACAATAAGAACGTTCAGGATTTTTCATTGGTATATATTTCAGAACAGGTTAGTTTTATTAAATTCAACTAATTCATATGATAGCTAATATTAGCTTGTTCATTTACTTACTTTCACATTCATAAGTAAGTTTATGATTTTTTTTAATTATGTAATTATGTATGCTGCAATGAAGATTAATGATTTATTCTGCTTTCAGTAGCACATACATTGTTTCCTTTATATAATTGTAAGATAATAATCAGTTGATGGCAGAATTTTAGCAACGAAAACATTTACTAGCGTAATTGTTACTACGGCAATTGTTAGTGCGTATAGAATCCAAAGGCAAGAAACACTTAAAGGTAGACGGTTAGGTGGGTTATTAAATTTTATTTGAAATAAGTATAGAAATACTAAGTCCAAATCCTCTGGATATTCCAGTACAAAAACTACTTTTATTATTATTTTGGTTTTTTAAAGGACGCTCTTTAACATCTCAGGTCATCAGCGTCCCATTCAATTCAGGGCGTGAAACGGCCGACAAATTTTGCTCAGAGGCCTCTTCTCTCAGGCTTGAGGTTATTTTTCGTGCCGTAAATGTACGACACGGGACCCACGGCTTTACTTCCCTTCCAAAGAAAGCCATACTTCAGATTTTTACGCCCTAAAAATCCATCGATCTTGACCGGGTTTGAACCCGCGATCTCGGGTTTAGGAGGCAAGTGTGGTAACCACTATACCGCCAGGACCGACACAAAAACTACTGATGAACCGAGGATTGGGATTTAGTCAATAATGTTAAAGTATAGTATTGATTTTCGTTTTGATATCAAATTTGTTTTACATTTAAAATGTTTAAAATAAAATCTATTCAATTCTAATACTACGGTACTATATGCAAGTAGTTTCATAAAGTAGCGCTTTATTAACGATTTTGGTACAGAAAAACAAAATAATTACTTTCTTAAAACGACTTTTCAATTATAGTAAGCATGTATAAAATAACTTTGTTTGTATATTTACAAAAATATAATAAAGCCTATAGAATCCTTCCTGAAAGTTTAAACCCCTTTTCTAATAAATGCTTTGTTGACATTTTCAAATGCCTGTACTGTTTATCTCGTTTTTAAATGTCGGCCGCTATTCAAATGCTCCATCATTTGTTTCAATTTGAACAATTCGGTGAGCAACCATATTTAGCCACAAATAGCTTTGGAAGAAAACAGATGAAAACCTAAAATCTTTATGTTCAGTGTTTTAGAAAAACGAAATGGTTATAGTTTTTAGTTGTAAAACTAATTCTTGTTTATTGTAGGAGAATTTACATCAGTCCTGGTTGTTAGAGGTGTTACTGTTTGTGTATGTACTTAAATTTCAGTACACTAAACTTCTTATGTTTGCTATTAGAAAACAAAACTACAAGCAAAACAGAAAAAGATAAATCCTGCAAGGCAAAGAGAAACACTCTTACATGATCGGACATTTCAAAACTTTTTTTAATTCTAACATGCATTTACATCTTACAAATCTCTCTGACTTTAAATAACATTTTACAGGAATACTTTATTCAGCCATGAATATACTTCTATAACGTTTATTCTAGATTGAATTAATTACTTTTTGTTTAAAAATAACAAATAATAGCATCTGTTAATCACTATAGCCTTAGGAGCTATATTTACCAAATTAGATTTGAAAATAAAACATTTTCAGGGGAAGGTAGCATTTTAAAAATTGGGGGAATTCAAAATATAACTACAGTATTTGTATATGTACTACTTATAGCCTCCACAACATCACTATTCTTCAACGGTTAAGAATTTTCCATTTGCATTTTGGTGTATCGTCAACTTATCAAGAAGTTAATATGCTATGATAACAACATAATCAACTTACATTTATAGTTACAAAACTAATTTTCTTGCAGTTTAAATGTAAGAAGGGAGTGAAGGAATAGAGATCTTCTGAATGTCCTGTAATGTTTTTTTTTTTTTTCTCTCTAATGTACACTTCGAGTTTTAGAGGATTATTAATTGTGGATATTTTTCCTCCTATGGCAGTGAATTCTTCATTTTGTTCGTTATATTGCACGTTACTATTCGCTATATTAATTCATTTGATTCTTATATTCTAAATGAAAGTCTTAGGCTATCTGTCCAAATATGTAAACATACACCCTTGTGCAAATTAAAGTGAACAAAGATATTATGTTTTTTAAATTATTTCACAAAGTTTCAGCATTCCTTTTTACTAAACAGTGTGTTCACTATTTAATGTGCCGACCCTTGGCCTTAATTATCATTTCCACTAGTTTGGACATAGAGTCTACGAGTTTCCTACACATTTCACTTATTTCTGGGTCATAAAACTACACTTTTATCACAGCACAAATCATGTTTTCTTTGGTAGTGTAGTCCAGTTTCCTCGTCTGTTTCTTACCAATCTCTAAAAAATTTTCTATAGGATTGAGATTCATTGAATATTCAGACCAGTTCATACGATGAAAGCCATTTTTCGTCAATCTTCGATGCATGGCATGGGACAAGTACTTGCAGGAAAATCGCCTTTTCAAAGTTCAGTTCCTCTGCCCATTTCTTCAGTTCTGGAACGATTCTTTTCTGTATAATGTATATTTACTTGTCGCTCTTTATCATTTCATTAACACAAATCAAGCATTTAGTGCCTATAAATGCATAACAGCCCCAAAAAATCATCTTTTGTGGACGTTTTTAGTTTTTGGCCACATTCCTATGAAGTGAATTTGACTCAATCTCATCTTTCTTTCATATTACATTATTACCAGTATAGAAACTTACATTACATTCAGCTGCTATTTATTTCTGAATCGTATTACTATATTCATGGCGAGTTTCGGCTTTACTTTTCTTCTTAGGTGCGATTTCCATAATGAATGAAAATATACTTGACAAATAAAAGGTTAAATACAGCTAAAACACTAGAAATTTGCTTAACTTCTAGTAAGATTAATAGAAGCCATAACTACAATTAACCATCTGAACAATGGGTAACAATACTAAGATGCAGAATTGGAGGGAAACAGTTATTAGCACTGAATAACTAAAAAAAAAAAGCCTTGTTCATTTTAATTCGCAGAAGGCTGTATATACGTATTTAGCTCTTTCAGAGATGGGTTTAGGAATGGCAGAATGGTGATCGATAGAGTGTATGCAGAAGAGAGCATTTAAGGTATGACTTTCTGGGGAAAGCACAACATTAAACACCTGCGTTGTTAATGAGCCCCTCCCTAAAGAACTGCCATTAATTGAAGTGTTGCAGCACGCGAAAGGAATATTGAAATGGCACTCAGTGTGCAATGGAAAAGTACTATAAATTGTCGGTATTTATACCCATGGGTCTACAACAGAGGTCATTCAGAGAGGAACGAAATGTCCGATTCGCTATCTAACCAACTGGCATTACGTGAATTTTCTTTCAACATCTCAATTATTTACCCAAAATACAAAATACGCAAATGCAGGGAAAAGAAACGTCCTTTATGGCACATAGAGCCCAGGGACATAACTATGACTCAGAAGGACGTCGGTTCGAATATCGTGCGTGCCCAAGGATACACGTGTGTGACCTTGACCAATTTCTGGAGAAAGTAAAGCTGGCAAAATTCAGGGGCTCTGGTTGATAATATAAGCGGCAAATTGTATTCAGACAATGCAGCCCCGATTTTCCTATCCGTTCGTCTTCAAACTCAAAGCATGCGGTTATGCTTTTTGAGATTATTATGCATTTTCTGTAAATATTGTGAATAACAATAGAATAGTTACAGATAACGCAATACGATGAACAAGTTTAGTGAGGTATGAAGATTGGAATGAGGTGGGTGAAGCTTTTCTTCACAAAATTATGACACAAGACGAGACGAGAGAGATATTTTGCTATTTATGTCCCTCCTCCCAAAAAGAAATTCATATAACTCTTAGCTGGAAAGTTCATAGCAAGTGTTTTGAGATCGAGCAGGGTGAGAAAGGTCCAGAGTTCAAATCCCTTACGGTAGGTTACCTGACCTTGGGTTTTTCGTGGTTTCCCCTGGTCGCTTAGACGAATGCTGGGATGGATCTTATTTACTTTCCAAGAATTGTCCGTTCTTCCATTTCATTTCGTTGGTTCTAATACACGGTCGAAAGTGCTAGATGAGATGGGTTGGTGCTCGCTGCGATGTGACAGAAAAAGGTGCTCGAATTCCTTAGAGCAGCCGAATTCGGGTCGTTTTATCTGGGAACAATGTTTGGGACCCGTATACACCGTGGATCCCACACCTTATCGCTTCCTTGGGAGCGTAGACACAAATGGCCAGCTCTAGAGCAAGGCTGAAGTACCCAAGAGCTCTCTTCCGTTCCTGTAAATCCAACCCAAGTGTTTAGAGCCAAATGTTGTTAATAACGATGGTTTCGATTACTCAGAACGTTGCATTTTGAAGCTCGGAAGTTTTCAACAAGAGATTGAAGAGGAAAAGAACATTTGTTTCGCCTGAGAGGCAATTTCACAATACTTTTGCATCTACCATGCAGCCCATACTTGGCATAACAAATATTTTTCTGAAACTTCAAAGTGGCACATTATTTCTGCTTTTCACTTAATAAACGTCCCATTTCAATCACGGAGACATTACCTTTCATTCAACTCTTTTGCACTAGGACAGTGTTGGAATACTGAATGGGCCAAAGAAGTTTTGAAGCACGTAATAAACTAGCATGTCTTGCTGACAGCTTATATGACAGTATATGGTGATGGTGGCTATCAGCTTCTGTGGAAAGATTATTTCATTATTTCCACTGCTTGTCTATAACTGAAATTTTCTAAAAAAGATTTGTGCATAAATCATTAACAAGTTGTTAGCGTACGCTTGTCGCACACTCGATTTGAAGCTTTACTTTTTACATGATTATTTATCAAATGTGTGTAATTTTCATCGAGCTATATACTTAAGCGACTTTTGGGCAACTGGAAGAAGTTGCTAGGCGCTAAGTGAATGACGTGGATGAGGAATCAACTCCTGTGCTTTTGTCATTGCGTTGTCCCGTTGCAGATCCGACTTCTTTGTACGACACATTTGCCATTTTTCGTTTTATTTATCTTTCAAACAACCAACAATGCTACACACTAGGCCCCTGTTATTGTTTTACTCCTTTTCAAATAGTTCAATACGATTAATCCTTGGAAATTCACCTTCCCAGTCAACAAAATTATCTTTGCCTTCTTGGGCAGACCTTCCATTGTTTTGACTTACAAGGGAAGTTCAAGAGATGTAAGAAGGCGGTGCTGAACACAAGTGGCACATACGAGGTCTGTTAAAAATATCGGAATTTTCAAATTCTGAACCAAGAAGAGTCTTTGCAAAAAGCTGTTGGTAGCACTGATTAGCTCTAATGTTAATGAGATGCCTCTCATTTGCCGCGCAGTGTTATCTACTTCAGTGAAGTTCCACCCTACTTTCTTTGCAACAATGCTGCGAGTGTTTGTGTTTGATTGAAATGACGGGCTATCATAAACAGGGAGCATTAAATTTTGCGTGAAACTCGTACATGAATCCTTTACCGAAACTCATTTTTTATTGATTTGTTTTATTTATGGACGCTCTTTAACATCTCAGGTCACCAGCGTCCCATTCAATTCAGGGCGTGAAACGGCCGTTCAATTTTGCTGAGGTCTCTTCTTTCAGGCTTTTATGTGCCGTAAATCTACGACATGGGAACCACGGCTTTTCTTCCCTTCGGAAGAAAGCTTTACTTAGGATTTTTACGCCCGAAAAAATCTATCGACCCTGGCCGGAACTGAACCCGCGATCTTGGGTTTAGGAGGCAAGTAGGCAGGGCCAGGACCGACCCGAGACTCATGAGATGATGAAAGAAACATAAGGAGATAACTGTTTAAGCTGTGCTCAGTGCTACGATTGGTATACGTGCTTTCAAAGTGACCAAGAGTTCGTAGTAGACCACCTGCGTCCTGCATGTCAACTGACGATGCTCGTTTGGCCACAATTAATGAAACCATCCACAAAAATGGACGCCTGACTTTTTCGAGAAATTGCCCAAGAACGTAGCATTGGTAAGAGTAAAGAAAGTCTGTCTCTCAGCTGTTTGCACAAGAACAGAAAGAAAACCGCGTCACGATCTGTGAAGAGGTCTTGGACCTCATTAATGACGATGCAACTTTTAGAATAGAATCATCACTGGTGATGAAACACAGGTTTAAGGTTACATGTTGACACTAAAGCTCAATCATAACAATGGGTAGAAAAATCTTCACCAGGTCAGGTCAAACGTCAAAGTTCTGTTGACAGTTTTTTTCAACATTCAGGGTATTACTTCTGTTAGAGGGTCAAACTGTCAAGATGTGCTTAGACGTCTCAGATTAAATGTGAGAATGAAGAGCTCTGATCTTGAGTGGAACATTCGTGGATCTTACCTCATGATAACGCAGTAACACATTCATTATTGCTTGAGCGCACAAAACAAGATAACTGTTCTTGTCCACACTCCAAATTCTCCTGACGTAGCACTTGTGAACTTCTCTCCCCAGGCTGAAATCCGCGATGAAAGATTCGACTCAGCTGAGGAGATAACAACAAAATTCGCAGACAACTGGGCACGCTGTAAAAATACCTATCAGGACTGCTTCAGAAGGTCAGGTGATTATTTCGAGGGAGACAAAGATTGGTAAGATGGAGATAACCCTATTAAAAAAAATAAAGTTCGGTTATTTTTGAACAGATGTCATATAAAACGCTTGGCCTGATAGGAGAGCAAGACAAATGTTAGCGCCAGATCGCAACGGATACTGCAAGTTTACATATGAAACTAAATCCTGTATCCCCTTTTTTTTAAGGTGAAAGTCTGTATTCATAAATGACATGAAATGAATTAATGATGGCGCAAATGAACTCTGAGTCCTTGGTGTCTTAAAACTATTTGGCATTCACCTTCTCAGGGTAAGGGGGGGGGAACCGAAAAAACCTTACTCAATCAGCTTCATCCGATTGGGATTCGAACCAAGGAACATATGGATTAGCAGTTGCAAACGCTACTACTAGAACACGAAGGCTGTCTGTATGCAATTTTAGATTTAAGGAATATCGTGATATGCAAATATGTGAATGCCTATGAAGACATGTATGAAACAGCAAAAACGGTCTGAAAGTTCGGGAGTTTTTCATTCTACAAATGATTCCGGCCGTGAAAGCCCACGAACCTGTTTACATGGTTTGTAATGAAGGGTATGTGGTGTGTATTTTTTCCTAAGTCAACTCGCTTGCCTGATCAGGGCAGTAGAGTTCCGCAAAAGAGCGGCAGATGGCAGAAGTAGTCCAAAAAGGCGAACTGCATTAATCTGAATATGAAGGTGATGATGGGGGTGAGATGATGGAATGAATGACTGGGGAAACCATAGTGCCCGAATTGAAAATGCCCAAGCGCCTTTCGTCTGCCACAAGTCCCACTTACAACAGCTGGGATCGAGCCCGCGCCGTCTTGGTGGGTGGCGAGCAGTCTAAACACTGAACCACGGCGCCGCTAAATTTTTAAGGCTGCCGTTTTAGAATAGCGTTCAATAGTATTTACAAGAAAAAGCTGTTTTCTACTGAATAGCGCTAACTTTATTCAAAAGCTAGAAGCTAAACGCTATTGTGATTACAACAAGGTTTACAATAATTTCTGTATATCCGGTAAGCACGTATTTTGTTTTCCAATCTAAGTTCTCAAAGATATAATAATTTAAGTAGATATCGACTTTAACCGCGAATACTCTTGAACGTTTCTGGGCATTTTGTATGAAGTGAAACATTTTCAAACTAAAAATTAGCAATTTTCCTAAAAATATTTTATGTACATTTTTGTGCTTATATTATAATTTTTCACTAACTTCAACATTCTAAGAATTAACATATATCTGAATTTGAATGATGCCTCCTCGTAATGGTCATAATAATAAATATATGCTTGTAAACAAAACAAATTAAAAACTTACTTTATTTCCGTAACTGCCAGGCCTGCTATGTATTTTTCACAGTGTATACGTCATTCGATTTTCTGTACAGAAAACTGTAAACAAATGAAGCCTACACCACGGGACAAAATCTTGCCCCCTTTTGGTTGCCTATCGATTGTTCCATGACCTATTTCTGTGTAAGGCAGAGAGAGTGTGGTGCTCTCATCTTGCAATCACTGCACTGGATACTCATGAACCCATTTACGTAAACGATGCCTTTCTCTATTGTTACTCCAATAGGTCATGTCATCCCTAGATTAAGGAATGAAAAAGTCTTAGAAATAATATTATTTAAAAAAAACTGTTTGCCTTTTATGCAGTTTTGCTATGATTACTTGTATTACTATGAAACTATTCTGCTGTTCAAATAATGAAGGAAACATTTCACAAATACTTAATTCATTGATTATTATGTTCCAGATTCACAGCCGTAGTAAGGCCAACCGGACATATGAATAACTTTATCCGGCCTGGAAATGGTTTTCGTTAGTCACGTGAAGAAAGAGTAGTCATTAAATCTTTTCCACTTTTAGATATACATACAATTTGCATTAACTCTCCACTAAAACGATTTAGAGGCTCAATTTGGTCATAGAAAACTAGAATAATGTTTAATATTTATGAGATACATGTACGATCACTTAAAAATGGTTTGTTACTTACAGAATGGTATACTAGGAAGAGCAAGATTCCAACTGGACTCTAGAATGAAATTTAAATTTCTAAAGAAATGCATATTTTAAAATATAAGTTAACAGGACAAAATTTACCTCGTACTTCTTTATTTCCAATACTTTTTTGGACCCAATGGGAGTTTGTTTAGGCATATTTAAAGTCAAATCAACATACCTGCCTTCTTTCTGTAAACACTATATATATTACCATATCGTTGTTCTGATAAAAACCACTAAGTGCAAACCGCTTTTTTGAGATATAACGATTTCTAAGTTTAAGGCCAATCTTTACTTACTCTCCATTATTAGTAGGTATAACTATTTTATTGATTTGGTTTATTTATGGACGCTCTTTAACATCTCAGGTCAACAGCGTCCCATTCAATTCAGGGCGTGAAAGGGCCAAATCATTTTGCTCAGAGGTCTCTTCTTTCAGGCTTGTTATTTTACATGCTGTAAATCTACGACATGAGACCCACGGCTTTACTTCCTTTCTGAAGGAAGCCATACTTAAAATTTTTACGCCCGAAAAAATTAATCACCCTGACTGAGATTAAAGCCGCGATCTTGGGTCTACGATGGAAGTATGGTTACCACTACACCACCAGAATCGACTCCCCACATGTATAACAAGCAGAAGCAACAGCTAAGTCCATTTAGGGATTTCGCTCGACTAAAAGATGCGAAATCTGAACTTAGGAATACAAGGACCTATTACATAGAAACATGTAGGAATATTCCTCCATTAGTTCTGCCGACTATAAAGTTCTCTTTCCTTAATACAATAGTGTTAATATCTGAAAACAGTCAATTTCGGACTTAGTGACATCTGCCAGAACGAAGTCAATCTGACTATTGTCTACCTGGGCCTTGTTTCATAAAAGTTGACAAATATGACAGTTTGGAGAACTTTTCAATATATAGTGACAACTAACTGTTTCATATCTAAACCATATGACAGGTACAAAATCAAACTAATGTAAAAACAAATTGTCAACAAAATGACTGCGTTGCTACGTCAAAGAAGCATCAGCTACATCTATTGAAGGCCCTTTGCTACTTACTGGGCATTATCATACTTTCTGTGCTTATATTATATCTGACGAAGATCAACGTATTTGATAATACTTATAACTAGTGAACTTGCTATTATTAGTACATTACCTGTAATAATCTCCATCAACTTCTCGCCATTTTACAATAAACGTAAACAAGCAACACTTACGATGTTAGCTGTAACCGACGTTAACTCAGCTATAAAACTGTCTAGTCTAAGATTAAATAAATAAACAAAATGTGGAAGCATTGACAAAAAAACAAAAAAAAAACAAAACAAAACAAAACAAAAAAAAAAAAACCATAATACTCCCTGCTTTCTATTTTAAACGGGGGGGGGGGATGTTCATTATCACATTACGGCTAAAGTTAATATCGTATACTACAATAATTACTGCCGCCGCAAATGCTATGACAGGTAAACATTCTCCTGTCAAATATGTTTGACAATTTTATAAACATGTCAGCTTGTCACTATTGTGTGTGTCATAAAACAAATATTCAAAATATTTCTGACAAATTGTCACCTTTTATCAGTCACACTAAAATGGTGCGGCATACATTGGCACCATACAGCGCAGCATTAATACATGCCTTACACAACATAAGACACATTGCCTCATTGGTCAGACAGACAAATCAGCCGTCGTTGAGCATGCCCTCCTAGCTGACAGAGCATAAAATTGGGTTTCAAGATACTGACATATTAGCTTCAACATCTCATCGTTATTCTCGCTTATACCGGGAGACAATTGAAATGTACAAGCATAGAAACAATTTAAACAGGAAAGGAAAAGCTCTGAAATTACACTCAGCATGGTATCCAAATTTACAAAATACCAAGACAAAGAAACTACGCGAACCAATCAGCAACCAACATCCCGCTGGAAACGCCCAGGAGCTCCAGGTTAGATTCATACCTCTTAACCAAGCGAACCAATCAGAGCCCAGTTCCCTACTATATATATTTGAACCCATTTCAGCAACGAAAACCCTTAAGCAATCCAAAACAATAAGCATTCGCATAAACAATCAAACACTACAGTGCAAACCAACTGCAAAGTACTTGGGAACAACTCTGGACAGTAAACTCAACTGGAACAACCACATCAAGAACACGATCCACAAGGCAAAGCAACGTACCTACATGTGTTCATCAATATTTAGAAGCAAGCAGATGCATATAAAAACAAATTTAGTGCTCTTCAAAGCTTTCATACAGCAATTTCTACTGTATGCTTGCACAGCATGGGCAAATACATCCCACACTAATCTCCTTTCCATGCAAACCAACAAAATATATGCCTCCGAAAACTACTAAATGTCCCCATCCTCACACCAAATACACAGATCTACGCCGAGCTAAACACACCAACATTCCTGCAAACACTAACAGGCCGCTGCACATCAACCTGGGCAAAAATAAAAAAAAACACAAGAATCCCCTAATAAATCAAATAGGTAAAAGTGAACCTCAACATAGAAAGTATAAAAGAATCCGCGTTTGCTGAAGCACAGTACACTCCCACACAAAAATTCAGCCCTACGCAAAACTGTAAATATTAGTTATTATTGTTAGTTATTATTATTGTACTATTTAAACTAGATAAGCAACAAACATAATGTACTAGTAAACAAGTGAATGCATGCCTTGAAAATACTCACAATACAACTATTCTCATGGGAGCGTCAGAGCGCCCATGCATGGGTTACATATGACAATTTGTAGAAAAATCTGTATAAATTTGTATGACATATAAATTATGACCTGTAAGGCTGTACTATAACAGCCAAAAAGGCACCCAATTCAATAAATAATCTGCAATCTGCAACGTGTCATTCACTGCCTCGTCTCCAAGATGATCACGTCGAGCATATTACTGATGATACCCATTGAAATCGTGAACGAAATGTCTGGGAAGATGAAGAAGGACCACGTCTTTACAGCCCGGAAGACTCAGTTCATATAAGTCACAGTAAAATTTTTATTAAATAGAATACGACAAATTAGTCGTAACAATTTTATAAATTTGGCATTCTTTATGAAAGAGAAATTTACCAAGTTATTAATATGCAAACCTATTGCTTTTGAACTGTCAAATTGTCAGTTTTTATGAAGTAGGGCCCTGGTTTTAGAAATGAAAGTAGCAGTATTGCGTCACCGAATAAAACAATTGAAAATCAGTGCAGCAAAGCAACATATAGTGTATTAGAATGCTATTTTATAATGTTATACTTTATTGCATGATTTTTAATACATTTTAAGAAACGAGCAAAGCGAGAAGGTGAGTTATAAATAACAAAACGTTGGTTATCCAAAGCTAGTAATGTCACAGAGTGTAATTATGGATATCGTGGATGAAATGTTGGTAACGATGACTTGAAAATAATTCTGTCTGGAAACAACATTAGGGACCCACCGTGCCTCGCCGACCATAGATCCTGGCCGGTCGGTGTATTCGTCACCTCATCCCATCCTCCTGAAGGTGCCCCTACTGGGAGCAAAGGCACAAACGGCCAGCCCTTCAGATAGGCTTCTTGTCATTAAGAACGCATTTCAAACTTCATAGGTTCAAACATACTTTCCAAGTATTTGCAAAAATTGCTGAGTACATTAATAGCAAGATAACATTTTTTTTTCAATAGCGCATAACGCCTGTTTTAACTACTAAGGCACCACAGGCGGTGGACACTTATACACGAGATGAAATGATATAATGGGAAAATATTTCTTTTTAAGGAAGGAAACGTTACAGGCTTTAGTTTAGGGTGCCTCCCCGGAATTTGCCATTTATGAGGACTGAGAAAAACCTGCAAAAAACCTGAGTCAGGGAGGACGGTCCTGGTGGGATTTGAATCCCAGACCTCCCGCCCATGAGTCCACGCCGTAACGACCACGGCCCCTGTGACGGTGCAAGATAATAATGAATCCACTATATTGTTTAAGGAAGTTGATGCCATTTAATTCTCCATATCCGATTAGACATGCGTAAATCCCAATAAAACATTAGAATCCCGCCAAGTTGAAATGCCTGGCTATAACCTCGGCTGGTAGATTTACAGTTGTAATCAAATAACTGTAAGAAATAAACCCTTCGCATCATAGCAGGAGTTAAGTTAGGTCTTTCCTAATGTTGTGTTGCCAAATGGCATGTGCTACGTTTCACACCACACACAGCCTTTGTGTGAAGGAAACCTTCCCTGGTCCCCTTGAAATGCATACCACATTTTAAGGGGCCCTTCCTTCTCTTTCCCTCACTCAGATAAAAAAAAAAATCACTTGTTCAGCTTCGTGTTTTGGGAGAACAATGCATACGTTTTCAGATATCGAGAACATCAGGGTTTCCGTTAGATCGGGAATAAGAAATCTCGTGTAGCTTTTAATATAAATAACTTTTCGTAAATACCTGTATTTAATTCTTACCTACATACTACGATAACCCAATAAAAAGCACCTGTCTTTAATACCTCTTTTTTAATTCTACTATAAAATATTAACTTTATAAATAATTTTTAAATTAATTTGTTTCCGCTGTTTTGCAATACATCTATTTTATCATACATCCTTTAATTCCTCTTAATACTCAATTTCAATATCAGTTTCAGTTAGCATTCACTTCCTAAAAGCAGGAAATAACTAACCCAATCATTCCTCTTTCTCCCTCTTGCACTTCTATTGCTGTTAAAATTATTGCGCAATTTTTAGACCTCATGGCGACAATTCAATCTCAGCGAAGAAAAAGGCAATTTTCTAACTTTCGGAGGACAACATTAATTCTTGACAGCTTGAAAAAAACTATTCTCACAATTTATCCAGAAAAATTTACTCTTAAAGATATTTTTACACAGATACAGAACCAATAAACTGATGCTATTATAATATTTATATATCCTATTACTAAATTAAAAAATCCCATATTTTTTTAAAACTACAATCCTAAAGGTATAATTTAAAATCTACGCAAGTTTCAGTTTGTTCAAACAATTTTTCAGACCAGTTCTCTCTGTGCAGAATTTAACATCACGTTAGCTAAATTCTGCATCTATGCTTCACATTCTGGTGTTTTCCAGTCTATCATCATTGGACACCTTCACTTTTTAAGACTCGGTTATTTAATCTTTGATGAAAATTAACTGTAAAAATTAATCATTAGCCACAATAAACTTAATTTCACATTAAAATACAAAAAAAGCGGAGACCAATGCATAAATTACACGTAAATAACTGCAAGCAACTAGAAGCGCACAAATTATTGCATATGTAAATAACTAATGTAATTAGAAACAATAAAGGGGAAGATCTGTTTTTTTTTTAATTTGATTTATTTGTCGACGCTCTTTAACATCTCAGATCATCAGCGTCCCATTCAATTCAGGGCGTGAAACGGCTGATAAATTTTGATCAGGGGACTTTTCTTTCAGGCCTGAGGTTCTTTTTCGTGCCGTAAATGTACGATACGGGACCCACGGCTATATTTCTCTTCCGAAGGAAGCCATACTTAGGATCTTTAAACCCTAAAATCCATTGGTTATGGCCGGGATCGAACCCGCGATCTTTTAAGGTGTCGATTACCTGGATTCAGTAAATAAGTTGTGTATCATTAATGAAATTGAATTTCATTCTATAGAAGAAGCCATGCTAGGTATTGCTCGCGTTTTAAAAATAACAAATACCTTTTTCACAGCCACAACAAAAGAGGTAAAAAAAACTGCGTTCAGTGAAATACCCAAGAAATCCTCTTAGCGCCTATCATGCGAATTTTGAAAAAAAACTATACTTGGTATATCGGAAGATCCATTAAAATTCAACTCTTAGAACATAAGCGACATTTATGCTTTATTCAGTCAGAAAAAAATTGCGGTTGTGGTACAAGCAATTCAAAATTGACATGGAATAAAATAACAACGGGATATATTACTCTGGCTAGAAGAGATGCCTCAGAAATAAAACAGCATCCACATAATATAAACAAAGAGAGAAATTTTCAAATAAAATAAGCTTTGAAATCTTGGTGAAAGACTGGTGAACAAACAACGTCTGCGCCACAACTATCCCAACACTCCTACCCCCTCGCACGGCTCTGTAGCTGTCCCTCTCCAGACACTTTCAGTAACATGATGTCTATCGTAGCGTCGGGAAAAGCTCTGGTTTTGAAATTAATTTAAACCAACGACCACGGCTAAATAGCTGGTTAATGATATATTCAATAGTACAACCCCGACCTCTGATTGATTGATTTGGTTTATTTACGGTCGCTCTTTAACATCTCAGGTCATCAGCGTCCCATTCAAATCAGGGCGTGAAACGGCCGACAAATTTTGCTCAGAGGCCTCTCTTTCAGGGTTGAGGTTCTTTTTCGTGCCGTAAATGTACGACATGGGACCCACGGCTTTACTTCCCTTCCGAAGGAAGCCATACTTAGGATTTTCACGCTCGAAAAAATCCATCGGCCCTGGCCTTGTTTGAACCCGCGATCTTGGGTTTAGGA
Organism: Metallyticus violacea; assembly: GCA_030762175.1. Lineage (NCBI taxonomy): Eukaryota > Metazoa > Arthropoda > Insecta > Mantodea > Metallyticidae > Metallyticus > Metallyticus violacea. Next base: position 31,472,304 of record CM060832.1, read on the forward strand.
GGCAAGTATGGTTACCACTACACCACCAGGACCGACACCCCGACCGCGAAAGCATAAAAAATGTTAATAAGTTGTGTATTGCACAATTTAAATATCTCATGCATATAGTCAGTAAAGTACTATGAAACATAGCTTAAATTATATCCAGTTTATGCGTAAAATTCACACATTACAAACTGTTGAGCAACGTTTACGGAATGTTTTTCCTTCAGATTCATCTTGATATAAATATAAGCTGTTAATATCTAAATTACTGTTTGATTATTTATTAACAGCAACGATGCCTCTAAGTTTTCTCCATTTCAGAATAACGCCATTCTTTCACAATTTGCTGTAGGGATTACATAAACTTCTTTTGACTCTCTGTGGTGAGCCAAAAAAAAAAAAAAAAAAAAAAAAAAAAAAAAAAAAAAAAAAAGGAAAAGAACGCCACTGATAATGGGAAGGAAGTTATGATGTTTATTAATTCCTGGTGCGCAACACCGTCTGTCTGCTGTTACTCTGCATGAGACATCTCGCACGTCACTACTAACAATAGCAGCCTCACCCAGAGTTTCCTGCTCTCTGAACGATATCAAGAAGCATGCGGTGTATTTGTTATACTCTTTCCTCAGCCCATTTACAAACGTTCTATTTTACGCAAGATTTTTCCAACGATATGTAAAACATTGGGTTAAGAATGTGGGAAAACACACCATTCAACATGAATACAATAAATTCAAAGTGATGATCTTGCAAAGATACGAAACACATTTACACAATGTTGCCCATTTACTGTGACACAGTTCGTCTGTTTTGGCTTCAACCACAAGAGCTTGAAGCGACTTGCGAAACCTCGTCAAATGTAAAAGCCAAATAATACATCCTGAAAAAATATTTAGGGTATCCAAGAATGAATGTTGGGATTTCATGATGTAATTGTAAAGTCTGTATTATATGTAATAGAAAGAAAGTGCTTTTAATTAATTCAGTAACTCAAGCAGATTCTGAATAACATTAATAAATTTCAATATGCGCACTTAATAGTACAACGTGCATGTAAACAACATTCATTTTTAGTCCATTTTCTAACAAGAACGCCTGGAGTATTGTTTCTCTGATTCTTTGCTCGAGTTGGTCGAGATTCCCCATTTTTTCAGCGTAGAACTCATTCTTGATATAACCCCACTAGAAGAAGTCTAATGAGTAAGATCTGGACTCATTGCGGGCCATGGGATAGGTCCATCTCTGCCAATTCATCAGTCTGGAAATTGATAATTCAATTCTTCTCGCACACGATTTGCAAAGTGAGGCAGGGCTCCATCTTAATGAAAGACGATCCTCGTCCATTTCCACTTGTTTGATTTGAGAAAGAAAGAAAAGAAAGTTCCGTGACCTGTTCCTGTACGCAATCAATTGATGTTGGTTTTAAGGAAAAAGAATGGAACAATATTTCTGTTATGTATTAGTCACATTAAATGTTGACCTTTGGAAAATGCGTTCGTGTGTCCCAAATTCGGCAACATGGAGTGTAATTTAATTTCAAAAGAGGATATTTTCTACAAATCCTGGTTCATGATCAGGTTTTTGTAGCAAGCTAACAGCGAATTCAACCCTACACATCTGTCCTGGTTTGATTGCGTGCGAAAATTGAATTTAACAGTGTAATTTCAATCTCTTTTGCACGGTTTAATGCACAGTTGATTTAGGAACACCTAACTATGGACTACGGCATACAATGGACAGCCGAGGATTCCGAACGCAGAGCTGTAGGATTCTTTAAAAATTTTCTTCTTATGTTTGAGGCCTACTGATATTTTTTCTTTTTGAACACTACCGGTCTCCTGGATAATTTGTAGTATCGTCTGATATTGTTTTCAAATATTGCATCCCGTCTAAAGCGACGTTTTACCAGAATCATTGATTTGTGATCCGCCAGCCATAAGACATGTAGTTTTTTCTTGTATGATAAACATTTTAAAAATCACACAGAACACTTACGAGGGTAGGTTCATAAGTTTCCAGTCTAGCCATTTTCTAGGTATGATAAAGACAAAAACTATATTTCACTTATCAATATAGGCATAAACAGCATCCATCACTTCTTCGTCACATTTAAATTTCCTTCCTTTAAGATCCTTCGTGAGTTTTGAGAAGAGGAAATAGTCACTGGGAGCTAGGGTGGATGTAGGGTGGATGGTCGATCTCCTTGAAGCCACCTTTCTTCACAGCTTCCTTTGCAACAAGAGCTGTGTGCACAGACGCGTTGTCGTGAAGAAGGCGCACATCGCCACTCAGTTTTCCTCGCCTTTTCTCTTTGATGGAAGCACGTAGTGTGTGCAGTAGGCCAGCATAGTACTCCCCATTTACTGTGGTGTTCCTCTCCATAAGTCAATGAAGAGTATTCCTTCACAGTCCCAAAAGATTGTGGCTATGATCTTCTTGGTTGACTGAGTGACCTTGGCCTTTACAGGCGGTGCTTCGCCAGGTTTACGCCACTCCATTGATTCTCCTTTGGACAGGGGATTCTGTAGAGGACCATAGTTTCATCTCCTGTAACGATGGCTTGCAGAACTTCTCTCTCCTTTTCACGGCAGAGCTCCAAAAATGTCTGACAACAGATGACTCTTGCTGTTTTTGGACTGACGAGGAAAGCAGTCTAGGCACTCACCTTGCACTAACCTTATTCTGTTCAAATGTTCATGAATAATTCGAAGGACTGTTGCTTTAGAAAGGCCCAACCTTGCTGCTATTTCTGTAACTTTGAGCCGCGGACCTTCCACAATTTCTCCTTCCACAAGAGCAATACTTTCAGGAGTGAGCACCTCAAGGGCCGATCTGCACACTCTTCATCTTCCAGGCTTTCTCATCCTATTCAAAAAAGTTTGGCCCTTTCTTTTATGGTAGAATTAGAGAGGGATGCTTCCCCATATACACCCAATCGCAGTTTAATTTCATTTGGAGTAAGTCCTTCTTTTGTGAAAAACTTAATAACAGCTGGATACTCCATTTTGAACATGTCACAATGTTCTACACATAGCTTTCTTTATGCAACTACATCTGAACTGAACACAGCGGAGCGTAAGTCACAGCTACAATTATTTACTTAACAGATAAGGTAACACCAGATAAGGGTTTTGTGAAGGAGATAATGCTTATCGGCGAGGCCGGAAACGTATGGACCTATCCTCGTAATGCAGACTGATTAATTTCCGTACGAATATGGCTTCTTTTTCAATGTACTTATTTCAGTATTTAACAAGAAAATGATAAATGTAACAACAATGAATACATTATTATCCTTGACAGTGGTTAGTATTGCTGACTGCTGGCCGAGAGGCCCGGATTTGATTCCCAATACCTGTTTAGAAAATTTTCTAAGCTACGGAAGCCTGGAATGAGGTCCATTCAGCCTCTTAATAAGGCCGAATTGTGGTTACACTTTCTCTATACTTTTGAAAACTTTGTACACTAACATTCCATATGTTGTAGACAAAGAGTTCATTTCTGCAGTGAAACATTTATGGATTATGAAGCAAAGCAAATTGTGTAGAAGCTCTTATCTAATCTCCCGTATCTTCTTGATGTTATTGATTTTTCCCATCATATCCAACCCCTTATCTTCAACGCGAGGGAGCCGGTTTAACTGAGAACACTTAATTTAAATTACAATTTAATAAAAGAATTTATGTTTTACCTTTACGAAAGATAAGAATTAAAAGAATAATCATTCCAAAAATAGATTTATAACCACTCTGCCTTTATTCTGAATGAAAATAGAGCTCTTACAAGGCATTGGTGACAACTTCAAATTTGGACAAAAATATCCCAAGACGCACACGAAGATCACATGTGTGAAATGATTACATTTCAGTTCACAGTTTTCAGCAATGCATAAAGTAATAATACTTTTAGTAACACTCGTGGGAAACAATTTAGAGCCCGCATATAGTCTCACCTACACTGTAGACTGTAATCAAGAGACAAAACTTGTTGATCCTTCTTCCCAGAAGTTATAGACCTTGGAAAATGTAAGACAGCTGGAAAAATAAAGCTTCTCTTATAAACTATGGCACAAATTTATCTGGAGAAAATGATAAGCAAGTAAAGTTTTTATTTAAGGACGCCATTTAATATCTTTGGTCATTTACGTCCCACTCAATTCATGGCGTGCAATGGCCGATGCATTTTGCTCTTTCAGGTCTGAGGTTCTTTTACGTGCTGTAAATCTGCGACAAGGGACTAACGGCTTTGCAACCTTTACGAAGGAAGCCATACTTAAGATTTTACGCCCTAAAAATCTATTGACCTGCGACCTTATTTAAGACGCAAATATGGTTCCACTGGACCACCAGACGGTCCTGCTGGTGTAGTGGTTACCATACTTGCCTCCTACACCTAAGAACGCGGGTTCGAACCCGGCCAGGACCGATAGATTTTTTTCGGGGCGTAAAAATCCTAAGTATGGCTTCCTTCGGAAGGGAAGTAAAGCCGTGGGTCCCGTGTCGTACATTTACGGCACGAAAAAGAACCTCAAGCCTGAAAGAGAGGTCTCTGAGCAAAATTTGTCGGTCGTTTCACGCCCTGAGTTGAATGGGACGCTGATGACCTGAGCTGTTAAAGAGCGTCCATAAATAAATCATTGAAAAAAAAAAAAATAGACACCACCAGGACCGACAGGTGGAAAATGCATACTGCAAAATCGCCCAGTTAGAGTATAAAAACTTGACGAAAATATTTTTTCTGAATCTCTTCCAGCCCCCCTCCCCCAAATATGATTCAAGTGACTTTTCACAATATATGTTACAATCGTCGTTATTAACTGTTCCCTTAAGCAACACATTTTTAAAAATGTTATACGAATAACTTCTTTATTCTAACATTTTGTTTTTAGCCCGATTTTTCACTGTTTATTTACTCATATATTACACAGACTTATTGCTCCACAAGTCTCATGTACTGTATGAACAGAAACTACCGACAAAGATCGCCAAAATAACTGAGGCACGGATTCGCGAACGGGAGGTCTGAAGTTCGACTTCTATCAGGACCACATCTGACTTAAGTTTTTCCAAGGTTGTACTCAGTTTTCATCACTGGCAAATAATGGGGAGGTATCCTAAACTTAGGCTTAGAACGTTTATTTTCACATAAAAAATATTTCCCAAATATTTCATCTCATGTATGTTCAATGTTCATCGTCTGTGATGCCACTGTACTAAACACTGCCTCGTAAACCCAAGTTCAATCCCGTCCAGTGTCGATGGATTTTTTCGGGCGTAAAATTCTAAATATGGCTTCCTTCGGCAGGGAACTAAAGCCGCGGTCCCATATCGTAGATTTACGGCATGTAAAAGAACCTCAAGCCTGAAAGAAAAGGCCTCTGAGCAAACTTTATTGGGACGATTCACGCTCTGAATTGAATGGGACGCTGATGACCTTAGATGTTAAAGAGCATCACTAAAAAAAAAAAAAAAAAAAAAGTATAAACACTATTAAAATGAGAGAGAGAGCGAGAGAGAAGAAACATGCTGACGAAAGAAAAGGAGGGGAAAATTACCTACGTTAAAATTGTGTAACTTTACAGCTTGTGAAGTGTCGACCCAAACATTATTAAAAGGCTATAAGCCAATCATAGAATCCACATTCTTTACGAAAGTAAAAAAATGGACCATTGCGAAGCAGGACTAAACAAGTTAAGTTAAAAAAGGCGCTTTCTCTAGCATATAAATAAACAAAGGGCAAGTTAAGTTCGACGTTGTTAAGGACCCATTTTAGTTTAAAGTGCGATGTTTAAGATGATTTTGAGGACATTATACGATCTAATATACCAGGAAACCGGATTCACATGCTTTAGAGGCGTTCATTGTACGAATTGGTTGTTTCGAACATCTCAAACATTTTCTTTCTCAAAGTAGCTCTTTGTGATAGAACACTACAATGTCACATGCTGAAACAGTATTAATAAGAATACTTATTTTTGTTCTGCATCTTCCTCCTTGAAATAGAAAGAAATTAAGTGTCTCCTTTTCTCCCTCACTCTATACAAAGAAATGTTTTTATACCTTCGATTAAACGAACATCCTGTAGCAGTTGGAGGGCATAAATTGATTCTGCGGGTGCAATGTTGCTTGAATGAGGAAACGCGCATCATAACAAAAGTGAACGTGAAGCCTAATGCCGTCCCTAACGACCCTGGCCGCGCGTTCCCTAATTATGTATTGCAGCTCGGACTATTCATCAGCGACGGGTTCTCTAAAGACCCTTATAAGGCGCTATCCAACCTAAAGACCGCTCTCCCCCACCTAACGGCTCATTTATCTTCCTTCTTGAGCTTTCTCTGACACCAAGAGATGAAGCCTGCCAAGTTTAGGCACGAGCTAACGTCCAATTTACAGACTTTGTACTTCACTCAGAGCTTATTGTACGGGTTCGCGTTATAGAGCGCACACTGATTTGTAATTCTTGGACGTGGCGCGCACACTCAAGTGAAAGGAAAACAGCGCACCAGAAGATATTATCACAATGGATGACACTCGGAGACGAAGAATGCATTAGATTTTCTTAGGATCGAAAACGAAAACATTAGCCCTTTGTGGTGGCCGGGTATTGAGAGCAATCTCATAAGCCACTAAATTGAATTGTTACACATAGCTTGAGAAATACAGTGAGATTATTTAAGTGACGGGCCACCTAAGTGCGACTGCTTACTGGGAGGTGCAGCTCACGCAACCGAAAAATGAGAGATTAGTCCCCGCACTATATTTGGAATTTATATATTTACTAAAACATGAAATTAAGCTTCATTTATGATAATAAAAACCAACTTTGTTATAAGCGATGCTGAATGAAAATAATGCTCCTCAGCGGCAATGCATTGCTGGCATCTACACAAGACATTCTTGTTAATTTTCATACGCTTCTCAGGCGCATTTTTAGCAAGTTCTCGCCTGATATTATCTTTTACGTCCTCTGATATATAGGGATTATTCTGATACACTTTATTAATTTTTTAAGTTCCTCAATATAAGAAACCACAAGGTATCCGATCCGGGCTATTAATGTTGGGAAAAATGCTGTAATACATCCATATATTTCATCATTCATAATTCCTTCATTAAAAAAAAAAAAAGCACATACCTACTCTGTGCGCATTGAAACCACAACACACAAAAATTTGTTGGGGATAGAATGGAATTTAATGTACAATATCGGGTTTTTGTGAAATGACGGAACATGCAATTCGGACCAAGCTTCGTCTGAAAGTATGATAAATTCAGGAAATGATAGGCCATCATCATTACTCTCCAGAATTGAACTGTAATCGAGATCGCGCAGTTGCAATTCATGAACCATGGTTATTTTATAGTGTTTTAATTTAAATAATTTAGTGACATTTCATGCTGATGCTTTTAAAAGGAATGTTTCCTGAGCAAGTAGGCGAAATGAATTTTCTTAGGCCATGCTGAGACGTTCACCTATTTCATCTGTATCAACAGGCAGTTCTGAACACTTTCTTTTCAATGATAGATCATGTCTCTCGTAATCTTTTTACAAGTTGGGGAACACAATTACCAGAAACATTTCTTGCGAATCGACTTACCACTTCTATGCAAGAATTAGTTTTCACATATATATTGTCTTGGTATAGGTTCCTTTGTAAGGGAAATAAAGCCGTGTGGATCCCGTGCAGTAGATTTAAGGCAAATAAAAGAATTTCAAGCCTAAAAAAAGAGACCTCTGGGCAAAATTTATCGGTCGCTCCACGCCCTGAATTAAATAGGGAACACTGATCGCCTGAGATGTCAAAGAGCACCCACAAATAAACAAACATATGTACCGTACATGAAAACTGGTTGACATAACTAACGAAGAACAATTACCATACAATTAAGACATGTGAAAGCACAAGTGACTGACAAAGCCTTCCTCAAAGTAACTACAAGCTGCTACATCACATGCATTATACGCCTCGGCGACTGGATTTTCTCAGATTCACTTTAAAACAAGCATTATAAAAAAAAAGTTTCCTTATACACAAAGTAAATTTAGATTCCTATTTTGAACAACATTCAACCCTTTGGGAGTATTATGGATATTGTCTGCCAGTATCCCTTCTTATCTTCTTATAATATTCACAATATGATGGCTCAATGTGACCTCTTCGAGTACGATGCGAACAAATCAGCCAAGGGATAAGCATCTGTTTACCTCAAAAGAATTTGGTTCTAAAGTTTGACTAAACGCGCACCTAGTAACAATAGCGGAAAATGCGCCCAGATTGGGTTCGTTAGCGTTTACTAAGTAGGTAACACTATGACATCATCTAAAAATAAAAAGTGTTCAATCCCCATGTCTTCAATTATAATTTATCTAACATCTGCCTTATTGTTCAAGGTTTTTAAAGGTTTTAATATATGCCTTCTTGGTTCAAATTATTCACTATATTTAAAACGTAAAAATATTCGAATGCTGTAGCCCTATTTACTTTCATATTCATATTTTTATTATTTTTTGATTTATAGTTCAAGTAGCGCGGGGCCGCGAGAGGCCTTCGCTAACCTCACCCACCCTTTGCTATGCCACTGCTCAAGCGGGAAAGGGAATATAGGCAAACAGCAAATAATATGGAGTAAACAAGATTTCATACAGTAGGAACGAATTTAACAGTACAGTCCTTGATAATGGAATTACAATACGGGATATAATGAAATAAAGATCAATAAAAAGAAATGAAGAAAAAAAAAAAAGAAGAAAAAATAGAGAAGCAGAACTACCGTGTCATGCTCAACCACGACTGCCAACTTTTCCCATCTGAATGCACATATCCTGAAGACCCCGAATGTTTTTGAAAGTGGAATAATTCAGTACTTTCTTCCTGGCTTTTATTTAATTGCACTGCAAAGTTAATTTATATTTGGGATGTTATTTCGGTGTGTTGCAAAAAGGAATCGCGGAGGAAGTCGGGAAAAGTAGAGAAGATTCGTGTTTCCTCTTTCTGTAAAGGAGGTAGTTTCGACTTTGATCGGATAGAATAGAGCAAAAGGTCGGTTCGATTACCCACACGTGTACTTAATGTGAAAATATCTTTATTCATATGGGAAAAAACTTACCTACAGCGATGAATTAAGCATCAATACACATTTTGATTTTACCACTTATGAGTAGCACTGAGCAAGACACACCTTTGAGACGTTAAGTATGGCGGTTTCAGGAGTGGGAGGAGGTATCGATTTTGTTCGCCTGCACTGCTGTTTCATTCGTCAGTAGCATCATGTTAGAGCAAGAGGTACACTCGCCGATTGCACCAAGCATTATTATTATTATTATTATTATTATTATTATTATTATTATTATTATTATTATTATTATTGAGGTTTTGGCGAGAGGGGATGGGGTAAAACCGGGTGATATTCTGCAAAATATTAGTTTGGGGATAAGATACAAGTGAACGAGTAGCACAAAAGATTCACAGAGGGACGAGAAACTGTGGAAAACGAAAAGCCACAACGCTGACTTCGATCATAACAGAAACAACATTTGAGCCATTCGGAACCTTATCGAGTGTGAGTGGCGTTTGACGTATTTTGAAATCACTTCTGAGTTTGGATAAATTATGGAATTCTCATTGAGAATCAAACGGGTGGACATTCCGGAATGTGTCAGGATAAAAGAAAGTGTTCCCTTTACTATGAAACATGGCTACACCACCATACTCCTGAGACGAAGCAAATGGGGCATGGAGGAGAGAAAAAGACTGGAATCCACTTGTGTCAAAGTAAAAAGTACCTTGTCAGTAAGATTCTCTTGACAATTTTCTGGGACTCTCAAAGCATTTTCCCCATGAACGTTGAATTATCAAAACAGCTTTTCGGAGAAAAAGACGTCAACAAACGATCAAACACCTTCCTCCTTGCGATTACCATTAGTATGGGAGCAGCGATTCTACAGCTAATGCACAAGTGGTTGGAAACCCAACACAACTTCTTTGATAATGGGATTAATAAGCCCCCCTCCCCCAACTTTGGGAAAAAGGCTTCAGTAAATCGAGAAATTGTGTAGAAAATTGAGGTGTATTCACTTTTTTTCAATTTGGTTTCAATACATTAAAAAAATGCGGTATGTATTTGATTGACCCTCATACATACAAAAGAATTCCTCCGCTTTTGGTCCAAAAAAAAAAAAAAAAAACAATCAAAATCGCCGTTTATTACTTACAGCTGTCCAAAGCAGAAATCGAATGGTACCTTTCCGCTCGCAATGCCAAGAGCTAAATCTAACGATCGCCCCTCCACTATGTTCATCTGTCTCAATGACCGCTAATAGCCTAAAGGTCAGTTCATCAATGGCAGACTGTGACATCATCCACTAACACTTGTATTTACAAAATGCTACGCACAGCCGCAAGCGATGACAAACAACGCTGCAATAGGAAGAATATTGTATGAGTGTATATTAACTAGAATAAAGATGCAGAAATAGATCAAATACTTAAGTAGTCACATAATTTTCCCTATATTTCGAACTCCCTCTCTCTTCCCTACTTATAGCAGGACCTGGTTGTGAAGTATTTTTGGATCCAATGGTGATTTTGGTAAATGAATTCTACCACTCTCAAGATACTCAACAAACTGTAGACTATAAACTCAACAATTGACCTAAACTTTTGGAATTGCAACGAGTTTCCTTGTGCAAACTAATACGAACGCCGTTAAATTCGTATTTTTTCATAACTATTTTACAAAAATATACTTTTACATTTTTAGGCATAAAACCAAAAAGATCGTACATTTCGTTCATTTCTGGAATAAGAAACTGCGTATTGATTAAAGCACATGTACCTGTAATATTTTTCGTTCAAGTATGTTTAACCGTTTCCAAGCAAATTCAAGCAATAAAACCATAAAATCCTCCACGCTTTTCGAAGCGTGACGAGCAGTTGGGCGATGCTGGAAAATCATCCTATTGATGTCGAATTTCCCTGCCAACCCTTACCATTTCTTTAATATATAATTCTAGAGGGTCGAACTTTTTGGTCCTGTAAAATACACTAAACATTTACATATGATGATGTTTTCTTTCTCTACTTAATGTATTTTGACGTGATTTTTCCGCTGTAAAAGATTCAGGCTTTAAACTTTAAACAAAATTTTAATGTTTCACTTTTTCTGAAAAGCTTGCACACACAATTTTTAACTCCAGAACTTTCAAACTTTACTCTAAGTCATAAATTTCTTTTAAGAATCAATTTTACATTTTCTGAATAAACAGTGTTTGAAACAAAAATTCCCAAATTTAAATGAAGTCAATCTGAAAGTACGTACTTTTATTCGCCCACAAATTTATGAACTAATACAATATTTGTTATTGAACAATTAGAAACAAGCATGGTTAGGGTTCAAGACTGTGTGCAGTAACTTTTCTGGGAAATATACGGGTTGAAAACTACAAAGAGAAAACAGATGATTTGTTAATGACAGCAAAACTCTGGGGTGTACTATGTCATGGAAGCTACATTTCCTATTATCCCACTTGGACTTCTTTTCTCCAAATCTAGGTGCCGTAGGTGACAAACACGGAGAACATTTTCATTAGGCATTGCTGTCATGGCAAGACGATGGTTACCAAGTATGTTAGCTGACAATTGCTGCTAACTAATTAAAATTGTTACTGGGGTGTTTTACAAACAAATATCTTCCTGGAATTATAAGTAAAATAAATACACGTATTTTTTTATATTTTTGCAAGATAATCGAAAATATTTTGATAATAGATCATGGTTATTATTATTTTTATTCTTACTATTATTTTTTACTCTTGACATATTATAAGTTAATTAACATTCGGAATGCATTATGATAACTTTAAAACCTGAAAACAGTGCATGATAGGGAATTCGGATTTCTGATTTAAATTCAGCACATACTAAATATATAAACTTCCTATTTCGTTTAAATGCAAAACAAAAACTAAATTTTATTGTTCGGTGTTATGAAATATAGATAAAAAAAACGGAAGTTCCATTATAAACATGCTTTACTTACGGATGGCATCTTTAAATTTCTCTGAAAGATGGGGAGAGTTTCCATTTACTAAAATTTGTGAAAACTCTCTATAACAATCCACACTGTCCTGGTGATACGAAAACAGAATGCTTATTTTTTTTTTCTGGCACAGACACTGTTCGAAAAATTCTTCATTTCGACCAAAACGTCGCACATTACCAAATTAATCACTTATCTACACTGTTAAATTTGGTATGTTTCACATATGTACAGTACAGTAAATTTTTGCTATCGCCTCTCTCACTTTGTGCTATATAATCATGGATCTGACTTAACAGCCTCACTATTTCTACTTGTAGCAAAGCTGTAAGCATGGCAACACCGATAAATTCCACGGAAACTGATTAAGTCGCCTCAACTTGTTGCACAGCATAAATGTTAATGCAGGTTCATTATTAGTACTGTGGCTTGATGAGATCAATGCGGCTATACTATTTTCAGAGTAGAACACAGTTTAATTAATACATTTCTGTACAGAGCATTACAGAGATTTTAAAGAAACTGAAGCGAGTCAAATGGGTTTGAACACTTTGGAATAAAAGCATTATTTGTTTTAGTTTACGAGGAACATTGTTTCAAAAACATAGCTACAAATATTGAGGAACACATTCCTCTTCAAACATATCTTTCGAACCGTAAAGGCTGAAAAGATCTTACTTTTGTTATTTGCTAGACCTTTACATTAGCACTTCTGGTGTTAACGAAACTGTAACATGCACTTATATATATTGAAGGTGTCTTGTTTTCAAAAGCCGATATCTACTTTCATTCATTCATCGAGAAAATTGGATAAAAATCCAAATACCAGCATTTGAGACATTTTACGATGTTTCGACAACAAATCATTTGAGAATGTACAATATTAATGAAATTAAGTAACACAATTTCGTGATATTTTGCAGTTAAAACTGTAAAAGGAAAATTTTAAAGCTTTTTCTTCTTATTTCCTCACCACTGTCTGTTCGGATTGGTGGGATGCTACCCCAGCATGGCGAGGGGTTGGGATGCCTATTAGACGCGGTTACAGCTGCCGGAGGAATGATTCGTCGAAATAAACTCAGGATACTCTGTAGCCTAAGATTCCCAGGCATTCGTCGTGTAGGAAGCACAAATCCTACCACTAGACCACGACGGTGGTTATGAAGTTTTTTAAGTAAATTTAAAGAAAATCGAATTTTGAAACAATTAATTTTTTGCATAAGTCGAGTTTTGGAACAATATTTGACATTTTGTGAGAAGATATTGCAGCATTATTTATTTAATAGTTTCATTTATTGAAAAGTATATTCTTAATCACACAAAATATGTATTCATATTATATAGCAGAAAGGACAATGCTATTACAACTAAACTTCTTTGATCATGAACAACTCATGTTCTTCTTAGTCACAAATAAGGCTGATGTTTTCTTTATTGCTCTCTACATCCACGACTTCTTGTAATACTGCAGATAATGACTTTTATCCAAATATTTTAAGTGTTTTTCCTTTCTTAGTTATTCCTCTAAATTCAGATCACTTCTTTAAAGCGAAATTTTCCTTCTTTTTCAAGATTGAAGTTTGAAATGACATTCTGAAAGCAGAATGAACGCCTTTCTTTCCAATTATAAACACAATAATCAAATCCAAGTATGTTTACTGCGCCGAAAATTTCAAACATTGTTTTATTGTTCTCAATTTAAGATGGTTAATTAATTCCTTAAATCCTTTCAAAAACCCTATGAGGAGAAATAAAAGAATGACCCACAGAGAAACACAATTTCTACTAATATGCTTTGTGGAATGATTACCAACCAATATGAAAGCATTCCAATTATGATAGTACCGTGCGATCAGTTGTTTGCTCCTGGAGTGTTTTGTCTATGGGCGGGGCGCCGCTCTCGATGATTAGCGGGAGGGTAAACAAATCATACAATACGCAAACCAATTTAAGACTCATTACTTATCATATTATTAAATGAGGTGTTAAAATTGCCCACCTTCATTCTCCATGCATTTTTAGTTCTTTTTAAGAAATTCGTACAATATTTTCGTGCATATATTTATGAATTCTTGTATGATGTGCGGGTTTGTCTTGTTCATGTTTTTTTTTAATTTAATCCATAGATAATAATCACAAACTGTTAAATCGGGGGACGAGGAAGCCACAAATCGGTACTAATAACTCTCGTGGAAATACATTGTTAATCGCTCTGATGGAATTTTTCGTAGTGGCAGAATCCTGCGGGAAAAAAAAAAAAAAAAAAAAAAAAAAAAAAAAAAAAAAAAAAAAAAAATCGTGATCATGCTATCTGTCTGAAAAAAGGGGTTAATATGATATTCACGTAAGCAACATAATCGACTGTATGCTTAAATTTTTTTTTGATTCTATGAATTTTTCATCACTGTGTTAACAAAGAATAGTACATACGCTATGCCGGTGTAAACTCACAAGATATAATACACTTTATGTATATTTTCAAATTAAGAAACGAACAATACAACATAAGACACGGAAACAGGTGCGCTACGACTGCGACAGTTAGCAAAGTCAACAAGTAAGCAAGCAGGCTTCCTACTCCCTCCAGTGGCAAACGAGTGGGGGCTCGCTCATCCATCACTAATCGTACGGTATTTTTGTTCTGATCCCTCGCAACCATCGGAAACCAGATACATTTTGTCACAATATGATTAAATATGTGATAAATCGAGGGAGATATTTCGTTGGATCCTTTGAGGCGAGAAAATTCTAGCTACTTGTTTTCTTGATGAGATGAGCTTACACAGACTGTACGATTTCCTGGAATAATAAAATGTAGCCTGGTTGGGCAATGTCGGTGCTGATACAAGTTTGGCATTTATCACTTTATTAGCTCCTTGTTTTCTGAGGATGCACATTTTATTCTTAAATCTGTTATGGTATAAATTTGTTCTTAAGAAAAGCTGTACTTGTCGGCAACCATTTGTAGAGGTAACATGCTCTCCTTTGGACCCAAGGTTCACGGGTTCAAACCCAGCCGTACGTTTTTCGGGACATAAAAATCTTAAGCGCCAATTTTCTGGGAGGGACTAAACACCTCGAGTATCGTGTCGTGACCTGAAAAAAGGGGCCAATACACAAAAAATTGGACATTTCACGTCCAAGTAATACCTTGACATTTATTCTTCTGACATCTGTAGGTGCTAAGTGTAGCTAAATTTAAATGATTCAAGTGGGCCATCGGACCCGGAACAAGCCTTAGGCCTAAACCTTGTAAGTAGATGATGATGAATGGAACAAAAAATATATGGCATTTTTGGAACGTGTTTTGCAGTCACATTATTATTATTATTATTACTGTTGGATATTGGAAATGAATGCAACTGTTGGATTCGGGAAATAAACTAATATTACGGTGTCCCAAAATGAACGCAATTTTTGTTTTAGTAGTAAACACAAAAAACTCAAATGCTCATTTGTATTTTTTAACATAATAATTAAATAAATGAAACAGATACAAAGGAATCTTAAATAGTATAATCTACTTAAATTATGGGGAAAAAATCTCCAGTCATAAAATTTCCAAATTTTTGTTCAGTAGATAGCACGTGCTAAAATGCTTTAATAGGTACACAAACTTAGCTAATTTAACTGATGAAATACAGCCTTGCAAATACCCTTAAAACCTGATAGGTATCATACCATAGTTCACTACATTTAATAGATGGCAAAGTCCATGCTGACGGTGGTGTAAACAACGTTACTATCCACAGTCTGCTCTGCACGGTCATAAAGTTCATAATGCGGTGATGACCTTACGGAGCTCCGGAATGTAGGTGAAGGTTGAAGGGGAGAGTGACATGCAATTGATAAACCCACAGCGCCATTATTCCCTTTTAAGTCGCGATACCTTCGCATGCCTAGGCATGGCCAAGTTATCAACTATAACCCGGGTTGAATCCCAGATGTGACGGAAAAAGCCGCGTATGGACAAATTTCCTCAAAACATTTCGTCGTTACTTCTCGTGTGTAGCACCGTGACTCAGAAAAGAGCACAGAAAATTCAACTGGTTGAGTCATGACCTGACTTGACGCCCGCCTATGTTAATATATGTAGCAGGTCGGGTGCATCAACAAGTAAACTGATGCGAATAGACATGACGTGGAGCCGACATACCGCTTCGCGTGGGGCATGGCATCTGTGAACAGTGAAGCCATGTCTGTAAGTCGGTAAGCGCAACACTCCTCACACCGCTTAATCTCGGCTTTCCTGAACAGATTTGGCATTTTTTGGATTACGTACACAAACTCCTTTCGGAAAAAATACCCAAGATAGCAGTCTGTAAGCGCAACACTTTTCAGACCATCTTAATCTCGACTTTCCTGAATAGATTTTGGATTACGCACACAAAATCCTTTCGGGAAAAAATACCCAAGAATGCCTGGAATCGATTCAGGGGCTTAGGGATCTGAGCAAGACAGGCTAACTATCAGAACAGAAAAATAGTCACTTAACAATAATTTTACTTACTGATAATCACTAGTCACATTACACAGTATATGTACTCTGCAACAATGCTGTCAACAACGGATAATAATGCGTTATTATTGGATCTTCCCTACCACTGTAGCAGTGACTACAGAATTAGACCTAAGGAACTACAAATAATTTCAACACACTCATCACCACTAGTGCACCTGCGCTTGGCGGACGAATTTGAAGTTTTAAGTAGCGATGTAAATCTGGAAGGCCCTAAAGCGATGCTTCCTAAAAGTGAGCAGCGTGCATGGAGTAAAATGAGGCGACACGTGGCAGGAACGCGTGGGAAAGTTATGCAGATTTCCGAGAAGCATGTGGCGATGAAACCTTGTCACATCCGAGTCGGTGACCATTTGGAAGTTGTACTTGCTACAAGGACGTTGTAGTACGGAGGATGCGTGCAGGCATCCTCGAAATGCATTAAGTGATTTGACTCAATCACTGTTGGAGATGGATGTGCAATTGACAGCTTGGGAGTTCGCTGTAGAGGTCGGAACAATCCACACTGCAATGTGTAGGGCGCCCCTTCTCATACATAAACAAAAACTTGTTAGCTATGGGTGTCAAGCGATAAATGCAATAAGCGAGTACAGTAAAGAAATGTAAAAGTCTCCAAGTTCTGAATAAATGAATATATTGCCATTACTTTCTTTCCAGCTCTCGTAATAAGATAAATAAATCTTGCAACTTAAAAAACAAACACTAGCTTAATTTTAAGTTGGGATAACGTACGACAATCTATTGCATTACAAGAGAGAGAACTCCAGAAACAGATACTTATTGAAAATGTACAATGATAAATATAAAAGGATCTGTGTTGTGAAACTAAAAGTAGAACCTCATTTATTCCGTTTCATGTTTGTCAAATTTGCAGGAAGCTTTAGATTTTCACTCCAGAATCTGGCATTCTAAGATATTATTAAATATATTACTAAAGAGCTATTTTGTCAAGGACATTCGTTTAAAAACCAAAGCTTTCACTGGTTACTAGGGCCAGCATCGCCAGTGAATTGAGTGAAAGATACTAGAGAGACAGAGGGGGACAACCGTTAGAAGTGTGAGGGGATGGTAGTTATGGGAGAGTTGTGGTGCTGTAGTTTATTGACTAGTAGCGGATACCATGTCTTGCTTATTTGAAAACCTCTGTCTTTGTTTATACTATCTGGATGCTACCCTATTTATAGTACAGACCTTAGACGAAGCTGCAGTAGTGAAAGTTTTGGTTTTGAAATTTCATTTAAACAAATAGCCACGGGAAATATTGCGACAATGATCGATTTTAATAACATCCCAGCCGTGAAAGCCTTTCCTCTTATCAAGTCAGGTCATTGCTTCATTTGCAGCACTTACCAAGCATGGTTTCTTTATTCTGATATATAGTTCTTCAACGACACTAAATTCTATAATGACATTATTTATTTGAATGAAATAAGCGCCATTTCGAGCATTCAAAAACTAATTGTAACTTTGGCATTCATTGCGAATACAACGCGAAGATATACATTTTCCATTCTACAGTCTCTGAAAGATTCAATTTTGGATATTAATGCAGAACTACATATTTTAACTTGAAATTTTGAAGTTCTGAAACAGTTCGTGCATTTCCGGATTCCCTGAGCATTCGTCGCCGTAGTAACGCACTTTAACAGCAGCGAGACAAAGCGTCGGTGAATGGAGCCACGAAACTTGGCAAAGGAAGACCCCAATACTCCCACGCTCTGTTTCCTCACCCTGGTTATGTAATTCCCCAGAGCAGGGCGCCAGATATCTGGTTCATTGAGGCAGGGTCATTGCTCCTTCCATTCCCTCGCAAATTTGCAGTTTTTTTCGACTTCCGCAATAAGACATTTTCTATTGCCTTACAAGTCCTTGAAAAATGTCAGCTGTTGGTCAATAGCTCAACTCACGGTTCGGGTATTTAATTATCCTGTTATGTGGCTATGCGTAATGCTGACAATATTAACATACAATATTGTATGTTAATATTGTCCGATTTGAAGTGTCAGATTCATCTCCTGCATAGGACTTTATTAAGTTACGCGTTATTTAATCTAATAGGGATGAAATAATTGAAAACACAAAAATACCAAGTATAATAAAAAAAGATCCTATGCTGTCCAGATGACGTGATCTTAATGGCACGAAACAAAGAAGAATTATAAAGACAGCTTAATCATTTCAATATAACAGTAAACGATTCAACACAAGAATATCAACTGAAAAAATAAAATAATGGTAGTTTCGAAAACCCTTCTAAGTTGTAAACTAGAAATAGAAAAATGGAGTTTGACGATCTAGAGTTCTATTATGAAGCTATAGTGAATTACATAGATTAATCAACAGGTAACCGAGGTTAATCCAGGTAAACCGTGTGGCTACATGTGTGAATGATACAATTTGACTAAACAAAAACTTATGAGAGATGAAAACTCTGTAATAAGACTCATAACATATACCTGCTACAGATGAAACGAGACCAAATACAAGGAAAATACAGTCTTCTTTTTGACGCATAGTCCGGCTTAACGTGGATTTGCCTGTCGTGCGCTGCGCTGTTTCTATCCAGTTCTGTTTCTCTCTCCACGTTCCCTCCTTTCCGCGTGCGGCTAATCAGTTGACGCGAAGTCTTTGTGCTGTTATAATGTCAAAAGGTCCGTATACTGTAGCACATAGAATCTTCATATACGATTCTTATGTGACAACAAACTGAGGTGGAAAGATCCGATTTAAGGCCCTAAACACTCATTGGTAGTAGTTATTTAATTATATTAATTTAATCAGTTTGTTTTAATGTGTTTTATATTAGGCAAAGGCTATAACGTTCAATATAAAGTCCCGAACATTTAATGGTAATAGGTATTTAGCTATGTTAATTTAAGAAGTTCATTTGCATATGTTAATACGTTAGATAAAGGCTATAATATTCCATTTAAAGATCCAAACATTCATTGATAACATGTTTCTAATCATATAAATTTCATTAGTTCATTTACACATGCTTTTAAGTCAGGTAAAGGCTTTAATTTTCAAATCAAATAACAAACATTCGTTGGTAATATACTTTAAATAGTATAAATATAGTAAGCTTATTTGCATATATATCAAGTATCAGATAAGGGACATTACAATGTATGTCTTAATGTTTGTTTGCTGTCCTTTAATGACAATACCGAATAATATAAATTTAACGGTTCAAAGGACCACACACATAGCCAAGAATATGAAAAGATTACCTACAGATAAAGAAAATTGTAAAATTAAGAGAATCAACCAATGGCAAACGTAACAACAGTAAAAATGTGTACCAAGAATGAAACATGAGACAGACAGCTTTGTTCAGACTAAATAGAAATTAACGAATTTCATTCCTTTAGCTGTACTTATGTTGAAAATAATACATTGTAATGAATAGTATTAATACAATCCATGTTTATTATTTAGAGTGTATACATATAATGAAAGTGAGTTAGGAATTATTATAATTGTAATAAGTGACGCTTTACATTTCAATATATTTAGTTAGTGTATACCATAGGGAGAGGATATGCTTTGTATTCTGTGAGAAGAAATCGTGGTTCGTACTCCGTAAACAGAAGTTGCATTTAGTATTACACAGGGAGACATTGCAATTTATATTTCGTGGGAAGAAGTTTCAAATTATCAGTCGTGGTGAATAATAAGAGTCATGAGTTCGAATTAGTATCCGTATAGGAATATATTACATGATTTATACCAGGACAAAGATAAAATAAGGGGTGTTACATATCTATTGGTAATAAAAAAGAGAATTTGCGTGGAGTATCTAATAAAATAAAAAAAAATCCTAAGTATGGCTTCCTTCGGAAGGGAAGTAAAGCCGTGGGTCCCGTGTCGTACATTTACGAAACGAAAAAGAACCTCAAGCCTGAAAGAAGAGGCCTCTGAGCAAAATTTGTCGGCCGTTTCACGCCCTGAGTTGAATGGGACGCTGATGACCAGAGATGAGCGTCCTTAAATAAATAAATCAATCAACAATAAAATGAAACAGATTAGGGAAGGAGCATTGCCACTAAAGCATATATGCTGGAAGAAATATATAAATTGCGCCACGTCTGTCTCGTATTCAGTCTACAGCTGATAATATTCTCAGAGCTCATTTTATCAGAAAAGTGTACACTTGCGCGTTAATGACAAGACATTAATAAGCTTCGTACGTTACTATCCAGTGCGATTTTGATATACTTAAATTCACACTCCTTTCACCCTAGAAGTATCAATCTGAAAAATCCAGCTGTAATAACAAAATGTGAGCTAGCCGCGCTATCGTGGTGGTACTAGTGTACATCTACGACACACTCTCATAAATACCGCTGCAAAACTGTTGTAGAAAAGTGAGGCGGCGATTTATAGACAGATTCCCTGCTGTTCGTGAGTCTCACAGAGAAGGGTAGATTAGAATAATTTGATAGGATGGCAAAGATATGACAGCACGAATAATCAGGACCTAATTCCTGTAAGAGGAACTGCTACGTCCCTAACTGAAGAGAACTGAAAAACAGGCAGAATTGCCTATATAAATAAAGAAGAATGTGTATATTAGAATATTCCTTATTCATATCCAGATGAACTATAATAACCTTTTTTATGTATGCGTGTATGTATGTATGTATGTATGTATGTATGTATGTATGTATGTATGTATGTATGTATGTAGTATGTATGTAGTATGTATGTAGTATGTATGTACGTATGTATGTACGTATGTATGTAGTATGTATGTGTGTATGTGTGTATGTATGTGTGTGTATGTATGTGTGTATGTGTGTATGTATGTATGTATGTATGTATGTATGTATGTATGTATGTATGTATGTATGTATGTGTGTATGTATGTGTATATGTATGTATGTATGTACGTATGTATGCGTGTGAGTATGTATGTATGTAATGTATGTAATTGAAAGATATAGGTTTTCATATTTATCTAGCATTACTTCAAAAGCGACAAGTTTTTTTTCTTCAAATTTTACTGCTATTTACCAACGTTAAACAAAATATTAGAGTCCAAGGGATCTAATATTACATAACAAATTATCTAGATATATTCTAGCATAATTTTTCTGTCTGCCTCTTTCTTTCCATTTTAAACCCGCTTAATGAAAGGACCGATAATTAACTTTGATTATTTAAACTTGTGGAATGAAACTACAAAAAAGAATAACGTAGCATAAATAACAAACATTTATAAATTCTAAACTATTTTAAATCTTGGTAAACTCCGTGATCTTTAGTATTGCTGGAGAAAATTGGACACATCATAGAACGTTGAAAGAGAAGAACATTTGCTATTATATAAAAGAAGGAATACCAAATAATCATAGAATTTAATTAAAGCTTTTGTCAATAATTAATTCTGAAATATCATACCGTTGCTCCGCAAAAAGATATTAGCCCTCATAGTAGGATATATCTTATAAAACTTGTAGCTATTATTAAGAATAAAATAATTGTTCCAATTATTCAAATAACGTGTTATTTTGGACTTGTTAGCAAATCTTTATACTAGATATTCCCTTACTGTAATGTTTGATTGAGCTATTTTGAATTCATATACATACAAGGGCGTAAATGTGGAAATAAACCACAATATAGGAGGAAAAAAAATTATTTGATCGACAAGATTTTGAAATAGTCGAATTGATGAAAGAACCCATAACACCTTTCTTGCAGAATACAAATTTTTAATCAAGTGATTGAATGGTCGGTTTTCTTTTCATTTTCTCCCCCCCCCCCCGCTGCCACTGAGTACCTAACTACTAAACTTCAAGTAGAAACAATAACTAGATTAGATTTACTTTAATTGAGTAATAACTTAGTTATAGTTTAAAATTGGACTAGTGTTCAATGCAAACCTTAATTAAGTAATTACTTAACCAATATAAACCCGCAATTAACTATAACCCCCTCCCATATTTTAAGGGTTTTGCTGTATGACCTTTCCCCAATTACCTGTTTATGCTTATGCATACATAGAATGTTAAGTAAAACATGGAAAACCTCTGCGGGATTTATAGTGAACTTAAAAATATGTAAACAAGTTAAATAAACAAATAAATAATGATGGTGATTATGATGACGAGAACAACAACAACAACAACATAATAATAATAATAATAATAATAATAATAATGATAATAATAATAATAATAATAATAATAATAATAATAATAATAATACTTTAGTGTCAATTTGTTTTAGATGTTTAGTCACAGAATATTTTGTGGTGTACTGATAAATACTGACTGTATTTTTATTCTTTAGAATTGCAATTGTTTTGCGATTTGTGGTTAAAGTCATCTAGCATAGCTGCCACAGAATGATGTGCAAAACCTTGAAGAATACCACCATGCAGTTTTGGAAAAAAGACACCTTTATGATGAGTCACCAAATCCGATATTTTTAGTCACTGTAAGCGTCATTCAAGCAGCATTGTATTTTTCAGACATTTACTGTTTTGAGGCAACATGCAAATGCAAAAGGCAATGCAAGGTCATGCGAATCCACCGAAAGAACAAAACAAATAGAGAGATTATTGTGCTGTAAGCGGCTAACGGTATAATACTATACCTTGTGCTCTTCAAATGGTGGATGAAACGGCGATTTGCAGATACGGCACATTTTTGCAACTTCTCAATCACTTCTCAATATGATACTAATTTGGAAACTTCAACAAATATCTTAGACTGCTGTTAATAAAAAGCACTAACAGTTCTGTGTATCTGAAGCTAATATTTTACACTACAAACGGGGACCAGAAATATCTGACAAGATATCCGGAGAGTTCGTTCATTACTTCCCTGATTGAAATGACACTAAGTCTATACCATGTAAGTTTAAAAAGCATAGCATAATGATCACAAGTGTTGTCTTCACTCGCAAAAGATGGAGATTTCAAATCCTGTCACCGCAGCAACCGTCTCTCTGGAAGGTGAGAATCTCGTAGACTGCACGGGTGTATCCGCAGGTTCCAGCCACTGGTGTCAACAGGTGCAGTGAATTGGAACAGCGGCTCACAGAGAATCGAGGCTATTAATTCCCTTTTTACTGTCGCTAACCTACTTAGCGTGCAAACCCGCACGTACGCCACTACTAGCCATGGGTGTATTCGCTTGTGATCACGTCCTTTTCAGCAAACAAGTTTCACTAGCATCTGTAACTCTCAAAATTTCGGATCTAGTAGCACCAAATGCCTTTGCCTTCGGGTCTATTAGGAGTGAGAGTGATCATATACACTTCTATACTTACCGGGTGTTAGTGAACTACACCACAATACGAGGGGCGTTTAAAAGTTCTCGGTCTGACCGTGAAAACACAAGATTTAACATTTTTAATTTTTTTAAGTTTTTTTTTAAGTTTTCAACATAGTAACCTTGTAAATCAACTTATTCCAACGACTTTCCAACTAATAACCCAGTAAAATATGAGTTGTTCGTCAATGAAAAATAAGCGTCTGTCTCGGTTTCAATCTCATCATTTTATGTGAATCTTCGTCCACCCAGCCAATACTTTAGGTTTAGGAACAAAAAGTAATCGCTGGGAGTCAAATCCGGCGGAGGTGGATGTGGAAGTACTTGGAAGCGAAGGTCATGCAGTTTTACAGCAACATTCTCAAACGAGTGTGAAGGCGCGTTATCGTTGAAGAATGATAATTTTATTTTAGCAAGGCGTGAACGTTCAGCCCGAATCAGATCCTTCATTGGTCCAATAGTGAAGCGTAACACTCCCCGGTGATGGTTCAGCCCTTCTGGAGGTAGTCTACGAGCACCATACCACGAGAATCCCAGAAAATTGTAGCCATAACTTTTCTGCAGATCAAACCGCTTTTGCTTTTGCACTTTCATCTGTTGCCACTGTTTAGACTGCTCCTTCGCCTCTGGCGTGTAATGATGAATCATGTTTAATCTAGTGTTATGAAACTCACAGAAACTGACAAGAACCGTATTTAAACAAGTCTCAACACTCTTGCGAAATATTCATTCGAATGCGTTGGATTATTGTTAACAAACGCGCTATCCATTGAGCGGAAAGTTTTCTCATACCCAAAACTTAGTGGACACGACGTAACGAGTTCTTTGCAATGTCAGCCAACTCGCGTACCTTCAATTGGCGATCAATGATTACGACAATGTGAAATTTTATCACAATCTGGTTGGTCGTAGCAGTTTTGGGAGGCCTTGGGCGCTCATCATTTTGAATGGACGAACGCTTAAATTAACCGTAGAAAACAAAGAGAAAGAATACTTTAATGTTGAATATTAATCCTTTTGTATTTCTTCTGCGATTAAACCGTTCAAAACGAAGTACTTTATCACAGCTCGTATTTCAGCTTTATTCATTTTATAGAAAATGTTAATGCCATCGTCACAAACAAGTGACCACACTTACGCTTCTGAAACTTTACAGCGTGCCATCTAAAGGATGATACTTAACTATCACAGTAATTTGGCCTTCTTCACATCTCTGAGACAGGCCGAGAACTTTCAGAACAGCCCTAGTAAAGTACAATCGAATGTTGCGCGAGATGCCATAAAATTTCAGAGCCCCAGAAAATGAGCCTTGCTTTTGTAGAATTCCAAATAAATATAAAGTTTGCGTGCGTTTCTTTATGAGAAAACAATTTCGGCATCATCAATTGCACAATATTTGGCTGTTTTTTTGGCGTGTGAACCCAAACCAAAAGTTCAACTGCGATTGAACGATATGACATCATCCATTATCTTATGTCGCATTAATAAATATGACAAAAATTCCCCTGATATAGCCTTGACTGCAGTGCAGACGAGTATCACTTAAGATACCGCTGCAGTTCATTCAAGCATTCACTAATGCACTTGCTCTTCGTGTTTCTTCATTGGACTACTGATTGTTCCACTAATCGTTTTAATTTTATCTAGGTTTACATTTTTGCATATAGCCGATAACTTAGATAATTAACACCTAATTCTCATGGCGAACTGCGAGCAGATCTCCAGATTGTACTTAGAAGATTATGGCTTGCAGAATCGTGGCGATGGTCGTCCCTTGAGGCCAGGACACTTGGAAATAATAGCTACCACAGTCTCGTGTCGATACACTAGCAAAAAGTATTTGTTATATAATCTTGCATTGTGTATCAGAAATATTCTAATATTCGTCCAATATAGAATGGCTAAATGTTACATACGTCAAATTGAATTATACGGCCAAGAAAAATAAACGTTTCGATTGTTAACTGGAAATGAAGGGGTGCTTCTTATAAAATTACTTGTCAATTTCAAATCCTTTACAAAACATTTCCATTACGTAAACTTTTGAGAAATATTATAAATAAATATTTCTATTACGTTACATCTAAACTGAACTTCCACTTTATATACCTAAAATGTGTATAAAGCATATTTTGGCTGTGCTTTGCTTAAGAAACATCTCTTCTGAGTGTTAAGCAGTAACCAGGTAACATATTTGGGCTCTCTTTACTGATAGCGTCTTTCAATTTCAGCAATGATCTGATGGAACGTTTCCCATGTTCATTACTCACAGCGCCGAGGTTTACAGGAGCAAAAATCGAGATGCGGGTACATAAAGTGTAGTTTAAAAGATATATCATGTCTTTGTAGTTTCAAATAAGCTCACTAACAAGTTCTCTGTAATTTTCAGTACTGTAGTTACCATGGAACTTTGCGACTCTTAATAGAAATTACAATGAGCAATTGTGTCACATTTACTGACTTTCAAACATTGTTTTCTTCATCAATTTCTTTAATCTGGGACAAATAAATAAGCCTTCCTTTAGTTTAGGTTCACTGATTTTTGGAAATTTATTCTTCAAAAATAACAATGCATTCCTATTACGAATCGTTGCTTTCACCAAATTGTTGAACAAAATTAGTTTTATGTACAATGGAGGAAATGCTTTTTTTTTTCAGAACTAACACGGGGTAGATGAGCAACCTATTTCCTGTCCGGCAATAAGTAAAATTCTTTTCGGCGGGTTGTTTTTTGATAGTTACTTCATTTATATTGGTTACTGCATGTACAGCACAAAAATTACCAACATTTAATGTAATCTAGCTGCAATATAAGTAAAAGGGGTATCATTTTCAAATACAAGCATGCACATAATTGCTAAGAATACTTTTTCATACTGGACATTGGGTAGCAGAAAATTGATTTTTTTCCCATATGGTTCTATAATGTCAGTCGCATGTGCTTCAAATTTATGATACATCCCCAATGACTCCAAGTGCCTTTGACATCATTTTACAAAACTAGGCGCTCTTGCTTGAAAAACAAATGCTCCAATTATTTTTGACGGCGGCGGAAGAGAGAAATTTTGATTTCCATCTCTGGCAGGTTCGAGTCGTTCAATCTTGGATCGGTCCTGGTGGTGTAGTGGTAACCATACTTGCCTCCTAAACCCAAGATCGCGGGTTCGATCCCGGCAGGGACCGATGAAATTTTTCCGCCGTAAAAATCTTTAGTATGGCTTCCTTCGGAAGGGAAGTAAAGTCGTGTCGTACATTTACGGCACGAAAAAGAACCTCAAGCCTGAAAAAAGAGGTCTCTGAGCAAAATTTGTCGGCCGTTTCACGCCCTGAGTTGAATGGGACGCTGTTGACTTGAGATGTTACAGAGCATCCATAAAGAAACCAAATTTAAAAAAATTTCAATCTTGAAGGGATTAATTCTGCTTTAGTTTGAGATAAACCAATAATATGAACCAAATCACTGAGATATGACTGTGATAGTAAGTTAGGTTCAGAAGCGGTAGTAGCCGCATTCTACAAATGCTGAATCTTTTAATTCACCATCATTTGATTCATTCTCAACTTGAACACTTTCACATTCATGGATCGAAGTAATCTTTCTGGTGGACAAGGTATAGGAAGCTTTTCCCCATGAGGCACCAGCTAGTTACTGACTGAGGAGGTGGATGCACGACTTTGAAGATATTCCAGATATGTTAGTCAAGGAAACATGAATGATCCTTAGGTTCCCTTTATTGCGCTTAAATGGTAAGAGACATAGGATGTGTTCCGTTTAGCCAGTCAGTCAGTAGAGTCATACCATGAGATATTAAGTGCCCATTTCTGAATTTGATCTATTTAGCGATCGAAATAGAACATTTTATCTACAACAGTAACGTTTTCTCCATATCCTCTGAACACCTCAGCACACACACAAAAGAAAATGGGATATTTACCCAATTAGCAAGAATTTTTCACTAACGCAAATCATATAGTTGAAATCGCCAATTTATATAATTAAGTGCATTGGTGTGGCAACAATGTTAAATTGTCTGGAATTGTGTGCATTGCCAACCAAATGAAATATCTAAAACATAATATAATACTTTAAATCAATAATAATAATAATAATAATAATAATAGTTTAACATGATAGTCGATAAATATGAAAAACATTTTTGCATTACAAAAAACATCTAATTAATCTTTGGAATCACAGCTCTTTCTCATTTAACAAAATCATCGTTGACCAGTGTTACAAATAACTTTGACAATTCATGTTTAGTATGCAAAAATCAGAATAAATATGGGTTTACTAATTATATCAGTTTCAAATTTTAGAACCTCACACCGCAATAAGCAGTTTTCATATGTTTGCAAAGCTTCACTATTACTTCACAGTATGGGTTCGTTGAACGGTTCGATATAATTTGATTTTCGTTTTCATAGTTTCAATGTTGTTACTAAACTATGTTTACAAAGTTCTACAATAATATTCTGCTTACGCATATTTGGGCTGAGGACCATCCCAATGCTGATCAACACTCCACAAACAGCCAGTAGATTAAACAGGTGAGAGGCAAGGCCTTATAAAGAACAAAGCCTCAAGGTAGAGTACTTAATTAGGCATCAGAGTGTATTCGGTGGGGAAAGCAAGGTAATGATTATCATCTTTGCCTTATGTGCCATTAATTACGCGAAGGGTGAAACTGGGTAACATGTTCAAGGCTGGAACAAAACTATTGTTGATTGATTACTAAAAGTTTTTAATTTGGCTGAGCACCGACACTTTGTGAATGGCGCAATAAGATTTAAGGTCAGCGTTACTGAAGCATACTTCGTGACAGAAAATAGCGATACAGCATTACTCTCCTACCACATTCATTTCAGTTTTCAATGTCGCCGAGTTAAAAACAGCATTGTCAACATGACATCTAGGTAGTATTGAAATGAAAATAAAACTGATATTGCCCCATGTGCACCCTTTGGCGAAAAAATGAGTCATTCTACGTGTCGATAGGAGAACTTCGGGGTCGCTTGTAAACGCTGCATTCACAAGCGCATGCAGCGAGTGCACACTGCAGTTGGCATATTGCCTGTAAACGTAATGGTCACAATCATAAGCATCTGGAAAGAGAACGTTAGGGTATAATAGCGGTGGCCGAGCGGTTTAGAAGGCATAGCTCTTCTGAGTAAGTTCCTGGGTTTAAATCCCACCTTTTTTATTATTGGTTTTTTAGGTATATATGTAGAACATTATGTTACCTTAATATCATATTATATTTTAACGTTTCATATGAGTTTTATGACAGTATCTATACACACAAAAGACGTAATCACAAGCAGTATATTCTTTACAAATAAGTAAATAAATACATGAGAAAAAAAAATCTTCCAAAGTGAAAACTCACAAAAATAAACACGAATTGATGTCATTTATGAACGGTCAGCATGCATTACCGCCTTCAATCTTCGGGACAGAGATGATGTCGGATTTCTACAGTAGTGTGAACAAGAGGCTACAACGTCCTAGGCTTCTTGAATTTGTCCCCGTAAGCCATCTTTTGTCCTTGCATGTGCACGAAATGGATGTGCAACACATTGCATTTAGATAGAACAAATACTGAAGGAAATATACACACACATTTACATACTTACAGAGGGTGCCAAAAATGTATACACACTTAAAAAAACTGTTAATATAACCAAACTGATGAGCATTAATCATCTTAGACTTTACAGTTACAACAGTTGCTCAAAATGCCCACCATCGGCATCGATACACTTCTGAGTACGTCGAACTACTGATTGAGCAACGTTTGCGAAAGTGTCCTCAGCGATTGCAGCACATGCCGTTTCAATTTCTTCCCGAAGTGCTGCAGGTATAGCGGTTTTCTACGGTATACAACATCCTTAAGAGTTCCCCATAGGTGGAAGTCCAACGGAGTTAGACCCGGAGAATGCGGTGAAAACTGAATCGAACTTCTTCGTCCTATCCAGTGCCTTGGAAGATTGTTATCAAGGTAATCACGTACACCTCGATGGTAATGTTGTGGTGCACCATCCTATTGGAAATAAAATTCTTCATTTCCATAGAGTGTATGAATGGCGGGTAAGACGGATGTGCTATCATGTTCAGGTACTGGGCCACTTGATGATCTTGACTTCATTTGTTCATTGTTGATTTACCTGTCTCGTAGCAACGCTATCATAATGTATGCGAGTCACATCTATTTACAGAACATCAAACTACACATTACTGTTGTTTTTCGGTCCAACTTTGAAATATATTAAATAGATATCTACTGTGAAAGTATCTATATATATATATATATATATATATATATATATATATATAATATACGTTAAAGCTTGCTGTATATGGGAAACAATACTACGAAACTAAATTGTCTTAATGTGTTACAAAGTATATAAAGGTTCTTCATGCCGGGAGACAAACATGCGCTCTTAACCTCCACACTGTGCCACAGAGCTAACAGAACACACATACTAGACAGCGTCTTTAGTGCATGCCATGTAGTTTAACGTCCGTTTTTTCTACTGAGGCATCACAAGCGGTGGTCAATGGTGATATATTGGGAAATAATTTGAATAGGACTAAATAGAATTTTGTGTTTAAAAGATGACTGTTTTTGTTTGCTTGCTTTTTTTATGGGGTGTCCCTGCTAAGAAGAATTGTTGGTCCCCATCCGTATTTTCTTCAGCTGATTGAGTAATGTCGAACATAATCAAATTCCTCATCAATACGCATATTTCATATGGTTTTCCCAGTTCTTAGGACTTATACTATTCACGGTAACTTAAGAACACCCTTTCAGATTCTACATAGCTGTATTAGCCGTTAACTTGTAACCGCCTCTTCCAATTGGGTTGAATAAGGTACACAAGTTGGACAAAATGATATGAACATCCTGTTAGATGTTCTGGCTGAACTGTCTTACATTTTCTTGTTTGTACGAGGGATGTTCAATGAAGAATGAACATAGTTTTTCACAGTCACAATTTGTCAAGCTAAAATTTACTTTACAGTATTTTGTTACCTGCTGTGTAATTAGTTTTACTGGTGTCCCTTCCGTACCGTCTGTGAGAGGTATGCAAGTTTAGACATATTCGCCCGCCTACAGAAAAATGGATCCGAGAGGCGATGAGCAATATGTTGCCACGAAAAACTGCTTTTGTCTGAACAAATGTTCAGCTGAGGCATATGGAGAAAATTTTCTTCCTTACAGCAGAGCTCCAAGGTGGTTTTAACTGTTTAGAGAGGGGAGGCAATCGATTTCAAAGGAGGGTGGACCCAACTCTCCAGTTAATTGTTCTAAAGGAAGAAAACATTAACACCGTTGCTGCCATTGTGAGAGAGGCTCGTCGAATAACACTAAGGAACACTTTAAGAAAGTAATTGAAAAGTTGCATATGAGAAACTTTTATGCATGATGGGTTTCAAGACTGCTGATTCCCGAACAATATTAAAGGAAGAAGCTGAGGTTATTCCTAATGTGATGCAATTTGGATCATTTCAATCCTTAGAGCAGACAGCAAAGCTCTTCGCGGAAATATCATCATCACAACTGCTGGGAAAGTTATAGTCATATCATTTTTCGATATTCAAGGGATGGTTTACCAGCATGTAGTAACTCCACTCACAACTGTAACTGCAAAATACTACACAGGCGTTCTGAAAACAGTGCAAGGCCATATCGCCTGCAAAAGGTCATATTTCCATGCAACTAGCCGGATGCTGCACCACGAAAATGCACGGCCGCACATCGCAAATGTTGTTGCTCGATATTTCACGAAAATCAATGTGAAGTGTCTCCTTCGCCCTCCCTATAATCCAGATTTAACCTCGTGTGACTTTTTTCTTTCCCCCATATTGAAGAAACACATTCGTGAGAGGATTTTTATCATAAGCAGGGGGTGAAGGCTGCGGAGGCGATTTTGAAGGACCAGTCAAAAATGGTTTCCAGCATGTCTTTAAAGACTGACAGAAACACTGGAACAGATACGTAGGGACTACTTTGAGAATATCATCAAAAATATAGGGATGAGTAAAGGTACGTTGTTAAATATATATATATATATATATATATATATATATATATATAATTTCTTATTAAACAGCCTCGTATTATGCCTCGCTGCTATCGGTCTGAGTTACCAGTAACATTGTCATTGTCGTCATTTTGCGCTGATCAACCATTATGCCCGACCTTACAGACTTCAAAGAGGGAAAATCGTTGGCGCTCTATTGGTGGGTACGTCCATAACAACGGTTGCAAAAATAGTAGGGGTATCTAGAGTATCTGTCACGACAGCATACAAAGCTCAAAGGAAAACTTTGCGAAACTTACGCACACTTACGCACAAGATAACATTAAGGATGATTGCTGCCTCTCAATACCACTACAGTAACTGCTGAGCTCAATTTAGAGAACGCAATAACAACTAACAGTGAGTAGGGAACTGCATAAAAAAAGTATGCTATTGCATCGTTGGATAATGGTAAAAGGAAAGTGCGGTGATGCAAAGAACACAAAATCTGGACTACCGATCAATGGAAGCATGTAATGTAGTTCCATGAATTAGTCTTTACGTTATTCCCCACCGCTGAAAGGAGAATACTGACAGAAGCAAACACTCCAGTCTGTCTTCTCCAACAGTGAAGCTGGTGGAGATTCTGTCATGGTTTGGGCGGCAATACAATGATTTTAGTAGGTACTATCGTCACATTGAAAGAAAAGGGTTCATGAAACCATTTTAGATGACCTAGTCCAAGACGATAATGCCCACATCCATACAGATGGAATTGTACAAGAATGGTTTGAAGAGCACGAGACATCTCCCCTGACCTGCACCCGTCTAATATGAATATGACTGTGGCTTGTGTTGGAAAACAAATTAAGGACCCACACTCCTCTTCAAGAAAATCTCAGGGAATTGAAACAATTTCTTTTTTAGGAATGTTATAGAGTCCCAATGACCACCCAGGATTTGGGTTCATCAATTTCAAAGTCAAAGGTGGTCGTATAGCATATTAGGTGGGTGCTCGTATTATTTTGTTCAATCTCTGTACTATGTTATGTGGCAATCTCAATATTTCATCTTATTTTTTCGTTCATTAGCTGGTAACTTTTCGTCTGAATTAGTAATAAAGATTGGTTTTCACTGAGAAAACTATATTAGTGAACACTGTGATCATTTTGAAAGATGCCTGTTGTAAAGAATCCTTATTATTAATTTAATTGTTTGTAATTTACGCACATGTTGCTCTCTGCACACAGGCATTCATTTTCAATGCAAAGAGGCGCCGTGGCGGAATCATGTCCTGGTCTGCTAGTATAAAGGAAATTCGTTGAAAAGTGGCAAGGTTATAGTGCAAATGTTCTATTAATGAAGTTTGCGAATAGTAGCCAGAGATAACTATTAAATACGTTGCATCAGCTGCTAGTAGTACAAATATTGCTACTTAACCGACCGGAGCCATACGTCGCGGAGTGATACATTAATGTTGGTTTATTTCGGGATAGCAGTAACGGAGAACGCATTATACAGACTGTAACCAGCTCTTAATTCAAAATAATGCGCCCAAGTTACTCAAAGAAAAAAGAGGAACAGACAGAGGGACCAAGTGTATCGTTCTATTTAAAACACTTCCGTTCTTGCGCCTAGTATAAACACGAAGGTTAGATGGAAGCAATCACTTCTGACGTGTAGAAAAACACATCAAACTGACACAACACCGGCAACAGAAGGGAAAATCCTGTAGTAAGCCTCAGAAGAACATTCGTTTTGGATTTAGCTCAACATGTCAGCAATGGACATAATGATAATCATTAGGATAAGAGATGTACGAAACTATTAAACTTGATGAAGAAAATACCAGTAATAGTTTTGTCAAGTTTTCGTTCTTATAGACATGTAACTTTCCATACATGAATCTTGTGCATGCGCTTATTATGGAATGAACGGCGGCTCCCAACAGCATAAAGCGGGAGAGCACATGTGGCTGAATATACAAAGAGAGTAAATTTAATGTAATGTACCTATTTAAATACAAAAAAAAAAAAAAAAATCTATTCTCCTGGATTTAATGGCAGCAAAACTATCGGCGACGCTTATATAGGTCTGAAAACTGCTGGATGAAAAGTCTGCCTTTACAGAAAGCAGCATACATTTTTGAAAGTAATATCAACTTTCTCTGACAATTGTGGCAAAGAAAACAGCTTAGAATGTAAGCGGTTTACCTGTTAATTTTCTTTACATTCAGTTAAGAAAAAACGAAATAATGCAACTAGTTCACAATTCACACAAAACTTCACATTCATCAATAGCTGAATACTAACAAAACGATCGATTATTGCTGCTGGAGTGTTTGCAGAGAGCATTGACAACTCAAATATTATTGTTCAATATTGAAATAACTAAGTTTTTTTCTTATTTAATATATAAGATTGTGCTGCCATTAATATGTTGTTTCACTATAATTATCTATAATTTTAAAATGTTATATTCAACTTATAACGCAAAACAATCATGTGTATAAAACTCAAAGCAAACTTTCCTGGGAACGCATGTGATGAGAAGTGACGTTTCAAGTGATGCATGCAGATGACTATTATGGGCAAGAGGCTCCACCTCCGCTTTCTCTCACCTCACTGAACAAGCAAATACAAACCATGTCTCCGCGCAGGAAAGAAGTCCCCTAAATAAATATTTTTACGCATAAAAAGTATTAAGCACTAGTTATAGGAAATTAGACGTCGACTTTTTTGCAGCAAAATTCTAGAGCAGTCGCACCTGGAAAAAAATAACAGGACAACTAACAAATTCATCTACTTATATACAATCGCTGCGTTACACCATTTTCAAATACTGAAATATGGTTACATGTGGGTTATATTTTGTATCTGTTACAAACAACATGAAAATTAAACATTGCATTACAAATTTTCGGATTTTCCAATGGTAGGGGATGTTGTGGTGGACTTCTCCCCCTTATAGGGAAGTACTTTAAATCCTTTACCTACCGCACTAGAGAAAACTTCAGGCATGCGCTGTCAACAGACACTCCCTACGGTTCAATGACTGCTGAGGACAACAGCATTTCCGTTGTTCTTGGAAGATGGCGCGTGTCGCAGGAATTACCGGTTTTGGGAAATAAAAATCAATTGTGGTAACATGAACGCTTCTATTGTCATGAGAGCCTTCGATGAGAGAGGTTGAAAACTGCAACCGAAGCCTATGCAGGGAAAGGGTATTCTTTTTAAGATAAAGTTGCCAATGAACTTTATTACATGTATCATTAGGTAACCGAAAAGATTAAATATGTTGTTCGTTTGTATAGCTAATTTTAATAGCTTTACATGGAATCTACTACAGCCAATATTGTTTTTGTAGCACTCTTGAGTTTGAGTAGTGTTTTATGAGCAAGGCAGAATGTCTTCTTTATGCTTATCTATACTCCTTAAACTGTTACTACGTCGCTAACTTTTCTGTATTACATCCTTCGAATTTAAATGCCTTCAAACTCTAACAATAGCAACTTTATTTATTTATTTTGAATTCATATTCTTCGCTTTCATTACAAACGAAATATGCTTAAACCATTGAACTTTACTCCGCCTTATACAAAACACAAAAATAACTAGACATACAATACAACAAACGCAACTAATCAATGAAAAGATGTTACTATAGTGTGAGAAAATGGACTTACAATAACTAAAGATGAAACAGTATCAAAAGGTTATGCCACAATGTGGGTACAAATATAGTTTTCTTCATTTTACCTTAAGCAGTAACAAAACAATTTATGCGATTGAAGAAGTTAACGGGTGTCCGATTAAAAACAATATTAAACTTTATTTCGCTATAAGTAAATAAAAAATTGACTTCGCATTGTACATTTTGCATGTTCCCACTATTTATTACAATATCGGATTGTATATTGGGGGAAGACAAATAAGAAGAAGAATAACAATAAAGGATTTTAAGTTATAAAATCAGTAATGAGAATAATAGCTAACAGGCAGCTATTTTAAACATATAAATATTATACCGTTACCATCTTTGTACAGTGAGATTATTTGAGTTACGGTTCGGGAGAAGCCAGTGGACAAGGTTGTATAATGTATATGCAGGTAGCAGTTTGCAGTTGGGTTCAGAGAAGTTTTGTCAGCGAGTGGTTGACGTTCATGTGTTGTTACTTGGTGCTTCCGTTGTGTGTAAATAGTGTGCTAGTGTTCTTTGTTAGTTATGCCATTACATAAACTCAGCTTTGAAGAGCGGGCTTTTATGTACGACACATACGTAAAACGGGATTCCTGCAGCGAAGGGGCACGGTGATTCGCAAGGAATACACTGGAAATCGTGATCCAGATAAAGAAACTGTTCGCCAACTTGTTAAAAAGATTTCTGCGGCGAGTGCTCAAAACGTTCCAAAATCATAGCCATGGACACGGGTCTTGTTGCTGTGCGAGGTCTCCTAGATCTGCCCTTGTGAACATCGCATACGGCACCATGAGTCTCAAATTTGTCTCGAATGCGTGCAATTGTTAACTGGCGTTAACGGTTATGTTCTGTCCACACGTCTCCATTGCCTATGAACTTTCGGTTTTCCAATACCACTTCAAAATTGCTTTTCGCTGTTTAAAGGCTCCATTTTGTTGTAGCAACGCTAACATAACGTAATGTGAGTCACATCTGTTTACACAACATCGTACGATATTCTTGGCTTCATTTGTTCATTGTTGATTTACCTGTCACGTAGCAACGCTATCATAATGTATGTGAGTCCAATCTGTTAACAGAACTTCATACTACACATTACTGTACTTTTCGGTCCAAATTTGAAATATAATAAATAGATTTCTACTGTGAAAGCGTGTATACATTTTTGGCACCCTCGGTAGTGCAATGCCACAAGTTGACAATCCTCGACAAAAGCAATCAAAAGGAAATCAGGAAAAGTGCTAAAAGTGTCAAGGATTGAGCCCCTAAGTGTGGTACTTAATACAATGAAATGCTTATTACAGTATAAAGGAAATATTGCTTATTATATTGAATGTGTATAATCCACCAGAGTACTATTGTGGTTAAACACTTCTACTTCATGTAATTTTAATAAGAAACGCATTGAAACAAGCGTGTCATAAATTAAAATCGGCATTTCATTGTTTGGTAAACATATTTTTAAACGTTAACAAATACACATGTAAGTAGCCGGTTATTTACGTTTTTGATGGAAATTGTACCATTTAAACCTATTTAAAATGCTTACACTTTGTTTCCCTCCTAGGGATACATCAAAATCAATTCCGAGCGGAAAACACTTCTATAGATAGTACTTCTATAAACAATGAAAAATATGCCCTCTTATCGAAGTACTGTAAAAAGTGGAGGAGGTTTTTAGAACTTTGAAGTGATGTATGAAAAAACTGTCGAAAGAAATTTGTGTAGATGGCGTGCGACATCTTAGCTTGGGTGTGGCACTGTGCCCTTTTAAGGCTAATGATGCCATCTGTCCAATGAACATAATGTACATTCCCAATAGTGAATCTGCAGCCTGTGAAAGAAAACAAAAGAAAGCAAATTCATCTACACTCGGAGTGATTTAACCACATCCAAAGCTAAGCGTTCAACTGTTATTGTAAATAACAAAAGCATCATGTATATTTAACTGTATTGGGTATTTCGCAGGATGGAATTCTGAGTACACGTGTTGCAAACTTGGGTTTACTACCTGTATTCTCCTTCAGATGGCTCTGCAAAAATAAAGAGATGGTATACAAACGGAGAATATTTGTTACTACTTTTTAATAAATCAAACAGCTATCAGCATGTGTATGCCATCGAATAATAATAATGATAACAATAATAATAATTATTATTATTATTATTATTATTATTATTACTGAATGTAAGCATTCCGAAATATTTATCTTCTACTGACGCTAAATTTTAAGTCATCGGGATGGTGGTGTTTGGCGATTATGTTGGCACTTCCTGCTCCTGTGAATTAAAGCCAACGCATAACTTCCTGTTTCTTTTTTTAACGGCGTTTAACACCCGTTTTCACTGCTGAGATATTGTAGGCGGTGGACATTGATGATACACGAGATGAAATAATAAATTGGGAAATTATTTTCTGTTTTTTTAAGGGAAAAAAGCCTTCCAGCCTGTTTACGGTACCTCCGCGACTTTTGTCATTTATATGGATTGAGGAAAACCTGGAAAACAAACTCAGTCAGGGAGAGTGGTCTTAGCGGGAATTGAACTCCAGACATCCCTATCATGGGTCATACTTATTTGGTTGCACAAGTTATGACTATAATACAAAATTCAATGCTGAACAGAATTCCTAAGAATAATTTTGACCAAATGAACCAAGAAATTCTAAGTGATTGCTCGTTCGGAACTGAAATATCTTAAAACCAATGAAAAGTGTTCGAGCGAATAATTATTAAGACTGATACTAATGATCTAATGCCAAATCAGGCGTTTTTTTCTTCGTTGTTATTATTTCTTGTTATGTTAGACTCTTCTTATGTGGTAAAAAGATGCTAGAAAATGAATACATAAAAATTAATGCTAGATATTTGTGCAGTGAACTTTGCTCTTGGATAGTGTTTTATTTTATATAGTAATTTTGCAGAACACTAAGTACATCTCTTTATGATACTATTCTCTCCTATACCCACTTCGATTACCGAGTAATTGTGCTAAAGGTGCTGTAAAGCGCGGAAAACTTGATATACCATTTCCAGAGATCACCCATTTGCGGGAATTATAAAACTAAGCTAGCCTCTTAACCTTACTTTTTTGTGTCCGGGTAAAATTCAGAAACGCTATCCTATTTCAGCTAAACATAAAGTAGGGATTTAAGAAAAAATTAAAGCAATAATAGTTGTTGGACCGTCATTCAAAACCACCAATAAATAGACAAAGCCGAAAACCACAGAAAAAATAAATCACAATTTACCCACCTTATTTAATGTGGTGTTCTAAATGATTGCCTTCTATTTCAGTAACAAATACTGAAATTTTACGTCTATTTTCATTACAGTTAAGGTTTTAAATAATGTATGTACAACTTCTACGTTTAAAAGCTATTCGTAATGTTAGCTGCAGCGATAGTAGCGTCTTCAGATGTATTCATTGAGAAGTACACCCAACTCGGAGTGATTTTAGGAGGAAGAACAAGGATGCCGACGCAAGCTGACTGTACTCTTTATACTGTGACGAAAACAAAAGGTAAACAATGCGGATATTTTTTGTTTCCATAGCCATCAGTATGAAATGAAATGCGATCTCTTGAAACATTATAATTAAATTCTCTATGCAATTTTATGCAACGCTTTCATTTGAACTTCCTTCCCTTTTACGTTATAAAGTGACCATTTTGAAACAATGTGATTCACAAAACCTAATTTCTCTTCGAATGCACACTGTACTTACCGAACATTTCATGACAATCTTTAGGCAAACGTCGACACTGCTGTCTTCAGGACGGGAAGTAACAAAATAATATGCAACACACTTGGTGAGCACAGTTTACTCCTGTTTTGCAGTGTTTGTACAGGAGTATTGGATGCTAATGCTGTTTACTTTGTTCGGTTAGTGACGTCCCCGTTCTTTCAAAAGGAAAGCAATCTTTGTGCCAAGTTCGGAGTGCACTCAAACCTGTAATGATCTTCTGGATACTAACGAGGCGATTCTCTATAATTCTGGATTTTATACTTCGCAACTGTATAGGAAGTTTCAGTTGAGGACGATGATGCACTGATAACTATTTGCTTAACAAAGAAGCCATAAAAATTAATTCAATTTATTAACTAAGTGGCACTCATACATTTTGAAAATATTTTTGTCATATCTCTGGAATATAATGGATGAATGTAGATATTTAAATTATATTATAAACTGCACTCAACCTTTATATAAAGATGCAACTTTCATTCTTGACACTCTTAACTGTGCTAGCGCGCTCTATCAGAAAATTAGCGTAATTGAAATTTCTCCTTGATTACCGAAAACTCCCTCTACATGGAACGGTAGGTACTAAACACTAATCTCACCTCCACGGGTGGCCGAGGTCGTTAAGGCGCGGACTCGTGAGCGGGAGGTCTGGGGTTCGAATCTCACCAGGACCGTCCTCCCTGACTGGGCTTTTTTTCTTTCAGCTTTTCCCCAGTCCTCATAAATGGCAAATGTCGGGGAGGTACCTAAACTTAGGCCTGGAAAGCGTCCTTCCTTAAAAATATCCTTTCCCAATTTGTAATTTCATCTCATATATCACCAGTGTCCACCGCCTGTGGCGCCTCAGTAGTAAATTAAACATTACTTAAAAAAAACACTACTTAATCTTAATTGTACAGAGGGAAAGTATTTAACACACGAAGGATAAAATAAGGGTATATATTGTCACACTTTTTAAAATCCCAATGGCGTTCCACTTTAAAAATTCGTAATTCTGAAATTATGAATGTGAGAAACACAATGTATAGTGCATTATTTTAGGAATATCTACTCGTATTATCTGTTCGTTTTTACTTCTATCCTAACTTCAATATAAGAATGTGGTGCAGCTCTTTTCTCATTGGCTCCATGACGATTTACACTCGTGGTGTTATGCACAGTAGTCCCTAAAGAGATAATAGTTTAAACTTTAATAAGGGCTAGTTTTCATTGAAAAAATTACATTAGTCAGTGTTGTAATGATCTTGAGAGATACCAATCGTTATGAATACCTTATTATGCATTTTAATTGCTTGTAATTTATGCGCATGATGCTCTCTGTACACTGCAATCAGTTTCGATGCAAAGAGGTGCCATGGAGGAAGCATATACTGGCCCTGCTAGCATTGTAAAACGCCGTTAAGAAAATGCATTGAAAAGGTACAAGGTTACGGTGCAAAATGTTTATTAATGAGATTTGTAAATAGTAGCCAGAGCTAACAATTAAATACGTTGCATCAGCTTTTTGTAGCATTAATATTCCTACTTAACCAATCGGAACCTAGCACCGCGGAGTGATACATTCATATTTGTTTTGTTTTTGTAGAAATAACAGAGAACGCATTATAACTTAAATGTAACGTTATTTAGAGTGGCTAACATTCATATTATATTTCACGACTGATTTTCATTGCGACAGTCAAACGTTAAATAGGCAACAAGAATTTAAATATACAAATACTCACATGAATTCAAGACTTGTTTGTGGCCTTGAGTATCGCAGAAGATGGCGATGCGTCATAGAAAGAGGAGAGGGGCCGCATTAATCATCGATTACAAAACATTATTTATATAAACTATTCCTAGTTTTGCCATGAATAGTGTTACAAACTTTTGAAACAAACTGTACCAGATGTTTTGGCAATCAGACAACAGTTTTATGCCAGACACTATCATTGTTGAGTTCAGGTGCAGCAGAAAGAATAGTCGCCAAGCTTTCCTCCTCAACAACCGGAGGCCTTTGAGTAAAATGTTTACTTGCTCGCATCAAGAATATTTTAGTTTATGCAATAGCAATCTAGGATTTAACAGCAGAGAAACTCCAGTGGAGTTGTGTGGAACTGCAGCTTATTTTTATACCCATAGCTGTGGGAAAGTTGTCTAGTGTCGTTGAAGTGTTCTTTACCTGCCGGTAGTTAACGAGGATAAAGTGACAATAGTACAATACTTGAGGTTTAACTATTGAATCGGGAGATTATGAAAACCGTGTAATACTATAGATATAGATATAAAATCCAGATCCGGATGTCCAAATGGTTATCCAAGCATTGGTGGCACGTTTTCACGGAATCCAGTTACGAAGCAGGCGGTGATGGAACGAAACACATCTAGGAAATTTATATCAATAGCACTTAGACAAGACATAGGACTGAGGAGTTTTCGTCGTAGTGATGGGATTTTTTAACTGCAGAAGGTTTTGACATGCAAATTACTAT
Source organism: Metallyticus violacea (assembly GCA_030762175.1). NCBI lineage: Eukaryota > Metazoa > Arthropoda > Insecta > Mantodea > Metallyticidae > Metallyticus > Metallyticus violacea. Next base: position 31,514,083 of record CM060832.1, read on the forward strand.
CTGAGCATTACGTTAACAACGGTCTAGGGAAAAATATTTTAACTGACAAGAAAGTATTTATAACGAAGAAAGCTAAAACCGTCATAAAATGACAGAGTGTACGCCCCACTTCTGAAAGTCAATAGTAGCGATCATCTTGTCACACAAGAAAGGGTAACTACAGTTCTTTCGGAGAAGAGAACAAAAGGATGATAAACAAAAAATCCTTGTGTTGTCTGCTAGAGTAGATCACATGTCTTTGATTATCAATTTATCGAACATCAAGGTGTTTGCAAGCAAATTGCAAGTATAACTAAGAGGGATTAAAAATTCTTCCTTGAACAAGCAATTTGGGCACATATATAAGAAAAAGAATGTCTTTCTTTTTCTTGACTCCTGGACATGCAATAGAGATGACAAAACATACAACATTATAGTTTCTGAAGGCGTTGATTCCAGCAAATTGTACAATCTGCGGCAATTTCTTCCTTACAATTATTATGGTATTTTTTTTAATGCAAGATCAGAGGCGTGTTCTTACGCCTTCAATCTTTTGTGTATTTCCAGTTCTTGGCAGCAACATTCACTCAACTTAAAGAATTTCCTTTGTATTTCAAACACCCTTGTAGTACTGCTTCGAAGGAGGGTCAATGGAAGTGTTCCCGAGAGAAATGTTATCAACCTGCTTTCATCAAATGTGTGTACATGTAGAATGTTTTTATTTTTGATTTCCATGTTTTTGATGCGGATCTTCTAGTCAAGTAGGCAAACTGGGTTATCGAGTGTTTATGTCATATTATTGGCTATTCTTTTCAAATAATTTGTTTCATAATGATTCATATGATTTCTTAATGGTCACAGTATTCCCATCGTGACTGTTGTAATAGTTCCATAGCAGATAAAATGTATAAAGAGTGAGGCATTTATAGTGTCTCGGCCATTTTCTTCGAAACGAAGGGGAAAATCAAAAAAAGATTCACACAAAATTTGAAGTGTTCTTAGGGGGACAAAAGATTGCGACCTTAACTCGCCCTTGAAATGTCATTCTCAAGGCCATTTCAAGGTCAAACCGCTTCTTTTCCCAAATGAAATGGTATATTTTTTTTTTCCGAGAATGGAAAGAGTAATAAATTTTCAGTATAAAATTCCTAGTACATCTTATCAGCTAGGGGTGATGGGTAATGTGATAATGGACAAATACAATAGCAAATATTTTTCAATCACTTTCACTTTACTGGCATCAATTTTCGTATTTTGGAAAATTTAATGTTTGAATTTGTAGTAGAGCGGTTGGCAAAATTCAACACGCTTCTGGAAATCTTCTCCATGAAGGGCTAAAGTGATATGAATGGTATTTGTGACGCTTAATCTGTCTCCTTTGAGAGATTCCCGAATCACGATTCAGTTGACTGGAATTTTGGTGAGGATTAGCGACATCTGTAGCTAATACAGCGACTTCCGAATTATCCCCAATATCACATTTCATTCGACGTTGTTTTCATGGTGCGACACCTCCCGTTTCGGAGAGTAAGTCTGCTAGTCGTTGAAAATTTCAAATGGCTGCCTCCTTTCTGGATATCGATCTCTGTATAAGTTACAAGCTTTTCTAGCGTTCTTATGAGCTTCGCCATAAATGTAAATCATATCGATCCTCTCGTTGATCCTGTATCGAATATCCATGATTGAAAAACGAAGTGGAACCATCTAAGAATGTCCTTTGAGGTTTGAGTTGGCAGTGATGAGCACTCGTTTGTGTACGGATGTCAATAAACCGGCTTCTGTATGTTAACAAATTAGTTTCGTTTATAGTAATAACAAAACAAAAGAGAGAGAAGTGAAAGTGAGTGAACAACATTTGCTGTCTTATTTGTCCAATATTATATCACTTATCACCCCTAGCTGATAGATGTATTAGAACCTTTATACAGAAAACTGAATGCTCTTTCCATTTCCGGAAAAGAAAATATACGATTCCATTTGATAAAAACCACTTGACCTTGAATGGCCTTGAGAATGACCTTTCAAGGACGTGTTAAGGTCGCTATCTTATGTCCCCCTGAGAGCACTTCAAATTTTGTCTGAATAATTTTTACATTTCCCCTTCGTTTCGAAGGAAAATGGTCGCGACCTGTAAATATCTCACTCTGTTTTGCGGAAATACTTTTTTCTATTAAATGCACTATATATGAACGTAATTTACGCGACAAAATGTCGTGACCCTTCCGTGTCAACACTAGTTTGATTGGAAGTGAGCTATGATTGTGCCACCAAGCGCTCGCGCTCTCTCTCTCTCTCTCTCTCTCTCTCTCTGTCAAAAGGAATTGAAGACTATCGCGAAACTGTATAAAACCACCCTGTTCGAACCTGTGGTGGAAAACTGAACATGACCCTGTTCAAGATCAAGCACTGAAAATGAATGAACGGTGTTTAACGCCCGTTTTTGCTACAGAGGCATCACAGGCGATATACACTGATGACACATGAAATGAAATGTTATATTGGGAAAGGATTTATTTTTAAGGAAGGAATCGTTCCAGGTCTAAGTTTAGGGGACCTACCAGGTAATTGCCATTTATGATGACTGAGGAAAACCTAGAAAAACCTCAGTCAGAGAGGATGGTCCTGGCGGAATTCGAATCCCAGACCTCCTGCTCACGAGTCCGCGCCTTAACGGCCTCGCCACCCGTGGCGGTCAAGCATTGACGCTATCAGCAAGTTGTTGATTTAGTTTATTTACGGACGCTCTTTAACATCTCAGGTCATCAGCCTCCCTAGGAGTGAAACGACCAATAAATTTTGCTCAGAGGTCTCTTCTTTCAGATTTGAGGTTCTTTTACGTGCCGTAAATCTACGACACAAACCCACGGCTTCAGTTCTCTTTCGAAGGAAGTCATACTTAGGAATTTTACGCCGGAAAAAATCTGGCTGGGATTGAACCCGCGATCTTGGGTTTACCAGGCAAGTAACGGTTACCCGTATACCACCAGGACCGATTATATCAGCATGATTCGGCTCGACCTGTGAAGTTGGAGAGAAATGTACCCTAAGCCTGAAGAAGCGCGAATTCATTCTAAATTGTGTTGATTTATTTACGTGTTTTTCTTGCGCGTCCTAGATCGCTATATATTTTGATACAATTCGTGGGGGTTATTTTATCTTTCATTGACGCCCACCCATCCACCCACCCACATACACACCAACTGCGCGCGTATAAAATATTTGAAGTGCTGCACTCAAGAATATATACACATCTTTGAAACCGTGTAATTTGTTATACAATGATGTAAAAGTAAAAACATTCTCTAAATGTTTGTGTATAAAACGTATTTATATGTTGGTAATTATTAGTGAGGCTACTAAAATGAAATTTTTGTCACCTTTTCCATTATTACAATCTAACTCATTTCAAGAGTCCACTGAGACCTAGTACACGTGTAACAGAAAAACTACGTCCAAGGTTTCAGGGGTAAGCTCTTGTGTTACAGATATTCATAAAGGGCTATAACATCCCGCTTTGGTCAGCAAGAGTGAATTATTTCTCTGGATAGCGTTGTTTCTCCTATAGGCACACCCAAATGGCTTCAGCACGCATAGGGCTCCATATCTTCGCAACCTATTTTCTGTTTCACTCGCTCCAACTGCATTTGCATACCTCTTTAAAGGAGATCAACTCACTGACTATTTTACACAACATTAATTTTCTACGCTGCTCGGCCATCATCTGATCTTTAGACGATAGGTATAATTGTTACACTCCGAAAGATTAGTCCCATTCAAGAAAAGTCCATATAACGTGGCAGTCAGGACTTTGCTTTGAATGGATATACATTTTCGGAATCTAGAGAAAGTCTTAAAGACATACCCGCCATTGGAGCCTGTTAATCAGACAGCCATCCGTTCGTAGGAAAATTCCAGTGAATGCATTAATCTCACAGGCTTACTGCAAATATCCCAAATGTAGTTTCATTAATCAAGAGTGTGTTGAAAGCCTTTGACTTGAATTATTTTTTATTGCTCGAGTTGCTGGGAAATTTGTGTTAACCGTTAACGTACAATATAAAGTGTCATTCAGTTCAAAAGTTTGCATTCTTCTCCATAGTGAACGAGAATTCATAAGCAGCTGTGCGCTTAAAGAAAAATAATAACACGGGAAAAATTCAGGAAAATAAAAATAAGGTAAAATAGTTTTGACAGAATCATTCATACTGAATAAAGTTTCTTTCTGCGGCCCTAGTAAGAAAACTGCTAGATCTGCAATATCAATGGACTAAGAAGATCAGATAAGATGAAATAACTTTTTCCAGGTCAATAACTGGGTAAACTTTCTTATTAAAATATCCGATATCAACTGTCTAAAGACTTACTGAGTAGGGAGAGGAAGCAAAGCAGGAAAGGCACTGAAATGATTACTGGGCATTGATCATTCCAGAAATACCTGCGATGGAACTTGTGGACATTCCGATGAGACTGCAAAACACATCTTACTAAAGTGTGAAGCTCTGGAAAGACAAAGAACGTTTTATTTTTATTTGAATAAACCCTTTAGGAGAGTAATTCCTAAGCTTATAAGAAATGTTCTAGAGCTCACTGAAGCTCTAGATCTGAAACTACAAAATATAAATATAAATCTAACCAAAAAACTTGTTATACTCTTGTACCTTTAACAAACAAACATACTAATTTAATCTAGTGAGCCTCAAATTAGTCAACCTGCAGATATGTAACTTTCTCAACAACTGCGACAATTATAATCAAAGTTTTAACATAGCAACGTGCCCAATGCATCTTTAGTACTGTACAAAGGGTTACAGAATTTCAGAAAGCAAAATGTTCACATGCATTGTGTTTTCGTTCGGCAGTAGCCTCACTTCAAGCAAGAGAAACAGTCGTCGATTGTGTTGCGCATTATCATCAAGTTCTAGCAACGGAAGGGTGTACATCCTGTCAAAATGTTGCAGATTAAGGATTCAACGCTATCTAAGACACAGGTGTGTATGAGTGGCACAAACGTTTCGTAAAAAGACGAGAAACTGTGGAAAATGATCTTGATGTCGGAAACACCATTCGGGCTTTTCGGGGCTTCATTGGCGACGTTTGACAATAAGTGAAATCCTTCTGAGATTGGAATAAGTTATGGAAAAGTTCAAACCATCATTTTAGATGACTCAGATTGTAGAAAAAACTCGGCAGTTTTCAACGAAGATCGAAAGGGAGTGTGTCAGAACCGTTTGGCTCAATATCAGAATTAAGGAGGAAGATATCCTGGAGTAGAGGGGAAAAAAGATATCCGCTTCTGCCAAAGGAAAAACTCGTCCGTCAGCTGGGAAGGTTCTGTTGACAGTTTTCTGGGACTCCCAAGGCATTTTGTTCAGGGATTTCCTTCATGAATGTCAAACAGTGAATGAAGCTTATTATTGCCAGCTTCTGCTGGAGGCAAACACACTTTTTTGGCGAAAAGATGACAAAAACCGATTTGAGAATTTCTTCTCCTTCAAGACAGCGCCCGTCAGTATACAGCTGCTTTGGCAAGGGAAAATCTCGAAGAAATTCGTTGGACAGCATTGATGCACCCTCACTTAAGCATTGCGATTACCATAAATTTTGACCGTTAAAAGAAGCATTAGGAGGTCGACGATTTAACAGTGACAAAAGTATGGAAGTATTCCTATCCGCTGGTAGAGATTTGTTTATAAACCGGTGAATTACTCCTCCTCCTCCTCCTCCTCCTCCTCCTCCTTCTTCTTCTTCTTCCTCTTCTTCTTCTTCTTCTTCTTCTTCTTCTTCTTCTTAATATTTCAAATCGATAGCGACTTCAACTCGGCATTTCTTCTGTGTGAAATAGTACATTAGTTTCCAATCTGACATAAGGCCATGATTCATTGTTGCACTGTTTATGTTGTCCGATATATGCTTCAGGAGTGTAAATATAGCATTTCCTTTCCGAACATTTGCTTGGAGAAGCTCATTAAGTCAAACTTGTTGTATGGTAGAGCATAATGTTTAAAATTGAATACAGAGCAGTGAATAAATGTTATCTAAAGAAATACTTTCACTCAATGATTTTAATCAATGTCTTGATGGTGTGTGTGGAGAAGCCTCCCCTTCACATTCCACAGCGAAGGAGAAGTGTTCGGGCAAAGAGAGCTTTTAAGGTGACACACATGTTTGATGTTGAGTCTTGATACAAAAGAAACAACTTCAAGGTTATGAATTTCTAAAACACCTGTGCTTCGCATCTTACATTTACATTTACTTATGCAAAAGGTCAGTGCAAGATGAGTGCCCCGAATTCTTTAAGCCGTTCAAATGCAAGTGCGCGTGGAAAGTTGTCAAGACGTTTTTTGAACCTTTGCCATGGTAACGAGAGGGTTGTATCGGAGCGGGCGTCACAGTGGACGAAACTAAGGCTCTCTACCATAACCTCCTTAGGAAAAAGGATATCAATGAAGTGGCGGAAGCAAGGTCAAGGTTACATGATCCACGAAGATCATAGCGACAATTTTTGGGGACAGCATAGGAATTCCGATAATAGACTTCAAAGAAAAGAACGCAACGGTGACTGAAAAGTGCTATGTTGAAGTAATGAAACAATTGCGCTGCGCACCAAGGAAAAGAGGCGTGGAATAATGAGTCGAGGAGTTCGTTTGTCTCATGACAATGCACCAGTCAAAGCTGCTCTGAACACATGTCGCTCTCAAAGCGGGATCATCCACCATACACCCATATCTTGTCCTCGGCGTCTATTACCTATTTTCAAAACTGAAATCTGACCTTCGACGGAGATGGACGTTGTTTTTCAACATTTTGCAGACAACGCTTCGGATATATATATAGGGATTGAATTGTTAATCTAGAAACAAGGCCGGGTACGCGGATTAATACTTTTCTAATAGCGAAAACTCTTATTATTGTGATGGGTGACTGTCAATAAACAATTAAGAGACAAAGTCAACTATAATATATTTTTTCTACTGCGTAATATTATTTTTTTTCCCGGATGTATTAATTAAAAAGATTCAATTAGTATTTTCATTTGAGCCTAGCACGTAGATGCCCCTTTTGGTATACTATGACTCGTGGATTTCAACGTTTATTAACTTACACAGTGAGGCTATTTGAGCGCTGCGTTTATGGGGAAGTGCAGCCACTATCCGGAAAAAGGGGGATCAAGTCGCTGCACGAAAAGTTAGTATTTTTGCTTTTACTAAAAGCATAAAATTATATTTTATTTAAAACTGATGATAATAAGCAAAAAAAAAAAAAAAAAAAATCATATAATTTTTCTTCCATAAGAACAAGTTTCTTATAATTGATTGTCCCTTGCAACTTTTTTGACCAGCTGAAGAACATTTTATTTATCTGGATATTTTCTTTCTATTTACTACTTCCCTGCAACAATACGTTATCATACATGTAACGTATATAAAACTCGATCAAGACTTTATTTATGTAGTTGCACAACTAACGAGGAACATATATACATAATGAAGAACCGAATAACACACGGACACACCTCCACTTATTTACAAGATCTCCCTCAAACGTTACAAGCTGCTACCCCCACATGCTTTATACGGCTTTCGGCGATTGGTTTATCCGAGTAAGCAGCTGCGCTCAGCCGGTCCGTACGTAACTCACTGTACTAACAGGTAGAGCATTTTAAATGTCTTTCACTTTTCTTGCATAATACGCGCCTGTTTCACGAATGACAAGTTTACGAGCATTTCACGAAAAAGTTCTGGTATTTTAACTATTTATAAGCAGAGATAGGTACAGACTTCGTTTTAACACTGTAAAATCGATACAGTAATTGATGCTACCAAATGACAATTGTTGAAACTGGAGTGGTGCGAAATTGAAATTGAGCAGTTAAATTTAAATTAATTCCACGTAATGAGAGTTATTTTCTAAGTTTTTCTTTTCCGCTTTTATTTATTATCGACATATTTTGGTTATGTTTTCAGTGTTTAGCTTTTGACCCTAAATATTTTACGGAATTACACTTTCAAAATTGTCATGCATTCGAAATTCGGAGTAGATAAAATTCTGTGATCACGACAAATAATCGAATAATGGAATTTCTGTTTGCCACAGGGATTACCGATCCCCGCAAGACCACAATTTTCACTCCCTTAACCACCGCCAAGGATGGCCGAGGCCGTTAAAGCGCGAATTCATGAGCAGGTGGTCTGGGGCTCGAATCCCGCCAGGGCCGTCCTCCCTGACTGTGTTTTTTTTTTTTTTTTTTTTTTTTCCTTTCCAGATTATCCTCAGTCCTCATAAATGACAAATGCCGGAGATTTGGATTTTGGTTTATTTACGGACGCTCTTTAACATCTCAGGTCATCAACGTCCCATTCCATTCAGAACGTGAAACGGACGGCCGACAAATTTTGCTCAGAGGCCTCTCTTTCATGCTTGAGGTTCTTTTTCGTGCCCTAAATCTACGACACTGGACCCACGGCTTTACTTCCTTTCCGAAGGAAGCCATACTTAGGATTTTTACGCCCGAAAAAATCCACCGATCCTGGCAGGGTTTGAGCCCGCGATCTTGGGTTTAGAAGGCAAGTATGGTTACCACTAAACCACCAGGACCGACAAGGTACCCTAATCTTACTCCGGGAACGTTTTCTTCCTTTAAAAAATCCTTTCCCGATAACGTGCTATCATTAGTGTTCATCGCCTATGGTGCCTCAGTTAAAGAGGGGGGGGGGGGGTGGCTCTGAACCAGACTCTCGCCCAAATTTTAATAAACTCGCACTTTACCTGAAAACAGCATTAAACTTTGAATTTATATAAATCTGTTGAAAGTTCTGCAACGTTTCTTGTATCTCTGGTTCTCCATCTGATGAAAATATACAAGTACTCTTCATCTTTCTTTTCCTCATATTTAATACATCAGAATAAAACAAGAACTTATGACAATATTTATAAATTTGTGGTACAAAATTGTTAACTGCTTTTACTTGTGTGCAGACATGTCTCGAAGATCCTGGCGAGATAGTCAATTTTGATGGCTTGGTTTACTTATCTCCAGGATATTCAGAATATTCTAAATTTCTTATTTTTTGCTGCTACTTAGTACTTGGAAACTGTAACACTATTTTTTCAGAGTTACAGGCAACAAGTATTACACTTTCTTCTTGCTATTACACAGCGCCTGTAACGAGCCTCAAATCTTACAATGACGTCATGAGAACAGATGTTTCACGATCGCTAGGTGCCAGACTGCCACTACATATTATGCCCGCGCCAGGAGGTATAAATTACACTAAAAGGTTAACTTGTTACCTCTTATCTTTCCTTTATATCAGTGAGGGTAAGACAAAAGTTGACGAAAAGAACAACATTAGTATATCATTATTAAGTAAATAATGTGATGTGGTGTTCCCTCCAGAAATTAAAATAAAAAAAAATAATAATAATAAAATCTCCTATTTTACAGTTGCATACACAATAGGTCTTAACGTTCAAGGCTAATTCCAGAATAAAACTCGCAAATAGAAAATGAATAAACTTTGAAATACGTACTTCATACATCACAATTTCATTTATGTTTTGAATTTCATGCTTAATTTCAGACCTTTTCAAGGCACTCAGATTAATGTGTTATTTGCGCCCGAGGATAGTTAAAGAAAACACACTTTTCAGTAACACATTACTCTTAATATTATTCAGATACTGACCCAGAGTATGCTATAAAAGAACAAATCTTCACCAATAAAATACTAACTAATTTTGATTAATGACAAAGTTTAAACACAGTAGGTTCAAAGTTGAATCTCATGCACTACATGTAATTACGTTACGTAACGGCAACCAAAGTTATTATTTACAAAAAATACTTGTTGGTCCTGGTGGTGTAGCGGTAACCATACTTGCTTTCTAAATCCAAGATAGGGGTTCAATTCCGGCCAGGACCGATGGATTTTTTCGGGGTTAAAAAAAAGTATGGCTTCCTTTGGAAGAGAATAAAGCCTTGGGTCCCATGTCGTAGATTTACGGCATGCAAAAGAACCTCAAGCCTGAAAAAAGAGAGCTCTAAGCAAAATTTATCGATCATTTCACATCCTTAATTGAGTGGGACGTTAAATACCAGAGATGTTAAGGAGTGTCCGTAAATAAACCAAAGCAACAACAGAAAATGTTTCAGTCGATTTATTTGAAAATTGGTATACAAAGCGAACTATTAAGCTGTTTTAATTTCTTGTAATCATTACTTATAAAGTAATTAGGGTTTCGTAAGAACTGTTCATTATTGCCGTTACGTAATTACATTTCCCCTCTTAGTCACCTAATTGTATGTATATATTATTGTATTTTCAAAGCGAATGAACACACTTTATACAGTAATCCAGACAACAGAATAATATTTTTAAGTTATAATGCAATATTTGTTATTCTTACGATAAGTACTGTACATATTAACTGGTTTACGACATACGACTTCTTTCCATTACAGTGTGCTTATCTTTCAAGAAAACCTCACCACAGTGATATGGTTCAAATGAACAGTGCCAAATCTAGATATTCAATCTAACATGATCAGCTTACATTATCAGTCGCACAAAGACGCGCGAGTGATTTTGTGAATAATTGTTACGTATTTGTTATAGCTGAGAGTTATGCAAAAGGTGTTTCACGGCTCTTACTCCAGCAGAAAGTGCTAAAAGATATCGGGTGAGAAAAAAGAAAGACGAGAATTACCAGGAAAAACAACGTGAAAGAGAAAAGAAATAATTAGCTTTTCTCAATTAAGATCACGCAGAGAGACAGTTAAATCTTACATGAAAAAAACACCGTGAACTGGAAAAAAGAAAAATGTAGAAGAATGAAGGAGCTGTATCGTCTTTGAGTGCTGAACTCAAGTGATAAAATCATTTGCATATAAGTGTAAATAAACACTTGGAAAAGCAGGGAGACATGTTTCGAAAATGTTGCCTTCGAGTTCTCGAAAACAGCGAGAAGTTGTTTCGGGGTGAGGGTGCACACGCCCATTATGAATAAGGAACCAGTAAAAAACAAATCACACTTCCTGGATACTGTTCTACTTAAGTATGGTCTAATGCATTACAACTGTATAGACTTGAAACTTGTAGTTATTAGTAAAATTGTGTTCCACAAAGATTTCTGCTGCTCATGTACTTTACTACTTCAAACTTAACAAATGTATAAGTCATTTTTCATTGTTCTGTTCCACAGAAATATTAGCATCAGTCGGGGACTGGTAGTTAGTATAACTTTCTCTACAAGTGTAGGAACATTGATAACTTCAAACACTAGCACAAAACTTATTATCTTTTTAATGATTTTGGGAGCTAGCTGACCCAAATGAGCTATTAGCGAAAGTGATGATAATGATGACTAGGAATATGTTTAAAAATAAAAGAATAAATATTTGTGTATAATAAAGTTACGTTAAGTGCAAATAAAGTACGACTTATGATTGTTATTGACGTTTCCTGTTTCAAATGCACATTTCAGACAGCATCTTAGTTAATGTATTTTAAGGTTCTTACTACATGCCACGAAAATAATTAGTTTTCATTCTTCATTCTCTTTTAAAATAATCTCTTTTGTCACAATTTTCCCAGGTTTTTTTTTTTTGGGGGGGGTTATGAGAACGTGATTGTCGAGCAATATAAATAAATATAAAGGATCAAATGGACTAATAAAATAAATGACCGAGAGCAATTGGGAAGCTCGATTCTTCTGCCATCTCTCGACGGCTGAAACTGATGCTCCTAAATGTAGCCTTATGGGACCGTCGTCTAAGTGAATTATTGCGCTTGAATATTGATAAATGCATAATGAAGTGTTTAAATTATCATTATGTCTGAGGAAAAAAAAAAGACCCATTTTGCAGGAATGACAATGGTACACTCTGTGCTTTAAAAATCCCTAAGGAGTGGACATAACCTAATTCAAGGCATTGCGACGTATGGCAAACAATTGTTCCTTCATCTTACACTTATATGACGTCACTTGTAACTTTTAACTAATACTTTATCAGTGTAGCATTTCTTTCGTGCATCAGAAAGTTACAAGATCATGACCTACGCTAAAACACTTATATGTATTAGACAATACTTTTGAGAAACAACATCCTGCAGAAGAAGTCAAAGAATTCCTCCAACAGTCACTCCGGGCTAAAGAATTCATCGTCATTAAGGATAGTTCAGGATCGAAAACAAAAATTCAGCACTATGTAGGGGCATATGAAATCCTCAAGGAGTAACATCCCATGTGTGTATGAGTGTATGTGTGACAGGCCCTTCATCTTTCTGTACACTGCGGCCAAACTACAACTCCCTGAGAAACACGCCCCAGAAATGTGTGTTGTGCCGGCAAAACGAACATTTTAGACATTTAACAGAGGCATTAAATAACCGAGGTCTCAAATTACCAATTAAGTTTTCCGAACCGACGAAAGTTTTAGCATGCGATGACACCAATGAGCAATGCATGGGCTGGTGCCTGTCAAATTTATTTCAAGAGAATTAATAAATTTGTACTACCAGAAGAAATGGCAGGTGATGAAATTCCTTGGTACCAATGGCAAGCTGACTAAAAACCACGTGATTCGCATAAAGATTGTTATGAGAAACTTTCTGAGTCATGTCCTTCATTTTTAAAACACACGTTTGTCAAACGAATGCAAAGCAAGTACTTTGAGCAATCGAAGAAGAAAGTCACACACAAATCAGTTGTTTTGCAAGTTGACTTTGCAAAGAATGTCAAAATTCTGCCACAAAATGAAATTCAAAGCGACCATTGGTACCATTTTTACATGTGTTGCATGATTAGAGAACCGCCTGTGGTGCCTCAGTAGTAAAAACGGGCGTTAAACACTACTCAAAAAAAAAAAAAAAAAATGATTAGAGAGGGTTTTGCATTTATACTATGCATTACTATCTGACCATAGGGAACACGATAAATATGCTGCCCACACCTTCATCAGCAATATCATCCAATAGAAAGACATCTTGACATCGAGGACATCTCTATACTTTCTGATGGTGTTGCTAGCTAGTTCAAACAACGTTTTATGTTCACGAACATCACGATCTACAAGGAAGACCTCGATTTGAATGTGACATAGAACTTCTTCGTTTCAGATCATGGAAAGGGTGCAAGTTGGTGGAACTATAAAGCGTAACTTTAACATTACTTTGCATACAAAACAAGATACAACGTCGATATCGATTATGTAATTGCGTTGACAAAAGAACAATCAGTTTAAACTATAGTAAAGTTCATTCCCAGCAACGAAACTCAAGAAAATACGAATTACTAGATGGCCGCTTCTCCCTTGTCACAGCTCAGTCACCGCCACGGGTGGCCGAGGTCGTTAAGGCACGGACTCGTGAGCGGGAGGTCTGCGGTTCGAATCCCGCCAGGACCGTCCTCCCTGACTGGGTTTTTTTCCAGGTTTTCCTCAGTCTTCATAACTGGCAAATGCCGGGGAGGTACCTAAACTTAGGCCTGGAACGCTTCCTTCTTTAAAAAAAAAAAAAAAATCCTTTCCCAATTTATCATTTCATTTCATGTATCATCAGTGTCCACCGCCTGTGGTGCCTCAGTAGTAAAAACGGGCGTTAAACACTACTCAAAAAAAAAAAAAAAAAAAAAAAAAAAACAGCTCAGTCACAGACCCATGAAGACATTTCGTAAAGTCAGTCAGTAGATACATAGTTTTATATATATATATATATATATAAATGAAAAATAAAAATAAAGTAACACTATTAACAATGTAACTAATTAACAGTAATAAAAGTAGATAAGGATAAAGCACTTAGATAAAGTCACACTTGAAATTACAATATATATATTTATACATTTATATATATTGTCTAGCTTCTTGCCATTGAAGAACTTCAGTAGTTCGAAATATAGCAATTTCAAGTGTGACTGTATTTTATCCTTATCAAACCTTTATTTTTACTGTTAATTTGTTACTTTGTTAATAGTGTTACTTTATTTTTATTTTTCATTTATATTATAAATATAATATAAATGAAATATAATGTAACAATATAACTAAAACAATAATAACTGGAAAAGCAGAAAAGATAAAAAAATTAAGAAAAAGTCACGGATTAATAATCACTATTTTTCGAACTGCCTGAGTTCTTCTATGGCTAGAAGACAAGAACTTAAGCAGTTCGAAATTAATGTGACTTTTTCTTAGTGTTTTACCCTTTTTTGCTTTTCTAATTACATTTATTTTACATTTAATATTCTGTCGAAAAACCAGCATGAACCATTATTTGCAATTTATCTCTGTATAAATACCATAACACACCAAGAACAAACATTTCAAATTGGTGACTTTGTGCTCGGAAAATACGCTTAAAAAAGGAACGTGAAGTAGTACATGTGCCTTATTGATGAGTGTGAAAGTGATGGCTATAATGTGACCAACTTTAAGAATTGTGACAGTGAAGGTAAACTGTTTTAGTGAACTCAAGAAAGACGAATGTTTTTTGCAGTGCAACGAAGTCATTAAAAATTACCTGCTCCACGTTTCACTCACAATAAGTGGCAGTTCGACGTACCAATTCCAGAAGCGTAGTAATAAATATTGAGCAGACAACGGACTAGAAGTCCAAAGATTTTATTATTATTATTATTATTATTATTATTATTATTATTAAATAGTGCTTAACCGTGTGACTTACTATGAAGGGTGGTGTTATGTTCGGAAGTGTAATTACGTCACCACAAGTTTATTCATTGTTGTGCGAAGGGCATTCAACACAGAAATTTCAAATTTGTATCACAACATTCCTTTAATGTTCGGTAACATTATATATCTCAGTCAGAAAAAAATATCACCATAATTCGCAGAACTTTTAATCTATGTAAAATGCAAAGAGCAATGTCCAAGTATTGTAATTACGTCACGACAGATGTGTAATTAATAACTGACTTTGAGAAACTAAATTGTTACTATTATTTTGGTAATTTATTTATTTTCATTTTGTATAAGTTTCATTTCCATATACCACTTTATTCTATATTATGAAAAGTATGAACATATGTATAAATGTAATTATTTCTCATTTGGAATTTGCCTTAAAGAAAACTGGCAATAACTTTTGAGTTAGATGTATTTATTGTTACCATATTTTCTATCTAAATTTAAAAAACAACAAGAGAAAGCAGTCCAAATACAAAATTACTTTCCATAAAATATTATGTTTCAACATTTTAAATCTATTTATTGTGAGATAGTTGGGGGTGCACCTTAGAGTGTGAGGTTATTAGAATGGTTGTTTGTTTTCTTTCCTGCCATATTCCTAGTCTGATTATTTTTTAAATTTTGGAATACCTAAACTGATATACATTGTTATTTGCCTTTTTAGGAAAAAGCAGGAATGTATTGAATTAGCTGCAAACTTTCTTGTATATTTATTTCAATGTTAGTTTGATTTCTACTTGGGGATCTGGTTATTGATGCTTTTTCACAGCTGAAACATGATGTTTCCATGCTCTCTCTGCATTTATTTATGGAAATAATTTAACAGCAACTATCTTAGATAGATTTAAATGAATTTACTTTATCTCAGATTATTTATCATACTATAATGCAAAAGTTGATGCAGAATGTGATAATGCACAATAATATATCTATGATGCAATTTAACCCTTCTTACTCCCTTGTTGTTTATTCTTGTAGAGAAACATTTTCAAATAGAAATGTCTTTATTTTACTATAGCTTTTCCTCTTTTTTTTTTTTCCTTCTGGGCAGTTGGCCAGATATATAAGCAGGGCTACATATATAATTTTTTTCAAGATACTGAGAAATCAAGAAGTACGAAAATGAAAGGAAGCTTAAATTATTTTTTGTAGCAAATCTAATTAAAGCAAGAAACAAATATCTTTGACAATAACCTATGTATTTAATTATGTTAAGACATTTAACATTTTTTGAGAGTAAAAGTAAATATACAATACTTTATATTACTAGAAACAATTTATCTTAGTATCTGGTTTAAGAATTTCAGAAATTGCAATGCACCAATATATCTATAGGCTATAATATCAAACAAAACAGCTATCTTTATAAGCTAAGAAACCATTATTATATGTTGTCAATAGCTATTTGATTTGAAAGCAGACACACAATTAAGAGAAGAAAGATATAAGAATCTAACCCCTGAGCAAGTACTATCACAGTAGATAATTTCCTTTAAAGTAAAAATAATGTGCCTCGCCTACCAAAAAAATTTACATTTACTAATAATTTGCTGATACTTTCTTCATTCCCTCAGCAGAAACATTTTGTATTACAAAAGTGAAAGAGCCAAAGAATTTTCTTTTCCCACATCTTTTAACATCTTGTACTATTTAAATAAATAAAAAAAAAAAAGAAGAAAAAAAAAAAAAAGAAAAAAAAAAGAAAATAGACACCAAGAATTTATGCTACCAGTTGGCTTCCTTCCATCAGATAAAAAATATTTGCATATTTTTATTACAAAGTAAGTTTTATACTTTTCCAGCATGGGTTCTTTCCAATGACTGTACTTGAAATAACTTCTTTATTATCTATTCTGAATTACAATAGCAATATAATGCTAACTGCTAATTATTGATATTTTAAATTAAACATCTACCAACAACCAGCAGATAATTAAAAAATACACTACATATTTACAAAATATTACTTAGTTAAAAATTGACATTCTTAGTATATATTTAGCAAAAAATTGAATTTTTAAGTAAGGTAAATGTGATTAACAAAATATAGTACTTCAGGACTTTAGCAAAAATAAAGGTACATAGAGAACAGACAACTGCATCTATTGTTCCATCTCAAAGAAAAAATTAAATATGTTGCCGACATAGTTATGTGTAAATTACTTGAAACCCAATAAGATTTCATTCACTTATCATCTGGCAGCAACCAGTGCAATGTAGCTTGTTTTAAAAAAGAATAAGAAGCTCAAATGTACTACAGCTTCTATCTAATGGAAAATAAAACGAGTCAGATATACACCATTACATTACTGTGTTACAGAACATATCAAACTGTTTTTAAACACAATTATTGAGCTCTATTGTGCTTATTGTGAGCAAATATGCTGCTTCTTTTACTACAGAACTTGCGGAGTTGCAGCATTCAGATTTAAATGTTACTTTCAATCAAAACTGAAAAGCCTATAAGTCTGAATTTTTTTTTATTCCCTTTGCTCACAGTGTGCCAGCATTTCTAAAATTGCTACCACTGAACTAAGATCATTCCTGTTACCCAAAAAGCATTATTTGCATTTAATGTGAACATGATGCCACAAGTAAAATTGATGTATCCCTTAATGGTTTATATGATATCTAATCACAACTATAAGATATATTTTTTCCTACATTATGGATGAATTGTCACATAATAAACTGACCCTACTGGTTATTATTAAGTAAAGGGCATACATTCTGAATATTCTTTATTAATTTTCTTTTCAAGTTCACTAGATACAACCACTGTATAATGAAAATTGGCGCTTACCTTTCAAAGTTCACTTAGTATGATCCTACCACGAACCTGATGAGTAGTTATAGGTGCAAAATAATTGCATTCCTAGAAGAATAATAACGCCTTTATCAGTGCAAAACAAAACTTGCCTTTAATAGTTACATTAAAATGAAATCAGAATTTATCAAAAAATGAACACTGAATATTTATGAAAAATTACAAAAATCCGGATTTATGACAGGTGTGTATTACAGGAGAAATATGTAATGTAACACATACACCTGTAAACTCATCCCTTACTTTTATATTTTTTAGGGGACATAGCTGAGATCATTTCTTAAAATTAAAGCACCACTGATGTATCACACACACATTACCAACTGACACAACTAGTTCACAGCCTTCTCTTCATGCCTGTTACTTAACTTGCACGTAATACAATCCTAAAATGAGTACACTTTCATTTTGGGGTTGTGATATAAATTCGGTAATTTGACCTTTGACCACAACTATCATTTTGAAAATAATAGATTAATAAATGTTACAAAATATTAATATTTTGTCTAAAATCTGGTCTCTATTTTCTTTCTAAAACTCTTATACAGGTTTATATTTATTTTTAAAATGGAGAAATAAACGAGTTTGGAAGGCTACGAATTCCCCAACCCTTATAGTTCTTTCAATAGATGGCAGCATTTTACCATGCGTCAATAATAAGTAAAAGGGTATAGTAATTTAGTTACCGTGTTTTATTATTTAGAAAGAAAATTTCTTTAAACAGATTTTAAGTAGTTTTTTAGAAAATAACACAGATATATGCATAGCCATAAACGATAGCTTTGCCATTTGTTATTATGCAACTTTAAGATTCCTTTTTAAGACGATATTTTGATAAGGTAAATCATGGGTTTATTAGTGATTTTTTTTTTATTAATGCATAGCTGTTGTTGAGGTATATCAAAATCAGTGTTATATTTGAGCATCTTTGCGATATCCCAACGTAAGGAATAACAAATTATCTGGAAGGACATCTATTTTAGGTAATCTTAAAGTAATCAACATAATCTTTTCAGGTTTTGAGCTGTTTAACATGAGCGAAGAACAACAGTTTTGCTTACGGTGGAATAACTTTCAAGCTAATATTACATCACAGTTTGAAGCTCTAAGAGATGAAGAGGACTTCGTTGATGTAACTTTGGCTTGTGATGGACAGAGATTGAAGGCTCATAAAGTTGTCCTGTCTGCTTGCAGCCCTTACTTCAAAGAACTTTTCAAAGTATGTAGACATTACAAATATGTACACAGTATTAAACCTATAACCAGCATTCATTCTGAATTTATAAAAATAATATGCTAACGGATCATTCATTTTGGACTGGGAACTCATTTCTTATCATAGGGATGCTTAGTAACAGCATGTGTATTGAAAAAAATTGTAGTAATATGAATATAGTGCAAAATGCACCACACTAATTAATTTCTGCCCCAGAATATAGAAAATGGTAGAATATTATTCCTGTTTACTTAAATGAAGAAATTAGTTCATAATTTATATCTTTGTTGCATGTATGTTATATAAAACAGCTCATCAATAATAAAACCATAATATACAGAGAAATGAATCAAATGCAGAAAGCGTAATTATATTATGAACACTACATATTATAAGCAACTAAAGATAATGCAAATAAGTATCTAAGAAGATATTAATGGCCACTGCAGTTCCATAGTGATTGCAATCTGACTTTCTCAGCTGTTATAGATGTAGTTTTTGACAAAGATAACTGATAGTACATTGCAAGTTTAATATGATGAAAACATAGTTTATAGGATTCTAATAACTCGTGATAACAGCCTTGTATATTTCTTCCTCTCCCCTTTTGCCTGAGTTTTGCACCATCTGTGTTCCATGACTACAGTAGTAAATGGTAGGCTTAATACCATGCTAAGCCCTAATTTTAGTGCTACTTATAGTTCCAAAATGTTTTACGGTTTTCAGTAATAAGGTAAAGGTTTTGCCCTCTGCTTTCATAATATTTTCTTTGTGATAGTTATCTTTGATGATTAATGCACCTTGAATGCTGTCTCTGTCTATTATTTGTATGTAACCATAGGCTATATCACTACAGCTTGAATAACTTGTATCAAATTGCAAGAGTGCTATTGAGAATTTTGCAACATGACTGAAAATTTATTTTTAATTAGACAATGAGTTGATTTAATACTCTCATGCTCCACTTACCATTGAATTATACAGAACATGTTTCACAGGCCTATGCCCGCATAATCAGCTGTGTGTCAAATGCTGGATTTGTTGTTGGTTGAATGGACTTGGTGTAGCTCTCGTGGACTTTTTGTGAACTTTTGGATTAATTTGTCTTCTGTTAGGATCTCTTAGGATAAGTTCATAACCTTATATTCATATTTTTTTATAATTCTATCATTGTCAACTCCAGTGATAATGATAGAACACCTAATGAGAAGAAGCCAAGAATATATAAAATCAATTGTTTGGAATGCAACAAATTATATATTGGCAAAACAAAAAGAAGCATTAGAATTAGGCTAAAAGAACACTGGAGAAACCTCAACTACAATCAGATAGATAAATCAGCGGTTGCTCATCGCTTTTGGAGAGATAAACATGGTATAGAAATGGAGGTCAAATTATTGAAATTCATAGATAGAACCTTGCAGCTGGGAATATAGGAAAAAATTTTTATAAAAAAAATATGAAGATAAGATTATGAACTTCAAGATCCCAACAGAAGACAAATTAATCCAAAAGTTCATAAAATGTCCACGAGAGGTACACCAAGTCCATTCAACCAACAACAAATCCTGCAGTCGACACACAGCTTATTATGCAGGAAAATGCCTGTGAAAATGTTCTGTTTAATTCAATGGTTGGCGGAGCCACAAGGGTATTAAATTGAGTTGCTGTCTAATGAAGAATAAATTAATTGCTTCATTGTATTAGTTCCAAAACAAAATTTATTTTAATGTAATGATTGAAAATATTTTATGTTTTATTATTGTAGACTTCAATAATATTATTAATCTACATAGAAATAAAATATCTGTCACTGTAAAATAAAAGGCCATTGATGTTCAAGATTGACAAAAGATGGTAATTGGCAAAATCAATTGGACAGACAAGCTTTATATTCTAAAAGGCTAAAAAATTAGCTTTAGGCATTTGAAAATGAAGTTACATGAACTATTAAAACTTTGCATGCAAAAGCAAAATAAAGCAGAAATGCAAAAAATGTTGTACAGGTGTTTTAATGCCATGTCCTATCATGTTTTCATAGAGATTAAAATTCTAAAAACTAAGATAGCATCATAGTAGCTTCTTTTATTTCACATGATGATAATGACAACACATAATAATAACAACAACAATGGTTGTTTGTTGATTGGCCGCTAGTGGCCATTGAGGTTGTTTTCCTAACTTTCTAATAAAGAACTTCCAATATCTTTTTCATTTGTTTGTTGCTATCAAGTTGGCTGCATTTCAGTAGAAGTTCTTTGTTCAGAGCTATATTTATGTTCTAACATAATATGAAGTAGCTGTCCTCGAGTAATTTCATCCGGAAGAAATGTTGTAACAGGTAATCATGTCAGACAATAAAGTGAAATAGAGCAACTGCAATTTTTCTTGGTTTTAATAAAAGACGTTTGAACGTCTTTAGATCTTATTCAGTTCCTTTGAGTTTTTGTAGAATATTGAATGTCATTAATCTTTTTATAAGTTTGTTTAGAATTTTGTAGTTTAAAAGTTGGTTTTAATTTTATGGTGACTCCTTTTTTGCTAAAGTATTAGCAGTTGCATTCCACTTTAACTTCCTCCTGATCACAGACATGTATAGATGTCCAGAGAAAAATGGGCCTGAGTGATATGGACGTGCTTACATACCTGGCAAGTGGTACAAATCGAATGATTTTTAACCCATAATTGTTTAACATTTCTTTAAAAAATAAACTTAAATAAATTCTATAAAATAGTTCAACCTTACCTAAAAGTTGGTTTTTGAATGGTGCAGCTCAAACAAGGAGGAGTGATGTAAGGGCATATCTCTGCAGTCACCATAAATCATGCTGGTTTCCTTGTGTGTGTCCCTTTTGTATCATACCACTTATTTCTGAAACTTATGCAACTTTTTTCCTGTAGACGGTATTCTTTTGGGAAAATGCTTTTCTGTCAATCTGAGGGTGGCAAGGGTTTTAGACTTTCTATCCCCTGTGTGTACAGGCCTCTGAATTTGGTAGCTTGCAATTAGGCCGAGAGCAATTGATAAGCAAAAATCCAGATATGTCATTATTTTTGAGGGCTTAGAGCTCTCCAAATTACCAAGAAAATGTGTATGGTGAGATTCAATATTGAAAAAATAGTTTTTTATACCATTTTAGTTTTTCACAAAGAGGAATATGCCTGCAATACCTAATCCACTAAATCAACACCACCCATATGCATATTGTATTCATGTATAATATCAGGCTTGAAAATTGTCATTTTGGTATCTAGTTTCATGTATTATTCATCAAAATTTTGGAACTGAAATTAAATAAAGCCATAACAACCCTGCTGTCATGCCAAGCAATATAAGTCAAAGGTGGAAGCTGATGCACCTCCATTTTCCCTCTCTTTATAGCCTGTATATTCATATTCTTTGGCAGTCCAATACAATTTGAATGTACTGCCCCAGTGGCATTTGTATTCTTTTAAATAAAACAATAAATAACTTAGGGAAACTGTATCATTTGTCTACATATACAGTCCTACCCTGATCAAGTATGGTTTCAAAGAGGTGCATGACTATGGAGCCATATAACTCTTAAGTCTTTTTCACCTGTATTGTCAGGTCCTTTTCCAGTGTAAATACAGCTATTGTAAACATACTCCAATTTACTTTCACAAAGATCAAAACTTTTTATGTCAAATCTGGCCCTTTTTGTTTTGATATATAGCTTCCAACCCATGTGGCCCTTCTAGAGCATCAAGCTTTTATCAACAGTGACCTTTTCACCAGGAATGTAATTCTCTTTGAATTTTGAATGGTTTATAATTTATCACTTATTTATAACAAGCTAAACTTATTGTATTGTGCAAATGCAATCATATGATTCAACCTCGTCTAAAAAGCCATACACATATATGTGTATAAAAACCTACTCTCTTGGATAAGAAGTGTGATTGCAACTTGTTTGCAATATTTCTCCCCTTAATTTATCATGTACTAAGTGCTGGCCCACTAAGAACAGAGAGCTAAGAGTTAGCAATGCTACTAAACACGAGCCAGGTAATAAAATGGTAGTAGCTTTCAAGAGAAAAAAGTAGAAAACTCTTAGTTCAGCAAATTGCAATCAGACCCATAAAATACACTCCAAATAGATTTTTTTTTAATTCTGCAAATAAATAGAGTAATGTTTGTTGTAGTTGGCTCATTCTGCATTTAATGTCCTTTAATTTAGTTTTTGTTTCATTAAAATATGATGAAAAATAAGCAAAATATAAAGGTTTGTCTTGCAATATAGAAATTTAAATTGTTGGCCATTTAAATACCTAGATTTGTTTACTGGGTATCCCAGGAACAGTCTATGCAGGGTTGAAATGGCCATCCTGCAACAGGTTAATCCAATATGACTAGAATCCATTGTAAATCTAATTCTGATCTGGATTGTACACTATAATTTTCTTAATGGTAAGTGGAGCATAAGAGTATTAAATTGACTCACTATCTAATTAAGAATATAGTTTTCTTACAATTAATGAATGTAGGAATCCACACAGTAAAATGTTTTAATTGTATGAGTTTTAAGAGTGGAACGTCAAGAGTGTTTTTAATGTGTTAACTTGATTTTAAGTGTAATTGAAATCATTATATAATTTAGTTGAACTACACGCTTTTAATGCTTCACTTACTTGTCATAATGTATGGAACCAGTTTTGAGAATATTTAGTTCTCAAAACCGGTTCCATACATTGTGACAAGTAAGTGAAGCATTAAAAGTGTGTAATTCAATTAAATCATACAATGATATCAATTATATAATTAGCTTCACTGTACAAGTTCCAATTAACATTTTAATGATTTTAAATATTTAATCTGACTAAGATAATTTTTATTTATTTCATTTACAGTGCACGTTGGAGGGTAACTAATTCATTATACTTTTTGTGCTACTCTAGTCACTTAAGATAAAACTTCTTTTATTTATGTTAGGTCTATATTAATAGATTTTCTAATGCTGTTCTAATGCCCATTATTTTGTCATCAAAATTGCTAGTGCATTGTCCCAAAAGTGTGTATTGAGAGAACTCTTCACAGTATATTCCAAAATTGACTTCTCCATTTTTAAGTGATCCATCTGTATATAGTTTACACCATGTATCAATTCGATAATGTTTACAATTTTAAGAGTGGACAGTCAAGAGTGTTTTTAATGTGTTAACATGATTTTAAGAAGTTTTACTTTTAATCTACCTAAGATTTAGATAATGTTTGTTTAGTATGCTGAATGCTAAGCCCTGTCACTCTTAATACTTCAAGTAGGTCATTTCTTCTTGGAGACCATTGTATCCTGATTTAGTTTCATGCTGATATCTATATATAATAAAGGGTCAGTTGGTATGATGGCAGGTTTAGCATTTATTTTCAAAATGTTGTCTAACTCTTCTTTGTGTATATTGAAAGTCTGCGGTGTGTTTAATCATTGTGTGCTGTCAGGAATATGAAACCATTTATTCCTGTGTTGATTACTTTTCAATTTCTGTCCCAATATTGTCATTTTATATCTAGCTCTTTAATTGCCAGGTTGTTATATATGCTCTGCATTGCAGCAATAGGTGTTGTTTTTATGACTCCTGCCATATGTATTGTACCCAATTTAGTTTGAAATTCGTTGTTTATTATGGATATTATCTCACTTCCATAGAGCAAATTGGGCTTTATGTGACTTTTGTGCATGTTATTAAGCCGATCTATGGGATCCTCCCCATTTGACGCCTACAAGTCTTCTCAATGTGTTCTTTTTTATTCTTTTTCTTACTTAATATTGTCACTGTTCAGAGAAAGAAATGTTTTTTTTATATCCAAGTTCTATCTTGGTGCAGCCAAACTGATTAGATTGATTTCTTGTAATTTTTCTTAGTCACATTTAGGCAGATGTTGTATTCCATAAAAATAAAAAATGATATTGATGGTAAGAAAGGCAAATATGCAAAGATGATCATCTACCTGCAATGCTACAAAAGCAGAACATACAGGAAAGAGATACATAGCTAATCACCTGTCCAACAGAAAGCAAACTAACTAGGAACATGTCAATACACTCATATCGAAAACTACCTCAATAATTTTTCTGTGTCATCTATGTGCTATAAGAAGTCCATGTTCCAAAAGTGAGTTGCTGTTTTTGACTGAAAGTACACTAAAATTAGTTGACCAATTCTTGAAACATATAGGGAACATAATGTGGTGCTGTAGAGAAGTAACTGGACAACCCTGAAGGGCGACAGTCCTTTGTTCGCATGTGCATGACAGGTTTATCTGCTGTTAATCCTAGACTGTTATTGGCTGAAGCTAAAATATTATTGGTGAGGTAAGACAGAGAAACCCTGTCGTTAAACAATTGATCTCAAAGGCTCTGAGGACTATAGGCTGCCATTCAACATCATTCCATGTAGAGTATGTATATATGTTGTTAAATCCTAGATTACCATTGGCTCAAGCTAAAATATTATTGGTTCAGCAAGATAGAGAATTTTTATCACTTAATTATCAACGACTCTAAAAAAATGTGGCAACACAATTGTTAACTACTGAAGGTAAGCCTGTTGTGTACATGATGAACGTGGCCATAATAATAATAATAATAATAATAATAATAATAATAATAATAATAATAATAATAATAATAATAACAATAATAATAATAATAATAATACTTCGATAGCACAGGCTTTGTTTATGGGCTCTACCTGTCACAACTATACATGATATTAACCTAGGTTCCATTGCCTTGTGTATTTTTAAAGACTTTTAATTATTCCCCTTCCTATAATTATAACACTGTATAATAAATTATTTGCTTGCTTTGTAGAAGCAAGAAGAGCAAAGGAAAATATAAATGATAAAGATTTGAAGCTCTGGGCCTTGGAAAGTTCAAAAAACCCTTTATTTGGAAGAATAGAGTTTAGTGTATCCTCTTCTTGGATCTCTTGTTTCAAAAAGATTCATAAAAATAAAAGGTAACAAAAATCATTTCAAGGGCATTCATAAAGGAAAAAAAAAAGAAAAAGACAAAGTGGCAGAAAGCTTTTTGGAAACCTCATTCCTGTGTTTATAACACTTTTCAGAGTAATTTTGAGTGCAAAATGAGAGCAAAAAGGACTTTATCTTTTGATGGAGAGGAACATGTTCAAACTATTGGACAATCTGTCAGTGCACTGACCCATGCATACACTATTATGCCCACTATTAGTATGGATGGATCTATTTTTCCTAAATTATTTGTTGTACTGCAGGAGAATACTGACAGTTTTGGGCCTTAAGTTTCAAGGCAGATGTTTAAGGTGGAAAATTTAATTGTGAAATGTCTTCATCGTCATCCTACTGAAATTTTGACAGTCAATGAAAACATTAATTTCGAGGTTTTTCAGCGGGACAGTATTTTGAAAATGCAGTCATTTATTCATTACTAAGTATCTATGGTTCTGGATTAATATTCATGGTTTGCAACCAAACATACAACACTGCAACTCTTGGAGTTCATTGCACCTGTTAAATTCTGTCTACAAACAAGTGTGAGAATATGTGAAGAACAATGTGAAAATGCGATTATTTGTTGTGTATAGTGCTGAAAGAACTTGTGTTTTAATCACTGCACCAACACCAGTCACTTTTGTTTTGCTTTCGTCCATACAAGACACTTACAGGGATGGCTGATTGTCTCTGCGCATCTGGAACACCAGGCTGCAATTATGGAATGTCCAGTTCCTATTCAGAACGAACATTTTCCAATTTCAATCTTGGGTGCTTGCAGTTGAAAACAGCAAATACTTTTTAGAACAGGGACTTCTTTTAGCACATAGATGAGAGTAAAATTGTTGAAGTATGTTTTGATATATAGTGAATTGAAATGCCCCTTGTAAGTATTATTTTGGGTCAGATGTGATATAACAAGTGCAATCAAAAATGCAATAATTAGCAAATTAAAAAAATATAAATACATTTTATTTTAACTATTAAACAATCCAAAACTATTTAATTGTTAAACACAGTTTTCAATAAATCAAAGCAACTTAATATCATTTTAACATGCAAAATTCTTTTCATCTCTCAATTAAAACAAAACAAACATGTAGGCAATTTTATTATGGTCACTCATCCTTTAACTGCTAATATCTATTTTAATACAGCTAATACAATAAGTTGGCAAATATATACATGCATGCAAGGACTTTTCATTCTAGCATGTGTTAGGAAGAAGAAGAAAATGGTACATCACAAGTATCTATGAAAGATGGCAGTGACTGATGTTACCCAAGCACAATATCTGAACAATTTACAAATTAAAATTCATTCCAGTGTCTCAAAAGTATATATATAATTTATACTACTACTAATAAACTGGACAGAACCATGTGTTTACAAATTTAACAATGAAAAATAAATACCAGGCGATCAGTTTGTTCTCCCCTGGAGTGTTTTGCCTATGGGTAAGCATGCCACTTGTTGGCCAATTAGCATGTCAGCCATATCTCTGTTATTAGCCAGAGGGTAAAACAGTAAAACAAATCAAACATACAGCAATACACAAACCAATTATCAAATTATCAAATAAGATATTCAAACAGCCAGCCTTCATTCTCCACACATTTTAGGCCTCTGTTTAGGAAATTATTCATCAATTGCTGTAGTTCATTTTGATAAAGATGTACAATTTCTGATGAACATTATCTTTGAGTTCTTGTATGGTGTGCGGGTTTATCTTGTATACATAGCATTTTTTTTAATTTATCCCTGAGATAATTACTGGATGTTAAATCAAAGGACTGAGGAACCCCCAAATCCCTCCTAAGCACTATCTTGTGATGGAAACATATTGTGAATTGCTCTAATTGATTATTCACAGTGAACAGTGACAAGAGTCCTATTGAAAAAATGCATCATCATGCTCCATTTTGGTTGATTCTCTTAAAAAAAAGTGTGTTTTTAATCATTGTGTGCTTTATGATATTCACATAAGTAACAGTTTCAACTGTATTCTCAAAGAAAAAAAAATGGTGCAATAATTCTTTCACCACAAGTTAACACATATGAAGGGACATGATGTACCATTGTAAACACACTAGGCATAATACACTTTATGTATACTGTCGAAAAGAAATGAATAACACTATGCACACGCGGGAACAGCTGTGCTACAACTGTGGCAATCAGCCAGATCAACAAGTAAGCAGACAGGTTTGCTACCTGGACCAAAGTGCTGCAAGCAAGTGGAGGCTTACTCCACTCTATGCAGCCAGGGAAAGCATCATTGATCGCATGGTAATCAAATATAAAATAGTACTATTAATAAAATAATAATATTAACCTGAAAAATACAATTTTAAATATAAAAGTAAATAGTGTACTCAAGTTATTGCATTTTTAATCATTGAAAATGTGCCAATCTTATTTATGATGCCTATAAAAATTCTGAAATTTTGAATAAATATATGTATATATAAATATTGTATGTACGAAGTTGTACACAATGGAGTGGTAATTTATCCTAAACTTAGGTATTCATTTTTTTACACTAACTCCATTTACTTACATAAAAATAAGCCGTATTTCAGGAGAATCTCCCCCAATGTCAGTTGCTCACTGAACCTCAATTACTCGAAATGATAGGTAGACCCTGGATGTTCCCTTGGTGGCATCTGTTGGCTGAAGTAGGAACTTGCTGAGTAATTTATCCTAAACTTAGGTATTCATTTTTTTTACACTAACTCCATTTCTTACATAAAAATAAGCTGTGTTTCAGGAGAATCTCCCCCAATGTCAGTTGCTCACTGAACCTCAATTACTCGAAATGATAGGTAGACACCTGGATGTTCCCTTGGTGGCATCTGTTGGCTGAAGTAGGAACTTGCTGAGTTCATCCAAAAGAAGCCAAAACTAAAACCTTCCTTATTTAACAGAAAAAAGGCTTGAGGAAATGGGCTATCAATTAAGACTTCTCTTCAAAAGTTTTTAACAAGATTAGCTTAACAAATTGGTGTATCTGTCACATCTTTATCTATTAAATTACTGATCTATCTAAAATGCAACCCAGAGACTAAGAAAAAAAGAGTAAGGTCCTGTAACTTGTTTATCAATGTGCTTGAAGAATTTCTTGATCCTAATCCAAACTGCGTAAGCTCAGTTGTGTATTGTAGTGAAACTTTAACTCCATTCTTACTCCAATCGTGATCACACAATTTTCACTAGTGTATACAAAATATGATTGGGTAGCAGACTAAGGGCATGGTACTTCAAAAGAACAACAGTGTTGCAAGGCACTAGTGCCATCTGTCTGGAACTTGCAAATATTACACAGTTAAACAGATGATAGATAGTCTGAAGAGATGCAAACTTTTGGTTGCTAAATCTTTCCCACCCAGATATTTTTTTAAAAGGTCAGACAGGTGATAGAGGTTGCAAAGTTTAGATTATGTGGAGGAATAATGAAACATTCCATTTCATTGGGTAATACAAGCAGCTACCATGGATGGATAAATGATACTGATGAATGATTGTGTCTTTTATCTCTTGTTCTTGATGGATCTTTACGGAGCCCTCAGCAGGTTCTTATAATATTCAAAGTTTATTAAGTTATGATTTGTAGGAAATCCACACACACTAAAGCTCCCTTAAATGAATCCTTGGATAATTCATCTTATCTGTTTTGGAAGCCCTTAGCCGGTACTCATGAAGTTCATTCTCCCTATTTACTTTATTTAAATTGTATTTCTGCACTTATAGACACTTACATGTCGTAGTATATTCTCACTTTTCTTTGTTTTCAATTTTGAACAAATTTCAGACTATTTATAACCTTTCATTAGTAATTTGGTTACAATGTGCTTTTCCATGCTAACATGTATCTTTGCTTTGATTATTGTTTAGGTTGGTTCTGCCTTCTTACACACATATTTTAGTTACATTACTTTTAGTGTAGAGAATGTATTATTGTTATTATAATGAAGAAAGGGAATTTATTGGTAACCAGGTAACTTAGTAGTGAAGTGTAAAGAAAGATGGAGGAGAGTTGGTACTACAGAGAATTTATTTTAGAATGTTTGTATATCAAAATTATGTAACTCATAATTTCAACCCATTTCAATTTTAAATTAAACATCCTCAACTTGCTTTATTTTATTACATTTATGTAAATTGCTTTGAAGGTGAGTTAGCAACTGTAGAAGAGGGAGCCATGCAATAGGTCTTCCAATTTTGCAGGAATGTACCACAGGGCAGTGTTGTGGAAATGTACTGTAGTTCAAACAACCTCCCAGAATATATGAGGATAGGTCCCTAAGTTTCTGGCTGAAACATTTTCTAGGTATGATAAAGACAAAAACTCTATTTCATTTTTGAATGTAATTACCCTTTATTGTAATACATTTCTGCATCTTTGAATTAACATTTCAACCCCCCCCCCCCCCCCCAATATTCAGAAGTCTTGCCTGCAAAATGGGCATAAACAGCATCCATCACTTCTTTGTCGTACTTAAATTTCCTTCCTCAAGGTCCTTCTTGAGTTTTGAGAAGAGGAAATAATTGCTGGGAGCTAAATGGTTGATCTCCATGAAGCCACATTTCTTCACAGCTTCCTTTGCAACAAGAGCTCTGTGCACAGGTGTTGTCTTGAAGAAGGCCCACACTGCCATTCAGTTTCATCACCTTTTCTCTTTGATGGAAGCACGTAGTCTATGCGGTAGGCCAGCATAGTACTCCCCATTTATTTTGGTATTCCTCTCCTTGAAGTCAATGAAGAATATTTCTTCACAGTTCCAAAAGATTACGGCTATGATCTTCTTGGTTGACTGAGTGACCTTGGCCTTTAGAAGCAGTGCTCCGCCAGGGTTACTCCATTCCATTGATTCTCTTTTGGACAAGGGATCATAGTAGAAGATCATAGTTTCATTTCCTGTAACATTGGCTTGCAGAACTTTTCTCTTGTTGCCAAAATGCATGACAATAGATGACTCATTGCTGCTTTTGGACTGGGGAAAGAAGTCTAGGCACCCATCTTGCAATAACCTTATTGGTGTTTAAATGTTCATGAATAATTCGAAGGACTGTTGTTTTAGAAAGGCCCAACCTTGATTCTATTTCTGTAACTTTGAGTCACTGATCTTCCATAATTTCTACTTCCACAAGAGCAATATTTTCAGGAGTGAGCACCTCCAAGAGCCGATATGCACGTTCTTCATCTTCCATGCTTTCTCATCCTATTCAAAAAAGTTTGGGCCATTCTTTTATGGTAGAATATGAGGGGATGCTTCCCCATATATGCAGTTTAATTTTATTTGGAGTAAATCCTTCTTTTGTGAAGAACACTTAATAACAGCTGGATACTCCATTTTGAACATGTCATAATGGATTATTTTTGTTTATGATTTTATTTCTATTAATAATACTAATTATGACTTTTTGTAGATTAAATTTGATTTCATTTTATTTTTTTTTTTGAAGGTAGTTTAATTCCAACATTGTTTTTGATTTTTGGATGTTCTACACACAGCCTTCTTTATGCAACTATATCGAAACAACTGAACACAGGGGAGCAGAAATTACAGCTGCAATTGTTTACTTAAGAGATAAGGTATGACACCAGATAAGGTTTGTGTAAAGGCGATAATCCTTATCGGCAAGGTGACAAACTTATGAACCTTACCTCATAAGTGTGGAAAGAGCAATAATGTGGTTTGTATTTATGTGAAGTTGTGATGATAAATACTTAATGTTAGAGCAAACCTCATTTTGGATTTTTGTCCATTTCAGAGTAATCCTTGCAAACACCCTATATTGTTCCTACGAGATGTAGCATTTAACCACTTACGGGCATTGGTTGAATTCATGTATGCTGGAGAAGTGAATGTGGCACAGGCACAACTTCCAGCTTTCCTGAGAACGGCTGAGTCTCTTCAAATCAGAGGGCTGACAGAAGCACCACAGAAACACAAACAGTCACATTCTAGGGTACAGAGTGTATTTTTCTTTACTTATTATCTAGTGTCTGTATTATATTCCATACAGTGAGCATGAACTTTTTAAGGCTTGTATTTATGTTTATCTTATACTATGCTTGTTACTTGTAAACTTATATTACATTTAATTAAGACCATTGTATGATTAAATTGAACTACACTCTTATTGCTCCACTAATTTGTTTATAGCTGCATGACTGGCTCAGAAATAAAACTCACTGTTATTTGCATAAACCAATCCTACTTTTCTTTCAAGGGAAAGCGCTCATTTCCATTCCTAGCTAACCTCTTTATGAGCAGATTTGAAACACATCAAATCAGCATTGCCATACTATTTAAAATATGGTCAAATATTTATTGATATATTGGCCATAGTTAACAAAAAATTCATTGATACCATAAAACTTCTGAATATACAAGGTAAAAGCATATCATTCACATGCAAAACAAAAACAGATGACATTTTGAACATTAAAATAATGAAGCTTCAAGGAAACCTGGAATTTGGAATATATGGAAAGAATACACATGCAATCACATCAAAGCTGATTGATTTAACCCCACAACACACAAACATGTAGTGATCAACAGCTTAACACACAGGCTAGTTAACGTACAAATTAGCAAAGAAGAATACTTAAAAGAATACAAACAAATAGAAGAGTGATTAAAAATGGTTTAAAAATGAACTAGTACATAAAGAGTACAGAAATTCAAGAGGCAAAAACTTATTTTTAAAAAATTCACATATCATCAATGGCAAAATTTTTCAAAATATTCTTAAAGATTTTAATATCAGGTTGGCACCTATAAACAGATTTAAAAAATCCACTGATAGACAAATAATGACAGTATTCCCCAGGAGAAAAAAAGCAGGTATTTACAAAATAAGTTGTGCAAAATGTGAAAAAATCTACATTGGAAAAACGAAGAGAAACATAGGCACATGTTAAAAGAACTTTTATGAACATAAAATACAAGCAAATGGAGAAATCAGTAGTAGCATCTCATGTCTGGACAGAAAATCATGACATAGTGAATAAAACAAAATTATTAAAAGGACCTACAGAATTACTAACAAGGGAGGGAATCTACATTTACAAATACAGAGACAGTTTAATGAACTTCAAAACTTCCACGGATGACAACATGGGCTTTAAGTTCATCACACTTCCACCAGATGAATACACATTCTCACAGCATAACAAATTATCCAGCAGCCAACAGTTAGCTGAGAATGTAAACAAAAGGGTTTGTAAAACAAATAAGTGGAGCAATAAGAGGATGTAGTTGGACTAAATCATACAGTGATCTAAATTATATGATTAGCTTCACTGTACAAATTCTAATTAACATTTTTAATTGTATTACATTGCATCATAGTAATCAATAGGAATGGTTAACATTTAAATTGACAATGAAAATGTAATGAATGTTGGCATTTTTAGTGTGTTTTAATAATTTTACAGGAATTAAGTTAGCAATTCACTGTTGAGCCACATACATGATGCCTAAGTTCCTGACTGTTTATACAATGTCATTCGTTTGGCATAGCTACTAACTACACAATGTTTCTGCTCTTAGTGCATACAAAGTCAGTCTGATTAAACAATTAAACTCATAGTAACCATGTGGTGATTGTATATTGAACCAATCATTCTGTTATACTCCATGAAGCCTTAGTGTTTAATGTATAAAAAGTTACAGTACCCTCAGTTGAAATAGTGTTATTGGTATGAGGGTGGATTGATAAGTCTGGTAAATTTCAATGAAATTGCAGGAAATTTTGTTAAACAGCATGACTGTTGGTAAGCATGACTTTTGTAATGGTTTTGTTCAAAATTTCATACAGATTCAATGCACATTGGTTTTTTGGCAGCTATCATAACTGATTGATGCAACACATTTCATAAAACTAGATAAAATAGTATTGTACAGTGATAAAACATTTGTATTTAAAAAAATAAAATGTTACTGAGATACAAATTGAGCTGAAGGAAGTTCAGGGGAACTCAGCACCAGCACTCAAGACCATTTATTATTGGATAAATGAATTTAAACTTGTCCATTCAAGCATTGTAGATGCTGCACTTTCTGAACCTCTGATTGAAGTTTCTTTTGAAGAAATGGTGAATAAAATTTATGATATTGTAATAGAATGTCACATTAGTATTCTTGAGATTGCCGAGATGGTATGAATCTCATATGAATGGAGACATAATATCCTGCATGAAGTTCTATATATAAAGAATCTGAGTGGTGATTGTTGACTCCAGACCAAAAATGCTCTAGGAAGGACATTTCAACATTGTGTTAGGAAAAGTTGCTGCATTATCTAAATGACTTCTGGTGTCATTTTGTTACTTTAAACGAAACTTAAATTCACCACTACATCCCAGAGACAAATTCGTAGTCATCATAATAATGGGTTGGCAAAGACGAAACTGCACACAAAAAAAACTTTTTGTCAACAGCAAAAGTGGGTAACAGTTTTTTGGGGGAGGGGGTCACAGTATATAATCGTGAGTGACTGGCTGTTATCATGCAACACTATTGCACCATTTCCACAGCGAATTGAAGCAGAAGTCGCCAAGATTTGCGTGCAAAAAGTGCTCCTCCACCAGGACAATGTGCTTGCTCACTTCGACGGTTCCAATAGCAAAAATGCATGTGCTGGGCTTTGAAATAGTTCCCTGCCCACCCTGCTTCCCATATTTGGCACCATGAGTTTTTTTCTCTTTCCTAACATCAAAAATTGGCTTGGGGAGAAGAAATATTCATTGAATGAAGAGTTTATCTGCTGTAAATGAGTATTAGGCACAGTTCAAAAGGCATTTTTTTCTGAGGAGATAAAAAAATTGGAATCTCACTGGACCAAATATATTGGGATTACAGGAGATTATGATGAGAAATAAATTTTCATTTTTGAAAGAAAAAAAAAATTTAACAGATTTATCATTCCATCCTTGTATAGAGCACTATGATGTATGTGTTTTATGGAGATTTATAAAACCTCATTCATACAAAATGCAACCCACCATATGTGTAAAGAGGGAAGTAGGTTAGGGCTTAGGGTCTCATGCACTGGAATTCTTGCTCAATTTACTGTCCATGCTGAAAGTGGCATCATTGATGCATAAATGCACAATTTGCCAACTGCTGCTTTAACAGCTTACAGAATAATGAAAATAAAATAATTACTATTTTCTTTCCTAAATTCTAAAATGGCATTTCATGTTTAGGTTTTTACATTATTATGAATTAACTATTAACTATGAATGCTGTAGTGTAGAAAAAATTTTATTAAAAAAAATTACTTTTCTTTTGGAACATAATGATCTTTATATTGCAGTCTGTTTTTAAAGGTGAATGTAAAACTAAATGTAATATTTTAGAAGACATAGAATATTTATAGTCATTAATTTGAAATATTTAATGCAGCATACTTACTTCTCATTTTCTTTCCAGAACTTTTAAAGATTTTTGGGTGTGCAGTATGAACAAAATGCATATAAAGTTTAAAATGGATCTGTTCCTCTACTACTTTGCATATGTAATTCATATTTGTACAAATTCTCAAACATTTAAGTGCTCTTGTGATTGTGATACTTTTCTGTTTAACATGCCTAATGAAACTTGAAATTACCCAAAACTGTCAGAGGTAGTTGTGATGTCAATAGCTATGTAATTTTGTACACCATTGGTTTTTTCCATTGGTTTTTTACATTGAATATAACCTTTAGGTCAAGCTTAAGTATTCAAAAATTTTGGATTTGCAAATAAATAGCAAGGTTAGTCTTAGGGAGTAAGCAAGCATTAGCTTTAGTTTTAACAATCAAAGAAAATCATGCCATAATTCAACTATACTCGCCCCCACATTCAGTGGTGATATTTGTTTTGCTGTAAAATGCAGTGGAGGGTCTGAAGACAAATGAAATTTTGACGCTTGCAATAAAGCACCTGCACGATCTCAATTGGTGTAGCAGAAGGTAAGTAATTGGTGACTAAAAGATCCCTCTTGTGAGCAACTCTGGTATTTTACAGATAAACTAATATCATTGTTGAATTCAGGGTAAATAAATGACCTAAGGCTAACTCCATTGTAATGAATGTAACATCTGAAAACAATTTTAGGACATTTGCCCTACAATGTTGCTACAGAATATATTCTTTGCCACTGTCAGCATGTAAACATGAAAATTAAAAGTTCTGCATTTAATATTGTAATAGACACTAACTCTTCCCATGCTCATCTGAATAATTAAGTAACTTAAATCTCTTAATGAATGTAAAAATTTGGAGGAGTATCAAGCATGACTAACAGGTAAACACATATGCACATATTCAGGCTGGTTGTTGTAGTTGTGGTTTTTTTTCCCCCCTTCCTTTTCCTTTACTGCTCGTCTTCTTTTCATATTGGAAAAGCTAAATAATAGAAGATGCCAAAGTTATCAAATTTAATTATTACCTCTCAGGTGCAACAAACATAATATAATGAACATAACATTGAGAACACAAAACATTTTTTTAAGAATTCATATAATTATATAAAATATAGTGAACTTTTGTAACAGTGGTGTCAAATATTAACATTTTAAAAAAAATTGAGTCGAAATTGTAACATACACACCACTAAAATTCAATAAAATGGAAGACTAGTTTCGGGAGCCATTGCTCCTATCATCAGTTCCTGGTCGACTCTTTTTAGTGGTGTGTATGTTACAATTTCGACTCAATTTTTTTAAAATGTTAATTCATATAATATTGACATTTATTCATTGTAAGAATATATCACATAACAAGTAACTCTATGTAAGGATGTTTGAGTGTTTATTAAACTAATTTTTTAAAGAATGCAGGCTTCTAAAATGATGACATGTTAACTGGATGAAAGAATATCAAAAAATTATATAATGTGTGTATAAATTATTTTAATAAATTAGGGTAATATGATTGAGGTGTATGCTTAACACATGTGTTATAATTAAGGAATGGATTTTAAGGTACAGCACCTTTACAAAAATATAGCTGTTTTCATAGCAATTGTTTATATTTTAGGACATGAAATGTAATGGACAAATTATGTTGCACCTTTTTATGAGATTAGCATATTTATTCTCTTTCCACTCTCTCTTTGAATTATGCTTAAGCACCTTTTTGAACCATTACTTTCATGTTTGGTTAAAAAATTGGGCAAATAGATAAATTATTTTCACTCTTCTTGAACAGAAAAATTAATGCCTTTCAATCTTCTGGAGCAGCTATATAAAATTCTATAGTCTCATTTTATAGATCAGAATAAGAGGTTTAAAATGGTGTATTTATAAATTTGCAGCCCCAATAGGTTCCAATTAATGTAGCAAAACCTTCAAGAGAAAATACAAATTTCAATTAAAAAGCTATTAGCCAGAAGCACAGCTCTCTATGTGGCCTACACACATTTTATATAAATAAGAATCAAATTTCCAGTTGCTCTACTCGGATGTATTTGTGCTATTGTAGTAAGAATACTTACTGTGCCAAAAGTTCAGAAGGCAAAGTTGTATGCTCTTTCAGAAGAATTCAAGAGACAATTAATCAAATCTAAGGTCTAATTCTTCAATGAGCTGACTGCAATGTAAATATTGTGATTAATGAGAAGCATCAAAGAGACAGGATAAACCAGCACATCCAGTACACTGCCTTTGATGCCTCAGCAGTAAAAACAGGCTTTAACACCATTTGAAAAAATCCAGTATGGCAAGCATACAAAGAATGTTGAACTCCACAAGTTGCAAACTAATGATACATGTCACTTCTCTCTCTCTCTCTTTTTTTTTTTTTTATTGATTTATTTATGGACGCTCTTTAACATCTCAGGTCATCAGTGTCCCATTCAACTCAGGGCGTGAAATGGCCGACAAATCTTGCTCAGAGGCCTCTCATTCAGGCTTGAGGTTCTTTTTCGTGCCGTAAATGTATGACACGGGACCCACGGTTTTACTTCCCTTCCGAAAGAAGCCCTACTTAGGATTTTTACGCCCGAAAAAATCCATCGGTCCTGGCTGGGTTCGAACCCGCATTCTTGGGTATTGGAGGCAAGTATGGTAACCACTACACCACCAGGACCGACTGTCACTTCTCTGCAGGAATACAAAATAAAAGAGGTGATCTGCAATCATGAATTGGAATTCATGTTAGATGAGACATCTGGTGCACAAAAATATATATTAAATGTGCTGGTGTTTCCTTTATCTTATGAAAGGATGAAAATCTCATGCTCCGTGAACTCAACTCAAGAAGACAAATTTGTGCACAGTAATGCAGTCATTCAATGATTTATGTATGAAACTCATACTGGAGGGCCTACGCTATGAAAAAGTCAGGCTTATGGGCTGATCAAGCAGGCTACATGCTTTCAACTTTCGAACAACTGAAGATTATGCACCCCAAGTGCAACCTTTTATATGTTTTACACATGGACTACGTGTTTGCAAAACAGGGAGGAATACAATAGGGTAAATGACTTAATTGCTGCTCTGAACAAGATACTTGTAAGGCTTGCCAACTTTTATACTGAGAAGTTACTATGCCCACCTACCTCAAATCCCTGTCAAACCTCGAACCCGGCCAGGACTGATGGATTTTTTTCAGGCGTAAAAATCGTAAGTATGGCTTCCTTTGGAAGGGAAGTAAAACCGTGGGTCCTGTGTCGTACATTTACGGAACGAAAAAGAACCTCAAGCCTGAAAGAGAGGTCTCTAAGCAAAATTTGTCGGCCATTTCACGTCCGGAATTGATTGGGATGCTGATGACCTGAGATGTTAAAGAGCGTCTAAAAATAAATCAATCAAAAAGAAAAAAACCTGTCAAAATCGAGGGGGAAGGGGATACTTGGATAAGAAATGCAGTTTTCTTATGTGAAAACTTTGAAAAAATTTAAAGTTTCATATGTGCTCTAGATGCAACAGCCATCAAGCCTGCCAATGTGGCCTAGGTTGTTTAGGCATGGACTTGTGAGTGGGAGATCTGGTATACGATTTCCACCAGGACCATCCTTGCTAACTGAGGATTTTTCTAGGTTTTCCTCAGTCCTCATAAATAGCAAATGCTGGGGGAATTGCCCTAAAACTTTAATTGTTAAAAAAAATCCTTTCCAAATTTAAAATTTAACTCATGTTTCTTCAGTGTTTCTTCATCACTTCATGTGATGCCTTAAGTATTTACAATGGACAAATACTATTCTATATATGAAGCATACCCAACATTGGCTCAGT
The DNA here is from genome assembly GCA_030762175.1 of Metallyticus violacea. Lineage (NCBI taxonomy): Eukaryota > Metazoa > Arthropoda > Insecta > Mantodea > Metallyticidae > Metallyticus > Metallyticus violacea. Next base: position 31,553,043 of record CM060832.1, read on the forward strand.
GACAAAGACCTATAGTTGGAGCTTTTCACAGTTCATGGCTATAGGTATGCCTGATGTGATTCACAGTTAGCAGAAGAATGTATGGAGGATGAGGGACAATGGAAGAAGTTGACAACTGTGATCAGACATTTTGACAGATTTGCCAAAGTCCAAGTTGAATTTATTTTGAAGAACAATCCAAATGCGGAAATCTTTGTAATTTTCACTGAACCCCTTTTCTATGTGTTTACAAAGTATGCTTCATTGGTTTCAGTACTGTTGAGTGGATTTTCTCCATATATAACGATCTCCTGAGCTTAAATCTCTGGCAAATAACATTTGAAAACAAGAAATGTGCGTAATGCAATGTAACAAATTGGTTGAAATCATTAATTGCCACGTTCACTTCCAAATATTGGTTATTTTATGTTATTTGTTATAATTTTGAATAATAAATGTTAATGTAACTGGTTAAGACCTGAATAAAGGCATTTTATCAGCACCTTTTTTTTTAAACCTTTTTGTTTAAATTTTCCGAACCTTTTTTTATTCTTTCAAACCATAATTTTGCACCTTAAAAACTGTTTACTATTTTTAGCATGTAGTATTAAGCACAGCATCAGTAATTGCCATGCCATGTCGGTTTTGGTGGTATAGTGGTAACCATATTTGCCTTCTAAACCCAAGATCGTGGGTTCAAACCCGGCCAGGATTGATGGATTTTTGTGGGCATAAAAATCCTAAGTATGGCTTACTTCTGAAGGGAAGTAAAGCAAAATTTGTTTGGTGTTTCACACCCTGAATAGAATGGGAAGCTGATGACTTGAGATGTTAAAAAGCATCCGTAAATAAAACAAATCAATTAAACAAAGTTAATTTCCATGTATGCATACAAGGTATATACAAAAGGTATCTGACCTTGGGGTTGGGAAAAAAAATTCTATATCTAATTGAACACTTGCTAATCTCCTTCAAAGTAGGCCCCTTGTGCACTTAGTCCAACAATCCTTCCATCGCTGGAAGGTTTCTTTAAGAATTGTGCACAGCTGTACAATTGTGATTTTCAGTATGTTCTTATGGCTCTCAAAACAGAATCCTTTTAGCATTTTCTTATTTCTTGGGAACAACCAGAAATCACAAGAAGTCGTGCCAGGAGAGTAGGGAGCCTGGCAAACTTGTATAATGCCATGCTTGGCCAGGATATCCCTACCAGATATTCTGAATGAGCTGGAGCATTGTCATGATGTAGCTGCCAGTTCTTTGTGTTTAACTGCATCATGAACATGACAAAAGACTTCTTGGTAGTACTCCTTATTGATGGTCTGGTCCTCTGGTGCATACTCATGATTCACAATGCCCTGGTAGTCGAAAAAAGCTACCAACATCATCTGATTTTGCTCCAAACCTGTCATCGTCATAGGAAAATGAGTATGCGATAAACTCGTTCTAATACAGTGTGGCTCTATGGCAACTAATGATACCAACAGTGTTGTTATGAGGAGGCAAAAATCAAGAATATAAATGTAAGTCCCTTTTACATGCAACTGCATTTCTACATCATCATTAGTTAGCATGAAAAAAAATTAGGTCAAATGCTTATTGTATACATCTTGTATTCATACTTTTCAAAATTCATTTTCTGTGTTCGTTTTACCATAAAAATACCTTACAACTGAACTTTTGTTCAGTTGGTTTGTTTGAACAAATAAGAAGGGTTAATAAGCAGAGATCTCTAGTGAGCTACCCTGGCATTTTACATAAAATGGAATACTGCCATTAAATTCTGAAGTAAGTAAATGGTTCATAACTGAATTTTGATGCAATCATATAATTTATTGCTGGTGTTGGGTGTAGACAATCTTCTTTGTAGTAAAAAATAAATAATTTAGCTTAGAAAATGTATGAGTGATTTTGTTATAAGCATTATGATTGTGAAGGTAAGTGTAACTGCCTATCATGCCTGGTAATAATCATGATGTCTTTGGTATCACAAACTGTAGCAGGTTTGGGTGAGTACCAATTTCATTTGGTGCATTAACAGAAAAGTACTATGATTGTTTATCTTGCAAAATGGGAAACTTTTTCTATTGGTGTTTGTTGTGGTATGATATAAACTTAATAAATTATTTAATTAATCACTGATTAACTGTGCATGAGCCTAATTTAAATATCTTAATTTCAGCTTGACATATTTTCCAGGAATATAACATGTAAAAGTGCAACTGTGGATGTCTATAGCAGTACTTTTTCTTACAAATTTAATAAATATGTATATATTTCAGCATCAGCAATCACATCCTGCTCCTTCAAGTGTTCCACCAAGTCTGACTTCCGCAACACCTGCTGCAGCAACAAGTCAAGAAACTGCCGAAGAAGCTGATACATCCTCTCCAGAGTGTATAGGTATTGATGAGGATGAGGAAGCTCTAAGTATGAGCCCACGTGTTGTAGCATCCCCTCCTCCTTCTAAACGTCCGTGTTTGCCACAAAATAGTGCAAGCGACGCTCATAGTAACCCTCCGACCTCAATTGAAGAAGCAGCGGCGTCATCAGTTAAAGATAGCACAGGCAGCTTTGTAGAGGTACCTAATGCACCTTTTTCACTTGTTTCCAGTTTATTCACCAAATATGGTTGAATGCTAAATAGGAGTGTTACAGGATATGGCACCAATGATGAGAACATGGAGGAAAGTTGTAAAGTTTTGATGTAAGGAAAGAAGTTGGCAGAAATCATGCCAAATTAAATATTATAAATAGGAGCCAGTTGCTACTTGGACACCTCTAGGTTTTTCATTTGTAAATTTTAAAATCAATTTAAATCATATATTTGACTTTCAATATTTAATTCTTAAACCATTATGGTTTCAATAACACTATTCTCATGCTAAGTTTTCAGCTATGTGTGAGCTTATTAAGAGTTAAGATTTTCTCCCATCCCTTCAGTCACCATTCCCATGCATGTATAAAAATCAAGCAGCATTGTCATTAACTTTGAAGTGCCTGAGGTAGAAAAGTACATTTCTTTGGCATTGAGCTCGAAAGTACCTGATGCCATTACTAAAAGATTTTTCCATCAAGCCAGTGTCCTATACAGGAAATCTGTAATTGTTAACTACTGGGTAATCCACTAACTCTACTTTTTAAAAAAATAAAGTTATAGTGCTACTTAAGTGCAGGATCTTTTAACTCTCTCCTCCTCATTTCGCACTCTACAGCCCTGGACAAAGCATTGTCTGCAGCGGCGACCTCTGCATCCTCTACCTTAGTCTTAACGACTTCATTGATAGAGGGTAGTATTGTAGGGGAACATGTGATCAGCATGCTGGCTTCCCCAGCAGGTCACCTATCATGCAACTTTTTTGATTGAGGATCGCTACCTATCCATCAGGTAGATTCCTAATTGTCCTTATGAGGCTGGGTAGATCCTGTTTCAGACCTCTCTAAGTTAGAAAAATCCCTAAGTTGTTACTGGGAATTGGACCAGGGCCCCCTGGCCAGCAGTCAGCAATGCTAATTGCTAGACCAAGGAGATATTCATCTTTAACTCTATAGTCTGGGAAAACCCACTTAAAGGTAGACAGAAATCTGAGTACAGAAATATCAGTTTGTAGACAGGAAGAACCCATTAACTCCACATAGCTGACACACAAATATTGCATGTTGCAGCAATTTTCTTTTATTTACTAGAAATATCTTATCTCCAAATTATATAACATGAAGAGTGGCCATTCTTACATCAAAGCAAGTTCCATTCTTAGTGCTGTAGAAAATCCAGAGAAATTTGTCCCATTTTATACAATGCAACATCAGCTGACAATATTCCAAATTGCACAGTCCAATGACCTTAAACATAAACAACCCTACAGATTGTTAAAAACAGAACCAAGAACACAGATGTGAACCTGTGAACTGGTTTCATGTAAAGAGTTTCAAGTATTGCATAGAAAATCCCAAAATTATTTTTTTATAAGTATAACCATTTTGATGAATATAAGTTGCTGGTTGTCTGTGATAGAGAATGCCCTAAATCAGAGAAAGCTTTGGTGTAGTTCAGGGAAAGTTTTGCCCAAGATGTACCACAGTACCTTGCCAAGTGTGCTCAAGACATAAGATCTGCTGAATACCTGAACAATTTTAAGGATGGTACAATGATCTACCAGTTCCAGATTGAATGATGGGCACTATTCCAGAACCTGTGTTAGAAGACACTAATAAGGATTCCAAGGAGTGATCATTTTCATGTTTTGCTTCAATTTTTTCACAAAAAATTAATTAAAACTTTATTGAGTGCTCAGACATGGGGAGACAATGAAGCTGCACATATACTAGTAAAAGAAGGAACTAAGATGGACTTTATAGGACCAGAACCTTTCTGCAGCATTAGCAACAAAACTACTAGAACTTCAGTATATCAATGGGCTAAGAAAGTACATCAGATAAAGTGGAAGAACTTTCCCAGCAAAGAACTGGATAAAATTCTTATTAAAATATCTGATAGCACCCTGGCTAAGGGCTATTGTGTAGGGATAGGAAGCACATCAGTAAAGTTATTGGAACTGATAACTGGACATTGGCCTTTCTGGGAACACCTATGGATGATTGTACTCTATAATGGAAATCCCACATGCCATCTATGTGAGCAGTCTGATGATACGTAAACCACATCTTACTAGAGTATGAAACTCTGGAAAGACAAAGTACATCTCTATCTAGGATTCAGTACTTTAGAATGTGTAATTCCTAAGCTTGTAGGAAAAATTATAGATCTCACTAAAGCTCTAGATCTGAAACTGCAAAGATGATTGAAAGAGTGCACAAAAGGATCATTGTGGCTCAAGTGCCAAGGTTTGTTACTGCACACTCAAACAAGAATGTAATCTAACTTCTTTGGAGTTAATGGCTTTTTCCATTAAGCTCACATGTGTGTAAACATTGATCATCAAAATGACTCTTGAGTTTATTTGGTCTCACTGAATTAGGTGTTGATGTTTTATATAGTTATAAATGTAAAGTTAATTTAAAATTAAATTAAACATAATCATATTAACACTTAATATGAGTTGTGCTCATATTAGATTTCCTTTGTATTTTGATAAGAAAATTAGATGGAAAAAATAGATCCAGTTTGCAGGTAAATGTTGTATAACAGGTACAGAAAAGTAGAGATAATCTTGATACTTATAGAAGTTCATGGATTATTTACCCAAAGTAAATGTTCCTATGCTTATGGAGTTAGAAAAAAAATTAATAAAATTAATAGTGAATTTGTGTTTAAGTTGATAATAGAACTGTCAACAGAACAATGCACAGTAGCACTGGTCACAAGTCCTGTGGCAACATGTCATTAGCATTTTATTCCAAGGGTAACTGAGTTATATTATAGCAAACCCAAGATGAAGATAAGAGAACTGTAGAAAATGTTAGTAAAACTATTTTCATATTTGTTCTTTTGAAAATTGTGCTACTAAGTGAATTTATCGTACTATCTAGTTAGTTCTTTACATTTTAATAAAAACAAGCTCTAAAAAAGAATGAAAGAAAGAAAAAAATGTGCATGCATATGGACACACATGCACGCAAAATCACACTTGAAGACTTTAACCAATACATTTTCAAGAATTGGCAAAAGAGGTAATTTTGGTAAATAGTTAAAACATAAATCATATTATAAAATATTTTATTTTATTTAGAACTCCAAAATTTCATATATTATTTAATATTTTTTTCTCCCTCATTTCTGTATATACATTTTCCTTTAACTCCCAAATGCTGGAATTTTAATCATTTAAATTTTTTCTTCCATGCTAAATTTATTTTCATATGTAACCTTCAACAAATATAGATGCTTATATTGAAATTGTTTCAAAACAATATAATACGAGGGTGGATCGGAAAGTACTGCACAATAATTTTTTTCTGCATTGGTATTGTGACTGGGCTGTTGAAATTTCACCAAGATATAGTTTGAAGCTTTCACTACAGAAGCTATTTTGTTCTCACATGTAACCCTGGTGAGAGAAGTGTGAACTATGCAACAAAGATGGTGTGCATGTTACTGTCGTTCACTTGTGAAGAGCAGTGAGGTATAGTGCAGTTTTTGTGGACTAAAGGGCATAACCTGAGTTATGAGAAATTCACAGGGACTTGCATGGCATATGGGGACGACTGTATGGACTGTAGCAATGTCTCCAGGTGGTGTACATTCTTCAAAGATGGCCATGATAATCTTCGTGATTTGCCACGTTCCGAAGAGCCTGGTAACAACTGCAACCCCACAGAGTGTCACAGCTATTAAGGTGGCATTTCTGAATGACCAGCAGATCCAACTGTGAGCCTTATCTCAGCAGTTCGATATTTCATACATGCGGTGTACAATATTGTGCATGACACATTGAAGTTTTGTAAAGTTAGTGCTTGCTGGGTGCCTAAGAACCTGATCAATGACCACAAGGGCCAGCAAATAATGACACACTTGGATCACTTATCGTGTTATGCTGCAGAAGAGCTTGACTTTCTGAAGGGAATCGTCACCGGTGATGAATCTGGGTGTACCATTATATGCCTGAAACAAAGCAGACCTCTATGGAATGGAAACATGCTGCTTCCCCAATAAAGAAAAATTTCAAAGTGACTCAATCTGCTCTTAAAGTGCTTGTGACAATATTCTGGAATATGAATGGTGTTTTATTGGCAGAATTTGCTGAACACCGGACTACAGAATGCTGCAGCCTACATTAATACTTTGGTAAAGTTGCATTGTGACTTTCGTGACAAACACCGTAACATTAATCTTGATAATGTTAAACTTCTTCATGATAATGTTTGTCCCCATATTGCCACTGCTGTTCGTGAAAAAATCAACAAATTTGGTTGGGAGGTGCTCCACCATCCACCATACAGTTCAGACCTGGGTCAGGCTTTCATTTGTTTGGTCCCATGAAGAAATTCCTGGCTGGTCAACACTTTGCGTCAAATACAGAAGTGAAAACAGCAGTCCACAAATGGCTATACTCCAACCAAATGGACTTTTGTGAACAGGGTATTATGAAACTGGTATTACAATAGGAGAAATGTGTTGAGAAAGTTGGCGATTATGTAGAAAAATAACAAAAGATGTCAGTTCTGTGCATTTGTTTGTAATGGTACCTATTAAACTTTTTGTAAAAAAAATTATTGTGCAATACTTTCTGATCCACCCTCATATATTGCAAACAGTCATTAAAATTTTGATTAAAGATATTTTTAATTTAAAAATTTATATTTTCATTCATGGACTGGCTGTTCGCAATTCCTCTTTGTATAATTGTTCTTCTTCTGTAATAAATCCTCTCATTGATAATTAATAACCGATTTCTTGTTCAGCATTAATTAAATTTGGAATCTAATATAGTTGCTGATTTGTTTTATTCACAGACACTTTTTAACATCTCAAGTCATTAGTGACCTGTTCAATTCTGGGCATGAAATGGCCAGTAAATTTTGCTCAGAAGCCTCTTCTATCAGGCTTAAGGTTCTTTTTGTGTCCTAAATGTATAAACCAGAACCCATGACTTTACTTCTCTTCTGAAAGAAGCCATACTTATGATTTTTATGCCTGAAAAAATCCATCGATCCTGGCTGGGAGTGAACCCCGATCTTGGGTCTACGATGAAAGTATGGGTACCACTAGACAATCAGGAGTGACATCTAACACAGTGAGGCACGCATTAACAATCTTTTGAAATCAAACTGTTTAATGAGTAAGCTTCATTTAAGATTTATTCCAGGCGTGTTTTGTTGATCTTTGTCCACATCTACAGTAATAAATCCATATAACTGTTGGATTTGTTGAAAAACAATACTCTGTTTTTAAATTCTGTATTGTTTTAGTTGCTGAATATTAAATATAAACTGTAGAAACCACTTAAAACACTATGTAGATACGGATCCGTAGCCATGTGGGATTGAAGAGGAATGAGATTGCTCATACTTGAGCAAAAAAGGAGCCACTAGCTCTAAAATGGGAAAGTCCTACCGTATGTGACCTTTGAGAGATTTTGGATTCTCTTGACATGTTAAGGATTGCATATGTATGTGCATGGATATGAAAAAAAAATGTGTTACTGTTAGGGTGTGTACACTGTGACCATAACCTTAAATCATGGAATAACAAAAAGAGGTAGTTACTACAGCAAAACCAACAATGCATTGTTCTCAATAACTTCTTATACTGCAAGTTCAGCTGCTTCTTGACATTTCTGAATCTTAAAGAAACTTGTCATAAATTTTGTAATTTTAATAATTCAATGCTTGCTCTAGAGTGGACATTTTCTCATCTGTGAATGCTCTTAGGATTATGCATAGTCGAGAGGCAGTGGCAAAAGAGTTATCTCATTTTTTAAGCTCAAGATCTCCATTAATAAATGAAGATATGGGTTTCAAGGTTTGTGTGTAGCACAGGTTCCTGCGAAGAATATTCTCTAATTTTTTTGATATTTATGTCTGGTCTTCAAGTTCTTGTTCTTCCATTTCCCTTATATTATTCTACAGAAATATCATTATGTTTCTAAGAATATTCAAAAAATATAATTTTGTGTGGATTCAGATTTGTACATCAAAACCACTGAACAACAAAAGTTTCTTCTGAATGCTATTTTATAAAGAGTAAACAAAAGTTTTGTAGCGGTTAGTAGTTAGTTGTTGCAGGGCATCAAACATTGCATATATAAAAACAAAGTAATCTGTGGATGTTAGTAGTTTTGGATATGAGAGGCAAACATCAGTTAAATGATCATTGTGTAACTGAGTCGAACTAATACTCTTTTGCTCCACTTGTTTAAGTGTGTAGAACCGTTTAAAACACTTCGTTTGCATCATCAGTCCCATTGTCGACTGGAGGATAAACCGTTATGCTATGGGGATGTGTAATCTGCTGTGGTGGAATGAATGAATAGTGTTTAACACTAGTTTTTGGTACAGAGGCACCACAGGTGATAGACACTGATGATACATGAGATGAAATGAAATGAAATGATAAATTGGAAAGGATTTATTTTTAAGGAAGGAATTGTTCCAGGCCTAAGTTTAGGGTACCTCTCCGGCATTTGCCAGTTATGAGGACTGAGAAAAACCTGGAAAAAACCTCATTTAGGAAGGATGGTCCTGGTGGCCCTGGTGGAGGCATGATGAACTTGAAGTTTATGTTTTCATCACTGGAAGTGTCAAGGTTCATTAAACTGCCTTTGTACTTGTAAGTGTGAATTTTCTCCCATGTTGCTAACTCTGTAGGTCCTTGCACGGATTTTAATAATTTTGTATTGATTCATTGTGAAGATGCACATTGTGGGTTTGAAGTTTAGTTCAACTTGTCAGATCTTCCATTTGCTGCTTGACCTCACTTACTCTGGGATGCATGCCACCTCTCAGCTGATTAACCATAGCTATTTCACGGATGACTGCTATACTTGGTCCATTCTTGTATTCCCAGTGCTCCAAGATGACGTGACAGTGCTCCTGTAGGCAAATTTGCAAGCCAATTGTCCATATTTGCATGGACATTGCAGAGGCGTTACCTAAATCTGACTGTAGTTAATGCCTCATCGTGGATGATTACTGTTTCAAGGGCTGGAAGCCAAGCCCATGGCATGGACATGTTTGTTGGATTGCCCAATTTAGTTGTTCCCAGAAGGTGACCATAGTTATTACAACCACAGCTCTTCCATACCAAGCTATATGGAGACTGGCTTCCTCACTAATTTAAGAATTTTCCTCTGGATATTTGTGAATAGACCTGTTGTTTGCCCAGTTGGAACTGTTCATACACATCAGGCCAATTCTTTATGCCCTCACAGTGGAGTTCATATTTGGCAAGCTTCTGGGTTTCCAGGCAAGTTCTGCCTAAATGGTAGAAATTAGGATGATATTTGCGGGTTGAATGTCTGGTGATTTGATTCACAGAAGTTTTTGTAAACTAATTTTACATCTATTGAGGGCTTCACCCAGTGAGGTAGCTCAAGCAGAGTTAGGAAAAATAGGGAATAAGGGGGATATAATGGCAAGGATATTAAAATATTTGTTTAGGTTAAATATGCTAGAGGAAGAAAATACTCTGAGACAGTGCTAAATTTTGCAAAAAAGGTTAAAACAGAGATACCTGTGTCAGTACAATTGAGGAAATTATGGGAAGAATTGGAGAAAACTGGAAAAATAGGGAATTAAAGGAGAAAGTTTTTTGGAAATAGATTAAGCTAAGGATTGAGGACATTGAAGTACAAGAAATATTTGGTTGTTAGTAAAAAAATCCTTAAGTTTATATAGATGTGTGAAAAATATATGGGGGAAAAAGGAAAAAAAATATGTTGAATGTTGTAATGTGGATGACAGTAAGGATTTATATGGGTCAGAACTGGAGTTGTAAAGTTGAAAGAAGTAGGTGGAAGGTTCAATATAAAAATATTCGCTGTGTGAGAAAAGGTAAATATCTGGCATAATTTATGGGAATGTAAAGAAATGAGGTTACTGAGGGAGAACTTACTTTTGGAGAAAGGTAATCTCCCAGCAGAAGTAATTGGGAATAAGATAATGAATTTAAGAGCGAAGAAAAACTGTAAACAAATAGGAAATTGAAATACTAAAATTAATTGGAACTTGACCAGGCTATGGCCATAAATAAAAGTTCTGTCTGGGATTACCTTATTGCCTTGGAAGCTATTTAGATAAAGATACAGGATAGCACTTTTAATCAAAACGTCTGCAATTGAGTGGGGCTTGGACACCACAACTGTTATTTTAAAATACAAGTGTGGAAGAAATCATAACAAGAATTGGGAACCAGTGACTAATGGCCGAGAGGCTACTAACCTGGAGTTTAGTGGTGACACCACATGCAAGCTATACACAGACCTCCAAGGAAACAAACCAGCCCTCTGCTTAAAATGAGCCAATGACAAGATATTGTGTTAGGATAAATAATAAATATGCACTTTTAAAAAAGCTTGGCACTTTTGGAAAGAACAACATAACATTAATAAAAACCCCAAATTACTTAAAAATATTAAACGAAAAACTGAACTTACAGCCTGGGAAAACATCTATATTTGGAAGAATAAGGAGAAAGTTTTTAATTTCGAAATCCTGCCAAGTGATGTACTAATACAAAAGTTCATTAAACCTCCACCAGAGATGAATCGATCTACCACAAACAGCGAGGCCGGCAGTCGACCAGGAACTGACGATAAGACCGATGGCTCCTGAAACTAGTCTTCCATTTTATTGAATTTTAGTGGTGTGTCTGTTATAACCTCGACTCAATTTTTTAAAATATTGAAGGAGAACTTACTTTTGGAGAAAGGTAATCTCCCAGCAGAAGTAGTTCGGAATAAGATAATTAATTTAAGAGCAAAGAAAAACTGTAAACAAATCGGAAATTGAAATACTAATTGGAACTTGGACAGTGAAGCTAATCATGTAAGTAAGATCACTGTATGATTGAGCTGAACTACACACTCTATTTGACTCCACTTGTTTAAATGTATTGGTTTTGTAGACCATTGTCCTCATCATCAGGTAACCATTGACTGAATGGGAATTTATATAGGGAAAGTGAGGCAGAAATGACTGGAAAGGATCATTAAATGAGTAAAAGACATAAATACACAGAATCCAATATCCTAATAACTGAAGTTTTGTGGATTTTGTATCAATAAGATAGCAAATAAATTGAGATAAAATATTATAAGGGCGATAGATTGACTGTATAATTTTGTTTACTGTATTTTACTTTGTAAATATTGTTTAGCACCTTATATCACAACCTCCAGCATTCACTATATTTGATTATGTGAACTACAAAACTTGTTTATCGCAAATAACTTTGGAAGAATGCTAACATCAGAAACTTTTTCAGATGGAGTATATTCTTGATGAACTTCATTTTGTAAGTGTTTCTGCAGCAGGGTTTTTTTTTAGAACCTAAATGTGTAACCTGGAATTCAAGCTACAGAAATGATTGAGGTTACTTGCAGCATATTATTAATTCATATTGCCTATCTGCTAATTATATTGATTAATTTTTATAATTAATTTTGTATGTTCATTAATATCTTTCTGTTCTTCCTGTACCATTCGTAATATAATTCCTAATTCTTCCTTTTAAGACGTTATTTGTAAGTAGCCTTATCTGATGTTACTACTTAACTTACTGGTTATTTTCTTATGGTATTCTGAGAGTCCTTACTTTATCAATAAGTTTATAAATATTGACGAATTTTTCAAATAAATGTTAAACTACAAGCATATAAAATTGCTTTCTAATTTGATGCATTTGCACGTGTTGGTAAATTATAATTTTATATCATTACAGCCAAAGCTGGAACTACCAGATTATGGCAGTGATGGAGAGAGCAAGACAAACACAGCAGCATTTCTTGGCCTTGATTCCAATTCTGTTGATGTGAATACCTCTTTTGCAGCTGCACTGCAGAGTAAGTGACTGGATTCATTACAGATTTATTTTACAGAATGAAATCCCCAGGAAAAAAAAAATAATAACTGCATGGATTTTATATGTGCTAAACAAAGTATTGAGATGCCTAAATTATATGCAGAAATAATGTGTGAAAGAAAAATGAAAAAGTGAATAGATTCCGTTTTATGCTAAATATTTGTATATAGATTCATTTTTAGATTGTGATTTTGATATAACTAATGTTAATTAATCAGATGAAAGATATTTGAGTAACTTTCAGACATTTCACCATTTTCTTTTCCTTTCATCAACATCATTCACTCTTCAGTTCAATAAGAATCTTGGGTTCTTTAAATGCATTTTTATATTCTGTTTGGTATTATTTTCATTCATTCTGATCCTCTTCATAAAATGCACATATCAGAAGTTCTGAACGATTGTCTCTTGTCTTCAATATAGATAATGAGAGTCCTTAGTGTTTAATATTACCTGGTATTCACCTAATTATGGTAAGAGAAATTTTGGAAAAAACTTCACTCAGTGCATGTCCTGACAAAGGAATATTTTGTAATATTCTGTGTATAAACGTACATAAAAAATCCTTGGTCTCTGCTTTAATGCTAATGTAAATTAAATCTGTAAGTGGTGAAGTTAAATAGTAAACTTTGTGAAAAGTTGTTACTGCATTACTGTATAAGTTTCTCCCAAACAGTATATTGGTGCTGAATTTGATTAGCTGCTTTATGTTGCTTAGAACTTTGTGAAATCTTAAATCTCAATTGTCTCATTAGAAACCATTAAAATTTTTTTAAGCTGAAGGTTTACCATTCTTTAAGAGTAGCCTTTCGGATTAATTTTATAATTATATCTGTTTCTATAATTATATGCTAGCAATAGATAAATGCATTGTTTTTGTTGTAGGTGGAGGAATGGAGATTATACCAGGTCCCTCGGGTCAGAACTTCCTAGGAGAATCATCAGCAGCATTGGATCCAGGACAAGGTAAGCATTTGAACACATCAATATGACAGGCAGAGGCAGGGTCCTAGTGGGGTGCAGTTGATGGTTAATGAAAAGAATGAATACGGACAGTTTTCTCCTTGAAAAGTAATGACTTGTCATGTCAGTAGAGAGATGAGTTAACGGGGTGGAAACCATTGATGTGTAAGAGAATAATAGGCAGAGGTACTGTTATAAATTTTTTTTATTTGTAAACTTTGGAACTTTTAAGTGCATATTTTGGTGCAACTAAATGTGATACATTAAAATATTGAAAAAAATGTTCAGTATTTATTCCAAGTAAATATGGAATTCAATTAAGCAGACTGAAAACTAATCATTAATGATATATTTATGCTCTGTCAAGTATTAAAATTGAAATAGGCGTTTTTAAGAAATTGCAATTGATTCTCATTTCAAAACTCTAGCATAAAAATTACTGAAAGCTTTTTAAGGGCCTATACTATCATTATTTTATAAAACAGAAAAGCATTATTCTACTGACATGACTAAATTACACAATTTTAAAGGAGCAAGAATTGCAACTTTGTGTTCATGCACTTACCCTAAATGTTTGCTATCTAAAGAATGAATTGGAATCACTAAATTTAGCCACATTGGCTTTTACCTATGAGAAAAATGGGAATGTTTGCGTTACTTGTTGCAGTGGACCACCGCAAACTGCACTCCCTGGACCCGCGCCCCTGCCCCATCTGCAACCGCATGTACAGTAATCTGTCGAACCTTCGCCAGCACGTCCGCCTGATCCACAACCCCCAAATTGTGATGTGCCCTCTCTGTGGCAAGCCATTCAAGACTAAATTATACTTAAAGCGGCATCTCAATAGTTTTCATGAACTCCTGTGCAACAACAGCAGCGGCCCCAAGCAAATGGCAGGCAGCGACTTCTATCCCCCATCACCACAGGTGTTTCTAGAAACTGAAGCAAGCAAGGTCTGCACAGATGGTGTTGTGAAAGGCAAAGACCAAAGTGTTGCAGATGTATTTCATGTTCCACGGGGTGGTTTGAGTCGTGCTACAAATCACAGTGAAAGGATAACAGGTTTTTCCAAGAAGGATGTTCGAAGTTCTCAAGATGCATATCATAACTCTCGGGGTTACTACCCTTCAATGCAGCATTTTGAAGAAAAGCCAAAAAGCAAAAATGTAGATCTCTTTCAGATGCCACGGCTTTTCCAAAGTGTTATGAATCCTTCTCATTCACTACATGCAAATAAAGAAAACAAGAGCAGTTTTTCTGTAGGAAGCAAGTCTAAAGATCAGCAGAATTTGGAAATGTATCAGTCCACATCAAGCTTCCAGAGTGGTCTTGATTCAGTTGAAAATACTGGAAAAAACATTTATCAGCAACAGCTGAAAGTCAAAGATTTACAGCAAGGACAGAACTCAGATTTCCTACAACCATCAAGACGTGCAGTGCAGATCTCACAGAGTCGCACTGTAGAGAAACACAAGGAATTATACCAAGGCTTTGATGGGGATGGGAATGTATTCTCTGTTGCTGATGATGATGATGATGATGCCATAGTACAGATCAAGGAAGACAAGCCATCTAATGGTACAAGTGAAGGCTCTAGTTACATCGGCGATCTTTCATTGGCAAGCAGTGATAGCTCAAGACTAGCAGCACAGCCGCAGTTATCAGGGAATGGTATTGGTGAAGGACTGTCTTCATTTCTTGATCAGTCAATGAATCAGGATGCCCCAGGCTTTCTTCATGAGACATTTGCAATGAGTAAATCTGGGGATGCCAGATCTCCAGTTGATAGTCATGAATCTGGCAATTAAATGAGCTTAATTTGGTTTTCTGATGCAAACTTAAATATATTACACTTTACTTACTTATGAACTGCTTGCAGTACTTCTTTCCATTAGCAGGAATTTGTAACCAAAATGTGCAATACTTTTCTGATGCCATTAATAATCAAATTATCTAGATTTCAATGCTTAAAGCATAGAGCTACTTAGACCATGGTTGTGATTAAGAACTTTACTGTGTTTTATAAACTAAATAATTTTAGTGTTCATTTTTTTTAAGTACTTGAGAGAAAACAGAGCTTAGAATTTAAATTTTTTCTCAAGTGTTTGTGAAATAAACATTCTTAAAGAAATATAAGCCTAGAAGCCTGTTTATATATGCAGAGATAAAATTTTTTTGTTGAAATGTTTTAGTGCTAAAAGCTAATTTCAAAATACCAATTTTTAGTCGGTTGTAGCTAATGCATGGAATACAAAACTGGCCTAGGAAATAAAATTAAAGAAAACAAAAAATAATAATATGGTTAAATAATGAAAGGCAAAAATAAAGAGAGAAAATCAGAAACAAACTAAACAAAGAGTAAACATTGTTGTAAACATAAGTGTTTAGTGAATATATCCTTCATGTTTCCAAATGGATAGCTACATAAAATTTAACCAAGTAACTTAAATGCATACAAGATTACTAAACTATAATGTATATATAGAAGAAAAGTGTGATCATATATTTTGCACATGCATTTAAATTTCATGGTATCACAACAGATTAATAGCCATTGTTGCAAGATAGAATGTAGTGAAAGGAGCTGAAGAAATGTACTACTTGTGGTACATAGCTTTGCTGGTAGTGGAGCTTTTAGGAAGTATAGCTGAGAATATCTCTTGCACCACAAGATGCATACTTCTCTGTCTACATGCTGCTGATAGATCCATGCAAGCAAAACATTCAGCTGTAATATAACATGTATCCATGGTGGTGCTGTAAGGCTGTAAGAACTTTTGCTGTGCCATTTGCATATTAACAGGGATGTACACTTCAGGGATATGTAGGAAATTCTAAAAAAGATAGAGCAGGGATATAAATAAAGTTTTATTTATTTTAAGAATCTCTTTCTGGTAAAAATGTTAATTCAGAGTAATGAAATAATGTTCCAAAAATATTAAACTTGCCTCTTTTAATTAATCCTACACCTATATTCACATTATAGTACTCCATATTTGAATTGCTTATGCACATAGTTTTAGCCTATTAGAGCTCCATGTTAATGCCTAAAGGCTTAATAACTTAGAGTAGAAAGAGCACATTTATTATCTTAGCCATAATTCCAAAACACCTTTGGTGAAGTGCATCACTATTGCCATAGCTAAGCTATTGTTACATTCTTCTTATCCATATTTCTTGCTTACACTATCCTGTCCTCCATTTAAAATCTTACAAATTTAAAAATATTAAGATTACTAGAAGCAAATAACAGCTCCCAAAGGAAAATACTGTGATTCAAAGTAGCTCTTCATAAAACTAAATTAAGATACCCTGCTAAAATGTGCAAATACACTTTTGCATAGAAGTTCATACAGAGCAATCCAATGAAGAATCAACTGGCAAAGTTTTGCCTATTATTGAGAGCATAACTTGTTCCATTGGCAGTTATTGTAAAGTTACACTGAAACAACCATACAACAATTTGCTCGACTATTTTAAAGTTTTACTTACCTTTATGAAAGGAGATACTGAAACTGGCTATTGTCATCCATAAATTTTAGCACCTCTTTTAATTAAACTATCCATCACTCTTTGAGGTTCATGTTGAGAATTGCTGGCTATTTCCAAGTGGATATTTTGTTTAAGTTCTTCCGGTGTATTTAGGTTTGTCTTGGATATGGTATATTTAATTGACACTAGAGATAAAAGTTGGTCAGGAAATTGAAGGAATGACAAAATCTTAATAATAATTGTTATTTTGGAACACACTTTCAATTTCCTTCATCAAAATATTTCCTATTTCCTGTTTGAGCTGTGGCAGAGTCTTGCTGAAAAAAAAAAATGAAAATTGTGCTCCCTATCAAGTAATTCTCTTTTTAAAAGGAGGGGTGGACAAATTCTATTTGCATATAGATACATTGTTATTTTATAAGGTTTTAAATTAAATAATATATTAACATTTTGTTCAGAGCAACAGGAAATGTCAGTTTATTGTGAAAGATGCTTTTAGCAATTTTTTTTGGAGGGAACTATCCAAATGATTACTGATGTTATCTAATGATTCTTCAATAAGAACTAGACACTCTCTGTTAGGTCTCCTAGACTGAACACTACCCATAACCGGAAATTAGTTACATGGGCTGTTCAATAAAGAATGATCATAATATTTTTTAGCAACATACTTTTACTTATCCTCATAATTTTGATGATCTTTCTCAAAGTACTGCATGTTGGAAGCAGTGCACCTGTCCCAGCACTTCTGCCAGTCTTCAAAGACATGCTGGAAACCCATTTTTTGATAAGTCCTTCAGAATCATCACTACTTCTGATTATGGAAAATGCCTCCCATAAAGATGTTTCTTCAATTTGTGGACTATAGAGAGGGTGAGACGTATTCACATTGATTTTTGTTAGGTATTCAGCAACATCTTTGAACTTAACAAGCTGACTGAATTTATACATGTGAATCAAATAAATACATGTTGTGCAGTAGAAAACATACTGATCCATAATCACTTCACTGTTAAATACAGAGTGAAATACACCACTTGTAATAACTGAACTGAACCACTATCAGTTCCACATTGACGGTCAGAAGCTAGCGTGACCTTGTTCCAGTCAGTAGTAGGAAACATATGTGCACATACTCAGTTGAAAAATACTGCAAGTTGGCTTATAGTTCATAGGTTCATCCATATTTCATAAATCTGTAGCAGGTAAAATATACATGCAGGATCTGTAATGCTCTAAAGTGATGTTCACACATTTGGTTGTTTTAAATTGGAAGTTTTTTGGAAGAACATTTTTTTTGTCATGTACAGTTATTGGTTTCTTAATGCAAAATAAATAGTGTTGAAACAAGTTCAGTTAAAAACCAAATGAGCTCATAAGCCACTTTGTGTGTTTATTCTCTGACAGGTAAATATCACCAACACTATTCTTTGCATAAGTGACCCATCATATGTTTTAGCTTTTCTTTTTTTCCCCCTCTCTTCTACAGATTGCATTAGGAGAATGTGAAGTATGATATTCTAAGTAAGGTTTATGAAGAATTTAAAATGATTGAGTCGAATTTGTAACACTTACATCACTAATATTTAAAAAAGGAAAACTAAGTTTCTGGAGCTAATCGCTCCCATCATCAGTTCCAAATTGACTGCTGGCCTTGTTCTTCATGGTGATTTGGTTTGTCTCTGGTGGTAATTGGATGAACTTCTGCATTAAGATATCACATGGTGGGATTTCAATCATTTTAAATTCTTAGTATAAAAACATCACTGTTACAAAAGTTCACATATTTAACTAAGTGTTATGAAGTTTGAAAAATGATATAAAAACATGGTCACACTTTTCTGCCATATATCTGTTATAGTTTTGCTCAAGGCTTTTGTTTTTTCTAGGCCTCTCAGATATATTAGCTATTCTAAGAAGCGAATAAAAATAAATTTAAATACATGTGATTATATAATATGAAGTCAAGCTACAATTTATAGGGAACTTTCAAATGTCTCTTTGTTCTGCTCAGAGTGTAAACTCAAGAGTTGAGAACTTTATATGTGGAGAACTGCATACCTGTTTTTGATATTAGGCAATGTATAGATAGGTAGTTATGCTCTGAAACTGTGTACATATGAATTTATTAAGGAGGGCAGTATTTTACTGGGCATTTGCCTGTTTATGCATCATTTTAATTTTTCACATATTACAGGAGCCAGCTCCTTGACTGACAATATTCTAGGAGCCACATAGCTATATAGATATTAAACAGAATGCAGACATATATTTTATATTCTTTAAAGCCACATCAACCTCAGTGAAGACATAAAGCCATGGCATATCATTATGTCCCTGATGTTGTGTTACTGTAAAAGGCTGTGTTAAGTTCTACACATTTTTAGAGTACTTAAGTACCAAGAAAAAATATTTGTTAGGTTGCTAAGGCATCATTTTATGACATTTTTATCTGTTGTAATTTACATAGGCATTAAAATTTAATGACTTTATTTTCTTATTCTGTTGTGTCAACTTTTTTGTAGAGCAAAGAAAATGGCTTGTTTTCTTTATATATATGTTACTGTGTTCAACATGTCACATTTTTTTTTCCTTGGTCCTAAGACCATTGCTTTATTGCAGGACCTTGTTATGTCCATATGCTTCCTCTGCTGTGTAATAAGGATAAATTAATTGCAATTTAGCATTTGTTAAACATTTACCTGATTATATTTAGATATACCTTACAGCATTACAGCATTTATCTAAAGAATTCATCAGCATATAATATTAATAGGTATTTGTGAGTAGTAGGGGAGAATTACTGGTATATGTAGCCAACCTCATACTACAAGTAGCACAAAAGATCTTGAAGGATGACCTTCAGAAAAGGAGTAGTGAGCCAACCTACCTGAAAGAAATATCAGCAAATTATTTAGCTTACAATAACCAAACAAACAACTTAACTCCCCATTTGGTTTCTCTGTTTCCAAAGTACAGTTCAGTGCAAGATTTTATGTAGTACGGATGTGTGCAGTTGTGTTTTAACAAGTACTAACTACCTCTGATGAAATACCTCCTATAATATCAAAACTAAAAGGTAAAACTACATAGTCAGTCATGAGATTGCATAAGAATCAGTTTTCTCCCAAATATTACAGAGAAGTTCAGAATGTGCAAGAAACAGTTGCTGTAGCCACCAGAATGTTGCACAGCTCGGTTTACAGAATTCTGTGAGAGTAACAAAAACATTAAGAGGAAGGGGCTTCTTGTTTTGGCACTCTGGAAAAGAAACCAATGTCCCATAAAGACTAACTGAAATCAATGATTTGATTTTGATTTTGATAAGTGTTTAATTCGAAATACTATATACAGCTTCTGTGCCTACAATAAATAAGAAGATGCTACAAAAGTTAAAAGAAAATATTAATTTTCAAGGTAAAGCTCTGAGCCTTTAAACTATAAATAAAATTTTTTGGTTTAAATTGAAAAGAAGAAGAAGAAGAAGAAAGAGAGAGAGAGAGAGAAGAAAAAAGAAAGCAATAGGTGTATCCTAATTGAAAGGCATAACATCAGTTTGCTGCACGAGACCTATCTTCTTTCCTTCACATTGAGCTCAAGGATGCCCAATACTTTATGAAGATGAGACTTACATAGACAGTAGTGACATTGTCCTAAAAAGTTGTCTGATGATAACAGCTTAGGTTTAATGGTGCCCATATCCAAAGGAGAATTACTGATTATAGTCCATGCAGGTGGAAGGTTTGGATTCATACCAAATACATTTACAGATCACAGAAAACAGGAGACTTTCATAAAGAAATGAACACTGATAATTATTTTAATCATTAATTCAATTCGGAATCAAACACAGTGAAACACCCATTAATGATCTCTTCTGAGTAGGATATTTAGAACACTACTAATGGTTTCACTTACATGAGATTTACTCAGGACATACTAAGTAGTTTAACAGCTGATGATGTGTCAAAAGCTCCACAAAACAATGTCCTGAGTAAATCTCATGTAAGTGAAACCATAAAGAGTGTTCTAAATATCCTACTCATAAGAGATCACTGATAATTATGTTAAATGGCTTAAAACATTGTTAATTTCATATTTACTACAAAACTCTATTTTAGTAATTGACAATTACTCATATCACAATGCACAATTAGACAAACCATCAATAGCCATCAGTATGTCTCTTTAAAAAGAAAGACATGCAATCTTAGCTACAAACTCTCAACATACCATTTGATGAGCACAGCACAAAGACACATTTGTATGATTTAATCCTAGCCAAAAACTCAGATCAGAAAAAATATGTAATTGACCAAACATTATCTGAATGCAACCACAAAACTCTTAAGATATCCAGCATACTACCTTAATCCCATTGAATTAGTATGGGGAGATGTCATACACTAAAAATATAACTTTCAGATTAAAAGATATTGAAATTCAGTTTCGCAAAATTTCATGAAATTGGGCAAATGGAATGAGAGAAAGCATGTGAACATGTGGAAAAAGTTGAACAAGAGTACTGGAATAAAGATGACATCATAGAAGAAAGGATTGAAAGAATGGTATTATTCAAGACAATGGGATGGAAAGCAGTGATGAGGATAATGAAAATGACAGCAATTCAGCAGAAGATGAGGATGGAAAAAATATCAGGTGTAGAAGAGATACAATTAAAAGTAAAAGTTATTGAAGCAGTTGGTGTATGTGGCTAACATTATGAACTAAGTGTGATATTTTGTTTTGTAGTGACTGTACTAGTTGAGTGCATAAATGGTCGAGTGCCTTAATGACACTTGACTAAGATTCTGTGTCATTGCTGTGGATAAAGTGAATAAATGACGTGCATCTAACCTCTCATAATATAAAATCTTAAAATCATCACTCGTCAAGAACTATCACATTACCTATATTAGAGTCAAGGTGGTGCTATGGCCCAGTGGTTAGACTGCTACCTCCCACTGAGATGGCTTAGGTTCGATCCCAGTAACTCTAAGTGGGATTTGTAGCAGATGAAGTAACACCTGGGTAAATTTTCTCCAGGTACTCCAGTTTTTTTTGCCATTGCCCAATAATCTCATCCCTGGCTTCACTTTATCTTTCAATATTATGTAGTCCTTTGATTCTCAGTGCTGTGCTACTTGCCTCTGTTTGGAACTCCAATGCCTGGCTGGCAAGTGAGTTGGCATTAGAACTCTCTCTCTTACTCATTCACTGCTACAGTTCATAATTTCATTGAAGGTACATAGTATCTCTGTGATGCACAACAGTGTGTTGGTGACAGTCCTTCTCTTCTAGCAAGAAACAGTTGCATGCATGTGACATGTGCAGAAATGAAATTACTGTTGTGAAGAGTAGTTGTCTGAAGTGGCAGAAAAGTAGAATGTCACAGGTTATGCCAGTCATTAGGCAAGTCTACTAATGAAACGTATCAGTAAAACTCTTCATTTCATTGACCTTGTTTCTGCAAACATCTTGGGCATGCAATTGCTGCTTGCAGGGATGAGAGAAGAAGTGTCATGGCACCACCTATTTGTAGTAGTGCAGTATAGTGACTATATGGCCAGTTCATGAAATTTTGGGATCTAGGAGTACTTCCGTTGCAGAAACAAAATATTGCTTTAGCCATTATCTAAATTTATTTCCTTTATATTCCCCTCTAACAATTTCTGCGTAAATTCCTGCCTATAAGAAAAATTGATGTTGCTTTGGTTATAAATGAAATGTTTTAGCTGTGAGTTGATACATGCTTTATTCCAAACTTACCAACTTTTATTGGCATGATTTGTTTTATGGATCCTTATCCACATCCTCAACTGCTAATTTAATTTATAATTATGCTTTCCACTGTAGAGTATTATGAAGTTGCATTTAAGTAGTTGTTTTGGTTCTTTACTATTTTCTGGTTTTTAAAACTCCTGTATCTGTTAATTATTTAATTCCATTACTTTTGCTTAGTCTACATTTGCATTTTTATTATATAATAGGATCATCCCTCTTCTCTCTCTGTGCCACAGTGGTCAAGTGGTTAGACTGTTACCTCACACCTAAATGACCCAGGTTTGATACCAATAGCTATAAATGGGATTAGTGGTGAACAAAGCAGAGCCTGGCCAGGTTTTCTCCAAGTATTCAGGCTTCCCTTGCCACTCATTCTGTTATTGCTGCATTATCATCTCACCTTCATCTTCACAAGTTGGCATTAGGGACATCACATATTTAACTAATTTTCTGTAGTTGTATGATGAATGACAGCATAATTTTTATTAATTAAACAATTCAAATAATATTACTGCTCAATTGTTAGAGCAAAATTTTATCATTTTGTTAAGGTAAAATTTCAGTCCATGTTTATGTTGTGTTTTTTTTTATTTGGTTTATTTACAGATGCTCTTTAACATCTCAAGTCATCAGCGTCCCATTCTATTCATGGCATGAAACGGCCGACAAATTTTGCTCAGAGGCCTCCTTTTTCAGGCTTGAGATTCTTTATCGTGCTGTAAATATACAACACGGGACCCACAGCTTTACTTCCCTTCCAAAGGAAGCCATACTTAGGATTTTTTACATCCGGAAAAATCCATCAGTCCTGGCCGAAATCGAACCCGTGATCTTGGGTTTAGGAGCCAAGTATGGTAACCACTATGTTACCAGGACTGACATGTTTATGTTGTGTGCCCCAGTAATTTCCTTAATTTGTATAAAAGATTCTTTATTTTCTTGAGTTTTCAGGTCATTGGCCCTGTTTCACTGTAATTCATTATTGTGTGATAAGCAACAGCACATTGCATCATGATAATTCTTTATTTGTAACTGTTTGTTTGCCAGTCACTAAAGTCTTTTGATGAATGGAATAAATGAAATGATGAAGAAATGCATCCAGAGTCCTTCTCATGTAAAGTCACCTGATAGTCATCTTTTCAGAATAAGGGAAAACTCAGAAAAAAAAAAAAAATTTCCCGGCAACATGTCAAAGTCAGGGGCTGAATATAGGCCTACCAATCGGCAAGCAGATTAGTCATTGTGGTGGGTTAATTATGATATAAAAGCTGTAATTATTACATCTCAGTTTAATTCATTTTTAAATGTATCATTAAAAAGTTTCAAGCTAAAAACATTTATGTATGATTTAGATTTGATATTGTATGTGAATTTGAAGAACTATATGACCTTCTAGAAGGTATGCAGTAGAGGTAACTGTAGTGAATCAAAATGCCAGATGTTTAGTTTACAGAGTTTGTATAGTTGTAAGAAATTAAATGAAGAACTGTCATCTTAAAGATCTACCTTCCTTGTTAAATGTTTTTTTGTTAGTATTTCAGTTTGACAATTTTATTTTCCTGGTTCCTGTTATGTCCCCTCTATACTAATATTTATGGTATTATATAGTTTGCACCACACGGTTGCTCCATATATTTTTACCCCTAATTTCAGACCCATAAAGCATTTTAAATGTTGTTAGTACAACACATTTTTTTTTTCTTCTCATTATTCATGTGCCTTATTTATATTGTTACATATCACTCTATTAGCTTCAGTGAAAGCAGATTTCTTTATTGCCTACATTAGGTAATTGTACTTGAATTCATAAACCTTGAATTCATGAGATGTTGAATTCATAGAGCTTTATAATTAGAGAGTGCCTACAGAAAATTATTTGTAAGCAATTCCTATATTCTTTTGAAATATTGTGCTCACTCAGAATACATTTCAGCAACAAATGACAATGATATGCCATGGCACGAATGTTCCACAGTCCCAGCAGTGTGTCAAGACTTCTGCCATTGTTATGCAATAGACAGACAAACCAAACTCAGGTTACATAATATTTTTGAAGGGTGCCTTTGATTCTGAGTGTACCATTATATTCTATAAAACCAGGTGTGGTAAACAGGGCTGTGAATGGACACACTCATAAACAGAGGCATTTCCATTGCAGTTAACTTATAAGTACTAGTACTTGTATTCCTACAGGTTTTGTTCATGTTCGAGATTTGCCATAGATACAAGCTAATTTTTTGCTTCCTAACAATTGTTACTGTCCACTAACCATTGAATAATGCATGAAATATATATAAGCCATTTCACAGACATTATAATTGATTTTATTAAGGTTCATGACTGGAAAACAGCAAACATACAACATTATTGAGTATAAACTGCATTGTTTTTAAGCATATACTTTTAAAACATGACATTGCAATGTAATAAACTTCTATAGAATAAGATTATATATTCACATTTATCATTTATGCAGCACAAAGCATTATTTACCTTTGTTATCCTGTTTATGTTATTAAAGTGCATTGCTACATCTCAGATACTTTTGTTATTAATTTCCCTAACAGGGGATTAGAAAATTGCCTTTCATATTTATGTTTGTGAGCCAGTGATTGGAATTAAGAATAAAATGGGGGTTAGCGAAATATGTGATGAGCAATTAGGCCAAAAATATTTGATAAATGAATATGTTGAACTTTTATGATTAGGAGAGCAATGTTTTGGTAATTAAAACCATGGAATATCAGTGTAAGAATTATGTTACTCTGGGAAAGAAAGTGATAAGTAAAAGTTGCAAAATGAAGTAACTGCATTACTTTTAAAGTTCTTTTTTTTTATTTATTTATTTAAGAAAGTAAGCTTTTAGACATATTTGAATGCAATTTACTAAAATATATAGTGGCATATATTTACTCCCCACCCTGTTACATGTAGAGAAACTGCCAGCTCCTGAAAATTTAGGTAAATAATCTGTATTAAACTTTAAAAAATCATAGAAATGTTTACCAAAAAAATAAAGTGGTACATGAAAAAGTAAATTACACCCGAGAAATTCATACTTAATTCAGTGAGATCTGCCTTAACACCAAACTGAAGTGCAA
The DNA here is from genome assembly GCA_030762175.1 of Metallyticus violacea. Taxonomy (NCBI): domain Eukaryota; kingdom Metazoa; phylum Arthropoda; class Insecta; order Mantodea; family Metallyticidae; genus Metallyticus; species Metallyticus violacea. The sequence continues at coordinate 31,578,844 of CM060832.1, forward strand.
CATTAATCTTTATTTTACATCTGATTTTCCCATTGTGTTAATAAACACCTTCGTCACTTCAGATTAATTTTAAAATGAACGGGAAGATAACATAGAGCACATAGTGTGAAAAAGTCTGGTAAGAGCGATTGATGGCACAACATTTTTAACTATGCATACTTTGTGCTTCTTGAAAGCTGAGATCTCAGTTAATAATGCATTATATAGGTGAAGGACAGAGCACTTCTAGAAAACAGTGATGTCAGATTAAAACAAGAATATATGGTGATAGTTACAGCTTGAATTTAAAAGCATGAAATCTTTAAGAACATTGTATGATTGAATGGAACTACACTCTGTTATTGGCTCCACTTGTTAATATGTAGTACATGTTTCATGATCTCTTGTTCACATCCTCAGCTACCCATCAACTAAATAATTTTTTATGCTGTGCAGATGTGTATTCTGCTCTGGTGGAGGTGTGATGAACTTAAAGTTTATGTTTAAATCACAGAAAGTGTGGAAGTTCATTAATCTGTCTCTGTATTTCTAAATGTAGATTTTCTCCCATATTGCTAATTGTGTAGTTGCTTGTACTGATGTTAATAATGTTGCTTTATTCATTATGCCATGGTTTTCTGTCCAGAAATTAAATGCTACTGCTGATTTTACCATTTGTTTGTATTTTATGTTCTTGAAATGTTCTTTAACCGTGTGCCTATGTTCCTCTTTGTTTTTCCAGTATAAACTTTTTTGCATTCTGCACAACTAATTTGATAAATACCTGCTTTTTTCTCCAGTGGAATACTGTATTAACAGTGTCTATCAGGGGATTTTTAACATTAAATCTGTTTATAGGTGCAAACCTGAAATTAAAATCTTTTAGAATATTTTGAAATATTTTCATAGCCCATGGATGGTATATGAATTATTTTAAAAATTGCCTTTTCTTTTCCTGCTGAAAAATCAAAATATTCTAAAATAATTAAATATCAGGTTTGCACCTATAAACAGATTTAATGTTAAAAATCTTCAGAAAGACAATATTAAGGACAGCATTCCACTGATTTGGCTTATTTACGGATGCTTTTTAACATCTCAGGTCATCAGAGCCCCATTGAATTCAGGGCATGAATGGGCCGATAAATTTCGCTCAGATGCCTCTTCTTTCAGGCTTCAGGCTACATGCCATAAAAACATGACATGGGACCCACACTTTACTTCCCTTCTGAAGGAAGCCATAATTTGGAATTTTATGCCCCAAAAAAATCCATTGATTCTGGCAGGATTGAGCTGGTGATTTTGGGGGCAAGTATGGTTACTACTACATCACCAGGACTGACACCACCGAGAAAAAAGTAGGTATTTACCAAATAATTTGTGCAGAATGCAAAAAAGTTTATATTGGAAAAATAAAGAGAAATATAGGCACACAGTCAAAAGAACATTTCAGGAACATAAAAACAAGTGGAAAAATCAGCAGTAGCATCTCATTTCTGGACAGGAAACAACAACATAGTGAATAAAGCATAAATATTAAAATCATTACAAGGACCTACAGAATTAGCAACATGAGAGAAAATCTACATTTACAAATACGGAAACAGATTAATAAACTTCAACACTTCCGGGGATGAAAACAAACTTTAAGTTCATCATACCTCCATCAGAACAGAATATGCATCCCCATAGCATAATGAATTATTCAGTAATCGATGCATAGCTTAGGATGCAAACAAGGGTTTGTGAAACAGTATTACATATAAACAAGTATATGAAGCCAATGAGAGTGTGTAGTTTGACTCAGTCATACAATGTTCCGAATTATATAATTAGCTACACTGTACAAGTTTCTATTAGCATTTCTAGCATGAAATCTTATTTCTCATAAATAAACTTGTCACAATAACTCTATAAAAAAAACAGAATAAGCTAAAATTAGAAAATAGAAAGCTTATTTCATGTATAGACCAGTTTTTGTGAACTAGTCAAATTGTTGTGTGCATATTGATTGCACATTTTTTTCAGTACACCACATGTAATTTTTCACATGTTATGTTTTTTCCCCCTACCCCTTTTCTTTTTTCTTTTCTTCTCTCTCTCTCTCTCTCTCTCTCTCTCTAATTATTTAACAGTTTGAGCTAACTTTTGTAGGTCCTGGAGACATTGCATGGAACAATCAGCTCAGAATCTATTGTTCCGTAAAATTTTTCTGTATTTGCCCTTTCAGGGTAATGGAAACTGCAAACAAAAGACCCATCTATGCAGAATGGCCCTAACATCTAGCTGACATTTACTGTTTGAGACAGCATTGAACACACAATTTGAAAAAAAATGTTATATTGATAAAGTATGCAACATGCATTATTTAACCTGAACTTACAAGTTTCAGTATATATCTGACTGCCCTTGATTCCAGAAAACTGGTAATCTCTAGGCGTGATATGCTTCATTTGACAGAAGTGTGATTCGAGATTTATGTGAATGGCTCAGGTATTAACTTTAGGGGCTGAAGGAGGGAAGCTGAAAGTAGTTGTAGTGTATTATTTAATACCTATCAGGCTTTTAAATTGGAGAAAAGTACTTTTTTATATTATTTCTGTTCATTTAAGAACTTACAAAAAATTATAAGAAATTTTTAAAAAATTCTGTTGGAACTGACACAGTGAAGCTTGTTAAATGTAAATTCTATCTAATCTGTTATGTAACATACTCTTATGCTTCACTAACTTTTAAATATAGTGGGTCCAGTTTTGAAGAGACATTCTCTCCATCCTCTACCAACTTGACAACTGATTACTGGTCCCATTGCATTTAAAAGTAAGTGAAGCATAAGAGTGTGTTAGACGATAGATTAGATACAATTTACATTATTTCTGATGTTTGCATTTTCATGCCCAAATGATAGAAACCTAACTTATTTTAGCAGGCAGTAAACTTAGATATATATAACTGCTTTTTGAAGTTTTTAGTAAGACCAGCATATCCTTAACACATTTTAATGATTTCAAAAATAAATGGAACTTGTAATATTTAAACTAAGAGCTATTTACTCTTAGTTTAAGTTTACGGGTCATAAACAGTCATAATTATTTTATACCAATTATTACAAATTTCATATCATTATCTAATATGAATTATTAGGAAAATTGTCATAAAATTCCTACATTTTAATTGAAATTAGTATTTATAACAATAATAGCTATTGAAAAATATTCAATATAATTTTCTCTAATTTTTTATATTTGAATTGGTAAATATAGTTCAGGAAAGGGACACATTTATTTCAGCTCAATTCATTTATTTTTTCATATAAAATTATTCAAGCATTTATCATAGCATAAAATGAGTTTTTTCCTGTTGAAATGAAAGAAACTGGCTGGCATTCTGCTCATTGAAATAGTTTTTTCAGTTTTCCAAACATTGAAAGTCATAGGTGGATAGGGAACATGTTGCCAATGCCAGTTGTCTAATAAGCTATTTGTAATTGGCCTTCTGCACATTTGTGGCTTAACTTTTCATCTATTGGATACATCTGTTCCATACATATATACAGCATCTACAGGTTCCATATTTTCTTCTCACAGAAGTTGAATTACTGCATGAATTTCCTGTCTTGACTAGTACTCTCGTTGGTGTGCTCAACATTTATGCTTGTTGCATCTATGCTCTGCTGCACAGGCAAGTTTTGGTGTATGCAATCTGCTGCACACTAGCATTGCACAAGTTGCAGCAAAATGTATACCAATGTTTTGGAGAATAATTAATATAAGGAAAATTTACTTTTTAACTCACCTCATATAATTTTAGCCAAAACACTGAAAATTGACATGTAAATCATTTGGACCATTACTTCAAAGACAAGCATAATGACAGTTACCTGAGTGAAGTGGAAACCAGCTTTCTTTAGTATTGAATTGAATTATTTCCATACACTAAATATAGTTACAGCTTTAATATACATATATAAGAAATGTAACGTAAGGAAAATATATGCATCTAAATTCATGCAAAGATACTTTATTTTAAACAATTAATTTGCACATATAATCCTCTAGATTAATGATCTAGAGCTTTCATCACTTTTAGAAGGTACTAGCCCCACACTTACAAGTATAAGGGCTCTGATCACCAATTTCTAAAGGTCAGGGTCCCTACCCTTCTACTGTAAACTTGTCATCATACCTAAATTTTATCTGTAACTCTATTTTATGAGAGTTACTTATACTATCCAGGTCTTATTACATCTTAACATTAAGGCTATAGATGTATAAGGACCCAATAAAATAATAATCTTTGTTTATTCGTGGAAAAGTTTTATAATTATTCTTTCTATGTTATTTTCTTAAACATTTTTCCCTGACTTGTCCAAAGAATCTTCCAAGTCTCTTAATATCTAAATCTCTTTTATTCATCATAACTCTTAATTCAATGTCTTTTGATAAATTATTCCAATTTTTATACTATATTTCTTCTCTATAGTTTTTCATTTCTTTACTTTCCTAATATACAGTGCAGTTCCTATTTCTCTACAGAAGGGATATGCAATCCTTTCTTAATCCTTTAAGATTCAAAACACCTGTTATAATCCATGTATATCCATCCCAACTAGATTTATCACAGCAATCCATGTACTCTTCCCTGCCCTATTCTTTTTCTTTTCTTTTCTTTTCTTTTTTTTTTTTTTTTACATCGATGTGCTTGCTTAGTGAACTTTTGTGTTTAAAGCTACTAAAATTTCTTGCATTTCAATATCTTCAATATTATCTCTTTCTAAACTCCTTAACATGAACATTATACTTTCTTGAGCTCCACACATTACCCATTCTGATACTTTCTAAAATAAATTGCAATTCTCTTACCCAGCTTTCTTTCCACTTTGATTTTACTTGGGTAATTAAGTGTTCAACTCTTTTTAGTAATCATCACTATACTCATTTTTAAGATATTATTATCCGAAACATCACATTAGTGCATGTTAGGTTTCAGAATTTAATTTTTATTATTATTTAACATATTGTTCAAATCAGAAATTGTGACTGGTGTCTGTACATTGCATGAAATCATCTCTAAATGCAGTTGTTGAAAGTCTGTGCACATTGGCTACTGCACCATTTGGCTCCTAAATAAAATAAAGGACTCACATGTGCAGAAGTGTTATCAACTTATTGCATTACACATTACAGAAGAGAAATTTTCACACATGGTGATAGTTGGTTTACCCATCACAATGCCAGAAACCAAAAAGCATCACAACAGTGCAAACACAAAGAAAGTGTATAATACTTCTTAGGCTTTCATGGCCGATGTCATTAAAACAATTAAATTCTCCCGAGCACACCACCACCACACACCAACTAAAAAATTAGGACAAATGCTAAACAATGCAAAAGATCCTAGGCATCCCCTTGACACCACGGGAATTTATAAAATACCATGTGAATGTGGCAAAGTTTACATAGGCATGACCGGAAGATCGATTAAAAAATGATTAGAAGAACATCAACGACATTTGCGCCTTAATCAGCCCGAACGTTCGGCAGTAGCAGAACATGCAATAAAGGAATGCCATGGTATATGCTTTAACAAAACAGAAGTGGTTGCAAAAACTCAAGGCTTTTTCAATCTAGCCAGGAGGGAAGCATTGGAAATACAACAACACCCTATCAACTTTAATAGGGATGGCGGTTATCAACTAAGCAGCACATGGAAACCGGTTCTTAAAAACAAGCAACTACCTCCCCTCCATCCTCCTCCCCTCCACTTCCGCCACACACATATCGATCGTCCTCTACAGCCAGACAGAGACGGATCAATACTGTCGTCATGTTAACAGTTAGGTGTTACTCTTCGTCCACTGAAGATACCAACCGGAGTAGTTGGTGAAAGCTATGGTAGTAATTTAAACCATGGACCATGGCAAAACAGCCCGGGAGAATTTAATTGTTTTAATGACAAAGAAAGTGACAAACCCAAAAAATTCCATTCTACTCCATTGTTAGGAAAGCAAATGGCTACAGTTTTTTTGAGACAAAAACAAAGTGATTGATTCGTTGGCATCCTAGTAGCACAACCATGAATAGTAAAAATTATTGTGAGATTGCAAATTGTGCAAACAAAATTCAGCAGCATCATAAAGGCAAGTGATTTCTTAATGTTTTGACAGTATGTATCACACTTCAGCCAGAAAACAGTCATAGAAATGGAACATTTGGGCTTCACTGTAGTCATATCGTTTGTACTCCCCTCACCTTGCACTAAATTATGTGCTTTTTGCTGCTTCACACTAGGTCAAATATTTCTGGATGAAGTGCATTGAATGAAGCTGTTTGCTACTAGGTGTGTAAGATTATCAAATTTAATTTTGTGACGCGCAGCACTAGGAAGAAGGCAGCAGTGCATAAACCTTGCAGAAGAATATGGGAAATAAATGAATGTGCAGTTCTGACACTGAGTACAGCTAGACTATGGAAAGAAGACCAGTCTCAATCACTTCTAAATGAACCTTATACTTTGAAAACCAAGTGTTAAATGCATTCTTTTGATTATTATCTGTAAACAAACATTTCTGAGTATACACTGCCAGGCAAAAAAGCACCTAGCACAAAATATTGTAGCTGTTGAAATGTATTGCATCCTATGCATTTAAGTTCATTGCTAAAGTTCATTTTTGAATGAATATTCACAAATAAGAATATGAAAACTTGACTCTAAGAGCTGCCTTCTCAAGCATTTTGTTTCCTTTGCAGTATTGTTGCAGTGTCCAAAACCTGTACACATCCTCCAATTCAATATTTTAGTGATTTTACAACAAATCCATTGCTGGGATCACATACATTGGTTTTTCATTTAGTATTCGCTATAGTTTGACATTAACATAGCAAATCTACATGCTGAAAAAAAACTCAAAGAAGTCAATTTGAACTCAAGGGAGCATGCCAAAGGGCCAGTATTATAATTTTATATGATGTATTTACTTTAATGTGTGTGTGTGTGTGTGTGTGTGTGTGTGTGTGTGTGTGTGTGTGTGTGTAAAATTTAAATAGATTCTGAAAAAAATTAACAGAATTCCAAGTAATATTAAAATGTGACCTTATTAGTTTGAAATTTATTAAAGGCAATTTAAGTTATTCTTAAATCTTATACACATTGAATAATAATAATAATAATGATAATAATAATAATAATAACAATAATAATAATACATCTGATATAAAATCAGCATAACATTTTTCTATTTACTGTGAAATAAACAAAAAAAAATCAAAGTATTCTACTATTAGTAGTCCCAGGTCTTTGACTAGTCCAGATGGCTCCATTCCTGCCCAATCAAACTTTCCCTCTGTGTAATTCAGAAGAAGGAGGTCTCCCTGTGTCAATCCAAAACAGAATAAATAACTATTCTATTATTTCACCTAAATAGATTGCAAAAAAAAAAAAATCCTATAAAATACATCTACATACCTAAAATAAATGGACCAGCATTAACTGAATAGCACTGAGGAGACTGTTGTCGATTTGCCTAAGATCATGTGGATTGGACAATTGACTAAGTTCTTTACGCAGATGAGTCCAAATTCAACCTAAGGTCTCCAGATGGGAGAAAATGGATGTGAAGAAGACCTGGAGATCATATAGCTGCCTGTACTTTTTAACTAAGGGTGCCAAGGGAGATTCAATAATGTATGGGGTGATGTTAGCTTTGATGCACACACTGACCTTGTGTTCATTGAAAATGGAGGTTTAACGGCACTCTGCTGTAAGGAGTAGATTCTCCTTTCTATTTTATTCCTATGCTACCCACATCAGCAAGAACCTCATTCTAATGCACGATAATGCATAGACTGGTGTCTATAGGGAGTGGGATCTTCACTTTAGATTGATCTGCAGGAAATCCCACCTGGATTCCATTAAGCATGTGTGGAATATGCTGCATGTCATATTCATCTCACCCTGGATGAACTTTCAGTAGGTCTTTCTCAGGATTGGGATGCGATTCAGCAAATAGACATTTATACCAAAATTTCAAGTGTGCCAGCCAGCATCTGACAAGTTTTAGGAGCCAAGAATGGTAGCATCTTTTAAACAAGTTGATGAATTCCTATATTTGAAAGAATGTTAAAAGATATATTTTGGAGAAAAGATAATAAAGTGTCAGCCATTTGTATTTTAGCTGGTCCTTGTTACAGTTTTTTGAACAGAAAATATAAACAATATGTTTCAAACAATTTCAGCTGCTGTTAAACATTTTAAATAGATCAGTGAAAATTATCAATAATCTTAAATAGAATATTTTTTGTAATTGGTTGTAGGATCATATGAACTTTAGATTTATATTGCATTAAATGTTAAGATATTGTTAAATTTTTTTTGGAATCAGTATATTTTTCATAGTAACAATAATATTCAGCCATGAAACAATTAACATGCCAGTTTATAGTTGCAAAGTAAAACTCTTACTTGGCAAACAAGGCTTTCTTGCTTAAAACAAATTTAATGGTGATTTTTTAAAAAAACATTTAAAAGGCACATAAACTATTATAACTAATATAAACTAATAGAGACACTAGCTCTGTTTAAAACACACACTTTGTTGTGTTGTAAAGAAGCATGTTGTTGACAATATCTCCGCTTCTGTTCTCAATTTCATTCTTTGACTTTTCCAAGCACTTGACAATGTACTTAAGAGCAAAATCATTATAAAATATAGAAAAAATAACAAATATTTATTGAAAAATTAAGATTACAATTAACTAATTAGTTTTCACGAACATATTTAAACCTTTATTTAAATATATATATATATATATATATATATATATATATATTAAACCTTCATTTAATATATATGAATATATATGTGGGTGTGTTATTTAATTCTTAAAAAAAGATTAAAAATTAACAACTTCAAGAACCAATGCCTGAAGTGTAAGGATTTTAATGCCAAAATAAGTGTGTTTTTGAGGGTTGCAAATTAAAAAAATCTGCAATGTAGGTGCAAGGACAAGGAGTGAAAACTGTCAAAAGATCTTTTACTTTTAGCATAAAGACCTTAAACTTTTGTTAAGCACTGTACATTTAGGCTGTACTTGAGTGAAAACAAATTATATAAATGAAATTTTATACTATCATATAAGGTCATCTGGGATAATTACATGTAAAAAGAAACATAAATTATGATTCAGTTATAATCTCTGTAAAGGGAAATCTTTAAACAGATATTGCTTAAGAGTAGTTTTAAAAGCTGCACTATTGTTGGTTAAGGATTTTAGTTGCAGAGAGCATTATATATTATAATGCATTTCGTAGTACATACACTATGTTGCTGGCAGCTATTCAGAAGGTCCTGGGTTCAATCCCTAGTACTTGCTTAGAAATTTTCTAAATTAGGAAGGTCTGCAATAGGGTTCACAATCTCATGGCAACTCTCATGCTGCCTGATAGAGAAGTGGTATTTATCTAGAAAGCCACAGGATGGTTATGTTGGTGTGCTGATCACCCCCCTTTGCAGTAGTGCCCTCTGTCAATGATGTTGCATGGAGGTAGAGGACACAACTGTCCCTAGATCCATAAGGGCTTAAGCACCAAGAGGAAGCAGTTAATATTTGCAGAATTTACTAGCATTAGACACCTCTTGTTTCTTTCACTGTTTAAATAACACTGAATGGCATGAGACTCGAGACCAATGTAACAGTTTGATAAACCCTGTCTACCAACCTCAACTTGTATAGCCTAGTTGGCCTTGAGTGATGACTCATCAGCTGATGGAGTATCTCACAATAGTCATCAAATAATTGGATGACCCAGTATAATGCAAAACATATTATTAAGGTGGGTAAATATAATAAATTTGCGCACTATGTTATTGGCTAGTGTTCTGCTAATATCAGGTGTGTAGAAGGCTTGCACTGAGAAGAAGTAGAAATGCTACAGTTTTTCCCTAAAGTTATTCATGTTATTTTATTCAGACATATTCAGTGAATATTTATGATTTTTTATCTAGGAGTCCTCATTTTCTAATCTTGAGTACACTTGTCAGAGTTTTGCATACTTCCATTTCATTTTATGACTAAATTTTAAATATCAGAGGACTTACATTAGTTTCACTGGAATCATGTTTGTCATCTATTTACAGTCTTTAATATTAATAGGTAGTGACATATACTGAAATTCCATTTTTTTGTGATAGTTGCTATTTGTGATATAATAATCGCAGTTGTGTTTTATGTATATAATGAGATATAATAAGTATTAATATTTTGTTAAGATGTATCAAAATAGTTTTGACACTATAATTTTGTTTGCTGAAGCATGTAAACTCACTGAAAGCAAGTTATAAAGAAGGTAATATAAAAATAGAAGAAGAAATGTTATACCCTAACTTTGAAAATACAACCAAACAATCAGGAAACAAAATGGGTAGCATATCTATTTCTATTTGTGATATTAAGAAAGGAAGAAAGTTACCAACACTCAAAATAAATGCTTGCAAATGAAAAATGTGTGAATGTATTGAAATGTAAGTTATTAAAGATGGTTTCATATGAATTCCTTCCTTACCTTGCTAAAATAGTGCTAACATCAAGCACAATTGCTATAGCAGTCTTCTTTAATCATTGCAAAAGTTAAAAGTAAAATTAAATAGAACTTCTTCAAAGAAATACGTGGTTTTGCATTATTTAAAGAATAAAGGTTATATTTACCATTAGAAAACTGGTAATATATAATAAACTTAAATGCATCAAGCTTGTTTTGGAAGAGGCATGGCTGTGAACTACTTACTATTTTTGCAGTACTTATCAAAATGGAATCTGCTGTGAATCTCAGTTGGAACATTTTCATCTGGAGATACTCACTTTGGTGATAGCTTGTAGATTTTTCTTACTTCTGTGTGAATAATGCCCTTTTTAAGCAGAATACACTGAGTAGAAAATAAACTTATGGCTTGGTATATGGTATTGTATTGTAGCAGAGATCATATAAAAGAAACTGTATAAGCAATCAGGCATTGGAATTCAAAGAAAGTTTTCATCTCTTTTTATTGATAAATTCTCCATTGGTTCCTCGTTACTGTGCAGAATTTGGTTTCAGGAAGAAATCCATCCAAATAATAATCCACCACCTGCCACACAAAGTGTTGAAAAATACCCGTTATTTCTGTGCAAAAATTCTATTTCAGAGAAGCAAAATTAATGAAGGCTGCATAGCCACAAACTGTTTCTGTAAATATTTTACAGAGATAATTTATCTAAGAAAAGGTTGTATGGCTTACACTGAGCTGCCTTTCAAATTTCTATTTAATTATTATTTGTATGATATATGGTCTTGCATAATTCAAAATGTTGATTTGATCATACATGGGTGAGAACTTTGAATTAATATAAGATTGCAAAATGAGTTACTGCCACTGCATTTTGGAAAATTTGATCTATTAGAGAAATGGATGAAACTGAAGTTAGTATAAAACAAATTTAAAAAAAAATATTATAACCTTTTATGAAGTATTTTATAGCTATTTCGCACTTCTAAGAGAAAGAGAGATTTGGAGAGAATATGAGAGAATGTGGAGAATATACACTTTGTCCTCTCTGTATTAGCAGAGCATTAACTTGCCTAACAGAAAGTATACTTTGTGGTAGAAGCACTTTTGAACTTGCTTCTAGTTGGCATGCTGTAGATTGATAGAGAAGATGGACAGTAAACCATCTGTGGGTGGTTGTGTTGGCAGGTGGTGGTGGTGGAGGTGAAGAGCCCTTACCATATCATTATCCACGGCAGTGCCCATACTGCCCTCGTGTCCTCAGCCACTCAGGAAACTGGAAGAAGCATGTCTCTACAATCCATGGCAGTTATGAGCGCAAGATGAAATGCTGGATGTGTGATGGTTGCTTCCGAACATCAGAGTATCTTCAGAAGCATCTGGTGCGTGTTCACAAAGTGCCATGCAGTCGAGGAAGGAGAGCATTAAAATTTCATAATATTGTAGCTCCTTAGTGGAGGCTAAAGATGTCCAGAGTATATTTAAAACTTTATGTAGAACTTCATCGCAACTGGACTTCATGTGCTTTGCAAAGTTGTTGCTTAATCAACATGTTCCTGAACCAGCTAGGAGTGTTCAGTTAGACTTTGAGCAGGGTAGTAAGTCTATAATCTTAAGAATGTAGTCCTTATAAACTAAATGAGTAGCAATGCCTGATAATTCAGTTGAATATAAAGGAAGGAGGAATGCTAAAAACTACAGTGTTCTTGAAGACACTGATATGAGCACACAAACTTCTGATAACAACAGGTGTTCATGGGTGGGATATGCTAGAATGCATAAAGAGTGCAACACTACTAGTCATTATCACTTTGCCATATGTTCCGAAGTATATGCACAGTGGGCCAAAAAAGTGATACAAAAATCAGGTCTTCCAAAGTAGTAAACACTTTCTTATGATCATTTATTGCTGAAAAGAGCTGCCTCTCCACTTGAACAAAACATTCATTGTGCCAATTCATAATTTGCATAAAAAATTACACAATCTGAATTGAAAGACAAAACATAATTTCTGAGAAAAATAGTTTTGCAAGGACATAAGTGTATAATTTATGTTATTCATTGTTTCCTTTGCCTAGAAATGAATATTCTACAATTTGATTGATGATCTAATCTTCAGTTAAATTTGTTCAAGAATGAGAAACTTTTCAGCTTTTTCTTTTGCGGAAAGTATTATTGGAAATTTAAGTCTTTTATATGTAAGGACATTTTGTTTTTAAAGAATTTCATTTTACTTTTCTTCAAGAATTTGTATAACGTTTAGTCAATTCCAAAGGAATGTAGTTATTGCAATTGTACCCATGTAAAGATTTTTGAAAAATTTCTTTAAATCTTCACCGATCCTACCTACTAGACACTGAAAATGACAATGAAAAAAAAAACTTATATATGTGTATCTATATATATATATATATATATTTATGTATACATATAAAATAATAATAATAATAATAATAATAATAATAATAATAATAATAATAATAATAATAATTCTAAAAATGCGATTTCTCTTTTGTGATACTTATAGATTGCAAAAATTCTTTTCCCTAATACCACACAGCAATGCCATAACTTATTTCATTTCATTAATTAATAAGGTCAAAATTTGGATTTAATATTCTTTTTTAAAGGTACCAGGAAGGTGAGGAATTTGCTGAGTTTGCGCAGCTCCCATGTGACAGACTTTGTACACTTTTTGTTGTATTCAAAGGATGTCTTTTTAAAGGTTTTCAGGATTACTTTAAAAGAATTTTGTAAGATTTTTGCTTGTCTTCATAAAAGAATATATATTATTAAAGTGCATTACTTTTGTGTTAATGTAAGAACAGTTTTCAACATTGAAAAAACTTATAATGCTGGAAACTGATCACTGTTTTAGCTCACTCCTAAATATAGAGTTCAAATTATGTTCCTTCATAATATTCAACATAAGTTGCTCAAAACTCCTGAGTAGGAAGGGAAGAGATACTTACTGTCAACATTAGCACATGAATATTGGACTTATTAAAGAGAAGTGCAAACTATCATAGTTTTTATAATATTTTTCTTGCCATAATATGATAGGTTTATTCTTGACTGTGAAAAGATTCCATTCTTTGGTGTGCAAAGAATGGAATCAGCACTACATTTTACAGAAAAACTAATATTTTTGATCACCGACTAATAAACCTTTTAGAAATTAATTTTCAGTTACTTTCAGATACAAAGAAAATATTGATTTTATCATAATGTGATAGCTATGATACATAATAAGAAATATTTTTAAACTGCAGTACTAGACAGAAAGTCGAAGATATACAATTCACAAACCAGAATACATAAAAGAAATGCATAACTGAATATGTATTTAAGAGCATGTACCTGTAACAAATTTCAGTACATGTAAAAGTAGGCAGCTAGCAGGGATTATTTGAAGTGTAGTAATTTGTGCATTTAGAACTGAAGAAGTTCAGAAATATAATATAACCAAAATGGGTAATGTTTCTACCTTTTTCAGGAGTAAATGCCCTCTGCAATAAATAGGCTGACATATTTTGGATTTCCCAAACTGGGATACTTCCATAAAAAGAAAAATAATAACAGAAGTGGTAGACATATTAATATTAACTTTTAGTTTAAATTGTTTGGTTGGCATCAAAAATAATTGTACATTTAACCAAGGTTCCAAAGAAGAATTATTTTAAACAGTATTCATAATTTTTTACTCCACTTTCTTTTCTCCCCCCCCCCTTTTTTTTTTTTTTTTTTTTGTATACCATTTACATTTTGCACTGAGTGAACCGTCTTTAAAAATTGTATGTTGTTTTTTATTTTGTCAAAGACTGTGTGCATATGAGTTCAGTATTACTTTTTATTACAACAAAATTTTAATACATTTATCCTTTATAATATTCCATTGACACCCTCCCACTGATGCCTAGACAAGAGAGTTCCGTTAGTATATAATCTAGAAGAAAAACCATCAAGTATGAGGTCAGGGAAAGGTAACTTTTGAATATGCAGGAATATAATTTACAAACATTGTAATTTATTTAACAATAAGCAAATCTTGTTTAACATTGGCTTGTACAATAAAATAGTTAGCAACATTACTTTGGAATTGAAAATTTAATTAAATGCCCTATATAAAATAAAATTTTAAAAATAAAATTAATTGTTGGGCTTGCACATTTTACAAATCTGAATTTAAGGAATTTTAAAAGATCTTTAATGTTATCCTGATTTCACAACAACCTGAAAAATGCTACAGCACAGATAGACAAAACAGGGAACTTAAGTGCAAAATGAAACCTTTACAATACAATGAATAAATATTATTATTGTTGTTGTTGTTGTTGTTGTTGTTGTACAACTAGTGGAAAGACTTTGTTCTGAAACCTTAGTATTGTAAACAAAACATCCTTTTTTTTTTTTTAAATAGCTGGGATTTTCACAGTGAAATGTGTATAATATAACAAATTATTTATGAGAAAATAACTCAAATTTCACTAGTTTTGTTCCACTTATTTGGACATGTTTCAAAGGCCGTTGCTTTTACTATCAGCACAATGTGGATTAAAACATACTTTATTAATCTCTAATGTCTGTTTTTGCAGGTTAGGCAATGATAGTAAATGTTAGTATTTTGGAAGATATAAACTATTGAATTGTGTACTACTTTTTGTGGCGCACTGTGTTAAATGAATAAATTGAATTATTATGTACATTTATTGAAAAAGTGTATGTGAGATGCCCTGGAAAAATCCTATAGATACATTTATAATAACAACAATAAATTGAAAAGACTGGCAGAAAATATGAAATTAATCTGACTACAGATAATTTGCTATATTTGTGAATATGTGTGTTTTGTATTAGATAAAGAAATGAATTTATTTAATGAACCAAATGCTTTCAACATTACTGCAATTTCTAAAGGACTGTTTGAAATGCTGCTATTATTCTATAACAAGTCACACTTTTTGTTTTTTTACTATATACTTAGCTTGTGTATTGTGTACATTGGAAGTAATCGACAAACTTTCTGTTTAGCTAAAATTTATTGAAAATTTCTTAGTGTTATAAAATAAGATTATGACAGGAAAATAGTCCCATTTAATGTGTGATTAAATACCTGATACCATAATCTAGTGGACATACGTATATCAGGGGATTGTATCCTACAGGATGGTTTATAAGTAAGTGTAAATACTTTGTGGGTGTAGTGCAGAAACAAAAATAAGACAAAATGATCATTTTTTCTAAAATTAGTTTTTTAGGACCATGCAGAACAAAAGTGACAACTAACTCAGTGCAATCTAAAGGTAATTTCAAAATGTTCGAACTGATTTCCATGAACTCTTGCACAGAGACTTGTAATCTTGTAATCCAGCAGGCCCATTCATTCAATTCTGAACAGTTTCATAACCATATTCAATTCATACCTGTAGTGCTGCTATGTTTGGAGTTTCAGAAGCGTACTATAGCAACAGAAATAGAAAAACAGGGAGTTAATATCTAATAATCTGGCTGGTCAAACAATTGGCCCACCATGACCTAAACATTTAGTTGGATATGTAGTATTAAGAAACCCCCTTATGTGATGACTGAACTGTGCAGGAAATCTATACTGCATAAACCATAAGGTGGGTCGTGTAATGGGAGGGATATTTCAGGCAAATCAAACAACGCACATGCCAAAAAAGGTCTTGGTAAACTCAGATAGTTGCTGTGGTAGAACATGAGATCCAGTTAAATGATTGCCCATGTGAAAATTGCTGTTGATATCCTCTGACATAAGTTTGGTGAGGATTTTCTAAGGTCCATTGTTGGATATTATGAGCTTGTATTGCAACTCCCTGAGTAAATGTGACCTCATTTAAAGAGCACTAAGTGAGTAAACAGTGGATTGTTGTAATGCTGGAGGTTCTGCTAAAAAATTTTAATAAGGGTAATCAACTGCAGTACATACTGAGATGAAATGAATACATCTGATGTCTCTGAAGCATGTTCCACACAATAGCTAAGGCAATCCCTAGAGATACATTAGTGGTTAGTTGTTGGAACTTATAACCAGATCCTCATGCATTGTAGGGCTGACCTGATCTGGCTGTGGCGTATAAAGAATGTGGTGCCCCTTCATGTGCTTACTCACTGAGGTTGTTAAGTAATTGATTTGTGAGGGTAAGGGCTGGAGTTTGATTTCTGCTGGGATCATTCTCCCTGATTGAGATTTATCCAGTTTTTCCTCAGTCCTCATAAATGGCAAATGCAGAGGGGTTAGGTCTGGAATGCTCCTAAAAAAAAAAAAAAAAAAAAAAAAAAAATCTTTACCCCATTTATCATTTCATCTCATGTATCATCAGTGTCCATCACCTGTGGTGCCTCAGTAGTAAAAATGGATGTTAAACACTATTTAAAAAAATGCTTAAAAAGTTTGCTTTTCTGATGATTTAGCAACCTTCTGTTTGATATTGCCATTTTACTTCAAGTGCATTAGCTTCTGAACAATTCATTTTCACTTTTCATGAAAGGCATCATACAACTACAGCCCTAGCCTACTAACTAGTGAGGTGCAGGAATAATGAAAACATTTACTGTTTTGATGAATATAACATGTTCCAAAGTTTCTAGTTGCCCTTATTGTTTATGCCTAGCAAAGAATTGCATTATGTATTGCATCAATAACTCAGAAATTATTTTTTTTAAGAAATAGTTGTATAGGGAATTAGTCTTATTATTGCTTCTCTATTATACTCTTGAGTATTTACCTTATTAATGAATCACTTAATATTTCTACTGTAGAAGCTGTAAATTAACTGCTGTGCACATACTGGTAATGAAAATGCACATTGGTGAATACAACAAACATTTTATTAATGTAAACTTTTATTACATATATAGTTAAAACAGCCTTTATCCATATTAAGAAAGCAGATGCTAAAACTGGATGCCTTCTTGTTTCAAACATTTTGGATCAGTTTTCTGCTGTGGTTTCCTTTGGGAAATGGAGCTGAAGTTTTCTTTTTTATAATTTTTTCAGTTCTTCCAGGGTATGTGGGTTATTTTGTACTCTCTATTTTTTAATATTCCTGAAGATATGAAAGCCAAAAGAGTTAGAACAAGAACATATGTTCAAGTACCTCTTTCTGTCAGTTCACATACATATACAAAAAGATGCAAAATGATGTCCATATATTTTTGTGCATCAATAATTTGTTTTAAAAAATGGCAATTATCTTATCTGACTGCCTCCTTGGTCTAGTGGCTAGCATTGCTGACTGCTGATTGGAAGGTCCTGGGTTTGATCCCCAGTACCTGCTTAGGTATTTTCTATGTTAGGTAGGACTGGAATGAAGACCACCTAGCCTCACGAGGAAAATTGGGGAGCTGCCTGATAGAGAGGTGGTGTAATTTGATTTCAAAAGTTCTGTGATAGGTGACCATTGGGGTGCTGGCATGCTGATCAAATGGCCCCCTGCTCTACTGCTCTTTATTAATGATGTCACAAGATGGAGGTAGAAGATGCAGTGGTTGCTATGGCCATTGTACCATAGAAGGGGAGGTTTATTCTAACCTGGATATCTTGTGTAATCTTCTAAATTTATAGGCAGAATTTGTTAATACAGAATTTCTATGTATATAATCATTCATTCAGTTATTTGGTGTAATTTTCCAAGCTATTATAGAAATACATAAACATTACAAAGGCAGCTATGCACATTTGACTCTACACCAAGATTAGTGATGCATATGATCTTGGGTGATAAAGTGAATGGCAATGACACATTGGTAGCAAAGAGCAGAGTTACTTTTCGATGTAGTTGTTCTTGTTCTGCCATTTCAAGCATTGGTTTAATTCCTGTTCCAAAATCAGGGTTGATTAAATAAACTACTGTCATCATTTTGTTCTATGCCATCCTACATCCCATCTACATCTTTCTGTATATGTAAAATAGTTATTGCAGTGGTTAGCATTCAGGGGACATTATACACTATATTAAATTTTTTCTGATAATATTTTTTCACATTTGACTCTCAAGATCACTGGCAACACAACTTTAAATAGTTCATTTCAGCTGTTTGAATATGCATTTTTATCTATTGTTATCAGTGCCTATGTTTTGCTACCAGTTTTTTTGTTTTTCCCCACACTAGAGACTGGATTCAAAGCCGTAAGATAACAGTTGTACACACCAAAGTCAAAGACACATATTACCACTGATAAAGTTGTTAGTGCATATTTAGGTTTGGAATAGTGAGAAGTTACTGTGTTTGCATCATTTCTCTGTTTGTCATGGTTAAAATATTTAATACAGAACAACACATTTTTATTTGCCGTAACTTTTTTAAGAAATGAATCAGATGCTCAGCGTAGTGCAGAAATACAAGAATATTTTCCAGGGGTTCATCACCCTAACAGACCTATTGTTTATAAAATAGTGCTTAAATTCAAAACCACAAGATCAGAGTTGGACAAAAGAATAAGATGTCATGTGTTAACAAAGGAAAAACTGGATGATATTGCTGCTTGATTATAAGTATCACTGTAAAAATCTCAAGCAAAGTTAGCACATTAAGCTAAGTGTCTGTCGCATATCAGCACATTTTGATGTAAAATTGCTAAAATTTCATCTGTACAAGGTTACTGAAGAATAGTCCACTTGGGAAGAAAAGTTCCATCTTCTGTGAAAAAGGTGAACACATTTTCAGTTCTTTGCCAATTGCATTGCAGGCAGAGTGTATTGGATCTGGACTGTGAAAGGGCTAAAAGGTTCAGTTTAATCGTAAGGTGCACTATATTGGACCTTGTTGCTATACATCTGCTTCATTTGCTGATAACTTCAGGATTTCCACTCTTGATACGTGTTTTCACACTTATGAGGACTTACATCACTTTGAAGATAGTGGTTGTCTAACTGGCAGTAGGCTTGTTAAGTAAATACAGTTTCATTTCATTCTAAGAAGGTATTAATGTAGGCAATAATTTTAAGCCATCATGTTATTGGCCATCAGTAATTGAAGTTGAAAACAATAACATAATAACCTTAATCACACAGCATAAAGAGAAAAATATTGACCAACAAGATTTACAAATCATTCAAGAGTTAATAATTTGAATTTTGAGAAGCATGCTTTGCCACTACCAATATGAAGGGTTGTTCTAATTTCTTTACTTAATGTACCAATCATGGTTATAATTTGGCATGTTCCTTAAATTTGGCGATCTTAAGGTACCTTTACATGTTAAAGGCCATTGCTGTGTTTCAAATACATATTAATTGACAGCTTCAAGTGGAATAAAGAATGACAGTGTATCATAATTAGAGACTGGATGTTCAGGCACTAAAAAAAGTGGAAAAAGGCACTTAAAATATATATTATAGGTAGTAAAAATGGCATTACACACTATTACGGGTAACTAAAAACTAATTTAAATGCAATGAGAAGTAAATTTTATTATTTTAAAACTAGTTACCTGAAATTTTATATTAATCCCTCTTTGTATAATAAGAAAATTTAAATAGTGATTCTTACATCATATATACATATATACATGTATATAAAGCATTTTCAAACAATTAACTTTGTTCCTCAATATTTTTGTATTAACAATAGGCAGATTGTGAAGGAAATTCCAAGACAGTAATGTTGTAAGTCAGTATCTCAGTAAAAATTTACGATGGTGAATCGCGTAAAGTAGTCTTGTTTTTATTACAGGCAAGAATACCGCCATGAGTAGCCGAGGTTGGTAAGGTGCAAACTCATGAGCAGAGGTCTGGGGTTTGACTCCCATCTGGACTATCCTCCCTGACTGTTTTTTCCAGAATTTCTTAAGTTCGCATAAATGGCAAATGCCAGGGAGATACCCTAAATTTAGGCCTGGAATGCTTCCTTCATTTAAAAAAAAAATCCTTTCCCAGATTACCATTTCATCTTGGAACACTTCCTTCCTTTTAAAAATAAAAATAAAAAATATTTCCCGGTTTATCATTTTATCTCATGTATCATCAGTGTCAATTGCCTCATGATGCCTCAGTAGTTAAAATGGCTTTGCATTAAACACAATTAAAAAAATATTACAGATAAACAGTATCTAAAAGATTTCCCTTATCACATCATTGTTGCTGTTTAAATCTTTGTAATTGGAACCATGTTGCCCTGTAACTGCAATGATTATTTTTACAAGTCAGTAATGTAAACCTAGATCTGCAATTCACAAAGAATACGAGACCTATACTAATCTGATTTCAAATATTTATGAAGATTTTCCTGGGAAGGATAAACACATTGTTTGCCTAGAGTAGCAGTTTCCAAGCTGTGGGCCGGGACCCATAGGACAGTTGCTGGAATTTATCTGTGGAGTTGCAGTGGTTACAGGGTTTTATTTAAGAACTTATCCATTTTCAGGTCCGTTCTTATTAAGAATGTTTAACTGTTGCTAACGATTATTTTGACCAGTTATAAAGCAGTGCAACAATAATTGTGTTTGAATAGATGTCACATTGTTGAAACTTGTGTGCAAACTTGCAAATTAATTATTATTAAGCAGCCTTGTGATGGAGGTCTTGCCAATAATGTCCTACTTGAAAAATTCATGCAAAGAAGTTTGGAAATTGCTGGCCTAGAGCATTTCCTTTATAAAATGACAATACAAAGCATTCTTTTCAACTGCTGCATTGAAACAATTACTTCTTATTCCTGCCAATGAAGAACTAAACAACAATAGCAGAAAAGTTTCAAGTACAAGAAAATAATTACAAAAATAAGCATAATAGTACAAAATAGGCAATATAATATATAAAAGGGCAAAAAATCTTTCCATAACGTTTTATAGTAAGTTCATGAATATCATTTCAGTACACTTAAGATTTTTTTTAATTGCTAATAAAAAGGGTATTTTGCCAAAAATTTCAGCTCTAATCATAAATTGTTGCTTCTGTTAAACACTATTAATCCCCACAGTATGTAATGAAACAAATATCTCTTCTCAGAATACAGAGGTTTGTAAATAAGCCAGGCAAAAAATATTAAATTTTTGAATTAATATTAAGTAGCATTGGTATTTATATTGATTGCAGTTAGTAAGCGTTTTTGATAGGTGTGCAGTATTCATTTAACATTAATTTGCTTTTGATTTTATATTAGTAATTTATAGTGATTCATTTAATTCATGAACATTCATGCATATGTTTTTAATAATTATAAAGTAATAATTTTACTACAAAATATGTTATAAGGATGGACTGACCTAAAACAATTGTAAGAAACATAAACATAAGTATTTTGTTATATATACGAACACGTCCATTTTTGTTGGTCTGCAGATCAAGAAATTGTTAAAGGACTAGGTTTTTGACTGAAAATTAAATTAACTAGATTATTTCAAATTGTTGGATTTCTGTTCAGTGCAAAAGTTCCAAGTTATATAGGTGATTAATAATTTTGTAGTGAGCTAAAAACTGATTTGTTGCCTGTCTTCAGTACTCCACTTTCTACACTCCAGTTCAGATATTTTCTCCTACAAACTATGGTTCTGTTAGAAATGAACAAGCAGAATGCTTCCAAAAGAACATTTCTGCAATGAAAAAATGCCCAAGAATATTGGGACCAAACTGTTTCTGGTTTCTCTACCAGAAAATGTCCAATACTTTGTATAACAGAAAATCAAAACACACTACTGATGTACTGTACACGTCTTATGGTTTAATGAGTCATTTATATTCCTTGTAGAATTTATTTGAATTTTAAATTGTTTAATTAGCATGTTCAAATAATTTTCTTTATTCTGGAAGAAGAATTCTATACTTTATAGGTGTTGTTAAATTTATGCCAATTAAAGAATATTATAGGGAACTAATGATAACTCAGAAATGTGATCCAAATGGGATATATGCCTGAAATCAGGGGCTAAGCATTTTGAAATGTGATTTTTTTCGCTATAGGGTAGGCCATGGTTCAATTTTCTTGAGCAAGTTCTTGAGAAAGTACATGGGTGCTCAAATATTTGTCTTTTGTTACCAATTCACTGTGAGCAATGATTTAAGAAAATTTTTTGATTTGCTGTTTATCTGCATAATGTCCGTTTGTGCTGTAGTGACTTTTGTTTCTCTATAATTGTTGCCAAATTGATTTCTGAATACCTTTTGCCTTACACTATTTTATAACAAAACTTTTAATGTTTAATTTAGCAACTGCTGTCCATGATAGAGCTTACATTTTGATACAGATTGCTCATTATTTCATGTTTTATTAGCAAAACATTTCTGTTATGATTACAAAAAAGTATATACACATATACAAATTGTGAACGGATGATGTAGGTAAGTACAAATACAGGAAGGGACAATTAAAGAAATTAAATATTTTTTGTGACTTTCTGTATGTGATACTTATATACATGAACACCTAATTCACAGTCTGCATATGCTCAAAAAAGTACTTTGATTGAAAATATACATAAAGAAGAATTTTTCAAAATGTTGAACAACATTTGCAGTATCTACAAATATGGTGCTGGTTTATGTTAAAATGAGCTGTGATCTAATGCCTCACTTGATCTCTACAATGAAATATTAAAATGTATTGAATGCCATTTCATTATTTTATACATTTGTTTGAAAAAAAATTAAAAATAAACGGAAATTTTCCCTCCAGTAAAAATTAAAAATGGATAGGATTCATAATTAGATGGTGAGTCAATATAATACACTTATGCTCCATTTACCATTGAATTATACAGAATATGTTTCACAGGCCATAGCGCATCATCAGCTGTGAGTTGATTGTCTAATTTGTTGATGGTTGGATGGGCTTGGTGTAGCTATCGTAGACATTTTATACCGCCACGGGTGGCCGAGATCGTTAAGTCTCGGACTCGTGAGCGGGAGGTCTGGGTTCGAATACCGCCAGGACCGCCCTTCCTGACTGAGGTTTTTTCCAGGTTTTCCTCAGTCCTCATAAATGGCAAATGCCGGGGAGGTACCCTAAAACTTAGGCCTGGAACGATTCCTTCCTTAAAAATAAATCCTTTCCCAATATATCATTTCATGTCATGTATCATCAGTGTCCATCGCCTGTAGTGCCTTTGTAGCAAAAACGGGCGTTAAACACTATTCATTCATTCATTAGACATTTTATGAACCATTGGATTAAATTATCTTCTGTTAGGATCTAGAAATTCATAACCTTATCTTCATATTTTTTTACAAAAATTATTTTTTCCCATATTCCCAGCTCCAAACGTTTATCTGCAAATTACAATAATTTGATTTCCATTTTTATATTATGTTTATCTCTCCAAAAGGATGTGCAACCAGTGATTTATCTATCCGATTGTACCTGATTCCAATGCTTCTTTTAGTTTTGCCAATATATACTTTGTTGCATTCCAAGCAATTGATTTTATAGATTCCTGGCTTCTTCTCATCAAGGATTCTATTATCACCAGAGACAAGCAGATTATTTAGGCTGAATTTTTTCACTGGGGACAAAGTAATATCGAACTCTCTGAGTATTTTCTGGAATTTTTGATGGCCCAAGGATGATGTAAATTTCCTGTGAATGGTAGTTTCTTTTCTTGCTGTCAATGATTTAATCTGTTTTAACCTCTTCTCTTTTTTGAATTTCTTGATTTTCTTATGTACAGTTTCTTGGTTGTACCCATTGGTTTTTTGTCATATGTATTATGTATGAGTACTCTTTGCTGTATTGAAAATCATTCATGGGTATGTTAATGAGTCTATGTGCTAAACTGTTAAGGACTGCATGTTTATGTGCTTTCTACTTTTGTCTGCATATCCTTTCAGTACATTCCAAATTTCAAATTATTGCTTATTCTTATGATCTTTAAGTCAAGGCAAAACAAAAAGAAGCATTGGAATTAGGCTCAGAGACCACTGGAGAAACATCAGGTACAATTAGATAGATAAATCAGTGGTTGCACAGTCACTGGAGAGATAAATGTGATACAGAAATGGAAATCAAATTACTGAAATTCATACGTGTACCTTTGGAGCTGGGAATATGGAAAATTTTTTTATAAAAAATATGAAGATAAGGTTATAAACTTTGAGATCTGAACACAGAACAAATTAATCCACAAGTTTATTAAAATGCTCACAAGAGCTAGACCAAGTCCATCCAACCATCAATGATCAAGCAGTCAACTCACAGTTGATGATGCAGGCAGTAGCCTGTGAAACATGTCCTATATAATTCAATGGTAAGTGGAGCATAAGAGTATTAAATTGACTCACCAGCTAATTAAGAATATATATAAGTTGCTTCACTGTATTAATTCAGACATAAATTTGTTTAAAATTATGAATAGGGATTTTTCGGTTGAAATGCTATTAAATCTTTAACTCAAAAGGTGGCTAGAATATTGGGGTATTGCCAGAGATTGTTTTATTAATTTGCAGAAATAAGGGAGTAATAGTTTATCATCATAATTAAAATAATTTCACATGCATTTGGCTGATTTTGCATGGTTACTGTATACAAATTTTATTTATTTTAAATCATTCCTTGAATTATACATATTTTCATTATTGCTTTTTAGAATCTAAAACATTCATGGCAGAGAAAAAGCTTGAATTTTCAAAAAGGCATAATTTTTCACAAATTTAAATTTTTTTTAAATACTAATACTTTCCATGCATACACAAGAAAGTTTGCAATGGGTAAATTTATACATAAAAATTATAAACTAATAAACACATTTTAAAATTATAATGATATTACCTTATATTGCATTTAAGAAATCAGGAATATTGATATGTTTTTAGTTGTGTCTTGAGCCCAAAGATGCATTATGTCTGCAGAATTGTCATTCTGTTGTCTTCTTTTGATTCAAACTGTTGTTCACTAGTGGAAGCATGGACCTCTGAAATTTGGGATAACTTGTGCTAACATGTTCTTGAAAACTCATGTATAATATTTTGAAGGAAGCTCATGTACGTCATGAGGTCTGTCTAACAGATTGCCAAAATAGTAACAACACCCATCAGGAAAGCTGGAATGCTAATGACCATATATCATATTTGGGCTTATCTTTTTAGAGGGAGAGGTGCATTGTCACTCTGCTAGGAACAATCTAAGCAAGCAGCCCCAAAACTTAACAAGCAATCTGAGAAGTTGCACCTCATGAGTATAAAAAAGAGAGATTTTTTTTATTTGTTTATTTCACATCTCAGTTCATCAGCATCCCATTCTATTTAGGGCATGAAACAGTCGACAAATTTTGCTCAGAGGCCTCTTCTTTCAGGCTTGAGGTTCTTTATCATGCCATAAATATACGACATAGACCCACGGCTTTGCTTTCCTTCCGAAGGAAGCCATACTTACCATTTTTATGCCCGAAAAAATCCATCGATCCTGGCCGGGTTCGAACCCGCGACCTTGGATTTAAAAGGCAAGTATGGTTACCACTACACCACCAGGACCGACAAAAAAGAGAGAGGTAGAAAGAAGAAGAAGATAAAGTTTCTTAGTTCTGTAAAAATAAAGACAATATATATTAACATTTTTAACAACATGATCAAATTTAATATTAAAAGCTTTAAAACAATTAAGTTGAAGATTTTTAAAGTAAAGTGTTATATCATTCATTAATGAGATTAACTGTCAGTAATAGTAACACTATATCTTCATTTATATGTTTAAAACACAGGAACATGTTTCAAGAGCATACACTCCCATCTTCATCTGTAGATTGACTAACGTCCTCTGGCAATGGTGTTAAACAGTCCAGTGGCAGGATCTCAAAGTCCATGACAATGTCTTTATTTTGTAGAATAAAAATGTTTTTCCAAGTCGCTAGCTCTGCTGCACTCTTGGTAGTCTTTAACAATCTGACTCCATTGTATTGTAATGCTTTTTAAACCAGAAATTTGCTAATATTGCTGATTTTTCCATTTTGTTTTTATTTAATATTTGTGAAATGGTCATTATTCAAATTTCTAAATTCCCCTTTGTTTTCCCTGTTATACCAGGTGTAACAATAAGGTATGGCCAAAATTTCAGGACACATTCCTGACATTTAGAAGAAGAAAATATGTTATATGGACTGAATCTGGAAATGCTTAATTTGCATATTAGAATTCATTTTCTACAACTCTTCATAGTATATTAATTATGGGAACCACACAGGAACAGGAACAGAGCATTCGGTATACCACATGAAACTTTTTCTTACATGAAATGTTCAAAATGCCCTTCACTATCATTGATACATGCATTAACCTACTGTTACATTGAATCCTGGATGCCCTGGTATGTCCCTGGAGAATTGCCTATTGTTTTGCAGCCTTCCACACAAATACCCTGTGCATCTTGTTCTGGGATTCGATAATCAAGAGCTTTCAAACGTTCCCACAAATAAAAGTCTAGTGAGTTTAGGTTCAGAGACCGTGGAGACCAGGCAATTTGTCCAGCTCTACCTCCATCTGTCACGAAATCTATTTATAAGCCGAAGGACATTAACACTGAAATGAGGAGGAGCTCTATTGTGCATGAAGTAGATGCTTGGTAAAGGATATCTTGTAGCAGAACAGGTAGAGAGTATTCTCCTAAGAAAGCATGGTAAGTTTATCTGTTGAACCTGCCTGAAGCCCTAACAAACAGTCACAAAAATGCCGGCCCAAACATTGACAAAAAATCATTGTTAATGTGATTCAATAATTGCATGACAATTCATGTCAGCCCAAACCTAGAGGGCATTTTGAACATTTCATGCAAGAAAGAGTTTAATGTGATATGCTGGTACGTTCTATTCATGCGCGGCCCATGATTAATGTACTATGAAGAGTTGTAGAAAAGGTGTTCTAACGTGGAAATGAAGCTTTTCCAGACCCATGTTCATATAACAAATTTTCTTCTATGAGTGAAGAATGTGTCCTGAAATTTTGGCCATACCTTATTGTTGAACCCGGTATATATAACACACACACATACATAATGTTCCTTACTTTGAATTTTTAAATTCCTCTTTGCTTTACCTATTATATTATATTATATTATATTATATATATATATATATATAAATTACAGTTGTTGCAATTAATTGCTAGATTCCAGACTTTTTGCAATTTGGCACTGCATTTTTTTTGAGATCTTAATACATTTTTTATGCTAAATTTATTCATATATAAACTTCTTGTATTTGATATTTTCATCCATTTTCATAAGGTGATGTGTTTCTGATGGCTTTAATTATCTTATATTTAGCAACTTTTTATAAGCTAATTCTTTATTGGTTCATTCTTAAGTGGTTGGTGATGGTAATTTATTGATATTCTTTTTTATATTCTCCTTTACCAAATGAGACATTTACCAATCTGTGTGTAAGGCTGTTTATAACTGCTTGTTGTTGCAGTTTGGAGTTGAAGCTATTATTTTTAATATAATAATATAATTATATGTATGCGTTGGTGTCCTATATATTTATTCCTAGCATTCCTAGGAATAAATTATTTAAATTGTTAAAGGACTGGCTACTAGCCACATATACTTATCCATATATTTGGGTTTAAAATTCTAATCCTTCTGAAAGGAAGTAAAGCCATGGCTCCCATTTCATAGATTTATGGCATGGAAATGAACCTAAAGCCTGAAAGAAGAACCTTTGAGCAAAATTTATTGGCTATTTCACACCCTGAATTGAATGGGATGCTAATGACCAGAGATGTTAAAAGTTAATTATCAATAGGTTAAACAGAAGACTTGGTAAGACTTACAGAACTTTGCATAAATCAAATTTTCTTTATTTTTAACAACAAATTCTTTCAGCAAATCTCTGGATTAGCAATGGGTAATCCACTCTCTCTCCTCCTAGCAGATTTACTCAGGAGTACCTTTAAACATAACACTACTAGAGTCTTTCCTTTGATTTTCGAGACCTGACACAGGTTCATATATGTCCCAGTTGGTAAAAGGAGATATAAAAAAGAATACCAGTATATCATCCGTAAAGCACTTTGGAATTCTGAATGGTACTGAACTGTACTGCTAATAATAATAATAATAATAATAATAATAATAATAATAATAATAATAATAATAATAATATCATATATACTAGTACCATTGTCCTACAGTCATGTAAACTATTTTTAATATACATAATATCAGGGGTATGGCCAAAGGTAGGCCAGATTTGCAATGATTACATCAAACAGTATTGAAAATTGAGTGTTTTATTTGAATCTGTTGTTTTTATATTATTATTATTATTATTATTATTATTATTGTTGTTGTTGTAATTGTTGTTCTGTTGTTGTTGAATATCATTAAATGAAGACCTTTGATAATATGATCGTGCTTTAAGAGCATCAAGGGTAACATTGTATTCAATGGATGGTTGGCACTTTCAGAATTCCAAATAGGTTATTGATATCTGGTTCACCAAGTATAATTAGTTTGGCTAAGCTCCTTCTTAAAAAAAAAAAAAAATTCATCTCCCACAATTTACTAATTCCAATATTAAAAATGTACAAATCAGAATAATGAAGTAAAATATTTTGGAGCGCATATTAATTACATAAGAAAAGATGAAATTAAGAATTTGCACATTCTTGCTTTGCAAGTTGCAGTTTATCAGTTCAAAGCAGACATTTCAAAACTAAGCATTGTATAGGTGCCATTTTTTGATTTGTGATGCATTTGCTCAAAGAAAGGTCAATGGAAGTGTCTCATGAAGCAATACAGCAGAAGTTGCCAACATACAAGAGGTAAAAGAAAAAATAAAATGAGAATTGTGAGAAAAAAAAATTGGAGCGGTAGTGAATTAAGGTTAAAAGCACTTAGAAAGGAATATTAATTAAATGGAAATAAAATTCATAGCTCCTAAGTTATAAAATTTTCTTTCAACAATATTTCTGTAATAATTTTACAATTCATGTATCTGAAATAGCTCTTAACCTAACATAATTACATTTTCATTACTGCAAAGCACTTTATCTATCTTAAATCTCTAGGGATTACATTAAAGATTTAATTGTAGTTTTATCAGTTTTTCACTTCCATGCACATGGAAAATCAATCCTGGTGGCAGATATAGCAGAGCAAATATGTTTCAACTACATTGGTCCCATCTGCAGCAGATATCATAAGTCACATGTGAATGGATAGTGTTTCTTTCTATTAGGTTGGTCATAAGTTCACAATATTTTGTATACATGCAAGTTCATGTGATCATTTATAATGCACTTGAAGTAGTATCGTGTGGTGGATGACGGTGGCGCGATTCTGCTGTTTTGTGTCTGCTCTTGCACGGTTGGAGGATTGAAGAGGAGTGATTGCAAATTAATCAGCCAGGAATCGTGGACTCCTTAATGGTTTTATTTGGTCGATGCTCTCTGTCGTGCTCCTCGATATGTGTCTGCCTGGACCACGAAGCTTACGTGCGGAAGAAAACTGATTTTTGTAAACTGATTAATTCACTGAGAACTAATGCCGAATGCTGAGGCGTCCACTTGTTGAATCATTGTCTCGACTAAGTGAAGACGCTAGAAGAATCTCAAACAAAAGTTGAACCAAGAACGCAAACTGGACTAAGAGTGCCAGCTATACTAAGAAGATTGAATGTGGCCGCGTGGGCCTGCATTGCCGCCGCATACGTATTGATGTGAAAGATACTGCCAATTGAATGCCTGCGGAGAACTGCCCCACTGTCAATGTGCACTAAGAATCGAAGTAAGACTGAGGACTGAGAATGACTGCCCAACTGCGGAAGATGTCCCTTTTTATATTAATTTTAAACCGTGGTGACTTGCCTTCCCCAGCTCACAAGGGGTTTTCAGCACTAAAGCCAGGGAAGCTGAGTTCTCAAAATCCTCGTCTCTTATAGGAGAGTTTAAGCTCACTTTTCGGCGCTACTCTTAACATTTGGAACGTAAACTCGTGCTATTAGCTGCCGAAGAATCTTACATTTAGATGACCGCTAATTTCATTGCGGTACTTTTTGGAATGTTTAACGGATCAACAGGTTTCCATGCAACTCGTAGACACAAAAGCACCACCGCTTATTGTTTCTTTTGTGAGTGGCAGACTTGGTCGCCCCAGGTAAACTGGTGTACCAATAGCAATCCTTACAAATATTTCTTCTTTCTGCATACAAAATTATTTTATAAATTGTCTTTCACAGCATATGTACGTTATTATCCACTAAATATTATTGTAAAATCATGTATCTATGTCCCGGTGGGGAGCAGGGTGTAAGAACGGTTTCACTTAATAGCTGATATTTCTTAATAATTTCTTTTTCTTAATTATTTAAAAATTGTTCCTTTTCTTGTTCAATATAAATGTTCCCTATTTAACTATATAATACTGCACCTTTAATAAAGTATATACTTTTTATTTATTCTGGTCTGTGAAAGTTATCTTTCTATCTGTCCCCTTTTACAGCATGTGGTATATATAATATATTACATACAGTAAATAATTATTATTTAGTACAAAAAACAAGAGAGCAATGTTAAATGTATTTCAGTTATTTTTCTCAGTCCTTTGTAAAGTTCATATTAAATTTTTTTGTGTTTTTGTATATTTTTGTTATTGTATTTTTTGCTTTGTTTAAACCATTGATGTATGCGTTGTCTCTGATTTCAGCTTCATGCAAAATATAAATCTAAACCAAATGATGTTGTATGTCATTTTTAGAACAAAATAAGAGTCTAAAAATTTTCTTACTAAATAGAATCCTCAATTTACCTTTTTTTTTTTTTTTTTTTGAGTAGTGTTTAACGCCCGTTTTTACTACTGAGGCACCACAGGCGGTGGACACTGATGATACATGAGATGAAATGATAAATTGGGAAAGGATATTTTTTTTTTTTTTTTAAGGAAGGAAGCGTTCCAGGCCTAAGTTTAGGTACCTCCCCGGCATTTGCCAGTTATGAAGACTGAGGAAAACCTGGAAAAAACCCCAGTCAGGGAGGACGGTCCTGGCGGGATTCGAACCGCAGACCTCCCGCTCACGAGTCCGTGCCTTAACGACCTCGGCCACCCGTGGCGGTCAATTTACCTTATGCATATGATTCACTTGGCAGATTTATGATATATTGTTACCCAGAGTTAGCTGTAAGATGTTTGTATAATATACTTATTCTGGCAATTTTATATGGAATTAATTCTAGGTATCATCCTCACTACAAATATTATATTAAGTTGGAAATGGAAAGCTTTAGTTTATTAGCATTACTTTGTAAATTATCATCGGATATGTAGACATTCAGTATGTCTATTGAAAAGTTTGCTACTGATTGTTATTCATTAGTCAAAAATTTCCACCAAATAATGATGGCTAATGATTTTTTTTTTTTTTAACATTTCACAAATTGAGGAAAATTATTCGTGTATACAACAAAAACAGTAGATCTGCATTCAGCCTTGTAGAATTCCATACTTAAATGATGAAAATATTTTAATACTAATGGCAATTGTACATTGCAGCTTTGGTATATACAATATTGGTAGTATTTCATAGCATTTTAGTTTCTTTGGTAGGACACTAGAGACACTATGCAAAGCTTGTAAATAAAAAATCAAATTTATGCAAGTCACTGTTTTGTGAATAAGCTATATCATTACCAAAGTATTTTTTTTGTTTTCCCATCTTGCCTATTCTCTATACCAAATTTTTATTTTGTTGCTTTAGGTATTTCATACTTATAATAACTGCTCCTGCTGAAAAGTGTTTGGATGATGGTTCACTGTATTCTTTGCATAATAACATGCTTCATTGGTTTTAATATGCATTAAACTCTTAGCACAACTTTTTATCATCTGCTGCTCTTATTCACGTATATTTTATTCATTCTTGCTTTACATTAAGGTAACCTACATATGAAGTTAAAAAAAATTAAAATATTTGTACCAAAATATCTTCCTTGCTTTTTGAATCCATTGCTATATTATTTATATATGTTTGTCTGTTCCAAAAACCTTTAACAAGTGGTTGTTTGAAATCTCTCTGTTGTAATGTTAACATCAAGTAATTCGTTGCCCTTGAACTCAACAATAAGGATGATAGTATCTGCAGAGAGCGCATTATTTGACCGCTGAAACATCTGATACAGTTCGTTTCAAATATTTGTAACAGTATGGCAATATTATGTAAGTGTTCAGTTATGAACTACGTGTTTAAAGCTGGGAAAATTCATTTTTGGTTGATTATACTATGCAAAGTATACCTGGCCGTGTTCAGTTAGCCCATTGCACGAAGAGACTGAGCACTACATTGGAAGCTGCAAAATGGTGTCAAGGGTGATGAAATTTATCTCGTGAGCTATGAATTGACAACGGATTTGTTGCTGTGCAAAACTATAACAGCTTGACTATAAGAAGAAAGCGAGAGAACCGCGCGATGATAAAACAAGATGTACTGAATATTCCAAAAGTCGACATTAGGAAAAGTGTATGAAATAGGCATGAAGAAAAAAGCAAAAGGAATTTAATACTACCTCACATATAATTTGCCTCATGGTTTAATGTAGATAAAATATAATAATTTACAGAAACCTGGCAATTATTATATGTTGGAAAAATACCTTCAAATATTAAATCTCAACAGACGTTTTAATAATTACAATTTTTAGATACTTGCAATTTAAAAACTGAGTTTGTAGGGATATAGGTAAATAAAGCGTCTTAAATATAGTCATTGGTTTTATAAGGGAGCACCATCAAGATGAAAGCCGGTCTCCTGGTGGTGTAGTGGTAACCATACTTGCCCTCTAAACCCAAGATCGCTGGTTCACATCCGGCCAGGACCGATGGATTTTTTCGGGCGTAAAAATCCTAAGTATGGCTTCATTCCGAAGGGAAGTAAAGCCGTGGGTCCCGTGCCGTGCATTTACAGCACGAAAAAGAACTTCAAGCCTGAAAGAAGAGGCCTCTGAGCAAAATTTGTCGGCCGTTTCATGCCCTTAATAGAATGGAACGCTGATGATCAGAGTTGTTAAAGAGCGTCCGTAA
This sequence comes from Metallyticus violacea, assembly GCA_030762175.1. Classification (NCBI taxonomy): domain Eukaryota; kingdom Metazoa; phylum Arthropoda; class Insecta; order Mantodea; family Metallyticidae; genus Metallyticus; species Metallyticus violacea. The sequence goes on from CM060832.1 coordinate 31,612,322, forward strand.
ATAAATCAAATCAACAATCAAGATGAAAGCATCACTGTTTTAAGGAGAGAGAGAGAGAGAGAGAGAGAGAGAGAGAGAGAGAGAGAGAGAGAGAAACATATTCAGTGGTTAAAACTGGCTGAAGATGGATTGCTGGAGAAGGAAGTGCTTAAAGCGAAAATTCCAAGGAAAGGAGGAATTTGAACAAGGCAAATTGTGGAACGTTACCTTATTTTAAATTGAAATTAACTTTTTCATATTATTTGGGCTACAATGATAAAACATTGCATTCAGCTTCATTATTCATTATCCAAAAGGATGGACTCTAATGAGTAAACTTTGTAAAAATAAATATATCGTGTAAAATGTTAATTATATCATGTTAAAAAGTCTGGTTTCCACATTTTATGATTGAGTTTCATTATTATAGTTTACTTTTTAGATTATTGTATTTTCCATTGAAAAATTTTCAGAGAATCTTGTTTAAATCTTTTGAAGTTATCTAATACTGAAAATACAATGAGGTTATTTGAGTTAGGGGTACCTGAGCGCGGCTGCTTATTGCAGCTGCTCCAATTGGAAAAAGGGAGATAGAGTGGCCACGTGTAAAATTAGTATTTTTATTTTTTCTGAAAGCATAAAATTTTACAGTATTTAAAAGCACTAACCTGTGTTTTAAAAAGTGTTGAAAATGATGCCCCTCAGTGGCAATATATTGCCGGCATCAGCGTAGGAAATTCCTTTATTTCATCTATCTTGTCTTATGTAAAAACACTGCGGTTTGGAAAACGTTTTTTGTCATTGAGAGATTCTGTCTCTCGTAACTTTTTTAACAAGTTGGCGAACAGTTTCTCTACCTGGAACAGGAGTGTTAGGATATTTTACTTGCAAATTCCGTAGTACTTTTCTGCAAGAATCTATTTTCAAATATGTAGCATACATGAAAATCGGCTCTTTAAGGCTATATTTAAGTAGTGGCATAACAAACGATAAACAATTTGCACACAATGAAAGCACCAAGTATCACACAAAGGTTGACAAGACCTCCCTCAAACCAACTACTAGCTCCTATGTGCATATGAATTATACAGTTCTGACTACTGGTTTCTCCCAAAATGCAACTGACTCTGTCGGCCGGTAACTCGAAAATCCCACGGTGTTTTCTTTCAAGTCCTAAGGAAAGTAGGCAGTATAAATACGTAGCAGGCAGCTATTGAGACATGTATCATTCAACCTGTAATTTTCCCCGAGTTCTCACCTCAAAGCATGTCTTCCAGAAAAAGCTGTTTGTTGTTCATATGCTCCTATCCCTTCTAAACAACGCGGTGCAAAAGGAACTACTGTTTTCATTGTGAAGTAATCTCTGTACATCGCCTCAGTGACTTAATCGGGCATTAGAAACATAAATATTTTCATTCAATTGTAAAGTATTTATAGGATGATTACATATTAGGTTAAAGTTAAGAAAACGTTTAATTTCATTATTACCAATGAGTCGCGAGTAAAGTTGCAATGAATCGCTCATACCTTGGTCAAAGGACAAACATAAATTTTGTACAAACCACCTAAAACTTTATTTAAAAAAAATAACAATATACTTTTCTTGAAAAATGAAAGGAATGGGATTTGAGCGGCTTTTGTATGTGCATGGTTTAACCTAATTCAAATTATAAAATTCAATATTTACATGAAACAGGTTGCTCTTGGCGAATGGGATAGCTTTTAGTAGTTCATGTGTACGTTCCTTGTAAAATCACAATGGCGAAAATTGTGCACTAAATTGTAAATCCTGCTCCTCTTGGCGCGACAGTCCAATATCGGGCCATGCCGATCGCGGCAACCGTGCGTCGTCTATTTCCGTCTTACATCATTGTTAGAGGGCAGTTTTGCAAGGGGTCTTGAACAGACACGGTTGGCCGAGAAGCACGGCCTCGTGAGCGGAAATCCTGGAGTTTGATTGCCGTCAGGACTGGCCTCCCTGACTTAAGGTTTTTTCTAGGTTTTCCTTAGTCCTCATAACTGGGAGGTATCTATCCTAAGCCTAAACCCACAATACTCCCTCCCTCCCTTCATATATATACACGATTTATTATTTTATCCCATGTGTCATCAGTGACGACCGTCTGTGGTGCTCCAGCAGTATATTAAATACTATTGAAAAAAGGAAGGATGTGATCATATTACCGACACTCCGCCGGTCGCCTATTACATGGCTTCCGAGATATAAGGACATCACCCATCAGGCAACTCCCCCATTGTCCCCACATTGAATGGACACCGTTACAGACTTTCGTATCTTAGAAACTTTCTTCTAAGCTTGTACCGGGGATCGAACCTTGGACCTCCTGGGTAGCAGCCAGCAACGTTAACCACTAAACTAAAGAAGCAATCAAATTTTATGCACAGGGTTTGGATTCTATTTCCAATAGGACTATTCATGCTGATGAATTTTTCCCTCACTCTGAAAAGGTAAATTTGCATGTAACAAGTGCCAATGGACTAAAAGCTTCTTTAGCCTTTGTTGCAAGGATGTGTCAGCTTATGGATGCTGCCAACAACATCACAATGTATGAAATTTGCTATCAATGCTTTTTATATAATAATAGTATAGATGCCATTCTTTTCCTTTTATGTCGTTAATCTTGGAACAATAGTAAAATTGATAATTTATTAGTCATATGTAAAGAATTATCGTTATGGAAGAACATTGTAAAGGGTTTCATATCAAAGGATTCCAAGGTATTTTAGTTCTGTATATTGTTATGGTGATGATATAAGGTTTTTGAGATTAGCTGATTGATGAAGTCCTTTCCTCTTTGCAGCAATGTTTTAAAAGAGGGGGGGAAAGGCTGAAAAAACCACTTTTGGCTGTATAACTCTTTAGAGTGAGTAATATCTAAAGAGAACAGTTTTTCACACAAGAGTTGTATTATGCTAATTTTCTACCATTAAGCATACATACTTTGCTTTATCTCTTTCGGCATCTTGTGTATAATTTATTTTGAAAAATAGCTTCACGCTTAATTTTAGTCAGAAGTATCGTAAACGGTTTTGTCAGATGTACATGTAAAACTGGACAGTATAGTGACTGGGGCTTGCTTGTTGTTGCAGTAGGCGGTGGGCTGGCGGTCGAGCGCGTTCCTTGGGAGAGTCCCCGGCCATGTCCCGTGTGCTACCGCATCTACAGCAACAACAGCAATCTCCGCCGTCACATGAAAACTCTTCACGGTCAGCACCCGCGCAAGAGGTTGCCACCGGGACGATCTACTCGATTCAAGTACTCTATTATGCCTCCCCATGCTGCAGCTGCCCATTGGAATGCCACTGACTCAGCAACTCGACCCCAATAGATTTCATTTCAGGCAGATACTTAAACCATTCTTTCCACTTTGGCCCTCCATGATCATAAAGCTTACTTGATCATTATTTTCATTGAACTTCTACTGTCTCAACATTCCATTCTCAAGAAGCATAACTGAACACCTTTCCTTTTGAAGGTAATCTGTTGCTCTTATTTTTCAATGCAGTGCACTGTCTCATTATTCTCCCCAAATTACCTCAGCCACCTGCTTTCCATTCCGGGCAAATACTTAGTGTTTCAACACCTTTGACAGTTCTCTTGTGGAGTTTTCTGAGTGTGATTTATGAATTAAATCTTCAGTTGTCTTATTCTTAAAGATCTGTGGATTGGAACATCATCTTTGCTAGTTCTTAAGATCTTTCCTCACATTGTGGCCAGTTAAACCAAGACTCTCGTGTATTTTTGGCATACTCTTAATATTTCACATTTGATTGTTTAGCAGTTTTCTCTTTGTGGGCATGGATCAACCTCAGATGAAGTTCTGGGTCTTGAACCCCACCTTTGATGGTTTTCTGGAGCATTTCTTTCAATCTGGCTTTTGTTAGTCCTGCACTTATTTTTTTTTCACAAAATTTACATTAGACTCCGAAGTATTTTTGCAGAACTTTCCTATCATTTTTGTTCATTAGATATCTTCTGTGCCTGGATGACTGACTTTTTAATAATTCTTCTATAGATCATTCCTGTATTTTCTTATCGTTGAAGGTACTTTTCCTCAATTGTTCTACAATATGCCACACTGGTCTTTTTTCTCATGAAATAAGTATGATATTAGCCTCCCTTTCTCATCAGCTTATATCCGTACCACAGTTCTCTAATTGTTCTCTTCTAACTCTTTATTGTACATAATATTAACCTTGAGTCTGCTAGAAAGCTTATTTTTCGTTTGCACTTTTAGAAATAAGGCAGTAGTAAAGGTACATAAGTCTCTGTACAGGTGATTCCAAAAAAATGTGATTATTTGTGCAAATACATAATTTATGGGTTATGATTGAAAGTCTGATTTCAGTATGTACTATTGTTACTTTTGGTCAGTATATCAATATTGCATTAGCCATTTGAAGCTACTTATCTGGCTGCTCATTCTGATTTCATTCTTTAACAGCACTTCCAGAAATTAACCACTATCAACTCTCTTCCTCCCTTCCAAATCAAGACATTCCTCATTCACTTGGTTCTTCTCTACTACAACTACATTTTGTCATATAAAATATCCTAACATTGTGTAAAATTAAAGTAATTTCTTTTTTTTTGTGCTATTTGTATCTAAAAATGTTTTAACTATTGGAAATTGTCTCAAAATAGTTTTATTTATTAATATAATGATTATGCAATGCCCATGAACTTGTCTTAACTGGCATTAAAATTGAGTACATTTGCAGCAAGGGACAGCAATATAGCCAACTTTTTAAGCACATGTCTTTCTTGTCAAATGGATGACATGGGAATGAAAGTAATGATCAAGCAATTGGAAGAATAAATAGCAGGGGCAATTGCAGAAAGCCTACTCAGACTTTGTTTTGCATTTCAAAAATTCCATTTATCATGCCTGGAAAGCAAGTAGCCTATCTGCTAAGCAAAGGTACCTCACATTGTACCCATTATTACCTCTATTTATTAGCTCTTAAAGTACCTGGGAACAGCTCATGTTTTATCTTTTCAATTGTGCTTAATTTCAATCATTAATGAAAATAAAGGACTGCAAAACTCTTAACATCTTTAGTTTTTACACTACCTAAACTAGCGCTTAAATTATGCATCAGCAGAGCTTAAAGTGTTTAATATGTGTACCTGAAAGATTAATTTATCCTGGCCAGTATGTACATCACAGAATTATTTTTTTCAATTTGAAAAATTTAAGAGGGAATTTTGTAAACTTTGTCATTTATTTCAGTGTATTTGTTCAATTTCAATATTGTGATGTAATGTCTGCTGTAAGTAATAAAAAATAAATAAAAGGTTTAATAAAGCATACTTTGTGTACACATAGAGTAATCTTACTTCAATTCTTTTTGGGGCATACAGCTTCAAGGTTAAAAAAATAATACGGCTGTTATAAATATAAATGCAACCCAATGACTACAATCAAAATTGCGGTTTTTTGCTTATAGGTGAGAGCAGAACTTTTTGTATCTGCAAATATTGCAGAGGAATATTTTAAAAGATTTTACTTACTGTTTTTGGAAGGAGGTACCTACTGAAATTGGCTGCCATCATGTTCATACATTTTGGCACCTCTTTAAAAAACTATCCATCATTTGCTATAGTTATTGAACAATGCTGACTATTTCCTGATGGATATTTTGTTTCACTTCTTCCAGAGCATATTGGTTGTCTTTTATATTGTATTTTTTAATTTATCCCAGATATTAAAGTTGCAAGAGGTTAGGTTGGGGGACTGAGAGGAGCAAAATCCTTATTAACAACAGTTATTCTGAAACAATCTTTAAATATCTCTCATCAAAAAGTTTACTGTATGAGCTGTGGCAGAGTCTTGTTGAAAAAAGCAAAATGAATCTCTTTGTCAGTTAATTCTCTAAAAAAGAAGGGAGCAAAATTGTATTCAATTCACATAATGCCAACTTTATTTTATATAGTTTTAACTTTCACAGAGCCATAAAACATGCATAATTATTGTGATAAATATCTTAAGATATTTTTGTGGGGAAATTCTCCAAATGATGACCGATGTCATCTACTGTTTCTTTAATGAGAGCCCTATGCTGCCTGTTAAATTTCTTAGACTGAATTCTACTGTGGCCTGAAATTTATTATAAAAATTATGGATTGTTGTATTGCCTAGAACTTATACACTCCAGAATCTTTCTTCAAATTGTCTTTGAACTTGATGAAGTGATTGAGTTAAGAACATGAATCATAAATAAATACCTATTATATATTTGAATGCATATGCTGAGTCATATTCACTTGACAATTAAATACAAAATACAAAAAAAGACTCATAATAATTGAACTGGACTCAGCCACAATCAGATCCACACTGACAGCCAGAAGCTAGTATAATCTGGTTTCAGTCAATTGCAGAAAATATCGTGCACCTGTTCAGTGGAAAAACAGTGCATTTTGGCTAATTGTTCATTGTTTCACTGTACATAATGTCAATAAGAAAAAAAAAAAAAGATAAATAATTCCCACAATGTCTTTTTGAAGCTTTAAAGCGTTAGAAATTCATTGGGCTAAGAAAAAATATAGTACATGGAATAAACACTAATATAAACATTTTATTTTTTCATACGTACTGAAAATAGAAAGACAAACTAAGGAAGAGTGTTGTATTTGCTTCTTACTATTAAAGAGGTGGTGTGTGAGTTGCAAATACTCATTATTGCTTAATACTAAGCAGATATGGCAGTTTCTGTTAGCATTGTCATTCCTTCTCAGGCTGATGCCTCTTTCTATTTCTTTAATTTTTACTAGCATGTAGCTGCTTATGTAACAGAGTAATTCATTGCATCTTTAATATTGTTATTAATATTTTGATAGTTTTTAACAATAACAACTATTAAGTTCATCCTCATTCTCAGTCTAGCATAGGTTCAAAAAGTAACATACGTAAAGTATGTAAAATCTGGAAAAGTCACATTGAAATGGTTTTCAAATCTAGAAATCTTTACATAACTTACAGCAAAAATCAACTTCCTGATGGTACTGCATGCTTCTCTGTGGATTTATAAAAGATCATGCTAAGAGCACACACATTCAAGAAAGCTCTATTTCATTTTTAAGAAACACGTTGGAACTTCTTCCATCAATCAATACAAAATGACCATGACCACCACTCCTGCATCCGCTTCCTACATCATAGCTCCACTCTCACCATCAGATATTGGCAGCAAAGCTTCATTCATAGTATCAAGTTGACATAACTTGTTGCTCTAAATATGTCAGCCATAGCATTGGATGAAATGTCAGATATTTGGCCATTAGATCATGGTCAAAAAGGCCGGAAAAGCATGTTAAAATGAAAGAAGTAATATCTTAGGCATACAGGATTCAGTAATAGATTAAGTCTTCAAATACTTAGCTTGAATGCTATATATGCTATAAAACTGTCATTCTCTTCTATTCCTGTGCTAATGGGTTTGTTATCAGGTAATTGTATGTAAAACATATAAACATTGTTTACTTTAGAGAAGGGGCCAGCTTAAAAACTTTTTTTTTTACTTAATTTCCTAGTTATGTGCAAAACTTAACAGAAATTGACAGCTGAATTTTTTTTTTTTTGAATGATTTATTTATGGACGCTCTTTAACAGCTCAGGTCATCAGCGTCCCATTCAACTCAGGGCGTGAAACGGCCGACAAATTTTGCTCAGAGGCCTCTCTTTCAGGCTTGAGGTTCTTTTTCGTGCCGTAAATGTACGACCGGACCCACGGCTTTACTTCCCTTCCGAAGGAAGCCATACTTAGGATTTTTACGCCCCGATAAAATCCATCGGTCCTGGCCGGGTTCGAAACCGCGATCTTGGGTTTAGGAGGCAAATTGACAGCTGATAAATGCAGAATGAAAGACATTAACTTATGGATAAGAAATACTAAAGCATTCCGACGTCACTATTTTGATCTGGTAAAAACCTAAAGTAGAATTCGAAACGGCACCTTCCTTGATGACATTTGATTGACAGAATTACTCAAGGGCGTAACTGTTTAATTGAATGCAGTTTTCGTTACTCTTCATCTTACAAGCAGTTCTTTTCGCACCTCTTCTGGGCTTACATGCATTGTCGTTGCATTGTTGATTAGTGAACCAAGATTCGAAATTTTGGGCTTGTAATTTTTAATTTATTGTTGCTCCAGACACAATAAAAGGCAATAAAGGGTTCTATCGAAATTCATTCACTGTCATGCAGAAAATCTACTTCAGCTCTAAAAGAAAGAAAATACTCTCTGTTGGAATGTGCAGAGTAATTGTAATATCTTTGACTTGTACAAAAGCTGACTTTAAACTCAAGAGTCACGGCAGGTCCAGTTCTTACTCTCTCACATTTCCATGCCGCTTGCCATTTGGCGTGGTGTTCTGCCATTCTCACTCAGTATCGAACGTCCATATTACTTTTTAAACAAATGTTTTGAATAAATACTTTTAGGTTAGTTGAGAAGCTATTTTTATTCATCACCTGCAACCCTGCCATCGCTAACTACAGTTCTTTGAAACTGAATTCTGCGCAAATAACACAATTCTGGAATATCGCACATTTTTTTGCTGAAATAAAACCTATGTTGCCCTTCCTAAAACTGTCGCAAAGTTAAAAAGAAATAACATTCAGGGTCTTAGCGCTCCTTTTTAAAAGTATATAGAATGTTAATATTTTTTCTAACAAACGAATTTTAGAGGGCAGAGTGTAACCGTTACTGCTGAAAGCATTGTCAACAACTCAGACGCCTTGCGGTCGCAAATGAAGAAAAAAGAATGAGAAGAGTGCATCAACTGCTCTGCAACACGATAATGCATACCCACACTCCGCTAACATGACGGTAACAACTATTCAGTAGTTTGGTTGGGAGGTGATTCCACATTCTCCATATGCTCCAGATCTTACGTCTTCAGGCTTCCACCTTTTTCGTTCTCAGTTCAACAATCTCCAAGGGAACTCCTTCATTAACGAAGATGCTTTACAAACTTAGCTTGATGACTTCTTTAGCTCCAAACCAGTAGCTTTCTTCAGACATGGAATCAAGACATTGCCCCAGCGTTGGGAGAGAGTCACATAATGGAGGAACCTTTTTTTTTTTTTCTCCTGTAAGCTATTCGTCCGGAATTAAAACTTTTATCACAGCCAAAAAAATCGCTACGAACTTTAGCATCAACCCAATGTTATTAATGAAAATACTACAACATACACAATATCTTGTGTAATTTAACTATCAACGTTAAAATCTGAAATTTAGGCCTCTTAGGCTATAACTTACAAGCAAAGTTTCCAGGTGAGAGCTGAGTGCGTTTTAGTATTTACTTAGTTATACTTGGGGGCTGCAACCACTGAGCCACTTTTGTGAGAAAAAACATCGGAGACCTTAGAATTTGACATACCTAATAATTCCACGCTGCACAAGAACCTTGGGACTCAGTGATTGCAGCCCCCAAGTATACTTGGTCACTTCTCAGCGTAATCCCCCTGGCGTAAACATTTTTCACAGCGTTATCGTGACGATTCCATGGCCGCTGCGAACTCTTTTAAGGAGTCTGTTTTGATCACTGAAAATCGCAACTGCAATAGCAGCCCTTCTGGAGAATGTGCAACCAGGGAGAGCGTCTTTCATTGTTAAAAAATCGCTAGGAGCAAGATCAGGTGAGTAGGGAACAAGAGAAATCACTTAATAGTTGTTTTCACGAAGAAATTCCTGCTTCATGTTCCCACCCATCTGGAGAACACTCCGCATTTTCAGACCTTCATGCAGGATTGTGCGCACGGATCCTACGGAAATGCCAAATTTGGAGGCGATATCTCCTCGCACAACTAAAATGTCTGACCGTCTGTTTCGAGGCCGAGATTGTTTCGGTTCGTTGTCGCACGACGTTCGTCCTTCTTTGAATTGTCGCACCCAAGAACGCACATGACACCGTCATTATATGTTTCACTCAACTGGCGATGAATTTCTATGGGTGTCACATCACGCAAGTGGATAAAACGAATGTCTACTCACTGTTCTTATAATTCTTTTAAGTATCAAAATCACTGCTCGCTCTAGCTGCAGCCACTAGGATTCTGTGCACCGTATATTGCTGCCATTTCTGTCACGCATTATAGTGAGTGCCAGCATATAAACCTCGTGTTTCTACCTGCTTCTAAACCGAAGAAGAAGACGAAGACACCTTAGCACTTGAACGCACCTCATATGGCGTTCGTTCACTATTATACAACACTGGTTCATATCTTGCATTGTACGTCTAATTCCCCCCTCCCCCTTTACTTTGTATTTCACTGAGTGTGTGATTTATATTCCTGAACAACGTATAATTATGTGAAAGTTATAAATAAATTGGCTGTAAAACAGCAGAATATCTCGTTGAGTTCCGCTGTTAAATATGGACTACAAAACAAACTCCTAGTGCTTATATTTTTCAGTACTTCACTGTCTCCAAATGAAGGCTGACTTTATTCGGTCTGAGGTCTTTGAATTCATTTGAATGTTTCTACGAATCACAACTGTTACTCGGTATACTCTAACAATGTATTCAAATGATAAGTATGTGGAAATATTGTTAATTTAGGGAGAAGCAAGGCGTAATGTATTGGAAGTAAGATCCTTGTATGAAGAAAGATTTCCAGAAAGGAGACTACCGAACATTTCTGTATCTTTTCGTTTTCAGATCTACGCGATCGTTTTAAGCTTTCTGCAGTTTCGTTGCATTCGGCAACATTAAATAAATTCAATTCAGTTCAGCTCAGTTTATATCTCTAGTTATATCATATGATGGTGAATACAGTAAAAAGAAAATACATAATATTGCGCTTAACAATCACAAAATTCATCTCTTATGAATATAGTTATTTTAAAATAATTTTAAGACTTTAATATACAGCCCCAAATTCAATTTCTAGTGTTGTTAAACTACTGCTAGATTTGTTTTGTTTTTGTTTTATGCAGTCTCTTTCTAGGAATATTAGTATATTTGCATGTCCATGTATTGTGCTGGCAATATTGTTTCCTCAATAAATAATTTTCATTAATATATTCAATAAAAATAATAATAATATACATTCGTAGATGGTAAAGTCATGCTTTTAAATTGTTTAAAAAGTGGTTTACAATATGCTTTTTTTATGCAAACCAGACACACTAATCGTCTTCTTTTGTAATATAGATAAGTGTTTAAGTTTTTTTTTTTGTGCAGTTGCCTCAGAGCCCGACCCCATACATTAAATGATAAATAAATAATGAGTAGTATACATACATTAAAACGTTTTGAGGTACGATAAGTTTTAGTCGACGGAAAAAAAAAACATTTTGGACAATTACAATATTTGGAGTAATTCATCAATACAAATTTCAAGTCAAATGACTATCAAGTGTAACACCAAGCAAGTTAGCACTTGTAATATTTCGGGTACCTAATTTAATAATGGCATTACTAGTTTTACCTTATTAATAAAAAATTGTAATCAAACCAGATCGTTATAGTTTCAATAGTATCTTAATATTCTTGTATACATTTTCATTACTGTCATCTGTAATAATAAATGTAGTGTAATTGGTAAACAAAGTACAGTGAGCTTTATAAATACATTTTGATTATTGATATTACAAATGAAAAAGGATCCAACTCCTTTTCCTTAGTCCTGGCGAGGCACAGAAATGAAAAAGTATATTATAAGAAATATAATTACAGAAGAAAGAGTTGCCTGGCAAAATGGGCTATATTTACACAAAATATTGTAATCTGCGAGTTACATAGATACGGAATTATCCTGTATATATTTATGTATACGCTGCTAAAACATAAAAATACGTATACATATATAAAATAATAATAATAATAATAATAATAATAATAATAATAATAATAATAATAATAATAATAATAAATAATTTTGAAACAATGTAGCTAAAACAACAAGAACGAGAGAAGCAGATATTGAAACAATCTTAAACAGTAACACAAATATCGCAATATTTCGAGCAACTTGTTTTTTTTTCAAATGCAGAGGATAATTGAATATAAGAAAGTAAATATTGAATCTCGAAGGCAAAGTAATGCATGGAAACACAAAACAAGAACATGGGAAAAAAGGGAGGGAGGGAATAATTAAGAGATATATATTAGTAATTAAAAATAAATAAGTAGAAAGGAGAATACTCACAAATAGGATTTAAACCCAGAGGTGTACGCACTTAATGAAAAATATAGGTGCTATATCTCTATCTCTGAGGAATATGGAGTCAGTAATGCATCAATAAGTGTTAAGTTCAATGCATTATAAAAATCCTTAAAATGGGACAGGACATTTTGGGCAACCGGCAGGGAGACTTCTTTTTAGCATAATAAATACGGAGCGAAACGACAGTAGAATTTAACCCAATATAAAGTGCTTTGGAAAGCTTGCAGGATAACGTATACCTATACGACACTTTTAGAAGCATAGTTAGCAAATAAAGTAATCTTTATTTCTACGGATAAATTGGGACTGTAGAACGAACGATATGGGATAATTAGCGCACTGGTTTTCCATTTAGGAAGTTGGCAAGTTGGAAGTTACTATATGAATGTATAAGTTAAATATATATAAATATGTATAAATTATATATAAATGAAAAACAAATTAACTCTTTGAACAATGTAACTAGAATAACAAGAACCAAGGAAGCAGAATATGATAAAACACTTATACAGTAAAACAAATATCGCAATATTTCGAACATTTTGTGTTCTTCAAACGCAGAAGACATTTCAGAAACGTTTTTATAAATAAAAATACAATTCACACTACAAAATGCCAACTTAATATCCACCATTAAAAACACAACCTCCAAAATCGACAAATCCTTGCCATCTTTTCGGCAAACCATCAATTGCACTCGTCTTGGGAAGAGCTGATACGTTGATTCTTCTGACTTAAAGTGTTGGTATCTAGTTAAGAATGCGGTGCACGATTAATGCACACATTTCAGCTATGACAGTGCGTGAAATCAGCTTTGGATCTTAAGAATAACTTGTAGTCGCTCCATCGCTATTGAGTTGTGGCACCTTCTTGTTCTGCAACATAAGTAGCGTGTACTCCTACTTCTTTATACTTTTGAAGGCGATTCACTCAACAGCGAACCTTTACATACGATGGAGATGAATGTTCAATCATCTTCATTGTAATTCTTGGTATGTGTCCTTGTGCGTGCCTATGTTTCGATCATCGTTCGAGGACTGAGCCGTCATTAGTTTGCTCTAAAGTATTGAAAAGAAGCTACTTTTATTTTTGGATTTAAATGTACATTTTATTGAAATTGAAATTTATTGAAATGTTAAGAAAAATACAAACTACAAGAGGTCTTCACCTATACGCCCCAGGCCATTTTAGGTATACGCCCTCAAAATTACTACAATGTTAGAACAATAATGATTTTATACCAACCCTTTATCTAAATTCTAAATAATTAAACAAAATACAACATTTTACCTAAATTGCGTCAGTTCCCAGTGCCCGATTCATCAGCTACATTTTATTATACAGCACACTTGACTAAACATTTTTGTTTTCTTGCTACAGATGTACTTATACCTTATGTTACGTAGTATGCTAGGTAAACAATTTTGTTTTTCAATAAAACTAGAAATGCTGTTTGGAGATATTAAGATGTGCGGCTAGCGGGACTCTGACGTGTGCGGCGTGCTGGATGCCTAATTTATGGAACGGCTTACCCCACGCGGATGAGCCAAATTTATGGAGTAGTTTCTTGGTTAGTTATGAGCTTGGTCGATGTTATCATCCATGCTCCAGTGACGACAGTTTCTCAGGGTGATTTCGCTCTTTCGTTGAGTGGGGCTCAACAGGACTGGGAGGAAAATTTGAAGGTGTGAACGAACGCTCGATGCGACATAATATGTTTACGTAGTTTATTACGTCCAAGTATTACGTCGTCCTTTGGTGTTCTTGCGTTTGGTAGGCTGGGCTATTTTGATCGCTAGTATAAATTTAGTTGCCGCGTGTAACACCTTTATACGAGTACTACGACCTGTTTGACTGAACCGTACTGAAATGAACTGCGCAATTTAAGATGAGTAGAATGCACATCGCGAATTTCTTAAACTGAACTTATTTTGCCTCTAAGAGCTGAGTGCAAACTGCCTACACGGCCTTCCGAACTAGACGACTGCAAAATGACTAAGTGCCGACTAATGAAAAGCAAGAACAGGGAACTGAGTGATGTGCCAATATTGAAATGCAGGAACTGGAAATTGAAAACTGCCTGCCCCAGTGGGGTGACTGCCTCCTTATATATTAAATTCGAATAGAAATTCGTTAGTTAGGAGACGCTGAAAAAGGACGCGTATCTTCGCGCCTTTCCCAAAATTTCGAATAAATGCTTTTTATTGGATGGTTCATTTTTACTACATCAAGCTTCATTCGCTATATTTGAACGTGTGCAAGACGGACCTGATCATTGGATCCCTTTAAATATTTAATGGACCATCAGCCGGTAGGGGCCAGTGCCCCTTTTCCCTGTACGATTTAAAAGTCCTTCGCTACACTTGTTTTCCTTGCGAGAGAAGGGCTGTCCCTTTAACTCGAACGAGGCCAAGCACATTGTCATAAAGTCTTTGAAAAAGTTTTGACTCTTGTTATGATCCCAGCTGCTTCAATCGAAAAGACACCAAAGAAAGTTTCTCATGTTATAGTTACAACTTATGAACAAATATGATTAATATTTATATTATTAATTACAATGCCAAAGTACGATATAAGGCTACGAAAAATATGCATAACACACATATTTTCTTGGGGTGGGTTCGGAGGAACAGTTTCGTGCTACCTTCAAATTCATAGTAAAATAAAACAGTTCATTCTCTGAAGTATAAGTTGTTTGACCTTGTTGCATAGAGTAGTGCTAACATAAAAATTAGATACATTAATGGGGAAAGTGCTAATATTCATCCTGTTCTTCATCATACCTAAAACTTCTGAACTGTAGGTCTTGGGCTTGCAGCTGATGATAGGCCTTGTTTACACAGACTACTCATTAACCCTGAAAATTGTTGAGTAATTTTTTTATGAAAGCTACCAACTGTCATAACGTAAATTCTTTGAAATGAATCAAATGTATTTCATAATCATAAAGTAATAGTGTCCTCTTGTCAGCCTTTCTCACTTTTCAGCGACTGGCCAATTCCAATCGCTAGGCTCCCCAATCCCGCTCCTTTTACAGCTCAAGTTCCTTCGTTGCTCTTATCGCGCTCTTCTCCAAGAACTTTGTAACATTCCTGTGTTTCTCGGCATATTCTATCACTCATCCTGTTTTAAGAATATTCGATTTTCTATTGGCGTTTTATATCATAAGTTCATTAAAACTGTTAGAAATAAAAAGATTTCATAACAAGTTTAGGAATTAAAAATAAGAAAATAAAAATTGAAACATTTGAAAAACTTCTCCTAAAGGTTACGTGTGGTTTCATTTTTGGAAGCAAAGGTTGGACTGAAGTGTGAATCTGAGCGAATGGGTTTCAGTCTTCATGAAATGTTTGTTATGAATTGCATGAAACCATACGCAGTGTGAATTGAATGCACCCAGTCATACTTCACCTATTATGGATTATTTGCTATAAGTTTTCTTGTCAAGTCACTATATATCCTTTCCATTGGGGATAATTAATAGGATGTTTGTTCACAAAGAAAGCTGTGCTTTTTCTGAAATATTTTAATGTCCCAGCTTTTGAATTTCAATTTAAGATTAGTAAGCACGTCCCTAGGGGCGTCACGAGGATTGCACCATCTCTGTATTTTTTATTGTTGCGTCCCTAGGGACGGAGGTACGAGCTGGTGGCGGCCGGGCGAGGCACGGAAAATCGACGACAGGCGATTGGTCAGTGCATCGACCTGGGTTTGGGCCGGACTCCGGAAATAGGATATCGTCAAACGGATTGGTGAGTTCTTATCTGGTGGAGGGTCATTTATATCTAGTTTTCGTTTCAACGTTCCATCAATCTCTCGCATGAAACTTTTTTTTTTAATTTGCTTGCAAAAGTAGAACCTGCAGTAATCTCCGGAGATACTATGGCATATTTTGGGTTTTTGGTGATGGTTTACCGGTTTTATTATAACATAGACACCCTAGTATCACTGTCATGCAGTTTTTTTGAAAAAGTATGTGAATGCTTTCCAAAGTGGACACCTAACACATTCTGTACAGAAAAGATAATGCAAAATTGTTGATTTATGGTGTAAGGAGTAAGAATCAGTTAACTTAGAAGTTGCATAAGCTGCAGCAGAAAATAACAAAATGACTGCAGTATCATAACATTAGCTCACATTGGAATTAATTCCCCTGGTGTTGAAGTTATAAGCATGTTCATATATTCTATGGGCAGCAGGTTTTGAGTGCTTCTCTCTTTGGCGTGCCAGTTTAAAAATTGTGTTCAGGACTATTCAAAGAGTCGGACTTTTGATGCATGGATTCATACCGCAACCGCATTCTGAAGTAAATTTGATTCTCTGTAATTCGAATTTTCGATAGGGAACAAAATAGGCCATAAGATCTAATACTAGGATAGCTTTGAGCAAGTGAGGCAAATCATGATTCTTATTATTATCTGGAGGATAAAGCAAGCTAACTTCTGCTACTTGTAACAGGTGTGTCTCGGGGAGGGGGTGTCTGTGACGGAAGAGCAGCTAAGTTCCGTCAACTGGGCTGACTACCGGAAGCTGACGCGTGGTTTGGCCGCCATCCTGTTTAGTCCAACAGAGTTAGCCACGCGCTCCGTCACGGGTCAGCGCTGGAGTCGTGCAGGGCTTGCAGGAAGTCCCTGCCGGCCGATCAAGCCCGCTCTAGATCGTGCCAAGGTCCAGGCCATCATCAGTAAGTCTACCATCTTGTGATCAGATATTTTCCTCTGCTCTGGCATCAGTATTCGTGATAACAAGCTAGAATAGCTAATATGTGCCCATCCTATAGCTGCTGTTTTACAGTGAAGCTATTGGGGAAAGTATATGTCATCTTGAAAGTGTAGTTAAATGATGTCATATTGTTACTTTTTACCGCTGATAATATATATACATATATACTTCGTTGACTATGTTGGTGCTTGACCATGATTAGTTTTCCATGCAGCATTTGCTGGAGGGAATTATTCTGTAGAATGTATAAAATACATTTTTAGGGAAGAATCACCCTTGAAATAACTTTCGCAAGACTTGTTCTCCTTAGTAATTTCTCAGAGACCCATGTTTAAATTAAAGAAAATGAAAAGAAGTTTTTTTTTTGGGGGGGGGGCTTCATATATATACTGGATCTAATTAAATTAACTCAGAATATACGCTTGGAAAGGACTTACATTTTAACGTTGTACTTAGGACTGGAAGAAGTTTAATTACCATTATATATTCTCAAATTTCTCATGAATTTACCAAAAATTAAAATATACTGAGTGATCAAATTTATTTAAATTTTAAGGCAACTTAGTTTGAAAGGATGACTTAATATTGCTGGTCAGCGCACCTTGTTTTGGAGTGGTGAAAGAGTACCGGCTTCGAGAGTGCGATACTATGAATCCTATCGAATCGTAAGAACACGACCGTATTTTGTAAACAAACTGACTTAGCTACTATGTCGTGTACTGTTCAGTCTAATTGTTCATTGACAGCGAAATGGAAATCATAGTTTTTCATGATTCAGAGCTATTTCAGATTTGGAAGACACTTCAAGAAGTGCACCTTTACGATGGTGGGCACTGTGTAAATGAATTTCTCTTTCTTACCTATACTTTCTACACGTTCCTAGAAAACCTTTTTAAGAAAAGTTAAGATGCCAATTCATTTGTTGCTATCGTTGTTCGATATACCAAGTTCTTTCTTTATAATTAATTAATTGTTCCCTTTTCTTCTGATAAGCAGGTACATTGCCTTCTTTTAGGTGACTGGCTCAGTTAAGAGGATGGGCGCTACAAACTTACTGATGATAACGTGGACTGAGTACAAGAAATTATAATAGGGAAGCCACGAACGTGATTTCGCCAGGTTAGGAGAGAGACATACGCCAATAAGGAAACTTACGAAGCTAATATACCCCTACAAAATAACATGACTACATGAGTTAAGAGATCCAGATTTGCCGGCCCGCACAAATTTTTATACCCATGCCATAAGGTTAAGTACAACTTAACGATAACCTTTCTTTTCCCCTGTCTGAGGTGCACTCCTGCCCTTCACAGCGAGTTCTCAGAGGCTTGACGTTACCCGCCGGGCTGCAGTTGCTGGTGCTAAGTGTACAAGTTCCCGAGAGGCTAGCCAGAAGTGAACGACAGCGGAGAGAGCCGAAGGTAGTGACGGGAACGGCTATTAGCTAGATAATTACGTTACAAGATTAACGGTGAAATAGTGTATACGGTTAGAGCATCAGGCTACACTTGTGATGGTAGAATAGTGGGTTCGAATTTTACCATCTCATGCTTTTTTTTTCCAGCTGGAGTTAAAGAAGATTTACCACAATTACAATGATTTACTCACTGAATTAGTTGTGAACTGGAATTAGAGCAGTTTGCCACAAATACAATGATTTACTAGCTAAACCACTGGATCCATCGGTTTCTAGGATTTGCCCGAAGTTAGCCGATATGTTAGGTTAGTGTGTGTATATGTGAATTAGTTGCGAATTGGAATAAGAGTACATTTCTCATTGTTACAATATTTCACCCGCTTAATAATACCCTCATTACAGTGATATACTGTTCCTATCCATATATGTTCAGAGTTTTCGGCCATTACAATATTTCACCTGCCTAATAATGCCCTCATTACAGTGATGTACCTGTTCCTATAAATTTTTAAACAGTAAAATGCATGTAGATAAGCTCTGCTCTCTTTGTTGTTGCTAGCTTCTGGCTAGCAACTTGGGCACTTAGCACCAGCATCAGCTGCAGCAATTTAGTGTTTTCAGCCTTGTGTAACATCAAGTTTCTCAGAGTTAGATTAATCAGTGACTGATTATATTGATAGAAATTTGCACTGCAATAATGATGTCTTCATTTCAAATGACTCGTGATAAAATCAGAATTAATTTGATCACCCACTATAGTGTTAACCTGCAAATGCTATGGGAGAAGGAACTTCTGAATGTTCATATTTTAACAAAGTAGATGCCTGAAATTCAGTCAAAGCCCTTAGAACCTTCCATAGGCATTTCATCTTTGTAATGTAGACTTGAAGGAAACTGATATTATTATTGTTTATACACCCAGTAGTTCAGGCATTTGTTGTAGAGATGTGTGTCACTGAGCAGCACACCTATACAAACATAGTATACATGAAAGTATTCTTTTGTGGAAATGTGGGAATGACAAAAGGTAATGAGATGTTGCAGTTTAAATTGAAACATATTAGTTTTGTTACATAAGGCGCCTAATGTTAAAATCTTGGTAGGATAAATAACAGGGTGCAATATTTAGGTGAATCTCACCCATAGAAACAGAAGGTTTATGTTCAAAGCTCAGACTTTTCTTTGAACATCCATTTAAGAAGTTTCTGATGTTGGTTAAGCAGTGACACATTCTTTTGCTGAACTTTTGCAGCTCTAACCTATAGAAGCTGTTTCAAAAAGTGCAACAAAGTGAAGAGCTGTTGAGAAGCTTCTCTAACCTTTCGTTTGAGCGTGCCTTTTATATTCTTCCACTTGAATCACTGATGCCAGAGCAAAAATGTTTATTTCCATAGGTGATACTTGAAGATATTAATTGCCGTTTGAACAGTGTTGAGTATTTTGGATGCTCCTTGATTGCGAGCATAAATGTTGCAGATCACGTCACCAGCAGGTTCCCTTACGTTGGTGTCACCAAGGTGAAGCAAGTACTGGCCTACAAGTGCAAGGAGAGTGCCTCAGCTTTCAAGGTCAAAGCCATGTATGGTCACCACTGGTTAGTATCATCTCTTCTTAGTTATATGCTACATCCGTTTCTGTGTTGTTAAATTCAATAGAAGCCATTATCATTCAAGTTTAAAGCAAGCATTATATTTCAGTTTGTGGATATGTAAAGAATGTTGTCTTAGAATTAAATGATAATATCAGCTGAGAGTTCTTGTGTAGGGTTCTTAGGTTAAATATTGCTATTTTAGTCCTTGCAATATTAAAGAGAGCAGCTTGATATTATTTCTCAGAGAGGTAGATTTCCCATATTAGAGGCACTTCATAATTCATTTTCCCTTGGCAGGTAAAAGGAGGTGCAATATAGAATCTGTCATCCATGTATTAGAGTCAAAGGATTGTTGTTGAATTGGGAATAAATTAGCTTAAGAAAATGCATCCTAGCAGTTAAATAAATTGAACAAGCATTTGCAAAGTTATTATTAAATCTTTTAGTTGAAATAAAGTTGTGTAAATGATTGTTATAAAGAATTACTTGTACTTTCTAGACCTTTGTTCAAGAAATTTGCTTCTTCTGTTCTTCAACCTTCTCCTTCCCCTTTCTCTCATATACTTTAAAATTTCTTGTGCCAGTTGTAAAGTGGAAGAATCTGTTCATTTTGCCATACATTTCTGTAGAATAGAGGTGGAGTCTTACCATCAATATTAAAAATTTTATAATTAAATGCTATTTCTCACTTAATGGTCATCTACAGAATAGTCCAATGAGCTATGAACAAATTTGTGCTGTTTTGCTTACAGTTAAGAGTGGCACCCGTTATCTCTGATATAGTAGAGTGGCACACACAGCTATACAACATTTTCCTGAACTATTTTAAAAGGTTTTACTTACCAATTATAAAAGGAGGCCATGGTGCATACATTTTTAGCACCTCCTTAAAAATAAACTTTCCATCATTTCCTTTAGTTCACATTGAGTAATTTTCTGGCAAATATTTTGTTTCATTTCTTCCAGAGTATGTGTTTTTTTAGTTTGTCCCAGAGATAAAAACTGCAAAGGGGGACTTGGGGGGGGGGGGCCACAAGTCCTTACTAATAACTAATCTGTCATTCTGAAATACTCTTTCTATTTCTTTCATATTCACTGTATGAGATGTGGCAGAATCTTTTTGAAAAAAGGCCAAAAAGAAAATCAGCAGTTGGTCATTTCTCTGAATAAAATTGGACAAACTTTTATGGGGGCATCAACTTTTGCCTTGGAAAAAAAAAATTAATTAACTATCTGTAATTATTTGTAACTATTTCTCTGCTCATAGCACACCATACACCAATTTTTTCATCAAGTAGGGGCACTTTATGAATGATATCAGGTTTCTCAGTGTTCCAGCAAAGATTATCTTGCATACACACGTAACCATGAAGATGGAACTAGGCTCTGCCCAAGAAAAATATTTAATATGGGTCTATTTCTCCATTCTATGTATTGTTCAGACTCCACTGACAAAATGTGCATCTATGTATGACATTACTTGGTTAAAGAGCATGTGCCACAGTTATTTTACATGCTTTTAATTTTAACAATTTAGAGCACTTTGCACAGAGCCTAAGAAATGCCTGTTTGTTGTGGAACATGTCTTAAATGATATTTTGGGAGAATTCTCCAAATAATGACCAATGTCATCTAATGTTTCTTCAGTAAGAACTCTGTTTGTTAGGTTTCTTAGACTGAGTACTATCTGTGGTCTGAACTTTATTATAAAGATTATAGATTGTTGTATGACTTGGATTCAAAATATGTTTGAATTTCATAAGCTGACTGAGTTTAACACATATGAATCCTAAATAAATACATGTAATGTAGTAGAAAACATATACTGAGCCATGATTACTTTTGTAATTAAATACAGAACAAAACATACCTGACCAGAACTGAAATGAACTCAGCCACTACCAGATCCACAATAACAGCCAGAAGCTAGCATGATTATGTTCCAGTCATTGCCTCAGTGAAAAAACACTTCAAGTTGATTCAAATTCATTGGATCACTCTGTAGTCTTACATGTCCAATTTACGCTTCAGGAGGCAGGTATTACTACTGTATTCATTTTTTTTTATCACTGTCCCTGTGGATAAGGATATCACCTCATCTTGATCAGCAAGTAGTAAAGATCTAATGCTGTCTATTTGCAGTGAAATATCTTCATATGGAATAGTAAGAATCCTTCTATACTATTGTTTTTTTTCTGTTAAATTTACACTTAAAGAAGAAATGAGGAAGAAAAGGATATAGGGAGAATACTACTATAGGTGCATAAGTTTTAAAAAATCTTGATCTGCACAGGCACAAGAAGTTTCTTTGCTTTCTCTGCCAGTAACATGGGTCCTAAGCAGGCAGTTGTTGATTTCATGTTTAATTTATATGCAAAGCGTCTCTTTTATATAGAAAATTTTCTTGAAAGCAACTGGCTAAATCCCATTCTTTCATTAATTTTTTGGAATCAATAAATTTGATGTACACTGAAGTCTATTTAATGAACTCCATTCAAGATTCAGCACATTTTCAAATCATTGAATCTTCTAAGTAAAGTTGTAGAAATGACTATTAATATTTATTCCAGGTCTTTCATGGTTTTGTTGCCCTATCATGGCAGCTGATGAGTTGGCAGTCAGAGTGGTAACTCCTGGTGAATTGAATATTGAATATAATATCAACAAAACTGAGGTTCTCATAACGACAACAATTACAATAAAAATAAACATTTAACTTATATCAGGATATGTTGGAAATGTTATCCTGCTATGTACACACACATTTCTAGCATCTTCCAACATCTCTTGTTATAAGATATATATGCATATTTTCATTATAATTGTAGTTGTAATTGCAAGAGCTTGAATCAATAGTGTAGATGTTGCATTAACTGTACTGAAAGTTACCATTTTTGACTGCCAACCTGCCAGCTGCCATGAAGTGAATGACAGAACAATGAAAGATCCAGTAGTGCAACTCTTTCTGAATCCACATGCAGCATTTTGTAGCTCATGTTATTAGGCCATGGCATTTACTAAGAGAACTGCTGTTCTTCTTAAAGCAGTTTATTCTTTGGAAGCTTTGTTTCAATTGCTTTAAATTTTGCA
Organism: Metallyticus violacea; assembly: GCA_030762175.1. Taxonomy (NCBI): domain Eukaryota; kingdom Metazoa; phylum Arthropoda; class Insecta; order Mantodea; family Metallyticidae; genus Metallyticus; species Metallyticus violacea. The sequence goes on from CM060832.1 coordinate 31,635,324, forward strand.
TTTCATTAATTAATAAACAGAAATGTTTTAGGGAGTTTGTTGTTTAGGAAGAGTTTCAACAGGGAAGTTGTTTTAAATTGTGATATATGGTTGGATTTTTGGCATTATCTTTTTTATATTCCGCACATGTTTCAAATGCAAGTGAAGTTATGTCCAAAATCCAACCATATATCATAATTGAAAATAACTTCATAAATAACAGACTCATAACCTACAATTTAAATTTTTTATTAAATGTATAAAATATACTTTTTTTGTTACAATTTAATGTCCCTTATAACAATGAAGATCTAAGGAGACGATGCATGAATGTTTAATGAAATGAGTGCATAAATAATCTGGAGTCCACAAAGCTTAGTTACCTAGCATTTAACTTTTCAGAGTAAGGAAAAACTTTGGAAAAAACCTTATCCAGGCAACTGACCTCATGGGATTTGAACTTGGCACCTCCAGAATTGCAGGCAAACACACTGGCCCTTTGCCCTTGGAGGAGATATACATAGGCTTATAGGTATTTTCCATTCCAAAGAGTGACATGGCCAAATTTTTAGTTATACATTATTTTCATTTGATAGAGGGGAGGAAAAAAAACTTAAGTCAAGGATATTTTGGTATTTCTGTAACTAACATTTACAAAATGAAAATGGTTATGCAGTAGGTTTATACAGGTTTATACAGACAAAGTGTACTCAAATATCTATCATACTGTATAATTTTGCATAAGCAGGTGTTTAAACAATGAAAACAGATAATACAGATAAGGAACTGAAAACCAATCCCATTCCTCCAAATTTCAATAAGCACAAATTGAAATTGAAGTTTATTGATATACTAAGAACAATACAAAAAAGTACAAATACAAACTACCAGGGGACCTCCACCTATCTGGCCGAGGCCATGTTAGGATGTGCCCCCTCACAATTACAAAATATATATATATATATATATATATATATATATATATATATATATATATATATATATAAAACCAATAATTAGTTTTATTGTATCACCTTTATCCAAGTTCTAATATAATTGAACAAATACAATATTTCTCCCTTGATTGCATCAGTTCCCAGTCCCCAGTTCATCAGCAGCAGTGTACTGAAATTCCAGGGGACCAGGCTCAGACCCAATCCAAGGTCCTAAATAAATTTTCCATTACTGTACCAATACCTTTATTTTGTTAGCTAGCTGCAGCCTCTAGAAACTAATAATGACTTTATTTCTCACATGCATACTAAATGCTACATTTCAAATGTAATAAAAATATAACCCACTCCCAATCATAATCATGTTTATCTACATCCTAATATAATTAATCGAATGCAACCCTTTTATTTATTTGATGTACTTCCCTTTTTATTACCCAGTTCCATTTATTTTTAACTTTGCTCAGGAACTCCCTACATTCCTGTTGTCTTTGCTAAAGATTTCATTAAGGCTATTTTTCTATCTAATTTAAACCATTTCTCGTTTATAAACTTCTGCCTCCAGAGTCCTGTCCCTTTGCATTCAAACACTACATGTTCCATATCTTCCTTTCCCCCACATATTGGACGCTGATTCTGAGGAAACTCTTTCCTTATTCCTTTTAATCTCCACACGCTTGCTGTTAGCCATGCAATGCCCTCTCTTTGTTCATTATTGATTTATCAATATACTTCTATCTTTCCCATTTATTTTTTATTGGTATATAAAATACTAAAGATCTTTTATCTTCTATCTCATTAAACAGTTTTTGTGTTTCTATATCTTCCAATCTCTTTCTTACTGCTTTCCAAATACCCTTTACATTGTTCTCCTTCCTTCTCCAAATGTCCCCCATTCCATTGTTCTCCAGAATTATCCTAAGACTATTACTCTACCCATTTTCTCCTTAGACTCTTTTCTTGAAATTCTAAGCATTTCTTAACAAATTTTTTTCATCTAAGTTTAGGATTCTGAACCAATATTTGAGAGCTCATTCCATAATCACACCTTTTCTTGCCACTATTCCCATCTCAATTTGAGCAACTTCCTTTGCTGTTTTACACCTAAAATTTCTCTACAAAATATCCTATGCACGACATCCACAATTTCCCATCCTCCTTCCAGTCCCCATATTTCAGTACCATACAATATTTTTGCCTTAACCACCATACTATATACTTTTTTCAGTCACTCAAAATTTATATCTGGTATTTTATATTTACAACCTCTAATCGCTGCCATTGCTGCTTTCCCTTTTGCCAGAGCTAATTTTTTTTAGCTTTTCCCATTTGCCAACCCCGTTCTATTTTAATTCCTAGATAAATGCAATCTAACTACCTTATATTCTATATCTTCTTTCCTCTACTTCTCATATTTACTCAATTTTAATCCTTTCTTGAATACTACTATTTGAGTCTTCCCCTGATTTACCTTCAAGCCCCAATCATTACAGTATTTGTATATTTGCTGCAAGGATTGCTTTAAGCCAATTTCTGAGATGGATCCAACAACTAAGTCATCTGCAAATAATAACCCCGGGATTGTGACATTATTAATAACTGGCAATGAATTGTTACTCTTTTTAATCAGTATTAAAATGTTATCAATAAACAAATTAAATAGCACTGGGCTTAACTTAATAACCCCTTGCCTAACCCCTTCTCTTGAATTATTTCTCTTGTTACCATTCCTTCCCCAGCTTTCACACAGAGGTATTTCTCCTTGTAACTCTATGCAATCATACTCTTTCTCTAAGTCAACAAATGCCATGTACAGTTTTCTCTCTTATCTTATAAATATTTGTCCATTAATGTTTTTATAATGAATACATTATCCATCGTGCATCTCCCTCTACAAAATCCCATTTGGAATTCTGAAATAATTTTACATTCCTCAACCCAATTTTGTAGCCAATTTGTAAAAATGCCTGTAAAAACTTTTCCAACATTTAGTAATAATGCAATACCTCTGTAACTCTTTGCATATCTACACTTCCCTTGCCTTTGTATATAGGTTAATGATGGCTTTCCTCCAATTTTGTACACTTTCCTTTGCCATAATTAAGTTAAACAGTCCTGTGAGTAACTTAACTCCACCATTAACACTATTCTTTTATGAATTCTAGTGGGATATCATCTATTCCAGTTGCTCTAAGCACAAATAGCATTCTTATTTCATAATTCATCGAAAGTTATTTGTGCACCAACTTAATAATAAATACGTACATTAAAGGAAAATGTTCTATTTGATAGATATACATTTTGATTTGTGCTATTGCTGCTGTGCTAGTTTTGTATTAAATATGTGAAAACTTTGATACAATAAAGAAGATAAAAAACACATGATTGATCAATAATTCATATAAACAGCTTTATCATTCAACAGACAATGAATCAGTAACATTTGAATTAATCCTGCAATATTTGGTTAATTTCTAACAGGCTTGGGCAAAAATTACAGAACTATTCAACAAAAAGTTTGTTATGATACTGATTTATTGCTCTGTATGATTTTATTTGCATTTAATTTTCTTGACATAGCATTTATTTCACCTTACACTTCTAAAGAACATTATTTTACCCAGTACAGTGTAAGTGTATTTGAATCTGGAGTCTGGCTCAATGTGGAATCAAAGCTTTGCAGCAAAAATTAACCAGTGCCCGTTGGTAGTCAAAACTTTGAAATACAGTGCATAGCATAGATGAGGTTATATATTTTTTTTTTTCAAATTAATATAAGTCATAAACAGAAATAAAAGTAATTTGTAATATGTGTAAATAAAAACGTTCATCATGCAGGAATTCTGCAAACGAAGTGAATTCCTCAGCAAGTTGAATTTGTGAGGGTTATTACAGAACACTAGAGCATATTATGTTGTAAATCCCCACTCCTAATAGTCTTATTTTGATATTAATCTAACTCAATCTTTCCTTTCATGCCACTCAAGAGGAACTGATTTTTTGTAACTCATAATTTCTATGCATGTCAGTTGTGCCTTCTCATAGTCATTCTTGCCAATACATATTACATTTAATTCAAAGATTAATTTAATCTCCTCATTATATATGTTCTAGACAGAGATATCATTGTTGCATATGCAAGTTGTTAGTTTGTATGAGACAAGGATGGCAAGAACTGAACATGTGTTGGAGAAGCAGGGTGGGGATTATTGTTTAATGTTCCATCATTGTAAAGAAAATAATTTTAGGTTTCATGTAAACCTCCACTCTTAATATTCTGATTTTGCTGATTTTCAAAAACTGCTTTTCTTATTTTATTTCAATGGCGTATACTGAATTTTGTTGAGAAAAATAAAAATTTATGGCTGCTAGAGTGATTTTTAAATTTTTGCTTTAGGTTAACTCCCACCCCTAATGGTCCAATTTTGTTGATTAACAAACGTAATGAATTGTTTGTTCATGGATCATTATATGCTGAGTTTCATTAAGGAAAAAACAAAAGTGGGGCTGTTAGAGTGTTAACACACACCTATGTATAACATTTTTGATCATTTTTGGTGTCTGGAAAGTAGGATCAATGGATATTTGAAGAAATGTTTAAAAAATCTTTTCATGGGTACAGCCACAAATTCCTTAGGAATTTGCTAAAAGTATATAAAAGTCAATAAACAGGCATTGTAAAGGTATAACTGAAATTTTTGGCAACATTAGTTTCTAACATCTATTTTAGACATTTTTAGGCTGAATAGTATTCATGTTTCTAAGGCATTTTGCATAAAATAGAAAAATATCTTAAAATATTCATGTATGATTAATGAAATTGCGTAAATCTTTGAATCTGGGCACTAATTATGAATTTTTTCGTATTATTATTATTATTATTATTATTATTATTGTTGTTGTTGTTATTGTTATAATATTACATTTGTAGTAAAGACTTAGATTTTAACTGTTCAATAATAACAAAATAAATACATAAAATGCTGAATTGAAGGTTATTGCCAAAACAAAATTTTAATACCTTTGGCATGGGTACTATAACTTGAGATGATATAAGCTGAGTAGAAAGGTAGCTTAAGAAATAATTAAATTTACAAAACTTGGGAAGAAAGGAAAAAAAGTTTAATAACTAGAGTTACCAGATGATTTAGATAAAAATTACAAAATGTCCTTGGATTTTGCCAAAAATTAGAGGGACTTTGTCATTAATATGCCCAAATCTTAAGAGATGGTTGAATTCAAATTTGTTTTCACAAATTTAGCATGTGGGTCAGGCTTGCATTAACCGGAAGTTATAAAAATAGATGACTCGGGTACAAATAAAAAATGAAGGAAAACTACAAATAAAAGTTAATTATGTGTTTTTTTAAACATTAATTCAATTTGGAATCAATTTTAAATATTAATTCCATTTGGAATCAATTTTAAATATTAATTCCATTTGGAATCAAACACTGTGAAACACCCATTAATAATCTGTTCTGAGCAGGATATTTACAACACTCTTTATGGTTTCATTTACATGAGATTTACTCAGGATATATTAGGATATATTTTTTGTGGAACTTTTTCCACATCATCAGCTGTTAAACATCTGTTTGATCATTTGTAGAAGCTGGGTAGGTAGGTATCTGGGTTGACTCTGGTGGTCTAGTGATAAACTTAAATAAAGTGCTGTCTGCTTCTGGAATGTCAAAAAACAAGGTTATGCTCTGTTTTATATATATAAATCTATTCCCACATGTTTAATTCTTTTGGTTGTTGAACAGTTTTTAATAACATGATGTCTTTTTCCAAAAATGTGCTGCTATAGCTGATTTATCTATTTGTTTGTAACATATGTTTCTCCAATGTTCCTTCAACCTAATGCCTATATATTTCTAAGTCTTGGATTTGTGAGAAAGTGCCAAACTGTTGCTGTCTTTTTTGATTTGTAGAAGGCTTACGATACCTGTTGGATGGGCGGTATCTTTCGTACGCTTCATGAATGGCGTATATGTGGTCGGATGTCTGTTTTTATTAGGGAGTTTATGAAAGATCGGGTTTTTAATGTTCGCGTGGGACCAGTTTTATCTTCTCGTTTTACTCAAGAGAACGGCGTGCCTCAGGGTTCGGTACTTAGTTGCACACTGTTTGCCATCGCAATCAATTCCATTGCTGAGTGTCTACCGCCAGAAATCCAATCGTTGTTGTTTGTTGACGATTTTGCCATCTTTCTTTCCTCATGGAGAACTTGTCTTTTGGAACGCCGCCTCCAATGCTGTCTCGATCGTCTTTAGGCTTGGAGTGTAAACCACGGGTTCCGATTCTCCGCAGGGAAGACCGTCTGCATGAATTTCTGGCGCCTAAGGTGTATCCATTACCGTTTCTCCATCTTGGCCTAGACGCTCTTGCTTTCGCAGACAATTCCTTGACTTAATCTTTGATAGGACTTTATGCTGGTTATCGCATATAGCACACTCAAGAGGCATTTTGTAATTCCCAACCAGTCCCGTGTCAAGTATATTTTATGTATTCTGGAGAATCTCCGTTGTTTTACCGTAAGGATGTTTTACTTTCTGCTTATGGTTGTGGATTAGCTGCGCAACCTCGTCATCCCACGAACAAGCCGTTTTTTAATGTGTCTCTCGCTCCATTTTATGCTGCTCGGTCTTTTACTCCTAAGCCTGCTGGCTTTCGTTTTCGGGAGCTGTTAAGGACGTTGGGTTTGGAATTACCTGCCCTTTTCTTAGCCGGGGAAACTTCTCCCCCTTGGCTCTTAGCAGAGGCCCCTGTCCATCTTGGGCTTACGTCCTGTTCAAAATCTTCGTATTCGTCGTCATTTTAGCGAGATTGTCTCTTCTTTTAATGGCTGGAATCTTATATATACCGACGGCTCAAAATCTGACACGGGAGTAGGATGTGCCTTTGTTTTTTTAATGGAGCTAGTTTTACGTTTGGTCTTAACTTTGCGACGTCTATTTTTATGGCGGAGCTTTATGCTATTTATCGGGCGGTTTTATTTATTTCTGACCTGGGGCTGGGGAACAGTGTTATTTGTTCCGACTCTTTGAGTGCCATTTTAACTTGTAGAAATCTGCACAACAACCACCCTCTTGTACACAAGATCCAGGATGTAGTGTTAACGCTTTTTGACGCTGGCGTCAGGGTGACACTGCTATGGGTACCTGGACATGTGGGACTCCCAGGTAATGAGGCCGCAGATGTCGCAGCTAAATCCGCTGTTTTAGACCCTGCTGAGTACGAGCAACGTTTTTATTTCGGGGATTTTAAACATCCTTTAAGTCGAGACATTTTCTCGCGCAGGCGCGATGAGTGGAATTTAATACCCACCAATAAGCTTCGAGAATGTAAATCCGCCTTTTTTAACTAGTCGACTTCTTCTCGCGTTGTTCGTCGCGAAAAAGTAATTTTAGCACGTTTGAGAATTGGGCACTGCCGTTTTAGTCACCGTCACCTTTTTAATGGTCAACCAGCTCTAACTTGCCCTCACTGTGACCACCCCTTTACAGTGCATCACATTTTACTTGAATGCTATCATCTAGCAGCTTTTAGACTTTCTCTAGGTTTGGCCTCCTCTATTGAGGACTTACTTGCAGATGATGAGGTTGCTGTTGAGGGAGTGCTCCGTTTTATCTGTGTTTGTGGTTTTTGGAGTAAGGTGTGAGGTTATATCATTTTATTCTTAACGCATTTTTACACTATTTTAAGGTTGTTGTGTTTTCAGCTTTTGCTGATACGTTGTTACCAGTCTTTTATTAATGTTGACCATATTACCCTTGTTATTTGTTATAGGGTGTAATTATTACAATTTTAGACCATTATAAGGCTGTTATGTTTTGAGCTGTTGCAGCTGTGTTTTAATACCAGTCTAGTTTGTTGTTGACCATATTGCCTTGTTCTTTGTTATGGGGTTTTTATGTTGCCTTTATAGATCACTGTAAGACTGTTGTGTTTTTAGTTCTGCAGCCTTGTTTTAGTAACAGTCTTGTTTGTTTTTGATCATTTTATCCTTGTTATTTGTTTTAGGGGCATTTATTGTTATTGCCCAAAGTGCTTCATGCCCTTTTCTGCATTGGATTTGGGTGTAGATTCTTGGATATGTTTTTAGTGTGTTTGGGCGCTAATGACCAAAGTAGTTTTGCGCCCTTTAAACAATAATCATCATCTCTAAGTCTTCCCTACATAGATTTTTTCACAATCCTTACAATTAATCTGGTAAATACCAGATTTTTTTCTCTTTGGACCTGAAATCTGTTTTGCTTAATTTCAATAAATTTTTTACACTGTATCAGTTCTGAGGTGCTAAAATGATGATGTACTGCTTGAAAATTTTTTGAAACTTCTTATAGGCTGAAGGATGGTAAGTGAACTTTTTAAATGTTTTTGTTTTCCCTGATAAATCACTCAAAGCTGTTATTTGTTTAATACAGACAGCTATATCAAAGTCCATGGTTTCAATCTAAGATCACATCTAATAGCATGATATACAAACTAATAAATATATCACTGGGCAAAGAAGAATATAAAAATGAATAACTACGCATAATAGAAGTAGCTAAATCCAATGGGTTCAACAAATAGATGATTAACCAAAAAATCAAAAGAGTCCAGAAACCAAAAAGAGTTAAACAAATAACAACTTTGAGTGATTTATCAGGGAAAAAAGCATTTAAAAAGTTCATTTACCACCCATCAGCCAGTAAGAAGTTTCAAAAAATTTTCAAGCAGTACATCATCATCTTAGCATCTCAAAACTGATACAATGTAAAAAAATTATTGAAATTAAACGAAACAGATTCCAGCCCAAAGAGAAAAATATCTGGTATTTACCAGATTAATTGTAAGGATTGTGAAAAAATCTATGTAGGGAAGACAAAGAGAAATATAGGCATTGGGTTGAAGGAACATTGGAGAAACATCTGTTACAAATAAATAGATAAATCAGCTATAGCAGCATATTTTTGGAAAAAGGCATCATGTTATTAAAAACTGTTCAACAATCAAAAGAATTAAACATTTGGGAATAGATTTGAATAGTTCTAGATTTTTGCAGTGAAATATAGTATCATATAACAAATTATTTATGAGGAAGTCACTCAAATTTCACTAGTTTTATTCCACTTACTTGGACATGTTTCAAAGGAAATTTACCTTTGAAACATGTCCAAGTAAGTTGAATAAAACTAGTGAAGTTTGAGTGACTTTGAGTAAATTTCCTTTGAAACATGTCCAAGTAAGTGGAATAAAACTAGTGAAATTTGAGTGACTTCTTCATAAATAATTTGTTATATAGGCATAACCTTATGTTATTTGACATCCCGGAAGCAGACAGCAGTTTATTTAAGTTTATCACCAGATCACCAGAGTCAACCCAGATACCCTACCTACCCAGCTCCTACAAATGATCCAATAGTTGTTTAACAGCTGATGATGTGGACAATGGTTCCACGAAACATATGTCCTGTGTAAATCTCATTTAAGTGAATCCATAAAGAGTGTTCTAATTATCCTACTCAGAAGAGATTATTAATGGGTATTTCACCGTGTTCGATTGCGAATTGAATTGGTATTGATATTGTACTCCTTGAAATTTTTTTGAAATTTCTTATTGGTTGATGGGTGGTAACTGAACTTTTTAATTTTTTTTCCCCAATAAATCACCTAAAGTTATTATTTGTTTAATTCTTTTTTGTTTCTGGAATCTTTTAATTTTTTGGTTAATCGTCTGTTGAACCCATTGGATTTAGCTGCTTCTATTATGTATGGATATTCATTTTTATATTCTTTTTTATTCAGTGGTCTATTTATTAATCTGTATATCATGCTGTTGAATGCTGCTTCTTTATGTGATATAGGATTCAAACCATGGGCTTTGATATAATTGTCTGTATGTTTATCTTTTCTGTAGATGCCAAATTTAAGTTTATTATTACATTTTATTATCTTCAGATCTAAAAATGGCAACATATTATCTCTTTCTGTTTTGACTAAATTTAATTGAAGGCTCTTGCAGGTTTAAAAGTTTTAGTGCATCTTTCACATACTTTTTGTTTATAATAGCAAATACATAATCTACATATCAGTGCCAAACCTTAAAAATATGGGGAAAAGCGTTAGTAATAAGTATCTCAAAATAGCTCTTCAATAAGTCAGCTAAGAAATGTGATAATGAACTGCCCATTTCAAGTCCTGCTTTCTGTTTAAAGAACCTCAATTATGAAAAATGCTTGTTTATGCACAACTTAGTGAATTCAATGTATTTTTTGATTGTAACCATTTTCTTAGCAAAACTAATGATTTATTCTGTGGTATGCTGGGAAGCAGGGCTTGGACATCAAAAGAAACGAGTGTATTGTTCAGTAATAATCTTTTATCTTTAATTTAATATTATAATTTTAAAAACCATGTGCATAACGTATGAATTTTGACATCCCGTAAGCAGACAGCACTTTATTTAAGTTTATCGCTAGATCACCAGATACCTATCTACCCAGCTTCTATTAATGGTCCAACAGTCGTTTAACAGTTGATGATGTGGAAAAAGTTCAATGAAACATATGTCCTGAGTAAATCTCTTATAAGTGAAACCATAAAGAGTGTTCTAAATATCCTACTCAGAAGAGATTATTAATTATGTGTGTTAAATGTGATTAAAGACCCACTATAGAATGCAAAAACAATTGAGTATCAAGTTTTGTAAATGATTTGGTGGCATTATTATAATATACTCTTATCTAGAAGTTATGAGTAACTAAAATACAATATCAGAATCTGCACATAATACAGCCTACATATCATATACATCATATTCTTTACTTGAAGTTTGCTAATGTTTACATTTTTCTGAAGACCTGGACATCACTGAGAATTTTTGAGTCACTTTTTAAGTTCTTGCAGCCCAGTTGGAATTTACACATATTGCAATTTTGACTTTGAAGAGAGTAAACCATCTGCTCGCTTCTTGACCACCTGGTATTAACATGGAGAAAATTAGAAACAAGAATTGCCAAATTACTGATTAACTTCTCCAATTATGATGCACTCTTCCAACAAAGAACAAATGAATTTTCGGATTTCTGCTTTCTGATTGATTCTTGAACTATTGATTAGCATGGGAGCATTAGATCTAGGAATTGCTAAACTATACCGATTAACTTTTCCAATTGTGGTACACCATTAACTTCTTCTAACAAAGAACAAATTAATTTCTGGATTTCTGTTTTCTCATTTACTCTTGAACTATTGACTAGCATGGGTATGGTTGATCGAATGATCAATTAATTGATTACAAATAGCTAATCTAGGTAGTAGAGAATTCTTTCCAAAAAATTCATATTCATCAAAATGAAACTGCTAGAAGCTTGTTAACATAAAAAGTAGAATTAGGGAAAATTTTACATTAGATCAGCAAGCGGCCAATTTTGTCACAAAACTTGAACATTTCAGGAAATATGGCAATCCTATTAATAAACTTGTTTAGACTCGTTAATTGCTATGTATCTCAGTCTGTACCCAGAATTATTTATTTAACATTTTGTGCAGAATAATTCTATGATAAGCTTTCTGCTCTTTAGTACTTAGTATTTTGAAATACTATAGTTCATTATTCACAAAAATAGAGCAAAACCACTGATGTGAAAAATATATTTCACAAAGAAACAAGGAACCCCACGGGTGGCCAAGGTTGTTAAGGGGTGGACTCATGAGCGGGAGGTCAGGGGTTCGAATCCCGCTGGGACCGTCCACCCTGACTGAGGTTTTTTCCAGGTTTTCCTCAGTCTTCATAACTGGCAAATGCCAGAGAAGTACCCTAAACTTAGGCCTGGGACGTTTCCTTCCTTATTAAAATCCTTTCCCAATATATAATTTCATTACATGTATCACCAGTGTTCACCGCCTGTGGTGCCTCAGTAGTAAAAACGGACGTTAAACACCATTAAAAAAAAAAAAAAAAAAAAAAGTTTTGTTAATAATAATTTAAAGTTTTTTCGTTTATTTTGTCGTCTTTAATACCATTTCCTTTCCACTGTTTTTCCTATACTATTTCTGTATAACACTCTCTCATTTGACAGCTGTAAAAGTCAGCTGATTCTGCTTTGCTCAGGTTTTCACCAACCATTTGTTTTTTGGTTTAATTTACCATACAGAATGAAAATTACACACACACACCCCACACACACACACACATTTCATCCTTTTGCCTTTTGGGTTTGATAGCGTAAAAGTTAACACCACACACACACACACAAATACACAGACACACATACACACACATACATATACATGTATATATATAAAAAATTAACAGTAATTATAGAAGCTTTAAAAGGATAAAACACTAAGATAAAGTCAAACTTGAAATCACTATATTTCGAACTCTTTGAGTTCTTCTATGGCAAGAAGACAAGTTGTTGATTTATCTTCTATTTCACTTTCTGATGCTGATACATTGCTTTTGCAAAAAGGATTATCTTTTGCCCCAACTCCCAAATTTAATCACCTTAAATTTGTTTCTGATGGCATTAAATTTTACCATAATTTAAGATTGGCATACTAAATCTTCTCTGCCTACTTCAAATGTTACTCCTTGCCTTCTCAAGTTTTGTCCTCCAAACTTGAACCTCCTTCTTTACCTTCTAGCCATCCTTTATAAATGTTTATTAGGCTTGTCATATAAGAACTCAACGAGTTCGAAATATAGCGATTTGAAGTGTGACTTTATCTTAGTGTTTTATCCTTTTATTTTGGGTTTGATAGCTTTAAAGTTAGTTCATTACCTTGGTCTTTCAGTAGTTGAAGATGAAGATGATTAATAATTTATTTATAGATTAATAAATGTAAAGAGCAATGAAAAAATGACCTTAAATTTTTTTCCAGAAAGGAAGCAAAAAGTATTTGAATCTATAAAACTAGTGTATTCATTTAAAAAAATATATTTTTGTTTATATTTTAGGCATTTAAATAGTATTCTTATATTTTTAATAAGCTATATAAATTTTATTAAATGTTCAATATTTTGAAACTGTTGCAAGCTTCCTCCTCAGATGATCATTTCATGATGAGGAAGTTTAATAAAAATCATACATCTTAAATTGAAAAAAACATTTTAAGTATGACCACCTAAGGCTATGAAACTCACAACATATTTTAATAGCAGATTTACCAGTTTTCAGTGAATGAATTTTAAAATAAATACCCTTGCAGAGGCCATTTTTCATCAAATTGCTGATTTGGCACTCTCTGGAAGCTAAATAGGATGAACTAGTCCAACTCTGCTCAAAGATTTCTTTGCAGGCTATTTTAAGGGTTGGTTTACATTTCCCATGGTTTAGTCTGAAAGTATTATGGATATCCAGATTGCTTCTGCATCTCTGTAACTTTTTCATCACATTACAGTTGTCTGTTTTGTCGCTAGCCGTCTCAAAGAAATTCCTGATTTCTCTCATTCTTTGTCAATGTTTAAGGAATATTTTGCTGCATGTTTTGTAATTATATGCTTGCAACATGCTAAGATACATTTTCCAGAGTCCAGAATCAAAAGAATCACTGTATATAAGTAAATGTGTTGTGCATGGTGTTTGGAATTGGTTGCTATTGTATTTACTGTTTCAGACCCTGAACATGAAATGGGTCCACTGCCGTGCAAGCTGTGTGGTAAACTAATTTCATGCCGATCCAATCTCTTGAAGCACTTATCCCGCATGCATGAAGTGCTACCTGCTGAACGTTGCAAGGTCTGTGGCAAATGGGTGAAGCACAGGTTTGCCATGAGAGATCACTTACGTCATATGCATGGTATGAGTGGCACCTACCAAGTTCAGAGGAGAAGACTTTAATATCTGCAAATGATCTATTCATTATCTTGCAGTGGCAGCAACCAAATTCTCAAATTTTTCTAAAAAAATTGGTACTGCAGTGAAATCTATTACTGGCTGTATCACTTCTGCATTATTCATAGAGTCTGCAGTTTGTGACATAAATTTGTATATGGAATGCTGATTAAAATTTTAAAGTTTGAAAGTAATAATGGAATATTTTTAACTACTGATTTTTGAAAAAGTTCAGTAATCTGGAATGGAGCTTTTAGTGATTTTATGGGGTGTTTAAATACTGTTGTAGCACTTTTTTATGGAGCTCATTTAAATTGCACATTCAAAAATAAAATGCAGTCATGGTAGTAGCATGTGTATCCTTTAACATGAGAAACTACTGACTGATTTTTGAAAAAGTAATCTGGAATAAAAATAAAATTTCAATGGATATATATAACTCATTTAAATTGCACTTTCAAAATAAAATGCAGTCATGGCAGTGTGCTTTAACAAGACAAATCATCCTTTCCATCTCTAGAAATAAGCACAATTTTAATTTATTCTAATAGAATTAATGTATATAATTAGCAAGGAAATATTAATAAAATATCTGTGGAGTTTACCATTTAATAAAATGCTATATTTGCATGCATATTGTCTTTATTTCTGTTTTATAGCCAGAAAAGAAGGGAAAATCAATATACAAGAACCTTACCACTTCATGTGGAAAATGGATAGTGGGGAAATATTCACAATTGGAATCAATTATACCATTATGCCATATACAAATTGACTATCCAAAGCGTACCTGCTGAATGTAAAAAAAAATATAAATAGCACCATAAGGAAAATGCATCTATTATAAATGAAGTGCAGTTTGCTCTTAGGAAGTTAAAGAACAACAAAATAGAACTGCATTCAGTCAGAATTTGCAAAATATGTAGGACAATAATATAAAGAGAATTATAGATCTGCAGCTGAATGCAAGCTGCACAGACATAGGTCGTGCCAGTCACCAGTTCCATAAATGGACAAGTTCGTTTCACATTTCTACTTGCAATAATAGAATGTACACTCTATTGGTTTTGATTCATATTGAGTAAAGAAATTTAGTCCATTTGCGATAGTTCTGCTTTCATAATTATTCCAGTTTTCACCCTGATACTTCATTAAGTTTCTGTCTGTTATGTTGGTGATTTTTTAACATTTTATTTGTGTTAACATTTCAATATAATACACTACATAAAATTTGCTTCACTAATACACTGTAATTAATAATATTTGTGCACCAATAACCTGTAATAAAACATATTAACATAAAGACTTGTGTTAACTGATCTTTTAACTACAAGCTGATTATAACAACACAAAGATAGAAATAACCCTTATCAACAACAAAAACATCTATTTTCATTATAAACAAAAACAAAATACAAAACAATATCCTTGCTCTCAAACTGTGACTGGCTATTCATTTGCAGCCATCATTATGAAAACTGTCTGCTCAGCTGTAGTAGATACAGGCCAATAGCAGGTATTTACAAAATAAATTGTGCGGAATGTGAAAAAATCTACTTTGGAAAAACAAAGAGAAACATAGGCACAAGGTTAAAGGAACATTTCAGGAACATAAAGTACAAGCAAATAGAGAAATCAGCATTAGCATATCATTTTTGGACACATAATCATGACATAATGAATAAAGCAAAATTATTAAAATCAGTACTAGCAACCTGGGAGAAAATCTACATCTACAAATACAAAGACAGTCTAATGAACTTTGACACTGTCGGAGATGAAAACATACACTACAAGTTTATCATACTGCCACCAGAGCAGAATACACATTCCCATAGCTCGACGAATGATCCGACAGTTGAACTTTAGCCTGGCTGAAGATGAGAACTAAATGTTCTGGAAACCGGTTCCATACATTATGCAAGTAAATGAAGCATTAAGAGTGTGTAGTTCAACTGAATTGTACAATGATGTTAATTAAATGAAATATGTTTAAAGAAAATTAATCTACTCCTTTTAATGAAGAAGCACATGCCATAACATAACAGCATATTCCAAAAATTAAATGTGGAGAAAGTCAAAATTAGCGTACACACTAGAAATTTCAGTGAGAAATGTAAACTTAAGAATGTGTTAAATTTTATTGGGTAAGGCATTAGTTAAAATTTCTAATGTATCAAAGAGATAGACCATTTCTCGAGAAAATGTTCTTTGTTCTTGAACTTTTAGTGAAGAGTACTTATTTAAATATCTTTGTGTTCCTCGTGTATGTTATTTGTATCTTGGTATATATAATTTACCAATTGCAGGCAGTATGAAACCTGCAGAGTTGGTACAGCCAATCATTCACATCATAGTTGATTGCTGAAAAAACAATATATTGCTTTTCTGTTAATTATTATTATTATTATTATTATTATTATTATTATTATTATTATTATATATTAAAGTAAATTTTTACATGAAGGATTAAACACAATTCTAGGATTGAGACTTATTATTTTTTCCAAGGTTAATTTGGGGAATGATTGTTTACTGGAATACCTATTCTGTAATGATAATTATTGTAGGCATATAAAATTAGCTTGAAGGGAAAAAAGGGCAAATAATACATTCAATAAGTTTTATGATTAATTTTATTAAACTGTGAAAGTGGACTAGGCCATGTTGACTATATGGTATTGAGAAGCTAAGATACATCTGTTTTTGGATTTCCAGAATATGGCGGCCTTCATTATCTACTGAATGAATCTCTCTGTAACAAAAGTACTAGTAGAATTAATTTGGATTCCCAGTTAAAACTCATTGCTTGGCCAAGGTTATTTGAAAGGTTTTTTATACCAAAAATGCATCTTTAGGTTCTGAAAGACTCTGAAACTACAGTGAGAGCAGTTTAAAATCCTGATTCATAGTTCAAGCTGGTTGGCAGTTAGATCTCCATGTTGCAGCCATTTCCTTGCGTGACTAGTGGTGCTCAAGTGTTTCACCATTTTAAAACTTAAGAATACATATTAAATAATGGAATTTGATATTCACCCTCTTTAGTAGGTGTTGGAAATGTTCCCCATTTTTTCTGACACACAATCCACATCTTTTTAGGAAAATACGGTGACACACATCAGTCCCTAATCATTATAAACTGAACTTTGTTCTGAATGTTTGTTTTAAGTTCTTTCAGTGTGTGAAGGTTAGTTGAATATACTCTGTTTCCCAAAGATAAAAATCACAAACCATAAGATCTGGGGAACAAGGCTATAAACCAGGGCCAACAATTCTGAAACCAACTATGAAGTGTAATTCTATCATAGATTGACAAGCAGTCCTCAATTTTTTTTTCTAGTTAGTCACAAATCCTGTTTCATTAAACTTCTATACTAACTTTAATATTGTTTTTTGTGTTAGTACCAGGCTGCCAGGAAATTTATGTCTAAATGCCTGTCTTGTTCTGCCGTATGACTTTCTGTACCGGATGTATGCCTTGAAGACAAATATATGACATTGCAATGAATATCACATCATTGCACAACAATGCTAAAGTATTTAATGATATTTCACTTTTTACTGCAGAATGCAACTGCCTGACTCTGTCAAAATCCTAATTGCCATTGACTGCAAGAGAAAATGGCTCTGTGCATGCCATGTTGGGAATCTGAACGATTGGAGGGGCTAAGCCCGCTGGTTGGCTGATCTAATTTGCAGGACTTCAAAACTGCTCTCATTGTGTTTGCTATGTTAATTCTCAATTCATTCATTGTCCTGAGAATCTTTAACAAATCATGAGACACTAAAGTTTTTAAAATGAACAGTAAATATGAATAAAAGAAATCTCATGATATAAGTCCATATTAGAGAATGAAGTAAACATGAGGCCAGATATCATGAAATGGAAGAAAAATTCCTTTAAACTTATGGGATTCAGCCCAGACTGTTCAGCTGCCTTGCCAACTGATCTACTCTGGCTGTTGTTAGTTATGTATACCAGAAATATTAATGTAAGCATGGGCAAAACAAACAGGATATGAGCTAATCTGCAAAGAAAATTATTTTATACTTGGTAGCTATGTAAATGATTGCTGGGCTGAAGAAATATTAACAGGAAGATTCAGAAACAAGTGAAATTGTATATATGGATCTGGAATGC
The DNA here is from genome assembly GCA_030762175.1 of Metallyticus violacea. Classification (NCBI taxonomy): domain Eukaryota; kingdom Metazoa; phylum Arthropoda; class Insecta; order Mantodea; family Metallyticidae; genus Metallyticus; species Metallyticus violacea. The sequence goes on from CM060832.1 coordinate 31,653,230, forward strand.
TAGCAGCTAGTTAAATTTTCACTCTTGACTTTCCCCTCTCGTTGGACCTCATCTTTGCTTTCATTTCATCTTAATGGCTGGCTGTTTGTTTGTTTTTTTTTTTTTTTAAAGAAAATCATGATATCTGTCAGCTCTAGAGGTAATCTTTCTTGATTTCTTGTGCAATTCTAAGCTTGTAGTCTGGCTGATCACTGAACAGGCAAGTGATAACTGTGGGACTTGAAGCACCAAAGTCCTGCACTGCATAAGAGGGGTTGCTCCCATAGAGCTGAAATCTCCATCAGGCATTTGACATAATATAAATTCACTGGGGATATCTGATAGTGCCACAGGGTTTATTCATCTTTGCACATGAGAGCATAAAGGTTTGTATAGCTAATTTTGTTAAATTTTCTCATTCCTTTGCTTTTATTATTGTTTTTAAAATGCCAGCTGCAGCCTATTGAAACATAATTGTATAAAATTGTATAAAAAACACAAGTACTTTATAAATAAATATGGAGCACTTTAGGAAGAGAACATTTTTTCTTTCCTTCTACCTTTTTGTTTTCTTTCTTTAGTAAGCTATATGCTGTTGTTGAGTAATATGGTAGGTATGACAAACAGAATGCACTTTTGATGTGAGCTGGTTATCTTGGCTAGCTGGCAGGCTACCTGTGTTGTAAATAACATTGTTTGTGGTGAGTTTTGTTTCTTTATGCTCCTTTTAAATGCTGAATTTTATTAAGAAGGAATTAACATGCCTTATAGCTGTACAGTTACTTCCTGTGTCAACCATGAAAGGAAAATCAAAACATAAGTATTTTATATCATAGGTTTCCTAAAGATACTAAGCTAAATACATATGGGATCATATATGTAGAGATTTCTAGCATTTGTTATATGCATTTTGACAAGGAAAATTATGAAAGAAATTTGAAAGGAGAGCTTCTCAAACTCAATCCTTAAAAGGTATTAAGAAGTACTTATTTTCTACATTTAAATTGAAATTTTTCTGGTTGCTTGCATCAGGAAATTAACAGTTCTACTAAAACAAACCAAAATTGGCTTTGAAACAAGAGTTGAAAATAAAATTTGAGTAATTTTTAGAAGGAACAAACACATGTAACTATTCTGAAATACTAGTATCTGAGAATTATGCACAGAATGCCATTGCACTATTTTGAGTGCAATAGTTCTCAGAAAAATTGATGGTGAATGGGGAAGATGAAAAGTTTGGGATGAGACAAGCAAGTAAATGATGAAGATGAGCTGTTTACATATTCGGACATTCTCTTGAACAACTTTGATTATCTCCAAGAAACAAGTTATACGTTCTGAAAATGTTCAACCATCAGAAATGCAAGCTCTCTATAGAATATAAATAAATAAAAAAATCAAAACTCTTTGGGACACACGTATCTTTTGCTACAGAGAAAAATTTGGCTTTCTTCACTTTCAAGAGGAAGGTCAGTTAAACCAGCAGAACAATGACTGTTCTCTGACTTCAGTTTAAAGAACAACTTCACCAATTTTCATGGAAGTGGCTTAATATATTTTTAAATTAAATAAGACGCTCATCAATAAGGATGTGAATACCCAGTTATGGAAGAATATGTTATTAGATGTTTTTTTGAACATGCTTATTTATTAGAAATGAAAGTCATACACAAGAGAAAAACCAAGAAAATGAAAACTATCCGGAAACAGATGTTTAACTGGTTTAGCTAAAAGAAAATAAAGAAGCATGTCACAACAAAGGGGGAAAAAAAAGATTAAGGCTATTTTGATAATAGCTGGTTACAATATGCAGGAAGGATAAAACATAAACAGATTGTTGTTTTAGTATTAATTTAAATCTCAATAACTAGAACTTGACTTGTGCATTAAGGGCAATCTGCTCTTAAGACGGAATCTGCTGGGAAGGGAGAACATGTACATGATACCTACTTTATTCCCATTATAACCTGTATACTGCTTAAGAACTTTCCTGTAAGTCTCTAGTAATTCATAATCTTTTTTTTATTTTATAGAGAATAATTTCTAGTATACCAAAAACTATGGAAAAAATTGAATTGCATGTTTTGCCTCCTAGGTTCTGGAACCACTTGCTGTTCCACGCACATATATTGAACTGGGTGCTACTTTGCACCATTGTATTATTTTCATTTTCTTGTGCAAGCATATGCCTCCATTATGCAAGATAAGAGATAAAGGCTTAAATGTCAGAGATAGTAAAATTACTATTTGATGCTTTCTTCTCAAAATGGATAGCTTCATCCAGAGGTCATGAAGGTGTAAGTACCAAAGCAGATGTTTTAGAATACTTTTTTTGAAGCTCTCTTTGCAAGATTTACCAAAAGTGAAAAACAATTTAATTCTTTTTAGTTATTATTTTAAAAAATATTTAGCTTATGTGGTGGTAGAAATTGCTTATAAGCAAGAAACATTATTGAATTTCTTACTGCAACCTTCATTTAAACATGCCATAACTCGATACCATCAAGGCAGTTTTATGTCAATAGTACATAAATATGTGATCATCATTCAAAGAGGAATTGTTAAGGAAGTGCGGTAACAAATTAAAAAATTAATATTTTTATTATTTTGTTTTTTTGTATATTGAGTGCTTAAATAAGTACATTCTATGTTGCTTTGATAACATATTATTTATCAGTTTATAGATATATATGTTTTAGGGAGTGTGAGGTATGTTGAAGAGCAAAAGGAAAATCACAGGCTGTATACATCTGATAAACTGTAAGCAATAGAATGTTTTGTAATATGGTTGCCAAACGGAGCTGTGAAATGTAAGAAGATGGTGCATAACAAATGGGAAAGATAATATTTATTTTTAGAGATTTTGAGTGTGTTTGTTTGAAGTGCAGCTAATCATAAAAAAAGCACATCATTAAGAAGAGTATTCATTTTATTTGCTTAGAGTAATATGTTCTGTGTAATTCACATTTTAAGAAGATGCAAAAAGTCTCTTTGATATTACAGCTAAATTTTAAAATTTAGTGGAAGCACAGTTATAAAAATGTATATTTTGTTTTACTAAGTATTGTGTAGTTTAACAATAATTGTTCATGATTACCCAAATATTGTTTGTTACATAAATTTAGGTAATTACGATGCTTTGATTGATGTGTTTTGGTTAACTTTGTCTGTTAAAATTGTAAGGCTGAGTGATACTTGCAGTATGTGTAACTAGTTGTTTTTCTCAATTGTTTTCTTCAGTTAAAAAAAAAAAGTGAACTGCCTAGGAAGTATTAATAAAAATATATATGTGATATATTTTTGTGCCAAAACTAATTTTTGTAGAAGCAGCAAAAAGGAATGTTTTCATGTAGGAACTGATATGTTAGCATACACTATATCAATGTTTTACTAAAACATTTTCTGTTTCAAAGCATATTCATGTTTTTGTATACACATTAGCATTTAATAGAAGATATAAGAAAGATGAAAACAGCAATGAATATTATGGGAAAAATAAGAAATGAGGAGCATTGTTTCAAAATGTAATAAGTCCATCTTTGTAAAAAATTTACATTGGTGCAATTTCTTATGTGTAGTAATGCCTTGCATGGTACTACAGTATATTTTTGCTTCAAAAGGATGCCTTTCCATCTTTCCTTTCTTTGCTTCAAAAGGATGCCTTTCCACCTCAAGTTCAATGTTCAGTACAAAATGCATGCAATCCACTTGCTATATTGGAACAAAACACAGTATGCCCAAGAAGTGTTAGAGAATTCAGCAATGCAAAATAAATTGTGCTTATTCGGTATAAGCAAAGCTTTTTGCATGTTCACTTATGTGGTGTTAATTCTGTACATTATAAGAAGATGAAGATTGGCATTCTTTTGAAAAGAAGGCACTATACACATTTTCTTATTAACTTCCATTTGATCCTTTTATTACAAGTGTGAAATTTTTCTCCAATCCTCCTCCTAAGATGAAAAACATTTCAATTTAATTTCCAATTTTGGGCCATTCATTTCTTCCTGCAAATAAGATGTTTGGAGTTATTGAAAAAGAATTCTTAAAGTTGTTTGAAATAATGACATTTGAAGAATGTCATGTAGTTTATAAAAATGTTGCAATAGTCCATGTCTTGGTTAATGATTGGATCATTTGGGATTTTAAAACTTTAACGAATTCACTAAAAGCTAGATTTAATTAAGGATATGAACAGAATAATGTTGAAGAAATCAGAAAAAACATAAAAGTAAAGTCAACATATAGATTGGATGATCCATCTAAAACATTCAAATCACTCTTGAAAAAGGATATTCAATAGAAAATATTCCTTATCCACATATGTTGCCACTTGCATGCAAGATTAAATGCCCAAAAGAACTGATGTAGGTAACTTGCTAAAGCAGAGATTTGGTGATGATTGGATGTGCCTAGACTCATTGATGTTCTATGCATATATGTAATAGAATAACAGATTATGAATGTGATCAGAAACATGTGGTGTAATATGTAACATGTGATTGTCTTTACAAGGAAGAGGTATGAGGAATGTATATTAAGATCTTAAAAAAATATGAATATGAATTTATTTTCATCAAACATAACAATACAATACAATTGGCATATTTTCATTATTTCACAAGTTAAGGAATACTGTTATTAAGTTCTTATTATATTAACACCAATTATATTACAAAATAACTAACATACCCTACATCATCAAAAGTTAGCTACTTATTCTGTTTCCAGTCCTCATACATCATAACTCCAAGTTGTTGAAGCATTGGGAACTGAAGCATAATCAATTTCATAATTTCTATTCTTATTCTTATAATCAATTTTTTCCCCTATTTTCTTTATTTATCTCTCTCTTATTCCCTATATCTAAACTTTCTTCTCCTGTAGTATTTCTAATCTTCTTCCACCATTTATCCCTAACTTTGCCCAAGTATTCTCCAGTATTTTTATATTTTTATCTCCTTTGATTCCTGAAATTTTCCTTATTCAAATTTCTCCCTCAAATTTATTCCATTTCTCTTTCCAAACCTGTAGTCTCCATACCTTTGCTTCTCCCAATATAAAAAGTTATTATATGCATTATCAAATTTCCCATATGTCAGACATTCATTCCCACAGATTTTTTTCATCCTCTTATATTTCTTACTCCAGATCTGGCCTAAACGATACCTTCCCTCCCTAATGTGTCACAAATTTCTAGGTATTTCTCCCTGTCCAAAAATCTTTATATTTCTCGATACATTCTCAACGAACTCTTCTCTCTAAAGTTTGCAAATATTTCTTGTTTTTCAGTATCTTCAATTCTGTCTCTTACTTCTTTCCAAAACCCATATTTACATTGCTTATTTGCCCAACAATCCCCCATACCAATTTTTTCAACAATGTTGTGGATTTCAAGCACCCATGACCTTTTCCATTTAAACATCTCCTATGCATCAAGACATTCCTTGACAATCTCTCCATCCTCCAATATATTTATTTGGTATTGTTATTTCTTACTTCTTTCCATTATTCTCCCTTTATAGTTGGCCTACCCAATTCTATCAAGGCTACATTATTGGGTGATTCAGCATTCCCAGTATTAATTTACTAAATGATCTATTCATTAAATCCAGGATCTTCAAGTTATTTTTTCATATTTGTATTCCATACATCATTTTTGTCTGCACCATGTTCCATTCATTTGATACTTATTTCCATTATTTTCCTTAAACATGGCCTTACAATCCCCATAGACATTTTTCCTGTACTAATATTAGTTTTCTCTGATCATTCAAACTACCGTTTGCACTTAACCTTACCTCAAGATAATAAAATTTCTTAACCACCTCTATTTCCTGCCCATTTAACCACCATTTCTCATCCTTTCTCAGTTTAAAGCCCGATTTTCCATTGTTCACTTTTAAGCCCCATTCTTTACAATAATTGTGAATAACTTCAATTGCGCTTCTTAAACCTCCATTTGTGATAGACCTGATAATCAAGTCATCTGCAAACAGTAGGGCTGGTATGTCCTTATTATTAATTATTGGTGAATATACTTTTACTCTTTGGATCTTCAGTATATAAAATAATTGGCACTGGGCTTAATTTTGTATGTTTATCTTACTCCTAATAAACTCTGCATGCACTCTGTGATCTCATTTCTTGAACATTTCACACAAAATTTATTATCTAAATATATTGCTTGTAATACATTTATGAAGTTCTTACTTACTCCCTTCTTTTTTAACTTGATCCAGTGCTTATCTATCTATAGCATCAAAAGCCTTCTCCAAATCAATAAATATCATATGTACCCTCCCCTTTTGGCACATAAACACTTATCAACAATTGTTTTTATTGTGAAAATATTGTTAATAGCTCTTTTTCCTCTTTTGAATCCACACTGGAACTCTGATCATTTTCTCCCGCTTTTAACCCACTGCTGTAATCTATTTGCCAAAATTCCAGTGAAGACCTTTCCTTTTACAGAAAATAGACTTATACCTCTATAATTGGCTGGGTTATTAATATCCCCTTTCCCTTTATATATGGTATTATCACACTTGTTCTCCATTTCCTTGGAGTCACACCAGCCTCTAAAATTTTATTAAATGTTTTGTTAATAAATGCATCCTATTGCTATTCTTGCAAAAAATAAATAAATATAAATAGTAAAATCATAAAATAAACTATTCAGAATTCTTTGCACTGTTTCAATCCTTGTTAAGTCCATACATTTAATGCAGAAGGACTTTGTCCAAACTTTTTTAGGGTATTACAACAACTGGTTTGTTTGTTCAATGTTACAAGCTTATAAGGATATGTTAAGTGATAGTTTAAATTTTTCTGGTTCTCTTTAATTAAATGACTGTGCATTTTTCTGTTTTATTGAAAAATAATATTTGTGGACAAACTGCTGTTTGAAATGATGTTCCTCAAATGTTTTTCATGTTTCACAGCCCATGTTCATATTGTATACAAAGTTATTAATAATAGTAATATCATTCTTATTACATTTTTTGTAATATGTGCTTGAAATTCTGTACTGCATTGCAGTATGATGACATTTTTCTGATAAGCCAATACATGTCAACATTTGCTTGTAGTTAGTCAAAAAGATCTCCAGGGTTTTATAATATTCAGTAAATGCATATTGTTGAGCTTGCTAGGATACAATTAATACCATTAGAAACAGTAATAATGGAAGTTCTTTTTTGCTTCTACAAATCTTCAGTCTGTGCATCATGGACATACATCAGGCAATGCTTGAGCTCCTCCCACATTTATCATAGGGCATCATTAGTTGCATGAATGGCAGAAGGCAAGAGTGATACCAGGATAGTCTTTAACTTCTCCATGAAAAAGTTGCAAGAAGTCAGATCTGGTGACTGCAGAGACTGTGGCAAGAGCACTTTGATCCATATCAGACTCAAACCTCAGTCCATCATCATGACAGTATTATATTCAAATAGCTGCAAACATCATAATACAAATTAAAACATATCTTTTAAAAAAGAAAATCATTTTAAAAAATATATGGAACTAACACAGTGAAGCCATTTTACTAAACACTCTTATTGCTTCACTTACTTTGTGTGATATTTGGAATAAATGTTCAGAGATACTGGTATATGAAACCTGGATGGTCTAGTAGAAGAATTAACCACATTGTCCAAATATCCCAGTTACAGATCTTATAGTAAAGAAGAATGGTGCATAATCTATGCGATACAAAATGGAACAAAATACATTGATTTTGGATAAATTTAGCAAATGTGGCATATGCACGTAGGTTTTCATCGTTCCTTACTTTTTAAATTATGGTGGTTCACTCTACTGCTTTGAATGGAAGGTGCAATAATCACTGAAAACCAATCTGGTAATAAAATATTAATTCCTGAAAGTGATTACAGAAGGCATGCCTTTGATCATGATCCATAGGTGTGAACAGTTTTATGAAGCTATTATCTCTGTGATTTCTGCTGTAAGTGCTCTCAAGGAATTCTTCAAACGCTACTGATCTTTTAAAACTTTGGAGGTCTTTTGTACTAATTCTGTATTGCTCACATGTTAGACCTTCTTTTTCTAATTTTTATCAACTAGAAAGAATAAGGAAGAGTCCAGTATGCAAGAACCCTTGTATTTCAGGTGGTGAACAAATGATTGAAAAATGTTATTCACTATTGGAACTTATTAAGTCATATGTCATAGTTAATTAACTATGTGAAAAGTATCTATCAAAGTAAAAATTGTTGAATGTCAAAATGACTTTCATCTATTATCTGCAATTAAAATTAATGGTAGTTATATTATTGGTATATATGGTTGCCACCTTTCAATGAATGAAATAAGGAACATTTCACAAAAATAAGTGACATAAAATATTAACATTTTAAAAAAAAAATTTTTAAATGTTAATATTTGATACCACTATTACAAAAGTTCACTATATTTTAGACATAAAATATATTAAAATTAGTTCTTTTAAGTTCTTCATGCATGTTATGCTACCTGATTTGTATTAATAATACTATTTTAATCAGGTGCTATAACTTAACCTAAAATAGAAAAACAATAATTAACGCTTTTACTATTTCTTATTGACATTGCAACAATGAATGCTGGAAATTGGCAAACTCAGTTCTTCCAGGGTATTTTTAATTTTATCTTGCAGCCTTCAAACTTTCAACATCTGTATTGATAATTGCATGAAATTCTTAGCATTGCATGTTAATATTCATTTAAATCATGAGTTCATTTTTCACTTGAGACACTGGGCAGCTTTTCCCTGTCATTCCATTTGTTTGACATTAATGAAAAAACATGCTCAACAAAAGCATTAGAGCCAGGAAAGCAGCAAAGATGACACTAGTTTTTCTACTCCCTGCAGTTTCTGACCCACATGTGCTTAGTGTCAGTAAACTTTCTTTTTCGGCAGAGTTGCTCTTTAATAGAATTATCATCAAAATCTGACAATTTATCTATTGGTTATGTGTGATAATTTGGATTACTTTTTAACATTTCACTGACAGCCCACCTTGCTGTTATGCACACTGTCATTAAGTTAGCTGCTTTTTACTTCCAGCAAGAAGTTTACTACTGAGAACAATAGCAGCAGAAATGATAGTAGTTATAGATTTTAGGAATAGTGTACTATCAACTTATACATAAGTCAAAAAGCAAATGAAATTTCACCTCGAAAATATCCAGTCTGTATTGTTAATATAAAATGGATTTCACACATCTTTTTCTAGCATTTAGACAAGAAACTCTAAAAAATAAATGGCTTACGAGATAACCCATTATAATATGTATGCATAATTTTAACCTCAAATATGGAACATCCTCTGTAATACAGGTCGGGTGGCTACCCTTTTGGTATAATGTATCACACTTAAAATTGAGCAGAAATTTTGTTAGTAATTTACAATAACTTTTTATTAAGAATGTTTATTTTGCAACACTTTTATATGCAGAATAAATTGCACTTCTAACCTCTTAAGAACCCAAATTTCTAAAGAACACTGCAAACTTTATTCTATCTGACCAAATAAGCAATAAAAGATTTGAGAGATATAAACAAGAAAATAATTACAAAGAAAATAAATTGATATGAACATATAACACAAATGGACCATCAAAGAATAACAAAACACATCTTTAATTGCAAGCCAAAAGGTTTTAGAGATTTTGGATGTCTAGTGATAAGCTGGTGAGTCAAAGTATGAACTTAAAAAAAGTAAATTTCCTTGATGCAGTTAATGTATTTCTCAGAAATCAAGACACTTACAATGTTAGATTTGTCACCACTGCTAATACTGTGTAAGTCACCATCCCTTGCTTTCAGTATTCTGTATGTGCCATCCTCTCTGATAGCAATACAGTCAAAGATTAGTGGCTATGAAGCACAATCATTGTCTTGCATTGCCATTAAGTGGCACTTTCACAGAATACTCTCATTTAAGAGTTTGTCAGAAATATTTCTTAAGTCTGATATGCAGCTTTGTAAATTGTCATTTTCTTTGCTTTGAAAAATTTAGGAAGGTACTAAAATGTGAGTAAATATAGTTCATTTTTCATAAGGAGTCTCAGAGAGATAATGTCAGGTATACATGTATTTGATAGCTGAACATTAAAGTAGTATTAGAGTTACAGTGCTCTTCAGAAACTTTACAGCTTCTGAACACATTTTTTTTCTGGTGCAGCAACAGAAAATATTTGCATGATTTTTATTTTTTATGGTATTTTTAACTTTTAAGTTCTAAGCATTTTGCCTAGATCTTAAAAGGCAATGCTTTAGGTGATATGAACAATGAATGCTAATTGCACTTTATGAGCTTGGGAATCGGAAGCATTGACATCTACCCTGTTGGCTGAGGATAAACCCCTTTTATTAATCTCAGCCAGCTTGATCCAAGCAGACCTTACACTCTATTAGTGAACCTGATTTTGCACCAGCATTCTGACCATTTGAGTAATGAAGAAAGATGAAGACAGCCACATGATCTCATTGCCGATCTCATAAGCATTTCTTTAATAAAAGAAACAGAGAAAATAAGTAGGCTAATTATTTTGGTTATCATTTGAATAACAATATTTATGATTTATATATATACACCTAGGTGGGATGAATGAATATAATGACAAAAATCAATTTTTGGCCCAATGAATATTTTAAGTTTCAGCATCTTAATTTTGAAATTCCATTTTATACTACCATCATGATGATCAATAAGACTTTGGTATATTTCAATATCACTTGGGTGAAGTGTGATTTAAGGCAAAGCTATACTAAAATTAAAGTGAAAAAAATTAATATTTTTCATTATTTTGCATTATATGAGGTTTAAGATTTATTTCAATATACAGTTTTAACAAATGCTGATTGCACAGTTAGACATTGCCTTTAAGCTTCTTTTTCTTACAAACATGTTTATTTTTACATTTTAAGCACATAAAGAACTACTCAGAAGACCAGGAACTACTCTACTACTATTACTACAGTCGACCAGGAACTGATGATAGGAGCAATGACTCCCGAAACTAGTCTTCCTTTTTATTGAATTTTAGTGGTGTGTATGTTACAATCTCGACTCAATTTTTTTAAAATGTTACTCAGATGTTTGCTAAAAATATTTATTGAAATTTACTGAAATGCTAAGGAAAATATTAACTATAACGGGTCTCCACCTATCTGGCCCAGGCTATTTTAGATATACTCCTTCACAATTACGAAAATTTTAATACAATAATGATTTTATACTAACCCTTTATCTAAATTCTAAATAACCAAACAAAGCACAAAATTTCCACCTAGATTGCATCAGACCCCAGTTCCTGGTTCATCAGCAGTAGCCTACTGGAATTCCAGGAGACCAGGCTGACTCAACCCAGGGGACTAAATTAAAAATATTTCAATTACTCTACTTATACCATTATATTATCAGCTAGTTATAGTCTCTACAAATTACTAATTCTTTTACTTCTCCAATATCTACTTAATGAAATTTGAAATTTATAGAATTTATAGAAAAATGTAAAGATACACTACAACGGGCCTCCACCTATTTGACTCAGGTAATTTTAGGTGTAACCCCTCACAATTAAAACAGTTGTTGATACAATAATACATTTTATACTAACATCTTTAACTAAATTCAAAATAGTTAAACAAAATACAAAATTTGCACCTTAATTACGTCAGTTCCCATTTCCCAGTTCAACCGCCATGGGTGGCTGAGGTCATTATGGACTCGTGAGCAGGAGGTCTGGGGTTCGAATCCCGCCATCCTCCCTGACTGTGGTTTTTTCCAGGTTTTCCTCAGTCCTCATAACTGGCAAATACTGGAGAGGTACCCTAAACTTAGGCCTGGAATGTTTCCTTCCTTAAAAAATCCTTTCCCAATATATCATTTCATGAATCACCAGTGTTCACCGCCTGTGGTGCCTAAGTAGTAAAAATGGGTGTTAAACACCATTCAAAAAAAAATTCCCAGTTCATCAGCAGCATCCTACTAGAATTCCAGGGGACCTGGTTCCGACTCAACCCAAGGCACTAAAATAACTATTTCACTTACTCTACCTGTACCATTATTTTATCAGCTAACTACAATCCCTATGAACTACTAATTCCTTTATTTCTCAAATACAGTCGCAGCTCATTAGTTTAATTTTGGAAAGGCTGCAAATTCCAGCATTTACAGGAGGTTGTCAGGGATCCATTTTTAAATTGCTTACATCATTATATCTGCAGTTATTATCAATAATAGTTTTTATGTTTATTGTATTGTTAATATCTGTTTTATATTACTTGTGGAATTCATTGTCTTGCTGATACACACAGAGTACAAAAACTAAATTGTATTCACTGTTCACAATACAACATGTGTGAAAATTTTTAACGGCTGACAGAATAACACATGCTAATGGTTTTCTGTTTGATACTGTGTAGTGGTACACTCTGGCGGGAATATCACAGATCTTATAGGGAATGGCAAAACTGCCAAAGGCAGATAAGGCATAGAGCTCCTTTGCTGCAACATGGAGAAGCAAATATTCCATGAGATCATGCCTCCCAGCTGTTTTACAAAGGAAGCATAGGGAATCTTAAAGTCAAGCTACAGCTACTATCTATCTAGATAATGCTACTGATACTAATTATTCCAGATATATATTATATCCAAATGGGAACAGCAAAAGTTTTGTTCTGCTTCTTCCCATTCGTATGTGAATTACAAAAGCAGTAATTACTTAGATTTTAATTAAAACCTTTAACATATTTTTCTAATTTTAATTAGACATTTTTAAGAATGGGTCCGCCTTAAAGCCTTCAATTACAAGCTGCAACTGCTAAAATACCAACTATAATGATACATTTATTTACCTTCTAGAGGAATTCTCAAAATCCCAAGATCAATAATTCAATAAATTTAATATAATTCCACTCCCAACCATTTCCAGACCAATGACATTTTTCATAATCATACAGGTGTTCTTTATCATCTAAAATTTATCTAAATTATATAACTTTCAACTGACCATGTCCATTTCATTTTAACCTTCCATAAAAACTCCCCTAATTTGTATATCTGCTCACAATCTTCAAAGATCTTTCTCAATATAATTCCTTTATTCCTCATTAACCATTTCTTACTAATTAAACTTTCCCTCCCAACATTTGTGACTTTACATTGAAAGATAATATGTATTTCATCTTTGTTCACCCCACAGATGGTACACATTTTCTAAATACAATCTCCCTTATTCCCCTTAATTTCTAAACACCTAATCAAACCAGGCTATCCCTTCTCTTTTATTTTTCTTGTAAATTAAAATATATTTCTCCTTTTCTGGGTCATGTTTTAATACCTTATAATGTGCTAGTGAACTATCCATATCTTGCATTCTTGATCTCAATTCCCTTCAACAACCTCTTCTAAAATATCCAATTTTAACCAAAAGTCTCCTAACCTATTTCTAAATAACAGTTCTGTAATTTTGTTAAACCAAGTATTAGTATTATACCCAGTTTTTTATCTTGATATTTTAGGCATATTTTCACAATGTCAGTATCTAAAAGCTCTTGAACCCTAAATAAATATTTTGATATTTGCTCCATCATTAACCCTCTCACAATTACCTTTCCTAACTCTCTCAACTCAACTGCATTTGCAGTATTATTGGGAACTCCCAAAATTAATTTGCAGAAAATTCTTAGTATTAAATCCATATTACACTATCCCTTCTCTATACCCCTTATTTTCCCATCCCCCCCAAATCCATCGTGATTCAACCAGTAAACATATAGTAAAATCTCTTGTATCTGGCAACTGTGGTACAAAGCATTGCTGGATAACTGAAAAATACTTTTATGATATAGATAAAGATAAACATTTTCCCCTTGCAGGAACTGAGCATTTTTCATTAGGATTTTTAAAAATTAAATTTTGAAATGCAAACTTTTTCCAGTACTTAACCTGTACATATTCATTTGTTTGTTTATAATAAAAAGCATACTAAAATTGCTGTACCCATGACAATGTTAATTGGTGGCCGTATGAAGTCTAGATCAGGGTAGCCAATATCACAACCAATTTCAACTACGAAGATGAAGTTGTAATAATTTTTCCATTAACTATGTCATACTAACTCCTTTCCAATTTATGAATAGCTCCAACTTCTGTTTAAGCTTAAGAATATTTTGCTTGTGCTTCACAGAATCTGTTGTGTAGCATTGGTTTAATTCACTTTGTCTACCCATTGGTGCAGCAAAGTGTAATTGCCACATTAGCACATTAACTGCTGTAATAGTTACTGTGAAGTCACTGTTTTTACATTACCGAACTACTATGAAGCATTCCTTATGATGCATCTATGATGCTATTAGAATACAATGAAAATGTCACCAAAATGACTCATGTCTACAACTACGATTTTTCTTTCTTTCTTCCTTCCTTCGTTCGTTCATTCCGTTCTTTCTTTTTTTATATATATACTTATTTTAAAGTACCATAATTTTAGTTTTGATGGTTATTTGGATTTTGGATATTAGGATTTTTACTATATATATATATAAAGTAACTACAATTAAAAAACTGAAGCTAAGGAAAGATATGAATATTTCATAATTAATATAAGATGTTCCCATGGTCTAGTGGTCATATGTTTAGCTGCTGATCAAAAAAATCCAAATTTGATTCCCTGAGGATTTTTTGTAAAGTAATGAATTTGAGGCATGGTCAATCTAAAGGTGCTGACTGCCAAAAAGTAGTGAATCCTGGTATTATAATCTAAGATGAATACTGATAAGATCTGTTGCACTTGCGAACTAAAATTTCTGTGGCATTCTTTGAGGCAACAGCAGCTGATCAGGCTTTGGCTCTTATGGCTTTTCACACCAGAAATGATTATTTAAATGGTATTCAGAGCAAGAGTTTAATTATGAAATAGCTAATATTTCATCACACAAGCAAGTTAAATATTACCAATATTTATTATAACAAAAGCTATCTCCAAAGCAAATGGGAAGTAATTTATTGAAAATTTGTATACACAATTATATAATTTCAGAATGTTATATTTAGAAACGAAATATTGTGATATTTTAGTATAGGCTTGCCTTAATTGAATTAATGAAAGTAAATGCACATGTATTCAGATTGGTGCATTACATTTTACTGACATTCTTAATAGGAAGTAAAGTTAGGAACATAATCCAAATTAATTAAATATCTTTCTAATGTCTGTGTAAGGCAATGTAAATAAACATAGCCTTAATGTGAACAGCTTGTGCAGTTTGATCCAAATGTAATGGTTATTTTTAGAAAGTGAGGTATAATTAATTTGAATAACTTTGTTATACTGCTGTTTTAGTAATTGTGTTTATGCCATTACTTATATGTATAATAATTGTTGGTACCATTTTAATTTATTTGAATTTCTCACTCCGAATATTATTTTACAGTTTGAAATCCTTTTTATTTCCAAATAGTTTTAAACAATTTTATTTCCAAGAGTTTGAAAAATAATTTAAACATTGGTATACTTCCACATATTGGGATATTACAAAGTACTATAAAAAGCTTTATAGTCTTTTGCCGCCTAATATGAAAAAAGTAAAATTTCTTAGGTCCTTTTGGTGAAGAACAGGGATATTTTCAGCCAAGATGAATGTTGTGTTATAATTTTTGTTAACATTTGATTGTTAACAGGTATGCAGTATCAATGGTTTTGTATCTCATATATTAACATTCTTACATATGACAGACAGAACCATGCTAATAAATAAATACATAGAGAAAATGAATAAATATAGGTTTTTGTATAGTTTTAAAATAAATAGATCAGAGATATAGACTAGTTGCATTGGATAAGCCACATATGAATAACTTGTTTGGTATTTTGGAAAATGTCGACCACCCATCAATTATAATGTTCTTAAAACAAAATTGTATTCTGTCAAGTCGTAATTTAATGATATGCAAAATTTGATAATAACATAAGAACAATAACAAAAATAAAAACACCTTGATTTGCAGTATAATTAGATGGAATTATGGCAAATTTTTGGGTGGCCAAAGCCCACCTGCTGGCTACATTCCTGAAATAGGTACACTGTAAGACAAAAAGATGAGTGGAGTCTTGAAGCATTAATTTGTCTAATTTCTGTTTGGCTCAGCAGTCTATTCACAGTATATCTCTGTGCGTGAGTATTACAACCTTTAGCATCATTCTGTTATTACCAATCACATCAAGTTCTCTGTGGCAGATGTACTCTGATAGTCAAGGAGTTAAAAGCATTTACATAGTAATGAGAGCTGCCCATGCATGAATTGTTTTACTTGCTATTATTTGCAAGTAAAAATAATGTTTAATATACACTTGATAATAATAGCTTCCAATTACAAAGAGCTTTTTGTACTTTAAGACATTTATGTATAGTCCATACCTCAAAAATGAAAGTAAATTTTTTTTCAAAATAAATAAGAAATTGATAATTTTTGTTAAATTAAATAAAGGCAATTTATATTTTCATTTTAACTTTTCACTTTAGAATATTTTTATGTGACATTTATTTTGAAAATGTATACATTTTTGTGTTTGAACGTAAATGCTTTAAAATTCAAAAATATGTTATCTATCAAGACATATTATTGCCATATATTAAACATTAATTATACTTGCAAAATCTAACAAATAAAAAGTTCAAGCATAATGAGGATTGAAACCTACCTAGTTTTTATTACTAGACACATTCTCTTTTCATCTCAGCTAATCAGAGCACACAGTCAGAGCAAACTCATTTTCTTATTATGGCATTGCTTGAGCATGAACTGCAGATGGCATTGTGAATCCAGCATCAGTGATACTTCTTTTCCAAATCAGACGTTGTTTCTGATTGTTGCTCTTTTTTTTTTTTTTTTTTTTTTTTTTTGTCTAAAGGTGTACCATTTCAAAGCTTGAAATGCTAATATGCAAAATTGTCATTCTTCATTAAGGTTATCATCAGTTATTGTAAAAAGAAATGATCTTAATATTGCATCATATGGTGATATCATTGCAGTTACTTATGTCTACAAGATTTTGCTTTCAGAACAATTGCTTGTTATGATTAATTATGAAACTGCAATAGCATATATTGTATTTCCTATGTACTAAATGTTTCATAGTGTAGGATACTAGAAAACAGGCCCATGTAATGAAATATGTACAGGGTGGGTCATGAAACATTTCTTTAAGTTTTAAAATTGCTTTTATATAATTTTTCAAGCCTGAAAAAAAAATTGACAAAATGTCCAGATATGAAGAATATGTTCAATATGGCCAATGTTGCATTGCTCCCTATTGCAATGCTGAGCGCTTCAGTATTCTCAGGAGTGAGAATCTTGGGCTGGTGTGGATGCTTTTTATTCTGAGACTCTTCCTTCTTCTTCATGTCATATGCAGGGTGACATGCCTGTAAAATTCTCTGAATTAAAGCAATGCACTTATCCAATAATAAATCACAGGTATTTTAAGTCATTATTCAAAATAAACAATTTTTATGTCATTTTATTCACTAAATATTTCTCAATTTCCAACACATGTTCATGTCTTTCAAAGGATTTAATTAGTGATTGAAAATGCCTAATAAACAAATGGAATGGATGTTAGGAGCAGCTGTGTCCTAATTAACTGTTATATTCCTTCTTGCCCTTATGTACACTAGTCTAAAAGGGGATGAACTTGAATACACTAAGCATCCTTCTGAGAATGTAACCTTCACTTTCTCTGTGACTGGCCCAAATAAAACTGTACTCTGTAGATTAGTATAGGGACTATCTTGCTTAGAAGAGTTTCACCACCATATTCTCGGAGAGTGCTTCAGTTCTATGTCCATCATTCTATTGGATGCTTTAGCTCTTATGGTATAGCTGTTGTTAATTTGCTCTTCCCAAAAAGCAGTTAATTTTTTGCTGAAGTCTGTCCTCTCTTTTGGAAAGTCATCAGTGCTGCTTTTTGCTATTGAATATAAATATGTTTTAATTTCCCATTTTGATGGTTTGTTGAAGCTTTCCTGCACATTTTAATATCTGTTTCTCCTATGAGCATGTTATCTTCACACAAGTTTTTAATAAATAAATTCAAGATGCTGAGAAATATTTTAATAATACCAGCTACACGGGTACATAATTGACACAAAATTGGCACATCATTATTCAAAATGGCCACCTTTAGCGTGCACGCAATCCCTAAGTCTTTGTGACAACTCATCAATTGCATAATGCAACACATAAGCAGAGACTTCCACTGCTGCCTTCACAATATTTGGTGTCTCTTCTTGCAAGCCATGTTCTGAAGCACAGAACACAATTTGTCATCAAGAGGGTTTAGATTTGTACCACCAGAAGACCAATCAAAGGAGCCCATCACATTGGTCACATGCCAATAGGGGGCTGTATAAGTCTTATATGTTGGGGCTGAATCCTATTGAAAGTTACAGTTCTCACTGAGAAAGAGGGTATTGTTAAGGTATTAAATTTAAGACCAACTTTGTGTCAGATCTTATATAATGGAGTAACGAATAAATTCTTAAATGTAAATTGGAATTAAGAATAAATTCTTAATTACTTGGTGAGTAGATTTAACACTCTTATGCTCCACTTACCATTAAATTATACAGAACATGTTTCACAGGCCATTGTCCGCATTACCAATTGTGAGGCAACTGCCGGATTCATTGATGGTTGGATAGACTTAGCATAGCTCTTGTGGACATTTTATGAACTTCTGTATTAATTTGTCCTGTTGGGACCTGGAAGTTCATAACCTTATCTTCATATTTTACTATAACTTTTTTTTACGCATATTCCCTGCTATATCTACAAATTTCAGTAATTTGATTTCCATTCCTATATTACATTTATCTCTCTAAAAGAGATGTGCACCCGCTAATTTTTCAATCTAATTGTATTTGATGTTTTGCTAATATTCTTTGAGTCTAATTCTAATGCTTCTTTTTGTTTTGCCAATGTACACTTTCTTTCATTCTGAGCAGTTTATTGTATAGATTCCTGGTTTCTTCTCATTAGGGATTCTGTCATTACCAGAGTTGAGCTGGTTATTTAGGCTGAATTTGTTCACTGGAAATAAAGGAATACCGAACTCTCTGAGTATTTTCTGGAATTTTTTGGTGGCCCAAGGATAATAAGTAAATTTCCTGTGAATGGTAGTTTCATTCTTGCTGTCAATGTTGTAACCTCTTTTCTGGTTGAATTTATTGATTTTATTTGTCTACAATTTCTTGGTTTTTAGCATTTGTTTTATATGTGAGTACTCTTCATTGTATTCAAACTAGTCATAGGTATGTTAATGTGTCTATGTGCTAACATGTTGTGCATTTGTGTGAGAATAAAGCCACTTTCTTTAATGTAATTGTCAGTGTGCATATCCTTTCTGTATATATCAAGATATTGTTTCTTCTTATAATCTTTAAGCAAAGGAAAGGAATCATGTTGTCTTGTTCTATTTCAGATGTGAATTTAATTTCTCTATCTTGTAGTTTAGCAATTTCAAAGCATTATCCAAGTGGTTCTTATTAACCACTGCAAAGACAATATAACTGTACCAGATTTTAAAAACGTATGGGAATGATTTGGTAATATTCATTTCTAAATTACTCATGTATAAATAAGCCAGAAAAGGTGATAATGGATTTCCCATAGCTAATCTTGCTTCTTGCTTCTTGAACATGAAGAAATTCTGACTGACTGATGCAGAATTTGGTTAGTTGGATGTATTCTATGTATTCACTAACACTAGGATGATGCTTTGAAATTGTTAAATTCAAACATGTTTTGTTTTGGTTTCCATCATGATTTGCTCCATAGCAAATTTCTGAACTAAATTCCTTTTGTGCGCACTTATTTTTTGCAGGCATGAAAAAATAAGATACTACCTGTGTGTGAACATGCAAAAATGAATTAACTTGCACAATGTGCACATTTCAATATTCAATTAAAATTTTATAATTTCATGACCTACACTGTAGCATTAAATATTTCAGTGATTCCTGTTATCATTTTCCTACTTAATAATAATATGAATATACAAAAATTGTAAATTTTTTGAGGATTACTTTTTTTCTGATAATTGATTTTTTCTCCTGTGAATTGAAAATGACTGAAATAACACATTTAAGTGTGAGAATAATAGAAAAGGTAGCTGCCATTAGCTGTAATCATTACTGTGCAGATGGGTAATAGTACATAAAATGTATGTACTTTGCTTAAATATGGTGCAGATGAAACAGTGATAATTGCCCAAGAACAACAAAGAAAAGTCTTTGCTATATTTATGGTGTAGAATATTTATTTTGGGTAGAAAGGTAAAGAAACAATTTAGAGCATCGATCAGAGTTTGTAAATAGTAATAACAATGAAAGGTTTGGTGCTGCATCTCCTTTTCTATCTAGAGATGTTTGTTTATTTACCTGATACAGTCTTTTGAGGATAGTTAATTGTGAATATGTTTCAGACTGTTATTATAATGCTTTGTTTACTTATTCTTATGCTAGTACCAAACCAGTTAATTTATTATGGTATGTATGATCATAATGTGGATGTGGGAACAAAATTCCAGTAGTTTTTATTGAGGTGATTGTGCTGGAAAAATATGAAGTAATGAATAAAAACTGTTCAGAATAAGTTAATTGTGCTTTGTTTTTATTACAGTTTCTTATTTACTGTTGCATAAAATAGTGTCAATTTGGGATATTATGTGATTATAAAGAAAATTTTAAGATGACACACATTGTTTAAAGGTGTAAAGAGAGAAAGGGGGTACTAGTAGTAAATCAAAAAGAAAGAGGTGCAAGCATTTATTGTACACTTTTCTCCCATTACATATCATTTGGACAAAATCAGTGTTTGTGGCAGAAGCACAAAAACTATTTTATGCCAGTAAACAAATCCTACAGAGAATAAAGACATTCCAAAAAGCAATGTTTCTGGCAGATTTCAAATCAGCAATTCAAGCAGTAACAAAAATTCTTAATATCACATAAAAATGGTTGACTAAATGTCCCTTATTTTGCAGGATGCTCAATTCAACATGTTTCAAAGCATCCTGCATGGGACACAATTTGTCCTGCTGCTGCACATTTTTTATATTTCATATGCTTAAATGGTATGAAATTGCATTAAAGTATCTAATTTTCAGATTTTATTATAGTATCCAGTTCAAGTGTCATGACTTTGATGAAAGAAATTAACTTAATATTTTGCTGGAATCGGTGCAGGACATAAGACTGGAAACTATAATTAATGTTGATAAATTATATGCACAACTTGTGATCATCAAATAATCTATTGGCATAGCTACAAGAAATAACAGTGAAGATTGATGCCTGAACAAGTGGTTGATAATTATGAGCTCTTTACAGGAAAGGCAACTAACAGTAGTATCTGTAAAATGATGAATTTCTTGTCTTCAGTTTCTTCATGGAATACTTTCATACAAAGAATCTTCAGTCTAGTGCAAAGTACACATCAGAACACAAAATGAAATCACAGATATATGTGGAATATTATTTCCAGAGAAATAATTGTT
Organism: Metallyticus violacea; assembly: GCA_030762175.1. Lineage (NCBI taxonomy): Eukaryota > Metazoa > Arthropoda > Insecta > Mantodea > Metallyticidae > Metallyticus > Metallyticus violacea. Next base: position 31,674,782 of record CM060832.1, read on the forward strand.
CTGTCAGAAGGACAATCTTCTAAAAGCTGAGCTAATTCATTATCCCCAGCTTCTAGTCTAAATTTTAGCAATTAATGGAATTTTCCCTCTTCAGAATTAATCCAGACAAACAAGCTAAAACTTAAATCTATAATCTCATCAATTGTATTTTGTGGAACTGAAGAAATGGCTCTTAGACACAAAAAGCATCCAGATTATCAAAAGACTCTAAATTACTTAATTTGTTATTTAAGAAAGCTTTTAACAGTGAAGTTATTTTAAATTAAAATACTTGACATTAATAGGTATAATATTTTTATTCTTTGCATATGTTTTTAATATACTTGTGTATTAATAGTCAGCTACTTTCTCCAACTGTCATTTCCTCATCACTGATCTCCTCTCATAGTTGTCAAATTCTTGATGAAGTCATCTTATCTAGGAATGTTAAGAAGTTTGATGTTAATACTTTTTTATTGAAATTAATCCTGTAAATTCAATGCAGTCAAGTTATTGAATCTATAGGAGAAAACAAGAAATTACACCATAAGGCACAAACAGCAAATTACTTATCATTCTTAAATTTAAAAATAATTAGAAATGGCACTGGACTAGAATTTTGGATCTACAGAAAACCAACACACACTCAAAAAGGACAGCATCAACTCTAGATCAAGCCAACATGCAATTTTTCATAGCCTAACACACAGAATCATTAACACATTGCTTAACAAAGAGTAGCACCAAAATGAACAACTATGCAGCAATAAGATAATCGTAAACAGTGGTGTCAAAATGAGCTAACAGAAAAACAGATAAAAAAACACAAAAGACATAAAAGTCACAAGCATTTTGGAAAAACAGAAGAATAAGCTTTCAAAAAAGTTTACCCATTCATCCTTTGCAGATAATAAATTCAGAAAAATTTCAAGGTATATACATTATCCTAGTTCCTGAAAACAAATTTAATCTAATTAATTATTAAAAACCTCACATAAAGATAAATTTAAACATTCAATAGTTCAGGTATGTATGAAATAAATTGCAAAGAATGTAACCATGTATGTATTTATTAACAGCAATTGGGCTTACATCTGGTGGCAGTGAGGAATAATGAAAATACAATGATTATTTACAGCAAAATACTTAAAAAAACAGAAACCACTTAACTTAAATACATGCCAACCTAATATTAAATTATTCAATGTGATATAAATACATGTAAAATTAATTTTACACATTTAATTACCAGTTAACAATTCAATCATTTCACCTAACTGAAAACATTTCAGTCTAGTAAGATATCAATCAAGTTAAATATATTTAAGCTGAACTTTATATACATTAATTAAATGCATTTCACCTAACTAAAAACATGCCAATTTAGTTAAATAAGTCAAACTAATTAAATACATATCAACTTAATTTTATATATATACATACATATTAACTGAAATACAATTATAAAGAAATATAATTCAGCATATTAAATCCTAAACACTTATCACGTTGAATAATAATATAAACAAGTTAAGCAAAGCTAAACAATTAAATACTATAAAGAGTTACACAATATTGCAAATAGTCCGGGGAAAAAATTTGAAAACAATTTTCTGTTAATCATAACTTTATAGTGGAAGTCAATAAAAGCATATGGCGGAAGTAATTTTGATTGGCTGCCTGAAATTAACTCGCGAAGTAGTGCTGCTTATAAAACAAATATATTCGGATATTTGTAAGATCTTTTAGATTTTCATAAATCACATATAAATAAAACACAAAAATATGTTAACATAAGTTTTAATAGTTTAAAGAAAACATTGGTTTTGTATACCAAAAATAACAAAGTTTTAAAACTTCAAAGGAAATATAAAAATTTTATCTTTAATCTCCAAAACTAATATTTTATTTAAACTACCCTTTGATATCACAATTTTAATAAAAATAAGTTGTTACTTATAGCGTGAAGGAAACATTTAATTATTAAACAGAAAACAAACATGTATATTTCTATTCTTATTGCTACTATTTCACAAAATGTAGACCCTAAAACACAACCTTGCTATTCATTCCCTTGTATTATAATTTGGAATTGGCAGTGAACACAGTGTTGTTCTACGCATAATTAAGCATTTGTTTCTTCGTTTTCCTCTTTTACTACTTAAAATGTAAATAGAATTTACTAAAGGACAAAGCAACAAACGGAATATATGCCCGAGACAGCCGTTAACAGACATTATTGTACTAGTAAATTCGAGAGCCAATAGCAGCCAAGGCCGGGGATGCGGAGACTTGAAGGTCATCCATCATTCAAAGAGTTTAGCGCATTAATGTTTGTAAACAGTTTCGAGCTTGTTTTTTGCATTAGCAGTATATCGTGACTTTTTTGTGGCTTATTTTGTGTAACGCCTAGAATTAGGAAAATTTGGAAGGGAAAGTTTTATTTCAGAGTAAATAACAATAAAAACGACGATAATTCACAATGTGATTCTAAAAATGTTACCTAACCCAACACCAGAAAGCTTTTCCAGCAGTTCGCAATTTTCACTCTGGAAATATTTCTAAAAGAAAGCTCTCTTACCTTCAGTCTGAGATTTTTTGTTAATGGTGTAAACAATGGATATATTATTGTACATAGTAGCAATGTTTCTAATTGCGTAAAAAGACTTGTAAATATTGTGACAATGCAGACAGTGTAGACGTGTATGAAAACAGTTCAAAAGAAAAGGTTTAGCCAGTAATTTCATATTAACTTGTACAATCTGTGGTGCGGCACAGATGAATTTATGACTTCTAAATGCGTAAATAATACTTGTGAAGCTAATATGAGGCTTGCTTATGGAATGCGTTGCATTGGTAAAGGTAGAAAAGCAGCTAGGTATTACACCAGAAACAAATATGAAGGCTGCACTTTCATAAATCGACAAACAGCGACTTCAAGAAGCAGAAAACGATGTCCAGCTCATGACGAAAGAGACAAAGATAAGAAAAAGACTGAAAAAGGAAGAGGAAAGATCAAGAGACCAGAAACAGTGATGAATATGGACCTGGATTGTTTTAAATATGGGGTATGTAGTCAAAATGCATTGATTTTGTTTTTTGAGTTTTCCCGTTAAGTTGTATTTTTCCACATTCAGACACAATTGTTTTAAGGAACATAGAAGGTTGCTTTTAGTGACTTCTCACAGTCATTTTCTGAATATAGACGATGAGAGATATCTTGGTTATCAATTAAAATGAGTGAAAACTTTTTTTGAACAAAAAATGGAATTAAATGTTTAGTTCTTACTTTTTATACTTTTTAAACTCAAAATGAAAACATGGAGTAATGAAAGCCGGCTATGACAAAGAAGATGTTAATTAGCATGAAAAAAAAATTAGTTCCTCTGTGATTGTAACTTTTTGAGAAAAATATACTGGAATCTCTCTCTCTCTCTCTCTCTCTCTCTCTCTCTCTCTCACACACACACACACACACACAACCTTTTCAGGATGTTTTAAATTATGGTGCTATGGATGAATATAAAAATAAGACTCATTTCCTGTATTTTTAGAACGATGAAACCTTATTTAATACGTGGAAAAAGTTTCATCAGCCTATATTAAGTAAGTCACTTGAAAATGAAATTGTATGCCTTATATTTTAAACTACAAAATATACCGGATTACGTTCTGATGTCCATAAGTAAACTCCTAAGTATTTACAGCAGTTTTCCTGGGGAATACTACTTCGTCGAGTTTATAATTATGATAAATTTCTTCTGGCTGTTACAAAATATTATTACCTTACTCATAGCACCATTTATTTTCATCCCATGTTTAATCGCCCAATCGGATATTAAAATCGCTTTGTAAAATCTTCATGTCGGAAATGTTAAAAATTCTATAACAGTATAACCGTCGGCAAATAATCGCACTTTTTACTTTATATTTAAGTAAAGATCGTTAATATAAATATTAAACAATAGTGTCCCAGGAACAGTATCTTGTGGAACTTCTGAGTCATCTTCCTTATAATTGACATTTCCTGACGTACCCTAACTCTTTGGGCCCTCTTTTTTAAACTTCTTTTTAATAAATTTATTTATTTCTAGCTCACTCACATTATCTATTAATAAGTTATGCAATACTAAATCAAAAGCTTTCGAAAAATCAATTACCGCTGCACCATTCACCTCCTACATTTATCTCTTCATCTAGGTCCTGAACTAATGAAATAATTTGGCTATCGCAAGAAAACCCTTCCCTCAAACCGTGTTGACTGTGGTAGAATCAGCTTTTGTAATTAAGGACGCTGTGAATATATTGACCTGTCAAATTCCCTAATTATATAGACAGATGTTTGACTAACCGGCCTAATCTTTTTAATACCGCCCTTATTAACAAGCATTCCGACAGCGGACTTCCAATATTCGGGTAGGCTAGAATTATTTGGAGTTTATTGAATAATCGATTAAGATACGATACGAAAACCTTCCCTCCTAGTTTCAAGACTTCTGTAGCAATATCATCAGGACAGCGACTTCCTATTTTTTTATTAACTCTTTTTGCTGATATTTCAAGATTTAATTTGCTATGTCAGAGTGACAACCCCTATTTTTATTATCATGTAAGTTTTAGCGTCATAAATGAGCTATAAATCTTCTATAGTACCCTACTAGCCCTATGTTAGCAGGTTAGCCGGCCAGCAGGGTCTCTCTCGGCGAATGTTCAGAGCTGTGCTTGTAATTGCCTTTACCTTCTTGGAATCTGGCTTAACACCTTCCTCTGAAATCACATGTCCTAAATAGTTCATCTCTTTCCTTAATGATGCACATTTATCTGCTTGCAGTGTTAGAATGTACTGCCTAAACATACTAAATATCAGCTTTTGGTCATGCTTTCTCAGGGATTTCTCATAGATAGCGACAGTTTCTTGACAGCATTAGACCTAAATGAATCATCTTCATAATCTGGCTGAAATCCTGAAATACAAAGTGAAATGTTGATTATAATAACCTTTTAAGAAATTGATCCTGAGCCATAAAGATATAAGCTTGGAGCACTAAGTTAACCAGGCTATAATTTAATGCCAGGATTGAAGGTGCACGTGAAAATAATGCTAATTTTTTTAAATTGAGACCTGCAGGCCAAACTCAAACAAATAGTGTATAGTATCATCATCTTAGTATTACAACACTCCTTTGGCCCCTGACAAGGTACTGCCTACTACAAAAGTTCTCAAAACAGTTCTATATATGTTGTGCAATATGTTTTCAGAATGCCAGCAAGAGGTAGGATGAGGTTGATAGTTAGGACATGATTTATATCAAAAGAAAAATGCAAGCAAAAAAAAAAAAAAAGTATTTATACTGCAGTTTTATTAGAATTGTGAAATGTATTTCTTAAAAGGCGGTTCTATTGCATTTATTTGTTTAGTGAGCGTTAAAAGAACTGTGAAAGTTCTTTGGGTAATGTTTTTTGCAGTAGCTTTTATGCTTGCTTATAGAATCACTTTGCGTGATTTACTTCATATGACACTAAGCCAGCAGCAATGATTGATTATTGGTAAACAGCGGAGAAACTAGCATCTATCTGTCATGTGATCAGTTTTGTTTTCCCCCGGAGTGTCTTGCCTATGGGCGAGGACTCCACTCGTTAGCCGGTTAGCCAGCCAGCCGGGTCTCGGTGATTAGCGGGAGGGTAAAACAGTAAAACAAACCAACAATATACAAACCACAAAGAGGCTCATAATTACTTATCAAAAAATCAAATGAGGTGTTAAAACTGTTCGCCTTCATTCTCCACACATTTTGGCATATTTTTAGGAAATTATTCAGCATTTGCTGTATTCATTTTCAGAAATCCGGACAATTCCCTGACGAATACTATCTTTTGAGTTCTTGTGTGGTGTGCGATTCGTCTTGTAGATGACTTTTTTTATTTACTCCGGAGATAATAACCGCAGGCTGTTAAATCGGGAACCGAGGGGGTCACAAATCTCCACTAATAACTCTTGTCTTGTGGAAACACATTGTGAATTGCTCTCATGGAATTATTCGCTGAGTGAGCAGTAACAGAGTCCTGTTGAAAAAAAAATCATGATCACGCTTCCTGTCGGTTAATTCTCTGAGAAAAGGGGAGTTTTCGCATAGGTAACAGAATCAAATGTATGAAAAAAAAACTGGTCCTATGATTTTCACCACTGACTTAACACATATGAATCGTACATAAAGATACGCTGTGCCATAGTGAACACATGAGGCATAATATGCTTTATGTATATTATTATTATTATCGAATTATGAAACCACATCTCAACACACACCCGGGAACAGCTGCGCTACGACTGTGACAGTCAGCAAGGTCAACAAATAAGCAGGTAGGCTTGCTATCCCCTTCATGGTGGCAAATAAAATAACGTCATCTTTATGAACTTAGATGTATTCAATATACTACAATTATAATTCTAGTAATCAGCCCAATACAGCACATTTATTAACAACAGGTCTTAAATTAATGAGTACTGTTTTAATTAGGGCTCTGTAAGTGTGCCATTGCATTTGGTGACATGCTATTTTAATTTGCCTAATCATATTGAAATATTTGTTTCCCACTAAACTTCAATGGTTTGTCAGTTAAAGTATTTTTAATCGCTATTTTCATGTTTCATTTCATGTGGTGCTCTCACCAAGAGACGTTAAACGATGAAAAGGATTGCTATCCTTCAAAATTTTTTTAAAAACGTGTTATTTATTGTCACTTTGACTGCACTGGTCTTCTCGTGACATCTGTGGATTGAATATGAATTCTGTAGGTGTAAATCTGTGGCAATTAATTAAAATAAAATGAATTAATGATCGCGCAAATGTGCTCCGAGTTCTTGACGCCTTATTAGGCATCTGGCATTCACCTTTTCAGGGTAAGGAAAAACTAGGAAAAATCTTACCCAGACAACTTAACCTGACCAACAATGGAACCTAAGACTTCCGGATCAGTAATTGCAGATGCTGTTCAACAATCTTCTGTGATTAAGTCAAACTAATAAGTTGAGTTGCACAACGAATAAAAAAATAATTAGTTATATTTTTTCCACATTTTCTATGAAAAAATAACATTTGATCAAAGTAAAATTGACACATTGCTACAAAGCCAAACTCTCGAAATACATACCACTTAACATTTCCTAATTGTCCTCTCTGGGGCCATGGAGGAAGTATACTAATTTTTATTCTTTCGACTGAGGGGTCATAAAAAGAATTGTTCTCCCTTCTCTTGCCGACTGTAGATGATGAAATTAGTTTTCTGGAATTCAGACAAACTGGTGCCAACGTTCATAAAACGCACGTGTTTCTCTTTAAACCTGCCGACGAAGGTCTTGTCTCCCGCAGTGACCTGCTTTCTGTTAGGCGACCGCTATAAAACGTATTTATTCTGTTCGTCTTTAAAATGAATTTAACATTGACGACCTACTATTTCTTCACAATTCTACAGTCACCCCAACAAATAGAATGCTTCCCAAGTTAGTTGTTAGTGGCGTGCTTTTATCTTGAAAATATGGGTTCCGATCCACTAGTGGGGGTCCTGAGCGGTCATTTCGTGGATGAAGTCCCCCTAATGACAAAGAGCTTACAAAAATGAACCCAACATACACCGATGTATGCAGAAATAACAGGCCCAACAGTCGCATTGTTCAGTACAAATGTTCTAAAACATTTCAGCATGAAACGCTGTGGGTGGCCGAGGCCGAGGTCGTTAAGTCGCGGATCTGGGGTTCGATTTCAACCAGGTAGGACCGTCCTCCCTGACTGAGACTTTTTCAAGTTTTCCTAAGTCCTCATAAATGGCAAATGCCGGAAAGGCACCCTAAACTTAGGCCGGGAACGCTTCCTTCCCTTTAAAAATCCTTTTTAAGTTTATCATTTTATCACACGTATCATTGGTGTCCACTGCTTGTGATGCCGCAGTAGATAAAACAGGCATTAAACACTGTTAAAAATCCAGCATTTACTTCATTACTTTAATTTTTTAATTCGCTTTAGTTAGTTTTAATTAGTTTTTTAATCACACATTCATTTTTTATTACATTGAATTATTTAGGTAATGGATCGCATAATGTTTCTCGTATATCCTTCAAAGTGAGTCCCGGACTTTAAAAGATTGAGAAACATTGCTCTAAATGATATCTAGAATTACTAAATCCAACAATAATTAAAGATATACTTATACTACTGAATAATTTAAACTTTATATTTTCTTTAAATATAACGGGTTTCATGTAAAAATACAGCAACATTTTCACTGCTTCAATTTTCTTAAAGGTGTGGCTTACCGACATTTGTTTAAGTTTCGACATGCAGCACTTCACACCGCTAACAACAAAATTTTATTTTTGGAGAAAATAAGAAAAGAAATCACACTTTTTTCTGGAACGACGAATTCATTGGTATCGTACTGTATGATTATTTTACTACAATACTGATCCTCTCCATTCGCTCTTGAAAAATGAAAGTGTGCATACCTTTATTTACGTCATTCTCTGGAAATGATCATCTGCCACCAATATGCTTTTTATTTTAGAAATGTGCAGCTGGAAATGCATCACCGCATGCGATATTTTCTTTCTTTCAGTTTATTCTAAAATAGGATATTATTTTAGTGCACTTTGTAATAAGGATCTCCTCATAAATACAAATTTTATGGATTCATATCGATATCTAGAAGTCCACAATTCACGACTCGCAGTGCAATTGCTAAAGACTAAACGAATTGCTATCATTGAAAGACTGGATATATGTACAGAGCATTGCATTGCATAAAGTACGAGCAATTGTTTCTGCTTTTGTCAGTTCGGAAAATTGGTGGGTCAGTATTAACTATATAAATGTCAAATGTTTTAGAAAGGCTTAACCTTGCTACTATTTCTGTAATCGCCGGTGTTCCATAATTTCTCCTTACACAAAGCGATGTTTTCAGGAGTGAGCACCTCCAAGGGCCGACTTGCACGCTCTCCGATTTAAATGCTTTTTTGACCCATTCGAAAAGGTTTGGCCCATTCTTTTAGGTAGAATATGAGGGGGATGCTTCCTCATATACACCGTCCAATCCTGTTTAATTTCATTTGGAGTAAGTCCTTCTTTTGTGAAGAACTTAATACAGCTCGATACCTCATTTTGAACATGTCACAATCTTCTACACATAGCCCCCTTTATGCCACTGTATCTGAACAACTGAACATAGCGGAGGGGAAGTTACAGCTGCAATTATTTACTTAACATATAAGGTATGATAATGATTTTGTGAAGGCGATAAGAGTTATCGGTGAGGTCGGAAACTTATGGACCTATCCTCTTATATATGCACGTCAGTATATTCAGGGTGTTAATGAACTACACCGAAATAATTTCAGAGTGTAGAAATGTCGTATATATAAGCAATTTGGGATAGAAAACTTATGGTCCATCTTTTCATGTTTCGAAGCTATGATTATAAGATTCTAAAGCGCCAGTATTCTACTGGCCAATGAAGATTCTCTAAAACATAACGCTCTGTAACGAAGGGAGGTTTTTGAACATATCACTTGTTTTTTTTTTTTTCCACTAGGGTATAATAAACAGCTTTTAGCCTACGTTTATGAGTTGGGTATCGTGTATTAAAAAAATACCTAAATTTTATTCTTAATGCTTTAGTATGCTTATCGCAGCACTCAACGAAACTCGGCATATAACCATCAAGGAATCGTCCAGTTTGTTAACCAGCAAAATTGGACCGTTGGGTTTTTGCCGTTCTCTCATTAGGGTTTAATAATGCAACTTTTAGTCTAAGTTTTTTATACATTTAAATCTTAATATATCAATTCATATAATTACAACCCTTGCTTACAAGAGGCAGAATTATGGGCAGTCTTAATGAGTTGAGTGTCGTAAATTTAAAGATTACCTAAATTTCACCCATAATTCTTTAGTATGCGTATCGCAACACTGAACGAAATTCGGCATATAACCATCAATTAAAAAACGATTCGTCGAGTTTGTTAACCAGCAAAATTGAACCGTTGGGGCGGGGATTAAACTAAAGAGAAAATTTAAAAGAACATTTAAATATCGCTTAGGGGCCGAAATTTCGTTTTTTGTCAACAAAATTCGAAATTCGGTATATACAATTAAAATAAATTAATAAAAATAGTTTCTGTACCTCAGGGAAATCGAGACATTAGGAATTTGGGTATACCTGAAAACCGGAATTTAAAGAGTGGGGGTTAAAGTAAAATTTAAAAATCGCTCTAGCGGCCGAAATTTTAAATTTTGTTTAAAGAAAATTAGGTATATGCCATTGAAATAAAACAAGAAAAATAGTCTCTGAAAATCAATGAAATCAGTTTATAGAAGAGGGGTTTACCTGAAACCCAACATTTAAAAATTACTCTAGCGGCAACAACATTTGTTTCTTCACATCAACTCCATATATACTACTTAAATAAAATGAAAAATAGTTTTTGAAAATTAGGGAAATCGGACCATTAGGAGTAGGGGTATTCTTGAAAAGCGAAGTTACAAAGAACTCTTGCGTTTAATTTTCTCTTTATTGTTTTAAAATAAAAGGATAATTCAGCATATTGCATTTATAATGATGCATAGGTTTTATATTTGACAAAAACACTGTCGTGAAGATAGTAAATGTGGAGTAGTAATCCAGTATATGTGTGTGTGAGAATTATATTGAATGCAAGAGCGATCTGTAATATCATTCAAAAAACGTTTGTATTGCATGCTTTTACTACAATAAATATTAAATTAAATTTCAAAGTCACTGAAAATTAATTGTACTTTCGATTGTTTATTGTTGATTATGCATATTTACATTATAATTGTTTTTAAATGGTAATAAGATTTTGTTTTATTGAAACATATGAACTTCTTTTTAAATATAAAAGATAAGTCGAAACTTTCTATTATTTCTCTCTGTTTTAGTGAAAGTAAAGATGAATCAAGGGCTCAGTTCATAAGCATGGTTAAATTTAAAAATGTTTAAAAATACTCACATAGTATAATTTTGTCTATCAGTGGTCATATATTAATTTAATTAATATTATACCATTATTTTTGTGTTTTAATAATAATAATGATAATAATATTAACAATTGTAAAACTGTAGTTTCTGTTTTGTGATACTTATAGATTGTAAGAATTCTAATTTTGTTCCTCTAATTTCACACGGTAATGCCATAAATTATTTAATTTCATCAATTAATAAGTTATAATTTGGGTTTTATATCCACTTTTAAAATTATTCAATTTGGTGAGAAATTCGCTTAGTTTACGCAGCTCTTGCGTGATGGACTTTTTTGTTATTAGAATGACCGTTTAGAATTTTTTTGCCATATGTATAATTCCCCTGTTTTCTAACGTAATTCCAGAACAAAAACGTCTACAAAAAAAAAAAACTTAGGAAATGCTTTGATTTTGTTAGGCCAATGTTTGAATTTCTGATGCTTTTTAACTCAGAGTTTTTTTTTATAGAAAAACAAATTATTAGGTTACATGTTACAATTAACATAGGTTTCTGATCTTCTTGAAATGCATTAAATATACGAATTATTTCTGGTAATTCCCGTAATTTTACCAGTTGAACGCTCATGGTCCGGTCAAAGCGAACAAACAATGTAGCAAAATTCATAAATACAAAATTGGGTCTATGTGCCAGTGATATCTGTTGAAAAGATCTTGTATAATTGAAACCTCTGATACTTTTACGCTATGGAGCCTTTTGGCTAGATAATATACCTACCTACATTGAGCTTTTAGTGTCAATAATGGTGAGTACTTAAATGTATGCACAACCCAGCTCACAATTGACATTAGCATTTGTCCAGCGTTTCTTCAAGTACAAAGAAGTTCTAAGACGTCTCTTCCATTCATTATTTTTAAGCTATCTTTCACAAGACTGCCTTTTGTCTGATACCTGAATAACAATTATATCTTTTGGTGCAAATTTAAATTTCACTTTCCTGCAGTTTATTGTCTTTTAATTTGTCATTCTACAGCAATTGTATAGTCGTATTTTTATGGCATTATAGGAAGACTTAAAGCAGACGTCTGGCGCATTAATGAGGACGTTTAATTAAATTGTCTTTCGTAATTATTCTAATGAGAGAAGATATTGCTTGAAGTCTTTCATTTTGGAAGAGATCAGTGGAAAACTTGGAAGGGCGGTAAAACGAAATAATGGAAGTGAAGGTGGATGTGGTTGTTTTGAAAGGACTTTCCAGGATATTCTGCCACATTATTCAGAATTAATGAGCCCTAGTATCTTTGCATTTTGTGCACTCGGTGAACAGGAACATTCAGAGGTTTGAATTTTAATGAATTAATTACCAACAAAATATTCTAAAAACGAAGAAAACATTTTCCGTTTACAGCACCTTTATTTCATCGTGTTTCTGCTGCCATAAAATTCTTCTGCCGTAAACAACTTCTTCAGTAGGAAACAACTTTTCCCGCTACGCTTCAGGCATCTCTAACTCAAAATACTTCTTGGTTGTAATTCGCATTTGCCTTCTACGCTTATACAAAGGCACCCTCAAGTAAGGTTTGAAACCCGATGGTGTGATAAAGGAAACTTTTGGATCTACATGAATGAACTGAAACAAAGAGGGAAAATTAGTGACAGTAGCACAAGAAATGCCGCAGTTTGGAAGTTGCGTACTGCTTCATCTTGTATTAAATACATTTTTTTTTGTGTAAGGAAAGCAAGAACTTTTGAGAAATAAATTAACATAGAAATACTCTTTCATTTTTGAAAAAAAAAGACCAAGAAAGTAAACCAGATTCTAAAATAACGGGCCAAAAATTACTTATTATACAAAAACATGGAAAAAATAAACAAAGAAAGATAAAATACAATGAGGAATTTGTCAATAATAACCCCTTAATCTAATAATCGAAAACATAATATTTACTATCATCTAATAAATAATTTAATTCAATAAACCTTATTCTAAAATTGATAAAGTTGGCTTTTAAGTATACTTCTGATACTGTGCGATCAGTTTTGTTTCCCCCCTGAGTGTTTTGTCTATGAGCGAGTGTGCCTCTCGCTCACCGGTGATTAGCGGGGGGGGGGGTAAAACAAACAACAAACCAATCTAAGAGGCTCATTACTTACCAAATTATGAAATGAAGTGTCGAAACTGCTCGTCTTCATTCCCCACATATTTTTTGTGTCTCTTTAGGAAATCATCGCTCGCTGTAGTACATTTTGAGAAATCCGGACTATTTTCTGACGAATATTATCTTTGAGTTCTTGTATAGTGTGCAGGTATGCCTTGTACACAACCTTTTTTAAGTTACTCCATAGATATTTAGCGCAGACTGTTAAATCAGGGGACCGAAGGGTACATAAATACCTATCAAGCACATTGTGAATTGCTCTCATGAAATTATTTGCGGTGTGAGCAGTGGCAGAGTCCTGTTAAAAATGCATGATTACACTTCTTGTCGGTTAATTCTCTGAAATAAGTATTTAGTATGGTGTTCACATAAGTAACAGAATAAACTATATGCTCAAAAATTGGTCTTATGATTCTTTCATCACTGAGTTAACATATATAAATCGTACATAAAGGCACTCTGTGCCGTTGTAAACACACAAGGCATAATCACTTAATGTACACTGTAGAATTAAGAAACGAACAACACGATATACACCTTGGAACAACTATGCTACGACTGCGACAATCATCAAAATCAACAAGTAAGCAAGTAGGTTTGCTACCCCTGCAAGTCGCGGCAAACGAGTCGGGACCCGCTCATAGGAAAAACTCTGCGCCGCGAGGGAAAGCATCACTGATCTCATAGTATTTCGGTAGACCGTTAATGGCACATAGGCAATTCATAGATAGAAGAAACCGATCAAGGGAATTATTGATCAAAGCTTGATTATTTTAAAAACCTTTCAAAATGCTTTAATAGTTTTTAATGGTATAGATTTTAATAAATTCAACGTTAATTTTTAATAGAACGTTGATTGATGTAATAAACGTAGTTTATTTAAAAACACTGCTCATCCGTATAAAAATGGAATTAATATTTTGTATTTTTGATTGGATTTTTTTTTTATTTTACTAATCGCTGGAACTACAATTATTCGTTAGTTCGTTAAATATTTATGTTTAAATATTTTTATAAATATGGAGAATAAATATAGGTGTAATGGTATAGATATATGCCTTTTTCAGTAATATATCCTGCATTGCTTAAAGCTGTAATTATGCAGCAGGCGGTAAACTTTCTCCCTTTTAAATCTAATGTTGCTTTTACCCAGTACATACAATTGAGTATTTCGCGAGATGGAATTCGGAATGCGCAAGCTATCAAAGTGACCAATTACTACCTGTATTATCCTACAGATGGCTCTGCATAAATAAATGAATGACATCATTTAATATACACCGAAAACATTTATTTATTTAATAAATTAAACAGCTCTCAGGCTTGTGTATGTTAGTTAAGTCCTAATAATAGTTATTACCGAATGTGAGCATTTGAAAATATTTACTGTTGATGCTAAATTTTAGGTCACCTGTCACCTGGTTGGCAATAATTGGATATTATGTTGGCGCTACCCTCTTCTGAAATAAATACTGTGATAATTTTCTGGTTGCACATTGCATAGCTTACGACAATAATACACATTTTGATGTTAAATCGAAATTCTCTGAGTAATTCTGACCAAATGACCTTGGAAGTTCATATTTTTTCATTATTGGAAAATCTTAAATACACTGAAAATTTTTCCACATAATAATAATAATAATAATAATAATAATAATAATAATAATAATAATAATAATAATAATAATAAATATTGATATCGAATCAAATCGCGCATTTCTTTCTTCGTTATTATTTTTATGTTAGACTGTTCATATGTAGTCAATCAAATACTGCCCAGAAAATAAACGCAGGAAAATAAAAAATGACCAAAAAAAAAAAAAAAAAGAAGGCCATCTCTAGAATGCAAAATTCTTCTAAGTCCTATTCGTTACAGCGCGCGGTTAATAAGGTAACCAGCAAGGCTGTGTAACTACTGCAGCATTGTGATAATGGCATGCATAAAAACGCTCACCAGTGTGTGTTCTGTTAGCTCAGTAACAGTGTGAGCAGCAATGCCGTGATCAATAGCGCAGTATGTATACATATATATTTATATATATGTATAAATATATATACATATAACATATGACAAGTTAGTTTCGTAATAGCGTTTCTCTTATACAGCAAGCTTTGACGTCAACACACACACACACACACACACCCACATATATATAACATTAATAATAACATCATGTAATGACGCATTACTTGTTAATGAGAGATGTGATGCTGCATATAACTGTGATAAATTTTTATTTTGAGTTCTGATTCTCCGTTTTACAAGCAATTTCCATATCTTTTTTAAAATACATACTGCGATTAATAAATAAGGTGAATGATTTCAAGGTTTACTTAATTGCAGGAAAGGCGGTACAGATATGCAGAAATACAGCTTATTATCCTTCAAAATAATCGCCTCCTATTGTTATGCACTCTGACAACGCGTGTAGAGGTCTCGCATACTTTGGGCGAAGGCAGCCTGTGGGATGTGGCTGAGTTCAGCGTTCACATTGCGTTGGGTGTAAGCAATGTCCGGAAACTATTATATTTTTAAGCGTTTCTTCAAGCGAGGGAAGAGCAAATAATCCAGATCTGATGACTAAGAGGGGGGATGATGGAACACAACAACCCTGTGCCAGGTGCTGTTGCACGGTTATGGCGGCATGTGAGCATGCATTATCGTGCAGCGGACGTCAGGATCCACTTTCAGTATACTGAGGACACATACATCTGATCCTCTTCAGGAGGCGATCCAAGGTGGCCGCATTCAATGTCATGGCTTTTGGAAGGTATTCTTTATGAAATGATCCCTTCAGCATCACGAAAGGTAATCACTATTATCTTGAAGCACTGCTTCTCGCACCTAACCTTTTGGGTTTTTGGTGACCCTCGGCCGCGCCACTCCATATGCTTTGCCCCTTAGATTCTGGGTAGTACTTCAGGTACCACGACTCATCGCCCGTAAAGACCCATTCAGGAAGGTAGGGTCACTATCCACAATGTCGATAAAGTCTCCGCACGCCTCCGTCCTGTATTGTTTATGATTGGGAGTCAAGTCGTGAGGCACTAATCGCGTACACAGTTTACGCTTGCCAAACTTTTCGACTACATTTGCATTAAGTACACCCATGCGATACTCCCGTGGCCTTCGCCAACATTCGAACTGTCAGTCAACGATCTTCGGTCGAGAGTTGGCAAGTTTTCTTGATATTTTCGTCGGTGCACGAAGCCATGAGCCTACCTGGTCTTTCACTGTCCCGACCGTCACTGAAGCTCATGTACCTCTGTACTTACACCTGGGGCAACATGTCATTACTTTCCCTTGGCTTTTTTCCAAGTTTGAAGCACGTCACATTCTTCTGCTGCTTCATATCACCTTTAACACGTCGCTGCACTACACCTCACGTCCACGACGAGTACACACAAACATCACTTCTGAACAACCACACGGCTTCACGAAAGATGACTGACTAACCTCGGTTTCACTCATCTGACCGTTCACCAGCAGTACCAACTACACCACATGGCACGAATTCATTCACGATATTTATTGTCCACAGGTTATAGATAATCGAGTGCAAAAAGTGGTTTTTTTCACACAAGTAAGTTGTTATAAAAAGCATCAATACTTTCATAACCTTCTTTGATAGTTGAGGAAACATCTTTAGCTCACCCGCCTACACAGCCCGCTGCCGAAAGATAGTGTTGTAGCAGAGAAACTCTGACAGTACATATGAGTGTTCAACCTGATTCAGGTTTTTGGCTCACCTATGTGAACGTTTCCCTGTAACTAACAGTGTTGTTCAATTTGATTTCAGTATACTTTACTTTAAATAATACACGTTGTAAATTTGTTATCCATTAATTTGTTGTTTGTATATATATTGTGACAGTCCGAGTGCGAGACCCGAGGGACACAGCTGGTATTTAGGCAAACTAGGGTTCGAGCTCTGATCACTACGCCACATTACCAATAAACATCTATTCAAAAACATGTATGGCGTACCGGATCGCTGGATTGGAACGTAGGTTGCTATAATCAAAACACATCCTATGAATAACAAGTTTCCAGAATGTATTATTTAAAGAAACAGTTGTCTAGGTTATCTTTCATACATGATGCCATACTTATCTTTCCCTCTGGCCCCGTGTACGGATGCGGCCAATGGCAGGGCATTGTCACACAACATTCTTCCAGTTCTTACTTCTGACTGACTCTTTCAAACTCTAGCATGGCTTTCTAACGGTAAATCTCCCCCTTACCCCGTCACACACTGCTATCTCAGCGTTTCCCAGAAACAAACTGTTATCTTTATCTTACCTCTTCTGCCTTCTAAGCAATAATGTGTGAATAACATGTTTTCATTCGCATACCATTATTGTGTAACCATTGTCATCCAATGCCAATGCCACAATATGTACAAGAATAAATGCTGTTAACAATACTCTAATTCTTCGCGAACCCCTGGGGAACCGCAACCCACAGTTTGAAAACAGCTGATATCGAGTATTGGTGGGATCTCCTATCAATCTATCTATCTTTGTGGGCTTCAAACAATACAAAGACAAGCACGGCAGCTTTCTCTGTATACGTTCTTTGTATACGTTCTGTGTCTCCGATTTGCAGCACCATGTTACCTTTGAGATTTTGAAGCCTAGACATACCCCAGGTGTGTTCACAACTTGTAGCGCATGTATATTAATGTTGTTATCTCTTTGAGGTGCGAAGTATTCTGCATACTGAAATTGATGCCGAGACATGGCGGATCCATTTTTTTTTATTTCCTCGCTGCTCTTAAGGCACATTTCGTGTTCTGAAGTTCTAAAAGCTCCGGAAATTGAATTTGGGATATTGCTGTATCTATCTATCCTCTAACCTACATTATTACCTATGAATCTCGCTTTAGAGGGAAATCCAGAATGAAACATTGAAACAATTTTTGGGCTTGGTTACCACGTAGTCTCGTAAAAGTCCGAGGAGGAGTTTTTATTACCTCAATTTAAAATAAAAATTCTCTACTGGGGACGAGTCCAAAGAATAGTGAATCGAATTGAACAAAAGAAGCTGAAGTAACGAATCCATGGCGCTGATCTAACGTAATGACCAGTTAGGCAAAATGCCTTTTCTATCTGATTGTATATATTTAAGAGTCAGATAGAAGCAAACATGTCTTCGTAAATTTGGGGCCGGTAGAGCTAGTTTTTATTTTATTTATTTATTTATTTTACCTATTTTGGCTTCCGTTGTCTATTTTAAGGTTTAAAACAAATTTTCTTTCTGCCTATTTTGGATATTTATGCGTTTTTTCTGCAATTATTTACGCATCTTAAAGAAATCATAAAAATTTCAATATATCAACGTGAAAAAAGTTATAAAATTAAATGGTATGTTCACCTCACAAAATATATATTGAGAATTTTTTTATACATTTATTTCTTTTCAAGCAGTCAAAAACTTTCTCCTCAATCCATTCACTAAGTTCTTTAAATTGCAGAACCTTCAATAGTGAAAGGAATTCAAGGTTACCTTGGGCATACGAATATCAGGAAATATTGAAGTTTTGAATAGTCCTGGGGAATGACCTTGTATTGAGTATACGAATATCAGGAAATAGGATGGGGGAAGTATTGTAATTTTGAATAGTCCTGGGGAAAGAACTTGTATTGATATGCGCGAGTCAATTCTAGGAAATATGTGATGGGGGTAAATTCTCATCTGCATAAATGTAACAAACATTTGCAAGCGATAAAGATGAGAGATTTTTTTTTTGATTTGTGTATTTAAGGACGCTCTTTAACACCACAGGTCATCAGCGTCCCATTCAATTCAGGATGTGAAACGGTCGACAAATTTTACTCAGAGGCCTCTTCTTTTCAGGCTTGAGGTTCTATCGTGCCGTAAATGTACGACACGGGACCCACGGCGAAAAAAATGTGAGGGAGGTGCAGCTGTGCAATAAACCGTCCCTATAATGTGTTGAGTACGGATACTAACCTGATTCCCCTATAAACAGAAAATGAACTCACCAGGACTAATCAAAAATACTTTACTTTGTCTTTATCAACATTTCCATGTTGTCCTGAAAGGTGAATATTCTGTTGTAACTGTTATTATTCCTTCCGAAATAGCTTATTTTAAATATGCTCCAATCACTTCAATGGAAGTAAAACGTTCTTTTTCCACGATGAAAAACGATCTTTTTGACAAGCGGCTGACTATGACAGCAGATATCTTGAAAAAAAAATCTTGTTGTTGCTTGTAACCAAGAGCAGTAAATTTAAGTACATTAATTATATAATAAAGAAATTATTAAGTATGTTAAATATCTATTTTCATTGATAATGAGTGATATTACTCTCTGTTTCCACTTTTATTAAATGCCTATTTTAATTATATTGCTCTTTATTTTCAGTGTTTTGATTGCCTTTTTACCTGCCTGTTTTAAGCAAAATAAATTCTGAATTTCGGGCTCTGGTAATGACCTATGTCTTGTAATACCTAAGAACTATTGTTTAGCAGGCAGGGGCGTTTACTCCTTGAATTCAAGGCATGCATTACATGCTCTTAAATTTCAGTCGGATTTAAAAAGTTAACAGAAAAATGTATAATCGCTCAAAAACTAGTTCAAACTTGCACTTAAATCACCAGATTCTATAAGTTTCAACAAAGCTTGGCGATATGGTAGTCTCAGTTATATTCAGTGACATCATTTGGAAAAAGTCTTCACGAATTTCGTATTGGTCCTGAAGACAGAGGCACTCGCCACATCATTCAGTAAAAATTACCATCACGCCACATATGGGGAAACAGCAAACTACTAAGAATGCAGCTATTTTTATCCTTTGGAAGGCTAGTACATTTTGATTTTTCATTCCACCACGGCAACATCAATTGTAGAAATACGGTTAGGACAATAAACTTGAAACGTGTGCCTAACCATCCGAAGTGAATACTCAACATTTTACAAAATAAATGTTTAGACATTACTAATTAAGGGAAATTAGTGGTACAGTAGTTTTGAAATAATTTGAAGTGAAAGGTCAAATCTAGTGTTCCAAAGAGGGAAGAAAAAAACAAACAAAACAAAAGCAAGACTACGTCGACGTTACAGAACGAATGTAAAAGGTTTTATTTTGAACTGTACGAACAGTAACTTTATCTAATTGTCAAAATTTTAGAGTTGCTAGATTGTTATAAATTCCTGCGTTTTTCTCATAAGTTTCCGAAAAACAATTCTTGCAATTACAGATAGTATAGGGTTATGTGGTTTTTTTTTTGTTTTTTTTTGTATAATTGAAGCTGAACTAAGGGTGTATAGATATTGAGTGTTTCTCAAGAAAGAAATATTTTAAATGAGCTTCATAGGGAACAGCAATCAGTTAATAATAATTGCTTTTGTGGAAACTATTCCTTCAACGAAAACATGAGCCGAGCGCTTGGTTTCAAACGCACGAAACGCTGCAGAGAAATTCTAAATACAAGAAAGTCTCCCTGAATTAACAGTAATGTCAGAAGAAAAACATCTATCAACTTATGGATATTAAAGCCAGCCCCATTTTCTCCGATAGAGTCAGAGAAGATGCAAGAAAACAAAGATTTGGAATTTTGCTTCAAAAAACAGGGCAATGTGCTCATTTGAATAAATTATAGTCCAAAATTAACGATATTATTACAGTTTTTACTGACATTTCACTCTTTTAGTATTTTATAACTACTTTAAATGGGTTTTATTAACACTTAATGTTATGAAATATGACATTTATTTTGAAATCGGTAATTAATAATGGTTAACCTATACCAACGTTTTTCAAATTTTATGCCTTAGCTTTAAAGTCAGAATACACCACTGCCAGCCAGCCAGCTGCAAAGCTTTATTCAGCGAGCAGGTAGGGTAGAAAATGTTAGATCGTCATTCAGAAACCACAAATAAACAAACAAAACCAAAAATAACAATTCACACACCTTAATAATGCGGTGCTCTACATAATGGCCTTTTATTTCTGTGACAAAAACTGACATTTCACGTTTATTTTGAAATGAAAACGTACATTTTTATTACAGTTAAATAATCTGGCCAATGATATATTAGCATACAAATGATTTTTCTTTCATAGTTGCTATTTGTACTGGGAAAATCATTTAAATTATCTCATTAAAATACAGATTTCAACATATCCACAAAAAACTCACTAATATAACTTTGATTTAACGTACATTATCAATAATTTAATATCTAGAGGTTTTCTTATTTTGAGTGAAGTGTAACCTATCCTCTACGAACTATTTGCTCCATCTCTCATTAAAGATGAATCCAAGAAATTGGAATTCTGCGAACCTGAAGACAAGCAATTAAATAAAGAGGAAGGGGAAAGGAAAGAAACTTTTCTGTTTTCGGATTTACGCTCTTGTGCTTCAACCCTAAATACTGCCTAATTTAAGCGGCGTGCACACTTCCATCAACTTTTCCTAAGTTTAAGCTTTCCTCCATTGTTTCCAAGGCCACTTCGTTTGCACGGTCTGTTTAATCCACTACTGGCTGCCAGAGATCAACTGCCAGTTACAGCTGTTCTTTCTGTTGGCCCTTAAAATCTCTCCAGCGGTTCTGTGCACTTTAGTGATCTGAGGATACAGACGTATATGAGGAGGGTGTGGGGCGGTAGAACTGATTTCTTTTACTGCAGAACAAAGCATAGAGATATAACCAAACAATGTAAGCATTGATATCCTTTGTTATTTTAATTGCCTATTTATTGTTACTTTAAATGTTTTGAAACGATTACAATTATGTTTATTATGATTATTTGAAATTTTAACTAACTTATAGTTGAAGCGGACTGCTATGGCAGCCACGCTGGGCGCCAATTTATGAAGTGATTTGTCGGTGGCATTGTTGTCGTTGCTGTTGGCCCCTCGTTGGTGATGCCAAATTATGAAGCTGTTTTGGTGTGTTGTTGTTTACGCTTCGGTGACAATTTTTCAGGGGATTGTTAGGCTATTTTGTTGATTCGTACTCAACAGGACTGTGGGAGAAAACCAATAGTATAAATAACCACACGATGATATATATATATATATATATATATATATATATATATATATATATATATATATATGGTAATTTATTATGCTCAAGATATTTCACGTCCTCTGGTATTTTGCGTACGATAGAACTCATCTACATCGAATATAAATTTAGCTGCTGTGACTTCCGCGGATAAGAACTGAATCTGAAGACCGCGTGTTATGAATGCCTCAGTATATATCTCGACACATATAAAACTTAGAACTGAGTACCGCGGTGTGTAGATCTTACAACCTCACCGCGTGTAAAACCTGCTGATGTGTATAAGTGTCCCCGCAGAATGTGAAACTTAAAATATGTTACTTGAACTGAAGTGTCTGCGTGGATCGCCTCTAACTGCGTTGAGCTACGTGAACAGAAGTATTATACTGATCTATCCGACTGAGAACTGAGAACTGCCTGTCCCAGTCGAGCAAATTCCTTATGTATTAAATTAAAATCAAGTAATCGTTGGCTTGACGACGCCAGAAGAGGTCACTTAAGCAAACGCACTTCTTGCGCCTTGGTTTAAAATATACATTTACTATTGACTGGTTTAAATTCATCTGCTAACACGCACCATTCGTTATTATTTGAAAGTTTAAAATTCTTGTTTATTTGGCTATTTTAAAGGCTAACTGTACAACGCCTGTCGGGTTCAGAGCTCTAACGAATTTAAAAGTCCTTGGGTTTATTAACCTCTAACGACAGTCCTTTTAAAAGTGTCATCTCACTCGACTCTCACTTGCCCCTTGTATAAGGTTTTATGACCTCTATGTCTTTCCAAGCTACCATATCAGAGAACACTAGAGAGATTTCTCTTTGTCAGCACACAATGCACATGTTAAAGTTATATTATACATCTACATACATGGCATTTCAATTACTAAAACATGATTAGATTTGCGCATACATATTATATTTACATTTCCGTGGAGGTGGGCGTAACGACTGTTGCACAGTTTACTTATTGCCGAGTAGGTGGGTTTAGTTAATGACCGCCTTTTTTTTTATTACTATCCAGCCTTGAGGGTTCATGATAGAAACATTTACTTAACTGCTTTTGCATTATGAAAAAATTTCAGTCGGGTTAGCAAGCGCGGAAGAAGGTAACTTGTCTCATAGGATACCTTATTATTCTCAAAGTTTATGTTCCACAAATTGTTTTTATTATGTTTTGTGATAATTGTGTAGGAATATGACTGACCAACCATTCACCAGGGAAACGTTTTGGCTCGAACAGGAAATTTCGGTTGAAATCTGTACAGATATTTATCTCACAGTGCGATGAAGACAATAAATGCGTATTTATATCTGTGTAACACTTCGTTTGGGTGATATAGACCAATCACTTCTTCAAAGATAGACATGAGTATTTTCTATAAGTATTTGTAACAGCGTGAATCAGAGCAATAGACACAACATACAAAGTTAACCTTTGAACAATATTCTTAATCACATTCCTTAGATAAAAAATAAAGTCCATTAAGCAGGAGCTACGTAAACGAAGCTAATTCCTCACCAAGGAATACTTTTTAATACAAATGAATATAAAATCCAAATTATCTTATTAATTAATGAAATGAAATACGTTGTGGCATTACTGTATGGTATTAGGGAAACAAAATTAATTTCTTGCAATCAAAAAGTATTACAAAAGAGAAACCACATTATTATTATTATTATTATTATTATTTTTATTATTATTATTATTATTGAACCACAAAATGAATGGTATACTATTAATTAAATGAGATGTATGACCACTGATAGACAAAGCAATACCGTGTGCGTATTTTTAAACATTTTTAAATGTAACCATGTTTATGAACGAGCACTTGTTATTATCTTTAAATAACTAAAATAGAGAGATATAACAGAAAGTTTCGAGTTACATTGTATATTTAAGATGTTCATATGTTTCAATAAAACAAAAACATGTTACTACTCAGAAACAAATAAACAAATACAATGTACAAAACAAATAAAAACAACCGAAAGTTACATGGTTTTTCATTGGCTTTGAAATTTAATTTGAGTGTTAGTGTAGTAAAAACATGTAACGATAACCTTATCTGAAGTTTGTTTACAGAGCGCTCTTACATGTAAATATAATTCACACACACATATTAGAATAATGTTTCACATTTGCTATCTTCAAGACGATAATTTTTAAATATAAAACATATACATTATTATAAATACAGTTTATATGCTAAATTAATTTATCCTTAGATTCTAAAACAATATAGAGAATATTAAACACAAGAGAACCTTTTGAATTTCGATTTTCAAGTATACCCCTATTCCTATTGGTCCAATTTTCCTAATTTACTAAAAATATTTTTCTTATTTTATTTAAATGGCGTATATCGAATTTTGTCGTAAAAAACAAATATGATGCCGATAAGGCGATTTTTAAATTTTGAGTTTCAGGTAAATCCACACTTTTCAGAAACTAAAATCTTTATTTTATTTAATTTGTTTATACGGAGTTTCGTTGCGAAAAAAACAAATATTAATGCCGCTAGAACGAATTTTGAGCTTTCGGTTTCAGGTAAACCTCCCCCCCCCCCCCCAATAGTTTGATTTCACTGATTTTCAGAAACTATTTTCCTTTTATTTCAATGGCATATACCGAATTTCCTTTAAAAACATTTAAAAATGTGGCGATTTTTAAATTTGTTCTTTAACCCCCACTAGTTTTTCATTATTGAAATATATCATTAAGTAGCTATTTTCCTGTGATCGTTGATTTAAATTAATTTCAAAACAGAGTTTTTCCCGACGCTACGACAGACATCATCATTGTACTGAAAGTGTCTGGAGAAGGACAGCTACAGAACCGTTAGAAGTGGGAGGGGGTAGGGGTGTTGGGATAGTTGTGGCGCAGACGTTGTTTGTTATACAGTAACAGTTTCCAAGTCGTGTTTATTTGAAAATTTCTCTCTCTGTTTATATTATTTGTATGCTGTTTTACTTCTAAGACATCTCTTCTAGCCAGACTAAAATAACCCGTTGTTGCAATTACTTCTGTTTTTTTAAATTTATTCAATGACATTTTTTAAGATCACGTTCCACAACCGCAATTTTTTTTCCGGCTGGCTGGCATAAATGTCGCTTAAATTTCTATGAGCCGGGTTTTAATTGATCTTCTGGTCATATACGTTGTTCTTTCTCAAAGTATGAGCAATACGTAGGTGATGTCATCCATTAATGGCTAGAACGCTTTAATTTTGTTTTTATGATCTAGTATAGAAGTCGCGGTTTTCGAGGCTTCATGGCTCATCGATTTCTTTCTTGCGGTAACCATTTGCTTGCAAGCCTCTCTGAAGCTCAGTTTTTGGTCCCTGAGGTTCTGTGACGTTTTTGACTCGGTGGATCAGCATGCTTATTGGATTTGTTTTGAGTTGGGTGATGGTTGGATCGTGTGTTAATATATCTATCGGTATGCGTAGTTTTCTGTGAACCCAGAAAATAATTTGCCACAAAGGAGTAATTTAGTTCCTGGAGGGGAAAAAATATGGAGTGTGAACCAATGATTTTTTCTTCTAATGCTCTTCTTCCACTACTCCATAGTAAGTTAGACCTTGTGAAGCAATTTGTTACTGCTCTTATTAATTGTTTCAACTTTCCCGTTACAAAGTTCCCACAGAAAACTGAAGCTAATATGGACCCCCAGATTCGTGAGCTTATGCAGGATGGGACCTTTCCTCAGGATGTCCAGGTTAGGCAAGTGGGCATACGAAAAGTGACAGAAAACTTTCTTGGCAACAAGAAATCTGAGAACTATAAAGAAACTGTGGAAGGAAATGTGACAACATTTTAGAAATCTAGGGTGTAGAACGAGTGTTAAAGTGTATTTTCTGAACAGCCATTTTAATTACTTCCCTGCGAATCTTGGTGCAATGAGCGAAGAAGATGAGGGTTTCATAAAGACATTAAAACAATGGAAATCATTATTAAGGCCATTGGGATGTGTCAATGATGGTGTTTGAAAAGAGACACTAGTGAAGAGCATATCGGAGCTTGAAGAAGAAGAAGAAGAAGAAGAAGAAGAAGAAGAAGAAGAAGTTTTCTTCTCCCTATTAGTGAAAAAAGTTTGGAAATTCATAATTATTGACGCTTACCCCTCTCTCTCTCTCTCTCTCTTTTTAAATACATTTATTAATATTTACATTAAAATGAAACCAACAAAAACAGTTGGTCTTAGGTAGATGTCTTAAAACTTAATAATATTTCATAAAAAATGTAAGCACATTATTACATTTAATTTGATGTTTTAAAACCTAGCCTGATAGAGTAAAACTGAAAACATATTTGAATTCAGGGTGTTGATATTACATATATCCAGGTAGACAAATAAGAAAGAAAAACAAATATTTTTTTTTCAAGTGATTCTTCCACATCAATTCAGGCCCAGTTTCAAATCCTGCACTATTTCTAACAAAACACTAAAGTTAATTTCTTTTTTCACAACTAACAGAATACTATCTCTTAAAACATCATACCTGCAAGTTAGATACTTTAATGCAGCTTCGTACCACTTAAGCACATGCAGTGGTGGAGCAAACTGTCCAGCTCGGGGCCCTTGATAAACATTGAATTGCGGGACGATAGGTCACTCTGGCAAGAACTAACGACGAATATCTCATGAACAACATCGTGCAAGCCAGGGATTTGTATAGACATGTTCAGAACTTAAAAGTTTTCTGATAATAATTGCATTTTAAATATTTTTTCGTGCGTAAAATGAAAATGCTGAACTCTGAATTGTTGCAGGCGTACCAATAGATATAACTCAGCAGGGCGCGGCCTGTAGTATGCTCCAATTTCACTTGCCATTAAGTTTTGCTTTTACTTTAAAATAATAGAAATATTGTGCAGTCGATATAGCAACGTTTACAAACAAAATGGCCACAGTTTAATTATTACTTTCTCAAATAGCTGGGAAATGTTCTAACCTGTTTCCTGTTAATAATTCACTATTTCCTTTCTATCGCATCTATGATTTCCTTGTTCCAAGTCATCTTAGGACATTTCTTTTTTCTTTGGATATATCCATTTCATTAAATATGCATATCAATCAATTTCCTTGTTGAAATGATAACATAATGTTATGTTTTTACCTTCATTCTTTTATTATTCGTAATAATCTCTCTTTGGGAAGTTTGAAGTACTCTAATGACCAATTTTCATCTTTGAAATTGTGCATACATATACACACACGTATATTATTCTCCAAGTTTCCGATACATTTGTAACAATAACATTATAAAATATTTTTGTGTTATAAAATACTATGTAGAAATAGTATACCTACATGATATCACACCACACATAGAAAACTGTAAGGAGGTTGCTTTTTTTAACTTATTTGAGCGCGCTGTACCTTACCTACAATATGTCACACGATTTGTAGTGGTAATCGTTAGCAGCGCGATAAAGCCGTGTTTATGCTGCTCAATGGGATGTCTCGTTTTATTACCCATACGCTTCGAAAAGGTATTCTATCTAAATTTTCGCCCCATTTACTTTGGTTTTTTCCCATAATTTCAGAGTTATTTCTATATCGCTCTACCGACGGCGCCTTTTCTTTTTTTGCTATCAGGATATAACAGCTCACGATGTCAGACATTTCCCGTCATGCTAGCGTTTATTTTATATAGGTTGTCCTTGTTTAACGACTAGGTACTAAGGGACATTTTTTATGAAAATCCCGTTTATTTCCCACCCAAATATCTCGTAAAATGTTATATAAATTAGTTTCCTCTATACAATGTGGGAACTCTACCGAACTTCGTTGACTTCCGATCCTACATATGTTAAGAAAGCTATTGCAGTTGGGATTTGAGCAAGATTTCTTTAATATGGGCTCTTAACGAATTGCATATGGTCTTCTGCAAGATCACTGCAGTCTTTACTAGTGAAAATATTCTGCATAATAATTAATTTCTGTATATTTTTTCTTAAAAAGTTAATGCTTTTATTATACACTTTCCCATTCTATAGATGTTTATTTCCAATATCAATTTATAAATTGGATTTTATTTCATTTCGTTAGGTCCATATTTAAAAAGTATGCTTAACCACTGTCAGCGACAGAGAAAGTGGCTCAGGCGGTAACGCTTGAGATTCACATACAGAAGGTTTCGGATTCAAATAGGCCATTCTGATTGTGCGCGCATTTTTCCTATTTCATATTATTTCATTCCTTTGGTTCTGTTACAGGGTCAATAGTGCTGGACTAAATGATTTGGTGCCGTGTGGGATGTGACGACGGCTCGCGCTTTAGAAGGTTTCTATTCCGGGGTCTGATATGAAAGCGACTCGTATTTCTTGGAGGGAGGCTCCGCCGGCGTCGGGGTGTTCTATCTGGAAACAATGTTAAGAATCCCGTCTAGGTCCGTGCCTCACCGCCCGTTGTCTCCCTCACCACACCCCTTCCTCCCGGAAGCGTTCCCGTTAGGCGTGGTCCTTAAGGGGCCTAGGTAGTCAAAAAACTGCTTCAAGTGCTCAGAATATAGACATTTTTAAGCCTGTGTATTTTTCAAACTACTACAGATAATTATAAGAAACTTTGCAACAACATAAAGCTATCTAAAGTGATTTTACTGCATATAGAGGAAGTAATTACTGTGCGTAACAATTTATATTTTTTCTCATTGTATGTGCACTAATTTTTTATTTAGTTTTCACTCATTCGAGGCACGTTTCTCAGAAACTGTTTGACCTATGACTATCACATTTTTATACGTTATTATAAACAATATTTATGATAATTTCCATTACAAATTTAATCAATATGTCACATGTTAGTCAAAGAAAAAATTGTAATGTTGTGTTCAGGTAAATTTAACTTTTTGCTATAAAAACAATTAAAAAAAACTATAGCTTTTGCTGAAAATTGTGGTATTTATAAAATATTTAGAGTAACAATTTCATTAAGATATTCCAAATAATTTATGAGAAAGAAGCACTTGCGGGAAATTGGAGTTAAAGTTGAACGTGCATAAACATAAGAGACTCACTAATTCAGAACTTTCCAGTCCCATAATCCTTATCAGTGACCCTCTCTTTACTCATCTTGCTTCGTTTCAGTAGTCTTTACTCTAGCTTGATTGGTAATCATTTTTGCCTGTTTTTCAGCTTCCAAGATATATCGAATGTTGTTTTCTTGAAAAATTGTCTCATGTTGCCACCAGATGATCCAAAACTTTAATTTTGCTGCTAGAGTCATCATTAAAGTGATCACAGCATCCAGGACACTCAATGTTAAAGTGATAGCACACACATGCGTCCCCATATTACATTATGTTGCATTATCAGAACTGCGTGCCAGCGTCCAAGTAGAACTTGTTACCTGCGTCTTATCAACTGCATGCTTCAGCCACAATGAGTGCTGAACTTGCCACATGTAGATCTTATTACTGCATCTGAGAACTGAGAACTGCTTGCCTCCGCAGAGCAAACGCATTATCATAAATTAAATTCAAATAAATAATCGTTGGCTTAACAACGCCAAAGGGGGTCACAAAGACACGCGCAGGTTTCGCGCCTATCTTTAAAGGCTCAAATACACATTTTCCATTGGCTAGCTGAAGTTACCTGACAAACGTATCATTCCCTATTTTTGAAAGTTTGAAACATTTTGTTGACATTGACCAGCTTAAAGGCCAACAATACAAAACCTATCGGGGTCAAAGTCCCAAACTGTTTTAAATTTCTTCAGTTTATTAACCCTAGAACGGAAATCCTTTTAAAAAAGGGGGCTTCACATCCGACCCTCGGGTTTCTTGTATAGAATTTTTTTACCCTCTTGGCCTTCCAAGCTACCGTAACGGAAAAACACCAGAGACGTTCTCTATTATCGACTTACATGTTAACAATGCCGTATTATACATATATGAGATCTACATTACTGATTACAAAACTTGAAATATTATGATAATTAGGTTTGTAACATATATTATATTTATACTTTATTGGGGGTAATTTCAGTAATAACTGTGGCACAATCAAAGCCAACCAGCTGCTTTTTAAATTTTTTTTCTACATTTTAAAAGCTGGCATTTCTGTATTATCATTTAAATTTTATATTTACGTCGCAAGAGAATAACTACCAACAAAATTCTGCTTACTTACTAGCGCTTCTATATAAGTGTAAAATGAAACAAATAAATAAATAAGCTTTTGGGAAACAAAATTTATACTATTATTTTTCTGACGTAAAATAAAATTTCTAATCTGGAGTTATTGTTGTATACTCCTGTCGCCCTGTTTCTGCAGTTGCCAAGTCGTAATTAGACTCACAACATAGAAGCTGTGCCTTTGCTACAATGCGCACATTCTGGCATTTTCTGACATAATTACAGAAATTAGTAACTGGAACAGTGCCTGACTTTATCATAGAATAATAAAATTTAAAAAAAAAAAAGAAATTTAAAGATAAATTAGAAAGTTTAAAGGGGACAACAATTGTTCCCTTTTAAGTCATTGACTCATTCCATCTCAAGGGAAAAGCAGTTAAACGTATAACGAAAAAAAGATTCATTAGTAAAATCTGCAGAAAGGAGGAGAGGCCTGAAGGGCAATGCAGGGGACAGAGGAAACAAAGCACTTAAGTAACAGGAAGCTAAACCTACAGCTACCAAGCTCCATTATCATCATTATGATGATGACTTTCGAGAAGAGTAAAGTGGGGCGATGGTTGTAGAAAGCGAATCAACTTCACTTTGGAGGATATTGATCTTAACTGGAGTACCACAAAGGCTTTTCTCTTTAATCCGTCAAGTTTTACAGCCACACTCATAGGATTAGCACGTAAGAAGATTAAGAAAGAACAATGTATTTTCGTGAAGTGCCTTAAAGTGTAAAAGCGCCATGTCTTGCAAAGGAAACAAAGGAAAGTGGAAGAATTACTCTTTTCTCTTGTTACAAAAGAACCCCCGTGCTATGGCGCTAGTGCACATAAATTATTAAAGTGGTACATAACGAAAAAACCCGCGTTTTTCTGTTTAACTTTAGCTAAAACCACATCCGTGGGCTTTACACGCAGAAGTAGCCATGATGGTAACTGCCTCACAAAATAAGTCTTTTTATCTTTCTTGCATTTTCTCCCTAGTTTACCACTCTCTGCTTGAACGTATGCGATATTGGTGCATAAATATAATCAGGTCGCAATAGCATCTCGTCATTATAGTCTATTTATTTTTTTGTACAAAGTTGAATCAAATATAAACTGGTATTATATTTTGCAATTTGTGAGCAGTAGGGAGCGATAAACACCTTTAAGACGTTACATGCGAAACTGATTCACCCCCCATAGTGTTTTTCATTTGTCAATAGGACCATGCCCCCAGCAAGAAGTACACTCATAGTATTATACAGATTTTGGTGAGAGAGGGGATATAAAACCGGCCTTATGTTCACATCCTTTCTCCCTATTGGTTGAGATTCGTGTGGAACTTTAGAAAATCTTGATGACGTAGATATCTTATGATTGGGCTTTAATGTTATTTTTTCTTGCTTTCGGAGGGAAGTTTTTTGAAAATACAGTGAATAGTCAGAGGTACAGGAATAACCTAATCACGCCATTCCTAGAAGAATTGTGTGACATTGAATATACATAGGCACATTTTCAACAAGATTCCGCCACAGCACATACATATGATATCTCGTTAAATCTAATTAAATCTAATTTTGAAGTTAGAGTCATCAGTAGGGGATTATGGCCAGCTCAGTTTCCAGAACTTTAGTATGCGACTTCTATTTGTGGCGGACTTGAAAAATAAAAGTGTATCGGAATAACCCGCATGCTTTGGAAGAACCGAAAGACAATAAAGAAGTGAAATGCTGCAATTTCAGAAGAAGAATTAATGAATATGAAGGCAAAATTTCTTAAAAGGTGCGAGAGATGTGTGGTGGCACAAGGACATTCTTTCCAACATCTTCTATGACTAAGGCATGTAGTTGTTGTAGTTATAATTTGCATGAGAAATCTGTGCGCTTGAATTTAAGGGGCTACGAATATCCGACTCCGCCGGCAAACAGTGTGCTTCCCCGCGCCAAGCAAATCCCCGTTAAGCCGGCCATGCGTCCAAATGAGGGTTATGTAGCTGTGGTTAAACTAGAAGCCTGGATACCCGGAGAAATATCACCTCTTAAGGAATACATCTCTCATAGTAGAGAAACCGTAGGGAGGTCTACGGTGCATGTAGAACCAGATGAGACAAGATCCTGGTCTCATACTTGGAGGAGGCAACTGTAGCTCAGTATGTAGAGCGTCAGCCCGGAAGATTGAAGATCCTTGGTTTGAATCCCGATCGTGAACCGAATTTTTTTCAAGTCTGGCTCTTCATTTCCAACTTATGTCCTACACACGGCTAGTGTGAAAGAACACTTTCCAAATATGTACTAATAGAATTTGTTAAAGTCAATAGAGTTGCTGAATGGACTTTTTCATGTTATTTGTTATAATAAATGGAAATATTTGCAATTCTCTTCTCCCGTATTTGAAAACTACAATTTCCCGGTCACACTCTGAGTGCTTGTCTTAGCATTATTTCTAACTTAAATGTCGATGCAAGTATTAGATAAAGGGAGCCGTATAAGGTAATACATTTATTTGAGGAAAAAGCAGACATACTTTTGTAGTGACACAGAAATGTTTCACAGGACAAGAAACTGTAGAAAACGAACGTAACTACGCCGACTTCGGACGAGTGTAACGGAAATATTCGGAATCTTACCGAGAGTGACATTATTAGAGCACGAAAACAAAATATAGCGTCTCAGCTTCCTGGCGCCAGATCGATTGCAAGAAATTCAAAACTGCTTTGGAATGCTTCTATGTGCTTATCAATAACTAATAACTCAGGTCTGCAAAATTGAGGTAATTGAAAATTGTGTGTAAAATTAGATGCGAATTTTATGTAATTTGATGGGCTGAATTGAAATACAACTAACATTTTTTTCCATCGCGCAAGATTTTTTCTCAACTTAATTTGAAAATATGGGAAAAGAATTGATTATTCACATTATGAGCAAAACATGTTCCATGAAAATAAAATTAAAAATAGCAGCATATGCATCTTTTTAATCAGAAATCACTTCAAATATTTATTTACCTTTACAGATCCTGGTAATGCCTTTTTTCGTTTTCCCTCGAAACCATTGTGAAGAAGTACAGCTTCGAGTCTTCTTTAGATGATTCAATAAAACGCCTGCATTCATTGATATCATACTGAATTTTAAATTCTTTCAACAACATCACTACAGCAAACCAGGTCATTTTCTTCTGAAAAGTAAGGTACGAAATTTATTTCTCTACATCTAAACCAGGAGAAAGATGAAAGGGGAGCCAATGCAGTTCTGTCGAATCTTCAGGGAGACTTAAGTCTCCATTCAAGTCATTAACTTCATGCTGTGAATAAATTTGGGGCTCTATACTGCCTGTAGCTATGAAGAATCATCAGATTTCCCAGATTCATTTTCAGGTCCTCAGGTATGTCTTCTAGTTTATCTGGGGGTGAAGGTTGATGAGGTATAGTGTGTCTTGCTGACTGCACGTCGGAATTAAAGTTTCTTTCCTATTTTTAAGACTATACCCTACTATATTACAGAAACAGTAGTAAGCAAGTACTGTGATTTGTGAATTCCACCCATAGCATTGGGTCCCCTAAACGGAAAGCTCTTTGTTATTTTCAGACCACTTTCGGAGTTCTTCCACACAAATTCAGTATACCTCAAGTGGAGACCATGGCTTGTCCAAATCATCAACTTTTATCTCAAAATATGCATAGTACACTTTCTTTATAATGTTTCTTTGCTATTTATTTACAACAAGATCTCCAAAAATATAACAAAAGTTATCAGGAAAATTACAACACCTCCTTAAAGACATTGTGTATTATTAAATAAATGAATGAATCCACATAACCAAAGTTATATTTGGTTGAGTTTGGAATATATGCAGAGATAAACTAAATAAACTGAAGAAAACAACTCACTACTAATATAGGAAAACAACTTCTTGCAAAATTAGAAATATATTCTGGAATAACAATCATTATTAGAAATATATTCTGCAATAACAACCATTTCACCCGTAGTTGGGTTAAGAAATGAACAAAAGAACTTCCTCGGCATGGAGAGCTTTCTGGTCATTGAAATTCTTACTGATGGACAATACTTTAAGCCGAAAACGGAGGTTAGAAGTGCTGGACTCATGCATATTCCCAATACTATTATATGGATGCCAAACTTGGAGTCTAACAGAAGTGGAAAAGAATAATATTAGAATTGCCAACGTAAAATGGAGCGGAAATTACTAGGGATATCCCTCATGGATAAAATATCATCTGTGGAATTAAGAAAGATGTCGGGACTCAACGTGCAAACAGCTTGAAGTGGAAATGGGGCGGATATGTAGCAAGGTTACCCAGCATCAGATGGGACATATAACTACCACATGGAGTCCATGTATCGGCAGGAAAGGAAGAGGGAGACCAAGAACGAGGTGGGCAGACTCCTTCAGGAAAGCAACCGGGCCATACTGGACTAGCGTAGCATGGAACCGCAGTACCTGGAAGAGCCTGGGAACAGAGCTGCAGAAAGAAGAGAACAACCGAAGTCAATAGTGAAAGTAATACCAAACTTATAATACAAAAACTTAATATACTCAGCATTTGAACCTTCTAGTTAAATAATGTTAAAATAAAGAACATTATAGACTTAACAAACTCACAGGGACAACATCTCATATGAACTAACTCACCATATAAGAAATCAACGAGCTTGCGGAGGCCCTAGCCCTATATGGGACATAAGTGGCTTAATTCATTCATTCAAATCGAGTTGCAACTGAACTGAAAAAGAAGAAACAGTGGAATTGTGAATGTTTAACAACAATCCA
The DNA here is from genome assembly GCA_030762175.1 of Metallyticus violacea. Classification (NCBI taxonomy): domain Eukaryota; kingdom Metazoa; phylum Arthropoda; class Insecta; order Mantodea; family Metallyticidae; genus Metallyticus; species Metallyticus violacea. The sequence goes on from CM060832.1 coordinate 31,709,872, forward strand.
TCATATACAGTCAGAGTTTCTTCATTGTTGTGCGAAAAACGAGTATCATGTCATTAGTAGTTCTGTAAACACAAAAATTAAAAGATTAGTTTGTGGAAAAATGGGGGGTGTCGGAAATTTTTAAGTATTTTTTCTGAAATCAGCATACATGAATCTGTAAAAATCAACTATTACTCTCCAAGCATTTTTTCCATCGCAGGCCTGTGTAATTTATTTAATAACGCCTTGAAACTGTGTACAAGAATAAAAGTAGAAACTGGGAAACAGATGAAATAGAAATACGATATTTCATTGGCTTTCTTATGATTGCAGCTTCTTATATGAAATATAAGACCTCTTCACAAGGATGAGGAATAGAAATGTTCCTCACTGGTCAGAGTTTTTCCTCAAACCAAGAGGGAACTTGAAGTTGTAGAAGAAATATAATTTCAGAGACGTGATAACAGAGGAGCATTGGGAATAAATGTATTGACTTTAAGTGAGATTATGTTGAAAAATAACATGCAATTTAAAAATTCATTCCTTTATTGTTATGTCTAGATCTGTTCAGGCAGCCTTCGGAATTATAATTACTTTAATTAAATATGTTAGAAAAAATGGAATTATTACACACACTGGTTGACATATTGAATACCTGTCACCCTCTCTTTCAATTCTCCTCACAGCTGTTTCAATTTGAATGCAATTTCAATATGTTTCTAGATGGTACACAATGATTTATATAGATCATATCTTTATAATCCGTTTTATTTTTTTGTTTTGAAGGAAAAATTTATGCATTTGAACTATGTTTGTTGCTGTTTATTAAATTATTCCATAGAACTTAAATCGACGACGATGTTGCAAAGCTATGCGATATTGAATTTGTTCGTTCTTGTATTTTAACAGTCTGATGGATGGTTCAATCAAGAGGCACGCTGACACTTTTTGCAGTTTTATTACAAACATTTCTCCCAGTAAAAAGCCTGATGAATAGAACCAGGACTCAGGGAACATATGTTATGACTCATAAATTCACGGACAAAGCGCATCAAAATGAGGGGATACCTGCTGTATCACATTTCTTTGGTTGGTTGTGTATGCAAAAAAATACCATGCTTTATGGATGCATCTTTAATCCAAGCCATTGTCTGTATTTATTTAGGTTTGAGCATAAATCTGCATCGCACAACGACCGTTCTTTAAACAGAACAATCGAACATGTCAAGGGTGCTATCAATCATGGAAGAAATAAATGCAGAGGCAATAAATCACTCCAGACTGCCTCGGGAAGTTAAAGCAACGTATATCACCTGTTAATGGCGTTTCAGTGTTTTCTTGAAGAATTATGTGCTGAAAGTGTTCAGAATTGCATTCAGGGCTTTTAATATTTCTTTATTGAATAGAACAGTTGGAGATTATAATATGATTTTGATTTTTAGAGGTTATACGGGGGCATTTTTATTTATTTGGTTTATTTATGAATTCTCATTAACATCTTAGATCATCAGAGCCCCACTGAATTCAGGACATGAAAGGCTGATAAATTTTGCTCAGGGGTATCTTCTTTCAGGCTTGAGGTTCTTTTAGTGCAGTAGTAGTACTTTCTTTTACTCCTCTGGGAAGCATAGGAACTTAATGAAAGCATGTGTCTTGTTCTGTGTCATAGCCTTGATCTCCTTCAGCTCTTCCCAGTCTGCTGTGCTCCCTTCCTGACTGTTGCGCCATGTAATTCATTTCCCTGGTTCCTCCTTGTGGATTCCAATCAAAAGTGTCCTTAGATATATTTCCATCTTCTCTCCGCAACAATGCCAGGTCCATTTCCACTTCCTATATTTTACTTCCTTTCCAATTTCCTGTTGGTCAGTTGCCCTCCAGAGATTCTTATTCGATATAACTTTCGGCCACCGTATTCCCATTATAATCCTCAAGCATCTGTTAATGAACACTTGCAATTTTTTTTATTATTGTACTAGTTGTTTTCGAGGTTTCACACCCATACAGAAAAACTGATTTTATAGTTGTGTTAAGTATTCTTAATTTTAATTTCCAGGATATTTGTTTATATTTCCACAAGGAGGGTAACTGAAAGAGCTTTGACATCTTCATCTGACCCTTTCTTATTTGAGATAATGCTTCTTAGATTCTGAAATTACTTCACCTGCTTCTATTTCCTAGTTTCCTAGCATCTGTTTTGTCATGTATCCACTTTTCTTTGGCCTTTTGTTTATTTAGGTGCAGACATTCTGCATGTGCAAGTCTATGTACATCCTGCCATTTATATCAGAGAATCAATGTACCGTCATACATATGTCATCTGCATAATCTACTCTTTTTAACCTATTTCACAACCCCACTGAATACTTCTACATTATCTGTTGTAAATCGTTTTCATCATGTCGTCTAATAATAATATAAATAACAGTAGCGAAACAAACATCCCTGACTGACTACAGTCAGAGAAGAGAAGGATTCTGAGAGTTTGTCTAGATGTGACACAAAACAGGCACGATTATCGTTTAATCATGTTGATGGTATTATTAAGCATTCCAATTTGTTTTAATTTTTTCCATGTAGTTCTTCCCCTTATCGAGTCAAAGACTTTGATAAAAGCAATAAATGCCAAACATAATGCGCTATTCTGTTCCAGTGACTATTCTATAATAATTCCCATTGTATTTATAGGGTCTGTACAAGATCTCCCAGTTCTGAACCCATATTCTGTTTTCCCCAGTATCTTATCCATTATATTTTTGATACAGTTCAATATAATCCTAGAAAAGATCTTGCTGGGAATAGATAATAAAGTGATGCCACGCCAATTATCACAGATAGACAAATCTCCTTATTTAGGAATTTTCACTACTATACCCTTCCCCAATTTTGAGGGACTTTCTCATTTTCCCAGATCACTTGCAATTTTGAATATAAACTATCAGTAGCTAAAGTTATATTTGCTTTTAACATTTCAGCTTTAATATTATCGAGGTCTAGTGCTTTATTGCTTCTTGTTTTCATTACTGCTCTCTTAATTTTAGATTTTGTTTAAGGTTCCTTTATGTGCCACAATCTAAGACACGGGACTCACGGCTTTACTCTCTTCCGAAATAAGTTGTACTTAGGATATTTACGTCCGAAAAAATCCATCGACCCTGACCAGGGTTGAACCTCCGACCTTGGGTCTACGAGGACGAGGGCATTCTCGTCTATAGTGAGTCAATATCTAGAAACTATAAACCACTTTCACAGCGCAAGATTAGTTATGATTATCACCATTTCATGCTTTTGCACAGTAGTTTTAAGAATTTAGAGCATAGAAATTGTCAATTTTAAGCAACGGTTTCTTACAAGTGCTTTCTTGTACTGTGTACACTGGGAGATATCCAGGATAAACTGCAACGCACTAGTAGGCAATCGATCACTAAAACTTTGAATAAATTCCACACTTACATCTTGAGCGGAGTCTTATTCAAGAGTGGCCTTCGGTGAAGTTTGGCCAAAACATTAAGAAAACATTAAGAAAACATGTTTTCTGATTTTCAATACCTAATATCACAAATAAGAAAAATTTTACTATGATTTTAGGAAATTTTATACAGAATGGCGCAATTACACACTAAATTTTAGTTAACAAAAGGTTTCACTTCTTTTTATATTTAAATTCTTTCTCTTCTGCATTAATGCATCGTTGAAGTCTACCTGGAACACTCTGAATGTTGCTGTCCAGATTGTGGAAGCATTCTCAATGTAAAAAATTCAACAGTTTATGGTTTCCTTCTTTACACTGCATCTTTAACCATATCCCAAAGAAAGAAATCCATTGGGGCAAGATTAGGGGGATCGTGGTGGGAAATCAATTGCTGCACGACGTCCAAGCACTCTTCTATTGAAAACATTACCAACATAAGTCCGACAACTGCAGCATAATGCGCAGGATTTCCATCATGCTGGAAGTAGAGTTGATCAAAGTTGTTCACATGCACGACGATTCCTGATGTAATCTATTAACTTGTTACCTTCGAGATTGCCGTCAATAAAGTGCAGTCCAATTACACCTCGTACCGATATTGCACCCCACATTTACGTCGGGTTGATTTAGAGCTTGCTCCAAAATAACACAGTGGTTTTCCGTGTATCAATAATTACAGTTATGTCAGTTTACATGTCCTGATAACTTAATGTTCTGAAAGAAATTGGGATCATGTCGATGCTGATCGAGCATAATCTCACAACATTGTAGCCGTCTTTCTGGACCAACTTCCAACAAACCATATGTCAGACATAGAATGTACGCTTTGAACTTATGCTTATGCAATATCCTTTGGATTCACCGACGTGACATGCTGGAAATTCTACCGCTAATCGTCTTGTGGACTTTCTTGGACTAGTTGTAACAGCAGGAAACATGTTGAGTTCACTTTCTTCAGTCCGTGCTGTCCTAGGTCACCCACTACGACGTGCATTCAAAACAGAATCTTAAATTTCAAATTTGTGAATTATATTGTGAACAGTCTTACATGATGATGGATCTGACTCGAAATATTCTCTCCATTCCCTTAGTACAGCACTTAAACCTCGTTGGTAACCCGTTCTTTACAGCAAAAAATTTTTCCTCTTTTGTTAACATTTTCAACGGTTACTGACAGTAATTGATTTCTCCGCTGAGGGTATTGCCTATCTAGAAGCGTACATACAGTTAAAAGCAAATGAAGTAGGAAAGCGTTTTGAACGTAACGTACAAAGAAGTGAAATCATATGTTAACCGAAATTCACTAAGCTTGTAGTTACTTTTGCGCAAGATACATGACAAGTAACTTTATAGCTCACGGGAAAACGTGGAACTGTACTAATAATAAGCGAGGATTTTTTCCACAGAGACAATCAGGGCAACACGAAAAAATCGGTATGTTATTTGTTTCCTCCACATGAAATTAATAAGTTAATTTTTTATTGGTCAAAATTACAAATTCTGCAATGTGTGCAACATTTAATATAATAGCATGTAAAAGTAAGTAAGTATAACCAATATATTTAACAAAACTATTAGTAATATCAACTTGGAAGTTTGCCCAGTGTATTGTACTGGTACAGCAACCTTAGATACATTTTTGAATAAATTTGATTGAAAATTGCAAGTTTTAGAAATTTTACCCGTGGGTACTCTTAAAATAACGTTTCCAAACAAAAACGCTTTAGAGTGAACTCTCTAACCATCTTCCCTATAGGCTTAAAAAAGCGAAGCTCAAGGATATGACAAAAGTTATGTCAAGTACCTGACACCAATGAGCGGACAAGGTTTATAACTAAAACACTATATATAGCTCTTCATACAGTTATTTTGCATCTGGTATATATGAGAGGGTATTTTGTAGAAATTCAGTTTCTACAGTTGTCCTTGCACCATTGCATTGTGTCGCAAGATATTGTCGAAACACAGCATAGAACAGTGTAAGAAATACAGCGACACAGGACAAACGTATATGTGGAAGACAAACAAATATATGACTTTATAGTTACCCTAGGTGATGAGTCAAAATTCTAATGTAAGTGAAACCAGTGACTCAGAGAACCAAATGGGAGAATGTATTGCATATATAAACCCACCTTGTGCACATATATGGCATAGTTTCAAATTAAAGCCTGCGGACATTGGTTATGCAGAAGCAGGCCAGGGCATTCTATAATGGGAGTGTTCATACGTCCCGTTTTTCTTATTGTTTCACTATTTCATATTTCCTTCCTTTGATCTTAGCACTCTGGAACATTTATTTCGTAATTCTCTCTCGTCATTAAGAAAGTTTTATTTGGTATGTTGTGTTCTAGGAACTAGCTGTGATTTTGTTATTTGTTGATTTGGTTTATTTACGGATGCTCTTTAACTACTTAGGATTTTTACACCCCAAAAAATCCATCGATCCTGTCCGGGATTGAACCAGCGATCTTGGGTTTAGGAGGCAAGTATGGTTAGAAGTAGCTGTGATGAATCCATTGAATGAGAAAAAGAAAAAATTGAAAACCAGTAAGCATACACCTTGATTGAATTTTGTTTGCTGTTTCACGTTTCTTGTTATTTGTTTTGTATTGTTTTTTGTTTTTTTCTTTTTTCTTAAGGTTCTCTCTTCTTCTGTGTATTTTCTTAAATCTAGTTATACAGTTTCTTTTTCTTTTCAATCAGTTACAATCATCTTCAATTTTATTTGGCTCTATTGTTTTCCTTCTTAACGTTATCATCTTCATTCCTCTACCAGTCAAAGGCTAAACCGAGTCTGGTAACTCCTGATATTAAAAAAGAATTCGTCTACTAAGAGTATAATCTACTTTTTTTTTCCTCGCCGTCAAATAATGGAGAAATAGTTTTAGAACCAATGTAGGGTTGTACGGTTTTTCTCATGCGGTGAAGCGCTGGTAGTTCTAGGTTAAGATAACATGACAGTTACTGAAATAAAATCACATAAAATATTAGAAACAATTTTTGAAAGGTGCCGAATGGATTTTGTAGGAAAATTTTTCAAGTGTGATCATTTCATCTAATGTTTCCTTAACGAGAACCCTTGACTGTATTCTTCGTTTCTTATCCCCAACATTTCCTATTTCCGATTATTTGACGGTTTTTAACTTTAAAGCTCGGTAACCTTAGTACACTTGACGACCCGACTGTCAGTATGAAACATATGTTCTATATCGAGTGCAAGTGATCGATGCTTGTTTGGCTCACCCAGTAGAAGAGAGCGTTTGGCTGTAGTACTAACTATACTGAATACAAACATATTCTTTCTAAATTTCTCTATTATTTGTTTTATTAGTAATTTAATATGAAATTAAATGTATAAGAAAGGAAAACAATTTTAGGAAATTTAAATATGTAGCTACAGTTACAACTTTTAATGTGATAGTTTTACGTTTAACTTAAATCCATTAAATTTGTAGTCCGGAGGCAAGCCAACTCAAAGACAGTAATTTATAAATTTATATAAATTTTTAAATTTATTCATAGTACCTTAGGATTAGGATTAGACCATGATACCCTTGAATGGCAATCCCGAGTAGTCACTTCTGGAAAGATCCTCATGCTTGTCTCAGTGCTTCCTTCAAGCAATATTTCCATTCCCTCTGTGCTTCGCCTTTGCTGCCAAAATGGATCTTTAGGTCGTTAGCCCATCGCAACTTTTGTCGCTCTTCTGTCCTGTGGCCGATTCTTGGATCCCAGAATGCCCTTTCGTTTGTTCAACGATTGTATACTATTCTAGCGACATGACCTGCCCACCTACATTTGGTTGCTATCACATCCTTCACCCCTGTCATTTTCTTAATATCTTAGTTGAGGATCTGATCTCCCACACTGACTCCTACCTTCTTATTTTCCCCTGGCACACTCTTCTCTCCTTGTTTGTTATGGACTACATCTGAGCACCACACAGCATGATGGAGAGGATGCAGCTGTTCATTATTTCCATTTTTATTTTTAAATTAAATGTTCTGTTTATGAGGATAAACCTTAGGCTGCAAAAGTGTGACCATGCAGTAGAGTTGCATTTTTGGGCTTCCTTGAGACAAGGGTTGTCGGATGACATTTTCGGGCCAAGGTACGTACGTACTGAAGAGTATTAGTCATGAATTTAGTTTTTGTGGGGTTCAGTGTAAGTCCTACTGTTGCTGTGTTGAAATATTTCTTGAATAGACACTGCTAACAAGATAATCTCAGATTCTATAGTTTCCCCCGTCAGTATTGACTTCCAGACCATTTTCAAAACACGGAAGACTTTCTCTAACAAAATTATAAATAGTTTTGGGAATATGGGGTCTCTCTCTCTGGTGAATTTTAGCTCTCTTGCTGGAATACATTTCCGCGTGTATCCTTATGTATTTTTCCTCCATTTTTTAGATTTGAAAGGCTGTTTACATTGGTACGTGTTGTATTGAGTCAAAAGCGTAAAACTGATTAAGGCCAAGTATAGTTCCTGATTTAATGCCCATGCTTTTTCTATTACTGAGATAAGTTAGTAAGGGATCTACTGCAAAGAACCGCACCTTCGTAACTTAGACCATAGTATCTTAATCAGAATTTTAATTAACTACGAGTTTTAATCAGAACAATAGAGTATTTTCATTTAGAACATTTATTGAAAACTACAGAGTGATTCATAGGATTACTAACTGTGCTTGCAGCACTTTAGCTATGGGGCTAGTGCGTCGTTAGTTGCCGATTGTGGTAGCCGTTTAGTATGCGCTATCTACAAGACAAACAAAGTGCAAACCAAACGCTTAATTAAAGTTCCTTAATTTTTTATTGTTGCTCTTTAAAGAAACACTTTTATTTGTGATAATGTTGATTTTACTTCCATATTTCTCTTTTGTTTCTTTTATTTTTGTAGACACCTTTAATGAAAAATAAACTTACTCTCGCTCGAGTGTGTTTGCTAAACGAGGCAATGTCTACCGCCACTGGCTGAGGTTGTTAAGGACTGGTAAGCGGAAGGTCTGGGGTTCGATTCCCGCCAGGACCGTTTTCCCTGACTAAGGGCTTTCCAAGGTTTTCTCCAGTCCTCATAAATGGCAAATGCCGGGAAGGTACCTAAATTTAGGCTTGGAATGTTTCCTTCATTAAAGAAAAATTATTTTCCTATTTATCATTTCATATGTGTCATCAGTGTCCATCGCCAGTGATGCCTCAATAGTAAAAAATCGGGCGTTTAACACTATTGAAAAAAAAAAAAAAATAGGCGTAGTCGAATATAAAAAAAAATTGTTTCTAAATCACAGCATCATTCAATTATATTCTAAAACACTGTGATTTATCGTAGACTACAATAAATATTCAGTTGTCTATGATAACAACAGATATAGATTATGAGGAAGGAAAAGAATTATTTTTCTAAAATGAGCGATTCTGCACACATTTAAGAAGCAACTTGGATAAATGCTGTGGTATTGATAACATGTATCCATTGTCCGAAAATATTTTCAGCTTCGCTGTTTAGGACTGATAAAAAGAAAAACGTTAAAAATATTCTTGGTCAATAATGGGATACAGAGATTAACAAGAAAAAGTTCAGAATTGCCCGTGGAAATTCCGCACAACATTTATAATCTTGCATTAAAATATTTAATTGCAAGGAATGTGTTATAAAAGTATACGATAAATATATTTCAAGTGTGTTTCTTTTCATGTAATTTTTTTTTCGTACGAGACGTTCTGAATGTGAAATATGGCATATTCATCACCGTAGTCAGTACGGTAATAAAATGTCACTTCACTCAATACAGTTATGAATTTATAAGTTATATGACGATGGTTAAGTGGGCATTATTAAATTACCGTGTATAAAGTCCAAACTATCTGTAATTTTATTATTGGACAAAAATTTTGTTAAAAGTGCACCGCTTTCTTTGTTTGAAGCACAAACTTTTGTACTTTGCTATTTTTATTTATTATTATTTTCCCATCTCCTCTTTCCCAAAACTGAACGCGATTGTCAACCTCAGCCGTTATGAGTTATGAGTTCTCCTCGCTATGCCATTCGTGAACTCTTCGTTTTCACGGGCGTATGCGTATGAATCGTCTCTCGACCAGAAAGTAGGTCTAGCCAAGTGTAATGTAACTGTATTCAAGTTCCTGTCATATCCAAGCCTGCACACCGTTGTTATGCAAAACTTGTACAATATTACCTGTATCTTGGCAAAATTGTAAAAACATTGAATATGGCTTAATATATATATATATATATATATATATATATATATATATATATACACTTCAGAATTTTAAATTTTACAGAGCTAGTTTGTGTGCATACTAACGTCAGGCATTTATCTCCTGTTCGGAATTCCGATTCATTGGTTCACGGTAATTTAGATTATCTGCATGCTAAATTAACCTGTACTAAAATTATGATATTCATTAATGCTAAGTAATCCAGGAATAAGGTAAAATCTGAGGTCAACTTTTGAAAATATTCAGATTTTAAATTTTATTCCTAATAATTCTTTCGATTTTTCTGCTTAATTTGATACATTATAATTGAAAAATTCCAAATGTAAATACTTTTAATTACCTAATATGTTTTGTGTGTCAAACTACTTTTATTTAATACTCAGCACTATTGTATAAAATAATATCTCTGAAACCATTTGTTATAGAAGGCTGTGGTTTGATGTAATTTGTAGGTAAATTACTGTTTCAAATATCAATAGCAGTAATGGTTCTCGTGTATTTACTTTTTGAAGCAATTAGAATGTTTTGTGTTTATTTTGAGTTTTACAAGCTATATATCTAATATCATACCTAGATCCACCCAGGTTTATAAAATTATAAAAACAAAGGAAATTATTATTATAAAACATACCCAGTAAACCATGGGAATAGTGATGAAAAGTATAGGGCTATTTTTTAAGAGAATAATTCAGTGATGATAAACCAATTCCTTGCACTCCCCCACTAATGCTTTTAAGACAAATATAACTAGCATTCATATTGAAGATAACAAAGGAAATATTAATATACTGATTGATTTGAATATTTTAATTATAGCATTGAGTGAAAATGTTTTATGAAGTATGTGTGGCGGTAGTATTACTTTGTGTGAAGATGCAGGGGCAAAAAATGGATAAATATACAAAACGACAAATAGTTTAATTTTAACGCTAATTTAGTCTAAAGTGAAAAATTCACAAGTGTCTTTTTCTTATAAACTAATAAAGATAGATAAAGATAGAAGCATGACATGTTTACAGCTGATAAACATTATTACATTCATTGCTGAGCTCTAGTTGCAGGTCATTTGCGTAAGAACTTTTCGTACATGAATATTAATATAATTTTATTTTTATAAAAGTAATCTGTTACAAAAATAACTTGTTTTTATAAAGTACATTCTCTAAACTGGAATTTAGAACTTACGATGTAATGAAAAATAAGCAATAAAAGTTTCACTCAGATATCTGTAATACTTTCTGAGGAAAAGGTACATAAAAATGAATAACTTTGCATTAGTAAAATAGGGCCTCTGATCTCACCTTAAATTAAGTCATGGTATAAAAATGTACAGCGTAGATAGCAGGGCATCGGCACCTTTAAAGTTGTTGCTTCTAAATCCGCTCCTAGTTTAATTTAATTCTTAATGAATCCTCCGATGTCGCTGCTATCCTCGCAGCATACACGTGTTTAATGAACAGCTGTTTAACATAGAAGAATTACAATGTTAATTTTTGTACCTTTCTTTTCAAATTTGACATGATATTCCAATATTTATAATTGAAATAAACAAAAGTTTTGCAGAACGCACATTAATTAAGGGGTTAATCCTGTTTTTAACTCTTGGTCTTAGTTTCCTTGTTTATGCTGGTTTTTGAATGATGGTCAAGCATTTTATGCACTATAATTATTACTTTATTTTTTATCCTGAAACCTTATTTTGTTAGTTAAGAAAGGGTAACGTTTCTGAATTTTACCAGTATGCACAACAATTAGGTTAAGGAGCTAGCGAGCAGGGCTTAGTTTTTAATTATCGTAAATTACTTCTGAAAACTGTGTAGGTATATTGTATTTTCCGCGCTTCACAGCAGTTTTACCAAATGATATCTATTATTCGATATTCGAAAAGGGAGAAGGAGCGAAGAATATTATAAAAAGATTTAATTGGTATTCTGCAAAATTACTATACAAAATAAATCACTATCCAAGAGCAAATTTCACTGCACAAATACCACCTCGTGTCCTTTTTTTTTAAACTTGGAAATTCTAAAGTTATTTTCTCAAAATTATTCAGAGAAATTCATTAAAATTTGTATTATAGCTGTAATTTGTGCAACCAGAAAATTATGCGCTGACTTTAATTCACAGGAATGAATGGTGCCAATATAATTGTTAACTATCACCATTCCGGTAATTTAAAACCTAGGGTCAATTTTAAACATTTCGGAATGCTAATTTACTGCAATAATTATAAGATGGCATAAACGTGCCTTGTAGATGTTTAATTTATTAAAAAGTGATAATAAATGCCATCTGTTTATATACTTATATCATCCATGTATTTACCCAGAGCCCCTGGAGGAGAACACAGGTAGTAAAATTTCGTTATTTGCGCACTCAGAATTCGATCCCGTGAAATACCCAAATGTATATTTTTATATTGCAGTTAAGGTATCTACGTCACATGTACTGTAACCTGCTTCTACGCGTGCACACACAGCAGCTGTTTTCTTTTTCGTTTTGTTTTTAATTACAAACTTGGCGATAAGAGTAGATGTTCCTGCAACAGGATAAAGGAAAAGAAAACGGCATTGATTTTTATGATATAAAAGGGAATGATAATCGGGAATAAAAATATATCTACTTACTCAAATATGCAAATAGGTATAGAAGAGAATGTTCTATTCTGGGATGTATGGTGCTAATAATCTGTGTTTATCTCGAAATATATTAATAATACATTATATTGTCGCAACCATAGAAGAAAGTATTCGCCAAGTATCCTAAACTTCCTAACCTTCTCGTATTCATGAGTATAAATATGCTGACAATTAATTATTATTTCTATATATTTCACATTATAATTACAAACTTACATTTGGTTTGGCTATGGCTTCCCGGAGCAGCTGTGGAAATCACATCATAACTGTCGCTCTTCTCTCTTCTAATGACGCCACGCTATCTTTTCAATTGTCGTTCTTAACTGCCCCTTACTCTTCCTTTACTCCCTTCTCTTCCCTTACTCGCCAAGCTCAACTATCTGTAGCCAAACAATATGCTGTAATAATGCATCAACAATGTTCTATTACATTGTCAATGTATTATCACCATCTACTTGCGCCACCATATGATACATTTTTAGAATGCCTTAAAATATCTTATTTTTTATAACGTTTATCCATATTTTCCAAAGGAAATTTAAATAAATAAGGAATGTTTTAACCCCTTTATTCGTAGCATCTCGCTTAATACGATTTAATGTAGTTAATTGTCTATGCAAATACAATGTAAGGTGACACAATGAAACAATTATAATCTATCTGTAGCTATCAATTGGGTTAAATGCATTAATTTATTTGTCACTAAAATATGAAGAAATACAACGTAAACAGCCACGTCCTCTAATTTGGTGGAATACTAGCAGTGCTCATTGAGGAATCTATCGAGTGCGTGCTTTTATCATAATGAAATAAATATATGAACACCAAAACAACTTAGCATTTAATCGGCATGTATGCCAATCGTATTAGTCATCTCGGTGTCTGCAGTACTGTCATAAAGAGAGGCACTGGCACTTGCAGAGGCACTGCTGAAGTCTACTGATTCATTATTCTTTTCGATGCAGATAATGGATTCTATCTGATCCATTAAGCAACCAGTATGCTAGTTCGTTTCTCTAATGCGTTTTGTGAGCTCGTAGTGCGGTGTCCATTATTCTTTTGTGACGGAGGCTAAAGCCTCGTAAATCAACTTTGGCAAATCTGAAAATGTTCTATGTGCATATCGTTCCACTGAACGAGGACTAATTCTAATGAATGTAGTTCTGGATGATAAGGGGGTAATCTTAACACTGTAGGTAATATTTCTGCAGAAGCATATACAGCCGGTTTATTTGCTATATCACCTGTGCAACATAGGCTTTGTTAAACAATTATCGAAAGTTATATTTCTGTGTTGTGACTTACAGTCTATCGTTTTTGCCTCCTTTGATGATGGCTGTGTGCAGTGGTGACTCGTACACATTTTAGTTGGTGGGGCACAACTTATAACATTGCATAGAATCCACAAGAATTTATCACACTGATGTGCAAAAAACATTCTGAAAAATACTTTTATGGAAAATATAGTCAAAAGTAATTCTATGTACCGGTATTCAAAGTTTGTTTGATGTAGAATATTCACTATATGTTTACTAAAATAAACAATTCACCTTCACTAAAGTTTCCTATGCATTTCAGATCTTTGTTAATAGTTTTGTTTCGTCCTCTTCAGAAAAAAGAATTAATGCCACCAATAAACTTAGGGTGCAGGAGTATATTTAAGTAAATATTCGCGACGTAATTTTTTTCCAACTGATTGGCGAGAGGCAGAATTGCCAAAATTGTCGATCTAATCTCATAACTATAAGTTTGTTCTCACAAATCATTCAGGTTTACTCTTATTTATGATAATTCTGGTTCTTTTTAAATCGTAATTTTATTTAAGGATACGTTAGTTGAGTTGCCTTTTTAGTGGAAGAGTTTCTTATAGTTTCGATTCCTCATAAGGCAATGGCGTGAAAGAGCAAACAAACTGATGGGAAGTAATAACGTAAACCTCACAACAAATCGCTTAGGGAAGCTCCTCCTCTTGCAGACGCTGCGATAGGAAAGACAGGCTCAGTGCACATGGAAAGTCCACAGATTCTGCGTGCCCTTCGTGGAACTTCACTGTGACACCCCCCTCATTCCCTTGCCCACTAAATTCATAACAACTCCTTTTAAACCAAAACATTCTGCTCTGCCTGGACACTAGGAGAATGTGCCCTGGCCCGTTCTCTTCATACATACACACACCAATTTGTCTGCATTCGCAGAAGCCGTTTAAACCTCTCTTGTATACTGTAATGCAGGTGTTGAAACATTTAGGGTTTGCGCCTATGAAATTCTACAAACTTTTTTGAGTGAACAGCTTATGTGGAAATTATTTAAATATATTTATGATTCAAAATTAAAGGGAGGGCACGTGCCCTTGTGACCTTTAATGCGAGCCGCCACTGATTATGCGTTATCAACCATAATACAGTTTGGAGGTAGACGAATGATAAATAATCGTTCCTCTGTCCACTTGAGAAAATTAGTGACATTCATATCGTCAGAAAATCGTCAGATTTAAGATCAGACTTTAATATAAGTGCGTTTGGTCCAAATTCTTCTTTCCCACCAGCATAACAAGTCTCCTTCCTGAGCTTGCAGCTTTGGATACCCCCTTATTCAATTTAGATTTTCCAGCACTTAGAGTCCACATACTTTTCATAATATATTCGTCGACATATATAATAGGTCGATTTTAAATCGTTACGTTTTAATCCTCGCAATTACCTAGCCCTCGATGACCGTGGCCGTGATCTTCTTGGTTGACTGGGTGACCTTGGCCTTAAGAGGCGGTGCTTCGCCAGGGTTACCCCACTCCATTGATTCTCATTTGGACAAGGAATCATAGTAGAGGACCATAGTTTCATTTCCTGTAACAATGGTTTGCCTAATTTTTCTCTGTTGCCACGGCAGAACTCCAAAATTGCCTGACAACAGGTGAGTCGTTGCTGCTTTTGGAGTGAGGAAAGATGTCTAGGCATCCATGTTGCACTAACTTTATTCATGTTTAAATGTTCATGAATAATTCGAAAGACTGTTGTTTTATAAAGGCCCAACGTTGCTGCTATTTCTGTAACTTAGAGCCGCCGGTCTTACATAATTTCACCTTCCACAAGAACGATGTTTTCAGGAGTGAGCACCTCTAAGGGCCGACCTGCACGCTCTTCGTCTTCAATGCTTTCTCGATCCATTCGAAAAAGTTTGACCCATTCTTTTACGGTTGAATATGAGGGGGATGCTTCCCCATATATACCGTCAAATCGCTGTTTAATTTCATTTGGAGTAAGTCCTTCTTTTGTGAAGAACTAATAACTTCCTTTTGAACATGTCAAATCTTCTACACATAGCCCTCTTTATGCAAACAACTGAACACAGCGGAGCGGAAGTTAGAGTTGCAATTATTTACTTAACAGATAAGATATGCGATAATCCTTGTCGGCGAGGCGGGAAACTTATGGACCTATCCTCGTATGCCCATCACTTCAGCCGAATGTGCGCAAGAGCTAAGGGTATAATAAAATGGGGATTGAAAACTAACGAGCAAGAATCAAAAGAAGCTATTCTGCAAAACGGCTCAAGGAAGTGCTTGCTGTTCGTATTGTCACTATTTCGACAACAGTGTACTGCTCCACACGTACCAAGTCAATATGAAGTGAACATGAAAACTGTCATGATTGCCCATAGCAAGGCTGTGTGATATTTTCACTTTCAATGATACAAACTATAGCTTTCAGTAATATTATATTTATAATTAAAAGACAATATCCAAACCTTTGTTTTGTGTAAATGTTTCTAGCATTATGTATTTTTTGAAAAATGTACAATAGCAATTGTTGTATTAAAGTTTAAGAAGAACAATGTATTTTAAAATATCTGTAACAATTCTCGTTCATAATAGTTATTTATGTAACCAGTGTATAATCTTAGTAATTGTGACACGAGTGAATGTTTAGCGCCTTCACTTCCGCTCACGTGCTGATTTTCGAGTGTTCAGATTGAAGATTATGCATGTGTTGCATAAAACATTTTATGTCATTTTAGCACTGGATTATTCTTAAAAAGTATGAAAAATTCGCAAAATGAGATGTTATGGCGTAGTAGATATGATGTATTATATTACATGGTTTTGTAATACCCGTTTCTATGACAACGTTATTTTGTTTTTGTTTTGGAGAATTCAAATGGAAGTCCGCAATGTTTGATATTGAAAACACGGATATCATTTCAGAAGAAATTTTAAAGGAAGCTGAGGTAGCTGGAGGTTTGTTGATTGTTCAAAAATCGAAAAATGTATACGAAAAGGAACATGAGAAGTTCTGTACGCGGAGGAAAGAGATTAATATTAGTTCAACTAATGAAAAAAATCTTGTTAGTATATTTTTCAGAGCTGCTAAATATATAGCGTTTATTGATTATTAATACGGTAAGTAATTTAAAATGTAGATTCTTAAATTTGTTTATTTTTACCCGTCAGCATCAGTTGCTGAATCTTACATAAAGGAATCATTGAAAGTAAAATAAAAATTTAAAACAATAATAATAATAATAATGATGATGATAATAATAATAATAATAATAATAATAATAATAATAATAATAATAATAATAATAATGCTGTTGATGATGATGACAGGAGGAAGGCAAAATTGTAATGCAGTAGTGGCTGAAGAATAATATTTTCTAATGTCACTGATTGTACTTTAAATGTTTGCTAAGCAAAGTATCTGTAAAATCAATGTAGAAAGGTTAAGAACGTTCTCTGTTAGTATAATAGGGATTACTAATGGTTCAAAATTAACGTTTCGAAATGAAATAAATTGCAACGAGATTCATTAATTAATTGAATTTTCAATATTTCCAAGATAATGGAAGTTAATTTATAATGACTTACATTTTTGTTATAGTTTCATAACATTTGTTTAATAAAATGATTCTGGTGTTTGAATGTTGGTATGCTTGTTAGGGCGACCATTTTAGCTTTTTGTTACAGGTGCGTTGTTTGAAAGTGTGTTATGAAGACGGTGGTGACTTCATGAAATACTTGTTGCTAAGTACTTTTCTCTGGCACCAGTGCCAGATTTAAGATAATTGTGCACGGTTTGTAGCGTCATAAGCGTGTTTTAATGCTAGGATTGCATGAAACAATTTAAGGACAAAGTATGTAAATTTTATACCTATGTTTGTGTTTAGAGTAGGTAAAATAGCGTTAATATTCTAGGGTTAAAACACTATTTCCCAAGACTTTGTACAAAATGCGGCATATGATATATTAGTACAATGCCTTCGTTTTAACCGCGTCCCTACATGTCATTCAAAGCTGCCTTGTAACAGATTTTTAGAGTCCAGAAAGTATTAACTTAGTCCAAAAGTATTGGCCTGTTGGAAAGCAAAGCAACTGGAAATGAATGAAATAAAGCAATTAACTGCTTTAATCTCTGCTGCTAGCATAAAGGAAATAAATGAAGCTGTTCACTGGGGCGTGATGTAATTTCCAAATTTCATATTAACATTAGAATTTGTAATATGCGAAATGTTACTGTTAGCACAGTTATATTTCCATTTCATTTTTACAGGCTTTATGAAATTCATATTGCCATAGCTATAAAACTTATTATTACTACGTTGCAAAGTTAATTTATGGTGATGTAAGCGTACCCCAAATTTCCTATGAGTTTTTTGACTTCCGACTATATTTTCATGTCAGTGGGTTTCATGAATATAAAACAGAAACAGAAAAAAAAAAAATACAGGAAAAAAGAAAAAATGATCGTGAATCTTCCGGCATCCCCTAGAGATTATCTTGAGTTAGGTGAATGCGCTGCTGGCAAGATGCAAAAATAACTGGGTATAATATTTTACAGTTGCTTAGTCAGGGAAAAAAACTGAGTTAAAAACTATGTTTTACTCCAAACTTACCAAATGATGTCGCAAAATGTACACTAATCCCAAAATACTAAAAAGGGAAGGTTTGCCTGCTTCAAGAAGAAGCAGAATCCTAATCAGAACACCGGGAGGAATATTCTGTTAATGCAATTTAGAGAACAGAGTCTGTGAAATGACCGTGAGACTCTCCTAATAACAAAAGAGAACGACTAGCGTAGAATAGGCATCAAAGAGTGCTAATAGAAGGCTAAGTAGGGGCTGGAATAATGAGGACAGCGTACACAAGCGAGTATGCAGCTGCTGACACAAAACAGTGCCCATCAGCCAACGATAACAATAAAATAAACATACCATACGTGCTAGAAATATCCCATTATCCTAAGCAAATAGCGAATATAGAACGCCAAAACAAATGAAGCACCAAAGGAAACATGTCTTGGTCACCGCAATTTGCATAAGATAGCCAATAATAACACGTTAAACATCTGCGCATGCGCATAATTCAATCAAGAACTAGTTGACAACAAACACAAAGCAAGTTATAAACATGCTACAGTGAGGCAGATTGTTTCTATTTTCCACATACGGGCGAATAAAAATATCTTGAAAATCCTTTCCACTAATAAGCACTGACGTTAGATGAAAATTGAAGAATTATTTCAAAACACGTTAGGGCATCGATTATGGGAATTAATTAATACAGTGGATATTCCATATTTCGGATAACCGACCTTATAACAGATTGCATAAAATTAACGTTTTCTGTAAGGTATTATTACGCCGAGCGGGGTGTTCACACGTAAACGTAGGACGCGCATCCGTGAGGTCCCGGTTCAAATCTCTTAGAACCCGTCATCTTAATCTTGAGTTTTTTCGTGGTTTCCCTGGGCGCTTATGCAAATGCTGGTATGGAATCTTTGCTTTCTATGAATTTTACTATGCTCCCATGTTATACCATTTTGTTTGAAGCGTCAATTTAAACGAATTACACTGACACACATGTTTATCACACAGATACTTAGAATAAAATATCACTTTACGAGACAAGTTATTTCAATTGACTACATTTCCCACACCAGTCACTTCACAGAATTCAGAACCCGAGAAGCACGCTGGCAGTGGCAAATTGACAACGATCTGCGCTTAACAGCATATCTTTGCAACACCGTCTAACACCCCGTGCTGATTAGGTTAGGCGGGTGAAAGTCATTTTTCTCAGTGTGTCAACCTGAGTGTGTCTCCCTGTGTAATAGGAAGAGAGCACTTTCTAATTTGTAAAGTGAGTACTTTTTAATGATTTGTGGTCACAAATTCACTGTGACCTTTGAGCCCATAAAGGAGTACCTTACTATAATGCATCATTTAGGTCCTGATGACAAGAACAATTTTTTTGTGACCATCTCCCATGCTCCAGCTAATTCAGACATTCCAGTAACGCTACACAACGTGTTTAAAGTAAAGGAAGCGGTTTTCAGAAGATAAAGATAACTTATTGTGTCCCTTAAAAGATCTCCTAACAAGTAGGGAAAGCTCGCTTCTTCCTAACATGGTGAGGTATTACACGCTAGTTGTTCGTATGCTGTTTAAGACACTCTGACTGATTTGATCTTTGGTTACTGCATTTCTCACTGCACTAGTTGTTTCTCGAGAGATTTCAATTTTTCTCTTCCTCTTGCTACTCTTGACCAATCTGGACCTGCATGTTCCTTGAAGAGGTCTGTCCATCTTCTTCTGGGTCTGTCGGTCCTGGTGGTTTAGTGGTAAACATACTTGTCTTCTAAACTTAAGATCGCGGGTTCAATGCCGGCCAGGATCGATGGATTTTTCGGGCGTTAAATCCTAAGTATGGCTTCTTTCGGAAGGGAAGTAAAGCTGTGGGTCCCATGTCGTACATTTACGGCACGAAAAAAACCTCAAGCCTGAAAGAAGAGGCCTCTGAGCAAAATTTGTCGGTCGTTTCACGCCCAGAATTGAATGGGACGCTGATGACCTGAGATGTTAAAGAGTGTCTGTAAATAAACAAAATCAACAATCTTCTGGTTCTCCTTTGACCTTTTTCCTATCCGGGGGTCCCATTTGGAGATCTTGTAGGTCCATCTATTGCTCTGCGACGTGACTGCCTCATTGCTTCTAGTAGCTATTTGTGCGAAGACTGCTGTCTGAGAAAACTGGTTTATTAAATATTATAGGTATTTTGTCCTTCAAAGTTATTCCCAGGATATTCCCTTGCATTTTTCTTTGGCATATTTGGATTTTTTGTTTGTTTGTTTAACTTTTATGTTTTTTGTGTTACAATTGGGTGGGTAAGTGATGTTATGATAGAACCGCCCTAAAACCAACTTAATTACACGAGCTCAAGCATGGCAATAATTGCCAACATAAAAAGCGTTGCCAACAATCAGCGCAGGTACTGCAAAATTGTTATGTATTTGATCAATCACTTTAGTGGAATTAAAAATATGAGTTTATTTTATCGATTTTTCTTCGCAAGCTATTTTAACAAATGGCTCAGAACTGATGTAAATATTTAATAAAGGACTCGTGGGAGTCCTCTTGAGCGTGTCTCTGAAGGGTTCTTAAAATATTTCTGTCTGCAAATCTGCTTGCTATTGTGCTTGACAGTAATTATGGCCCAAAGTGTCTTATATTCTCCCAGATCAAATTACTGCACGGACTTCAGAATGTATTTTTTGTGGCGGTGCAGTTGCATAATAGATTCGTTACGTGAATTCTCACACCTCTTTCCATGTGTTTTTTTATACCTCTTACATGTTAGCAATAAATTCGTCTTCTATTTTTTATTTATATTCCCTATAAACAGCTTTTAAATACCACAGAGTGCTATATGTGTACTTTTCGTCTTGGAAATAAACTTTAATATTAGGGTTATCAGATTTTTGTAAGGGAAAATGTAAATAAAGGAGGACCCAACTCTAATTTTTGTACTATATTAACTGCATACATAAGATGACCAGACTTTTTCTAGGCACTTGTCCCTTATTACATATTTGTCCAGGGCGGGGACAGAGTTTTTAAAAATCGTGGAATGTCCTTTCGTAATTTGTGGGCCAGAAAATTTGAAATTAATTCTTTTTGACACTTTTTAAAAGTGATTTATTTGTAGGAGGCAGCAACATAAACAGAATATGCTCTTAGCTCTGAGATTGCTAGAGGTCGAAGCGGATCCATTTCTTTCTGCATTCTCACAGTATACCCAAATTACACATTCTGTTTGGCGAGCACGTGTGGAGTTTTCCCTCGACCACGTAGTTCTAAAGTTAGTTATATATTACTATTCGTGCATTCGAAAATCAAAGCGGCAGGGTAAGTTCAGCGATATCCTCGCCAGCGAATATCCTACGTTCAGAAAAAGAAGAAAAGAAATGTGACATTTGTGGATACTATAAAACTCATTATAAAGTTGTATTTTGATAATATAATATTTAACCACATTAACTATCTCTAAAAGCATTAAGTCTTATTACAAATATTTTGTAAATAATAGATGTAAACATTTCAAAAAAATATTAATCCAAATCTAAATGATATTTTGTGTCCTGTTTTTCAAACAATGTGTTCCTTTGTGAACTGCATGTCTTCTTTTTATCGATGTGAATCTTTGAGTGGTGTTTAACGCCCGTTTTTACTACTGAGGCACCACAGGCGGTGAACACAGATGATACGTGAGATGAAATGATAAATTGGGAAAGGATATTATAAAGGATAAAGGAAGGAAGCGTTCCAGGCCTAAGTTTAGGTTACCTCCCGGGCATTTGCCATTTATGAGGACTGAGGAAAATCTGGAAAAAACCTCAGTCAGGGAGGACGGTCCTGGTGGGATTCGAACCCCAGATCTCCCGCTCACGAGTCCGCACCTTAACGACCTCGGCCACCCGGGGCGGAATGTGAATCTTATCACCCTCGGCATACATAGTTAAATATACCTTTTTATTATACTTAGATACAGCAAAACCTCCTATATATGCAAAGAAAGTTGTGTATACCGCTTCCGTGGTCTAGTGGTAGCGTTTAGGTAGCGACTACTAATTCGGAGGTCCTGGGATCGAATCCAGGTCAGGTTCAAGCTATCTGGATAAGTTTTTCCGGATTTTTTACTTGTCCTGAGATAGCTTTAAGGCGCCAAGGACTCCGAACTCATTGCACCATCATTAATTCATTTCGTTCCATTCAACCCTACAGACTTACATCTGTAGTATTCTGTTCACAACCTGTAGACTTTGCGAGAAGACCAATGCAGTGAAGGCAATATTGATCAATTAAAAATATGCAAAATTCCGGTTATTGATAATAAAAATACAAAATATAAATAACTACTGTTAGTCTGCTAAAACTAAAATGAAAGATTTCATCTAGGTCTGCCTCAAATATCCCAATAACTGAATGGTATTTGCCTATGATTTGGCATATTTAAACAAGTTTGCATCATTTTTTTACAAATATATAAAACTGTTCTCTGTTTGTTCCTATTTAATCCACGAAAATGTATATTCCCAGACCTTACAACAAACTTGATTGCTTTGTGATGTTCAATTTCTTCTTTGGAGGTGTGTTTTATATCTCACTATAGCTTTCTGATACTAATTTTTACTATCACTGTGCGCTACTGATATCAAAATGTTTACGATTAATATGAATGAATAAGTGATAGTAGTTTTTCGTACAAACGGTTCAAAATCACATTTTCTTTCGGAACCGCTAATTAGTGACGCTGACAGCTTCGTCACAGTATTAGAATATCAGTAAAGATAGTTTGCGTCGGGGCCTTTGATGTTGCTTCTAACCCGCCCCGGATTGGGTTTACCTCTCAATAAGTGCACCTTACATCGCTCGCTGCTATCGCCCCAGCTAACATATTTGTTTAATGAACAGCTGTTAAACTTTGAAGTTACATTATTCATTAATTAAAAGGCAAACTTTTATGCTTTTGCTTTTCAAAATATACATGAAATGTACAATATTTGTCACTGAAATGAAAGATAATTATGTAGCACAATCGTGTTCTTTTATTTTCATTTCCGGGTTTTTTGTTTATAGATTTTTTATGAATGACGATAAAGCATTTTTATCACAAGTAATATCACAAGAGGGTCTGAGATTGCCGATAAATTCACAAATGTATTGAGTGAATTCATCTGGAAAGCTCAGACCCTCGAATGATATTTATTAGGATTATTTCGCGAATAAAATGAAAATTTAAATACAATTTCTCTATACATGGCTTACAAAATTGTAATAATTGTATATTTACATTGGGAATAGTTGACATTTCAAGTCGTTCTGCAACAGACGAATGTCGATTGTCACTAATGCCAATAGATAAGAGCCAAATACGGGTTTAGGAAATAATAATAATAATAATAATAATAATAATAATATATAGTTGCAATTCGGGCACGGATGATTAACAATGGTATAAAATGTTATACTTGCGAATTGCTGCCTATTCAGACACTGAGAATACACGAAAGTCGACTATTAAAGTCGCTACCCTTTGGTTTACTAATACCAACTGAGAGGAACAAAACAGAGATAACATTTTACTATTCTGAACATCGTGCTTATTACAATTTATGGTTGCTTAGGCAGGCATTGTTACATTTCAGACTGTTTACGCAAAAACAATTGTTTGAGTGAACACAACGTTAATTAAATATGCAGTTATTGAAAACAGTTATCAAATTTGATTGAAGGGACTGCAATTTCATAAGATACAAAGAACATTTGGGAATTAATTCATGAAAATGTGAAAGCAGGATTCCGCACTTTATTTAGTATTGCTGAATGATGTTGATTAATTTGTATGATACTCAGGAATTATAGCGGGGATATAAAGTTGGCTGACCAGAAGACAAATGCACTTCGCTTGATAAAGGGATTTGATACAACTTTACGATAACTTCATTGCGATATCAGGCTGTGATTGGCCAACCTTTTCTTTAATTTTATTGGTCGATTTTACGATAATGCTACATAAGTGAAATGGTCATTACTTTATTTTTGCTTATATTTAGCTGTAAACGTGTTATATTTTATAATTTTAACGGGATAAATAAAACTTAGGCAAAGGAACTGGCGAGTATATCTCACTTTTATAATTAGCATAAATTACTTCTGAAAACCATATAAGTATATTGTGTTTTCCGCACTTTACAGCAGTTTTACCATAAGCTATCTATTACCGATAATGGAAGTGGAGGAAGGAGAGAGGAATATCGTAAAGAGATGTGAATGCTGCTCTGCAAAATTACTCAAATAAACCATTATCCAAAAGCAACTTTTACTGCACAAACACCACCTCGAGTTGTTAATTTGTATGTATTCATTTTTGGCAGTGTTTTACCACATAAAAAGCCTAAGATAATCTGAAATAATAACAACGAAGAAAGAATTACTGATTTTGTATTACAGTTTTAGCATCAGCATTAATTCCGTGGAATATTTTTCACTTTTTCTTTTTTAACATTTTCCACTAATGGGAAAACGTAAACTTGGAACTTTTAGGGTCATTTGGCTACAATTATTCAGAGAAATTCTATTCAGCATTACATTTTGTATTATAGCCGTAACTTGTGCACCTAGAAAATTATGAGCTAGCAGTAAAGCACAAGAGAGGGTACTACCAACGTAATAGCCAACCACCAACTTAAACTTTTGGTCAATTTGAAATATTTTGGAATGCTTATATTAGGCAATCATTTATTAGGGATTCCATGACATGCACGTGTCTAATATCTATTTAATTTATTAAAAAGTACCAATAAATGTTCTCAGTTTGTAATCAATTGGCATATCCATTTATTTGTGCAGGGTCCTTTGGCGAAAAATACAGTTAGTAAACCCTATTTCTGATATGCGCATTCAGAATTCGATCTCCCGCTAAATACCCAAACTATCCCTACATGTGTATGCTTACGCTGTCTATGAAATTATTTTATAGCGCAGTGTTACCAGTTCATATCCTTATGCGCCATAGCCAGAGACAATGTGACAAATCAAACCGTCATACTATTTACAAATGTTTAAAAAATGTTTTATGTGTTTAAAAACGGAATATTAGCGACTCCGGGCAAATTAAAATGGAGGAACAAAACCAAGTGAAAATAACGGATAATCCGGAAAAATACACTTTTGAATTCGTTCCATCTCTCTAGAAATTAACCTGAATTAAATTTGAATGTAGTAAAACTGTGATTTAGCTATCAGTGAATTAGCTTAAGAATGGGTTTTGTGCCTTAGCTTTAAATGCTTTAATATTTAGTTTTTGTGTTTTAGTTGTTTATTAGCTCTGCATTAAATACATTAGCTAGAGTTCATGCTGCCATTAAAATTGCAAAGTCCAAAAAAAATTCGTGAAATCGATCAGAAAGAAAGAGTAGGACTGGTCAAAAATACGGCATCAAAGCCAGCAGGTGTCCGCATTTGTTCGAGGGAGAATTGTGGCACATTCAGAGTGCGAACACACAGGTGCGAAGGATCCCAACGGCCCCGTTAAACACCACAAAGAGAAGACAGACAGCAATTTTAATCACCAGCATTGTATTATTATATTCAGGTAGTTCCTCTTTGTACCGCCACGGGTGGCCGAGGTCGTTAAGGCACGGACTCGTGAGCGGGAGGACTGCGGTTCGAATCCCACCAGGACCGTCCTCCCTGGCTGGGTTTTTTTCCAGGTTTTCCTCAGTCTTCATAATTGGCAAATGCCTGGGGGGGTACCTAAACTTAGGCCTGGAACGCTTCCTTTCTTAAAAAAAATATCCTTTCCCAATTTATCATTCCATCTCATGTATCATCAGTGTCCACCGCCTGTGGTGCCTTATTAGTAAAAACGGACGTTAAACACTTCTCAAAAAAAAAAAAAAATTCCTCAAATTGTAAATTGTTTATTTCACACTGAAAGTATCACCTATATGTATTTGTTAGTAATAGTTGTTTGCAATATAATACTAAATATATAAACAAACTAGGAAAACTTTTGTGGTACGTCTAGTAGCCGAAACTTAAAATGTACAATGTTTATAACTAAAGGGGAAATAAGATATGATGGAGTAAAAGACAGTGATCTGAGGGAGAAATGTGAAACAGAATTCACCATTTCAAGAAATAGACAGCAGAGTGAGCGTAGGAGTGAAGGAGAATTTCTGTTAAAATGGTTAAAGTTGCCAGTGATGAAATGATAAGGCGGAACACGAGACCCAGAACGAGTTGTAAGAATCTCCTATATTTTATTTGTACTATAGACTCGAAGGCTGTACAGAAATAAGAACATGTTCAGTGTTTTTGTATTAACTCATTTATGGTGCCTTAAAACAAAAAATTGGGAGTATGACAAGGAAAAAATCCGGGGGTCGTAAAACAGCGAAAAATATCAACTGCCGAACCTGAGATAACGTTATAAAAATATCAGGAATTATTAATATATTTATCCTGAGGATATTTGAATTCGAATTGAAAGCATATTAAAATGTTTGGCGAGAGAAAACGTTAGGAAAATTTGCATACAAATAACAACGAAATTGTCAGACTTCGCTACTCTGGAAAATAAGCGAGAAAAATGCTTGATTTAGTTAATAAAAACAATGAAACAATTCAAACTGATTTGAGTAAACACTGGATCTGAATTGGAAACCATGTTGACCCCACCATTTTGTTTGGAACGATGTAATTTTATCTGATATTTCTATTGGACAGTTTATTTTTGGTATTTTCCGCATCATTTTATTTTCACTGTATTATGCTCTAGCTTTTGTCTTCTTCACCACTAATATTAGTTTATTATCATTTATTCTATAGACACTTAAGCTAAAATGACTGAATGGCAGAGATTGACCTGAAATATTTCTGACTTATCCTCTCTTCAAATTCAATTTCTTTGCATCCGTGTGTATATTCATTGATTTATGAGCTACAAGAGCCGCTCTGTGAGTAATGCCTCCAATTTTTTATCTACAGAATGAGAAGTCATATTTCATCAGGAGATAGGATGCAAAAGGTTTAAGGGTAAGGGAAATGAAATTCCGCTGTAGTTCGACGTATTACATTGAAGTAACAAGTCGCTTGCTAAAGTGCATGTAATTAATTAAAAAGAAAGCGCGCGGAAGAAAGTATCACAGATCGCATGGCATCAAAATTAAACTGAAATACTCACATAGAATTTAGAATTATATACTATACTTTCGTATGGCCTCTATCACTATCGGAAACGTAAATGACTCTTCTACTTCTGTAGGATTTCTGATGATGCAGGTATTAATTTTCAACTTTCTTTGTATGTTCCTTACTTCTTCCAAAAGGGTTGTCTTTACATTTGGCACAATTGATCAGTTAATTATAAATAATTGCGCTCAGTGAAGAGGCGAATTCGTTTTCCTTACGCAGTTAAGGCAGCAGTAGTAAGATAGGAGTCTTAAAATTCTCGTGACCATAGTCACGATCGATATTGTCAGACACAAAGAACGTACCGATACTTTTTTGGAGTACTGCCTTGTTGGAAAACGGTTTAAATGTTAAACATGTAATGTACAAGATCTTTCAAGTTCGTGGACATTGTAGGTTTCTTAAATTATGGCGGGAATTGCAGTTGGCATGATCCAAAACGATCACACACTTCTGATTATCCATAAGACTACTCAAACCATCCTCCCAAGACTGAAGCATTTATGTCATCATGAGCTACCAGTTATTGATGTTTTTCGCTTAATTTTTTTACCCACTATTTAGATTTTTTTTAGATACAGAATAAAACACTACTGTCGTCCTTTTTTGTTACTTCTCCTCAAAAAATCCTGTCGTGACTATAATCATACTTCCGGAACAGTCATATTGACTTTTTGTTTGGAGTTCAAGAGATACACGTGAAGAACGTTTTTTTTAGTAGTGTTTAATGCTCGTTTCTACTACTGAGGCGCCACAGGCCGTGGATACTGAAGATACAAGAGATGAAATCATGTACTGAGAAAGGATTTTTTAAGAAAGGAAATGTTCCAGGCCTAAGTTAAGGGTACCTCCCCTGCATTTGTCATTTATGAGGACTAAGGAAAACGTGAAAAAAACCTCAGCCAGGGAGAACGGTCCTGGTGGGATTCGAACCCCAGACCTCCCACTCACGAGTCGCATTTTAACGACCTCAGCCAACGGTGACGGTGAAGAAGCATACATAGCTATCAGAAATATCTTGTGAATGGTGCACCCATCTTCGTTGTTACTGTTTTTATGTTCACGCCACAAATGTTTAACGAACTAATATATAAACACACACATATATTATGGTTGGAACTGAAAAACAGTCCAGTCATGTACTTTACTTTTCAGCATTTAACTTTCGTTGAATTGAGGTGATATCTTCGCATGCGGTTCGCGGGGGCGTCTCACTTCTGATGTTAATCGAACGTCGATTAGCTATTGCCTGTCGCGACTACCTCGATGTAGCTGGTTCTTGAAGTGTAAAATTACTCGCGGGTCCCACCTCATGACCCCGAGGATCTCAGGGGCTCGATATCGCTGTTTTGTGCTCTCGTAGTCACAGTAGAAGGGAGAAGAACGGAGATGTCACAAATTATTACCCATCGCTGCATTTAAATCTTTGATGAGTTTTTTGGAATAAGAATTATGAACAGCATCCTGATGCGATGCTACCTTTAGCCACATTATCCCTCAAATTAGTATTTAGCGATACATGCGGCAAATATGCACCCTGTTAGCAATATATTGCATCTGGACACCGACGGCAGTAACTCAGGCGATAACGCTCAGGACTGCCATTGGAGGTCGCGGTTTCAAATCCATTGGTGCCGGCCATCCCGTCCTTGGGTTTTTTCGTGATTTTCCCTAGTCGCTTAGGCAAATGCTGGGTTGGATATTTATTCTACACGAATTTTCCTCTCTCCCATTTCATATACTTTTATTTCGTTAGTTCTGTTGCAAAGTTAAAAGTTCCAGGAGAGGTATGGTGCTGTGTGTGACGTGACGGTGACTTGCACTTTGGAAATGTTTCTGCTCCGGAGTCTAGTGTCGGTCCTGGTGGTGTAGTGGTAACCATACTTGCCTTCTAAACCCAAGATCCCGGGTTCAAACCCGGCCAGGGTCGATGGAATTTTTCGGGCGTAAAAATTCTAAGTATGGCTTCCTTCGGAAGGAAAGTAAAGCCGTGGGTCCCATGTCGTACATTTACGGCACGAAAAAGAACTTCAAGCCTGAAAAAAGAGACCTCTGAGCAAAGTTATTCGGTCGTTTCACGCCCGGAATAGAATGAGACGCTAATGACCTGAAATGTTAAAGAGCATTCTTAAATAAAACGAAAAAATCCGGAGTCCAGTGCGGAGCTAGAGCTGCTTGGAGGGAGGGGAACTCCGTGGTCATATTGATGTTTTATCTGGAAATAATGTTAAGAGTCCGTGTGGCTCATCAACGCTGGATGTCTCCCGGTCTTCCAGAGATGCCCCCAGTGAGGCACAAACGACCAGCCATTGAGCATGGCTAAAGTGGCTAAAATTCCTCCTCCGTTCCCATCCATCCAATCTGATCATGTCACGAAAGTGCACTGGTATAAACTGATTCTGTCTGTCCATATTGCTAGATGTAATAGGCGATAAAATTCTCCATCAGGCAGCTTTCCAATTGTCCTCTCGGGCTGGGTTGACCCCGTTCCAGACCTCCCTATCTTAGAAAAATTCTTAAGTAGTTACCGAGAATCGAACTTGGGCCTCTCGAGGGCCTGTCACCAATGCTAACCACTAGACTAAGGAAGTGGATGGAGGGACGTTACACATTTTTACTCAAAATTAAATGGGAACCGAATGTTTTATCCAATATCGAGAAATAAATGAACCAGCTCATGTATATAAAGAATGTTTGTTCCAAAACAAATAAACTGGAGCGTTTTATAAAACACGTGTTTTAAATTGATGAAACATTAGCGTGGAATCACAACATTTACATTGCTCTGGGTTATAGCTGCTATTAATCGTTGACTTACCTGTGAATGCGCATTAGTCACTTAAATAACACTAATGTGCAAATTAAAAAAAAAAAAAAAAAACACTTCTAGAAATTCCTTGAAATTATGAGATAACTTGATGAAAGAGCAAACAATGGATAGACAAAAAGAAAGGATTAGAAAGATTCCAAACTTAAGATAATGAAATGTAAGAAGAACAAACTGGCGTGTCTCTCGATGTACCAGTAATAACGTTTAACAGTAAAAGGGAATGTGATTTATTGCTGCCAGAGGTTTCACGAAGTTTGATAAAGTACAGAGCAAGCAAGGACGGATACAGTTAAAAACGCTCATGGCTGAGTTTAATTAAGTAAAGTTTCTAAGTTACTACTGGTGTATTTTCCTTTAAGAATTACTTATTCAGATTGAAAGCTTGCTCTCAAGTTTGCTACGTTGGAGAAGTTTCTCATTCTGTTTTAACTTTGAATCAATATGCTTTCTTGATACTTTCACCTTTTTCTATATATTTTTTCCTCGCGCTCTCTCCCCTATTTCCATTTCCCTTTCCTGTTTGGCTACCCGCGTTTTGCGGTTCCGGCCCTTCATTTCTCAAGAGAAATCACTGCCACTTTTTTTAATGGGACTCTTGGGGATATTGTATATCCAAGCAAACACTCCTGTCAAAACTTGACACCTATAGATTACGGGTATTAGTAAGTTGCATGTGTCAACAGGGAGATTAATGGACCAGCGATGCACAGTTAAGAACAGAATCTGTTCCGAAGGCTTCTCTGTTCTCTCCCCTTTCCGCCTCTTCTCTTTGGTAACCAAAAACAATGTTTATATTTCTTTAGATTTCAAAAATAGAGAGGTGGAATACACTGCTCTGTATTTGGCATACAGAGTGTTTCAAAAGTAAGAGTTAACTTCAATTGCTCATATGTTATTTATTTTCCTCAAAAACTTCAATTTTCTGCCACAAGCAAATATATATATATATATATATATATATATATATATATATATATATATTGCATCACCATAACACTGAGTTTGTTTCCGATAGGTGCAACTCAATTAAAGATTTTTAAAATACTAAAGGTAAATTTTATTTATTTATATTGTGGAACGAAATTATTCTCCCTCTGCCTACTGGTTTTGAGCTTACTCAAATATAATGACAAATGTGGATGCAGTTTTTCAGCAACCTTTCGGCGGTTTCGTATTATAAATGGTTAAGAGCTGGCCCACGTAATTTGAGTATTGATCGCTAGATATTAATCCAACAAATTATTTATTGTGAGACTCTCTGAAGGATTGGATTGGATTGGATTGTGCTTGCGTCCGCAAAGGGCGAACCTCCGGGAGGAAGCAATGTAGTGGGGGAGACACCGGGCGGCCAGAATCCATGGGCCCTTAGACAAGAACGTAGAGGGGTCGTTAACATGTTTCCAGATATATCACCGGAGAATTCTTGCCACTCAGGTGGTTCGCTTCTACGCCAGATGCCAGGACTTTAAAATAGCAAAAACCACCGTCTCACCGCTCCAGTCCTCCGCGCCTAGGTACTTTCGATCCTGTAACAGAACCAGAAAGAAATGGAAAGAAATATGGAATGGGAGATCCGTGGAGGAAAGTTCCATCCCAGCATGCACCTAAACGACTAGGGTATATCACGATAAAACCCAAAGTCAGGATGTGAACTAAAACTTATTGAAATTTTAAACTTATTATCTGGATGCAATACATGCACATTTTGTCTTATTTTCTTATTATTTTGATTTATTCCCGATTCTATGAATTCTTTCAAAATTGTCATATATTTCATATATTTTAATCTCTTTTTCACCAAAAGCAATACTTGCACTCGGGATGGAAGGCCTTTACATACCTAGACCATCAAAATTCGGAGATAAGCAAAAGCATCGATTGTTAACTGTAAACATAAATTTTCATTTGTATTACGATATCTTTTGGATCATTTTATAATATTCATTTTTGAAAAAAAAATTGTTTCCAAATGCCAGTTGAGCCGTACAATGGACCTAAGGATCCATTTGCTTAAATTTATCCAAACCAACTCTGTCTGCTTTTTTGCTGCAGTACAAACTTAATACTTTTCCTTTCAGAATGCGCACTTGATTTTTCCTGTGGTTTTGAAAGAGATTTGATGAAGCCTTCGATAATAATCTCACTAGCCCGTCTGCTGGCTCTACGGCTCATGTTGGCAGCATTACTTTCTCCTTGCATTCAAGAGCTTGTGTTGCAACGCCTGTTTTTCCGGTGTCTGCTCTAGAGCATAGCATGACCGACTTATTTACCAGACTCCAAGGTTGGTATCGATAGTAAACCAAATGACGGGATATATGGCTGGTATGTTAATTTCTCACATTATTTTGCAGTTTTCTGGTTTATTACAGATGGTTATAGATAGAAGTAAATGAACGGTAGCATGTTACTTCTTTTGTTTTTCAATAAGTAAATATTGATTTAATGACTTGTATAATAGTAAGTGTTAGAACCACACGGGTTTGCTCTTGATGTATTTATTATGACATAATACCAAATTTACACTTCCTAAATAGCAGTAATTGAAGGAGGAGTGGATAAAGAATATACATCGTGCGAATTTTGAAGTTAATGGTGAAACTGTAGTGTTTATTAAACTTCGTACCAAACAAACTTTGTGGTTAGGGAGGACATTTTGCCCAGCAAATTTCCCTAATCTACCAATGTATATGACGATGTGAGTTAGCAAAGAAAGGCCGAAATAACGCATGAAGTGGGGCTTGGATCGAGAAGATGAGAGTTTTAGTGAGCCTGATAATATGTTTCGACTCGTTTGTAAGTGAGGTTATGCAGACACTACACTGATAGTAAAATCGTTCATGTCACTGCAATTAAATATATGGATTTTGTTTATTTGGTTCATTTCATTTACGTAGTTTATTACAGTAGTTTATAGTTGGAAGTAAATAAACAATAGCGTGTTAGTTTTTTTAGTTTTTCATTAAGTTAAATTGGTTTATTTAAATCACACCAGAAACTTGTATAATAGTAAGTACTTAATACAAAATGGGTTGCTCATGTATGTTTTAATTATGGCAGTGCACCGCATGATCCCATATTTACATTTCCTAAATATCAGTAATTAAAGAAGGAGTGTATATAGAGTATACACCGGCGAGCTATTGAGCTAATGGTAAAACTGTAGTATATATTAAACATTTCTTACTAAAATTTGTGGTTTGAAATGATATTTTCTTTGCGTAATTTTTCTTAATCTACTATCTTATGTGACAGGGAGGGTTAATGCAAAGAAAAGATCCGGAAGAACATATTAAACAGATTTTGGAGCGAGTTAAAGAGAGTTTTAATGAATGGTGTGAGCAGAATATTATGTTTAGTTTAGTTCCTGGACCATTCAGTGGATTCGCGAAGCAGTCACAGAGACTTACGAACATAGAATTTGTTATTTATAATTATTACAGTAGCACACGTTCTACATTTCCAAAAAAGTATGTACTTCTGCATAAATAGTTACAATAAAAATGAAAAAAGTAACTGAACAGCTCAACCTAAACAACAAAAAACCAGAGAAGCAGAAACAATCACACAAATTTTACCTTATGCATTGATATGAAAGTATTGCAGTGTTTTAACTCATTGTAATATGTATTCCTTTACAGAATAATAGGCTTTTTACATAGGTATTTTCTAAGAGCAGATTTAAAATATTTACCATAACGTTTTTAGGCTAGAGGGAAGAGCATTTTGTACTAAACATGTTTCGACTTCTTTGCAAGTGAGGTTATGACAAAACGGGTAAACTCGTTTATAGCTGTTGCCAAGAAAGACTACATCTTTTTTTTTATTAAAATAGACATTAATTTTAAAATGTTAAAATTTTTTGGAAGTTGCATTTTATGAACAGTTGTACTTACCTGTGGGAAAGTTTATAATTCATATTATTTTATATTTCGTATACATGTAAGAAATATTGTTTGCAAGCAATTCATATTCTTAAAACCATCGAAATATTTTCTAACGATAAACAATGTCAACATAATACTGCGTTAAAGTTTCGTATTTGCTTTTGGCAGTAATACGGCATTTTTTCCGCATTGAGGTCTGGTAAATACAGTCGATCTTGGACATAGGCTGTATTAGATTTGTTGAAGCGTGCAGTAATGCACCTTAACACTGTGCACTTCTTCAATCCTAGTTTTGTAATTTCACATCTAGAGCTTCAATTAGCTTTAGAATCTTTCCTACAAGCATAGGAATTATGTCTTCTGAAGGATTGGATGCAAATAGAGATGTTGCTTCACACTCTAGTAACACGTGTTTCTCAGTCTCATCAGACTGTTCACATAGACTTCATGTGGGATTTCCATCATAAAGTTCCATTGTTCGTAGAGTATTTCCGGAATGGCCAACGTCCAGTAATCATTCTGGTTGGTTTACTTACTGGGTTTTTAGCTATTGTAATAAGAATTTTAACCAGATCTTAACCGACAATATTTTTTATGCTCTTAGTCCATTGATATACTAGAGTTCTAGCAGTTTTCTTGCAATGCCGCAAAAAAGTTGTATGTAGTCCTTCTTTAGCCAGTACTGCTTCATTCTCTTCTATTCTCTGATGTCCAAACACCAAACAAAGTTCTAACTTATTCTTTATGGAAAGATTAATGAGAATTTGGAGACATTTTCACATAGTTGACTTGATGAAATGAAATTTAAGTGCTGCAAGTGTAGTTTGACTGCCTGTGAAGATGATTTTACTTAGTTAACATACTTTCCCTTCTCACAGAAGTTAAGACTGGTCTGAAGTGCATTTATTTCTGTCTGAAAAAGAAAGCATAGGTTGCCAACTTTGTGAAGCGGATGGCCAAATTAAAAGAAAGAAAGAAAGAAAGAAAGAAAAAACAAGAATGTCTGCGGGGCCGCAAATAAAAACGAGGATTATTATGGACTTAGCATAACATTGTTAAGTAAATTATACTCACAAACAAACAATATTAAAAGTTTAATGCAAAACCTGAGATTGCATGGCAGTAAAAACGCATTAAATGTATTTCCACAGATAATGTTTGGTTTTTGTAAATTTCTAATATTCCTGATGCTACTCCCATTGCTGGATCGACGACGGAAACGGATGCCGCCCATGTCGTTTGGCAGAATGTGACGGCGGTATCTTTTGTGTATAGCAGATAATCTTTCGCCAGCGGTTGCTCAGTAGATTTTCCGAAAGTGGCCTATTTTTCTTTGTGTTGCTTACTGGTAACACTGTATACTCGTGGTTTGCGGTTATTCTTTCATTTGCGACGTCAGTAAAATTTTGTGTCTGCAGGAAGTTTGCGGGCCGCATGCGCAACATGAGCCGCTGGTTAGTCGCCTGCTGTAGAGGAACAGTGTCGATAACAGATGGAACAATACCTGAATCAGCTCACAATAGTATTACATGCAGGACGGCAGTCCTCAGAGCAGAAACTCAGTTAATGACGTACTTAGTGGAAACAAAAGGTTCTATGTCATTGCTATCCTTGGGGAGTGGGGTACTCTATATGTACTATGATTATATGTATCTGTTTTCAGCTTCCAACATGAATACACATTCATGTTCAATCGTATTTCATTCATTCATATCAATCTATCTTTTACGTCCTTTATTATCATTGCTTTTGTTTGTTAGCACTGATGTAGTCGCCAAGGTTTCCTTGGAGAGTAAGTTCACAGACGTCGATATCAACGGCAGTACCCAAGCAGAACAGGCCGAATGCTAATCAGGAAGTCTCCAAAGTTAAAATCTACCACCATGCCGCACAACACCAGCCAACCCATACTGGAACGTACTATCCTGCAATCAGAACTTTACAAAGAGGCCTACTCGAAAGAGTGTCAGGGCCACAAGTACTGCGGCAGTAGTAGAGTGCTTTGTTGCCACATAGTAGGACGCGGGAGCAACCCAAGGTCGCGAGTTCGATCCCGGCCATGGTCGATGTATTTTTTTCGGCCGTAAAAATTATAAGTATGACTTCCTTCGGAAGGGAAGTAAAGCCGTGGGTCTTGTGTCGTAGATTTACGGCACGTAAAAGAACCTCAAGCCTGAAAGAAGAGGCCTCTGAGCAAAATTTGTCGTCGTTTCACGCCCTCGTTAGAATAGGACACTGATGACCTGAGGTGTTAAAGAGCGTTCATAAATAAACCAAATCAACAACAAGGCTTACCCTCCAAATTTGGACAGCATGCTGTAATATGTAATCCTTAAGGATAATTGGGAACGATCTAGTATTTTTTGAGGCAAAAGTTTGCAGTACTTTACTCGTGTCAATTCTTTGTGTTCTCTCATACTCGATACATATACCGACTCCAATTAACAGCGCTTGACAATGGTGCTACATATGTTTTTATTGGTTCTGATTTGAAAAGGATCGCATAGCTGATGCAATAGTTTTGGAGAAATAAAATGAAAACAATGCAAACTTCTGGTAATTTTAGATTAGCAAGGGGTGTGCCAATTTTCGAATAGACATTTTGTCTTTTATCTAGTTTTTAATGCACTTTTGAAACATAATTGAAATGAGATGTCTTCAACATACTGCATTGATAAATTTGTGCTTTACTATGCAATTTTTCTTCTTTTACAGTAG
Organism: Metallyticus violacea; assembly: GCA_030762175.1. Taxonomy (NCBI): domain Eukaryota; kingdom Metazoa; phylum Arthropoda; class Insecta; order Mantodea; family Metallyticidae; genus Metallyticus; species Metallyticus violacea. Next base: position 31,746,664 of record CM060832.1, read on the forward strand.
ACAGAAACCGTGGGGGGAATACACTGAACACATCACTTGAACATTTCATAGAATTGAACCTAATTTTGATTTGATTAACAAGTATGTAATATAATGTGAAACGCATTTACTTAAAATATTTTTCAGGATCTGACAGATGTTTACCTTGAGCAAGTTGATCAAAAGGCCTCTTAATTTTGCAGAATCTATTGTTTTGAAATTCGGCGTCAACTCTCTATTGTTTTGTAAGAGACATCCTGCCAACAACTATTTCTGTAAACAATTATCAAAATTGCAACTGCTTGGAGCAACACTGAAGCTCGAGAAAGATCAAGGTCGCTAGATTGTAGTAATTTTGATGCTAAATTAACGGGTTAAATTATTTTGGAATGCAGGATAATTTGTAAAACAAATTAAAAATATTTAAGAGCTCTGGCTTCATTACAGTCGTTGGTATATTTTTATTCTATACTATTGCAGTTAGTGCCTTCATAACATATAAATAAGCATGCCTTAGAGCTTTTATTGAGTCCAATCTTGATAAGCAACGTGTAGAACAAAGCATTTTTAAAGAGCAAGAAGCTAGTGATAACATTTCCTATTTCTTTGTACTTAGACTGAAAAAACAAACAAAGTCTTTCAACCCTATAAAAATAGCTTATTTTCATATACCTTTCTAACGATGTCATTTAGAACTAGATTCAAACTATATGATGCAGTGCAGTGAACATGCTTAGCTTCTTTCTGTTTTTGTTCAATCCTTGCTTTTACTGCGTTATAAGTCCCGGACATATTCGCTACACCGTTATAAACTTGACTATGGTGGCTAATGAGATACACAGAATTTTCAACCTAATTAATACAGAGAGTGGTCTTCCATCTCTTAGAACCCTAGAAAGCATCCATTTATTTTACTTCACATGCTTTTTTTTTAAAAAAAAATTAATTATATGAACATATCTTAAAATTTGACTTAATTAATTTTTTTTGCTCATATCTTGTGAAGAATCCAAAATTATAGAAAAAATTGTGCTGGCTTGATTTTATTCTCTGCTTTGTGATAAAAGCTGAATTAATTTATTTTGGATATTTGAACCGAGATATTTTTCAGATGTTTCCAATCCATGTACATGCAGCTGTAATACTTGGTCATACTTAGACATTAAGTACACAGTAGATAAACTTTTTCTACAGTGAACTTTCCCTAATTCTTCTCTATGATCTCGTAAAGCTAGATTAGATAATAATAATAATAATAATAATAATAATAATAATAATAATAATAATAATAATAATAACGACATTAATTATGCGATCAAGAAGTAATTTCCGTATGTTAATTTCTTTTTTTTATTCACATTTCAAATTACACTCTACCGTTTCTTTTCTTATCCAGACATTATAAACAACACATGCCTCCAGATGGGAATAAGACATTTCGTGTGTTAACATTTTTTTGATAAGCTCTGTAAATGCGAACGCCCTTAATCCAGGCAAATTGAAAGGATGGAAGCTCCTGCTAGCATGTAACCAGCAGTGCTCACAATACACAAAGTCTAATTTTTTTTTTAATAACAGAGCCATTCTGTTGTCATGTTTAACCCAAATTTTGTTAATTTTTCATAGTAATTAATGGAGAAAATATCTTGCTTAGGATCTTTTGGAAATGGACTTTGCAATGCTCATGCCGTATAATGAACTTCTTTATGTCGTCATTTAAAATATCTGGAAAATTAGCGCGATTAGTAGGAAATTCGTCTCTAGTACTAGCAGTATCACCAAAAGAAGTATTTACATTCTCTTTTTATTTGTTTTATTTATGAACGCTTTTTAACATCTCAGGTCATCAGCGTCAGGGCGTAAAACGGTCGACAAATTTTGCTCAGAGGCCTGTTTTTTCAGGCTTGAGGTTCTTTTACGTGCCGTAAATGTACAAAACGGGATCCACGGCTTTACTTCCCTTCCGAAGGGAGCCATACTTAGGATTTTTACGCCCGAAAACATCCATCGGTCCTGGCCAGGTTTGAACCCACGATCTTGGGTTTAGGAGGCAAATATGGTTACCACTACACCACCAGGACCGAGAACTTACATTCTGCGATGTGTTATTACTTCTCAGTTTTAGAAGAAATATCAGATTTCTTACTAGTATCAAGATTCACACACTCTTCATCTTCACCATAAATATTCTTCACTGTACCACTGCTTGAATTTGTGTTACTGTCATTTCTTCTTACGGAAACGGATGAACTACTAGAACGTGGGCTATTACAATTTTCATTTATTATTTCTGAAGTAGTATAAAGAAAGAATCTGTTTTCCCTAGATTTGAAACTGATCTTTCACTCTTTCATTTCTGCGCACCACTCAAATGTCCATAACTAATTTAAAGGGGCTTCATTTTGAAAAGATAGGGAAAACAAGAAGGATTAAACGAAAAATACAAAAACTGAATTGCTAGAACTAGGCTAATATTGTAAGCGACACGAGACAGAATCAAAGTGTGTTTCGCTACTTAATGTAATATCCAAGTCAAGCTATACTGTATACATCTCAATAATGCTGAAGCAACGGAAAATAAACCAATACATTCAACGTTCACGAATGTAACCTAAATATGCGTTGCTGGCGGCCCGCAGCGCAGTGACCAACGACAGGCTCATATTAATTTTCAATATACAGTTTGCTGATTGTTAACATGTACCGCCGTGTGCACTGTAACTTGCAAACACTTTTTCTTTTACTGCTTTGCATGTCTTTTTTTCCCTCCCATTATGACAACATTTTACATTTTTTTTTTCGGTTTTTATTTTCAAACTTTTCGTTTTATGAGGGCAACGGGCCCCCTAGCACCTCGGCCCCCGCATCGCGAGGTCTGCAGGGACTCAGTTGCGCCTCTGAGTAGAAATAACAAATTAAATTTATTGAAAACTGTTTCCACTTCAATGCACTTCCATTATGAGAAACAGCAGTAAGTGATGTCCTGTTATAGTGAAAATGCGTGTTTTTCTTGCGTTCCTAATTTTTCCAATACCACATGTCTTAGAGAAATCTGCTTTATCCGCAAATGACCTCTTCAAAACGTTATGCAAGTTGTAAATTATTCTTCTGCCGTTTCTCCTAATGATATTGCAAAACCACCCGCACTACTTGCTCGAGCTTCTAGTAATACATTCAAAGAAAGAAAGAAGTACTCCGAAGCTGAAGATAGACTGCAGTTTACTTTGTTGAAGTGATTGCTTTCTATTCCCCAAAATAAAGTGGTATAAATATGTCCAGCCAGAGAAGAAAATGCCAGTACCTTCTGAGCCTCTTCCGACATCCTAAATCTTCAACTGGAATAGCCAAGTCATCGATTGCCTCTAATTTGGATGTGCTGATATGCACACCTTCCATAACTTAATGTATAAAAATGTCTGAAGTGCCTATTGTCGAAGAAATTAAGCATTTACTTCCTCCCTTTGATCTTTATTATGTTTTAGGGTTTTTAGTGAAAGTTGACATATCACTGACACTACTCATCAACGTGCGATGATTTCATCTGTACATGCTATTACTGGACACCCTGTATGCTTTTCCCCTTCTTTCAGAATTTTCTTCAACATGGAAACTTTGCAAACAACCAGTCGTAAAATATTTTACTTGAAGCAACAGGGAGACTAGAAACATACTTTTTACTCTTTTCAGCCATTCTCGTTGGTTGAGACCACACCAAAAGTCGTTAAAAAACAAGAAAATGCTCTTAAAATCGCCTGCATTTTACGATTAGAATAAACAGACAGCAAGCATGCATCTGCATGAATGAAATCCAAGCTCAATTACTGCGCTCGCGATTAAACAACAATTAATATATATTTACAAAAGAATATCTCTTGCAAATATACTTTCAAAATAAATAAATAAATAAATAAAATTATATTATATTCATGTTATGCTTTCTTAGTAGTGTGATCAAGAAACATGTAACTTCCATGTTTAATGGAATCCGAAAAATTAAACTTACCGCAATAAACGTAAATAGTAGACTGACTTAAAAAGTTCTGAAACTGAATTTACAGAACTCTCTATTTAAATTAAGTAAACCTTTCAACAAAGGAAATAAAATGTTGAGTTTGTAAAGAATCATCACTGACGGGAATCTTTTTGGCCACATAACATAACTTTATATTTTATTTTGATTGCAAAATTTCCTTTTTAGAAAAATATAAGCTGTATCCAAAAATGAACACCAGCACTGTTGAAAGGAACCTAAAACTGAGGCAGTTGCTATAATAGGATGATATGATACAGTCAATCAAAATGTAAATAATACTGCCTGACAGTTTACTTATTAGCATATGCACATTTTAGGCAAAACAACAAGATACCGATATTAATTAATCAGACATGTTATTAATAATGTTTGTTTTTGAAATATTTCTGATGAAAACTACACGAAGTATATAAATACAGGATGGGACGATTGGAAGAGTTTGAATTGGTTAACAATGTCATAGCTAAAGTTGGCAATACTGTGAAGACACAATAATGTTCCGTAGACTATGGCAAGAAAGCTAGAGAAGGATTGCGGCATTTTCATGTAATCGGTGACTAAAGTTTTTTTTGTAGCCATCACCATCGGCATTTTTTGTGCAGAAAAGAGGGGGAATTAAAAAAAAGTAGTTATACATTATTGGCGCTTCTACTTCTTCCTTTTTTTATTTGTAGTTGTTAAGATGTTATCATAATTCGAATAAAAGCACGTGACTGATAATAGATTCATGTTTTATTTCCTCGCTCAGGGCGAAACATTCGCCCTACATTATATTTAAACAAACGTATTGTATTTGACTTTTAAACATTAAATTTTCTTCTCAATGGATCTCACTGCAGGAGAGTTGGCCTTAAGAGTAACTCCCAAGCTCAAGACCAGGGGTCTGATTTCGGTGTTTCGTTCTCCTAGAGAGTTATTCCGCCACAGTTAACGATTCTGTTTTGTCGGCTTTTATTTGATTTCCCTTCTACCTCTCTCTCAATGAGAGGCATCATCCCCTCTCCATCATCTGGGTTACAGACTTCCCCTGTATTATGCAGAAACATGGTAACTTAAAAATATCTACAAAAATAAATTTCTGGCAATGGGGATTACTGGAGGTGGCTAGTAAGGATGTCGCGAAGAGATAGAATCAGAAGTGATACAATAAGACAAAAAAAAAAAAAAAAAAAAATGGGAATTAAAATAATATTGTGGAGGACATTTTAACAAAATAGTTGATATGAGTAATTTAATGCGAATAAAGATTGCCAATAAATGGATTCCCCTAAGAAGACGGAAACAGGAAGACTACAGAAAACGAGATGAAGGGCATTTAAAAAGAAATGGATTATAAATACCTAAAAGAAGAACAATACCTGAACAGAGAGAAATGGTTTTTAGCAGTTCATGCCATTTATAGTTAATGATTTAGTAATAAATGTGGAAAAGGTCGTCAGAAGATGTTGATACATAGTTAAACTGACTTAATAATAAATATATTTAAATTTACTAGTGACCGTAACATCACAAAGAGTTCAACTTATTGCGAATATTACATTATTATGTAATGACTAATCTGCAATTATAAAATATAATAACTATGCACTTAAAATTAAAACAATAAATAAATATAATTTGTCTCCCTACTTTCTAAAATAACTTTACAAATAGTACAAATCTAAACATGTGCTCCTCAACATTAGCAAATCATTGCTCATGTTCACGTTAAAATTTCTTCAATTAAGGGCTAACATACGAATAAATGCAGTTTGTTACTGTCAATTTGGCGGCGAAACGTTAACGCATCCTTCGGTGAGCACAATATTTAAACGGCTATTAACAGGAGTGAGATCCGCTCCGCTTCTTTAGCCCCCTTGCCTTGGATCAGGGGTTCATGAGAGCATCGCGATCTGGGGTTAAAAGAGTATTATAAAAACAATTATTGTTGTAAAGCTACATGGCGGGAACTTCAGCGTCATTTTCAACGTGGAAGTCATGGTCCGGTTTCTAGATCCACGCTGGGAAGACGGGTTGAAAGCTTCCACACTGAAGAAGAAATGTCCAGGACCAAGGAAAATGCATCGAACTGCAGAAACTGTCCAAGCAGCCATGCCTCGATCCTGCGAAGTCCACGAATTGAGAGTACATGTTTTCAACAAACGACTTAATTTTTAAGAACTTTTTTTTAGCAAACTTGACGAAGAGAAAATTTCCTCGAAAACCTTTAAATGTCTCATGAAGAGCTTTTTCACTTTAGTGGTTATGGGAATAAACAAAACTTCCGGTATTGGGCTGCACACATCCCTCTTTCTACACTAGGGATCGTTACTTACTTCCGTGTGGTGAGTTGTGTCTGCGAAAGGCCAGTTATTAAGGACTGTAAATTCGTATGTGGGTAATGAATGGCATGGATGTAGCTTTTGATGAGCAAGCTCATATATTTTCAACGTGCATAGAATCTCCCTTCCCTCGTATCAACTTGTATTTACATTTGTAGTTCTATCCTTTCGCAGAGTGTAAACTCCTCAATGTGCTCGTTTCTGTCTCTTAAGACACTTCTGTATCTTTGTGTTTCAAAAAACCCATCGGATTGAATGGGATATAAGTTTTTCTAACATACAGTGCTGTCATTCTAATTTTTAACGAACAATTAGCTCAACCTTCTTAATTTGATTACAAAAATATAACTTATTAAATAAGATTATAAACTGCTACAAGTAACTAAAAGTTACAATGCAACAACATACTATTACAGTTATGCGTACAGTATTTTTAAAACGTACCAACTTGTCTTTGGACATCTGACCTTACCCGCAATTGTTTGAAACATTCGAGAATGTAACCACATATGCACATTCATCTTTTTCTCTTGTATGCTGTTTATTAAACCTTTTACTGCCGAAAAGTCAACCACTGTATCGTCCGTTTTATATCGGTATCGCTAACACTACTGCTGAAAAAGTTTGACAGTACACTTCAGCGCTTCATTTTATAACAGTCACTCTTTTACATCCAAAATGAAACACAGTTTAAACGCTACTGGTCACAACAAATACTTCATTCTTTGTTTGACTGTTAGAAGCTGCGTGCAGGTTTGCCAAATATATATTCAATTAATCCACCTATGAGGGACTTTACGCACTAATCGCAGCTGGAATCCAAGGTTGCATTGGGTTTGTCGTGCACTTACTGCAATAACAAAAGTTTACGAATTTCGTATAACCATTGTTCTTGCTTTCTATCAAAAAGTTACCTTTAATTTAATTTTAAATTTAACAATCGTTTTACGAGCTGCAATAGTTTTAACAGTCGGTTTGGGCAATTTTTTATTTTTAATTGTGTTTAACGGCCCGTTATTACTACTGAGGCACCACAGGGTTGATTCAGGCGAACGGGTACCAACCGGCTTAATGATACCACTGCTAACGTGTTGATTTATTATTATTTTATTGATTGATTTATTTAAGGACGCTCTTTAACAGCTCAGGTCATCAGCGTCCCATTCAACTCAGGGCGTGAAACGGCCGACAAATTTTGCTCAGAGGCCTCTCTTTCAGGCTTGAGGTTCTTTTTCGTGCCGCAAATGTACGACACGGGACCCACGGCTTTACTTCCCTTCCGAAGGAAGCCATACTTAGGATTTTTACGCCCGAAAAAATCCATCGGTCCTGGCCGGGTTCGAACCCGCGTTTTGGGCATAGGAGGCAAGTATGGTAACCACTACACCACCAGGACCGACTAACGTGATGATAAATTAACATTTATATCATTTGATAACACTAGAATTTGAGATAGATGCTACTTATATAGATTTTGAGTTAACATTTCAAACGTCCATTATTTTTATGACAGATCGATTACATACAATTGAGGACAGTTGAAGAGCCTTAGCCACACAGCTTTGACAGTTTTTCCACGCTTATTAAATATCTTTTTATGTCACCTTTCTCATCTGACCTTTTGGCGGGGAACGTGCAAGCAGAAAATTGTATTATTGCCAAGTGATCTGAGTGTATCTCATGTAAGGGAAACATAAATTCATCACCTGCTTAGGATCGCCACTTGTAGCCGAGGTCGTTAAGGCGCGAACTCTTGAGCGGAAAGTCTAGAGTTCGAATCCCGTCAGGACCGTCCTCCCTGACTGAGATTTTTGCAGGCTTTCCTCAATCCTCATAAATGGCGAATGCCGAGGAGGTACTTTTGACTTAGGCCTGGAATGTTTCCTTCCTTAAAAAATCCTTTCCCAATATGCGAGTATCAATATCCATCGCCCGTGGCGCCTTAGTAGTACAAACGGGTGTTAAACACCATTAAAAAAATCACCTGCTTAATCGGTACTGGTGGTTAGTGGTAACCATACTTGCCTCATAAATCCAAGATCAGGAGGGTCGATGGATTTTTTCGGGCATAAAAATTCTAAGTATGGCTTCCTTCGGAAGGGAAGTAAAACTATGTGGGTTCTGTGTGGTAGATTTACGGCATGTGAAAGAACCTCAAGCCTGAAAGATGAGGCCTCTGAGCAAAATTGACCGGCCGTTTCACGCACTGAATTAAAGGGATGCTGATGACCTGAGATGTTAGAGCGTCCGCAAATAAAACAAATCAACAAAATCACCCATTTATAGAGAAGTACAAGAAATATCGCTAATAATACATACCTTTCTTAATGTTAGTATAACGCACCATTGTTAACCAATAGCTTTATACACCGAAATAATCTGGCCAGGACCGTCCTCCCTGACTGAGGTTTTTTCCAGGTTTTCCTCAGTCCTCATAAATGACAAATGCGGGAAGGTACCCTAAACATAGGCCTGGAACGTTTCCTTTCTTTAAAAAAAGTCCTTTCTCAATGTATCATTTCGTTTCATGTATCATCAGTGTCTACCACCTGTGGTGCATCAGTAATAAAATGGGCTTAAACACTATTAAAAAAAACAAACAAATAAATAAATAAAATAAATAATGGGAGGAGTTTAATTTTCTCAGAAACTTCTCTTCTCCGCTCACACTTCAGTCTCTTCTCCATTCAGTCACACTCTGGTGGTACCAATATTCAATAAAAATATATAAGTTTTTTTAATTTGATATCAGGAGTTACGGTTCTATCGACATTTTACCATCTTACCCTGTAATCGGATGCAGCTCAGACGATGAGATGCGCAGTAGAATGTTCGCGCTTGCGTCGTTAATAACGAAAGGCGTTATGGCTGTAGTAGGTGATATGAATAAGCGTTTGTGGAGAGTTTTGTTTGGATTTTAGTGAGTTTGTGAATGTCATACAGGAAAACAGGTATTCATTGCTGGAATGGAAGAGGATAAAAGAAAACAAATTGCTACATGAGCTGGCACGAGAAGTATTTTAAGCGCATTTTGTCGTTTTGGCAGAAGTCATTAAGTTTAAAATTGGCTGTTTTCAGACATTAACCCTATATATGTGAGTTTTATAGTCTGGCATAATTGATGAATGGTTTCTATGCTTCATTAAGTTCAGATTTTATATCTTATAGCCAAGCAAAAGTAACTTATATCTCAAAACACAATTTTGGACTTAGTGATTCCTGCCTGTTGGAGTGAGTCAACATATACCATGTTGTACAGAGCATGAGCGGGGATGCAGCGTTGCCACACTTCAGAACAAGACTGTCGCGGCCTATAGAGTCAGCCTCCACATGGTACAAAGAATTATCATTGAAGACAATAAACAAATATCAATATTAGATCCCCAGGAATCACGTCATATGACAACGTTGCAACTTGTAGCTCTGTAACTTTCCTGAGCCGAGGTGAAGTCGCGTTCGACTACAGACGAATACAATTTTGGATAGTAAAGAAAAAGGAAGAGGTATAGAGGAAATAATCTAAAACATTAATGTACATGCAGGGTGCCTAAAATGAGGCTGAACACTGATTTTGAGTAATAGAGATCGATATGGATCAACGTCATAGCTATGTGGGACAGTATTTAATGTCCTCGGTTTGGTTTTAATATAGCCCCACGATGGTGATGTCAAATATGGGACGGTATGGGGGATAAGTGACGGCGTCGTTTCATTAATGCCTCGTTGGTGAACCAACATGAGACTGTTTGGTGTGTGTGACCATAGCGTCGCTCAAAGCCCCTGTACGTAGTTTCCTGCTGCGCAGATTCTTGTGGTGTGTGATGCCTCGGTTGCTGCAGTTCATCTACTACTCCTGTCCCAATTATGGGTAGTAAATATCTTAGGGGAATCTGCTCGTTTTATTGACACTGAGTCAATGGGACAGGAGGAGATGTTGTTGATATAAAAGAATACGCGTCGAGAATTAGTTTAAGTTTACGATTTATTGAATAAATCACTTCAAAATTACTAAGTGCCCTGCCGTCTGTTTCGTATGAGTGTAAAATATTCATACGGAAAAATATGAATTTACAAGACTTAACTGCACTGAGCAAAGTAAATAAGCTCAGTGATGTAGCGCATTGACTTCCGAACGAATGAACGCTTCCTGCCGATTTCGTAATTTCAACTAGAATATGCACTGCCTTCAACTTCTGAGTCAGCACTAGAATAACGCAGCCTGCTGGCTTCAGAATGGGAACTGGAATGAATCTCGGGGCTCAAAAACTGTCTATTTATACAGACTTTTAATCTGTACAGTTAGGACGCTTAAGTGCCGCGAACCTTTACAAAATGTCGCTACTAAATTTTGAAGTTTGAATCCAACTAACTGACACTTATTTATTCATAGAGAACGTCTTCTCTTATACGAAGGTTTTAAAAGTCCTGACAGTTTGAGAGATTCACCCGAAGTGTGGTTATAATTCCTACACATACACAACTTTCATAAAAGTTAGCCTCTATCTCAACAACAAGTCTGTTTAAAAAGGTCGAACAGTAGCTCAGAGACCTCGATTCTACAAAAACACCCACTTTTTCAGCCTGTTATTGTTAAAAGGTTTTACTATGAGCAAACAGCGTCAGGCACTTCCTAAGTTATAAGAATTTTGTGTACTTAACATATGTACAGTAATACAAATTAATATACTAATCATGTTTGCTACATATACAGTGAAACACATGCATCACCGACGAAAACAATAAAAACAATAATCGTGGTAATAATAATGTCAGTAATAATTGTTATGTAAATGGTGATATTAATTGCAAGGTTTACAATAATAATGAGGGGGTGAAGCCGTTAATGTTGCTTCATGCGTTGCGCTGTGACATGTGTTGCCGATGGTGCTGCATCTCAATCTAATCAAAAGTCACACACTGTCACTCAGCGTGCAAGTCTTCATGGAAGCGGCAAGACTTTTGAGAACTGCAGTAAGTTATATGTAATTGAAATTAACATTACGGCATGTATTTGGTTAAAGTAAGGGATTAAGTTTTCAGTCCTCTTGACCATAGAGGCATATTTGTAGCTTTGGAGTTAATGCCTTCAGCACCACAACGAAACGTTCGAAACCTTTAATCCTATTCTAGAGGTGTCTGTTTTCTGATCCACCCTTTTTTACTCGTGAATATTTAGTACTTTTTCGCACGTTCTATAGTCTGAATAAACATAAAATCTCAACATTTTTAAAAATGGATAAATTAGAATAATTTTCACTATCTGGCTATAATATTATACCTAATGAATGACTGAAAGATATTTGTGAAAAATTATGCCACCAGAACAAATTAACAATTGGTAATACTAATTCATCTTGTGTTAGAAGGCACGCTTCCCTCCTAAAATGTACATTTCACACTAAAAAGGACTGAAAACAAACATTTTATAGACATTGTACAATTAAAATACGACTTTCTTTTGCTTCGGGGATTATATTTGGATATATTTCGCTTGAGTTTCTACCTAATTAGCAACATAACATCTATTATCCCTGCTACTTCATTACTGAACATTCTAACGAGTGGCAGGCTTGTATTGAGTAATGAAGTTTCCACTTTCACACTTTTTAGTCCCGCACAATGCTTATGAGATATTCATGCCTTACTTATCGGATACATGCTGTTGGAAAAGTGAGAGAGGGAGCCGAAAGATTATTGTAACTCGGTGATTAGTTCATGAGTTATGAGCCTGAGGGGATTGAAAGTTTGAAAACAAATTTAGCATAATAACCTGTGCTATGATTTACTTCCCTGTCTCTAACTACCTAATTTCTATTTCAAATGCTAGTAGAGGATCGCTTCAGACATCTGCTTTTATTATTTTCCTCCGGTTGTTATCGTTACGCAGAAAGCAGAAAAGAACGTGTAACACGCAACAATCTAAAATAAAACGTGACAAATAAATCAATATATCATATTAATGTTTTCGTAAGAGATACACTACATTATATGCTATCTTTTATTGCCTTTTTGTTTTAGTACTGCTTTCTTAAATCATTTATTTAAAAAGGAAACAAAATTAAAATTAAACAAATGTATTATGTTGGAAATGAAGGCAAATAAAGTTATGGCTATTTGTCAATATTTGTAAAATATCATTTTTCTTTGATTAATTTTGCATGGTTAATATGAATTTGCTAGTCCATAATGTATATCTGGAATGTTGTGCCATGCTGTTATTAACTTTTCAGTCAATATTTTCATATTTGTGCAAATTCTCTTGACAAATTTGTTCAAGATTTTCTCATACAAGGGCATATTCAATAAAGAATGACCATATTTTTCTTACAGGCATAATTTCTCACCCTAATTACAATGTATTATTTGCTTAATGCGTACTGTACATGTGATACTATAATTACTGTCACTTCCGCGACACACTGCTCAGAAATTCTCTTAACAATTCTTGACCTGAGGCCTATGGAGAGTTTATTCATCCTTATAGCATTCCTTGAAGATGATTTAAAACGTTTAAAGAAGGGAAGTAATAAAATTCAAAAGGAGGTGAACCCGAAGAGTCAGTTGTGTTCTAATGGATGAAGACATTAACCCTGCTGCTGTTGTTGTGAGAATGTATCATCGAATAACATGAAGAAAACACTTTCAGAAATTTTGAAAATTTTTCTGGGCGCCACCCATATGTTGGTATCTGAAAAGTCGCACATGAGGTGGGTTCCAAGACTACTGATTCCCGAACAAAAGGACGTTCGTGTCAAGTTTTGCGTGCGGTTAAAGATGACGTTGCAGGGAGATGCGAAGTTTCTTTCAAAGCTAATAACAGCATAAAAAATAAAAAAAAGAAGAAGAGAGTTCTGCTGGGAAAGTTTCTGTCATCTCATTTTTTGACATTCAAGAAATAATTTATCAGCATTTCGTACCTGCACACAAAACTTAACTGGGAAATTCTACAGAGATGCCCCGAAAGCTCTGCAAAGCCAAAGCATCACACGTAAGCGGCCACATTTTCGTGTCACAAGCTGATTCTGAAGGACCTGTCATAAATGATTTCCAACGTGTCTTTGATTTATTTACGGACGCTATTTAACATCTCAGGTCATCAGACATATCTTTGAAGACTGGCAGAAACACTTGGGCAGCTGCATCGCATCCAAAGGGGACTACCATGAGAAAGATCATCAAAATTATGAGGATGAGTAAAGGTTAGTTGTCAAAAAGAATTGTAATAATTATTTATTGAAAAACCCTCATATTAGTCTTCTCGGCGGATGTCGAAAATGTCAAATTTCGTTTAATGTTTAGGGAGTTTAAATGTGGTGTGAGGGTTGATGATTGGAGATGTAGCTCACCTCCAATTACTCCCGTGTCGATCCCTGGGGTATTTTGCTGGATTTGGGAAACTGATGTTTTGCCGGGACTGAGTTGAAGGGAAGCCGATGAAGAATAACGTCTTGTTAATCGCTGGTTAAAGTAGTTTATTAGTTTATTAGTTCACGCGTGAGTACATGAGCGTCTCGCGTCTCACGTGCAGTGAAAGTTTGGCAGACAGTGTACCTGCATGTTCGACCAATTGGAGCCAAATTTTACGAAAATACTGGCGTAGTTAGATCGTAACTCTGCTCTATTGTTCGCTCATTCAGCTCATGTTCGTGTCTCTGCATTACTGTTAAAGCTGCGGACTTAGGCCACTCTTCTTCTGACTGTTGGGCGATGCTGCGGACACGAAGTTGGTGTGAAGATTCTGAGACTACTCGCTTTCATGTGGGAGGCCGGTACTCAATAAGAACCCACGCTACCACATGAAACGCGACGCTAGTTCACGCGTATTATTGTGTTAGACTTTCTCATAGCGCCCTCACTATTTGCCACATAATTTTGATGAAACTACGAGTTTTTCGATTCGTCCTCAGTTTAACTTTAAACAGATACCTTCCATTAAGTTCGACGAACTCTTAATTGTACATCGGTGCCCTCACACCCAGTTCCAAGGTAGCTTCCCCGTCTGAGGGGTACCCAGTCATTCACTTGAGCACAAAGAAAGGATTTAATTGCATTGTCTGTCAAACTGTCAAGAGAGAATTCAGATTCCATGAACATTTCTACAATCACTACAAACAATTACTTTAATGTAACTGAAATAAAATATTATGTACACTATTATTAATATCCTATAATTGATAGGGCGCCAAGGAAGGTATCAATTTATAATGTTTTGTGACTTAAGTTCCAAATCACTTTCTATTAAGCACAGGTCTAGTCATTTTCATTGCAGTGTTAAAGTGACGAGTCCTTGCCAATTAACAATTCTCAATCTGCAGTTGATTTCACTTGTCTTCAATATCGCCTACAATTATTGTGCTGCTTTTACCGAATTGAAGTTCAGAGTTGAACTATGCCCATACAACAATTCCAACAGTTATTAAGACTGTATAACACTAACAACGTAACTATTTCAGTGCCCATTGTCTTCCTGAAAATAAAATTATAGTGGAGTTAACATAATTTTCAATTTCTGACAGTTCGCTAGACACGTGGTTTACGGGTCTGTTGACATGGTGACCAAGGTTAAATTTGAAAGTAACCAATCACCGTTTGATGTTCCGTGCTCTCTTCGATCAGTTTGCGGGTAATGTTGTCACACTATTGCAAATCCGGGTCATTGTGATCGTAGCAATACGAGAACTGTCAGAGGTCTAAAGTAACATTAATTTGATTATTAATGAGATTAGGACATCAGTGGGTTTTTGCACCATTCTTATCCAAGTAATTTACGAGATATCGTCATAATTACGATTCGGACTTAGAGAATTTCCATTATCATTAGACCAAAAGCAATACATTTCTCTCGTCTCCCGATATACAGTATTTACGCGAATCTAATGCGCACATTTTTGTCCAAATGCAGTAATCAAAATTGTAGTGCGCGAGAGATTCCAGTGCAAATCCGTTCCGTACGTAGTTCGCTGGTAGCTTCATTCAAATGTATCGTTCATTATGTCATAATGCATTGCTGCAATTCTCAACTTGTTACAATTACTGTTACCTATTATTGCATAGAACATTGCAATGGAGGGCAAACAGAGAAGAACATCTTATGATGCTACTTAAAGTAAATCTTTATGCTGAAAAAATGGCAACAAAGGTAGAAGAGACTTCAATGTAGCAACGTTCGTTGTGGCGGCAACAGAAATTGACATTATTTGCAACTAAAGCCAGTAGGAAGAAATTCACTAGTCCTCGCAAAGGAAGATATCCTGACATTGAAGAAAAAGTTTTGGAATTCATACATGAAAGGAGGAAGAACGGATAACCTGTGACTAGTGATACCATATGAAATAACTTTTTCTTCTTTGAACTACGCCAACTGTCCTGACAACAACACGAGTGTTGGATTTTGTCCTACGTGCTCCAAGATGTAACAATAGTTCACTTATAAATTCTATGTTCTGATCGTTTTATGAAGCGGACGGGCTTATCACTAAGACGCCTTACAAAAATATACTAAATTCTCTTTTTTTTTTTTTTTTTTATTAAATTTCAAATTTGGGTGAGCATTCCATTCAATGGCGCATTTGATTTGCGTGATTGCGGCAATGGACCTTACATTGATCATTGTTACGTCATTATTTAAATTGTTACCCAAAAGTGATACAATACAATTAAGTTTAATTCTTAATAATATTCATATAATCTGTTAAAAATTGAAACGAAATATAACACATTATATAAATTAGTTTTTTATGTATCATTATTATTTGTACGTTCTGTTTTTTTTTTAAGTTATCTAGCAGCTTAGATCGAATTATAAAACTCCTAGTGAGACAATAATGAACTTTACGGTAGTGTCGCCAATATCAAGGTTGTAGTAACAAGGTACACGCTCGCTATGTACGCAATGCAGAAGGTGCGACTGAAAATATAAAGTACAATAAATAATGTTATTTTATTGCTTATTGTGAAATAACTTAATTGAGATACACAACTATTGGACACAATTTTGCTATAAAATATTAACTTTTAAATAAATGCTGATACGAATGTTGTTCTTCATTATTTTGACACGTGGTTCACCCTTGTGCCGGCCCTGATTATATCATAATAGTAGTGTTCATTTTTTCTATCTTTGTTTGACAATGACCACAGATTGTCTATGAAATTTCTCAAATGTGTACTTGTTTTGATCCATGTTAAGTTATCATAACTCGACATGATGGCATGGCGCATGGAAACAAACAAATACTCCAGAACATGACTGAAACAGGATGCTTCACAATATGAATTACAATGAATTGACAATCTGTGGTTTCGTTACTTCACAATGACCAAGTGGGGTCGCTTTCCAGAGGTTCTGGGTTTAAATCCTTTGGGGTCGGCCATTTTAACTTTGAGTTTTATCGCGGTTTCTGCTGGTCCCTTAGGCGAATGCAGGGATGGATCTTTACTTTTCACGATATTGCGTTCTCCCATTTGTTCTGTTCAGGCGAGGAAGACTTGCTGTGCGCGACGTAACAGTGGCTTGCGCTTTGGAAACGTTTCTTCCCCGGAATCTAGTGTGGAAGCGCCCTTCTGGGGAATTCATTGGATCTTCCTGCATCTATGGGAATAATGTTAGGGAAGCCTCTCAGAATCTTGACCGCCTGGTATCTCTATACCATCCGTTACTCCCGGACGTGTACCGATTGAGGGGCATATATACAAAGCGGCCATTTCTTGAGCACGGTTGCTGTATCGAACATTTTCCCCGCCCCTGTCATTCCCATCCAATGCTTCACATATTGAGAATATGACTCGTCGAAAAAGCAGAGCTGAAAGGAAGAATAAATAGGATCATACACTTTTCAATTCAGATGCTACATGCCGGGTGTATCATTAAGGCATGGTCAAACTTCCAGGATACGTTCCTCACACATAAAAGAAGAAAATATGTTATGTGGACATGGATCCGGAAACGCTTTATTTCCATGTTAGAACTCATTTTTATAACTGTTCATATTACATTCATTATGGGAAACACACAGGAACAGAACATACCAGCATACACATGAAACTCTTTCTTATATGTATGGTTCTAATTCTTAGATTAACCGCTAGTATTTTGTGTTCCATTTTGCAAATGTAATTATACGTATCAGTGCTAGCAGATTTTGAACATTTCTTGTAAGAAATAGTTTCATGTGGTATGCTGGTATGTTCCTGTATGTTTCCCTTGATTGATGTACTATGAAGAGTTATAGAAAACGATTTCTAACATGGAAATAAATCGTTTTCAGACTCATGTTCAAATAACATATCTTCTTCTACGTGTGAGGAATGTGTGCTGAAAATTTGGCCGTACTTTATTGTTACACCCATAACTAATTATTGTAATTAGTTTTGATAACATTAAGAGTTTGACATTCTATACATTATTGCCACATTTTTCTCGTTTTTCCAACGAGGAACCAGGATTAAAGTAATTTTGTGAAGTCAGCACTCACGAAGACAGGTAAAGGAAGAGACCTACAGTGAGATTATTTGGATTAGGGATGAAGTGCAGGCGCCCCAACCGGAAAGAGACAGAGACAATCATCGCACGTAAAGTTAACATTTTTGTTACAGTATTTATCTTTTTACTGAAAGCATATAATGCTACTGTATTTAAAACCGGTAACCGGAGGAAACATTTCAGGCCTATGTTTAGGGTACTTCCCCGGCATTTGCCATTTTATGAGTACTGAAGAAAACGTAGAAAAAGCCTCAGTCAGGGAGAACAGTTATGGCGGGATTCGAACTCCATACCTACTGCTCACAAGTCCGCGCCTTAACGTCCACGCCGCCCGTGGCGGTTTGTAGCACTCTGCCGGCCCGTAACTGAAATTACCTCACTGCACTTGAGTCCATACCACTATAAGAGCTATAAAATGACTAGCAGAGGGAGGAAGGTAGTCTCAATGATGTGAGATATTTGCTTACAACATTTTTTCCAAGATAAAGTTTATGTACACACTGTCTTCTGCTAGCAGCCACAACAAGTATATATTTTAAGCATTTGCAGGCTTTGTAAAGGTTAACGTAATTAAAAACCTCGGCGCATCAAAGGTTATATTTTTGCACATTCGTGAAACATAAAACCCGCTTTTATGTTTTCTTGTTCATAATTGAATTATCATCAATTTACCAAGTATTTTTATTTTGCTACATTTTTTAAACGAAAACCAAGGCACAGATGCCTCCTCTTTCTGTCTAGATGACTATTTATACAAGAAATGCTAATTAAATATTTAAATATCTTCGAAGTAAGGAACAGCTCTAAACCAACATAATGTTACTTTTAACAAAATACACTCGCTTTTAAACCTTTCACAGAGAATGTTTTTTTTCTCTTAAAACAAACACCGCTGTGTGGACGTAAATTTCTTAAAATTAGAATTTCTTGATTTATTCAGAGAGGAAAATATCACCACCTACTTTTAATACTTCGCAGAACATAAAATCTTTATTCCCAAGATGAAAATGTCTCATAAACACAGAAAGAAAGAAGTACACAAGGACGGTACATAGATAAACTCAACGAACCGATCTTTTGGGAACTAGGCTTCATTAACAAACATGTTCATCCTCAAAAAAGATGCAATTAAAAAGCTCTGTCAGTACCATTATTAAAATTGAATTTCAGTATGATACTCGTAAACATTTGTTAATGTTTTAAAATTTTTAAGTGAAAATATTTAGCTATAAATAAGTTGTTTAAATTATAAAGCTTGTATATATTAATATAGCTCCATTGTTTTATTATATCTATGTCTGGGTTAGTAAAATTGAATAGGGAGAATTATAAGTGGTTATGGCCGTATCATTATTTGCCTGTATGGGAGACTGCGTCGGCCGACAAGCCCACCCTAAAGCCCAAGCGAACTACACGAGTCGAGGCGGGCAGTGTTTACCGAACCGTTACGTTGGCCTTGAGTATCACTCCAAACACCCAGTGTCGTTTGTACAGTGAAAGTAACAACAATTATGTAATCCTAGAGTAAGGTCTGCTTAGCTTTCGAAACGGCAAATAAAAATTTTAATTATCCTATTTCACAAGAGTGTATATTTACGATTCGTATGTCAGTACGGAGTTCTGTCAAGAGGTTGTTTGAAGAGAAATTCCACAGTTGTAATGCGGCTCATAATTTAGTAATATCCACACACTTTAGATGATGAACTAAAGTGTAACATCCATCAGGAGATCACTTTAATTTCTCAAAGAGAATTAAGGAGGTTAACATGTCATTTCTTAAGCAGATGTGGAGAATGAAAGCAGGTGGTTCCAGCGAAATGACGTGGACGAGTACACAACTTTTTAAATGCATTAGAATTTGTTAAGCCGTTACTCTTGTGGGTTTTTTTTTTTTTTTTTTTTTTTTTTTTATCGCCGACTCTTGTATTTTCCCGTCCATCCGTCCATACTGTAATGTAGCCCGGACGGTCGCTCGTCTGCCATAAGATAATTGGATAATCCGCTACTGAAGGGAACAAAATATGGTGAGGGCATGACGCAGTGCTATGGGTGAGAGATTTTTTTTTCGCCATGAAGCAAAAGGGCAGAACATATAGGCGCCGTTATGTTACAACTCGCCCACGGAATACAAAATAAATACAACATGTAATGAAACTTTCTACATAAATGAGGCTAACACAGCACCAGAAAAAAACAACAACAACAACAACTTTTAATCCGGTTGGAAATATATAATAAAACATTTACTGTCTTTTAAGGTGATTTTGGAATTACATCTTACACTTGTTAGCTTAAATAACTTCATGTGCCTTTTAGTTAGAAGTCACCTAATTTTCTCACTGGAAAGTTAACTAGGTACAAATGCTACCTTAGATCAGTGGCGATTCGTTGCTTCTGTGGAAGGGTAGACCAGGGGTATACTCGAGGGGGAAGGTCTCTTTTATCACCTTAATATTCCTTCCCGGCATTCTGTTATAATTGCAGCACCATCGTACATTTGTGCTATAAACTATAGTTTAGTGTTAAAGTACGCCTTAAGTGCCTTCTGCAGTCATTGCAGAAACAGTAATGAATTTTGTGACTCTTTCAACCGATTTATTCCTACTGACGTGTCGTATATCAGATCAAATTGTGACATTCATGTAATATCTGTCATTTGTTCAATCTGTACAGAAACAAAACTGCCCTTTCTATTTCTTTTCTAATCTCATTCATAAAGACAAGATGCTTTTCTCACTTTACATGCTGTCAGTCAAAACGTTTTTTCAAACCGTAAAAAAGAGAACCTTCTTAATTTTTTGCCGTCTTGCTGAGTGAGCGCCCATATCTTTCGGTTGATGAGGTCCATATAGTTTCACTTCCAACTTAACAGTTAAACTTAGATGCGAAAATGGCGTCTTCAATAAAACGTCAACTATTTATTGACACAAAATTGATATGCTTTTTTGCAACTTAACAGTTAACCTTTTAAAGTCAACTTTCCACTGGCAAACATTCAGGGATTCTCTCAATTTCAAACAGTGCGAAAACAGCCCCTAGATAGTTATACGTGGTGTCAGTAACCCTTCAGCATCTGGTTCCTAAGAAAAGAGCGAGCTCCGAGCGGCTGCTATGGGCCGTCTTCCTGCTGACCCAAGAGAGTGAAGAAACAAGAAGGAGAAATGCTAACCCATCTAGAAAGAAGAAAAATATTTGTGCTTTTAAATCTTTGCTGGCCCATGAAAGTATAAGTTTAAAGCGTAAAATTTTCCGGTCTGGCCCATGATTTTCCCTTTCTAACGAAGGACCCGCATGCTACCGTTACTACAGTAGAAAGCAAATGCATTTATTGCGTAAAGATACAATTAAGAAGTAATTGGTTATACATTGTTATTTTCATGTATTTTTTGTTTTAAAATTACCAATAGAAGAGAAAACGGCAAATAATTATGGCAATTTCTTATGGGGGGGATCTAATCCTTATTGACGGAAACCCCCCCCCCCGTCTTAGATTACCATTTTTATGAAAAATCCTTGCAAATAAAAAACAATTTAAAACTTAAGGTACCACATTAAATTTTAAAAAAGAAATCTTTTTTAAGTATTGAAGTTAATCAGTTTGCCCTATATGACTAGCTTACTACAATATGCTGCGATAAGAATTATATATGGAGGATTATTTTTGGCCTACGTCCGTAACTGAATTCAAGCCATGCGGGACAAAGGGCGGCAATTCGCCGGCTCCTTCGATAGTTAATCCCTTTGCATTTCTATTCCCACAATTTTGATCAATAATAGCAAGCATACAATATTACTTTTATTAAGTTTCTATATAGTTTGGGTTTATTTCTGTATACCTTATATTTTCTCTGTTCTAGTGGTAAAATTTCATAACAATGCCTTATACGCAGATTGAAATTACTTCAGGATTGACGTTTCTGCGTTTATTGTCGCCAGGCAGCTTGTCCTATGGGTAAGAAATAGGGGTAGCTCGTGGCTTGTCCCTTCCCCTAGTCTTGCAGATTATTTACCCTTCTGCACCTTGTTGAATATTCTGCAATGTTCACAGAGAATGCCTTTCTAAACGATTGCCTGCTGCTTTATTGCACGAAACAAATAACGTAGTTGATGCAGGGATTTTCAGGCTTTCAGGCTGACGATCTACCAAATGAGCTAACGTGTCATCCTCCAAGCACGTAACCGCAAAACCTCTCTCATCTGATTATTAAGATCCGTGCTTCAAATCCCAACCGTGACCCGAATTTTTCAAGTTCTTATTCTTCATTTCCAAAAACAATGTACCTTTAAAACATTTCAAGCATTTCTTCCTTTTCTCACCTTAAATGTTTATTTTTCAATTGCTGCAATATGTGATTAACTTACAGGTTACAGGTGAAATATTTAGTTTTTCTTTCTTTTGTTTGCACTCCTCTTGAGTATCAATTTCTCCAGCCTTAAGCAATGCAAAAACTCATAATTTCAAAGTTCTAGCAAAGGAATTTTCAGCAGTAAAACAAACCGTAATTTGCAATAAAACATTGTAAAAATATGTTCGTTTCACTGGTCTAGCACATGATAAAGGACGAGTGGTAAGTTTAGTTACAATATGTACTAGTGCCTCTATAACATTTTGTATCGCCACAGGTGGCCGAGGTCGTTAAGGCACGGACAACTACACCAGAGAATTACACGAACGCAACTCCAGCAGCGAACACAAGTCAACTCCCTCGACCCACATACGGTTGACGGCCAACGGAATCGTAAGTACCGCACCTCAGCAATTTCTTAGCACGGAACCCTACACCCAGGAATTCCTCCCTGCATGAGCATGATACCTGCAGTAACACCTAGGTCCTTGTCTGGGCTACATGCCAAGGCCTGTACCTAGCCCACCTCTGCCTGATCACTCCCTTGTGGTCAGGCGTCTTTATAGATTACCCATTAATCTCAGGGTGCTTCGGCGGTACCTGACTAACCTTTACCTGCATCCTATCCATCACGTAGCGTAGTCTTAGTGCATGGTAGGGGAGGCTAGCGTAGATCCACTTCGGATGGTTGCCACCTGGGGGGGGGGGGCGGAGGGGCCCCTCCTATAAAAAGGGGGGAGGTAGGATCATCCTCTCCGACTGAGGTTTTTTCCAGGTTTTCCTCAATCCTCATAAATGGCAAATGCCGGGGAGGTATCCTAAACTTAGGCCTGGAACGATTCCTTCCTTAAAAATAAATATTTTCCCAATATATCATTTCATCTCATGTATCACCAGTGTACGTCGCCTGTGGTGTGCCTCTGTAGCAAAAACGGGCGTTAAACACCATTCATTCATTCATTCATTCGTTATTAACATTTTGTATTCCTTCACGTTGGAAATTAATATTTTTGAGCGCTGTGAAAGGCAAACAGCGAAATTAATATTTTATAAAGGCGGTTAAAATGTAAATAGGGAGGACACTGGCAAGGCTGGACCACAAAAGGTGGACGCACAGAACAACAACAGAATCGGTAGGAGGAATGAGCGATAACAAAAGATTCCTGGGCAAAAAATTCCTTCAGACGGACGGCTGGGGTGCTGCGGACGAGGGCAGTAAAGGACAAACGAAAGTGGAAAATTTTTTGAAAGAATTTTTTTTTCAATAATTAGTGTAACAGGTCTAAGTGTGATGATGAAACTGTGAATGCTGGGAAATTTGATTTGTATATGTGTAACAATGAACTACGTATGTTTATAATGAGTGAATCATAATAATATGCTTATAACCGAACTATTGTAGATTATGAATTTACTAGCTCACCTAATGAGTCGGTCCTAGTGGTGTAGTGATAATCATACTTGCCTTTTAAACTCAAGATCGCGGGTTCAAACCCGGCCAGGACCGATGGATTTTTTCGGGCGTAAAAATCCGAAGTATGGCTTCCTTCGGAAAGGAAGTAAAGCCGTGGGTCCCATGTAGATTTACGGCACGATAAAGAACCTCAAGCCTGAAAGAAGAGGCCTCTGAGCAAAATTTATCGGCCGTTTCACGCCCTGAATTGAATGGGACGTTGATGACCGGAACTGTTAAAGAGTGATCGTAAATAAATCAAATCAACAAATCACCTAATGAGTCAATGTTGAGCCCAGTCCTTGACTTTCAGAAGGTCATAGCCCTTACGGGATTCCAAGGCTACATTTATTTATTTCTTCTTTAGAAGCCTGTTTATAGCGCACCTTTTCATAAGATTTTGGGTGTCATTATTCTGTAAATAGAATTTAAAAAATTATACAGTGCGGAAGAGAAGTCACTCCGCACCTAGCTGAATACTGTTAGGGGAATTATTTCAATTGGCAACAGCTCCCGAAACGGGTAATTGGCATGTTCGTATGAAGAGCAGGCAGTTTCGCGGTGGACGGTTCATGCTATGTACATTTTGTTGCTAGCGGAGTGAATTCTTTTCCATACTCTAAAGACTGTAGGGCGCAGGTGTCTCACACTTGCGACAACTCCATGTAATTGTTGCATATGGTCCGACCTCTATCAGAGATAGAAATAAAATCGTGGCGGGGAGTTCATCACAGGATTGATTGCTTTTTTACTATCAATCCATCCTTATTAGGGACTGAAGGAGCATTTTCAGAGAAGAACATACGAGTACCACAAAATTGTATTAATTTATTATATTCGAATTGGACAAACACTTCACAATCAAAATTTGGGTCGCTAATGATTGGACGATTTATGATCGTCGTCTGCTTCTGACTTTAACAAACACTACAGTAGTGAAGTTGATTAAGGCGACGATAACTGCATTAATACCATTGCAAGTATTTTTTTCGGTAATGTTCGAAATCAAAGTGCCCTCCGTGCGAGAAGTCTATCGATTTAAAAGTTAAACATGCACAGCGACAGGTTGCGTCGGGTTTACTAAACCCTGGGTCCAGGGGTGTACACACAGAGGTCTGTGCCACTCCGTGGGTTTTTGCATTAGGACGGTACCTTGTAACTCTAAACCGACCCGCCTTTCGGCTGCAGACGATTGCGTCGCCCAGGCGCGCTAAGTTCCCTTAGCTTCCAGATTCTCACTGGTGGATAGGTCATAGGACCTACTCGTATTTAAGAGGTGAGTCACCCCAGCATTAAGGTAGCCACCACCCTCCCTACAAACAACGGCGATTCCGGCGCACCGGCCCCCAGGGTACACGCCTTAGGCACTCCCCCGGGACACGCCGCCATCGTAGGTCCTCAATTCCCCGTGAGTGACGGGTCCACTGCCAAGCCGAGTCCAACCCAATCCGGACAACTCCCTTCCGGGAGGGGCTCGAATCAAGTCCGGCCCGGCTCCCTTTAGTACGTCAGAGGTACCACGGGCACTCAGGGTCCGCAGAGCCCGCACCTGGAGCATCTGTGGGACAACGGTCAGACCGCGCCCCCCCTTGGCGACAACTGGTTTACTTCTGTCTATATTCTCAGCCTCACCAAACGATCATAGTTGAACCTCTAATTGTCTTTCACTCAATAATTATGCCATTAAAAACACAAACTTCTAGCACCTTCACGAGTTACCGTGCATTACAATATTATAGCTTAAGTTAAATGTCGGTCCTGGTAGTGTAGTGGTAACCGTGCTTATCTCATAAACCCAAGATCGCGGGTTCCAACCAGGCCAAGATCGATGGATTTTTTCGGGCGTAAAAATCTCAAGTATGGCTTTCTTCGGAAGGGAAATAAAGCCGTGGGTCCCGTGTCATACATTTACGGCATGAGAAAGGATCTCAAGCCTGAAAGAGAGGCCTCTGAGCAAATTTGTCGGCCGTTTCACGCCCTGAGTTGAGTGGGACGCTGATGACCTGAGATGTAAAGAGCGTCCGAAAATAAACCAATCAAAAATAAGTTAAATAAGTTTTATAAGTATATATGATCGTAATATTGAATATTATGTAATTAATCAAACTATTTACATATTACCAAGACAGGAAGAAACTGCTATCGTACCTCTCAACATCCTATAATGTAATAGAAGTTGAATTTGAATAAACATTTTATGTAAATAAACACCTGCAGGTTACGAACAAAGTGTTATGCTTGTGTTCTGAAAGGCTTAAACTAAAAGCTTTGTAGACATATAAAATGTGGATGGTTCTAAGTAACTTAGGTGATATACACTGGAGTTAGTGTGGCATCCTAACATAATTATTTGAGCAGGCAAGAAGGGTGTGAAACGTTTCCAGGGCAGACAGACAGTACTTTACTTATTTACAGATTCTGCTCATCTGTGAAAAGAAAGAGCTTCGCATGTGCAGGGAGACCATAAATGTTTAATGGGCAAGGCGCATAGAGATCTTGAATACCAACCTTGCTCACGTATAACTTTGAAATTTTACGACCTTTGTAATGGCGTGCTCTATAGGTTATATGTGGCATTGTACTGCAGCAATGGGAGTAAATACCTTACCCCTCAACTCTTGTCGCGATTACTGTATTAAAATAAGAACTTTTTTAAAAAAATGAAAATATTACTGTTTATGGATAGAAGAAATTTAGCTGTGTTCATGTACATTGAAATCGTAGGTTTAGCAAGAAAAAGGCAAGAATTTATTTTACCCATGAATGAAATAGCTTATTATTAAGAAAAGTAAGGGGTAAACTCGCCACTTTTTCCTCGTTTACAACCCAAATATCTTTGAGTGTTATCAAATGTTTACTTGCCTAGCAATGGTGAAAATTTCTCTGACCACATTTATAACACTTTACCTTCAGCCAATGGTAGTCTAAGATTTACTTTACGTGAATTTGTGTCGAATGATAGCTTACCTACAGCTGCGTAAGAGTTTATAAGTGTTTTGTTAAGTCTTTCTTTGATCAGCCGGTGGTTAACCTCGATACCGCCACTTCCTCATGATTAGAACTTGATTATTCGGTAAATAAATATTTTATTTGCACTGCTAAATAGGCTGGTAGCCTATTTTAAAATTTTAGTTATGATAATCTTGGCTTATACAGGTATTTTAAACTTTATTTCGCTTATAACTATTTTGTTTTGCAGCAACTACAAATTCCTACACAAATGGAATCAGTCAGCAAAACACTATATTCATTAAATTACCAGGCATGCAACGTGAATATTACATTAATAGACCTAGTGAATCAACAAGGAACTCTTTCAGAATTGCTCAAACAAACATCAGCAGAAAGATATCCACCAGCAGACAAATGACTGAGGATCCACACAAACGGCTCACTAATGTCTAATGGAAGTAAACATAGGACTATTCAGCACTATTTTCTCACCATACTCCAGTCGGTGAAAACAAGATACACTTCTGGAGAGATGAAAGCCCTGTACAATTCGCTGTAACATATTATTACAGATAGCAAGGCAGTGCTTCCTCTTTACTGTAATCAATGAAGTGCGGCAAATAATATAACCATTCACCAATTTAAATAAAACAGTTGCTCTCGCATATCTGTCTAACCAGAAATGAAATAGATAAAATATCCAATCCAACAAAACGTTGATAAATAAATTTAATTAAAAAATGTAATTTTTTTCCTCAAAGGCAGTTCATAAACAACATATAACAAGACACGTAAAAAAGCACATAACTCCTTGCACAACAATAAAAACAAACAACAATCTTTCGACTAAATAGCAGCCGCGACTGCCTTGCAGCCAACTACAAAATAAACATTTTGTAATATGCAATCAACCAGACGTAATTATGAACAAAGTGCTGGTATGCAGAAATTGAACACAACAACATAAGTGAACTTTATTGGGATGCCAGATAACAAATAAATCTAAACTTCAGCCACTAGAAACCAAACTAACCTAATATAAATAAATATTTTAAAATATTTACATAAATTCAATTGTCATCAAAGAATTTTCGATAAATCCCATTTTTAGATCAATAAACACAAGACACATAAAATTGGACTTACATTTATGACTTTGCCTGGTAATGTATAATTTTAACAAATCTGTTTACATTGCCAAATATAAACATTTGCTGCTTTGAATGTTTTCGTTTACAATCATAAGAAACTCTCTAATGTGTTCATATATTTATATTTATTAAGATTAATCTTTGTCTTACAGTTCCTATGCGGTTAACTCGGCAATAATGCCTTAGCCTTAAAACTGACGTTGAATTAATCATATAAACATCCAGAGTGCATGCTATTTTCTTCATCAGAATTGTGCTTTGCGTTACTCCATATCGATGATTTCTGTTTTTACTCTCAAAACAGAACCCACAGTTGAAACGAATCACTGTTTTAGTTACTTTTTGATGTTGCGAGACAGGGTATTCACTACGTTCTTTTAATGTGTTTTGGCAATGGTAAAACAAAAGCAACACGTTATCGTTTGTGGCAACATTTGTTTCAATATTATAGGCCAATTCTCTGCAATAATCGTGTTATTTCAGATAGACTTGCAACCTGAAGATGACTTGATTGTGTATTGCAATTGTTTAGCAGTTGACGAAGCATAAAATATATTACGAGGGGCGTTTTCGGCCTGGCAAAGAAAACACAAGATTTAAAAGATTTATTTATTATTTTTAACACAGTCACCTTGTAAATCAAACATAGTCATTTATTTCAATGACTTTCGAACTTTTTAATACCCTCAGTAAAATAAGAGTTTTCCGACTGTGAAAAATAATTCCTGTCTCAGCTTCAACTGCATCATTTGTTGTTAATCTTCATCCACCCCGCATTTCTTTAGGTTTAGAAACAAAAAGTAATCGCTGGGAGCCAAATTCGGTGAATATAGCGGAAGTGAAAGCACTTGGAACGAAGGTCATACACTTTTACAACAACAATCACAGACATGTGTGAAGGCGCATTATTGTGATGAAAGCGAACTTTTATTTTGTGCAAGGTGTGGACGTGTAGCTTGAGTAGCATCCTTCCAGTAGTTGGTCCAGTAGTGAAGCGTAATATTTCCCGGTGACGGTTCTGCCCTTCTGGAGGTAATCTTCGAGCACATCATGAGAATCCCAGAAAATTGTAGCCATGACTTTTTCTGTAGATGGAACCGTTTTTGCTTTCTTTGGTGCACTTTCACCTGTTGCCACCCCCTGTTTGAACTACTTCTTTGCCTCTGGCGCATAGTTATGAAACGTCGGAGAAACTCAATGGAAGTGCTTTTAACAGGTGTAAAAACACTCTTGCGAAATGTTCATTTGAATGTGTTTTTGAACCATTGTTAACAAACGCTGAACCCATCGAGCTTTCTCATATTCAAAAATTCGTGTCAAATGTATTGGACAGGGCCTAATGAGGTTTTTGCCATGTCAATACACTTGTGTACCTTCACACTTGTAATTGTGTGAATTCTTGTCACAATCCCATCGGTCTCAGCAGTTTTGGGCTGCCGTGAGCGCTCATCATCATGCTTAAATTTAGCAGCCCACGTTTTAACCTTCGAAAACGAAGGAGAAAGAATCCTTTAATGTGGAATCTAACTTCTTTTGTATTTATGTTGGGATTAAACCCTTCTAAACGAAGTATTTTATCACAGCTCGTATTTCAGTTTATCCATTTTGTAGAAAATGTTAACACCAGTTTGTTTACACGATCGTCACAAACAAGTGACTACACTTACGCGTCTGAAATTTTACAGCGCGCCACATAAAAATTGTGGTGGTTTAGCTATATTCATGACATCTCTGAGTCAGTCCGAGGACTTTTAGAATACCCCTAGTTTATTGGTGAGTACATCTTGCTGTTTATATTTCACGTACAACAATTTAAACACAACTAAATATTTTTATATTTTATCACGCATTTCAAGTATTTTAGTACATAGAAAGTAATTCTTTTCTATACTTTAGCACCTAAAATTCCTAGACCTACTCTTCATTATCGAGTAGTTTTAGAGCTTGTTCCGGATCATATGAATCAGATTGAAGTTTGAAAATAGTTGACTTTATTAATTTGTTTCTGCTTCTCATGCACGCGGGTTGTACTGTAGTCAAACAGAGTTTATTTTCATACTATTACGGATAACTTCGTGAGTTTTATTTTTATTTTGAATAGTGTTTAACTCTCGTTTTCACTACTGAGGCACCAGAGGTAGTGAACTGCGGGAGTGAAATGAAATGAATGAAATAAAAGAGCCCCTAGCGCCTCCTGCTATAGGTAAAAGCTCATTTTGTGTTTAGTATCCCTAACTCCATGTGAGTTAGGGATATTACTGAAAATGTATACTGTCTTATAGTTTTCTTGTTCTCTTTGAGTCCTTGTCACTTCTCACTGCACTCACTTCTATTGCGGGTGATGCTTGACCATGAACTCCGAGATATTCCTTGAATGTGTCTGACCATCTTCTTCTCCGGTCGTCCTGGAGTTCTTTATCCTGCGTTATCTGCACCCATCTGTCCTGCTGCACGTGCCCACCTCATTTCCATTTTATCACCGCAGCTCTGTCCATAATGTTTTCTGATTCTGTGATTTCCTGCAGTCTAGTGTTGGAGATCTTGTCTCTCAGTGTTATACCTAGGATCTTCCTCTCCATTTTCCTTTGACATATTGTTATGTCTGTCGTAAGAGAGCAGGTTTGATATCCATACATCGGCATCGGGAAACACACGAGTTGAGTTCTCAGTTTTTTGTTTAGAGATGTGTCTTGCAATATAAACTTAAGAGACCAGAAAACTTTCGAAGCTTGTGCTATTCTCCTATTAATCTCTTTCTCCATGCATACATCCACATACTGACATTTATTTCTATTGTCCTTTTTGATACGTTGGTCATTATTTCAGTTGTAGTGTGATTCATCATGAGGCCGATAGGATTGCTGTACTTGTTTAGTTCTGGAAGCATCTGTTGTAAGTTTTCGGGTATTCTCGAAAATAACACACATTACCCGCGAATATTAGGTTGGTTAGTCTGGTACCGTTTATGTTGAAGCCATGTTTGCTGTCCCATAGTATTTGTCTGAAGACTTCTTCCAGAACCGGGTGAAAAGTTTAGGGGAAATTGGGTCGCCTTCTTCGTGAGTAAAACATTAAATAACGCTTATATTCATAGGTGGTAAACGACCCGAAATCAAAGAGGCAGACAATTGCAGTTTCTTCTTAACAAAAGGTCGTATTGCAACCATTCCACTCCAGGAACAAAAGGGAAAAAAGGTCACTGGCAGATGGTACATCACAGGGTACTAAGAACAAGGACCGAAGTTTGGGTTGCACCCAATTTGAAAACAAAGGGATTTCTGGAAGAATTGGGAGTGACATTGAAGAACCACTTACGTATAGTCCCATATGTCGACTTATTGCTTTTTTGAAATGTCAAGAAAAAACTGAGGCATTATCATGTTGGTGCACAGAAGAGACTGTTACATCCTAGAGAGGAGATTGACACCATCTCTAGAGAAGCATGACGTGGGGGCTTTTTATCAGGAATGGGGGAGATTACTTCGAATAGAAACAGGCAGAACTGATGCGTTTCAACAGAATTCGGAGTACTAAACAGCTGTCCCCGGTCACATTTCCTTGTCGTGAAATCCTAACCTGGACATTTGTATAGTAGATTTATAAAGTACGTCAGCATGCATAGTAATCAAACGGAAGATAGCTATGACTACTGTTGCTTATTAAGCTATGGAAATATTTTAGTAATAACTTTTTATGTCTTCCTCAGGACGCCAAAAGAGCACTGCTGTATTCATGCGCCTGCGACTAGATACCTCGATGTAACAGAAAGTTTTTTAACACATTATAGCATAAACTTGCAGCAGGAACAGTTTTAGGTATGTCTGATCTATCCTACAGTTCGCTGTTTTATGAAGAAATGGAGCTATGGAATGAAATATACAATTATTTAAGCATCTGGTTCTGATAATAGCCAATGCAAAAATGGAAAGGATATTAGATACCAAATCCTTCAGCAACACATCTATCATATTGTTATTTGTATGTGAAGCGATAATATTAGTTTTACTAACTGAATGCAACTTACATTCTCGTAAAATAACACATCAGCATTTGACTCCTTTGTGACTTGATATTTGTGCTGCTTTTTGTTTCTCCGTTACGGCATAGCACAGCAGTCCGTTTTATATCGATGCGTCTCATTAGGGCGACTTTTTATCGTCAAAATATGGAGGCGCAGTATATTTTTTCTCCTTTCTACAGAGAGATTTTTTCCAAATCCGCTTCCAACTCAATCCGATACTGCATCTCTTTCTGGACTGATCGAAGAAGGGGAAGTTGCTCATTTTCCACAAACGCGGTTTCATTTTTTACTGCGTTATGTAGGAAACTTTCACAAAATATATTGTACACTCGGATCTAAAGAAAAGAGTGCAGTGCATTTTAGATATTCTTTTTATGTGGCGTGTGATGAGACACGAGCGAGATTTTTGCTAAAGAATAGCACAGCATAAAAATAAAGAGAATAACAATATGGCACCAGGATTTGCAAATCTCTCCAAGTTGCGATGTGGGTCTCAGAGTTTCAGAAAGAAAACGAGCAGGCAAGTCTGTGTGACCGGTTTTACAAGCTTCCTAAGCGAAAGGGAGAGAGAGCAAAATTCCACAAGGACTTGGTAGCTGTTATGTGATCAAGTGTGTTCATTTGACTCCATTGCAAGAAGGGCGAGAGCCTTAGAAAAACCATCTTCGCTGTGACGGCGTCAGGAAGCTGTGAACGAGGGAGCAATTCAAAGAGTGAGGAACTTGATGGAGGAAAATTGACAGTAGTTGAAATGCTAGATAAGGAAATGGATATCACCAACACTCTCAATACACTCCAAGAACATTTAAAGACGTGAAAAACCTGTGCAAAATGCCTTCTACGTTCCCAATAAAGAGGAGAAAGGATACTACTGAGCATGTTTCCCCCAAACGGTCCTAAACGTTTGACAGTTGTAAGTTCTGGCGATGAAAGGTGGCTTTATTACTATATTACTCCAAATAAGGCTCAGAACTGCGTTTGAATTAACGAGTATGACTGAAAACCAATTGTTCTTCGACAAGATTTTTGTTCTCTGAAGGGACTGTTCAGTGTTTTTTTCATCTATGAAGGACTATATTAGTGGTTGACTGTTTTTGGATCCTTTATTTGAAGAGCTGAGGCGACGGCGTCCAAAGACAGGAACGTCAAGGCCGTTGCTTTTGTACGACAATGCTTTTCCTCACTGAACAGTTGTAAACGCTGCTGCAGAGTTCAGTTGCTTGACCATCCACTCTTCAGCCTTCACCTTGCACCATGTGCCTTCTGGTTGTTTCCTCGAGTGAAATCATGCATCGCCAACACATTGTTCAATCTATAAATTCATCTCTGTTGATAATATCTTAGTCCGAGTACTGTAGTGCTTTTGATAAGTGGTTGCACCTTCTACAGCTATGTGTAGAGAGATGGAGAGTACTTGGAAGGATTGTGAGGATAATTTTTCCAATTCAGGTCTTAGCTTGAACTTTTGCAAAACTTTTTGAATGCCCCTCATAATCGAAACTTGGCACAGTATTGTTTATTTCGAAAGCATATTAACTTGTCAGAGGAAACATTAAAAACTTTTAGCATCACAATTTTTGCATAAGTGCTCAACAGTTTCCGATTTTTTTGTGTTTTATAATTCACGATGAAACGTGGTCAATATTGCAAATATTGCACTTGTAATAGAATATTCGTTGTTAAACCCTAATTATCCATGTTTAACTATATGAGCAGGTGTTTTCACTAGGGAACAATTCATTTATTAAAACGGTCTTTAAAAAAACAGGATAAAAATAAAGTAGTAACTTTTTGCTCGGAAAGGAAGGAAGCGCGGTGTTTAAATAAGAAAACATTTGATACGACTAAGAACCAGCTAAAACACGCATGCCACCTTATTCTTCTGCTAGTGCCGGCTTTTTCCAATAGACAAATATTTTAAGGCTAAGAGTGTTACATTTAGCGGAGGATAGACGCGTTGTAGGTTTTAGGACCGGTCGATCTTCAAGAGTTCCCACGAATATTGCTTTTACATGAATATTATTACTTCTACACATTACAATTACAGTTTTACATTTCCTTGATCCTTGAGTGCTTGTTACTTCAGGATCCAATACATTTAACTCAGGGTGTTGTGTACATGGATCCTACATCATTCTAACTATATGTATTATCAAATGAGCTTTACAAATACTCCCCTAAAGGTGATCATCTTCCCTCATTGTTACCTTATTATCTTCCTTTGCCTTGATCACTTTCCTCCATGCATTTTCTTTTACTTTCTCTACATAATTTCCAAACTGATTCAAAAATTCTTTTCTGCTAATCCCAAAAATCTTTAATGCCAGAGTTTTTGCCTGCAAATGATCCCACTTCTTGTTCCACATTTCCTCTCTCCATCCTTCGGTTTCTGTACATTCTAATATACAGTGCATATTTTTGTCTATTACCTTACCACAATACTTTATCAGCTTTTACCCCACCTAGCATCATTGTTGCTATTCTTGCCTATGCCATACCGCCCCTACCTATATTGTACAAACCTAAATATATTTTCCCCGCCCCACTCTTTCTTAAAAACCCTACAATATATCAGAGTATTCTTATCTCTTAGACTACCAAATGTTTCCTGTTTCTCTATATCA
The DNA here is from genome assembly GCA_030762175.1 of Metallyticus violacea. Classification (NCBI taxonomy): domain Eukaryota; kingdom Metazoa; phylum Arthropoda; class Insecta; order Mantodea; family Metallyticidae; genus Metallyticus; species Metallyticus violacea. The sequence continues at coordinate 31,781,026 of CM060832.1, forward strand.
TCAATCCTTGCTTTCACTTTATTCCATGCGCCTTGCCCTTTTTGTGACTTTAAACTATCTAACCCTCCCAAACCAAGTTCTCTTACAATTTCCTTTAATCTACCTACCCATTTACCTTTTTCTTGCGCTCCCAAGCAGCCTTTGAGAACGTTTCCTTCCTTCAATGATTGTATCCTCTGCCAGTGTTTCACAATGCGTTTTATTTCTAGACCTTTTCGGCCCACTCTTCCTAGTTCCATCAGGGTATTCCATTGGGTGCAGCTCTAGGTAATCCCAATATCATTTTAAGACTGCTCCATTAATCTGATCTGCACATTCTCCCCCTTTTACACATTACATATTAAGTCGCTGTTGGGGGCGTTGTGTACAGGCATGCTGTTCTCCGTCTCTCCGTTATTCCCCCTCCCCTTCATCTTATTCTCAAACCTCTACTTAATATTAACCGCGAATACCCAATATCTTTGCTGTTTACTGATTAAAAAGAACGGATTATTTACACTTAGATTAATAGCGAAGAAATAACCGGTGATAAAAGCAGCCGCATTTTTGTTTAAACTTTCAAAAAAATCCCGTGAAAATTTAGCTTAACCCAAAATGTTTCCACCCTAAGTTTCCGCTTTTGAAGCTGATGGTTGCCACAATAAAAGAGTAGATTTGTATCAAAGACGGGATCTACAGTATGCAGGAATTTGAGCTAACGAAATCTTTTTGTTTGAAGTTTGTTTTGAGAGTTTCGTACGATTCTTTTCCACTTCATTTAGTGTAAGATTTCAGAAGTGTTTAACATAACCAATTGACTTACAATTTAACATTTGGGGGAGATTTATGTTTCAAAATCAGATATTTGCCTTTCAATTTTCAAAGCAAATATGCTCTATTAATAACAAAAATGCACCAAGTAAGTTTATTTATTTTCACAGACATTCTAAATGTAAGTTGAGAAATGAGAGAAATTTAATCAAATGAATGGGTGGCATATTGAGTGACAGGTGCAATGCATTACATACCACATAATGTTTTATTTATCGGTACTGATAGTCTAGTGGTAACAACACGTACCTTGTAGACCCAAAGTCGCAGGCTCAAACTCGGCCATGGTCGCAGTAATTTTAGGGCATAACAATCCTAAGACAAGTAAGCCGTTGGTCTCTGACTTAACCCATGCATCGTGAAAACCGCTTTGATAAATGACTCACGCCTCCTTTCACTAATGGCAGCGGAGAGCAGCGAAGAAAACCGAGTTCAACTCCAGTCAACTAATGCATGCGAATAATTACCATGTTGTTTATGTCGGTCTGGTGGCTCAGTTGGTTCGAGCGTCGTGCTAGTCGTAATGGGCTCGCTTCCCGCATGGATTAACTTTTCTTTTTAATCTTTATAATTTGTCTACACTTTTCTTACCATAATAAATTTTACCTTTTTTTAGGGAGGACAATGCATAGGTTCCAATTTTACTTTTATTTTATGTATGTTGCAAATTTAGGTTGGGCTAGGTTAGCTTAGGTTTAAAAAATTGCAACAGTCATCTTAGGTTTAAAGAAAACACAAAAGTTATATTGTTAATGCATAGGTTGCAAATGTTGGTTTGGTTAGGTTAGGTTTGCTTAAATTAAAAAGAAAAAAAAAACACAACTCATACTGCTAAAAGCGTATACCTTTTTCTGTATGAATTATTTCCTTTACGTTTTGCATTGTTACATTAAAGTTTCCCATTTAACTTCCCTGGATATTGAATGCGATTAACTTAACTTGGATCCTAAAAGTTATTATTTTTTTTTTCATTCCATTGCTTGTTTTTGTGCGTTATATCCACTTGTATTTGTTGAAGTCACACTACAATTTTCCGCATGGATGCAGTCATTGCTCGGTTTTCTTCGCTGCCCTCCGCAGCCGTTCTTGAAAGCAGGAATGACTACTGCACAAGAGCGGTTCAGGATGTACGGGTATGTCGTAGATTTTTGTAAAATAAGCTCAAGCCTGAAAGAAGGGACTTATGAACAAAATTTATCGGCCGTTTTACGTCCTAATTGAAAGCGACGCTATTGACCAGAGATGTTAAAGGACATAATTAAATAAACCAAATAAATAAATGTTTATATTTGTAAGCAAATAAAATAAAAAGCATTCTCATTCACATTATTTCTGACAATTAAACTAAATAATAAATATTATATTGAAATAACGTCTTTTAAAAGTACATGCACACAGACATTAATATTTAAAAATAAACCACTTTAATTGAACAGCCGGAGCTTTGAAATCAAGATTTTAGAAATTGACAAAACAATTTCCTTCTTAAATAGTCATAAAATAAGAGTTTCATACCCAATTATTGTTCCATTCTTGATTATGCGAACCGGAAATATTTCAACATTTTTAAGGAGTAAAAGGTTGTAAAAATTCTTGATATTATAATCGTATATATATGTATGTATGTATGTATGTATATATATATATATATATATATATATATATATAAAGGACAAAAGAGAAAATTATAATCTGTAAAGTGAAAAGAGTTCATGGGAGAAAGAAATATTATCACAAAATTTTCCTCTCTCACTGAAGTTTCCAAATTCCAAAATAAATAATACCTAGGCATATTCGTAAAGGTAAATCTAAAGGTACACTTTACATTACAAATATAAACTTTTTGAGAGTAGAAAATGTTATGATATTATCTTAATATTCATTATATTCATTAAGATACAGTTAATTAGCAGAATTTCACTCTTTTAGGCACTTAAAGGAGTAAAGATAAGATTTATGATGAAACTAAGTCAATTTTGATATTCTTTTCAATTGAACAATTAAAAGGCTTCGATAGATGCAACATTTCCATCATCGTACAACTTTCTAATCAACTATAAACAACATTATCCCATAAATTTTTAAAGGTGTCTGTAATGTTAATAATCATAACTACGCTATAATTTATTGCTACTATTATGTAATATTTTTATGTTAAATTCTTCAGAAATGATAACTGGTTAAATTGCGTGAGCAAAGTTTATATTGATATACTGTCACAAATTTCTCCCTCGCTTAACGTGCGACATAGCCTGGAGAATTGACACAACATTGTACTCATTGCAAGCACAAATGGTACCAGCGTTAATTAACTTCCGTTATTGTTAATGAAAATAAACATAATGGCAAGAGTGATAGTGGTGAAACATTTGCACATCCCTTACACTGCTCACTGACACTCAAAATGGTGTCTTTTCATAGAAACGATGTAGGAGTTTAGCGCAAAATATTGAGATTTTCTGCACAACACACAACAAGATTTTGCTCATGCAGGAGACTTTGTTTTTAAAATGGGAAAGGTTGACTTTTGCCAGCCTCTAGCCTCTGGCCAACCAGCAGCTTACAGTTTTGCAGTATTGTGTCCCCGCTGTTACCGTGTATCAATCCGAAGAAGATGGTCAATATCATAAGTGTCCCTAGCGCTGGGCCAAAATAGTTCTTTGTCACATATATTTCCTAACAGGACAAGTACAGAACATTTTTAAGGGCATATACGACCCAACAACCGTTTTAAGCTTCGGTGCTTACTACTGTTCTTATTTCACAACTACAATAGCTGACTATCTCAGTGTTATTATGAGACTCTCCAGTACATATACGACGATAACCGATCCTGGTGGTGTAGTGGTAACCATACTTTCCTTCTAGACCCAAGATCACAGGCCAATTCCGGCCAGGATTGATGGATTTTTTTCGGGCGTAAAGTGTGAGTTCCTTTGTAAGGAAAGTAAAGCCGTGGGTCCCGTGTCGTAGATTTACGGCACGTAAAAGAACCTCAGGCCTGAAAGAAGAGGCCTCTGAGCAAAATTGGTCGGTCCTTTCACCCCCTGAATTGAATGGGACGCTGATAACCTGAGATGTGAAACAGCGCCCATAAATAAACTAAATCAAAAGTTTTGCTTATTCCTTAGTAAGTTCATTTGTGTAGCCACTAGCCTGTCTGACAAGTGATTGGTTAATCAAGTCGTACATAATCGAGTACAAGTTCTCCTAATTCTCAGAGAGAAGTAGTAAGAAGTGAGACGCAAAAGATGATTTTTAATGCATTCAAAATTTTTTAAAAATATCCGGAAGAAGAGAGACAAACTCTTGTTTGTAAAAAGTGTCAAAGGGGCAGGGGATTGTGGAGTAAATAAACGTACTGAGTCACGCGTCTGTGAGGTCAAAAGATCTGACTCTGGAAGTGCTCTGGTATTTGTGTCACCTCGAAAATTTGAAGAACCGACTAAGAGAGTAACACATGCCTTTGACAAGGACGTTGTACGAAGGACCGTTTGGGGCTTTGAAGGTGAATTTCCAATAAGAGACAAAATTACCAAAGTTTTAAAAACCCATATTTCATACAAATTCTCTAATTTGACTACCTATAGACTATGCGTAGTTTAGGCTTCAAATACAGAAAGACAAATGATGTACGTAAATTCTTAATGGAGAAGAGTGACATTGAGAGAGCACGGTCCTGCGCACAAAGCATCAAATTGGCATTTATGGCGACATAAGAACTATCTTTTATTTAGATGGAACTTGGATAATTCAAAAACATACTTAAAAATCCATTTGGCAAGACTCCTCTGATATGGTGAACTGAAGATACATTTGCGGATGGGCAGCATCATTTATCATTTATCATGTAGGATCGGAAAAATAGACTTTGTACCAGAGAGCAAATGGATATGTCGTTCTAAATCAACTTCTGACTGTCATGAGGAAATAACAGCTTCAACATTTGAAAGAGTTCTTAAATTATTTAGGAAAGGAAAGTATAGCAATAATGGATACTGTCCCTTACCATTTGGTCATATAAACAAAATTCCAAATCCAAGGTGATATCATTCAATGGTTGCAAAAAAGGGGATACACTTTTGCAATATGCTTTACCGTTCAAAAATCAGTCTACAATGTACCAATTTGCTTAACTGGCTAATGATAGGGGTCATGAGGTAATTCGATTGCATCTTTATCATTGTCACTACAACCCAAATGAGAATGTGTGTTCTCAAATAAAGCGGAGGGTTGCAAATAAAAATATGACATTTAATATGAAAGATGTAGAAAGACTCGTTAACGAAGAAATAGACAACGCGACGCAGAAAGACTAGGAAATCGTATGTTCGAGATGCTGAAAAATTACAAGAGGAAGACTTTAGGAAAAATATACAACGTGAGGAAATGTTAGAACCAACAATAATATATTTACAAGATTCTGATGACTGTGATGAACTCTAACTATAAGACAATGCCGATGACAATGGTGGACATCGACACAGACAACGAGCCTCTAGTACTTTCGCTGGATTAAATATCAGGTGTTAGAATCCGTGGTGTAAAACAGTTGTAGAGAGTGGGATTGGAATGCGTCCCTTGTATCTAGCCATTTGCTTAGTTAACTGTAGGAAAAAAGAGGTGATAAGCAAGTGCCCTCTCGAGGGCTGTGAAAATATGTTGATTTATAAAATATGTCTCTACACAGCTATAATGATTTAAATTCTCGAATAAGTATTGGGTACATATCAAGTTAGATATAGGTCTGACGATATGATTTATTTTGAAATTATATGTATTTTTACGAAATTGTAACTGTTATAACATATATGATGCTGTTTGAGGGCGATAGAAGTAGGGAGTGATACAAGTGCCAGTGGCAACTCTGCCTAACTCTCTCATTCCATTGCTGCAGCTGAAATTATTTCCCATTTAAAGAACACTATAAGTGCTTGTTTCTAGTTCAATCAAGATTGAGTGCGAAGCTTTACTCCTGCAGTGAATTGGAAAACTAGGTTAGGGAAAAAGGTCGGGCATTGTAATTTGCAGTAAATACGCATTTCTGATAATGTAACATGTACCAAAACAATATTTTGAATTACATATTATGAGAAATTAACGTTATATTAATTTTGAGCATATTGCAATTAATGTAGAAGTGTTATGTTACCAGTTCCTAAGGTTTAAAAAAAGGTGTGTTTCATAAATTGTAAACAAAATAGTAAAATATGCTAATATGTAAAATACGTTTGTATCGAAATAGTATTATGAATAATTATTCTTAAAATAATTAGTACCTACTTCTTTGAACATTTTCTTCATAAACTATGTAGACCCAAAATCGCGGGTTCAATCTCGGCCAGGGTCGATAGATTTTTTCGGGGTTAAATATCCAAAATTTGGCTTATTCACTTAATATAAGTAAGAATATGAACTAATATATAAATTTTCTGTATCAACAATTACAAAATAATGCTCACCTAAAAGAAAAACAGATTCGTGATCAGGTTTTGAATTGGAAGTTAGATTAGATTAGATGAAGATTATTAAGTCAAGGACATCTTAATTGAGAAAAGTTGCTATAAAAATGAAGTCGATATTAAAAACCTCCTTCCAAACATGCTATTTCTCACTGTGGAGTCGGTCCTGGTGGTGTAGTGGTAGCCATGCTTGCCTACTAAACCCAAGCTCGCGGGCGTAAATATCCTAAGAATGACTTCCTTCGAAAAGAAAGTAAAGCCGTGGGCCCCATGTCGTAGATTTACGAGAATTAAATTTCAAGCCTGAATGAAGAGGCCTCTGAGCAAAATTTATCGGCTGTTTCACGCCATGAATTGAATGGGACGTTAATGATCTGAGATGTTAAAGAGCGTCCGTAAATAAAACAAATCAACAACTCACTGCGGCATAAGGAAGCCGTAGCCAGCATTTTTATGCTGCATATTGGTATAAAGTTAAATTTAAGAAAAACATAAAGTAAGAAATAAAAAGCAAAATAATTTTAAAACTGAACTATTTATTAACTGAATCACTTATATTTTTAAACTTCAAACTATTTATACGTTAAATTTTTACCTAAAATGCAGGAAGATCAAAATCAAAACCACATAGTGCTATTCTCTGGTGTTCGAGGTTGCAATGCACGCTCCGTGGGCCTGATGGAAAATACGTCGTCTACAAACAACAGTTAAGATGGCCAGCGTGCAGTTTCCCGCTTTGGCTAGTGAAGATGAAAAACCAGAGGATTAGGGATTGCATGTCGCTTCATATATTTATGAGTGACACAGGGACTATCGGTTTGCACGGATGAATTGCCAAACTCATCGCTATAGGGCTGCAACAGTGCTGATAAAACTCAATACTACATATCCAGCCTTTTTTGTTTTTTACCACTCCATCCTTCACTTAACCAATGGATTAATCATCGCGCTGCAGTGCATGTGTGTGAGATTCACTTTTGCACTAACTTACAGCAGGACTAGAAGGGATACTTGTAGAATTATTGTGGAAATATGGAGGGCGATCTATAATTATGCCGTTAACCAATTATTTAATCAAATTTTGGAAGGTGAGGATATAACCAATAAATGGACCATATAAAACAACAATACACAAAAAGACCCTAATAAAGAACTGGTAATTATAGAGGGATTACTGTAATGTCATCACACTTTTGCTAGATTTTTCAGTACTATAATTTAAAATTGAAACACTGAGTCAGTAATAGTAAAGGGTGATTCATAGTATTCATACAATTGTAATAACAACACCTAAAATAATTGAACATGCTTCAAAACAACAGGATGGATTTACAGGAGGGAAATTACGTATGGACAATGTATTCATCCTATGTCAAATATAAGAAAATAATGGTATCAAAATCTAAACTTCATTTTATCTTTATAAACTTGAAGACGGTATATATTCTGTACTTACCTCTCAATTATTGAATTCATTTAATAGCTTAACAGTTGAAGAACCACTCATTGATCTTTAGGGAATATACCACTCCACTTTGGCAATGAAATAAAGCATCGTAAGATTTTCTGGACTGAGATAAGGACATGGGATGTCACCAACAATTTTTTTTGAGTGGTGTTTAACGCCCGTTTTTGCTACTGAAGCACCTCAGGCGTTGGACACTGGTGATACATAAAATGAAATTATATTTTGGGAAAGGATTTTTTTTAATGAAGTAAACGTTCCAGGCCTAAGTTTAGGGTACCTCCCCGGCATTTGCCAGTTATGAGGACTGAGGAAAACCTGGAAAAAACCTCAGTCAGGAAGGACGGTCCTGGTGGGATTCGAACCCCAGACCTCCCGCTCACGAGTCCGTACCTTAACGACCTCGGCCACCCGTGACGGTAACAACACTTTTTAAAATATATTTAGAAACACATTATGACATTGGCACTTGTATCAAGGAATGGATATTCCATTAAAGGAATGTTTTACACTCATTATCGTGTGTTGATAATCAAGTAATAATAGATCAAGATCGACGTGAACATGGCTGAAAGTCTGAAAGGGGTGCATTGAAAATTAAAAACCAGGATAAAGAAGGAATGAGGCATTATTTAGATATAGCAGAAATCTGATGTACAACAATTTAAATGTCGGGGGTCAATCATTGATAAATCAGGAATCTGCGAAAAAATGTGAATAGCAGAATAAATCAGCCTAGAGGTGCACTCAGAATGATTACAGAAGATACTTAAGGATATTGCTAAGACAATACTCCTTTGCTAACACATTAGTGATATCGTGAAGACATAGCCGTATGCAATTTCACTATCTATTCGTATATAAGAACTACTACATTTGTAATGAAAAGGAATATATTAAATTATAACTCTTTTTTACACCTAATAACATTATTGCATTTGTCTTCCATATTATCAAAGAGTTTTTTTAATAGTGTTTAACGCCCGTTTTTACTACTGAGGCACCACAGATGGTATCAATGAGTGAGTACTGCATTTATTACATATCTGATTGTACAGTATTGAGTTCAAGCTAGGGGAAAGGTGTATGCGCTACTCATTCCGTAGTCTATTCCTAACTAACTCTTTCTCAGCACTCCCCATGACTTGCTATATAGGTGGGGGAACTCTCAACCACCAATCAGTTTGAAACATAAGACTTGCTTCTGGAAATTTGTGACAATCAGAGTCCGGAATTCAGGTATTTATTTTGTTAAAACAGGCAGGCAAAAAAGACATTAAAATACTGAAAATAAACAGTAATACAATTAAATTAAAATAGGCGTTTATTAAAAGTGAAAACGGAGAGTAATTCACTCGTTAGTATCATTATTATATAATGAAAATAGATATTTAAGATACTTAACAATTTTTTCCTACATACTTAAAATACTTAAGTTGATTTTTTTTATTATAAGCAACAAAAAGATGTTTTTTTTTCAAGGTATCAACTGTCATGGTCAGCCACTTGTCAGGGAAAACATTTTCGTTATAGAAAAAGAACGTTCTACTTCCACTGAAGTGATTGGAGCATATTTAAACAAAGCTATTTCGGAACGACTTATACCAGTCAAAGTAAAAATAGTCTGTCGAATGAGCAAAAGATGCGCTGTGATTTCTGGTCGAATTCATTTTCTGTTTATGCGTTTACAGGGAAATCAGATTAGTATCCGCAAGTTGTACCGCTCTCATCTTTCTCGCGCGCAATTGTTGATTACATTTATGCAGCTGAGAAGTTACCCCCACCACAAGCAGAGTGATAGAAATATTAAGCAGCGTAAAAGTGTGTCAACATTTAGGTTCATATAGCTATTTATGTACCAGCATACTTCATCGTAAATATAGAAATACGTTTTGCAATATGTACATAACAATTATATTTTCTCTTTGAAATTTCGTTTCCTCAAACATACTAATTTATAATTTATTGTATTCTAACCGTTTATCTCTGACTGTATACTTGGAGCTTGTGTCACTACCAATTAATCAGTCAATTTGTAAGGAATTTTATAGTTGAAAATACGAGTATTTAGCTTCCCTGCGATTGCATTTAAATGTATCTGAATGGCTCATTACACACGCAAAAGCATATACACACATTACTGCGAAAGCACTACTGCTGCGATGTCACATCTCTTAGGAGCAGGCCTTATAACGATGACCACTCGGAAGTAAAGGGTATGGACTCGTCGAAAGAATGACAGCAATACCAGCAGGTGTTTGAATTTGTTCAATGCATACCGGAATACAGGATGTCATTCCGAGAAATTGCTGCACAGTAAACAAATATCAAATCAATGGATAGAAGTAGGACGAGCATACAGACGTGAAGGGTCCCAACGGCCCCGTTAAACAATCAACGAGAAGACAGATATAAGTTCAGCATCATTATTATGAACGTGCACAATGTGTTGCAATTTTAATGACTAGCAGTTTATATGCGACACCAGCATTTCAAAAATAAATAAAATACTGTTTAATTAAGCGAAATGTTTTGCACACACAAGCAGAGATAGACGCTTATAGCCAATTGAAAATCGCTGTGGGCAAACTGCTAATGAAGCGCTCTTAAAGTTTCCCCCCCCCCCTAAAGTTAAATTAACGGGCTAACCGGCACGCTTTATTGAATTTAAGCGTTGGGGGTTGTGTTTAAACGCCTTCACGTCGCACTAATATGCAGCCAACAATATTATGAGCGAGAAAATTAAAAGATAAATCTGATGGCGATGTAAATTCTCATCAACTAGAAATATGCTTCACAAGTTATTTTGAGTTATTCATCTTTTATGATGGAAAGTATTACTTTTTACATAAAGATAAGGAATCTGTGTATTGGTAATATAAACGGTTAAGGTAGTTATTTTATATGACGTTTAACACCCGTTTTTACTACTATTACAGGCGGTGAATATTGATAATATATGAAATATAATATTGTCGATTTGGTTTATATAAGGAGGCTATTAAAGGTGGCATCAAGGCAGAAATCATTAAAAATCTTATTTTTTCAATTCATAGCCCATATATTCAAGAATCATTTTCCAAATTTTCACATTTTAATTCCAGTTCTTTATGCCCCTAAAATTTAATAATCATAGCTCTGTTATCTGCCATGCACACTTTCTCTTTGATATCTTCGGTTTTGAAGTTCTGTTTTATTAATTTTCTTGCAGGTAATTCAATTACATCATCTTGGAAGCTTTTTTGTTGTTTCTAAACCAATATTTTGAAGCGAAAAAATTTTCTCGCATTAAAAATTAGTTAAAAATCAACTAAAAAACTACAACAAAATGTGGCACCTCTCGGTTAGTATATGCACCTTCTACATATGAATGCTGAGTAAAAGGTAATATAATTATCATTAGGCACCAAAAGTAAAAATCTGTGTAACTTCTTTCTTTTGAATCAAACCATTAAAAAATCGCAGAAATCTAACATATATGTCCGGATAATGGTGCATAATTTTATGTTCTATAGAGGGCTTTCCGCAAGGGGAGGGGGAAGCATTCTCCCCTCTCAAAGTTTTTAAAAGTAATAAACTTCCATTTAATAGCCAGAACATTGTTATTTTAAAATGAAGCATTTAAGATGAACATAACTCATTAATCTATATTTTCATTGTTACATCGATTTGAAAAATTAGGTCGCTTAATTGATTTTTCAAACCTAATAAATTTCAATCACCCTCTACTTTAAAAAAAAATGTTACCCTCCCTCAAAAATATTCTGCGGACGCCCTTGGTTCTATGACAAAAATTTCAGTCATAAAAAAGATGCAGACTATGGGAGCTTTTAAGTGGCTATACTCATAAAGTAACAATTAATATGTTCTTTTCTCAAATTGTAAGCTTTTTAGTGTTCAAATTGTATGTACCTTTTCCTCAGAAACTATCAGCATTATTGTAATGAAATTTTGCACAAACTTAGATGCTGTTTTGTAATTATTTTACTGAAATGTTTTTTTCTGTATTTTTTGTGTAAATGTTGTGTTACTCAATATACAATCTTTTGAAGCGAAACATTTATCTCGCATTAAAAAATTAGTTAAAAATCAACCAAAAGAGATAAAAAGCTACTTCACCATTGTCACATAACTTATATCTTCCAGCTCTATAGATCTTCTTCTATAAATTCTTCTTTCTTCATTCTTCACCGTCGTCGTAAACTTTTATCTTCTAGCTCTTTAATTTCTTCTGCAAATTCTTCTTTCTTCCTTCTTCACCACCGTGGTATAACTTACACTTTCCAACTCTTTAAATATTCCTCTATGCATTTCTATTCTTCCTTCTTCACCGCCATCATATAAATTAATTCTTCCAGTTTTTTAATACTTCTTCTGCATTTTGCTTCTTTCTTCATTCTTCCCCTCCGTCACATAAATTACATCTTCCAGCTCTTAAGCATTCTTCTATAATTCCTTCTTTCCTCGTTCTTTACTATCATCAAGTAACTTAATCTTTCAACTCCTTAAATCTTTTTCTTCTGTAAATTCATGTTTCTGCATTCTTCAACCTGTCACATAACTTACAACTACCAGGTCTTAACCTTTTTCTATAATTTCCTCTTTCTTTATTCTTCACCCCCGTCACATTGTTTAACCGCCAGGGGTGGCCGAGGTCGTTAAAGCGCGGACAAGTGAGACAAATCAGATAGGAAGAGGCAAACACCCGATGAAGAGGAGTAGGGAAACATGAGTAAATATTTTTGGAATTATTTGTACATAAATGTATGAGAGTGTAAGTTATTTACTTTTGAACTATTTTATTTTTTGTTTGTTTTATTTGTGTATTTGAAAAAAATTCTATTTTATTTTATTATATATGTATATATAGTTTTCTCTTAAGAGTTAGACTCTCTAGACTTTAGAGTTAAATATTGGTTTGTGTAATTTCATGTACTGGGAAATCACCGACTCTCGCCATGGAACGTACCGTTCATAGTAGTTTGCAGTAAAGCTACGGAATAGGCATTGATGCTTTTAAACTTTTCAACTTCTTCCTCCGCATAATGCCTTGTTCTTGTATTTTTGCAAGGCGTGCACACTGAACACAATATTCCAAATAATGTTGGTTTCCTCGTCTTTGACAAAGCTGTAAAGTTTTAATTGCGGGATGCTGTGTCGTTATAGCTTTTCCTTCACAAAGAAAAGAACATTTCTTGCGCTATATGAACTGCAATGCTCGAGTTTTAATACCCTTTCCTTTATAGCGTTTGCACTACTGAGGCCCCATTTTCTTTATAGTTCTGCCTGGAATGCTGCATATTAATGGGACAGAGTGTATTATTCGCATTTGCTATACTACTACAGTGTAAACTGCTTACCCAATAAACTTGCATCTGAGCTTGAGAACAAAAATGAAACGAAATCACACATATACTCAGATTGTATGTAAATTCGTGTCAAATATTTTCGTAACATTTTATTGCCAATTTTGTTTATTCTCATAATCTTTGAAACAATACACGTGGCCCAGATGTACAGCACGATAAAGAACCTCAAGCCTGAAAGAAGGGACCTTGGAGCAAAATTTATTGGGGTTACTTGGGTCTTCTTTCTTCGGAAGGAGTAAAGCTGTGGGGGTTGCCGAGGTCGGGAATTAGTTCGTGTAATATGGTTTTGACAGAATATTAATAAAATAGTATGTTGCTGTTAAGAATGCATGAAAACATATTAAATTTACCTGTTAAAATTGACGCCTTATTGATTTCTATAGAAAGATAGGGGGCTTGTACATAAAATTAACTCTGTTAAGGGAATATTTGGTTAAATTGATTAACGAACCGGCTCTTAACCCTCTTGGTGCCGTGCGGTAGCGCGGTCGCCCGCCCCTAATACGCCAGATCTGATTGGCTTCTTTAATCCAGTTCAAGATTGCCAGCGCTGATCTCGTCGGTCGGTTTAAAATCCCTTGATATACTTTGTTTTTTGAGACAACCATGGGGGAGGGAATGCAAGCCCTTGAAAAGTAATAGCTCTGACGATCATTAGGTATTAAAATAAGGGATTTTCGACTTGCACAGGAGTAGTATTTTGTGTTTGAAAGTAACACTGTCAGTTCTTGTTTCATAGTCGTGTTCTGAGGGTTGAAAATGACAAGTTGTTCCCGTGATATTTTTAAGGCAGGCGTAGATGATGGTAAGATAATTGCGTATTTTGAAGAGTGCGATGTTAGGCTGATGGTTATCCGATGATAGTGAAGGAATTATATACGGCACACCCCTGCGTCTCAACAACTAAAGAAGAGGGTTGTTAGTCAACTCTAACTACAGAACACTAATACTAATGTTTCCTATCATGTAAATAATGATGATGACAATCTTGACTTCCAAAAACATTTCACAGTTCTGTTGTGGCGTGAAAATTCTGGCAAGAAAATTAGAAAGACAGTGTATAATTTGCCACTCCGCACAACAGAGAAACACGTCACTTACGTGTGTCAAGACTTGCAGGCTAAATGTGTAGCCCCACATTAAGTGCCGTATTAAAGCAAATAGCAATTTTAAGGCAAATATAAATAACATTTGAAATGTACAGTTAGCAGAAAATATTTTCTTTGTTTTGTGTTAGGCCTAGATAATATAACAGTTCTGTGTATTTTTCTTATTTGTATTACATTATCATTACTAGACGTAGTGTTAAAGTTAGTATTGAACGTTAATAAATACATATTTAAGTAACTCCGAGTGTATTGAAAGTGTTTTGAGACATCGCACAGTATAAAATACCATATTTCATCTGATGTTTAGCATCTACTTCTGGTGAGTACATTTAACTAGGTCATTTTTCTTTCCAAGCTTCCACAAATGTTTATTTCTTTAAAGTGTATAGTGTGTCGCTTTGAGAAGTGGGTGCGGTGGGAGCATTGTTAGCTCAACAATGACCAAGAATACCTTAATGACCATGAACAATTGGGACGGCCTCGCTCCTCCCTCACATCGGAAATCATTGCCTCCTGGATGCAATGATGGTAAACTTTTCGTCTGCACCTGAAGGTCATTTCCACGGAGCTTGGCAGTGCTTTCGATATCGTTCACGATTCCTTGGGGTATCCTAAAGTTTCATGTCGCTTTTGGAAGACCGTCACATTTGCAGCGTTACTTTGAAGATGGTGAAAGGTTTCTGGATCTCGTTGTCACTGGAGATGAAATATGGGGTGTTGCATTCCACTACAGAATCAAAGCAGTAGAGCTTTGTGTGGAAACATCCAGGTTAAGTGTCATGAAGAAATCCCTCCGATCGCCTTCAGTCGGAAAGTTGAAGCTGCTCACGAACTTCTGGGATCGCAGATTCCTGTCAGATTTCATGCCATGGGTTGTCACCCATCAACTCTTACAGCTATTGTGGCGCACTCTTACGTCTGCGAGCTGCTATCAGAAAAAAGCTCCAAGGGATTCTCGTGGACAATGCGGTTCTCTTCCATGACAAGACAGGCCACATGTGGCAACCAGAACCACCGCCAAACTTCAGTCATTCGGATGGGAGATTATGAAGCATATGCATCGTATAGTCCAGACCCTGTCCCCAGTGATTACCAGGAAGAAGTTGCTGGCAAGGTAGCTGTTCATTTCCGACGACAAAGCGAATGGCGCTCTTCAGTGGTGGTTCCGTGGTCAACAAGCAGAATTCTACAACAGTGGTATCTCCAAACAAGTTGTGCGACGGGACAAATGTGTGACTGTATGGAAAAATAGTCAAAGGTAGTTAGAAATATTCCTGTATTCCGAATTCCCTGTATGTGTGTTATTTTGACTGGATAAAAATAGGGACTTTTTTTTTTTTTTTATTTGCCCTCGTATTTGTCGCATTGCTCTAATGCTGCCGTCAACTAACTTAGTCCCCTCAAAGCTTTGTGCATGTCAAGCAAACTGGAAACTGGGTAGGTGCAGTAAATTGGACTATATTCATTTACTTCAGTGTATTTTTGAGTCTTCTCTTAAAGTGAGATTTAATTGTCAGTAATTTCATTTAAAAATCCATAAACACTGGCGCACATTCTCCAATTGATTTGATTGCAATCATATAGTACGTTTCTCAAATTAGTGTTTATTTAACTTATACGTATATATTAATTACAAGCTCTCTTCCTTCTGACTCAATGATTTTCTTTGTTTGCAAAAGGGATTTGAATAGTAATTAATTAAATATGGAAGTAAAGGTAAACATTTCTGTGTTCACAATGTATAATATATGCAACACTTACACACTATTTCCCTACTTGCATTACTATGTAGTTATGGTTATGAATAAACAAAATATTACAACACAACAATAAAATAAACGATTGATTGATTGATTTATTTATGGACGTTCTTTAACATCACAGGTCATCAGCGTCCATTCAACTCAGGGCGTGAAACAGCCGACAAATTTTGCTCAGAGGCCTCTCTTTCAGGCTTGAGGTTCTTTTTCGTGCCGTAAATGTACGACACGGGACCCACGGCTTTACTTCCCTTCCGAAGGAAGCCATACTTAGGATTTTTACGCCCGAAAAAATCCATCGATCCTGGCTGGGTTCGAACCCGCGATCTTGGGTGTAGGAGGCAAGTATGGTAACCACTACACCACCAGGACCGACAAAATAAACGATAAGTAATAAAACAACAAAATATCTAAAAAAACACGCAAGTAAAATATATATTGCTCTAAAAACGAGCGGAACTAAGGAACGGATTTTTATTTCTTATTTAGCATATATATATATATATATATACATATATACACACATATAAAATAAAAAAGTGTGTAAGCTATATTGATAAACAATCACATGATAGTTGTGCTAATGTAGCTCCTTTTGCAGTGGAAATCAAAGTTTTTCTTCAAATTTCCCCTATCGATTGTCTCTGAACAATGCACAATATTGGGAGAACGTTACAAGAGGATGCACATATCATCAAAAGAATTTCACTGACACACAAATTCTCAATTTCACCAATATCTATTACCCTTCCAAACCTTTCGCAACCTTACATAAAATACAAAATCCACGATTTTTTAAACACTTTTAATATTTTATTTAACAGCTTCTACTTTGGAGGTGACACGCGACTCTGCTGTGTTGCGTGCGCCTGAATAAATCTTTAGCTGAATATGCAATGTTACAGGAGGCCTATGGAGAGTCTGTTCTTCCCTTTAGCACAGCTTGAAGATGATTTAATTTGAATAAACAGGGGAGGCAATCAATTTCAAAGGAAGGAGGATTGAAGTTTATGTTTGTGCTCTAACGGAAAAAAAAAATCGCTGCTGTCATTGTGTAAGAGATTCGTCTAATAACATTATAACACTGCAGAACTTCTAAAACTTTCACTGTGTGCCACCCACATATTGGAAACTGAAAAATTATATGTGAGACGTGTTTGTACACGGTGTGTTCCATGAACTGATTCGGGAATAAAAGAATGTTCGCTTGCAGTTGGCATGCCGTTAAAGATGATGTTACAGAAGGAATGCGGAATTTCTTTCAAAGAATGAAATGCAAATGAAACATCATTTCGATTCTATGAGCAAACACAAAGCTCTACACGGGAATCTCCATCATCACTAACACGCGCCATCACACACACACACACACACACACACACACACACACACACACACACACACACACAAGCTAGAAAGGCTACCTTCACGCCTTTTTCGATATTTCACACAACTGTAAACTGGTCGGTCCTGTTGGTGTAGTGGTAACCATACTTGCCTCTAAATCCAAGATCGCGGGTTCGATTCCGGCCAGGATCGATGAACTTTTTCGGATGAAATTAAAAATTCAAATTATGGCTTCGGCACGATAAATAAACTCAAGCCTGAAAGAAAAGGCCCCTGAGGAAAATTTATGGGCCATTTCACGTCCTGAATTGAATGGGACGCTGATGACCTGAGAGGTTAAAGAGCGTCCGTAAATAAACCGGATAAAAAAAACTGTGATTGGGCAGACTACAGAGATGTCCTGAGAACTCTACAAGGCCATATCACGCACATGCAAAAGGCCACCTTTCTCAAAACATGTATTAAAGCATTTAAATTCTCACTTAATCACCTTCACTTTATGGGGTTGCATTCCTTCTGTACCACATTACAATAACACCAGGTTGAGTATGTAATGGGAACATATATTCACTCCTAGATAGTGTAATTGTCAACATTGTTGTTCTCATCCGTCTTTCCCACCTTCCATAATCATTTTTTTTCTTATCTTGCTAATGTATTTTCCAAGTTTCTTAATATTTTCATCTGATTTTACATTTAAAAGCCTTTTGCCTCTTATTTCATTTGAAAATTTTCCCTCTTTCATAATAGGAGCTGTTTCCTCCAAAACTTGGTTTGCTTACATTCCAATATATAATGTCATGTACTATCTGGTGCTTCACACATAGGACATATCCCCTTAATATATAAATTTCTTATCTTACTTAAATATATTATTTCCGTTCTAAACCTGCCAGTACCTCGCTTCGTACCTTATCACACGTTTCAATATATCTTTCTCTTCCCCACACATATTTTAGGTTAGGTTAGGTTAGTGTGCTATATGATTTCAGAGATTTTTTGACATTAAGACTAGCCCATATTTCCTGTTTTTTAATATCCTCAATTATTGTATATCTCTTTCCAAAATACTTTTCCCAATCTTTCCCTCTCATACCATATTGATCCCATGCCCACTTGTAGAATATTTTGGAATTTATATATCCAAATTTATCTACCCTTAATTTTTCTGTGTACTACCAAACATCTTTTGATGATATTCTACTCTTCTAGTCTTCCTGTTCTATACCAGTATTTCAGTACAATTATCTTGTTTTTGTAACCAATTCTTTCACGCCCATTCCATATGGATCCCATGTCCACTTGTAGAATGTTTTGGATTTTATATGTCCAAGTTTTTCTCCCTTTAATTTTTCCTTGCACAAACACTTTTTGATGATATTCTCCTCTTCTAGTCTTCCTTTCAGTACCAACATTTCAATACTCTTTCTATTACCTTGCTCTAGTTCCATTAGAGTAACTTCGTTAGGTGAAGATCTAGGTAAGCCTAGGACAGTTCTACAAAATAATCTATTTATCATATTTATCGCTTTCCATCCTCCATCTGGCACTTAAATTTCTATTCCATACACCACTCTACTCTCTACTCTTGCAACGTGTACTCATTTTACTCGCTTATTTGGTATTTTATTTACACAAGATCTGATTACACTCTTAGCCGTTTTTCTTTCTGCTAATTTGTTGAATGGTGTTTAACGCCCGTTTTTACTGAGACACTTCAGGCGGCTCCTGCTAATGTTTTGCTTTTTTGATAGTTCCATTTCCCATTACTAGACAGTCTAACTCCAGTAATCGATTTTCTTGACAATTTCGTTTCTATACCTTCCCACTACCATTTCTCTCCCCCCCCCCATTTTTGATTTAAAACCTTTTTTCATCACTATAATCTTAGATTTGGTTTTGTTTATTTTGAGATCTGATTCTTTACAAAATGCACCTATAGCTTCTAGTAATCATTTTAATCCTACCTCGTTAAAGAACCCGTTACCAGAACATCTGCAAAGAGCAGACCCTGTACCTATGATATAGTTGGCGAATGTACATTATTTTTACTAATTTATTCTAAAACCTCATCAACAGACAATTTGAAGAGAACTGGACTTAATTTACATACTTATCTGAGACCTATATTGTTTAATATTTTACCTGTATCTCCCCTTTCATATTTAATACAAATATGAATATAAATATTTTGAATTACCTTTATAAAGTTCAGACTTACTTCTTTTTTTCTCAGTTTGATCCAAATCTTTCCCACAGTAACGGACTCCAAGTGAAAACTAATCGTGCGCCAGGTGATTTTTCTCGTGGACAGTAGGGCATTACTTGTTCATTGAAAACCATTGATGCAGCTCACGTTCCAGGTTTACGTCTCTTCTCACTCCCCAAAGAAGTTAAATAAGAATTGCAGTAAGCTGGAAGGAATGAGGAACACATACCAACTAGCACTCATAACAGTAACTGCTGGGATAGGAGATGTTGGTGTTGTAGTTTATGGGGTCTAGTGCAGCAGAGTTAATGCGTTTAAGGTTCTCCAGAACAGACGATGCTTTACGTAAGGGAAGGATCGATGACAACAGTATGAATAGGAGTTACTGTGCGTTGATGTACATGTTCCGGTCATTTGTATTAGTGATCTGATGAAAAGTTGATGGACAGACGAAATAAGAGACCAACTAAATAGACAGTCATTTCCTGACAGGTACATCCGCCCCAGAGCTACATAATACAATTCACGTCAAATGGAACATTGCACATATCAAACCATACAATGCGTTTACGAACAAAGGGCAGCTAACGTTGCAAATGCCACGAAGAGCCTTACAACTGACAAATTTTACAACTATCCATAGTTAACTTGGTCAGCGTCTTATCACTCAGAAGCTGTTATGTGTTGTACTCACGTGTTGGGACTTCTTTCAGAACAGGATAAGGCTAGTTAGTCCATGTGAAATCAGACGCAAAATTCCATCTATTTTTATATATAACAGAAACATCATGAAATTACAGAGACAGGGCAAAGTAAGTTTTACGCAAAATATGGGTAATTTATCACTAATAGTTTCTATGCTAGAAGGGTATTAAGTTTTTTGAACTATAAATAGCCCTGAAATGTTTCGGAATATAAAACAAAACTGATATTAAGTGAAAATTCCTGATAAGTATTTGCTGTAAACGATATTTCCTCTTTAGTGGTTGTCTTTGGAATTAATTTGTTTCATCGTCTTGCAACACTTTAAAATATATTTACAACCCGTTTTGATTTCTTGCTTGTATAGAATACTTCAGATCTTTAACTGGAAGGGAGAGAATTAATGAAGATTGTTTCAAATCACTTTCGTTCGCGCAGTTTCTCAATGAACTCGTGGTGTGTGGTTGTGCAGCGGGATTGTGCTAAACAGTTAACTACGTGCGAGTCCATCTTAACGAGAGAGGCCACATGCGTTGTATGCCAATAAACTTTTACCTGGCATTAAAATAATTTTTATGCAATCCTAGCATTAAGACACGCTTCTTGTGACGACATAAATCGTGTACAATTAGCCTAATTCTGACACTGGTGCCAGAAAAGGTTACCTAGCAACTAATATTCTTGAAGTCATCACCGCCTTCACAATACAATTTCAAACAACGTACCTGTAAGAAAAAGCTAAAATCATCGTCCCAACAAGCATACCAAAAATCAAACACAAGAATCATTTTATGAAACATTTTTTTGAAGCTACAACAACATCGTAAGTTATTAATCATTATAAATTTAATTCTATTTTCTTGGAAGCATTTATAAAACAAACAGTAAATGTACATGGCATATAATTTTTGTGTCTCGAATATGAAACACTAAAATCCGACCTTAAACCTCAAAACCATCAACACCAAATCGTGTAGATCATGGCCCCCAAAACTTCAAAAGACAAAACTACCTATCAGCAGGTGCTTCTATCATAAATCGATAAATTTCGGGTCTATAGAGAACGTTTGCTTTTTCGCCTTATATCTCGCTGAACACTTCTTCAAGAAACAAGGAAAAAATACTTATCAAAAGATGATACGTCGATATTTTCCTTCACTTTCACCATATATTTTACTTTTGAATGCGCACACCAGAGCGTGGAAAACATACACATTTTCGACCGAAAAATAAACAAATATAAGAAGCTAAATTTCAAATTACTTGCTATATTAATTATCAATAAAAATTATATTATATATTTACCAGCTCCGAAGAATATGCCAACAATATTTTTGTATTGATTGAACTAACATGTTTCTCTTTTCTGCATGTACAAACCTTGTCATGTTCCTTTTAGTATACACTTTTCATTTTTTGAAGAATTAAAAAAACCCCAGTTATCTCAGCTTCCTTTAAAATTTCTTCTGAAATGATATTCATATTTTCAATATCAAACATGGCGGACTTCCATTAAAATTTTCAAAACAAAAACAAAATAACATCTTCATAGAAACGAGCACTAAATACCTTATAATATAATACGTCATATCTACTACACCATAACATCACATTTTGCACATTTTAAATACTTTTTAAACATATTTCAATGCTAAAATTGCATAAAACGTTGTGTATGCAATACGTGTATCATGCTCATTCTGAACACTCGTGAAAATTAGCTCGTGAGTGGAAGTGAACGCGCTAAACATTCTCTCACAATTACCACGATTAGGCATTAGTTACATAAATAACTATTATAAGAGGTTTTAAATTTTAAAATATATTTCTGATACTGGTCCATATTTTTTAAAAAACGGACAATAAAGTTTTCTATTTTTAAATGACATTTTCAATGTGTATTTTTTTTTTAAAGAGAATGAGCTATTGTAATGAAATAACAAACCCTTGGTTAAATAAATAAATATTAAGAAAAGTTAAATGAAAAGGTAATGCATTATTTTCAATGGCGCAATTTTTCTTAAAATGCCCAATATATATAATTTATTATAACAAAATGTACTGGGAACAGGGAATTTTTTTTTTAGATATTATTTCTTTATACTTCATATATTAAAAATTGTATTGAAATAACAACTATGAGGTCAATTTTTTAAATATCTTGTCCGATTTAAGATGGAATGTCCTATAATCATATTAAAACACTGCGAGTCTGAGGCTTTATTATTTACTAATATTTTATATTTATTTGGAATTGATTATAAATTTATAGCAGAATTTTGTGGATAAATTTGATTGGTAGGAAAATATTTTCAGACTTCAGTTGTGACTGACCAGGCAGTTTTTCTTTTCAGTTTCTGGGGCTATAGTTGGAACCAAAGGAAATGGATGCTTGAGCAATTTATTTACATGTCCTGCTTCAGCTAACTGTAAATGTGTATTAGGGTTGGGAGTTCAGATTTATGTTGAATATTCTTATAGCGGTGGAACATTAGGATATTCAACGTGGGATTTTGTTCTTTTAAATTCCCAATTATTGTTTGGCAAAAATAAAGGTCTTCTGCATGGTGATTCACTTCTGACCATTGGCACTGCACAAGGCACTGCACTGGCAAGGCACAGCACGAGTTTTGTCACCATTAATAACGAGATATATAGATATATAGCACACACGAGAAGCCCAGGTTTTATCTTCATTACTCTAAGTCTTTATTAAAGATCGATGCTCACTTTTTGCTGTAAACTGCCCGCATGCATAACAGAAATTGTCCGACTCATTTACACAAGCTCGACCGACTTTTTTCATTACAGGAAGAGTACTCAGATAACAAAACTCAATTGAAATATTTTGTCAGAGGCGAAGTAAAATTTAAATTAACCTACAATGTGCATTTTTCATGGTGAAATCTCACTCTCTTTGTCATTTCCACCATGGCCTGGCGCTTAGAGCAATAAAGTAATAAAATTTACTAATCCCATAGGTATCCTTTCACGTACACTGCACAAAACTTTAGCGACATCCTCAAGAATAGAAAAACAAGAAATATTTGTACATGCTAGTTTTAGAAAAGTACTGAAATATACCAAGTAGTTAGCGATTCAAAAAATACAAGTTTTACATATTTTTTTCAATTTTTAAACCTGTTTTAAAGGCCTGTTATATAATGGAGGCCTGTGTTAAGTTTTTCGCCTTAATATTAGTTAATAACTCACAAAACTTGACTTATTATGCCTATTTTCACCTATATGGCAAAAACTTATTATATATATATATATACATATATATATATATAATTTCATATAAAACATGTAGAGCTTGGGTCGAAAACCAGCCATGTCCATCAATCCTAATTTTACAGGAAGTGGAAAAAACTAAAACTAACCCTCACACCAACAAAATGAATTTAATACTTTGTGATCATATTGAGGGTATTACTTACAAATGAATATTTTTTAACCACACTCGGTTTTACACAAAATGCCCTTGAGCTATTGAAAAAAATCAAAACGATTTGTTCATTTTCATTGGCAGGGTAGGACTTCTTCAGTACTAGTTGGAAATTGCTTGAACACGTTCAATTTAGGTTAAAAATAATAACGGTTTCCCAATTTAATATTTACTGATACAATGTAAACATTTTATTTTTAAACTTTTCAGTGGACGTGTTGAGTTTTGGCTGAAAACTATTATTCCAGTGGCAATATTCTGTTGGGTTTGTTCAAATTTGACTGATAATACAGAAAAATTACACTGAAAAACAATTAACTTATTTTTGTAAAAGTATGGACTTTTCTGATTTTGTACGCAAGTTCCGCATATATTATATCTTTTCTAAACTAAATATTACATTTTAGCAGGGATCAAACTTTTTGTATACGGCAGGGTGAGGCATTGGATGTCGAAGTTAAGGAAAAATCTACATTTATGCTAAATACACCACGCAAATGGCTCTGTAATGTTATCATAAAATGTTTTCATATTCAAAATTATGACATGTCACTATCAATAATGTAAATGTAATGATGTTAATGTTTCATGATCACCCTTCAATATATAAATTCAATCCTTTCTTCCTTTTTTACTGTTGCGTACTATGCATCAATCGCTCTTAAAATAAGTTTTTGATATTTTACTGAACAATTTACGTCCTGTACTCTATAACCCTTATAAGACACCGCGCCGTTCCACAGCAATTGACAATTACGTAAAAATAAAGGGAAAACAGTAATAAATAAACAGTGTCAACCCATATGATCCGCGGTCCTGCGTACAGAAAAATACAATAAGAGAGTTTTAGAATGGGTTTTAAATATAAGTCATAGTGACTTATGTTTACTGTTAAAATTTAACAATTGCACCACTTCATATTGCCACAATAAAATTGGCGAAATAATATATTTTAAATTTATATCGTCTGCATCCCTGTCATTCAGTTGGGATTTACGTTCTGCAAAATTCCAGATATGTTCAACTGGTCGGAGACGAGGGGTAGCCTTCACAGTAACGAAAACTTCATGAAAGACCCCGCTTCACCTTTCTCTGATAATAATACTACGCTTGTACAAGGCAGGCTGAGCCTTCAACATTGATGATCTGCTATCTAGGTCACAGACAGTTCAAACAAGGAAATATTTAAATTCATAAATAAAATTAACACATACGAAACTACACTAATTAGTGTTAGCCTTGCAGACTAAATGGACTACTAAACCCAAAACGCGGGTTCGATCCCGGCCAGGACCGATGGATTTTTTCGGGCGTAAAAGTCCAAAGTATGGCTTCCTTCGGAAGGGAAGTAATGCCGTGGGTCCCGTGTCGTACATTTGCGGCATGAAAAAGAACCTCAAGCCTGAAAGAAAGGCCTCTGAGCAAAATTTGTCTGCCGTTTCACGCCCTGAGTTGATTGGAACGCTGATGACCTGAGATGTTAAAGAGCGTCCATAAATAAATCAATCAAAAAAAAGAGAGAGAGAGAGAGAGAGAGAGAGAGAGAGACTAAATGGACGTTTCATTCCTACATTTTAGATAAAAATAAATTTAAAAAAATATTATTGCACATTAGATATAATCACTTCTATTGATTTCTGTAATTAACAACAAATAAATATAATTCAAGAAACGAAATGTAAAAAGTGTGCCAAATTCACATTTTTTATTTATTATAATAAAATATTCCTGTAAGTTTTTATATTATCGGGTCTTCATACTAAATTAGATGTGTTAACATAAAGACATAAAGTAAATGACATATTTCGGGTCATAAAGATCTCAGATAAAGAACATACAATTCTAGACCTGATAAGAAGAACCTTGCGTTTGGACACTGAGAAGCTCTAAGCAATTCGCTACAGTGTAACTGTGCATGGTGTATTGATTGGTGGTTATCCACCTCATTTACACAGTTATTCTGCAGGTAGTAGCAGAGAGGCGCCTTCACTGTAACTTGAACCGATTTGACTCACTATGCTCTCCGTTGAAAGGGAAGGTTCTATGATTTGGGAACATTAATATCTATCCCAAGTGACCAAAGGCAGGACTCTACAGTTAAGTAGCAAGGCTAAAAGAGGAAAGTTAACAAATGAAAATACCACACACTTCATGCTGCTTAGGATACTTGCTAAGATGCGTAGCTTTAAAGTAGAGCAGCAGAGTGCTTATTAGCGAATTCTGAAGAAATATACATATGCTATTGCTGCTGTACCTATGAAAAGATTTTTGTAAAACATTCTTCAAAATTACCTCGATCCTATTTACTAGGCGACACACACACACACACACACACACACACACACACACACACACACACACACACATGTATCAGTGTGTGTGAGAGAGTGGGAGTGTCTGTTAACGTTCTAGCGGCTGCCATTTTTGTTTTTTCTCATCGAAACTAGGTATATACCATTAAAAACAACAGTGTCTGAAAATCAGGGGAATCGAACCATTAAAACTGGGGGGTATGCATGAAAACTGAAATTTAAATTTGGGGGGTTAAAGTGAAAAATTAAAAATTGCTTTACTGCCATCATTTTTGCTTTTTCTCAACGAAACTCAGCAAATGCCATTGAAATAATATAAGAAAAATTATTTCTGAAAATCAGTGAAATGAGACTAGTAGAAGTTGGGATTTACCAGAAAGCAAAATTTAAAAGAGGTTCTAGCGACACCAATATTTTTTTTCCTTAACAAAACTCGATATAAACCACTTAAATAAAATGAGAATAATAGTTTCTGAAAACCAGGGAAATTGGGCAATTAGGTGTTGGGATATACCTGAAAACCGAAGTTTAAAAAGCGCTATAGCGTTTAATTTTCTCTCTGTTGTTTCAAAATAAAAGGATAAATTAACTCAGAATATTAAATGTATTTATAACAATGCATATTTTTTATATTTAAAAAAGTATTTCGTGAAGACGGCAAATGTGAAATATTAATGTAATATGTGTGTGAGAATTATATTTGTATGTAAGAGCGCTCTGTAATAACATTCAGAAGACGTTTGCATTATATATTTTCAATACAATAAAATTTAAATTATATTTCAAAACCACTCAAAATCGATGGAACTTTCAATTGTATATTGTTGATTGTGTATATTTGCTTAGTACATTGTAATTATTTCTGAACAGAAACATGTTTTTGCTTTATTGAAACATATGAACATCATCTTCTTAAGTACACAATGTAACTCGAAACTTTCTGTTATTTCTCTATATTTTAGTGAATGTAAAGATGATGTCTAGGACTCAGTTCACAAACGTGATTACATTTAGAATGTTTAAAAATACCCACAAAGTATAGATTTATCTGTCAGTGACTATATACTTCATTTAATTTAAGTATACCATTAATTTTATGGTTTAATTTCAATATTAATAATAAGATTGATAATCACCATTCTAAAAATGTGGTTTCTCTTTTGTAACACTTATAGATATTAAGAATTCTAATATTGTTCCCCTTACATTTCAAAATTAGAGTAATTTCATTATAGAAATTTGCTTTCAAGTGATTTGGAAAGAAAAACAAAACACAAAATATAGTTAAGTAACGTATTATAGTTCAGTTTTTCTTTTAATGGTTAGCTTTAATCATGCTAATACCATAATGCCATTGTTATTTCATTAATTAATAAGGCTATAATTTGAATTTTTTAATTATTTTTTGAAGTTCATGCTGGAAATGTTTTTTCTCAAAGAAACTCGGCATATAATGATCAATCAACAAACGGTTCATCCAGTTCAAAAACCGCAAAATCTAGTGCTGTTTGTGCGAGTACATACGTATGTGTGTATTATATGCTCTAGCGGCCGAAATTTTAATGTGGCTTGTACTAACGCTATCTCTGTCGTCTATGCAAATTAAGGTGACTGGAAGCGGGTCTTTATAGCCCATAAGAACATACAATTAGTACAGCACATCCTTGCATCTATTGTACTAACATAGTCGAGTTGTGACATTCTATACTTCCTAGATATTAACGCACAGTGTTTTGCTTTCCGATGAAACTGTGCAGGTAATTAATTACACATGCACAAAGCACACCGTTGAGAGAGTGGAATGTTTATCAACATGAGACGTGTTGCATTTCATTTGTTAATTAGCAAGACTACATGAATAAAATGTTTCATATTTAACATCTGCGGTACGGAATCTGTGGTAGGAAATTCGCTTTGTTTAATAAATGTAGCAGAGGTAGGACAGCATATTCAAAATAGTTTCCTTCTTTTTGTAAGCCAATTTGAACACGGCAATCCCATAGATGTAGACCAAACATTACGCAATTACCTATAGTTACCTATTGCGGTTGTACCCATGAAAAGATTTTTGAAAATTTTCTTCAAGTATCCATCAATCCTACTTTCTCGGAATCAAAATTTATAGATACATATTGTTTTCATCGTTATATACGTAATAAGTGTATTTGTTAACGCTCTAGCGGCCACAATTTTTGTTTTTCCTCAAAGACCCGGCATATAACAATTAACACGCAATTCATCTAGTGGGAGTTAATCTAAAGCGAACATTTAAAAATAGCTCCATCGACCGCTGTTTTTGGTCTCTCTCAACGAAACTCGGCATATGCCACTAAAACAAATTAAGAAAAATCGTTTCTGAATCAGCGAAATCAGACTATTATGAGTGGGGGTTTGGGGGTTTACTTGAAACCCAAAATTAAAAAAAAAAAAAAAAAAAAAAAAAAATGCAAGGAAACTCAGAGAAATCAAACTATGAGTGGGGGTAGACCTAAAAACATGATTTTTGTAATTGCCGAGGACGTTAATTAAGTTGGCCCGGGGGGAGATATGGTTGGTATACGGGGGTGTTATTGCTACATTAACAATTGGATTTCTCGCCAAACGATAAACTCGTTGGTGTCATGTGAAAGAGTATTGGGGAAATAATCTGCACATGCGCATTTACGAATGATTGGAACTACCCTTAAAGACAGCGACCGTCCTGCGGCTTCAGTACCGAACGGCAGCGGAAAATGCCGAGTTCCAGGGAATGCTGGAGCGATGTACAAATCTTAAACGTTAGCATATGTACTCTATCAACTTTGGAGGGGAGGACACAGCGGTTTCGGAACACAGAAAAACAAGCAATCATGCGCCTAAAATTAACTATATAACTTAAATATTGATCACATTGTTACTTTACCGTTTTCAATTGCACTTGGTGCAATATAACATAACACACAAATAAAATAATAATGATGCGGAAACTATTTTTGAGCCTGAAAATTATGTTTTTTTTTTATTAAAATATATCTTCATTTAACGTTACTTGTAATAATTACTGCTCTCGCTGTCTATAATAACATTACAAAATCAACTTGCTGAGGAATTCGCTTAGTTTGCACAGCTTCTGCGTGACGGACTTTCTATTATTTATGAGGACAGTGTTTAATTATAAATGCCTAGAGTTAACTTAAGTCTGTGAGTCAGGGGATATAACTTGAGACCCGCTTTCGGGAGGTTTACTATTCAAATCCTTTGGAGCCGGCCATCCTGACCTTTCATTGTTCCATTGCTTGCTCTGGATTTAGCGGAAATCTATGATGGATATTTCCTTTTCACTCTCCCGTTTCATATCATTTCATTCATTTCGCGGGATCGACAGTGGACTAAAATACTCATGTGGTGCGGCTGGCTGTGAATTCTTGTTTTGGGGAGGTTTCCGTCCTGGCGTCTGTCATGAAAGCAGGCTTTTCGAGAAGCTCGGATTTCTTGGAATGGGACTCTGCCGGCATCGGGGTACTCTGAAAACGATGCGAAAGACCCTATGTTTTCATGAGTACTGGAGAAAGAAAGCTTAAAGTTTTCGATGTCTAAAAAGTAAAAGGCATACCACAAATCTTATGTACATACCTGGCATTTTTAAGACATTCTGCTAGATCTTGCTTCGTAAAAGTTAACCTGCATTTTCCCTTAAAATATTTTGTTAAAATCTTTTTTATGTATAGTCAGTCAGTAAATTTTCCACGATGTTGCATTTTAATGCATATTTTATATTTTTTAAAACATTATCAACAGTCATAATTAAAACTTAATGCAACTTTTAGAGAAGAAAATATTTAAAATATATATACAAAATTTTGCAGAAAAATTTCAACTTTTATGGGATAAGATATGTTTTATAATAGCTTGAACAAAAAAAGAATAAATGTTTAAAACAACAGTGAAAAATTGACCAAATAGGATAAAAGTGCTTATAGGTAAAATTAAAAACTTGAAAATCTAAAAGCTCTGA
The DNA here is from genome assembly GCA_030762175.1 of Metallyticus violacea. NCBI lineage: Eukaryota > Metazoa > Arthropoda > Insecta > Mantodea > Metallyticidae > Metallyticus > Metallyticus violacea. The sequence continues at coordinate 31,811,013 of CM060832.1, forward strand.
GTATGTCCATTAAACTTTTCCAAATTTTAATTTCTTTGTCCTCAAAATTGCTATATTGAGAATTAAATGAAATTAAATATTTTTATATGCCAGAATTTACAGTTAATGAAACTCTGTCAGGTTATATTTTGACTTTAACATTACCAAGTAGGTAGTTAGAGGCATGTGTACCATTTTTTTTCACTTAAAGCCTATATCAAAACTGCGGGAACATTTTTTCAATGAAAGTTTGCTAATGGCCCAAAGGAGTTTTTTTTTTTTGAGGAAAAACAAAAGTTGGTAAGGCTGTCATTTCAGTAGCAATGGCATTCACTATGCGATGAGAGGTAATAGGGGGAAAAGTACTGGTCTTAAGTGATGTAGGGAGAAAAATCATTAAGTGAAGGGAGTAATGTCGTGCACATCACAGGAACCAAGCCAATTAAAAAGTATTCAGAACAGTCCAAAAGGTTTGTAAATGTTAAAGACTGCTAATGAAGCAAAAGAATCTTAGAGTTGAAGGCTCATATCATGTAGGTGGGCAATTATAAAACTTGAAGAACAGCAGTGATACATTTTAGAAAGTATTATACCTGTATTTTCCCATATTTAATCATTTTCCATTTATACAAGTAGTGTTGGAGCAAGATGTAGCATCAGTCTGAAGCGAGTTAGGGTACATAAAATCAATGTTAGTGGCTGGATGCTCACATCTACTGTTATTTACATAGAAACGCTAGGCAGAGTTCATGATCAGTTGCACTATATGGTTTATACGAAGGCAACTTTGCGCCCATGGTAGAGAATGTTCTATCAGTATAAATTAGATTATGGAGCAACACAAAAGTCGATAGTAGAAACACTGGAGTGACATTTTAACGAATTATAATGCAATTAAAAAGTGTTATGCCAGTAAATACTGGAACTACCTGTCTGCATTTTACACACATCTGTTTATGAAATTGTTATTTCCCTTCTTATTTTTTTTTTTTGAGAAATTACATTTATCTCTCGATAGATTTTATTCTATTACTAATTACGACATTACGACTCGGATCTACATCATCTAGGAATTTATCTTCAAATAGTCCTCAGATAGAATGAGTGGATTCAGTGCGGATATACGAGGCCTAGTATTTGTCATTGTATTCTTAGCAGATTTTACTCAGGATTAAATAGTGTTGTTTCTTTCATTGTTCAAAAGACACTAAGTGGTATGAAATTGAAGATCAAATAACAGTGTTGGGTAAACCTCGCCTAATTGCCCTTAATTGTATGGCCCGGTTGGCTTCGAGCAATAACTTATCAGCAAAAGCAGTTCTTCTCCGCGTCGGTCATCAGATAAATGGATGAGCTATATTATCGAAATTTAAACGTCAAGAAAATTCATATTATTTATTTGGAAATTTCTAATGTAGGAGTTTAATTGTAGTTTTATACGTAGCGTTATATGTTACTCCATTCTTTTTCAGGAGAATTTTGTATCAGTGTAATATTGCTAATATTTAACAAATGCTTTTTTCATAATAGTTATACTTTTGAAGTTCATAACGCTGGATACTACGGCCAGCATCATTACTAGGGGACTGAAAGTGTCTGGAGATGCAGAAAGACAGAACCGTTAAAAGTGAGAAGGGGCTAGGAGTGTTGAGAGATTTGTGGCGCAGACTTTGTTTGTAACGGATTCCAAGCATTTGCTTATTTGAAAACCTCTGTCTTTGTTTCTTTTATCTGAATGTCACTCTATTTATAAGTTCTCTCTTTATGCAAGGGTGTTGTTTTTGCGATTAGTTCTATTTTTTCTTTTATTCCATGACAATTTTGAATGGACTGTTTTGTAATTGTATATTTTTCTGGCTGATTAAGGCATAAATGATGCTTAAATTCAACGAACGAGTTTTAATGGATATTTGGGTCTTACTTATGTATATTTTTTTCCACCTTCGCATGGCACTTTACACATTCCAGTGGAGCTGAGCAGAAACTTTGGGTTTTTCATGGAATGCAGTTTTGGCCAACTTTTGTTGCGGTTATAAAAACGGAAAACATTTTTTAAAAAATTATACTTTTAGTTTTCTCATGTTGCGTAAATTATTTTACATAAATGTTTAACGAAATAATGTCAAACGTGACAGAAGTTAGTTCAGAATATGGGTTAATTTATTTAGAGTTAATAAATAATAGTCAGAGGATAAAATTATTTTAGTATTAATTAAATACACATATTTAATTCAAGTCAGCATTATTGCGCGAGTGGAAGGAAACGAATATTCGGTGCCTATTAAGTTATTAATGAATCAAGATAAATATTAAAAGTTATATTTGAAGTGAAAGAAATTGAAAACAAGACTTACGAGTATACGGAATTTGCATTGCATTTCTACACTGTATGATTCGGGACCCATGGGTAGAGAAACGCTGAGTAGGTGACATTTTACAAAGGAGTTATAAACTGACAATAGTACATATATTTTCTTTTGTAGTTTTGACATCACTGGATTTACCACGTAAGCCTTTTAGCTGTAATACAGGCTACCACAGTCAAAAGCATGTTTGAAATGTTCGTCCCTTATTCATCATGCCATAACAAGTTGCTTTGTGTAACTGAGGTAATTACAATTGAATACTGTTCTGAAATGTCGCCTATATCCACAAATTAGCTGTAAGTGAATTGAGATTGCGTACAAAAAATACTTTATGTACAGCCAGGGACTTTTTATTAGCGATATAAGAAGTAGAAAAAAAAAAACGCATCTGAAAAGAAATGATCCATACTACAAAAGAAATTCACTCATTGTTGCAGTTATATATTACTGGGAAATTTATTGCTTCACCTATAGATTTTGTACAATCTTGCCCTTACCTTATTTAAGGTCAACAATGGGTTCACTACTTCAATTTTGTTTTATCTGTAAGTGATTATACATTGTTGTATGCAACAGAAACTCTAAACATGTTCCATTGTTGTGATACTACATTCTATATTGTTGGTTTTAATGTAGTAGTTAATGATCTGTGTTTAGTAACAGCTGCACAAAATTCGCAAAGGAATTGAATTAACTAATCGGAAAAAGAATTTAATTGTCGCATTAGCTTCTGAGAGCCTTTCTAATCGACAAATTTAATCAAAAATAGGATTTGGACAACGCAATGCGTCCAGATTATTATTGGCTTAGTACCAAAAAAAAAAAAAAAAAAAAAAAAAACTGGAAATTTGGAAAGAATTAGTCAGAAAAAAGTTTTCAACTGATGCTAATTATTATCCTTACAGCAAGAAAGACCCGAGTCTGCTGGTGTGGTAGAGCTGTTAGGGCTACAGCCCAGAGCGACTTTCACAGACATTAGCTAGACAAGATCTGCAAGCGCAACGGCATGATAGCTCAGACAGAGCGTCATGCTGTAGTTGTTAGGATAGTAGTTTCGAATATTCACGACTTGATGCTTTTTCTGCCGGAGTTAAAGGAGATATGCCACCTTTTACGATTTACTTGCCAACATAGTACCACGCACACATTGCGCTATAAATTGGTTTTATGATTTTTTATGCTAGAATCAAAGGAGATTTGCAGATTGCAGTGATTACCCGCCCCTATCAATTTATATTTATGAATAGGAGGCAAGCGTAGGCCGTCAGACCGTAGCGAGCCGCAGCAAGCCAGTGGGTCTACCGGTTTTTAGGATTTACCTGAGATTATCGTTAAGATTAGTGTTTTTGTTTGTATATGCATTTATTGCGAATTCCAAATAAGAGGAGATTTCCCACCGTAACAAAATTGTACAATATATGTATATATTCATTATTGCGAATTCTATAAAAAGTGAAAAACTCAGTTTTGTGATAATAAATCTGAGTCTGCTGGAGCCGCGTGCACTATCTCCGCTGTCGCTCGGGATTGCAGCTTTAACAACTCTACCGCACAGTAGACTCAGGTCTTTCTCATAACCGCATTTTGAAGCGGATCTGTTTGGAAAACTGGCATAGGACTTCAGTAGAGTTTTAAAGAGGGTGGGAGGAATCTTCCAGTGTGATGGTTTGCAGTAGAACCATCAAATACAGACTTTCAGATATGCGTCTACCTGCTAGAGGGCACGGAAGAAGCCCCTTTTGACAACTGAAATGAAGAAAGCTCGTTTAGAATGGGCCAAGGATCCTCCATTGTACTGAGGAGATGTGGAGTAAAGGCTTCCCCTCAGATGAACCAAAATTAATATTAGAAGAAAAGATGGAACATTTCTGCAAGAATGTTTGGACTCAACAGTGAAGTTTCTGGAAAGTGTAATGAACTGGGGTTGTTTCCAGCAAAGGAATGGGTGCATTACATTTAGTAGAGGGAACAGCAAATGCAGGCATAAATAATAATTTGAGAATGTTTAATGCCAACAATTGTAGATCGTATCATCACTTTCCAGGATGACTCCGCAAAATGTTATCGGGCAAGAAAAGTAGGTACCTTGCTTAAACACTGCTAACTTTACAAATAACTTTCCTCTGGCCAACTCAAACATTTAATACTTTCAATGTCATGACCATGTGATGCCGTAATAAAACTAGGAGGCAACACAAAGTATTGATTCAGTATTTTTACGATGAGGACTCGTTATGTATAATTATTAAACAAGGACTTTCCCGGTTCATGCAATTTTAATTGCAACATTGTGACTTTTTTGACATTTTGTTCAGCTTTACTGTTTACATGTACTTTTAACAGATATTTAGATGATTATCATAAAATTGTCACATTTTTAGACTAAAATAGTTGGGTTATACCTAGAATTACAATTACAGTAACATTTGAAAATACTGATATTTGTAGATGAGCATAAAGGGAAAAACATAAATATTTTATTGGTGATGCACTAAATATTTCTAGTAATGTGTACCAAAAAGGTGTCAATTTTTTCGTTCTATATTTTAAGAAGTTATCTTTTTATTTATTTGATAACTATTGTTGCTTAACTAACGAGTATTTCTTTCAGAAATACGTCTATAAAATTATTTTAATAAGTAAACGAGATCTACAGGGCATGCTGATTTTTTGGCAGTTTCTTCCCCAACGCCTTGTAAAATGGAACAAAAGGCACAGGTGGCACAGAAGTTGCTGCCGTCTACACTCAGTGTATGTTCTCACGGATGTTCCAACAATTAATCCTCCTGACTCCATCAACAAATCCTCGCTAGAGCGTTAGTGTCACGAACTCTGATCAAATGTGTTTATATTGCAGGATAGAAAGGGCACTCTCGAGACCATTTTTACCTCGACTAAAGACAAATACAGTACAGCAGAATAGTATGGAGGCAGCCCCTTTGTTCTCCATGACTTGCGTGATATGTGAACTTGTAAAGTAATAAACATTATAGTAAACCAGTTTTAATAAAAGAACGGAAGATATTTATGCGAGGTAACCTATAAATCTCAGTCTCTACCTTTACTCCGTCCCCTTAAGTCACTGCTATTTAACACAAAAAGTATAAATTGATTTACGATGAGATTATTTAGGCCAGTCGTTGAGGCCTTATAATGTTTGTACATATAACAGCTAGTGGTTAGTTTGAGGGAGAGTTTTTCACCGAATTATTGTGCGTTCATGTATTACTCGGTACTTTCATTGTATGCAAACTGTGTGCTAATTGCAATTGCTTACATAAATGGAAGAACAGGCTTTAATTTGCGATACATATGTGAAAACGGATTATTGCAGAGGAGTGGTAAGGCAAGAAATACCCTGACAATTGAATTCCAAGTAGAAAAACTGTTCGTCAACTTAAAAAGAGACAGCATCAGAATGATGCTCTGAACCGTCTTGTTCTAAGGGCAGAACAGTTTGATGAAATAAAGGAACTTCCTACGCAGACGCCGGCTGGCAATTTATTGCCGCTGAGGAGCTCCATTTTAACATCACTTATAATACATATCAATGATTATTATTATCAAATTTAAATTCAGTATAATTTTATATTTTCAGTAAACTCGTCAAGTACTAAAATAAGAACATTAACTTTACATGCAACGACTCGCTTTCTTTTTTAGGTTGCGGCGGCTGCACTTCCCCAGTAAGCAAATAACCTCATTGTATTTCAAGTGGGGGCCACTTTTTTAAGTTAAAAGATTGTGCGAAACACCTGTTCGAAAGCAACTTTATCATATTATTGTTTATGTTTTGATAACCTGTATTTTAAAATTCGTAAACTGCAATTAATAGAGGAAAATACATATTGATAATGGCTTTATGGAAGACCAGCAGTGAAGAGAAGATTATTTATCAACGCCCTGAAAGTTGAGATTTCACAAAATACACATCATCGTCTTTATAAACGGGTTTTGGTAACTGTGTGCCTGTTCTGAATTCAGACTGATCTTCATCTTGCTTTCAGCCTGCCCTGGTCTCTTCTCCCATGGGGTTTGCAGTTGTAATTTTTGTAGTCGATTGGGTTCCGTTCTTTGCACGATTGCTACATTTATTTTGGTATTCTCTGATTTCCCGAACTATATTCTTTATCGTAACAGTTTCTCTAATTGTATCACTTCTTTGTCTATTGTAACATGTGCCAGCAAGCGAACAAATTACATCTGCGCCCCTTTGAGGCGCTTCTTATCTGCTTGTCTTGACGTCCATGTTTCTCTCAAACTTTGATGCGATTTTGCTGTATCGTTTTCTATTCTTTATTTTACTTCACCTGTCTTTTGTTTACATTTCTTTTATTATTCCATTTAACTTATTCTATTTTAAGATATTTTCTTCCATATCTGCATTCATCACTTCCGATATATGAAACCCTAAATACACAAAATTTGAAGAGTGGTTTACAATTTTGTTATTTATAACAGTTTAAATATTCTCCAATCTGTCCTAGAAATTCCATCCACTTATTTTTTTTCAGCAGATATTTCTATATTATACACTTTCCAAATTTTACTTGGCCTTGTAATTGCCCTTTGTATGCCATTCTCAGAGGTAACTATCATTACAAGATTATCCGCATAGGCTGTGTGTCTTTATAATAAATAATTATTTTATTTTTAATAACTGAAGGATACCATGACTATTGTATAATAAAGACAAAAACTTCCATACCTATAAAATGGTTAGGCCGGAAACTTATGGACATACCCTCGTGTGGTTATACGCCACATATGTTGTAGAATAGAATTTGATTCATATCTATATTATTAACTGAAAATATAACAGATATCACTAGAGGTATCCTCCGGGCTGTTATGCCATTGTCTGCTGGAACTAGGAGTTCCAGACGTTTCATCCACAAATGCTGCGGACATTTTCAGTGTCGTGGAAGAATGCAGTTAAACCTTCTCCAAGGAGACTTCGTCCATCCCACTGAAGATGTCCGCCGCATTTGTGGACGAGGCATCTGGAACTCCTACCTCCAGCAGACCACGGTATAACTGCCCAATAAGAAATCTCTAGTGTTACCTGCGACTCCGGCCGGGAAAGCTTACGTTCCCTCATGAAAAAATAACAATTGAAAAGTTATTTAATGTATATTAGGGGATTTATGCATAGGCATACTGAAGAAATTTCCCATGCTTCACATTTCTATTCAATGAAAGTTTTTATAAAAGGGAGGGGAAAAAATAAAAAAAATAACCACTTTGCTGCCACAGAGTGATTCGCAATTCATTTTAATTTGATTTCTTCCTTGTCTTTCTCAGGCCAATGGTCGATTTTACATACATTCAATCTAAGTTCTAGAGGATCGCCAGTGCGGACATGATTCGCGGAATATCTTGATGTACAATGGCAGTCCGCAGGTAGAAGCTAATGATAGTAGACGGGAAAATAAAGTAATGTTTTAAAACTAGTGTGAATCATTTTGCCACTTTTATAAGTTATTTACTGTATACTTCAGATGCAAATGATTAAGGGTCTAAAGGCTGATTACTTGCGAGATAAGTTTATTTACAAAATGATGAGAATAGTTTTGATGGCCATGATAATATCTTATATATACGAAATATATTTCTATTTTATTTTCGCAGCTATTTGTTGCATTGGCTTGGTAGGGGCAGTACATTTCTGTACTTCAGTCTTGCTCTAGAGCTGGCCGTTTGTTCCTACGCCCCTATGTTGGGGATATCTCCGGGAGGAAAGAATGAGTTGAGGAAGACGCGGTCAGGATCCAGGGCGGTAAGGCACGTGTGTAGTAGACGGATTCACAATATTTCCAGATGAAAAATCCTGACACCCAAAACCCCTTGGAAGTGCTATTTCCATAACAGGCACCAGGGCAGAAATATTTCCAAAGCGAGAGCCACCATCACATCTCACAAAATTCCATCCTACTTTTCGAGCCTGTAATGGGACAAACAGAATGATTTGAAATGAGGGAGCGGAAAATTCGTGCAAAGAAAATATCCATCTTAAAAAACAAAAGGAAAGGATGGCATGCCTCAAGGGGCTTGATTCGGGACCTCCCCCGAAGGCGAGTCCTCAGTATTATCGTCAGTCACCCTATTTTGTCAGCCGTTACGACTACGTAGCTCGGAAATCACTTGGGAAAGCAATATAGGGCTTTTCTTTACATTCGAGAAAATACACAATTCAAACATTGTTTTATATGAGGGATAAGTCATAAGTCATGGTGACTATTTTCTTCCCTCGCGATTAAGGGAAAACATAAATAGCTAAGACACACGATTAAAAGTGTATGGAAGCCACCAGATGGTGTAAGTGAGCAGAGCTGCGTGTCTCATTTAGTGAGCGACAGTGGCCAGGATTGCAGATCACGAAGAGTGAACAACATGCATAAATGAAAATAGCGGGAATGCACGAAAATGCCAAACAGAGCTACCGGAAGCACTGGGTGAGCGTGCCCTGGCCTATCGAACACTGGCGAGGTAGATATTTTCCTAAAGGACGCGTTTCATAGCCAGTCCACCTTTGTAGTTCGCTTAATTGATGTGGCACCTACTTTGCACCATTTTATGCTTGTTCAGGTCCTCCCGTAAAATGCGGTGCACTGTTTTTGCCGGAGTTCCTATTTGCTCTTCTAATTTCACAAGTATCCAAGTCTATCGTCGTACAAGCAATATTACACCACCATCACTCGTACATTCTTGTCCGTGGACACAGGATGTCCACTGCGCGGCAGATAGGTTAAGGCCTCTGTCCACCTCAACAATGTTCCATAGGGTAAAAGATGCGCACCTAGTGCTTCCCGTAGTTCTGTGTAGAAATATATCGTGTCTTCCTATCGCGGAGAAATACTATTTTCACATTTTCCTGACTATTCCTAACCACTGTCCTCACCAACTGAACTTCGGGGCGTGCTGAGACACAAAGCTCTACCACATACTACACCTGGGGGATTTATTCGAAAGTTCATTGCATACACTTTCAATCGTATATCTTATGTTTTTCATGCAGTATCTTGTTCACGAGAAAAAATAAAAGTACTATGGCTTATGTCTTACCCCTCGTAAGACATAAGCCATGCATTTGAAATACAGGTAGAAAATCTGCCAAGTGTGCCAACAGTACAAGGCGGGGAAGCTATTGGGGCAATCCCGATCAGGGTTTCTCTCTCTCTCTTTTACCTTTTTTACCTTTAGGTGACATAACAAAAGATGGTCTTATTGAGAAGGTAGGCTAGTAGACGGCTGAGACAGGCCAGTCACAACAGAGTGCACTCGAGGACCTGTCTGGCATCTGGCGCCATGTCGACTTTGTTTTTCTCCCTACTCTTGTCCAATTGCTGTCGCCGGAGATGTCACTTGTTCTGAAAGATGCGACCTGACATTTATCTCAAGTACAGTCTATCACGTTTTGCACTCCATCTTATTTAGTAATTGTTAATTTGACATTAACATTTATAATTAAAACATTATATCACTGCAACAGCTCATCTCAGCTAGCACTCGATCGCGGGTTCAAACCCGACCAGGACCGATGGATTTTTTCGAGCGTAAAAATCCTAAGTATGGCTTCCTTCGGAAGGGAAGTAAAGTCGTGGATCCCGTGTCGTACATTTACGGCACGAAAAAGAACCTCAAGCCTCAAAGAGAGGCCTCTGAGGAAAATTTGTCGGCCGTTTCACACCCTGAGTTGAATGGGACGCTGATGTCCTGAGATGTTAAAGAGCGTCCATAAATAAATCAATCAAAAAAAAAAAAAAAAAAAAAAAAAGCTAGCACTCCCATGAGCACGTACTCTTTTCAGCAACTTACTTAATCATGCTCGTTTATTTTTAATAGTGTTTAACGCCCGTTTTTACTACTGAGACATCAAAGGCGGTGAACACTGGTGAAATATGAAATGAAATGATATATTGGGAAAGGATTTTTTAAGGAAGGAAACGTTCCAGGCCTAAGTTTAGGGTACCTCCCCGACATTTGCCAGTTAAGAGGACTGAGGAAAACCTGGAAAAAGCTCAGTCAGGGAGGACGGTCCTGGCGGGATTCGAACCCCAGACTTCACGCTCACGAGTCCGCGCCTTAACGACCTCGGCCATCAGTGGCGGAACCATGCTCGTGCTATCAGATTGGTAACTTTACATTATTATACATACCCTATAAAATACCTGAAATTAAATGCATCCCTAGAAGACCCGTGAAAAGATGATTACAAAAAAAAAAAAAAAAAAAAGTACAAAAAAAAAAAGGGTTTGCATAGTAACAAAAGGCTTTAAAATGCAATAATCAATCTTGAAGTACATCTCAACTGACTTACTGGACAACAATATACCATATCTCATGAGAGTAGAGCTTTATATCAAGACAACGCCTTTGCGATACAGTAAGAGCATTAACAAAGGTCTGATTTTTAATTAAAAATATAACAAACCATGAACTCATATTTACTAATAGAAAATGCATTACAATAAAACATTAAAACCCTGAGTCGACTTATGTCTAAGGTGTTCCAAATTTCTAATAAATTATCCAAAATAAACCCACTAGGAACATCCCAGTATTGCTACTTGGTGTAAGGCCTGGGAGTAATGTGCTTGCCCTCCGTCTTATATCTCCTTGAGTCCCTGCATTTAAAGCCTCTCACGGTATCAAACACCCTGTCTTGCGCACCGTTCCTTATCGGCTGACAAGTCTCAACATGCCAAACTAATGTGGAAGCACGGACGTCCCTACATAACACACAAATAACGATGGTACGTTGAATGCGATACGGGCACATACTTTTGCGTGAAAACATTTAATGTCAAAGCATCATAAAATAACACATTGTATAAGAGTTGAATTTTATTATCTGATTCGACAAAACTGTTAAGCATGTAAGGATAGGTCCATAAGTTTCCGGCCCAACCATTTTCTACTTATCATAAAGTCAAAAACTATATTTCACTTTTCAATATATTACCCTTTATTGCAATACACTTCTCACATCTTTGAATTAATATTTCAAACACTGTCAGAAGTCTTGTCTGCAAAATGGGCAGACACAGCTCCATCACTTCTTCGTCACACTTAAATTTCCTTCCTGTCGTTCTTGAGTTTTGAGAAGAGCAAAAAGTCACTGGGAGCTAGATCTGTACTGTAGGGTAGATGGTCAATCTCCTTGAAACCACATTTCTTCACAGCTTCCTTTGCAACAAGAGCTGTGTGCACAGGGGCGCTGTCGTGAAAGCACGTAGTCTGCGCAGTAGGCCATTATAGTACTCCCCATTTACTGGGGTTCCTCTCCTTGCAGTCATTGAAGTATTCCTTCACAGTCCCAGATGATTGCGGCTATGCTCTTCTTGGTTGATTGAGTGACTTTGGCCTCTAGAGGCTTTGCTTCGCTAGGTTTACCCCATTCCATTGATTCTCTTTTGGACAAGGGATCAAATTAGAGGACCCAAGTTTCATCTCCTGTAACAATGGTTTGCTGAACTTCTCTCTCGTTGCCAAGGCAGAGCTCCTCCAAAAATGCCTGGCAACAGATGATTCGCTGCTTTTGGACTGAGGAAAGAAGTCTAGGCACATCCATCTTGCACCAACCTTATTCATATTTAAATGTTCATCAATAATTCTAACGACTGCTATTTTAGAAAATCCCAACCTTGCTGCCATTTCTGTAACTTTGAGCGGCCGATTTTCCATAATTTCTTCTTCCACAAGAGCGATGTTTTCAGGAGTGAGCATCTCCAAGGGCTGACCTGCACGCTCTTCGTCTTCAATGCTTTCTCGACCTATTCGAAAAAGTTTGACCCATTCTTTTACGGTAGAATATGAGGGGGATGCTTCCCCATATACACCGTCCAATCGCTGTTTAATTTCATTTTGAGTAAGTCCTTTTGTGAAGACTTTAATAACAGCTCAAAACTCCATTCTGAACATGTCACAATCTTTTACACATAGCCTTCTGTATGCAGCTATATCTGAACAACTGAACATCACGGAGCAGAAGTTACAGCTGCAATTGTGTACTTAACAGATAGGGTATGACACAGAATAAGGGTCTTGTGAAGGCGATAATCCCTATCGGCGAGGCGCTGAAACTTATGAACCTACCCTCGTACACGAATTCAACCATACAAGGATTCCAAGTAAAACCTTGACAGTACGTAAAGTTGCACTTGACCCAATGTGATAGTGCCTAAGACACTAACTCTCTTGTGGCTGAAGAAATTGATTAGTTACTTGTACATTTAACACTTTTATTTGGTTTACACATGTTAGGTGTACAACCTTCATTGGGAAAGAATGAAGAAATAATGATTTAGCTGGATCTTTCTCATCATTGGGGAATTGACATCTCATGGCACTGTATTTCTGTTTAGATGAAAGGAGAACGCTAGACACTCATTAGGATTAAGTGAGGTTAGTAAGGTTTGCCCCACACTATACCGTAGAAAGATAAAAGAAATGTAGAAGAAAATAATGTCATTTAAATGTAAAGATAATAAAACAATTCATCGAAAAATAATGATGCTATATTAGATTGTTAGACTGGATTTGATAGTACGGAAAGGGCATTTCGGTACTTCATCCTTATTCCACGGCTAGCCGTTTGTGCTCAGCTTCCAATGGAGATACCTCTGGGAGGAAGGGATGGTGTGAGGGAGATTCCAAGCGGCCAGGATCCACGGTGACTGCTTAGACCACACAGAGTCCCTAACGTGTTTCCAGAATGAACACCCCTATCCCGGTGGAGACAAGGACTTCGAGCCTCTCAGTAGGGGCCACTTATATACCAGACGCAGGTGCAAGAACCTTTACAAAGCGCACACAGCATCACACCGTTCCAGCTCACCTCGCCCTGGCACTTCCCACTCTGTAACAAAGCCAACGGAATGAAATGGGGGACCAGAAAATTCGTGAAATGTAGAAATCAAATTTAGCATTCTTCCAATGGTCATGTGCACCATCCTCGATCAATGTTAAAGGACAACTAAATCGTATTTGACCGCGTTCAACGCGATTTTTCAGTGCATCGACAATGATAAAATTTAAATGAGATAGTAGATTATGGTCAACTTTGACCGCGGCTACTGGACCAATTCCCGTTGAATGACTTAAATCGGAATCAGCGTCAAAACCGGATCATTGTGGAAAGAGGTGACCCTTTTGAAGAATATGGGGACAGAAATTTGATGAAAGATTCCGGCTATCAAAGGATACAGTGTGGTGGCTAGGAAATGAAATGATTGAGAGGTTAGAGTTTCCTACTAACCGCACTCACCTTATTTCACCCATGAATAGAATTAAACATTTCATGATTCACGCTGTTTTAACAAATAGCAATTTACTTATTTATTTGTTTGTTTGTTAGTTAGAACTCACCTGATATAATGTTGAAATGCATGGCTAAATCATTGCATGCCTCCATCCTTTTTTTTAAAGAAGTAAATCAGTCTTTTTATTTTCCAGTTTATTGAAATACGATATAGCTAACTCCAACAGAATGTTTATTTCATGCTGAGTAAAATTTGAAAACTTTTATTTGTTTTCCATTTTCTACATATGATAATCAAACACAAAACAAAAACAAAGCGATATAGACAAGGAGATTGTAATTGTACCACACTACAACCTCTTTGGCTACAGGGTTCTTTGAATTTAGCATGAAAACAACTTTCTCAAATTAACCGATTCTTTCACTCGAAAATGCTTCTAAAAAGACCACTTTTGTTAACATAATAAAAGCTGAGCACACATGTTAAAATTAAAGGAAAGCTATTTTTAAGAATTTATCAAAACGTAAATCATCAACAAAGGATTATAGATAAAAATGAAAATTTTCACAGTGTGATTTCCCCTATGCCTGTCAAAATACGTTTTTGAAACAGAAAATGATTGCACTTCTATGGCACGAACTCCGCTCATATCCACTAACTGCAAAACAATATATGTGAAGAAACTGCCACTCCTAATAAGAGTACCAGTGTGTAAATACAGTTTTGTTTAAGTATTATACCTTCTATCTTGCAGGATACAGTGAACCTTTTCAATGTCCTTTTTGAAAAGAAATATTTTAGGTACGTTCCTTTTTTAAATTACAGAAAAAATTTATTAATTTTGGCCTGTATATTCATTTATTAATGCTATGAAGAAACCGAACATATGTAGAAAATTTTATATCACAGGAAACGGAACCTCCAAAGTAAGTTCTTTGTGCAGTGGCAACTTCAGTCAGCATTTGCATCACCTTTCAAAACTGTTCTGTAGTCCGTTTTTGTTCATTTCCTGCAGAGCGCGCTTCGCAAACCTCTTCTTCTCGCCCCACCCTCCTTTAGCAAGTTTTTGACCTTCGGTAACAAGTAGTAATCAGCTGGAGCAAGATTTGTAGAATACGGTGGATGTGGGAGGAATTCGCTCCCCTGGAACGACCATTGTGCTAGGACAATGTCGTGATAAAGTACCCAGTTCTTTCCTTTCCACAAATGAAGCCTTTTTTATCGCAGTGTATCACAAAGACGCAAAAGAATGGCAACATAGTCTCCTTATCGATAGGAATGAATTTGAAATGTACATAGCTGTAATGCTTTGTTAGTCCCAATCGATCTATTACTACTCATGTGGAGCCGCTGTCTTTTATATGCCTAGGAAAATATAATATACTCCAAAGACAATGTAGAGAAATTGTCTAAGTATAACAGGAAAAAAATTTTAACTCTATTATGTGGCGTATTTTTGATTTTAGGAATGATTGAGAAATATAAAGAATAGTTTTGGCTTGCATCTGCAGCTGAACACAAGATGCTGATGGCCAACATCGCTCCAGTTGCCGACTCCGTTGATGAATAGTTCCTCTTAGTTCGCATTTCTAGCGATCAATAATAACATGTGTAAAGTATTAGTTTTAATTCATAATTATTACTAAATTGTGTTATGAGAGTTATTTGATGTAGTGTCTGTATGTAGTCACATTTTTGACATGAGAGTCACTAGATAAGTATTGAGACAACAAATAACGGATACTCAAAAAAACATTTTGTTTATCCCAGTTTCTCAAAGTATTCCCTCTGGCACTATACGCAGCGTTCCATCCTCTGGAATCAGTCAGGAAGCACACACGCCATGCAATTTCCGGCACTACCGGTAACTTCTCCTGGTATGCTGCAACCGCTTCTTTGGGGCTAGAAAATCTGTGACCTATAAGTCGGTTCTTCACAGTAGAGAACAAGAAGTCGCATGGTGCCAGGTCGGGACTATAGAATGGATTAATAAATATTTTTGCCTCAGTTCCTTGCAGAAACTCCGTTATTACATTAGCGATGTGAGCTGGTGCATTGTCTTGGTTCAACAAAATGACCCTTTCCTGTCTTTGGAGAGTTCTTGGATTTTCTGAAACATTTACGGAAAGCAAACTTCTGTGTACCCTTTTGCAGTAACAATTATTTGATTTTCGAGCACAATAACCATTGTGCCACATGACCACTTGCGGAAAAGAAAGAAACAATCATTTTATTTCTCACACTCCTTGGTCTCTTGCCTTTGACGGCTAGTTGGTCATCAAGGATGTTTTTGATTTTGATTTGTTTTATTTGCGCACACTCTTTAACATCTCAGGTCATCAGCGTCCCATTCAATTCAGGGCGTGAAACGACCGACACATTTTGTTTTTCTTTCCGGTTGAGGTTCTTTTTCATGCCGTAAATGTACGATACGGGACCCGCGGCTTTTCTTCCCTTCCGAAGGAAAACCGAAAAAGTGGACTGCCGTTTCGTTTCTGGATGAAACTGATATACTCAAGTTTCATCACCCGTAACTATGTCTGAAACACGGCGAGACTATCCATAGTTAAATGTTTGCAACATTTCTTGGCACCATTCCACCTTGTGAGGGTTCTCTGCTTCAGAGAAACTATGAGCAGAAGAAATCTTGAAGATTTTTTACACGAATGTGTTCATGAAGAATGATTGAAGTACTCGACGAGCTAATCCTTAATGCCAGCCCGATATCCTTGTAGGTTAGACTTAGATCTTCCCTGATCATTGTTTTCACAGAATTGTGTTCTTTTCAGTCACTACTGTTGTTGTCCCCAAAAGTCCCACTCCTCTTCCGTAAACGCTAAAGTGACTGAGTTTCATTTAAGCCACGTTTGCAATCGTACTTGTATTCTCTCGCAATAGTTCTGCTTCAGCAATTCCTCCAATCTTTATTGTAATACCTTTATAACTTCCTTTACGACATGAATGTTAATCCTGTACATTTTTTCTGTAATCTAGTGGGAATATTTAAATACAATGCATAACAGTAAAATTGACTTCACTTGCACGCTAATACGCAGAGATAGAAATAAATGCATGCTCTCGTAACAGCAAAACACTCTCGGCCCACAGGCAACTATACGCGTGGGAACTATCTGTCATTATGACACACGATTGGCTTGAACGTGGTCCAGCGCGCACTGTGCTCAATTGCGGACAAGATCAAAACAATTCTCCGTGGAAATAAAAGGGCAAATAACTTTACTAACCAACAACGTTATAATAAAAATGAATTAAAACATTATTCCATGTTATAACATTTTAAAAATAGTGTTTAGATCATAAAACTGTTCACTTTTTAATGTAAGCATGTAATTCAGATGTTTGGAACGTTAGAAAACATTACGGGAGTCAAGATGCCATATAAATTTACCAGATTCATTGCCCATTATCTCAGAAACTACTTTTTGTTGATTCGTTTTATTTACGAACGTTCTCAGGTCATAAGCGTTCCATTCAATTAAGGGTATGAAACGGCCATTACATTTGCTCAGAGACCTCCTCCTTCAAGCTTGAAGTTCTTTTACCTGCTGTAAATATACGTCATGGAACCCGCGGGTTTACTTCCCTTCCGAAGGAAACTTAAGATTTTTACGCCCAAAAAATTCATCGATCCTGGCTTGGACTGAACCCGCGAACTTGGGTCTAGAAGGCAAGTGCAGAAACTACGAGAGACGTTCATAATTGATTGCAATAGTAGCTTTTGTACCCTATTTATTATACTACACGGTTCAACGCATGTGACATCTCTCAATATACTCCCAATCGACGTCAATGCACCGTTACCATCTTACTGCTAACTTCATCAAGGCGTCGCGAAAGCATTGTTTGGGAGTTCTACGCCAGTGAATGCGGCACAGCAATAAACCCCAGCGGTGTCAACTTTACGATCGTAGTATTGCTGGTGTTGGGCCGGCATTGTCATGCTGGAGAAACACTTCTGTCGACCACTTAACCTTTGGCATTGCTGAATCTTGCAAGGGTCTAGCAGTGCACCTCGCTATTAACAGTCTTTCCTTGAGAAAGAGTTCATTGGCAGTAGGCCTGAAGTGTCTCAAAAGGCGGTGATCTCCTGCTTGTCCGCAAATGGAGCAGCACGAAATTTCTCGGGCCGGGGACTACCTGGATGTTTCCTTTGCATGGATTGGACGTGTGTGGTAGTGACACAATGACTCGTCATCAATCACCGGCTTCTCCAAAATATCGGAATCTTCATTATGCAAATTCAGTAGCTTCAACTCTTTTGTCCTTCTGACCTGTGTCAAGTCCGTGCAACTAAATGTGTGCACACGTTTTCCATATTAAAATCGTCGCGAATAATAGTGTGCAGGGTTGCGCAGCCGAGCCCTGTCTGACATTTCACTTCATCAAATGTTATGCGCTTATCTGCCATAATCAACCCATACACAACCTGAGGGGCTGCGGTGATGAGGGACGACCAGTACTCACATTCTTGTGTGCAGATTCCCTGCCGCTGGTGAACTCATTGACTCAATTGTAAACGGTCTTCTGTGCAAAAACTTCTTGACCACATACTACAGTTAAACGTCTATGAACTGTTGAAGTTTTGACGCCTTCCTTCCACAAAAACCATGCAGTTCATCTTTGTTACTGATAGTCACCTTCCATCCTGCCCACGTCTTTCTCTACTTGACAACAAACGAACACTGTCTTTTCGCTACACACTGTGCTTGTAACCGCAATCTACCGTATGTATGGTATACTAGTATCAATTTATCGCTCATAGAAAAGGGCTATTCATAAAAAAAAGCTATTGTAAAGCATTTCCAGACGCACCTCACGTTAAAGATAGCTGAACTTTCGCGTGCTGTACTTATGAACAATATTTTCTCATGATTTGCATTGTGTAGTAAGAAGGTTGCAACAACTTAAATATGATGATGCCCTTTGTAC
The DNA here is from genome assembly GCA_030762175.1 of Metallyticus violacea. Lineage (NCBI taxonomy): Eukaryota > Metazoa > Arthropoda > Insecta > Mantodea > Metallyticidae > Metallyticus > Metallyticus violacea. The sequence continues at coordinate 31,829,572 of CM060832.1, forward strand.
ATAACAAAATTGGATTTTTTTTAAAAATAACCATGCATGGCATTTTCAAACTTTTTCATAAAATTAGTTGTTGCTTTGTTCAAAATCAAAATTTTATGTTTACAAGTTTCTGATATAATGACACAGTTGTATGAAAAAGTGATTTTTATATAGGAAAAAATTTAACCTCAGAACCCTCCAGGCTTAAAGTCCTCATATCTTTGTCTTGATCCTGACGTACTTGTCCTCTTTTAATTATTTATAGAACAATTAGGAAAAACATCTCTTGTATAAAGTTTTTTTTTTTTTTCAAAATTAGTGATGATTAACTGAGTGAACGATGAAAATATAAAAGCTGTAATACATCATCAACAATTATTTTAATATTTCGAACTAAAGAAATGGCATATCATGAATTTTAAAATAGTATTTCGTCCGTTATAAAAATTTATAACATGAGATTTTGAGCAAAGGCACCAGAGCTTCAGTATCGCCTTATAACGCATTCAGAGTAAGCAATAACAGCGAGGATGTGTAGCAGTATCTGAGCTTGGAACGTTAATATAGAGCTATATATCACAATAAATGTTCTGTGTAGACGTTATTACACGGCCATTACCTGCGCTTCAGGACAGATTTGCGCCGTACATGCTGCTAGGGTGAACATGCTGACGTTTGCTGCTTTTGCATGGTTTGCACTTACGTTCCAAACGAACGCCATTTCCTTTCAGCTCCCCCAAACCGAAATCGAGCTACAACATCATTCCAACCAGCGGTAAATCCCCCAGCGCTGGAAGGGACGTTTGCAGCATTACCGAGGCTGACCGCCAACTCAGCCGAGCCGAAAACCCAGCCTCATGGTGAGAGTGTGTTCAAGAGTAAAAGATTAAAGCCGGGAGAGACATAGACAGACATTCTCAATTCTGAAAACGCTCTCGAGAAGCTACCATTTCTCTCATTATCGCTTTCTCCCTATTTCAGAGGCTTCGGTCGGGTGATTAAAGGGCATAACAGATCTGTTATCAGAGCTTAGAGGGCGCTTCTTAATTAGTAATATGTAATTGTAAAGAAAGTGTAATTCCTACAATAGTGGTTTCACTCTGGTCAGTCCAGTCAAGGTCACGCATGCAAATCCCCACTCTCGCTCTATATATCTATCTCTCGCCTGACTGAACGCCCACTGCTTGAGACCAGAGTTACACAGCTCAGGTATTTGTATTTCGAGTCAAAATATTTATAAAGTAAATAAATAAATGACAGGAGAGTTACTTTGAGACCCCTATTTTCTTTAGAATCCTGCCAAACAGATGATTACCTGTGGTTCTGGATTATCCATGTCTCGTCTATGTAGATTATAGGACGAGGAACATATTCTTATTTTAGGTTTAAATTCTTAAAAACGAGACTCATATTGCAGCGAATTCCTTCCTTTCCATCAAAAACCTTCTACCGTCGTTACATTTCCGGTATTTAAATCCCAGATTCCTCAATATTTTATGTAGAGAAGCTGCATATTTTCTCCTTTAGCACCCCCTTAAGCTTTTTAAAGAGAGGGGTATTCGCCACGATCATAAAACTCTTGCGTCGAACGTCGGATAACATTCTTCTTGAAATCGTCCAAGTCAGTTACTCGGTTTTCCCGCATTATATTTTTCCTGGAAAGTAAAAAGAAGGGTGTTGGGATTCTGTATTGCCAGCCGTCCTTTTTTCAGCTTCGTCATGTATACGTTGAACAGTTTTAACTGATACCTGACACGCTACTTCAGTTATTCTCTGTGCATCTATAAAAAAGACACTTAACTTTCTCCTGGCAGTTTTCTAACGATTTAAAGAAATTGTACACGTTGTAAATAATGTTTTTACACTTCGTACTTGAAGCCATTTGCATTGCAAATCACAATATTCATTCAACAGATATTGCTGGTGCTACCACTGCCACAATAATACTACCGCTACTGCAGGAGGGAACTGAGTGGAGTGGGGAACGGTAGCAAAGAGGGAAAGAATGACCTTGAGTGCACTGGCGAAAATGAAACGACTCTGATCTGTAAGAGAGTTCGTTCTAAATTGCAACTGCTTCTGATAGCAAACTCGCACCGAGTGGGAGTAATTCAAACATAACGCTCGAGGTCCCAGGTTTAAATTCATAAAGATTGGCCATCATGACCTTAGATTTTTTCGTGGTATAAACGAATGCTGGGGCAGATCTTTACTTTCCATGCATTTTCCGTTCTTCCATTTAGTTTCATTGGTTCTGTTAGGAAAGTCTCGGTGTGGTGTGGTTCGGTGCGGTGTGACGGTGACTTGCACTTCGTAAAGATTTGGTATGGATGCGGACCTTCTGAAGGTCTCGAACTCCACGAGTAGGGTTCCAACAGAGCATAGGGTGCTCTATCTGGAAGTATGTCTGCGTCTGCGCAATTACCGCCCGTGTATCCATGCTGTTCAGTTTATTCTTCGCCTCACTTCTTATTCCCGGAGCTGACGTAGGAACAACCAGCAGTTGTGAGCAAATCTGAGATACCCCAAACAATTCTATCATAACTCGCAGTTAATTTAGACTTGCAAAAAGAAGAGGAACAAATCTTTATCTTTAACAGGTGTTTACTCAGCCATAGTGTGTGTTCTTCCTTTTTCTGAGATTCCACTAACATCTTAAAACTTTAAGACTGTGAGGACTTTAATTTACAATGGAAAAGCACTGATGGCTTCTGGGAGATGATGGAACTTAACGCAGTTAACCTTAATCCGTTTATGCTAAACGAAAATATAATTAAAATTAATTGCTTTTCTCTTCTACTATATATCCCATTAGTTATTAGAACCAGTTATGCGTGGTTTTAGTGGTAGACTGCGGACACATGATTAACGTTTGCTTTCTTAAGTTGTTTTCTTTTTTAATAGAGGCTTAGGTGGCTTTTGGTATATGAATGAAATAAAATCGCTAAATGCGGAAAGTACACATACGTTATACAGCACAAAGCTTCATAACTTTATAACCTAAATTATTAGAAATATAAACCCAGTATTGACCTCACGTACGGGAGGGGGGGACAAAGGTCTGACAAGGTCTGTTCAAAAAAGTACCGAGCTTTTTAATTTTTTACAACCTGCAACTCCCTCGATTGGCACCTCTCCCAACGGCCTTTCAGCTTCTGAAAACAGTTCAAAAAACATCCGAAGACACTAAGTCAGAACAGTATAGGGGTGTGGAAGAACAAATATCTTATTTATTGTGCGAAAATTGCGAACAAGCATGATGAACGCACTGGTGCGTTATCGTGTTGTAGGATTCATGAATTGTTTCTCCATAGTCCAGGCTTTTCCTTCTCACTTTTTCTTGAAGAAGAGGAGGGCATCTTGGTAATACCAGTGATTCACAGTTTGACCTTCCGGCAGAAATCCATGATGAAAAACTCTATTAATGACAGAGTAATCAAAAGCACTTTAATGTTTGATCTGACCTGGCGATTTTGGTGAAGATTTTTCCAACTCACCATGATGATTGAACTTTCATCTCAACATCACAATCATAGACCATCATTAGTGATTATTCTTTCATAAAAGTTGACACGATCCAAGAGCACCGCACAGATCGCGACGCGGCTCTCTTTCTGTTTCTGTATCAACAACCAAGGGCCAAACTTTGCTGCCTACTGTCAGGATTTAACGGAACGATTCCACAAAAATGTTACACTATTCGGCAATTTCTCGAAAATCCAGGCGTGGATTTTCATGGGTGATTTTATTAATTCTGGGCGCATGAGCGTGGTCAATTGACATCGAAAACTGCGTGGCAAAAGGAAGGTGTTCCCAAGGCCAGAACTAATTAGTGCTACCAATAGATTTTGCCAGTCCACTTCTTTAACGCAGAATTTAGAAAGGTTGAACAGATCTCGTAAATACAAAAATATTACAGTTGTTATGCCTGTTGATGCTTGTTTTGTTACGATACCTTTATTGTGTGTATGTAATTACATTGTAAATCTCCGGAGATCTCTTTTCTAAACATGTATATAGTTTTTTTTGCCCCTTTTTGGAAAGTAATTGAATGTATACACTGTTGTTTATATATTTTTGGTATCTCTGAAAACATGTTTCTCACGTTTTGTTTGTGCGCGTATGTGTATTTATAAAACAGGATCAATCCGAAATCTGCCGACAAACTTTCACAAGTAGTTCAGGGATTTTTTCTGAGTGTTTTGAAATAGGAACCCATTACCGGGTAATTTCATTGTATTCGTTTTGTAATCTTTGTATCCGTTTACTCGAAATATGATTGTTTCCTAACAAAACACAGTCTTTGACTGCTGTTTACATTACAGTCCGGCACAATTATCATCTCATCACGTTAACGATTCTGTGATTGGGCCTTATGTACTATCCGACAGACTGAATGGAGTAGACTACAAAACGTTCCTTCAACATTTCCTCCTACATTTTCTGGAAGATGTGCCGCTGATAATTCATAGGCATATATGGTTTCAACATGATGGGGCGCCAGCACATTTAGCAGTCATCCTTGATGAACAGTTCGGTTGGAGCGGTCGTTGTGGTCCTGTTCCATGGCCAACTCAATCATCAGATCTGACACCCATGGACTTTTTCTTCTGGAATCACGTGAAGAGCCTAGTGTACGAGACTGCTGTGGACGTGGTTGGTAGGATTGTAGCAGCTGCTGACGATGTGCGCTAGTCTCCTGGGATGCCAGAGCATGTGGGACAGTCCATGAGGCTTCGCTGTGAAGTTTGTCATCATGGCGGTCAACATTTTGAACATTTACTTTAAACAGTGTAAATTGGTATTTTCATTTTTTTTTTTTTTTTTGGTAATGTTTGGTCACCTAACCTTAAAAAGTAAATAATTGCTATTGTCAGGACGTGACGAGTAGTTGATTAATTGGTGGCGGACCGTAATGTAAACACGCTCTTTAGCAGACAAATGTTGTGTTTTGTTTGATAACTATCATATTCCGTAAGCAGATACAAAGGTGGTAGGTTATTACAAAACGAAAGCAATGAAATTACCCGGTAATGAGCCACCGGAGACCATGGGTTCCTTATGTCAAAACATTCAGAAAAAATTCTTGAACAACTTGTGAAAGTTTATCGGTTGAGTTCGGATTAATCCTGTGTTACGACATCAAACACCATACGGCGTGCGCTGATCTGATATCCTTAGAAAAGTATCTCGTCTAGCATTTTCCTTTCCCATGCCACCAACACATCATAAGGAGGCTGTTATTGAATTCATGACGGGGGGAAGGCTGTACTCAGAGGTGTCGCAAAGGCCACTGCGGCATAAGATATTATACAAGCTCTCCGTCAATTATATGGGAAGAATGAGCTGTTTGATGCTGAAATACATGTACGAGTACGTCCACACAACTGAGGCAAAGTACAGTATAGCAGAATACATTGAGTTGGGGGGAGTAAAGTCAAGCTTTTTTTCTATGTCAGAAATTTATGCACTTTACACTTTCGTATTGCATACATTTTTTAGACGATCGTCATTTAAATTAATTAATTTTTTGCTGTGAATACTTCATAAACAGCCCACTACTCGTATGTGTGTCTCTTGTTTCCGAATGAATAGTTAATTCATTTTAATTGTGGTTCACGAAAATGCACATATTTGATTGAATATTTTTGATGGTAATAGCGTTCGTTGATGAGCCGTATGGTGGAGATCGAAGCGGTATGGAGAACTGGCAGTGCATGTAATTATTTGAATTGAACAGAGCCCTCCATCTCAAAGCTATGATTAATGCTGCTTCAGGATAGTACGGAACGGGGGCGGTTTCGGCATCACAACCACATTAATAGATCTTTTGTACACCTAACGCACGATATCTCCGCATCCAGCTACGTCACACAAGGCTTCTCCACTACCTGCCATGAGGACTTTGGCCTTTCGCATAACTGTCGGAATCATCATGCATATTGCGTTCTAGTGAAATATTTAGATACCCAAAACAGCCAATTGCATAAATGAAAGATGACATACAGACTCTCACTTGGTGGCACGCCATACTTTTTTCATTCAAGCACATAACTAATATTTTCCTAGAAAAGATAGCTGATACAGAAGAAGGTCGTGGTGGGTGCAGGATGTTCTCCAATTGCAAATTTACCGTGCGCGAGATTTACCTGCGCCTCTCAAATGGGGCCCTCCGAGAGTAAAAACTGCATCTCACTGAGTGCCCTGGCCCAGCATACGCCTCCTTATATATTAAATTAAAATCATGGCAAGATTCGCGCCTAGCTTTAAAAAGTTCAAACATACATTTACCATTGGCTGGTTTAAGTTCACCTGCCACACGTGCCATTTGCTATTATTTGAAGGTTTAAAACATTTTTCCTCCAATCGAATTATTTTTACCTCTAGAAAGAGTAGAGGTAAGTTCTGATGAGAGTATTCCTGTTGAAAAATAAAGGAAGACTTTGTTGACATTGGCTAGTTTAAAGCTGTACGACCGACTGTCGAACTGTCGAACAAAATGTTTCGATAAGCACTTCTACACACGGCGAGGAGCAGTTCTCACTTAACATACGCAATTATCATTTAATCAGTTCTCACTTGATATACGCAATCATCAGTTAAGCAGTCCTCACGTGACATACGCAATCATCAGTTAAGCAGTTCTCACTTGGCATACGCAATCGTCAGTTAAGCAGTCCTCACTTGAAATACGCAATCATCAGTTAAGCAGTTCTCACTTGACATACGCAATCATAAGTTAAGCAGTTCTCACTTGGCATACGCAATCATCATTTAATCAGTCCTCACTTGATATACGCAATCATCAGTTAAGCAGTCCTCACTTGACATAACAATCATCAGTTCTCACTTGACATACGTTAGTCATCAATTATGCAGTTTTAAGTTGGACACTGAGCTGAGAAGCAGTTTAAGCATTACACGCGGTGGGAAGCAGTTCCAAGATCTGCACGTCGCACGCATGTCTAAGTTTCAGACACAGCTAGATGCAGTCAAGTTTAAGTTCGTAATGCGTCGAAATACACGCTGAGGCATTCGCAATAAGTTCTATTTCAGACGCGGTTTTCAGATTCAATTCATAATCGTGGAAGACACAGCAGCTAAATTTGTACTCGATGTAGAAAAGTTCTGTCGTACGCAAAACATCAGAGGACGCGAAAAAATTTGAACATAACAAAGAATATATATATATATATATATATATATATATATATATATATGTGTGTGTGTGTGTGTGTGTGTGTGTGTGTGTGTGTTTGTGTGTGTGTGTGTGTGTACTATGTCGCACCGCGTGCTTATTTATACTATTTATGTCCTCCCCCAGTCCTGTTGAGCACGAATCAACCAAATAGCAGTATTCATCCTGAGAAATTGTTGTCAATGAAGCGTGGGCAACAACGCCGAAGCGATCATTAATCACTCTACCAAACCACTTCAAAATTGGCGCCCAGCGCAGGGCACTCAGCTGGAGCTACTAAAGCGCTTCATAATATAAATACAAATTAATGAGGAAGCACGATAAATTATTATAACACATTTTTGAAAACATTAATTTCCAGCCAATAAATTTCACAAAATCCTACGTATTTAATTAAATTTCTATTAGTTTAAGTTTCAATATGTTTATAATTAATAATTTAATTCCCCTTTGAATTATCTATTGTTGATTTGTTTAAATGGTTTTAGTTATGTTTTAACAAAATATTATTTAATTTTTTTCTCTGAGAATATATAAAATATCATATCTAAGCAATGAAAATCTAGTTGAATGTTAGTATTCATTATATTCTTCTTCCTATAAGCCTGGTTTCTCATAGCCCCATGTGGGCTTTCGGCTTATCGCGACGACCGCTGCGTCTTCTACTTCCATCACGTGATATTATTGGCAGAGTGCAGTATTGCAGGAGGTTATGTAATTAGCACAACGCATCCCGCTGGTTGCTATATCACGGCTTATTACATCGAAAGTCGCCACCGCTCCATCAGGCAGTTTCCCAGTTGTCCTCACGAGGCTGGGTGCACCCGTTCCAGACCTCCTTAACTTAGAAAAATTCCTAAGCAGGTGCCTGGAATCGAACCCGAGCCTCCCGACCAGCGTCAGGAACGCCAACTACTAGACCAAGGAGGTGGTCATTGATTATATTTATTTAATTATTTATTCGGCATTCTATTCGGAAAACGATCCTATCGCGTGAGGTATTCTTTACTTTTAGATAAATTTCAATTTCGAGGCTCCTAATTTGGTCAAAAAATTCTCAAACCTTCTGGTTAATCTCTCTAAAAATACATAAAAACAACTTTTAAATTTACCAACCTCTTGGGAGAAAAAATACTTGCTTTGTTCACGTAGCCGCTCAATTAAAGACACCTAGTTTCACTCTTACTTGGCGGAAGTTTGTCAGACTCTCGTTTTCAATCACATGGGCCACGTGAATGAGATTTTTCAGTGATTGCTGCTCATTAGAAGGAATTCCGGGAAGTTAAGCAAAGTTTTACTTTCTCCAGCCTGTGTTCTTTTTTTCTCCAATTCGTAGCGTTTTTACCTCTAGAAAGCGTAAAGGTCAGTTCTAATGAAAGTATTCCTGTTAAAAAGCCTTTGAAAGGACAGTCCTTAAAGTGTACGAGATTCTGGGATCGATATCCCAGTTGATTTTTTCTTGTTTTTAGTTAACTTTGCTGCGCTTATAAGTTCCACAGTTTTAATGATACATTAGTTATACACATGAGCCGAGTCTTTCACGATTTTGTCAACGGTACCACGGCAGCTGGAAGGTCGGCAGTTAGAGTGGCAACTCCAGGCGAATTAGCCGTAATATCCGCAAAACTAATTTAAGTTCTCGCACTTACACTACACTTACAATCGATTTCTGTAAATTTTAATTTGAATGCATAGGTCACTGTTCACGAATTGTAGGCAGGTGGTAATGATATTCGAATAAATTTCTGTAATTGAATGTGTTAAGGAACATGACTGATAAAGTAATTGATTCACGATTAACATTCTTTACCCATGAAGCATTGTTTCATTCACGTGGTCACATTTCGATGCAAAATAACAGATATTGGACTACAAAAAACTTCTAATTAATACGCGAAATCCTGTGCATGAATAGAATGGTGCGCAGTAACTGCATACAGAGTAACAGACCGCATCTTTCCAGAGAACAGCTAAACGCAATTACGTACAGACTGTAGAAGAATTTTAAGATATAGAAAAATAACCACTCACTAGAAGAACAGAGGAAAAGTTGAGTCAATTTCGAAAGATGAACTGAAGCTTGTAAATGATAATTTTCTAAAAATATGTCCGAAATGTGCGAGTACATGCTATGCTTTTATATAAAAAGGCAAAAAAATAATTACGGTATAAAAAAATTCAATGCAATATTCCAACCCCCTAACACTGCAAATAACGTTCATTGTCAAAATCTTCTGTAATAAGTTACACCCTTTTTCATTGTAATTACAGGTGCATTTGCCAGAACTTTACGCTTAGGACATACTTTCCGGATGCCCTGAGTTCATGGCTCTTGAAGTCAGCCATCATGACCTGGGGCCTTTTCGTGGTTTCCCCTGGTCACTTAGACGAATGATGGAACGGATCTTTCCTTTTTAAGATTTTCCTTCCTTTCCTTTCGCCCAATTTCCCTCTGTTGGTTCGGATAGTGACAGATAATACGGGATAGTGCTGTGTGCGGCGTGGCGGTTGATATTATTTATGAAAAAAGTTTCTATCCGGATGTCTGGTGTGCCGGCTGCGCCTTATCGCGGTAGAAATCTCGTCTAAGATATTGTCTCAACTAACTTGGTTCTTGAACTCCCGATATCTCCATCTTATCCCTTTCTCCCGGAGGTGCTCCCTTGCGGGACGTAAGCACAAACAGCCCCTGGTGTGACCGAGTTATCGGATTTTCTCCCCCACTCTCGTCTATCCAATCCAATCCTATAAAACTAAACTTTTTTGTTCGCAGTTCGCAAATAGTTCCAAAGTACAGCAATTTAACAAGTGATTACATCTTTCAAGTGAATAGAAGAGATTATCTCGGAAGAGCAGGGATAACCTCGGTCACATGGCTAAGAGACAATGCTAGAAATGCAGAGTTCGCCAATAGAACAGGATGGGATGATTGTGTATGTTGGATTGTCATGGTCGAAGGAGGAATTTCGATGCTTCAGCCTTGCCATTATTGGTCCTGGTGGTCCAGCGGTAACCAGACTTGCCTTATGAACCCAAAGTCGCAGATTCAAACCCGGCCAGGGTCGATGATATTTTAGGAAGTATGGTTTCCTTCGCAATGAATAAAGTCATTGACCCATATCATAGATGTAAGACACGTAAAGAACCTCAAACTGGAAGTAGAGGCCTCTGAGTAAAATTTTTTGTCCGTTCGACCTTGAACTGAATGGATGCTAATAACCACATACTAAGAACGTCATTAGTAAAATCAATTAATAATAATAATAATAATAATAATAATAATAATAATAATACCTCTTTGCCGTATGTGGGGATATCTCAGGGAGGAAGGGATACAATGGATGCAATACCGGGAGGCAGGATCCACGGGTGGTAAGGCACGGACGTTGACAGGGTCCTAACATATTTTTTAGATTGAGCATCCCGTCAACAAGGAGTTCTAACCTCTCAGGAGGGCTCCTTCAAAAACGTGAGAGCAGAAACCGTTCTAAAGCGCAAGCCACTGTCACATCGCATCATTCCACCACTTACTGGCACTTTTGACCCTGTAACAGAACCAACGGATTTTTTTGAATGGTGTTTAACGCCCGTTTTTACTACTGGGGCACCACAAGCGGTGAACATGGTGATACATGAGATGAAATAATAAATTGGGAAAGGATTTTCTTTTCTTTTTTTTAAGGAAGGAAACATTACAGGCCTAAGTTTAGGGTACCTCCCCGGCATTTGCCAGTTATGAAGACTGAGGAATACCTGGAAAAAACCTCAGTCAGGGAGGACGGTCCTAGAGGAATTCGAACCCCAGACCTCCCGCTCACGAGTCCGCGCCTTAACGATTTCGGCCACCCATAGCGGTGCCAACGGAATGAAATGATATGAAGTGGAAGAGGGAGAAATTCCACAGAGGGAGAAAGGCCACACTCACCAGAGACTGGGAGAAACCGGTGTGTGTGTGTGTGTGTATGTGTGTGTATGTGTGTGTATGTGTGTGTGTGTGTGTGTGTGTGTGTGTGTGTGTGTGTGTGTGTGTTTTTGGATGGCCGGTGCCAAGGAATATCTCCAAATGAGCATGGTTCATTAGACACTAAATTGCGATTATTGGAGAAAGGGTATATGTGTCAGTGATTGTCAGAGAACATTGTGCAATATTTCAATATATTTGAATATATTGAATTTAAATATACACTTCTTATCAATCATTACTCTATATTTTGCAAAAAACAACTTTTTACTCAATACTTCGCTTTTATAAACCATCAAGATTGTCCCAGCGTGTTTTGATTTCAGCAGTCATCAACAGATATAATTTGACATTTATATTTTCGCAACACATGTGGAAACATATATCTCTATCTATTCTGGTAGTCTAGTGGTAACCATTCTTGCCTGTTAGACCCAAGATCGCGGATTCAATCCTTGTCAGGATCAAAGAATTTTTGGAGGGCATAATAATCATAAATACGGCTTCCTTCGGAAGGAAAATAAAGCAGTGGGTTCCGTGTCGTGAATTTACGGCGCGTATAAGAACCTCAAGCCTGAAAGAAGAGGCCTCTGAGCAAAATTTAGCGGTCGTTTCACGCTCTGAATTGAATGTGAGGCCTGTAATCTGAAATGTTAAACATCGCCCGCAAATAAACCAAATAGATAAATTAAAAAGTAACACATTTTCCAGTTTGACGAATCTATATTTACAGACAACGCTATAATATTAACATTAAAAGGCGGGTAACAATGATGCTTCCGCCTATGTACATTACAAATGTGAAGCGCTGAGGGCAATTTTACATTTTTTATCACGTCATGAAAATGCAGCAGCTGTAATTAACTTTGTATTTCATTTAGTTAACCGCAAATGAAACACATACACTGCACAGAATCCTAGTATACTGCTGATTAATTACACAACAGTGCCAGAGAATTTGAGTCCTCGTTAACCAGCAAAAAAGGGTAATATGCAGGTTTACTCTTTGGAGCCAACAACGGATTGTGGAGGGGGTAAGACATGAAGGTGCGCTTCGTTCAACAACCACTGCCAGTACAAGCGGCGTCCCCACACTACGAACGAACATTTATTGTATCTCATGACAAACATGCTTTGAAGTGGCAGTAAAAGTTGTTTACCAATAGGTTGGGGATAAATATGAGATATTGGTTGCTTATGAATGTAGTAACCTATGAAGAAAAAGTGCGAATCATAAAAAATGTTTGTTATTTTAATGCCATGTACTTAACTGCAATTTAGAGGGGGTATGATGTACATTTATTTATTAAAGAATAAGTAATAATAAGTAATGGTAATGATATGCATAAATCACTTATAAATATACGGGTTTTTTTTTGGAACAGAACGTGGTAGCAATTTCTTAATATTCAGATATTAAATAAATGAACAACAAAGTATGTTGTGGACGAACGTTACAGGCTAGAATCTTCTATGGCGGTTTACTTTCAGTAAGAAGAGTTTTTAATGGGAAAAATTTGAAACGTACATTATCCATTACGCACTATAAAAATTAAGGATGGAATATTACATTTATGACTGCCCATATGGGACTCAATACATAATTATATAGTAGTACCGGTTTTTGAACTCAAAAGCAACATAGATTAAAATAGTATACAGTCATTTCTGAGCTTCTGAAGAGAGTAGTGCGTTTTCATTTTATGTACATTTAAAAACCTTATTTTCCAACAAAAACCATTTTATTAATGAAAAGAAATAGTTCTAATTTCATTTAAATATTAATATACATAGTGAAGTGACTCAGACGGAACCTATGTTATTTATCCTGGTTTCCCTGGTAACTTAGGCGAATGCTGGGATGGATATTTAAATTTTAGGATTTTTCCGCTCTCGCATTTCTTTTCATTTCATTCAATGTTTCAGTTACAGGGCCAAAAATGCCAAGGCAACATGTTTTCGCGCGATGTTGCGGTGACTTGCAAATTGTAAAGGTTTGTGCCCTTATGTCTGACATAGAAACTGCCCTTCTGAAGGTTGTATCCTTGGAGAGGGGCTTCACCGGGTTGACGTATTCTATCTGAAAACATGCAATTACCATCCATGGAAACTGGCCACCGATGTCTCCTCGCTTCATCCCTTTGTGCCGTAGGCCAGTCATAAACAAAGCTTAAGTACCGAAGAATCTTCATGCGTCCGAAATAATCCTATCTGACATGTATTTCTTTGTTCCCAAAGAAAAGAAATATTAAGTTGGAATTTTTTTTTTCATCTTAAAAAATGCTATATTCATTTGCTTTGAGTTAGTAAGCAACGGGCTATAGGCTTACGTTATCCGTGAAGTTGTCTCTGGCTCCCCATCAATTACAGAGTAATTGAGATAATTAATGTGTAATTTTCGTTGAGAAACTCAGTAATTGCATGCAAGTATGTTGTGCCTTTTCTTATATTGGAGGAATTGTAATGACCCAACCGGTGTACGTAGAATTTAGATTTTGTAGTGTTTAAATGTATTGATGATGTTTTAATGTTTTGTAATATTTAATAAATAACTGCAATATTATAGCAAAGTAAGGAAAAATTCTCGTCTTTCCCCGAACACAGCAAGTTTTGGCATAAGTCACGCAATAGAAACCAATTTCTTTAGGAATGCGGTGAGCAAAGGGTTGTCCATGCCTTAGGCATGGAAGCCTGCTATTATCGCTTGGGAAGTGATAGGTGTGCGAGTACACAGCTCATTGACATTAACAAGTAAACTTTATTTGAAGTCCACTTACAGGCAAATCGCGGAGGGTGTGCCTCTGCCACAACTGTATAGCGATTAGGAAGAACCATGAGTGATGTTAAGTATCAACTTTTGAGCATGGTGAACATTTTTGGTGGGAATATTTCGTGTCGCTTTTAGGGGAGAGCGTGAGTTTTTCTTGAGTATATAAGAAATAGAATGTGCCTCAAAAGAGGGCAGTCTCAGAATTCTCCGGGCCGAGATACTGCTTTAGTGTTGCCCGGGCAGTTAGAGGAAGAACGTCTTAATTCTGTGGTACAAGTTTCGGCTTTAACGAGGCTCACAATCAATCAATGCGCGAGCTACATATAGTACCATTTTGTGGCATTAAATACCATTGAAGTAGCACTTTCTTCATATTAGGCATCATTTGGGTTAAAACGCAACCAAATTTGCGTGTTTGCCAAGTTAACCTTGCCAGCGATCCGTGAAACGTGAATTCATCTGATTATTTTTGGTTGGAAGAATAAACAACATCAGCAACTAAAAAATAATAAATTATTTGAAGTTTGCTAGGTTTAAAGTTAATTTAGAAATTCAATAGTGAAACGCAGAAATGCTGACTTTTTGTAATTATTTTGTTAAAATTGACCTGCTAATAAGATAGAAAGATGCACGTGTGAACACAGTTCAAGAGTATGGCAATGTTTAGACTGAGCGAGGTGCCTTAGGCAGTAACGCTTCGAAGTCAACGAGTTCAAAAACCGTGGGCCCTGCCATCCTACCTTGGGTGTTTTCATTGATTTCAACACTTACCAGTGGCGGCTGATGCTCTCTAAAATAAATGGGGCAAATGAGACACAGAGCATTGTAAACTTTTAAAATCTGTTTATCTGCAATCTATTAGCTCTTAAGCACAGCTTAAGCAGCTCTTTCATTTGTCTGAATTACACAACGTTCTTTACGTATTTTATGTGTTTCACGCAACACATGTTGACAAATACTTGGAATAAAAGTTCACAGTTATTAAAATGACAATTTCCCCACTCGCCACTTCACAAACATTTCAGAAACTGAGCAGCAAGCAGGCAGCGGCTAATTGACTATGTTCTCCGCTTAACGGCACATCTGTTACCTCTTTTAACGCCATGAGCTGGTCAAGTAGAGGTTCAGCAGTCTAGAAGAGGTAAGTCACATTGTTCTCAATGTGGGAGCTAATAGTAAAGTGGGAAGTACAGAGCACATAGATTGTTCGCAAAAGACTTTGGACTATCCGTAGGTTACCAGTACTCGTCACACATTCCAGTAATGTTACACAGCGATAGCAGCGCTTTTGAAATGAGAATGAAGAAACATTAACCATTTTTTTTTTATTTAAAATTATTGGGATAGCATGGTATGGTAGCTCCGTCTCTACGAATTACTTTGCACACATTTTCATAAAATTTCATTCCATAGTACTGGTTGCACGGTCGATAGTATCGGATGAAGCCAACTAGTACTGTGCGGCGTGGCGGTGTATTACGCCGGCCTAACCTGAGGGGTTGGGAACGGTGAGTCACAACTCCTGGCTCTTTGTCTCCCTCACCTTTCTCTTTTTACCGAAAGTGGGAGGCATAGGTACAAAAAGTCCATCAGCATGGACGAGCTCATCTGCTCCAGGACAATATTTAATTTCCAGTATACGCACAAGTAACTACACATGTTTTACTCATTAAAAGTCGTATAGGTTGTGCAAATATGTTTTTTTTTTTTTGTTGATTTGTAGTCGGTTATTGAAATAAATACCATATTACTAGATTGCTTCAGTTTGTTGCATACATGGCCTGTGTTGTAGAGCTGGCATTTTCCAATTTTTAAAAATTTACAGGTTACATATTACATTGTTATTTTCTCACATTTACTTTTCTTGAGTTTCGGGAATTTGAAAATAAAAAATTATTTTCAGTATTGTTTCTTTATTGATTTTCATAAGTTTTTTCATACATTCATAAATTTAATAATACATTTCTAACAGTACATGTTTTATGTTTGTTTCTACCTGCGGACTGGCATTTTCCGATTTCGAAAGTCACGAACTTTTCTCCAGGTTTCTCAATTCTTTGATTTGGTTCAACTAACTGTTCTTAAGTTATTAGTGAAAACCGGCCCGCATAGGAATATGATTGCCCTGGACTCGCCGGTTTCAAACATTAGAGATGAGATATTATACTGGATCCCCAGTGAATATGTTGAATATTAGGCACTGCAGACCAGATGGAGGAAAGGAGATCTACAGAATGTGACACTGTAGACTTCTTTCAACACTTCCCAACCAACAAACAGAACAGGGAAGTTCCCCTTTCTCCTGCGGTAATGAACAGAATTTCCTTTTAAGACAATAAAATATTTAGAAAAGAGTTAATATTAAACGTTTAAAAACTTTAAGATATATCACTGTTCAAACAAAAGCACAATATGGGTACATTTAAGTATGACATAAATAAATGGCAGGAAAGTAACTCAAGTGATTATAGAAATTTCAATGCATAGGTACGTATTTAGCATTACAGCAGCTCCCCAGGCGCTAGTTGCACCTGATTACAGGCAAGCCCTAACTATCGATTCTTTCAATGGTACAGCAGGTTTTCACATGTCAATGAATTGGACAAGCCTCACAGGTGTGGATAATTCATGGCAAAGGTTGTAAAACGAGCTATCGCGGCCATTATTAAACCACCCATAGTCCTCTTCCTCTTCACCTCTTCCATTTTCTTCCTCTTTAACCTACCGTTCTTTAAGGGTTTCCTGTTGAACTTTTATAATCAGCATTAGTAGCCCAAACACCAATGGAAATGAAGGGAAAAACATGTTTAACTAAATTTTCCGCATTTATGTTTTTTTATTTTATTTTTTGAGATGCATTTTCTCAGAAACTATTTTAGACAAAGCAATGAACATTTTGCTCAATCCTTTGGAACAGATTTTAATAACACCGAAAAGTATAATGCACCTTAGTATAACTTCATCTAGGGCACACAATATTTCCTCCTACTTTGAGTTGAAGGCGGTTTACTTACTCGTGTTGAGACAGTACGTCACTGAGTGTTACGCACACTTAAATGTATAGACAGCACGATCCTGCTGCCGGAGTCCCGAAAGAGAAACCTTAGTTATTTTTTTGATTTGGTTTATTTACGGACGCTCTTTAACATCTCAGGTCATTAGCGTCCCATTCAAATGAGCGCATGAAACGGCTGATCACTTTTGCTCAGAGACCTCTTTTTTTACACCTGAGATTCTTTTTCCTGCCGTAAATCTACAAGACAAGACCGACGGCTTTCCTTCTCTTCCGAACGATTTTTACGCCCGAAAAAATCCATTGACACTAGCCGGGATTGAATCCGCTATCTTGGGTATACGAGACAAACGTTTACCACTAGACCACCAGGGCCGACAGAGAAAGCTTAGTTATGATTTCAGTAGTATGGATTACTTTACGCCAACATTTTCTTTAATGAGCATGGAGGCCAATTAGCTCGGTTGATTAGAGCATCGTGCTATTATTGCGAAGATCGTTTGTTCGATCCCCTAATGAGTAATTTTTTCCTGACTTATAGCCTTTTTTACTTTTGTAATCTACATACTTTCTCTACACTATTCTTAGTACAATAATTTTTCCTTTTATCTTTCTTATAATCATAATCTGTCTACATTAGGTTAGGTTAGGTAAGTTTAGTTTAGGCTTAGAATTAGAACTCCACACTAACACTTTCTAATTCAACACTGCCTTTGGGGTCGGTCCTGGTGGTGTAGTGGTAACCATACTTGCCTCCTAAACCCAAGATCGCGTGTTCAATCCTGGCCAGAATCGGTTGATTTTTTCGGGCTTAAGAAATTCTAAGTATGGCTTCCTACGGAAGAGAATTAAAGCTATGGTAGATAGATTTATGACACGAAAAAGAACATCAAGCCTGAAAGATGAGACCTCTGAACAAATTTTGTAGGCCGTTTCACGCTCTGAATTGAATGGGACGCTGATGACCTTAGATATTAAAGAGCGTCCATAAATAAAACAAATCAACTGCAGTTCGGCGGAACTCGGCCATCTCCGCTCCCGTTCCCGGCCGAAGGATCGTGCTGTCTGTACCGTTACGTTTCTGCACTCGCTTCACAGCGAACCAACATGCGGAGGGGAGAGATTTGGGTCAGTAGAGCGCGATTGCAAAACCGAGAAATGCTAGGCAGTTCTAAAGGATGAAGTTTGAAACCTCCGTGCTATTATTTTATGTTGTATGTAATATCGTAGTGTTTTCATTTTACAATGAAATGATCGTTCTACACCTGCAAGTAAATCTTTAATCAAACATGACCCCAAGGATTATACCGAAATGTTTTGTTGTGCATACACACCATTTATCACACCAAAAGTCTTCTTGTACCTTACTTTGTGGAAAAAGCTTAAAATACAAATTTGGAGTTAAACTCAGTGAACAGGATAAACTTTATGCTCCACAAGTCTAGAGAACATGCTCAAAATCATCCTTCCCTACAATACAGATTTAGCTCCGTTGGACTTCTTCCTTTTCACCAAGTTGAAGAAAGCCTTCCTGGAAGACATTTTCTATCACCAGAAGCAGTGGGGAAGGCTGAGGGGAATATTCTAAAAGCACCTGTCTAAAAAGGTTCTCAACATGTTTTTGAACTTTGGAAGAAACGCTGCAACAGGTACATGGTATCCAAAGAGGGATATTTTGAAAAAGATAATTAAAATTATGATGAATATTCTTTATCGAATAACCCTCGTATAAAAGTTAATCTAGCTTTCTTTTTAGTAGTGTTTAACGCCCGTTTTTACTACTGAGGCACCACAGGCGATGGACACTGATAATACATGAAATAAAATTATATATTGGGAAAGGATATTTTTTAAGGAAGGAAGCGTTCCAGATCAAAGTTTAGGGTACCCCCCAGGCTTTTGCCAGTTATGAGGACTGAGGAAAACCTGGAAAAAACCTCAGTCTGGGAGGACGGTCCTGATGGGAATCGAACACCAGACCTCTCGCTCACGAGTTCATGCCTTAACGACCTCGGCCACCCGTGACGGTTCCTGTCTAGCTTATTGAAGAAGTTATTAACAATCATATATAAATTATAGTATTATTTTTAGGAATTTACATAATCATATAACCGATTAAAACATACAGAAAACAGGCAATATATTATTTATAGAACAATGCATCTTTTTAAAAACACAATAAGTTCTCATAATTCATTATTCTTGTATACAATCTGAATATAAAATGCAATATGCACTTTTGCCATATGGCTAAACATAAAATTACAAATAAAGTTTGAATTTGTATAAACAGTTCATCAAAGATTATCTACTGATCAGCTTTCTAACTTCTTTCGTAATTGTTTTTTAGGAATTTGAGTGGTGATTTAGCATGAAATTAGTTATATACTTTTAGGCTTGTAAAGCAGTTCTTTTTTTGGAAATTTACCACTGTCATACTATCTTTAAGAAAAGTCGACCTGCAGCTAGCTTTGTTAGATGATTTACTGATAATTCTAATACCCTTCTTTTGTAGCGCGAATATTTCAACGACTCTTGTATATTTCCCCAGAGTGCCATCCATAACTTAATGTAGAATGAAAAAAAAAAAAACGGTAAACTTTGCAACACGAATAAAATACAAAAGTACGCACCTAGTAGGAACTCTAACTACAGAGGACGAAAGTACTTTGTATTTAAAACGTTTCGGGATATGCTGCATAACCTTTTTGTGTTTACGGTAAACTATTACAGGTATACTATAGCTCACAGGGTTCCATTTCTCTCTTCAACGCGGGTTGATTTACCTTTCAAACACTCACATCACAAAAGCCTGCAAGGTTTTCCCTTTCATAAACAATTTAATTTACTATGTTGCTCATTTTATTTGTTGTTGAATAACACGATATGGTAATTGTATAGATTAGGTTGCTCCTCAGACAAACAAGGGAAGAGGAGTGTTTGGGTGGGGGATAACTTCGTCATCAATGACGTCACATCTCAACCACAAACAAAAAGCATTTCTTTTCTACTCTTTTTTATTCTCATAATTTTTGGACTTAAGACATTGAACTGCTAATTCACTATAAACAAAAATTGTATTACAAATTTACTTACTTATAAGTAGATTCACGCTACTACGAGTGGCCGAAGTCATTAAGGCGCGGACTCGTAAGCGGGAGGTCTGGGGTTTGATTACTGCCAGGACCGTCATCCCTGACTGGGTTTTTTCCTAGGTTTTCCTCAGTCCTCATAAATGACAAATGCTGGTTAGGTACTCTAAACATGGGCCAGGACTTTCCTTCATTTAAAAAAATCTTTCCATTTGTCATCTCAAGTATCATTCATTAGTATCCACTGCGCCCATGATGCCTCAGTAGTAAAAACGGGCGTTAAACACAATACAAAAAAGAGAGAAAAAAAAATCACAGTTGGATGGGGGAAGTGGGAGAAATATTACAAGATATAGCAAGGCAGGAAATTTGGGTTAGTTTTAAAGATAAGAGTTTTTTTAAAACTGTACTGAATAATTAAAAAGGTGTGGGGCAGAGAGAAATATATGGATTGTTGTGATAAATTTGGGAAGGAAGGACTGGCTTGGATGCGAACAGGAGCATTGTTTTTAAAGGGTTTCAGAGGAAAAATTAGGAAAGGTGTGTTAAGATGAAGGGAGGGTTTATGGGAAGCGAAATCGGATAAATTACAGAAAGAAAGACGTAGAATGGTGACTGATAAGGGGACAAAGAGAAATAAAATAATAGGTGAATATTTAGGAAAATAAGGGAGACATGAATTAGAATAGTCAAGAAGAATGAGAGAAATGGGGGTATGATTGAAAAATAGTGCTAACAAGAAAAATACAAGAAGTGAGGGATTTCATTATGCAGATAACCTGATGTTGTGTGCAATGAGGCCTCATATAGCTAAATGTTACATTTATTAATAGTATAATGTAGGTCAAGTATGTAAATTTGTTAAATATTCATAAATTATTACTAAAATTGGTAAGTAATACTTTTTGTTTTGTTTATTTATATATAATATAAAAAATAAAAACAAAGTATCACTATTAACAATGTAACAAATTAACAGTAATTATAATAGTAGAAAAGAATAAAACACTAAGAAAAAGTCACACTTGAGTTCGAAATATAGCGATTTTTTTTAATGATTTATTTATGGACGCTCTTTAACAGCTCAGGTCATCAGCGTCCCATTCAACTCTGGGCGTGAAACGGCCGACAAATTTTGCTCAGAGGCCTCTCTTTCAGGCTTGAGGTTCTTTTTCGTGCCGTAAATGTACGACACGGGACCCACGGCTTTACTTCCCTTCCGAAGGAAGCCATACTTAGGATTTTTACGCTCCGAAAAAATCCACCGGTCCTGGTCGGCTTGGAACCCGCGATCTTGGGTTTAGGAGGCAAGTATGCTAACCACTACACCACCAGGACCGACGAAATATACCGATCTCAAGTGTGACTTTTTCTTAGTGTTTTATCCTTTTCTACTATTATAATTACTGTTTATATATATATATTTATGAATATTGTATATATCCCAACCTGAGTGATCAGGAATTTCCAATAAATAATCATTGATGAGCCGAAGGCCAAAGTACAGTGGGCAATGAATTGAAAAATATTAATTGTTTATGTAGAGATATTATTGACAAATAAATATTATTACTATTATTATATAAATAGATTTGAGCTGATTTCGTTGCTTTTATTCTTTTGTTCGCTATTCTACCACTTGAGCTAGGAATCAGACGGATAATCTAAGCATTTATTTTTAAGCATAGTTCATGTTGAAACCTACTTAATAGATGGCGCTTTATGCAGGGCAAATTCTGCATTTCCTACTTTGGAACAGTTGTCAGTTGGTGCGGTGTACCCTGTGAGAAAGGAAGCAGTGAGTGCCATATCTGGACTTAACCTTGGAGTGATACTTCAGAGCCGAAACTGCTTTAAATTTTGTACGTAATTGCAAACTAGTACTAAACGATAATGCGTGTATTAATTATATCCTGGTTACTTCACAACTGGTCTGCACTCAATCGCATACAGTAAAGAGCAGAAACCGAAACTTTTGGAAGATGAAAAAGCATAAATAGGAAACTCTAGTTTGTTAAAAATTATTATTAACTTGAAGTTAATCAGAACATGACAAATTTCAACCCCTAACATCTAAACTTTATATATCTATAATTAACGGCATCCACCATCTTGATTTTTTTTGATTGATTTGTTTATGGACGCTTTTTAACAGCTCAGGTCATCAGCGTCCCATTCAACTCAGGGCGTGAAACGACCGACAAATTTTGCTCAGAGGCCTCTCTTTCAGGCTTGAGGTTCTTTTTCGTCCGTAAATGTACGACACGGGACCCACGGCTTTATTTCCCTTCGGAAGGAAGCCATACTTAGGATTTTTACGCCCCGAAAAAAATCCATCGGTCTTAGCCGGGTTCGAACCCGCGATCTTGGGTTTAGGAGGCAAGTATGGTAACCACTACACCACCAGGACCAACACACTGTCTTGAGCGAGGTAAACACTTATTTCCTAGAAATACTCTTATCTTATAGAAAAATTTATATTTTCGCTTTCAATTAATTTAGCTTCCGAAATATTTCTGTATGGGCATTCTATCTAAATCGGACAGTAAATTATAACTGACTTCACATTTTTTAAGCTTTAGTGCATTTTTTACACTACACGAATAGCTTTGTGAAATATGACCTATCTAAGTTTAATAATTTCCATGCAAAATGTACGAAATACTAAAGTTGCCGTATTTTATCAAACTGCTTTTCTTATTGAGATGTGTAAACAATAGTTTATTTTTAAGTTCATGTCTTGCCAAATAAAATTGTATATAAAAAGTCATTACTTTATGATTTTAGAAGAAACGTCTATTTATTGCATTCTGAACGATTTCCCCATAAAGGCAATAGAACTTGAAAATAGGCCATATTACAATTACAGAGTTAACCAATCACGTTCGGCCTCTCACGGTCATATGTAAACGTTACTAATAAGACCTACCTGCTCCGAATAAAATGTATGAAACTTTTTTTCTGTGGGAGTTCTTAATGTGACATCAATATACCTAATATTGTTGCATCTTTTGTCGGAGGGAGAGCAATCAGCCGATATTTTTGTTTTTACAGTTTTCCTTGGGAAAGTTTGTCAAATTTGAATAAATTGACTATGCTCCAACTAAACTTTTGCATTGTATGTGGTATACATTTATAAAACGTGTGCTATCAGCTATATTGTCAACTTTTTAATGTCTAACATTATCTGGGTTTATCCCTTGTTCATTTTCACAAACATAAGATACATTTATGGCATTAAAATAAAGTTGATTGACTTAAAGACAAATAAACTGCACATAATCATAAGCAAAGTATATCTTAACTCTTTTTATGCAAAACTTTTTAAGGAAACATAGTGTCAGCTTTTATGTGGAACAACTCTTATATTATAATAGTTAGTTACAAAATTAAATATATACACTATTAATTATGAACCATGTATTAATTTTATGTTCATCATCTTAAATGGAAATCTTCCTAATGCTTAGATTAAATCAAATTTATTAAATCAGGTCAATTTAATTTATTTTACGTTAAATATAATTAGAATAGAGTATTTTAATCTTTTATCACAAAAAGCGTAACAAATGATTAATACATTTCTTACAATTGAGACTGATCCAACTTGACTTGAGGCCCTAACACGTTATATCTCCCTGGTCGTCATCAGTTGGAGCATGTTTCACTTTTTCTCTCTGCACTTTGCAAATCCACTTTCCCCTTACTCTTCTTAAATATGCAGTCATACTCCTACTTCTTTCCCACCCTCTGATGTCAACATTTTTATTGCTTTCCTTTTCACTCCATTTTTGATCCCACATACCCTCTCTCCAATTACTTTTTTTCCTTGCACTGCATCAAACAATGAAACATACCCTCCATTTCTCCACACATAACATATACTTCCATCATTGCTGTTTCTAAACCCTTTAAGATACAATGCTCCTGTTAGCATCTATCCTTCCCTCTCTCGCTTATCCCAGGTGTCAACACACTTCTCCCTACCCCAATCATTCTTTAATATCTTGTACAATCTGAAAAAAAAACTTTTAATCTCAAAACATGAACATATGTCTTATCTTTAAATAAATATACAGTAATTATAAGAATTTGGCTACTTTACGAAATATTTTCGATAGAGATGATGGTATTATGTTTGCTATGTTATTTAATTTATTATTTATTTTCAACGACTGAAACTTGAGTGAAAAGATACGTTTGATTTTACACATGTTTTTATTTGAAAGTTTCAGGGTTTTGTCATTGGTGCAGGATTTCTTTGTGAATTTTTCTCTAATTGGTGCTGGGTTTAATAGTGATGGCCATAAATATTTCCTGAACGGTGATTGGTTTTAGTCTTTCTTTGTATGTCAGTTAGCAATGAATTTCTGTCGAGCTAATATGAGTGCACGTTGTAATAGTTCTAAAGCATAGTCATCATGTACATATAAACTTGTATTGAATAATGAAGTTCACGATTTTCGTTGCGTGACGTATTTTTCAAAATATACAAAGAAAACAGTTAAGTAAATCTTGAAGTTTCGTTGAGAGAACAAAAATGATTGTGGTATAATTGTCGTTATGTACCTATTATCATCTCTCCTAGAACTTTTGCACAAAGAATTGTGAATTAGTTCGCAACTGTTATGGACTGCTATTCCTTTTTTAGGGAGACGTGTGCGGTGATCTCCCTGTGGAGGCGGCGACCATGATGCCATCCCTGTATCTTCTGGAATTCTTACTCAGGTAATTAATGGATTTTATTGCTTTTTGTGATGCCTTTAAGAAGCATGTTAAGTTGGGTGTAGATACTTGTATGTATAAAGTATGCACTTTTTAAAAAAAACTATACCTTTAATTCTATTTTAAATACACAAAAAATTGATTTCAAAGAACATTTTCGCAATTTTCGTGCTGTAGCTCTTGTAATTAGTAAATGCGTTATTAACTTCGTTATTTTACAATATACAATTACTTTATACAATAACATTTAGAATATAAATTTATTTAAATACATATTCATAAAATCAACTATTTTTATCAATCATAAAATCTTTGTTTGGAAATAAATATCGGTAAGATAGAAATTTACTGCCTAAAGCTATAAACTTTAACTAATTAAAAAAAAAAAGAAATAATTTAGCACTAAAATCCCTTACAATTCCCAATAGTTCATCGAATACATATGCCGTTTTTGCACACGGTAACACTTCCGCCGCAGTGGTAAAAAGTGATAAAAAGAAGCTGAAACATACCTGAAAAAAACTCAATTTTGTAATTAAGAACAATATATTGCAGCCAGATAGATAAAAACAGCACAACCTTTACAGTTATAAATATGTTGCTGGAGCATTTGAATCTACTAGCTAGTAACTTCTTCCCACGGTCCCAGGCAGGACTAGACCTATCGCGGTGCATTGCTTACATAGTCACAGGCTGCTCCTACTATAGACGATTGTATCCATCCAGGGTGAGTTTAAGAATGGGTAACATAACTTGGATTCTATAGCAATTTTAACGGAAACTTAGAAAAAAATTAAATTCACGATTAATTCTCTCTCTCACACACACACACACACACACACACACACACACACACACACACACACACACACACACTAACCTAAACCTAACCTTGGGTAAATCCTAGAAACCGGTAGACTCAGTGATTTGCTGCGGCTCGCTACGACCTGACGGTCTACGCTCGCCACCTTTTCATACATATAAATTGATAGTGGATTGTGTGTTACTATGTTAGCGGGTAAATCGTTGTGGTGGAAAATCTCCTTTAACTCCAGCAAAACGTACATAGCTTCATCTAGTGGCAGAAATAATAAGCAACTAGCCATGATAAACAAAATAAGTGAGCGCAACGCGAGTCCAAGTGCTGGATGAACTATTCGCAACAATTACTCTAAAACAAAAATGCACCAGAATTGATACTAACAACATCATTAGGAAATTTTATCATTCCACGTTCTTTGGCAAGAAATGGACGCGGAAAAAATTGGAAAAAAACTTATAGAGACTACAGTTAAAGTTCACCTCTGCCAGCTTTGCTTTGGGAATTTTGGACAATTTGTGAACCAAATGTAATTTAGATTAGTGTATTATTTGCACTTTCATTCATCTTAAAATATGGGATAGCTTTTGGGGGCAGTATTCATCTTGCAAAAAGAACTATAAGAATTTCTTCTGGTGCTGGTTCTCAACAGTCTTTTTTTAATAGTGTTTAATACCCTTTTTAACTACTGAGGCATCACAGACGCTGACACTGATGATACATAAAATGAAATGATAAATTGGGGAAGGATTTTTTTTAAAGGAAGATAGCGCTCCAGGCCTTAGTTTAGGGTACCTCCCCGGCATTTGCCATTAATGAGGACTGAGGAAAACCTGGCAAAAATCCCAGTCGGGGGGAAGGTCCTGGTGGAAATCGAACACCAGATCTCCCACTCACGAGCTCGCGCCTTAACGCCCTCGGCCACCAGAGTCGGTGTCTCGACAACCATGTAGACCGTTGTTTAAGCAACCCATTATTCGTAATGTTACTGTAAAGTACATATGTTCTCTCATAAGGTTTATTGTTGGCAACTTTGATGAAATTAAAATGAACCTCTCTTACATAATTACAATATTAGGCATTCTACTAACTTAAATATATTAATTCATTCATTTAAATTATTCTGTTGCGCAACTATGTAGCGGTTTTCCAGTTCCATTGGAATTGCTATGTAATTCCCAGTAGTGCCGCTTTTCAAGAAAAAAAAAAAACTAAATTACTCACGAAGTCCATTATATGGGGAATATTTACAGTCCAGCTCAGTTTAACTGGTGAATTTATCGCGCTGTTGGTCTAGGTAATAAGTGATATTGGACTATTTTAATTATGAATGGCAAATATAACAGTTAACACATTTATATCGTTAGGCAAATCATTTGTAACTAAAGAAATAAGTAAAGGAACTCTCTCGAGATACCAATAATGAATACTAAATACATTAGAACGTTTACCATGAAATAAACATCAATGTGTCCCATAATATTTTGCTTTTTTCAGTTGTTAAAACATAGTAAATACAATGATAGTTAAATAATAAAACATATTTAGTTTAATACTTTTAATTGCAATTATATTTTCTAAAAGAAAATTGACCAGTAGATATTAAACTAATTATAAAATTTGTAGTATTAATTTTACTGGTAATAAATCACGTACCTATTCGAAAACGTTAGCTAAAATGGTGATAAAATATGCCTATAACTTGCAGAATTTGAATTGGGATCTTTTTTAAATATTGGACAGACTTTCGTAAATTTTAAATATTTCAGAAGCATGCCATCAGGTAGAATTTTATAACATAAGCAAATGGCATTAAAGGTATGTACATTTTTAAAAATATTTTTAGACCTATCATGCTATCATTGCTATTAGAGTTCTTTGAAGCCGCATCTTGCCAAACAATATTCTGTTTATTTCCCATTTTTATTTTATATAAAATAATTAAACTAACCTGACTGGTCTCTGCATTTGAGGTTAATTTCAATGATATGATTTGTACACAAATGATTGTAGCGGTTTTAAACTTATATTTTTTTTCTCTGTGATATACAGCATAATTTTGAATCATAACTTAAATTAATGAAAAACTGTGGAATTTATTATAACACAAATTATGTGCGTTCAATGGGACCCATTTGTGACACGGCATACATCCAGCTTGTGGTCCATTTCTCGCCATACTGATATTAGCATGTCTGGTGTAACTGATCCAACTGCTGCAATAATCCTCCGTCTCAACTCAGGTATGTCTGCAGGCACGTATACACGATCTTTATGTAGCGCCTCAAGAAAAATTCACTTGGGGGTCAGATCTAGGGACCTCGGAGGCCAACGGAAAAAAGCCTAGGCTTCAGGACCATGACAACCAATCCAACGATGGGGAAAGTTTACCTTTATGTAGGGGCCTTTAGCAATTGCAGACGATATGGTCTCTGTTGGAAATGTTTTCTTAACACCTTTCACAATGTCATTGTTGGAATCATTAGTTCTCGAGTCGCCCGCCCCTCAGATGTTTTAGAACTGCGTGCGAAAACTGTTCTGACTCTCTACACATTCTCATCTGACACACGCGGTCGCCCGGGGCTCTTTCCTTTACAAAGACACCTCGTCGTTTGGATCTGATTGTATCACATACGAATGTTGTTACCAGAAGGGGCGTTAAGACCAAATCTTCGCTTTTACGCTCTTTGGACTGGATTATGTTTCCCAATTTCCAAGACATTTACACCGAGTTGTTTTATTTTATTTATTTCGTTACCATGGTTACAAAACAAAACCTGCAGGTGTAAAATTAAAACTTCCACAGTTACTCTTCAATTTAAATTAGAACTCAACATTATATTCTATACCGCAGAGAAAAATACACGTTTAAAATCGCTAAAATCATTTGTGTGTATTTTGTATTTAACAAAAATAAATAAATAAATAAATAAATTTCTTACTTTAGTTTTCAAGGCTTTTGACTTTACACAGTGGTTTTGCACGGAAGATACGCGGGTCTCTTGTCCACAGGTATCAACATCATCTGGCTTGTAAAGTCTTAAGGTGAAATATCGGTATGAAAAGTGACATATTATTTTGAATGTTACTTAACCATGAAGATAAAACCAAATTTCGTAGGTGATAAATAGTACATTGTGATACTAGTTTGTTATATGCACGATACACCTTAGGCTTTCTGGGCCGGTGTTATAAGTAAATCAGTAAAATCCTCTGGCCTGTTTTGCTGTAGCAGAGTATGCCCTAAACAAATACCAAATCATACACTTTAATAAAACAGAGGTGGTTGCAAAAAACTCAAGATATTTGCAGTCTAGCTAGGAGTGAAGCAATGGAAATAAAACATCCAAACAATTTTAACAGAGACGGTGGATATTACCTAAGTAGCATAAAGAAACCGGTTCTTAAAAACAAACAATTATCCCCTTCATCTACACATGTAATATTGATTGACCTCCCAAAACAAAGATGGAACAATACTTTCAGAAATCGGGTGTTGTTCATCGTCCACTGAGGATACCAACCGCAGAAGTTGGTGAAAGCATTGGTAGCATATTAAACCATGAACCACGGCAAAACAGCCCCAAAGATTTTAACTGTTTTAATTATATTATCTTTATTGCATGAATAAATGTTTAAGAAACGAATGAATCGAGTTTGTAAGTTTTAGGAATGCAGTAATTGTATAATATTATATACATATTTCATACTCTATTTTGTATTCCGTAATTATAAACGGCACTAATAAAACAAAATTAACTTTAATGCTGAGTTTCTAATGAATGAACTTTGTAGGCAATACCTGTTTTTATAATACTTGTGACGTCAATCGAATTGTCGGCAATACTGAGAAAATCTTGTGATACTTATCGGAAGAAATATAACATGATCATTAATTGCATAAACAATAAAAATATTAACAATATTTCAGAAAATTTAGTGTTCGTATATCTTTTATAGCAATATTATAAATTACTACTAATTGTTGGTAGCCAATATTAATTAATTTACTGTTATCATTTTTATAATTAAGTGCATGAGAATATTTGATTACTTTTGTGCTTTTGTATTCTACAATGAAGATAAATGATTCTCTTTTCAGTACTACCTTGTTTCCTTGATTATCGTAACATAATATTCAATAAAAATTTGGTATAAAATTAATTTCTGATCAGTTAACTAATACTATCAACACTATTGAAAATCTAATTACAAAAATTATAGGTCTGCTGTCCTGTAGATGCTATATTATCGAGATTCTGTTTATTTTTAATTTAAAAACTTTGCAGCTCTTTGATATTCACATCTCTAGTGAAACGTGCCTGAAATACTTCTGTGGAGTGTATTCTAATCTTATATAATGTTTCTTCTATGAGAACACATCGCCTTTTGTTACTTTTTTGTCATTAGGATTCGAATGATTACCTTCATTTTAATAGTTCAACGTTCTAACCATGTGAGCTAACACAAAATGGATATATAGGGTAGACACAATCCAATTTTACTATCTAGGAATAATATTTGACATAAATGGAATAAATAGTTTTTTTTTTTCAAGCACAAGGGGAGTGGTCAACTCTTTGAGGTCCTGAGACCGCTATCTCGGATACCGGACATGGCAATCAAAGCATAAAAATTATGTATGAGGCAATAGCTAGGTCCTCATTGTTATATGGAAGTGATTTGGGAATGGGATAAAATAGACGGATAAATAAATTACAATGCGATTTCTGGAAGCGAATTCTAGGGGTGGGATGGAGAACATCAGACTATGGTGTACTATGAGAGGTGGGATGCAGGGAAGATGCAGTCTACAGCAAACTAAATGTAATTAGATACTGGCTAAGAATAATTAAAGGACAACAAACATCCCTGAGGGCAATATGCCAACGGCATCAATTACACAGCATGCATTATCCAAAATAGTGGGCAGCACTTGTACAACGGGAATTGTCAAAAATCGGTTTAAATATTTGGCAGAAGGGTATGGTGCAGGGAAAAAGTCAAAAGACGGGGTAATAGAGACCTATAACATGGAGCTAGGCATAAAACGTGGAATAGCATGGCTTAGACTGGGAGGCACGTAAGGTTGTTGACGAGGAAGGCAGAAGGATTTGTCCATTATGGTTGGAACCCGAAAACTGGGTGCACATTTTGGTTAAATGTACACAGACAGAAGATGTTAGGATAAAATTTCTCCTGGGCTCACTTTCCAATAGGGGAAGGCTGACATGCTGGGATAATTGTAAACAGACAAAACTATTTAAGCCTGGACATTTTCTTTAATTTTTAGGGACAAGAAATGTCTATAAACATTGCACATAAATAATACGAAACTTTATGTGAATATCAGAATTACTGTATGTCTATTTCATGTATATATGTGCGAGTTCTTATTATTGTCGTTCATTTCTTTTGTTGGAATTAATTTCAGAAATGAAGTATTTTACAAGAGCAGGGGCAAGAGCATGAACGGTCTTGTGACCCTGTGCAATATATGTATATCTAGTTTAACTGGAATAAAAATACTACTACTGATTTTTTTGTCATCGAAAGAACTCGTGATTCGCAATTTAACTAAGTCTTTCTACTGTTCCTAGTTGGAATTAGATGGCGCCGTGACCAAGTGGTTAAACTGCTTGCCTCCCTCCAGGCGGTCGGGCTCGATCCCAGCAGCCATAAGCGGAATTTGTGGCTGAGCATGCGGTGCCCGGCCCGGTTTTCTCCGATTTCCTCGCCACTCATTCCACCATTGCTCCATTAACTCGTCTTCATTATTGCGGAAAGCTGCTAATACTGCATGGCGCTTCTTGTGCAGTGTAGAACATGCCTTGGGCTAGAACACGTAAATGAACGAGTTTTAACTGATCTGTTAGAACTTCTTTTTATTCTGCTATACGTCTCTGTTTTAATGCATGTATTGTATTTCACTATCGGCATTACTAAACACACGACACAACTGTATTCAATTCAACTAAGATACTGACACACACTGTCAGGCGCGTAATAATAATACGAAGCTACGTGAGAGACCGGGCAACTGCAATACTAAATTTTTAACTCATAAGAGGCTGTGCGCATATCAAGCAACAAGTACCTGATAAACAAGGGAAAGCTATCAAAAACATGCATGTGAAGCATAGCAACCGCACTATACCACAAACAAAATCAACACAATTGTGAATCATACAATCCTCGTAGATATTTTTCAAGAACAATTTATGATAGCTATATTATTACCGAAAACGTTTTAAACACACTTATTTAAAAAGTGATATATCGTTATGCAATGCTCACAGTCTGCCTTGGTGGTGTAATGGTAACCATACTTACCTTCTACACCCAAGGTCACGGATTTGATCCCGGCCAGGATCGATGGATTTTTTCGTGAGTAAAAATCCTAAGTATGGCTTCCTTCGGAAGGAAAGTAAAGCTGTGGGTCCCATATCGTACATTTACGGAACAAAAAATTACCTCAAGCCTGAAAGAAGAGGCCTCTGAGGAAAACTGATGGCCGTTTCACGCCCAGAATTAAATGGGACGCGGATGACCTGAGATTAAAGAGCGTCCGTAAATAAACCAAACCAACAAGGAACCTCAGCATATATTACAATGAAAATATTATTTTTTTCTTGTGTTTTAGGTAGTTTTACAGTTAAAACAAATAAATATTGTTAATTAATATCTCAGCAAAGCCACTGTGTTTCCCTCCCTCATCGATTTTTTTTTATGCTGACATTAATCTGTTTTTTTTATTGTAACTACACTGATTTTATGCTTCTTAGCTGATATTCTACATAGCTTGTGCCTGTAAATTTGACCTATGCTATTATTAATTCCTAATTTACTGCAATATACGCCATATCCTATAGCCTCGAGTCTATTTATAGCATTTTTCCCTACCGGAGAGGCTCTGTATGTCACTTTCTAAGGTTCATCCATCGTTTTTCAGAGCCGCCAACTGTTACATAATTTTACACTAGAACATTCCTTCACACCAATCTTTACAAGCGAGGCTGGAGAATGAAATTCGCACAATAAAACTCCTCAACTTAAATCTAACCTAGTGCTTTCATTTTAAGATTTTAACCCTAGGTAAGGTTTAAGTTTTAGGAAGATCTTTATAATGAGAATATTTGCTTATATTAGGTTAGGTTTCCGCTAATTTTGATATAAGTATAAATAGTATGTCAGTATAAATGTATACTAGAGAGGTATCCGATTCTTCCAGTCTTTTTTGCAATTGACTGCGCTGCAACAACTCTGACGTCACTACTTTCCCCAATACTCCAACGCCATTTCTGCTACTGCTTGCGAAATCTGCTATAAATTCAACCTTAGCTTCGGGTTGGGTAAGTGAGTTTCGGCGTTACCTCTAATGACAAATTCTACCTTTTTGAAAGTTTTGAAACATTTTTCTATCTTCCAAACCTATTTTATCATTAAAACTTATGGGCGCTTTACCAAATGTTTTAATATAAAGAGGATCGACATGGTGATCGAAAGTATAGAACCCAGTAGGAGAGTAGATGAACATATTATGAATGAATGAATTTATTTCTCATACACGAACATACAAAATATTTATAACAAAAAAAATTAAAATATAACAAATAGGATTAGTGCCTTCGGTAATTCCAGATGACACTAGCCCCAATCAAAATTTAATAAACAAATATATCATTAGTAACATCTTATAACATTATAAATATATTACTTAATATCCAGGGGTCCGGTCTTTAAAAAATAATCTGCAATTTATAATCAAACCATTATTTTAGCTGCAATTTCTACACTAATAATTCCTATATTTATAAGTTACTCAATTATACCTAAACACATAAAATATGGAAAAATTTTAACACTCTCAAACATATTAACAGAATGCTTAAAACTCTTCACACACACTGCATTATACTAATAAACATTACTTTTACTTTTCCTAAATACTCCCCTATCATTTTCTCTTTGTTCCATATCAACATTCTACTTGCTATGCTTTCTTTCTGTAATTTACCCCCTTTTGCTTCCCATACATCCTCCCTCCATCTCCTCACTCCTTCATACTTTAATGAACAATGAAATATTCCCTCAGGCTCTCTACATATAACCCACCCGTCCCCAATTTATCCTCTGAAACCCTTTAAAAACAATTCTCCTGCTCGTATCCAAGCTAAACATTCTCTCCCAAATTTATCACAACAATCTACATGTTTCTCTTTCCACCTCCTTTTTAATTATTCTGCAATATTTCAAAGAATTCTTATCTTTAAAACTAGCCTAGATATTTTGCCTCTCTATATCTTCAATTCTTTGCCTTACTTCTTTCCTTCCAAAACCCTCGTCTCTTTTTATCTCCAAATTCCCAAAGTTCTCCCATCTCAGTTACTTACAATATTTCCGGCATCTCCTTTCCAGCTGTTATCTCATTTTTTCCCTTTGATATTTCATACAATCTTTTAGAGCATAAACAAATTAAGTAATAGAATCTATTGCTGCTTGCAATAGATACTGGAAGCGCTGCCCATTTTCCCATACACACATTCCACTCAAGTGTTTCAGCATTTTAACACTTAGTTAAACATTGATAGAGTGATCTATTAACTTAATAGAAACGTGTTGTAATCTCTTAAATCAATTTTACTTTCTTCAGTAGCTGGCATTTTGGGTCACTTTTTAATATTTTCTGCCAAACAAGGTTAGATATAGCTGTTCCATTATACTTTACATCTTCATGGTTACTGCTTTTCGATTTTACAAGCTGATGCAAAAATGTATTTGTTCTTGAAAGTGTATCTTTATGGTTCGATTTACTTAGGAAATTATCACTGTCACGCATTACTAATGGATATAACTTCGTTTTGGATTAAGTTCCTCCTTATGCAGTGTTGAATACATTTTAATTTTTAAAGTCTCTCAATAAAAATCACAAACATTCAGATTTGGGGAACAGGCTTGTTACTTTTTAGATACTCTTTTGCTGAGTGATATATTGCATAACTTTTAAGCTGAAAACTATTACATAAACATTACATTGAAATATATTATTGTTTAATAACTTGTTTTTTAATTGTAAATAATTATATTTTCCTTCCTTTCTCCGGGATTTATACTAGGACCTAAGGGATTTTCTACCAGTGAGCTTGGAAATTACGAACTGAAAACGGTATATCATCTTTGACCTCGTCTTGGGTCATATATATTCCGGAATGAACGTAATGAAATTACGATTCACATTGAGGAGAGTAAACATCCTAAGTATGGCCACCTTCAGAAGGGAATTAAAGCCGTGGGTCTCATATCGTAGATTTGTGGCATGTAAATGAACCTCAAGCCCGAAAGAAGAGGCCTTTGAGCAAAATTTATCGGCCGTTTCACGCCCTTAATTGAATGGAACGCTGATGACCTAATATGTTGTAAGACCGTGCATAAATAATCCAATTCAACAACAATCGAGGATAAAACGGCTAAGAATAAACAGAATAGCCGTACACAGCGCAAGCGACAGCCCGGGGTCTACCATCGACCAGCTGAACTATGGGATGTATCGAGACTTTTTTTTTTTAACGGCTCTTAAATATACATTGTAGAAAACCAGAATGTACAGAAAGATTTTCCGTTCCGTTGTTCCACTTTTTTATATTGATTATCTATAGTGATAGCTCGTATGACTTCATAAAAATGCACAGGCCTGTAATCTCATTCTTCTGGCATATCTCGTTTATGACGTCAGCGCCGAAATCCTCGTTATTACACGGCTTCTGGAAAATTATAACAGAAACACCTGAACATTAATGAAACAGTAGGCCTGCCTAAAAGAGCAACCGAGCCAGTGAAAGTTAATGGCATCCGCGCAGTAGCCTTGTTTGTGCTCGCGTTATGCTTTTGTTTACCTTTTCAGGCAACAGCTTCATGTTACTACCTGGTAACTATGCCAGTGGCGTACTTCATATCAATGCTTTGTATACCCTGTTTAGAATGCAAACATATTACAAATTCTTGCTTTCATGTATTTAACTCAAAGTCGCTATTATAATACACAACATTTTATTTACCTATTTCGTTTGTAACATATTATACCGACTTTACCTTCGCATGCTATAGTGCATACAAACATACAAACGTTAATCTTTCAAAACCTGGAAAACTTAGAGAAAAATACAAATGGAAAATATTTTACTCTCGCTTTCCTTAGTTCTCTTATCACAGGCCAGTTACATTTGTAGTGTGGTAGTAGTAGGTGTGCATTTATTTCAGTAATGCTTTAACAAATACACAAATTAAACAGCGCAGGTGCAGTCAGAATATTCGTGCTCCTATTTATACAAGAAATGTTGAAGAACAAATCACAATTACATATTTCCTAAACATGTACTATAATGTTTAGGAAATAACCCCCCTCCCCTACGCTAGTCATGACCGGAAAAATGATCCAATTAATTAGCATCTTCAATTGATCATTACAGGACACTAAACAAGGAAAATACATTCTATTCAACACATACATATATACACAAACGTCAGGATATTAAAAAAAAGTAGAAGTACATTTAAAATAGATAAGTACATTATATGCTCTGACTTCCTCCCTAGCCAGACATTTTCTCTTGCCCACCTTATCTTCTTAAGAAATTTACATAGCCCCTGTCAATTTATTCTTATAAAATGCCTAATTCAGCTATGCCGCCCTACTCCTTAGGACCTCACGAAGTGAGATAAGGAGATAATCTGCAACCGCCAGCACTCTATAGCTTCACATTTGCAACAATGAACCCAATTTTCCTTTTAACAACACATAGGACATATTCTTTCTCCTGTCATTTTCTGCTCCTTTCAGTTCTCAAGGCGCCACCAGGTCATTGCCGTTGTGTCGTTATATTTATATATGCTTCCCTTCCCCATGGCCTTTTTAGTTCTGATTGCAATTCCAGTGAGACTTTGTTAGAGCACTCAGCTTCCACTGCTTGCTTGTAAGTATCAATTAATCTCCCAACTTTCCTCCAATCATTTCTCCTATTTGTAACTCCCAACTGTCACATTCGCCCACTCGCCCCATTTCTATTCTTTCATTCCAAATCCCTTTTTGTGGTAAATGCAGAGTTCCCAGTTTCCAGGTTTTTCAATTGTTACTGATAGAAAAAATTAAATTTGTTTCTGCCTCCCTTATTAAGTATTTAGTAAAATACTGCATCACAAAAACTGTCAATCTCTCTTCTCACGCCACATTTTGTCGCAATCCTATCAATCCTTAAATTTCTTTTTTCATAAAATTAGTCTGAATTTGCTGTAGATTTTCTGCTCGCTACGACCCTCACAATCTCGCCCCATATCTCATTGCCGCTGTTATTTTTCCATTGTACACTTGTATAAAGTTCTGACTGGTATTTCGGGGACCTTCATCTTGCTTTTATTTTTGAGTAGTAGCCGTAAGTGTTTGCTTACAGAATCCAAAGAGAAACTTCATAATATTATTTAAAGCTTAAAGGTTGTTGATATTCTTTCACCGACCGATCAGATTAATTTCCCACGCCAAACCAGCATTGTTGTTTTCTCTAGCAATATGCTGTTACCAATCTCTTTACCACTTGCATTTTCAGTCTCGGCGCATGTCATATGTGAACAGTTGCTTCTGTAGCATTTAATAATTATAAATTGCCATGCTTATAGTATTGAGCAATAGTTTTTATGCACGATAATTTTGTTATATTCTGTCTGTTTATGAAAAGATACTCGTGTTATAGAGCGTCAGACATCACCCCTGTTTTTCAAAATTAAATACTATGAGTGACATACTAGTTTTTGCATAAGTACCCAAATATTTGGAACAAAAAGTTATACCGTTGCGTTATCTCCTTTCTTGATAGGAGTAATTACTGTTTTAAGCAGTGAAACTGTTGTTACATAGCCAGCCGATCACTCATGTGTGTATATATGTAATACATAATGTAATGTGATTATTATCGATAGTAATTTGATAACAAATACACGAGGGCTCTTCAATAGATAATGATCACATTTTTCGATAACATGTCTTTACTCATTCTCATAAATTTGAAGATATTAAATATCTCAAAATAGTCCCCGTTGAATGCAATGCATATGTCCAAGCCTTTCTGTCAGTCTTCAAAAACAAACTGGAAATAATATTTGGCATGTCCTTTAGAATCGCCTACAATGCCTTCACTACTGCTTCTGTGTAATTGAGTAACTTAGAAATATAGGAATTATTAGTGTAGAAATTGCAGTTAATGGGTTAAAACAATGGTTTGTGTCTAAATTATTTATAGTGTTGTGCTTCATTTTGGTTGGATCAGAACCTGGTCCCCTGGATATTCCAGAAGGTAGCTGCTGATGAACTGGTGAATAAGGGGCTGAGGTAATTAAATTAGAATATTTGGATGGAGGTATTAAGAATGAAAACATTGTAATATATTCATAATATTATAAACATGTTACTATTTACATGTTTGTTTATTAAAGCTTGATTTGAGCTAGCACCATCTGGAATTACCGGAGGCACTGATATTTGTTTTATTTTAATTGTAATTTATCTTTTGTGTTCATTTTGTTATAAATATTTATATATGTGGATGTATATTCACATTGCTTCTGATGATGGAAAATGTTTCCCACGAAGATGCTTATTTAATTTGGGGGAAAGGAAAAAGCCGCACTTGGCTAAATAAGGGTTATAGGGCAGGTGATAGACACACCACATTTATTTGTGCGAGATATTCAGAAATAACATTTGCGAGAGCGGTCTTACATTGTGTGTTGCACCATCGACCTTGCCGGTCCTGGTGGTGTAGTGGTAACCATACTTGCCTCGTAAACCCAAGATCTCTGGTTCAGTCCCTGCCAGGATCGATGAATTTCTTCGGACTTAAACATCCTAAGTATGGCTTCCTTCGGCAGGGAAGTAAAGCCGTGGTCCAGTGTCGTAGATTTGCGGCACGAAAAAGAACCTCAAGCATGAAAGAAGAGGCCTCTGAGTAAAATTTATCGGCCTTTTCAAGCCCTGAAAAGAATGGGACGCTGATGACCTGAGATGTTAAAGAGCGTCCGTAAATAAACAAAATCAACACGGAAATGTAACCTATTGCAAATGTATGGTATGGGCTGGTCTTATATGCAGGACATCTATGCAGTATTGACCAGTTACAGTTGTGCGTGTATGCATTAGATGCTGGTAAATAATTTTTTTAAATATTAAAAAATGTGACAAGTATAACTTTCCTAACAGGAGCAACGGTTTTGCTTTTTTCAAGTTGGGATGAGAAATTCCATACAGAGCTTTGTTGTTTACTCTCAGGATAGCCAATTTTCATCAGCAAACAAACAAATTCCACATCCTCCTGTAACACGTAAACCTGCACGCGATCGTCTTTTGTTCAGGAATCAGCAATCTTGTAATCCACCGTACACAAACACGTCTCATGTTCAACATTTAGGTTAATAACGCATGGGTATAGTTTTCAGAAGTTCTGAAAGTGTTGATATTATTTGATGATCCTGTCTCACAATGACAGCAGTAGTGTTAACATTTTTTTTTCTATTAGAGCGTCGAGTTCACCTCCCTTTGAAATTGATTGCCTCTCCTCTTTAAACCATCTCCGAAATTTGCTATTTATGAGAACTGAGGAAAACCTGGAAAAAACCTCAGTCAGGGAGGACGGTCCTGGTGGAGAGATTCGAACCCCAGACCTTTCGCTCACGAGTCCGTGTCTTAACGACCTCGGTCACCTGTGGCGGTGTAACATTATGTATGATTTATAATAAAGGAGATTCTTAAACAATTTGTCGCGTCGAAGGCCACATTGCCAACATTGTGAAACAAATGAAACAGACTTAGCACTGCTTTTATTTTTAAGTGAACAATTTTGTGTTGCATACTCTACAGTACGTACGACAAAAAACAACAGCTATTCACATGTTCACCATCCTTTCCAAGGCATCACTT
Source organism: Metallyticus violacea (assembly GCA_030762175.1). NCBI lineage: Eukaryota > Metazoa > Arthropoda > Insecta > Mantodea > Metallyticidae > Metallyticus > Metallyticus violacea. The sequence goes on from CM060832.1 coordinate 31,869,090, forward strand.
CCCTCGCCACATAACTGAACAGCGAGCGAGCTATACCCTAGAGAACTTGCTGGCAACCAAGTGAAACTCGAGCCAAGGGAAAAAGTATGCGTGTGAAATTTATTATTCTGACATGTTTTAAACTTTACTGCGAATTTCTAGATTCATGCATGTAAAACATAGTCTTTTGAATACTATTGCCTATATATATATATATATATATATATATATATATATATATATATATATATATATATATACATACGCCCGCCCGCTTTGTCATGTCAAGTAAACCCTTTGGCCAGATTCTACGTGTCGAAAACTTCGGGGACGCTCATAAACGCTCAATTCACTGCAGTGGCAGCTTTGCCTGTAAACATATTTTCACAATTATAATTATCTGGAAATAAAACAGAATAGAGTATTGTCCGAACGGCATTACTCTTCTGTATAAACTTCTGGGTTTAAATCCCACACAATTTCCCATTTTTTATTATTAATTTTATAAGTAAACATGTAGAACATTGTTATCTTAATATCATATTATATTTTAATGTATCATTTGTATTTTATGACATCATACACACACACAAAAAAGCAATCACAAACTAGTATTCTTTACAAATGACTAATTAAATATACAAACAGAAAAAAAATTCTTCTAAAGTGAAAACACAGAAATAAACACAAATTAATATGAACCCTCAGCATGTATCACTGCCCTCAATACCGCCACGGGTGGCCGAGATCGTTAAGTCTCGGACTCGTGAGCGGGAGGTCTGGGTTCGAATCCCGCCAGGACCGTCCTTCCTGATTGAGGTTTTTTCCAGGTTTTCCTCAGTCCTCATAAATGGCAAATGCCGGGGAGGTACCCTAAACTTAGGCCTGGAACGATTCCTTCCATAAAATCCTTTCCCAATATATCATTTCATTTCATTCATCACCAGTGTCCACCGCCTGTGGTACCTCTGTAGTAAAACGGGCGTTAAACACCACTCACTGCCCTCAATCTTCGGGGCATAGATGATGTCAGATTTCTACAGTATTGTGGACGAAAGGCTACAACATCCCAGGATTCTTGAATTTATGCCCATAAACCATCATTTGTGCTTCTTGCATGTGCAGGGAATGTGCATATTGCAATTGCATTTAGATCATATATTGAAAGAAATATTATATATAATATGTTAACTTTAACGTTAAAACTTGCTCTTTATGGAAAACAATATTAGAAACTAATTTGTCATAATATGTTAAAAAGATGTATTAAAACTGCACACTCTGTCGCAGAGTTAACGGAACAAACACTAGACAGTGTCTTTAGTGCATGCCATTATAACACCAACTGCTGCAGTGGCTACACAGCCTTGTTGGTTACCTTGTGAAACGCGCGCTGTAAAGAGTAGGACTTAGAACACTTTTGCGTTCAAAAGATGACTCGTTTTTTTGTCAAAGGGTGTACATATAACCCTTAACAACATAACTGGATGTGAAACTAGGTGGGTGCGGGGGTTTCGGAGCATTTCGAGGGATGTCTCGGCCACCAACTCGCCTAAAACTACAGCGTGCTACTTGGGCCATTGAACTTTGGAGTCAGGTTAGCTTTTTTTTAAATTGTATTTAACGCCCGTTTTTACTGCTGAGGCACCACAGGCGGTGGGCACTGATGATGCATGAGATGAAATGATATATTCGGGAAGAATTTTTTTAAAGAAAGGAACCGTTCTAGGCCTAAGTAGGGTACCACTCCGGCATTTGGCATTTATGAGGAATGAGAAAAACCTCAGTCAGGGACGGTCCAGACCTCTCGCTCATCAGTCCGCGCCTTTACAGCCTAGGCCATCTGTGGCGGTCTTTAGCTCCTTACCTCCACATTGCCTGCCCTTTATCACAGCCTGTAATTACTCGACTGCATTTTACTGCACCCGTATAAACAGACAGCAGAACAAGGACAGACCGTCTCTGCATTCCAATAAAGTTGTGCAAATACGTTATACATTCTTTTTTATGTTTACTTTTTTTTTTCAACTCTTACTTTCGATATTGGAATTTTACGAAATTCTTTACAACCCTATTCAAGTGCAATATACAGTTTACTGCCGTATTAGTGAATTGCAAGCCCCTCCAAACTAACATGAAGTAACTTTCAGACTATTGACATGTTTCACTTCCAAACTCTCAGTGTAAAAGGTTGCCCAGTGATGGATGATCTGAATTCCTGACATCGGTGACATGCACGTCTTAAGAGCAACAAGGGCACCACGAGTGTCCTAGTTTCCTTGCAATGCGTTGTAACCTGTAATCGCATTCTGACAATCTCTCACTCTCAGAGTTCTGAACTTCTGCAGCAAAAAGATGAACTTGAGAAAGACTCTTTGGTTAAGTTTCAACTATATGTACTGAATTATAAAACGACTTTCTTTGGAACATTGATCAAGTGGTGTATTAAATTAATAGAAATGTGTTGTAAGTCCCTCAATCATTTTCAATTTCTTCAAAGGTTAGCAATATCATTGCGTCACTTTATGAATTAGAAACAGCTGCTCTGTTATGCTTTAAATCTTCTTGGTTGCTGTTTTTCGGTTTTCCAAACTAATGAAAAAATGTATTTGTTCTTGACATTTTATTTCTTCGGGTGCATTTAATTGTACTTAACAGTGAATCAAAACATTTTAATTTAGAGCTACGTATGACTGATCTCTAGCTCATTCTACAGAATTCTATACTCTTCGTGAATATCTGAACAAGTTTTAGCCTTTGGAGTGTATGTGCTGGAAGGAAACCCTAAGAATATGGTCCGAGAAAGAACGGGAGTAGAATTATTTACAACTATAAAGTGAGGTCTGGTGATAATGTTATTATCACTGTTATACATACTACTATTCCGGAGGTCCTGGGTTCGAATTCCAGTAAGGTCACTCTGTCTAGATAAGGCTTGTTTATCGGAATTTTTAATAGCATGAGAACGTGAATGAAAAACGCGCGAAGAATTCCGAGTCATTTGCACCATCATTAATTATTTAATTACATCTCCACATATTTGCACCTATAATATTCATTCCACAACCTACCTGCGTAGCGAGAAGAAAAATGCAGTCAAAGCGACAATAAATAAAACAAACAATTATAATGTAATTTATTAAACAATAATGCATTTAAAAAGAAATAGTTCAGTGTTACTAAATGTATAACTAAATTAAAGAGAAATAAGCGTATTTTTTAAAGTAATGTGTATTTATACAGAGCTGAAATGATGAAACAACATATGTTGTATCAAATAAAACATCAATGTATTATTTTTGTTTGGAATTTTCAATACACAACGCTTACATGCCTACAAACAATGTTTCATTTAATGCATTCTAACACTTAACCAACGATAACATTGAATCTTATTTAAAAAGGCATATTTAAGCAAAGTTAAGTATTAATATTACTTTGGTTTATACACCAGTAATGGAAAAACCTTGTAGTCATTACGGTAATAAAGAGACTGTAAGCTTGTGGTAATTAACACTCTCGGCATTACCTCTTGCGCTAAGCTTTTCACTAGGGGATAAAATCCAATATACTCTCTTATAACAAACGCTTATTTATATTTATCACTGAAAATTTGCGACACATCTGCTATTATAGCAGTCTCCTGTTAGGCGTAGTTGATAGTGCTGCAAAGCCACTCTCCGCCTTGAAATGAGAATTCCCTTTCATACAATGAACGCAGTTTTGAAGCTCTGCACGATCTTAAAAGTTGATTTTTATTTAACTTTTAGCAGGCGCTATAAAATAAAATTTTGAAAAATATATACTCTTCATTTTGAACACAACTTTTAAAATATCTTAAATCGCAGTGTCTATTATTCTGTGCTTCTCATAGTTAGGTACATTCCCTCGATAACAATTTTTCAAAACGTTTGCGTTTTATAATTGTTTTAAAATGTTTATTCAAAAATTAAAAATATATTACATTTTATTGTAGAACTCGATCATTTTTTGTTGGCTTAGATTCATAAGTGTGGGGAATATTTAGATAAAATGTCAGTGATTTATGTTTTACAATATATAAATTTGTTATTGTATATGATCTAAGTCTACGAGAAAAGTATCTAAATGATATGCCTGAAGTATAACGTTAAAAAACGCATTTTTTGTATGAGTGCATATTGACCACAAGTATTATTGTACGAACTATCTTTAAACTATACGATGCAGTAAATCTTTGGTCCTTTAGATATTCTCTTAATAATTTCCCAGCAAGGTAAAATATCCACTTTGTCATTGCTGGAGTGCCTGAGAGCAATTACAAAACAGGGGAAGGTTTTTTCTCTGTTATTGCTAATTGTCTTCCCTGGGCATAGTTTGGGAAAATCACATATGTTTCTAACCAATGTGATACTTTCCCTGAAAACATTTTAAATTAATATAGAATAGACGAGAACTGGTGCAGAACTGTAGATATTAGAAATTAAAGTAGACTATAAGGTATAAAACATTTAAAGTGTTTTTGCTGTACAAATCTTATATGGTCGTAACTCTCCTATAGAAATTTTTTTAATGTTGTGATAAAAAATTGGACAGAATTTAGGTTTTCATTAAGCACACCAACAATTGAGTTACTCCTTACCTAGAAAATCAAGATTATATCACAAGAATGTAGCTAATAGCCGCAAAGACTTTATCACAAAAGTAATAGGTAAGTGCATTAAAGAGGGTGATTCATAATGGATGCGAAAAACTGGCATATAATGCAAATCACTAAAAAGAAATTAAAAAAGAATCCTTGGAGCGTCCTGACTGCTTCAGAGCGTCCTGACTGTACCAGAGATACAAGGTATTAAAGACACCGACTGTGGCCGGTACAGAGACGTCACAATTTATTTACTTGATTTATGCATTGCATACAGTACCGATTGTTTAGAATGTAATACAGTTAGTAGATTTTTTTTGAATGATTTATTTATGGACGCTCTTTAACAGCTCAGGTCATCAGCGTCCCATTCAACTCAGGGCGTGAAAAGGCCGACAAATTTTGCTCAGAGGCCTCTCTTTCAGGCTTGAGGTTCTTTTTCGTGCCGTAAATGTACGGCACGGGACCCACGGCTTTACTTCCCTTCCGAAGGAAGCCATACTTAGGATTTTTACGCCCCGAAAAAATCCATCGGTCCTGGCCGGGTTCGAACCCGCGATCTTGGGTTTAGGAGGCAAGTATGGTAACCACTACACCACCAGGACCGACAGTTGGTAGATGAAAACCTGAATCAGCACATTGTAACTTAAATAGCACAACACTGGAAGACTACATTACACACTGAAACCCAATACCAGGTGCATAACTGTGCGATACACTGTGTACACTTTTACAACAATTGTTCAAAGTGTCGACCTTCTACATCTGGACAGCATTGACACCCGTTTCATTAACTGCCTCACTCTCTCAAAAATACCTGGCATCACAGGCTGCTTCGTCCTAGGCAGATGATCTTCCACTCGATCAACAGGCTCTTCATATACCATGCCCTGCACATCCCTAGAAAAGGAAATCCAGAGGATTGAGGAAGAGTAATCTGACAGGCACGCAATTGGACCGTGTTTTCTTATCCATCGATCTCCAAAGGTCGCAGTAAGGTTCTAACGTACCATGAGATAGCGGTGCGGAGACGCACCATCTTGCTGCAACCACACATGCTGAGGTAAATTGAGCAGTACGTCCTCCATCAGTCCTGTTAATGTATTCAACAAGAAGTGATGTCGAACAAGCTCTGTTAAACGTGCTGGCAGGGCTAATCAGATGGTCAGAAACAATTCTACACCATACATTTAGGACAAACCTGAGACCTACCAATATGAATAGCATGTGGATTACTCTTCGACTCATACATGCTGATTGTGCGCATTAAATGCACCATCTTGTGTAAGAACTTCATCACTAAATAAAACCAGACTGGTAAAATGGGAAATTTCCTTAACCTGTTGTAAAAAGTATTGGGACTAGCATACCCTCCGGGAATATTCCGCTGGTGTCAATGCTGCCCGGGTTGTTCATGGTATGAAAACTGTCGGTGGTCAGTATTCACCATACGGTGCTTTGACCTATGTCAACTGTCCTGACAACAGCAGAGTGCTGGTTGATGGATTTTATCCTACCTGCTCCAAGATGTTCACTTCCATCTACGATGTGACACGATTGTTCGTTCACCCCATGAGATGTGTCTATGGTTGTGATGTCCCTATGTCATGTAGTCGTTGAAACAGTCGCGCGAATATGAATTATTGCAGCTGCGTGCGTAAAGACTATAACTGCGCTGCCTCGCTTTCAAATGAATAGCAGGACCATACACTATAACCAAGTCAGCCAGTTAACACACAGAATACTTTACCACGTTCTCTTAGCACTAATTGCAGGCAGGCACATCTGAGTAGCTTTGTTGTGAGGCAGATCTCCCGCCTCCTACCCCACAAGAACCTAATTTGCACAGTGAATAAATGATAACTAATTAATATTGCCAAACATCTCATGAATTGAAATAGAAGAAAGAAAACTTTAATATTAATATGTAGCTTATATTATATAAGGGTTTTAGAAAGGATAGAGTATGTTCAGAGACCTGATATTTATTGTATAATTATTTTTCTTGTATGTCGCTTTGTGTGGTCACTCTTGATATCAGACGAAAGACGTAAGATAAACACAATAGAATCTGGCACCTGGCAGGGAGAGGCTATGACAATGACTCTTTTGTATGTTAGAGAAAAATAATAATGCTATAAGGACAATTCCTTAGGAGACGTTAACGCAGGTGTTTCTTTCTTAGCATGGTATGGACGCGTGATCGGCTCACTTATGAGATTTCAGTATTTTAAAGGGGTGAGTTTGAGCGCCATCAAAAGAGCTTTAACTCAAATCAGAACCTCAGATTTCAAACGATAGAGTCCATGAGTTAAGTTATGAAGCCCCGTAGCGAGTCGTGGACCACATGGTGGCATCTTGAAGTGAATTTAAAAGGAGGAAACTTCCGCGTGTGGCATACACATTTGAGTATACAGTTCGGGCTTTTGGTCCACGCATTCTGCAGATTTCAGTGGCACATGTGGTGGCTTCAGTTGAGGCAGAAGTCGCGTTCTAGATCTCGAATTACAAGTAGCTAGTTAGGCAATTCACACAGATAGTTGACGCGGTACCATGCATATTGGAAAGCAGTTCGCTCTGTTTTCGTAAGCCGGCTATGAAAACATACATAAAGAATTATCATAGCCCTAACGTCAGGTGCACTTCAAAGTAAATGTCTACACATTCCTGAACTTTTAGGATTTCACGCGAGTGGCCTCGCATATTCAGTTAACATTGACGGCCAGAGCAGCGCACCAATAGGCAGCCATGTAACAATGGTGATAATAAACACAATGATCGATGAATGCAACAAATATTTGTTATAACAATTCCTGTCCTTTACCCCTGATCCCGCAACTGCGTGAGCGCGAAACAGCAGGATCGAACCTCACAGATTATTATTGTCTGCGACGTTTAACCGATGTAACCGCGACGAAAACGAAACGGTTGCAGTTGCTTGGGTCACCTACAGTCGGAATAGTTAATTTTTTGTATCTCCGGCACCGATGCAGTCCGGACGCTGGTTCTTTTTGTTGTGTTTCATTCGCAGGAACCTGCATTATGTGGAAGCTTGTCGCATTCGTTCTGAATTACCTTGTATTACATAAAATTCTTTAAATCTGACATCGGAGGAAGAGGTTGCTCATAACCAGAGCCCGAAAGTTCAGGCATTTATTTTGGTTATAACAGGCAGACAAAAAGCCACTGAAATACTGAAAATAGAAGCAACTTAACTAAAATAGGCGTTTATTATAAGTGAAATCGAAGAGTAATATAATATAATTCTAGTGACGCTGCTTGACTACTGCACAAGAAAGCTCGTACTTATCTGATCAGTCCAGCGGTCATGCCCCAACTGCACCAGCTTGTGCGACATGAAATAAATCACCGTAAACCCTTGCAGCTCCTTTCACTCTTTTACATAACGTCATTTTCTGGGTACAACTGAATGCTTTCTCTCCCCTTTCTTCTCTATCCTTTTCTTTCGCATCTCGTAGCCTTCGTATGCTTTCATGTTGTGGCTCTTGCATCATTGGAAGTAACGAGTTTTCCTTACTCAAGGTGGTCTCATTACAGAAATGAATATCGGCAAGGGTGGCTGAGGTTATTAAGGGGTGCGGATTCATGAGCGGGGGGTCTAGGGTTCGAATCCCATCAGGACCGTGCTTCCATACTGAGGTTTTTTTCCAGGTTTTCCTCAGTCCTCATAAAATGGCAAACGCCGGGGAATACCCTAAATTTATGCTTGGAACGCCTCCTTCCTTAAAAAAACCTTTCCCAATATATCATTTCATCTCATGTATCGTCAGTGCCCACCGCCTGTGGTGCCTCAGTAGTAAAAACTTGCGATAAACACCATTAAAATACCAGAAATGGATCCACATCATAATCAGGTGGCAGGAATCTTGGCCCTCAGTATCTTTTCCTCTTTTTCCTACTTTATATAAATATAGCATAAAATCAAACAGTCACAACTCAAAACAGAATATCTATATATCCTCCAGCTTGATATAACATTTTTCTTAAAATATCAGAAACGGATCCACATCATAACCAGGTGGCAGGAACCTTGGGCCTCAGTGTCTTTTCCTCTTTTTCCTACTTTATATAAATACAGCATAAAATCTAACAGTCAACACTCAAAACAGAATATCTAAATATCCTTCAGCTTGATATAAAATTTTCTTAAAGTAATTCGAAAATTTTTATTCTTGCCCTGAACGGAATGGGACCCTGATGACCTGAGATGTTACGATTTTCATTTTAGTATTCCTGCATATGCTTTAAAATCAGTTAATGTCACGAATTATAATATACAAAAAATAGGAGAGTTGCCCCAGTTAAGCTCGGACGTTTTTACTTACATTTTTCAATTTGAGATTCCCTTTCGCCACCACTGTGTTCATTTTGATGTCCACGGGCTTGAACTATGGCTCTGCAACGCAATTTTTATTGTAGAAGACTGCGCCGTAGAAAAGGAAGGAAGAATTATACCACTCCTCCTGGGAGACTTTCCAGAGACTTTCAATTGTGGTGGGACATCGAGAAACAAGGAGCTGCTGCAAATCATTGGTGATATCTCTGGTGACTTTACAGGGATCTTTTTGAACGGTTTCGTGTTGACATCCGTTTTCACAGCTTTCTGATGGTAGTAGTTCTGTGATAATCAAGAAGTATGGCTGGATGCTTTATACATTTGGATCCAAACATTTGAGGAATTCTCACCGTACAACCAGGGAATATCTCATCAAAAATTGGGTCTGTCATTTGCCTTGGTAATATGCTGCACTAATTTTTACATTTTTGGCCACTCTTCCCCGAGCGCAGTAACCTGCAACCACCATGAACCGCTTGGAAAACTTTTCCTTGTTTTCCGGAATGAAGCTGGCCCATTTGATGATAGTAAATAGCATGAGGTTTGTTTGTGTCATCTAAATAAATGCATACTTTATCCAAAGAAACCACCCAAGGCCACTTTTCACATGCCAGGAAGTGTATACAGTTTTCTTGCATTGGTGAAGCGTTCTGTAATGTGCTGCTCTTTCAAGTCCGCGTTCTTCATGTTGCCGTTCTAGGTTCAATTGTTGGTGAATTATCGTATAAACCTCAATGGGGCTGGCAATATTTCTTTGTGTTGGAGGGTTTTCTTGTGTTACTGCTGGCCTCAACTTGGCTATTAGCCCTTTAGGTTGTGCTGGTTGCGCCCTCCTTTTTTATGCAGATTGGGTCTCAGATGGGAATCCATTTTGGTGCCGATGTGTTATATGGCTCATACATGACTTATGGTAAGACCTATCTCACTTTACAGCTTTCTACTACCATCGAAAGACTGTAATAAGCGTCGGAAACTCCAACAATGTACCCATGCCACAAATCAGCGAGTTTTGAAGCCATTACGGAATAATATTTGCACAAACTGTACCAGCAGATTGCAGGCATACGTTTTTTTTAATGGTGTTTAATGCCCGTTTTAACTACTGAGGCACCACAGGCGGTGGACACTGATGATACATGAGATGAAATTATATATTCGGAGAGATTTTTTTAAGGAAGGAATCGTTCCAGGCCTAATTTTAGGGTACCTCCCCGGCATTTGCCAGTTATGAGGACTGAGGAAAACCTCAGTTAGGAGACGGTCCTGGTGGGATTCGAACCCCAGACCTCCCACTCAAAAGTCCGCGCCTTAACGACCTCGGCCACTCGTGGTGGTACAAGCACACATTGATAAACTCACATGATAGTGTGCTAAGTATGTCCCACTGGAAAGCAGTAAAAATTATCTGAGTTTAACTAAACAACCCTCCCTAAAGTAGTTACTTTATTGAAAGAACATCTAAACGTTTCAGAGTATTTGTAGCTATTTGACTGAAATACAAATTCTAACTATTATACAGTAAATGCTATAATTTCCTTGATAAATATCAAAATATCTCACCCCCCCCTAAGCAACTATAAACCATTAAGACTTGTGGGATGCTCGTTCCTCCAGCATGGCGAGAGTATAGCAGACTTCTGAGGACTGCATAATCCCAAGGATACTTGGTGTGGGAAATGATAGATGAGCTCGGGGAACTTTCTGGCCTAAGTTACCCGGGCATTCAACTTGAGCTCTGAGGTTTAGTGGTAACATTCGTGCTCTCTACGTGGTGGGCCCGGGTTATATTTCTAGTTGAGATTTATACCAATAGAGAAGAGCAAAATATGATTTTAGGACAATTCATGAACATAATAAGAATAAAATGGATATTTGTTTGAATTGTATTTAAATGTGTTGTATTTAATTGTCATATATATTCTATTCAGAAACCTGAGACTGAAAATGACAAAAAATCGACTATTACAATCGCTACCGTTCGATTTTGTAATACCAACTGAGAAAAAATGTACATACAGTGTCTCTATTTTTCTTTGTATTCTGTGGTTTAGAATTCCTAATAAGATAAATTGACACATTTCACGCATCACCAAAACGCTTTGAAGAACTCTCCATTTTGCGTTATGATTGTTGATTGTCCATGCTTTTGCTGCTATTAATCGCTCCCCAACGCCTCTAGCAAAAGTGGTCGGTGAAGCGTGATCAGGAATTATATAGTGAAGGTGTAGAATTGACTACACTGACCACCAAATGCACTTCGCTGATAAAACCGATTTGACACTTTTTCTCGATAATTTCACTCTATGATCCGGTTGTGATTGGTCAAAATTCAAATTTTGTTTCGTTTCATTGGTAGATTTTAAGATGACGTTACACGAGTGAAATAGTCCCATTATTTTTTTATAGTTTTCATTTGCTGTGGATATATATTTCATTTTCCATTCTTTACGTTTATCCTCGCCATTTACACATAATTCAATTAGTTCCCTTAACTTTTACCAAAGTTTATTTCTATCATGTTTTACCAATTCTGCAGGAATTACACCGGGTTTCCTACTTTTAAGATGTCTTATTGCTTGTTTCGCCATTTTGTACCTATATTTTTTTAATGAAAATATCATCGACTTAATTGTCATTTAGTTAATTATTATGGTAATAAAAACGCGGGCTACATAACGGAGCAGACGAAATGCATGCTGTGTATATGCAGCGAATATTTAGGTGTAACCAAGAGCATGGCTCGTCGCTAGTTATCAGTGGTTGTGACTGCACTGAGAGTATGGCCCGTAGTTAGACCGAAAACCGTTAAGAAGATTGGTAACAGGGATACAAACATTATTTTTCGTATCTGTTTATTTCCTCAAGCGATTCCTAAATTGCTGATGACTTTCTCTAGCTGTCCATAGCCAAATATATTATTTTTATTTATTTTATTCGGCAGTGCTTATGTCCTGATAACTTGGTTCTATATCAGGACATAATATTCCAGATTAATATTTATTTATTCCTCAATCTATACAATTTAAATAACAATTTACATTCTAAATATTTTAAAATCTACAACACTAATCTATAACTAAACAATGCTGCAATGCAGCACTACGGCTATTTAAACCTACAATTGCTACATTTACAATAATAACTAATACATACTAACAATTTAATATTTGAAATCTTCATTTCTGCTGATACTCGGTGTACGGGCTGCTCCCCACTGGAATTCCAGGCAACAGGACCTGAACATCAATGAGGTTGCTGGGGGCCTCAAGCAGCAGCTATACTGAACTATGTTGTGTTAACCGAGCAGTTTCCTTCTCTTTCTTTTTCCCTTCTTCTGATTTTCAACTTTTATTTTCCTCCTTTTTTCTCGGTCTACCTCTTCTACTGTTGCTTCCATTCCACCCAAAGACTACCATTATTCTCTTCTGTTAATTCTTCTACCTTCCTCCATTCAATTTGAGTGTTATCTTCATCTTCTTGTTTTTGAACCGACTCTTCTTGTATATATCTTTCTTGCCTTTCACTGATTCTCTGAGAACCTCTAGGGGAGCACATGATTTCTGATCGTTGGATTTTCTCTTTATAAGATGTTTATCGTTTATAAACTCTTCTGCCATTTTGTATGATATTTTATTTGTAAAATCGTTCAATGCCTAAAATCATTTGATCTATCATGATATTCCAAATGCATTTCCTGCAATTATCCATCTTTCTTCAGCCACAATTGATTGGTATTTAGGGCATTTGAATGAATCATGTTCCGGTGCATCGATCTCGTTATAGACTGTACATGTATTTTCTTTTAATTTAAATCTTTGCAAATATGAGCAATATGGGTCATGGCCTGTTACATAATGTACCAAACCATGCCAGATACACTTGCAAAGATATCCTGGAATTTGGAAATATTGAAAAAAATAAGCAAACAAAAAGTGGTTATAAAATGTGTCAAATTATATGCTTCTGTAGGTTGCTTTAAATAATAAATTAAATAGGTATATATACATATATTCCCTATATATAGGGAAAATAGATTAGATTACATTAAAGCATTCGATAATATAATTACTACATCACACTAAATTTATTTACATTGACTTTTTGCGCGACTTATTTCAAATATAGTCTCCTGCCATGCCAATAATACGTTGCAAAATTCTTAGAATATCGAAGCGCACTATCTTCAGTATAAAGGTTTTATGGATGCAAACTCTTGATTGAAAGCGAATGTTTTGAAGAGATTTTTTGATTTTCGAAACAAGCCTTAAATCACAAGGACTCATTAAGAAAGGCTTAACCGCCATTTTCATATCACTTCAAATGCAGTGTTGATGTTTCCACTCAGTGCCACTTTCAGTTGTCAGACTGTGCGGAACCCAGCGGCACGATCTTTCTGCATTTTCAGGTTTATTACCATTTTATTAACAGATGGAATTGCAATACCAAGTTCCTTGAAGATTTCCATACATGTCCATAGCCTGTATTCTTTCCATAAAGTCCTTGTAGCCTCAATATGGAAATTATCTGTTGCAACGCAGGGTTCCTGTTCACAACTCTTCCTTCCTTGGCACCAATCTTTCAAGGACTTCTCTCCCACAAACTTCTTGTAGTTCCCTAAAACCCCGAACTGCATTTTTTACTTTTACAACTTTGATTTTATATTAAGCACCTTTGTTCATATTTCTGAACATTTTTATCATCAACAATCACTGTAATTATTGAAACTTACAATTTGAGCCAATTGGTGCTCTATATTATTAATATAAGATTCCAAGTCCCCATCTAAAATTTATAAATTTATAATAATAATAATAATAATAATAGTTGAATAATATAACTAATACCTCTCATAGTTCCTGATGTTATAAATGAGGTATGTAATACCAAATTATCCCTCAAGTAATTTTTAAATTGTACAGATTGCTTTAGAGTTACTTTGCCACTTTCATGTCACAGGAAATAGGCCTATTTTATATGCACCCTCTCACATTGTTCTCTGAATACCTTTGGCTTGTTATTGATTACGTAAAGTTGGATTCATCAGTCTAAAAGCACACCTATCGAAACCATAACACCGCTGTCACCACGTGTTTTTGGTTTTGGCTGTCGTTAATGAGGAATATTGTCACAGACATCATCTCCTTCGACGATCTGATTGTTTAACATATTTTGCATAGATTGCTTTATGTGCTAGGAGTCATAGCAATATATAGGATATATGTAACATTAAACGTATTTTCTTAATTTGTGTCGAATTATTTATTAAGACACGAAAAGATCAGTGGCATTCTAAAATTCTTGTTTTGAACGTTTTGTTGTAGCATATTTTGTATTCTTACAATGATATAAAGGTTGTAGCAATATATATATATATATATATATATATATATATATATATATATATATATATTCGCACTCGGATAAGTTTGTGTACGCTCTTGCTCCGGTAGGAAGCTCTTCTTCCTCTCGAGATCTTTATTTTCCTTATGTCACGTTACGAATTCCGTCTTTACTTTGACTTTTATTTATTTATTTTCCTTGTTAATAGGTCTACGTTTCTGGTTTGTCTTGTTAAGAATCTCTATCGCTAATTAGCAAGAGCATGTAGCATTGTTCATTGTTCACTGGTTTATTGAGGATGACATCATCCCGAATGAAGTCTCTTTCTCTTTGCTTTTGTTCGCTAATATCGATGAGTTGGTTGCGGGAGGCATGGCAAAAAACACCTTTCTGCTTGTGGCAGGATGTCACCGTTCCGTACTTTTGGTTGATTTTAAATGCGTTGCTTGCTGACGGTGTCTACAAAACGTTTTTTTATATATATATTTATTTTTGGTGGGGGACAGCTGTTAACTTCGTTTCACTACTATATTGAACCTGAATTGCGGAATTCTTTGTTCATTGAAACAACTTAGGGATTCCTTAAATATATTACTTTTTTGTTTGAATTATTTAAGGATGCTGTTTAATATCTCGGTTTTACATCCAGACTTCGTAATATTGCTCTTAAGAGTAGTTGAAATACTTTCATACAATGTTTATTTTAAAAAACAAAATGAAAAAATTCAAGAAATTTAGCAATTATTTTATAGGAAGTTTATTGGATTATACCTTGCAATGAAATATTTGAGGTATTACTGAGAAACTTTAGCTTGCCATTTCTTACACAAAATATAAATTCTTGGTGAAATTGAAGAGAAACACATGCCCGTTTTTTGTTTAAGATACGTATTTTTCGTTTCTTATTTTTATGTTTGTTAGTGCTGAAAATCACAAGTTGAGGTTTAAGAAGTACAATTGAAATCATCCACAACTATTTTAAAAATTATGCTTAAAATGAAAATTCAAAACAATAGTCTTTAAAAAGAGTTTTAAATTGAGAACGAACGAGAAATGGCGGTTAAATGGCGGGAAATAGATGTGGTTAAGAAATTTCAATATCTTGAGATGAGGTTAAGTGCTAATGGTATATGAAATGATCAGAGAACGTTCATATTAGCTAAAAGAAAAATGTCTATAGGGATGGTAAGGACATGCTTAAGGAAAATACCGGAAATAAGTGTCAAATGGATGAAACAAATGTACATCACCATGGTAGAGGCGAAAATGATGTATGAAACAGAAATATGGGGATATGATAGGTGGATTGAATTTAATAAAAAGATCATTTTTAAATTAATATTGGTACTGCCGAGTGTCACCTAATAATGTAGCCTTGGGTGGATCAACTAGTAAAGAGGATTAATTTATATACCTATACAGAATAAATATGTTAGATGATGGAGTCATTGTCAAAGGAATGTATTGGTACACAAGAGAATTTTAAATAGAAACAATACTTGAAATGCAGGATATTGTTGAAAAATTGATATGGAGGATTGTCGGGCAAATAAGCAATGGAGACATGAGCGATATTTTTCATTTGTAGGGGAATGGTGGAGAGGGTTAATTTTTAGAAGGGAGTATCAGGAGCGTGCTTTTATTTTGGGTTCAGGTAATGACTTGTATGATAGAGACAGAGAAAGAAGAATCCTATCGGTCCTGCTCTGAATTAGGCATATGGAGTAAACGGAAGTACGTCGTGCTTAGATGGTTGCTTCCTGCTGCAGGTTTAATTTAAATATCTATACAGAATAAATGTTAGATGATGGAGAGATTGCCAAAGGAACTTCTTGGTACTAAGGAGAAGTTTAAATGGAAAAAAATACTTGAACTCCAGGATGTTTTTGAAAAATTGGTACGGGGGATTGTCGGGTAAACAAGCAATGGAGCTAAGGGGGTTTTGGAAAGAAGTAAGAGATACAAGAATTGAAGATAGGAGAAGGGTTACTGCGAATGTGTCGAGAGAGAAAAGGAGTTTTGGGAAAGGAGACATTTGTGATAAATTGAGGGAAGATTTTCTTGGGCTAATCACGAGTAAGGAATTTAAGAGTACTGAGAAAAATCTGGGGGAATGGATGTCCCATATGGGCGAACCTGATGAATACTATGGCATATTATGTTGTGAACAAACGAAGTGATGGAGATTCAGGTATGGAAAGAGAAATGAAATATTTTTTACAGAAAAATGTTTATGGGGATATTAGGAATCGAAGAAGATAAAATATAAAAATTTGTGGGAGAATACTTGGGCAAAATTAGGGGAGAAGAGAAGTAGTTCAGAATAAGAGAGTTAAGTGTAGGGGATTAGTAAAATTTTGATTATTACAATAAAATTGAATACGATTTGGTCTCCAATGCATCAACCACCTGAAGTTAAGATATATTGGAACTGGGAAGAGTAAAGTTTTTAATGGTGTTTAACGCCCGTTTTCACTACTGAGGCATCACAGGTAAGGGGGAAGGATTCTTTTTAAGGAAGGAAACGTTCTAGGCTTAAGTTTAAAGTATTTTCCCGGCATTTGCCATTTATGAGGACTGAGGAAAACCTGGAAGAAACCCCAGTCAAGGGGATGGTCCTGGCGAGATTTGAACCCGAGACCTCCCGCTCACGAGTTCGCACCTTAACGACCTCTGCCACCCGCGGCGGTGGGAAACAGAGGTAGGTAACTTTTGATGATGTAAGATACAGGGTACGTTAGCTATTTTGCAATATAATTAGCGCTAAATAAATAAATATAGTGCCGAAAAGTCCAACTGTTACAAACAGGTGGTTGAAAGACTTAATAGGGTATTGTCTGCTTCCACTACTATTACTGGCACTGTTTCTTTCCTAGCATTCAGAACTTGTTTATTTGGTTTATTTACGAACGCTCTTTAACATCTCAGGTCATCAGCATCCTATTCAAACCAGAGCGTAAAACGGAAGACAACTTTTGCTCGAAGGTCTCTTCTTTCAGGCTTGAGGTTCTTTATCGTGCCGCAAATGTACCCACGGCTTTACTTCCCTTCCGAAGGAGTCATACTTAGGATTTTTACGCCCGAAAAAATCAATCGATCCTGGCCGGGATCGTACCCACGATCTTGGGTTTAGGAGGCAAGTATGTTAACCACTACACAACCAGGACCTTTTAAGAACTTGAGAAGTGGTAGTGCACCATATTTCAGTTGAAGTGTTCGGTCTGACTGGAGATTTGCAAGTAGCTCTTCTTTCTCCGGAAGGAAGTTTGTGGTGGATTTTGGGGATACAACTTAAGATTGCGCACTGTCATATTTGGTGATAATGATGGAGGGAAAATATTGTACCATGTTATTCTCAAGAGCTAAGAGATTTTACAAGGTCACTTTGGATATCGCTGACTCGTCCTCAACTTTTCTTCTTTGAATAAGAACATTATTCATAATGAACTTTAACAAAAACTTATAGCACTATCAATCAACCTCAAAACATGAAAAAACGGACGAAATGCTATTTATACTGTAGTATATAAAACACTGACTGATGAAGGAAGTTGTGAGCGCAAGAGAGTCTACCGTATTTTGTCAACTTATTAAAAAGTTGATCTACAGCAAAACGGCACCATCTCCAGCCAAGAAAAATTCCAAGTTTCAACCCTTCGCCAAGGTTCTGTTGACTCTCTTCTAGAACATGAAAGAACCAATTTGGAATTCACCATATGAAGTGTGTAAGACAGGGAATAGTCCGCTACAGCGCAATGTTGCAGTAAAAGTCAACAATAAACAATACGGAGTCATTTCAAGGTATGTCGGTCTTGGTGGTCTAGTGATACCCATACTTGCCTGGTAAACCCAAGATCGCGTGTTCAAACCTGGCCAGGATCCATGGCTTTTTTCGGGCGTTAAAATCCTAAGTATAACTTCCCTCGCAAGGGAAGTAAAGCCGTTGGTCCCGTATCGTAAAAAAAGTACAACACGAAAAAGAAACCTCAAGCCTGAAAGAAGAGGCCTGTGAGCAAAATTGATCGGCCGTTTCACGCCCTGAATTGAATGGAACGCTGATAACTTGATGTTAAAGACCGTTAGCAAAAACAAATCCACAATCAACAAACCTCAGGGTACAT
Source organism: Metallyticus violacea (assembly GCA_030762175.1). NCBI lineage: Eukaryota > Metazoa > Arthropoda > Insecta > Mantodea > Metallyticidae > Metallyticus > Metallyticus violacea. The sequence continues at coordinate 31,887,511 of CM060832.1, forward strand.
TTGTGTAATGCGTTTGTTTCCTCCATGATAACCTACGTACTCATATGAGTGCTGTAATGTCAAATGAGCGGTACATTCTGGTGGTACTATAAGAAAAATTACTTCTGATGGAATAAAAGAGTTGGTTCAATGGTAGAAGTGCGGTTATTATACATAGATATAAGCAGAATTATATATACCTTAAAATATAAAATTTTCTGTTGCTTTTAATTGAAACAATGCGTTACTTTTTAAAACGCTGATGTGATTTTTTCGTATGCCAGATTTTTTTTACAATGTTTTATTCTAGACTTGGTCATTTTTATTCCTTTCTTTTATAATCGATCTTTTGATATTTCATATTAAGTTTTTAGAAAGACATTAGGCCCAAACAATTTATAAAGCATGCTTGTCTTTAATGTTTATTTTTTAAATATGTAGCAGTTTCCTTGATTCTGCTAAATATTTTTAGAAATAAAACGTTGTAAAATTAGATATGGTTTTCTTTGATGTACAAGAGAGCATTTTGCACCAGTATTACACCCATGGCTGTAAATTTTACTTTCCTGTTTCCATTTTTCGCGACAGAACAAGGGAAAGTGAAAGCTAATTGGAATGCCTGTGCACAAGGCCCTAGACTCTAAACTAATAACCGAGTTTCCAGAACACCAAAGTAAAATGTTAGGAACAGCAGCATTAACAAACTGTCTAGAATGCTTAAAGTGCATGTGCTATCTAGAAAGCGTAAGACATATTCAGTAAAGTAACAAAAAGTTGCTTTGAAAGGCCTGCTTTTAGAATTAAACGAGATTTAAAAGTCGTTTATAAAGTTTGATAAAAAGTTAATTATTATTTAGCAAATGCAATTTTTTATCCTGCAGTGGTAGCACCCATTATTGTAACATGAGTGATTACATGGTTAAGTCATATAGAGCGACATAACTACCGTATTTACGAGAATCTAATGCGCACCTTTTTGTTCAAATGGCGTATCAAACGTTGTGGTATGCATTAGATTCTAGTGCAAATCCATTCCGTGGTTCGCTGGTAACTTCATTCAAATTTATCGTTAATTACGTCATTATGCATTGTTGCAATTCTCGACCTCGTTACATTTATTATTAGTCTGTTATTGCATACATCGTTTGAATAGTAGGTAGTCACGAAATGGATGGAAAACAGAGAAGAAAATCTTGTGATGCTTTTTCAAGCGTAAAGTAATTATTTGTGTTGAAAAAATGCTAACAGAAAGGCAGAAAGAGTGTTCAATAGCAACAACGATCGCTTGTGACGGCAACAGAAATTGACATTATTTGCAATTAAAGCTAGTATGAAGAAATTCACTGATCCTCGCAAAAGAAGACATCCTGACATTGAAGATAGAAATTCGTGCATGAAAGTAGGAAGAACGGGCAACCTGTGACTAGTAACACCATAAGAAATAACTTTTACTTCTCTGACCTACGCCAACTGTCCTGACAACAGCACGAGTGATGGATTTTGTCCTATGTACTATTTTTTTTTTTTTGGACGCTCTTTAACACCTCAGGTCATCAGCGTCCCATTCAACCCAGGACGTGAAACGGCCGACAAATTTTGCTCAGAGGCCTCTCTTTCAGGCTTGAGGTTCTTTATCGAGCCGTAAATATACGACACGGGACCCACGGCTTACTTCCCTTCCGAAGGAAGCCATACTTAGGATTTTTACGCCCCGAAAAAATCCATCGGTCCTGTACGGGTTCGAACCCGCGATCTTGGGTCCTATGTACTACAAGGTGTAACAATAGCCCACTTATAAATTCTAAGTTCTGGTCGTTTTATGAAACGGATGTGCTTATTTCTGAGACGCCGTACAACAATTTGCCAAAATGTATTTTTATAATTCTAAGTTTCAAATTTGATGTGCGCATTACATTTAATGGCGCATTAGATTCACGTCTAACGGTATATTCAAGTAATTTTTTAAATATGCAACCCTTTTTTTAAGCCAACAGTAAACCTAGTATAACAATGAATACGTAATTTATGAGATAATTCTTATGAAACTAATATAGAAATCACACCTTTTTATATAAAATAAGAGAAAATACCTTTGTAACACTAAGTTATATTATGTAGAATGTGCTTCGATTGGTTACAGCAATACAATAGATTATGTTTACAGTTTTAAATTATAATAAAGCACATAAATCAACATAGTTCAGTCACTTTTCACATTAAAACACATATTATAAACGAAAGTAAACAAGTGTTTTTGCAAGGAGGAAATGAGAACAAGCATAGTGTAAAATCTTTCAATGGGAATTCGATATATCTATATTGCCTAAAAAGTGAATGCAACCATTTGTAGAACGAATAAAAGTGATCATATGCACGTTTTATTAATTAATATAAAATGTGTAAATCTTGTTTACAAAATTTAACTGTATTGTTATTTAGGTACAATACATGTGAAACACAAATTTCTGTCGTGCTAGAGAGGATCTGTAGAAGCTGTTCAAATGAAACATTGGCAGGGTTTAGATAGAACAACATAAATTTGAAAATAATGCACTCTTTCACAATGACAGTATATGGACGACAGTTTGAGAGATAATTACTCCACCGCTCAGGCACGCTGAACAAGTTTCTCAATACTCTCCGCGAAGAATGGTTGTCGGTGAAACGACTTTCCCCACAATGAACCGCTTGATCAGTGAATAAACGCTTATCCTTCAAGGATTTGTTCAACGAACTAAACACGAGCTAGACTCAAGCGGAGAGATCTGTATGTGGGCGTGCGTTATTGTGCAATATAAACGCATCTATGAGCGTTTTCAGGCCCCCCCCACCTTTAATTGCTCTTTGGACGTTCTGGAGGTGCCGCAGTAACGTTGAGTGTTGATCGTAGTACTTGTTTGTACAAAAATTCAATCTCACAACTCTTGCTTCAACTGTCACTTTACTCAGCAGGCTCCTAACTCAGACTTAACCACATGTCATGCTGCCATCTCTTGCCAGCGTTGTCTTATGTTTGTGCTGAACAATCTTTATAAAATAGTCACGAAAAAGGACTTGATACCTAAGCACAATCACAGTTTACTTGTCAAACACTGCAGGTACACATCTGTTGCATGGTCAGGACAAATACACTTTTTGCAGTCGTTCATTATCTTCTGTTCATTCTGTTTCTGCTTCTATCACATAGACAGAATCGTTTACTGTACCTGTAGCGTTTTCACTATCCTTGTTATCAGAACATTCTTGTGTTCCAAGATCATTGTTGTTTGCTTCACTCTCACCATTTTCCTTATTTTTTTCATCCTCTTCTATTTCTGATAACCATTGCAGCTACAGATGCTCGAGACAGCGTCAAAGAAATAGCTACAAACTACACTTAAATCAATAAATTTGCAACTCACACAAACACGGGTTCTAAAACTATGACGGGAGTTGTCGTACGGATGAATATACTGATGCTGGAGAAGAAACTATATCACTTGAACAGCTAATAATGTCCTAGCAAAGTCGAGACACAGTGTAATTATAACTTGCAAACAAGTTACTGAAAAGTTAACATTTATCAATAGCCACTGGAGGTTTAGGAGTATTTTTAAGATGTTTGTCTTCATACGGGAAGTAGGGTGAGCTTTTTTTTAATGGTGTTTAACTCCCGTTTTTACTACCGAGGCACAGCAGGCGGCGGACACTGATGATACATGAGATGAAATGATATATTGGGAAAGCATTTTTTAAGGAAGGAAACGTCCTAGGCCTATGTTTAGGGTACCTCCCAGTATTTGCCAGTTATGAGGACTGAGGAAAACGTGGAAAAAACCTCAGTCAGGGAGAACAGCCCTGGCGGAATTCGAACCCTAGACCTTCCGCTTACGAGTTCGCGCCTTAACGACCGCGGTCACCCGTGGCGGTAGTAGGGTGGGAGAAGAAACTATTTGAAACGTCATTCGTGTGCGTTTGCCATTGTGGCTGTTGTTTGTGGGACGGCGCATTGTCCTGCAGAAATGTTACTTTCTTTTTGTATGTGCGTGTGTGCCATTCTTGGTCGTTTTTCCTTTGTTCGTTTCCTCTTGGGGGCCCAGCATATGAAAAATTATCGAAAATCACTAAAAACATTAATGTTTGGATTTTTAATATTAATAAACTTTAATCCTTGTATGTTCATTTATTGAGGCTATGTGGATCAGGTGTCCTTTAAGGTGCTCTGGAAAGAGTAAAAATGATAAAATGTTAAATTTTTGCCTTTTTGAATCTTAAAAATCAACGGAGTCTCCTCTTTTTAATAATTCAATTTACTAACCAATAAGTGTATTGAAAATTGACTTTCGTCGGTTAGGAGCTACCAAACTAATGATAAATATATTTCCAAACTTAATGCTCATGATTATTTTATGGAACTAAATGATGCGAAATACTTATACATGTAGTGTGTTCATAAACCAATTATTCTAGTTAGGGAGAACGTGTTCCAACCTATGAGACTGGAATGCACTAAAAGATATTCTAAACTTCGTCGCGCGATTCCCAAAATTGTTTTTATCATACAAATGCATATTTTCTCATGTAATGTACCAAATTGCTTCAAAACTTCAGAATATTAAAAAAAATTATGTTTAATTTAACCAGGTAATTTTTATCAAAGAAAATTACACAAAAGCAGAGTACAATATATCACATATAAAATAACATTTCTCTGATTAAATAATAGATAAAAATCACAGTTGAGTTATAGTCAAAACTTTCATAAATAACATTTAAAAATTTTAACCTCCAACTTTACAAAGATTTTGAAAATACTTGCACTTTATAAGCACATTGGAAAGACAGGACATTCCGGAGCCCCTCCTTAAACGACTTTGCGCTTGTGCTGGGAGCCCTTTAAACAGCTCTGTCGTTTATAGACACTATCTTTTAATATTTGAATTGAGCGTTTTAAAACTTCCAGTAGAGTAGAGAGCAGTAGTTAAGGGAAACTATAAGGAAAATTTCGCTATGTGTCGACCTGTAACTTTGTTGCTAAAAGTGACAAGCACTGTACAGTGAACAGAACACGTGCCAGCAGTTTTCTATGCAGTGTTTGTTGTTTTACTTTGGGTTTTGTATGCATAGCGAATTAATAGGTTTCATTTTTTATTTATCTATGTAAATGTTATACCATTTTATAGAAATATTATTACTATTAGGTGATAACATATAGGATTATTCTAACGAAAATTTTAAGGTTGCACGCCTCTATCTTTTGTATATATTAACAGTTTGGTTCCATATAAATACCATTATACTTTAGACGGTTTGGATTTCGGGGTTTCTTCCATATGCTTCAGTTGATGGTAATTATCACCTTTATAAAAATTGTGGCATGCAATACTAAGAACAATTTACGAATAACAATTTTTTTTACAATTTTTATTCTTTTACGAGTTCTCAATTTAGCTCTATGAAATAGACAATTTTAATGAGCTGAGGTTCCTAAAGTTACATGGAATGAGAAATAGATCCTGCTCTGTAAAATAATTTCATATGTAGGGTAGGTCCTCCTGATGGCCTAGTGATAAATATATTTGTCTCGTAGACACAACGTCGTAGGTTCAAACCCGGTCAGCGTCGATGTATTTTTTTCGGGCGTAAAAGTTCTACATATGGCTTCATTCTCAGAAGTAAAGCCGTTGTTGGTCCCGTGTCGCAGATTTACGGCAGGCAAACATCTTAAGCCTAAAAGATTAATCTCAGCAACATTTATCGGCCGTTTCAGGCTCTGAACTGAATGCAAAGTTAATGACCAGAAATGTTAAATATCGTCCGTAAATAATAATAATAATAATAATAATAATAATAATAATCTGGTGAACAAACTTTAGGAAACTGCAGTAGTTACTAATAAGCGATTGGATAGATCGAAATTAGTAGAAAACTAGTGAGTAAGTTTTACAAAAACTCCGGAAAGTTGTGAAAATTTTTGCAGTGCCAATAAAGCTGCAAATCGTTTGGGGATGAGTTATAGTGTAGCGAAATTTAAGATGTCAGCTTCAGTTCAATCCTTGTAAACTGAAAGTGCATTTTGAACTCAAAGAACAAGATAAACATATTCTCATCGCTTATCGCATAGCAAATGTTTGCAGAAATTCATTAACGTTGAATGACTAGACAAAATATGTGTACAGATGAAGTGCATTTCGAATTAATTGCCAATGCTAACGCTCACAATTGCAGGATATGGGCGGAAAATAACTCCAACCCAGTAATTCAGCAAAGGATTACATCATGTAAAGTTTACTATTTGGTGTGATTTTACGTAATATTTTATAATAGAACCTTATTTCTACGAAGAAGCGGAAAATAGAGAAAGAAACATTAACGGTAAAAGGGCAGAAATGGTTTTGAATGTTGCAAGCATTACAGAATCATTATTATTTTTATGCAAGACGGCGCTCCATCTCACACATACAATGCCGTAAAATACTATTAAACATAACATTTAGTGAACATGTAATTAGTAGGCTTTTTATAAAAGTTTACCTCCTATGTCACAGATTCTTGCACAATTTAAATACGTGCCAAAGTTATAGCCATTTAATTATGGGAAATTATTTTAAGATAACCTGTTATATAGGAATAAGTGCACATACTTAGGCTACTTTAGTAAAGTAAAAATAGGCTATTCTGCGTATAATCTTGGTATGTCTTATAGAATAACTTAACCTAAGCGAGTTACAAAAATATCTTCTAAGAGAGTGTTGTAAACCTAGTAATGAGTTTTGTAAGTGATATTAATATTATTAAGAATTATACGACATATTTTTCTCTTTGAGAATACAGGGCATCTATTTTATATTAATAAGAATAAAAGGGAATCTGTTTTTCTGTTTCCTTAAAAACATTTTTAATGCATGAAGTAGCAAGACGCTAATAAAATATTGAAGCACCTGGGGCTCTCGACTTCAAAAAAACAAATAGAAATTCACTACATTACTTTATCAAATATCTATGAATATGTGTGCAATTTCTTCATATGTTGGTTTCACATTTCTACGCTTCAGGCACTTGACTTCCATAAACTTCTGTTTGATTAGTTGAGTTCTAAGAGAACATATTGAAAATCGATGTCGGCAAATATGCAACACTACAGGAGAGCATTATTAATGCAGCAGCAGAAAGCCATTTTGAACTGCCTTTGTAACAAAGAGCTGTTTTGTATTTTTTTTTTTAGTATTGTTGATCTTGTTGGTTGCGCTACTTGTTTCGTTTGGGATTGCCAATAAATTAATCGTCCTTTTTCATTTGCCAGGTTTTCTTTCCGAATTTTAATTTTTTTTTTTAATTTCGAGAAACACTTTACTTGAAAAGTTAAGACCAGATGATTACAGCAATGTAGTAGTATCCCAATAAATAGTTATATAACCTAAGTTCCTGCACTTTTTAGGACGAGTGTGAACTTAAAGATATGATTTTTTAATCATATTTAGTCTGAAATTTGAATAGCAGATTTGCTGCTTTGAAATACTAACATACAAAGCTTTCTCAACAACGGACCTTCCCATGACGCGCACCTTTTTAGACTGTTCTGCACTATATTCCCTTTTTTTTTCTCTCCTGGTTCTTCGATGTCCCTATATAAAGTCTATTAAAATTTGTTGTTTAATACGCTCATCATCCCGTTTAATACATGTATGTATTAAACATGTATTTTGCTGTCAGCAATTTCTTATAATAACCCTTTTTAAGAGTACTGAGAAAATCTTGTGTAATTCTCAATAACTATCAGTGCCTGCAGTGTAAGGTTGAGTAACCAAAAGAATGGAGTGTGGAGCTGTATACCTACAGCGCTGTGTATAGAGTCTGTTTTCTGGCTGCCACTGGTTTCACATTCCATTGTTATTGACTGGTCAGTGAAGTAGCACAGTGGCATTTTTTCATTTGAACGAGCTAAACAAGTGGTGGGGATTGAAACAGTGTTTGTATGGCACATTCTGGGGGTTATTTATTAATTATTTATGATTAATTTTTTATTAGTTATGTAAGCAACATTTGAATATGTAACATAATTTTAACAAACATTTTTGGAATCATTTTTTTGAATTGTGTTTGGATAATATTTTCTGTTTTGTGCATAATTACGCGTGCATTTAATATAAAGTCAAAGTAAGCAGGGAAAGAGAAAAAATCATCTGGATGGGAAAAATGCAGAAGTTAAGAGGCTTAACCTAAACCTTACGAGAGTTAAATGACCGAGCAGAGAGCGAAGTACTATTATAACGTGCAATCTGTACAACATTCGCCCCAAAAGACGTAATATACACAAGTTAACCAATGAGCACTTGATATTTTGAAAATTCGCAGGTCGCAGTAGCCATGTGTTTATGTATGAGGCCCACGTAAGAGACAGTAGATTTATTTTATTTATGGAAGCTCCTTAACATCTCAGGTCATCAGCGTCCCATTCATTTCAGGGGTGAAACGGCAGACACATTTTGCTCAGAGGCCTCTTTTTTCAGGCTTGAGGTTCTTTATCGTGCCGTAAATCTGCGACACGGGACCCATGACTTTAGAGGCAAGTATGGTTACCACTACAACATCAGGACCGACTCTCATAAGAGAGATTGAATACGTGCTCGGTATGCTAGCAGTAGGGTACATAAAGGCTGCACCCCGGTGTTCTTGCTTTCTTCTTTTTTTCCGTGCTCAGATCCTGCTCATTGAGGTTCACGATGTGATCACATTCCATGAATTATTCAGGTACATACGTAGAGACAAGCGCTTTTCAGCTAGGATTCAAGTTCATAAGTCGTTAATATATATCTAAGAAAATATAAAAAATCGCGAACTTTATGAGTGTGGTGAATTGCTGACCTTAATCACGTTCTGAGGGAACCGTAAACCCATGGACAGGAAGAAAAGGCGCTCGCTTAAATTCCTCGTTACCGGTTTAAATAATCTGAGACACAGCTGTCCTAACCATCCAGCGGAAGGTAATTAACTCCCAGCATGTGCGAAATTAGTGATGAAAACACTAAACAATAAAGTGCCGTGTATAGTTGTACTTGCTACTTCAGTAAACTAAATCGCATCTTCTTCCAGTTCTTTGAGCGGGACTCACAAAACAGCGAAAACCTATGAGATTTTGTTGTAGCGAAGCGTAGGCAACAAGCCGAGGTCACCATCCAGCACATCTGCTTTAAAATTGACGTCCAACGTGTGCCAGCATCACAACTATACAAAACCGCTACAGGGTTATCACATACATATTTTGAGCTACAGGATTGTGAAGTATTCTGTTGGTGCAGACATGAACAAAGTAGTGAAAGATGAAAGAAAAGGCTTTATTGATATCGCAGAAATTAAAAATTCTCTGCAAACACTATTAAGATACTAAAATGAATATAAAGCAATTGACAGAATTATTAGAAATTCCTTAATCGACTATGAGGATGGTACTAAAATCGTGACGTGAAGCTGCTAAGGACGGGTGCAAGGAAATGAAGGTGAAACCGGAGAAGTTTGAGTTAACAGTATATTTTTTTGTGTCTTTCAATTTTTCATATAGAAAACTAACTCAAATCTTATTACAGTTTACTAAAGTACTGATTTTCACTTTAAATCCTTTAGATTAAGGTGTATGCTGTTAATATATCTTGTTAATAAATCACCCTTGTTAATATGTGGTGCCGTTTAAACGCCATTATTACATGTTCATTTGAATAGCGTCTTATCGAGATTTTACAGCCAACAACATAAAAAAAGGTAGCATATTGGTTTATTGTAGAACTACAGCAGTACATAACTATTCTAGTATAAACAGCAACAATAATTTTACTATTGTTGAGCTGCACTTGAAATACAGATAAAATACAGGAATTGGATGAGACATTGGTAAGTTCTTAGCCTGAGACTCTTCCCGTCAACAGAATTGAAAGCATCTATTATGATAAGTTTCTAAATTTTATCATACATTTTAGCAAACGTAAGTGTAGCTCCTGTAGGTCCTGGTGGTGTAGTGGTTACCATACTTGCCTCCTACACCCAAGATCGCGGGTTCGAACCCGGCCAGGACCGATGGATTTTTTCGGGGCATAAAAATCCTAAGTATGGCTTCCTTCGGAAGGGAAGTAAAGCCGTGGGTCCCGTGTCGTACATTTACGGCACGAAAAAGAACCTCAAGCCTGAAAGAAGAGGCCTCTGAGCAAAATTTGTCTACCGTTTCACGCCCTGAGTTGAATGGGACGCTGATGACCTGAGATGTTAGAGACCGTCCATAAATAAATAAAAAAAAAAATAGATAAATAAATGTAGCGGGTTTTATATTGTGAATTTATAAATTAAATATGTCAGAGAAGAATCCTGAAATTTGAGAACATTGAGTATCCTTCGGTAATAAGGTGTATATTTTTGAAAGGTTTGTCCGTCAAGGATAAGATGGGTACATTGAGGGAGCATTGTTCTTCGCACGGCTTTACAAGAATTGAAATTGAAGACAGAGCTGTTTCTATATCCACTTCCGAAAATGTTGATGCTTATGCATGATATGGTTTTGGGAGATCGAATTGCTCTTGAACGCATGATAGAAACTCTGAACTTCTATGAACCCTTCTTTAATATCGCACATCATAATTTGAACATGAGAAAAATAACTGGGTCCCAAAATGCCTCAATGCTGATAAACGATTCTAAAGTCCATTTGTTGTCATTATGAAGACGATTCGTCCAGTTTTTTTGGATAGTATTGTAACAATGGACAGGACATGGATACACTACGATCCAGAAACAACAATTGAAGTAATGGAAATGCTGTCTAAGGAAATCTCATGTTCCAGAAAGCAGTAGAGAAGGTTCTCGCATCTGTTTTTTTTTTTGGGGGGGGGACATAGAAGAAATTACAATGACTATTTCAATTATGTGACGTCATCGTACAATCGATCAATGAAATAAAAAAAAATGAATTTTGACCAATTACAGCGCGATATCGCAGTGAAGTTATCATAACATTTTACAATATCCTTTTACCGCGCGAGGTGTATTTGTCATATGACTAGCGTTGCCAATTCTATACACCCGCTACAATTTCATGGACTATCGACAATCATAACCAAAATAGAGGTTTCTTCAAAACGTTTTGGTGATGAAATCATTTTGTAAATTATGTAACAATATCTGCCTAAGCAACCATAACTTTTAATAAACACGTTATTCAGAATGGTAAAATGTTTTCACTGTTGATATTAGTAATTCGGACGGTAGCGCTTGTAATAGTCGATTTTCATCTATTTCAGTCTCACGGTTTCTGAATAGGGAATAAATATAACATTTTATACAATTTTTAGTATTTGTGCGCAAATTTCAAATATATCTTACTGTTATTCTTAATCTATTCATGAAATAGTCCTAAACCTGTATTTGGCTCTTCTATATTGGCATTACTGACAATCGACATTAGCCTGTTGCAAGATGTCTTAAAAGATCAAGTATTCATAATACAAATGTACAATTATTACAATACTGTAAGCCAAGTTTAGAATACTTTTATTTCAATTATTTTATTCGCGAAATAGTGCTAATAAATGCCACTCGAAGGTATGAGCGTTCCAGATCTCAGTTCTTCTTGTGATAATTTATTTAGAACAGAGTAAAACGGTGACGAGGGTATATTATTCTATATTATATTACTAACCCAAATTGCAGGGGAGAAAGTTCGAAGCATATATCTTTTTTTTTTTTTTTTTTTTGCAAGACAGTGCATGCGCTCATAAGTCCCTCATTGCATTGCAGAAAATCAATGACGTTTTCTTTGAACTGATTGACCATTCTCTCTATTTTCCAGATTTAGCTTCGTGATAAATACCATTGAGAGGGGTGTTTGTAGAGCAAGAAAAACATTTTTAATTGACTTTGAAATCCTTTATTAACATTGTACTATATGCACAGAGCTAAAAAGGTGATTAAGTTGAGTAAATAAATTTTTATTTTGAAATAAAATTCTATTTTCTATGTTAATATAAGAACTTGCCAATATTTAAATTATTTTATACAGTAACTAGAGAACTAGAGCATATGAAAATACGTTAAGCATTTTTAAAATGTTATTCATTAATGTTACATCAGTTTTATCAGTTGCTTGTTTTGCAAAGTTTACATTTCTTTATTAAATCAAAACCTGTTTTATGAAAAATAAAACAAGCTCATGTGCAAACTTAACACTGTAATTTTCATGGTATCGGCAGTAATTTTTCACATGCGTTAATAAAAGTACTTTTTAACATTTCTCTGCTGTTATTCATGAGATAAAATTAAGTGGTTTAATTTTTAATATTCCATATACATTTGTTTAGAAAAATAATTAGGTAGTTTAAAATGTCAGGGTAAAAATACTGCTAACATTGAAAAGAATAAAGGAAATTACATGGAGTTTTGCTTTCTGTTTTGGAAATAATACGTATAATAGGCATCAGGAATAAGGAACGTAAAAACGACTTGTGCATGGAGGAACTTAAAAAAACCACTAGTTCGTTTTTAGCATTAAAGTTTTTGTACCGGAAAATAGTTTCATTATATTTATGTTTAATTCTTGAAGGCTTACCTGTTGCAAAAAGAAACCCAACAAGAAATCACGATTAAATTAATCTGTCAATTCAGAACGCTTCAGGTCTTTGCAGAGTAATATCGAAAATTAAAAAGTTCTCTAGAGGGTTCCGTTCTCTTTTTTCCTGCCTTTGTCTTGAACATTAAAGTGATTTACTATTCGCTGCAGGGTTTTATTCTTATTAAATCTTTTAATAGGGATTTTATTTCTCAACGGTGGTACTCTTCTTGCAATGTTGCTGCTTTTTTATCCTCAATTTTATATCTTCTGGTTTGAAATTAGCGGAACATCTTTTTATATAATGATTAAATGAGCTAAAGGCTGCTTCGTTAAACAGGCTTGTAACTATCTCATTTGCTAAATATCTTTAAAAAAAAGCGTGTTCTGGTTTCCATTCATTTTAAATATACTATAACGGAAATAAATTAATTTTTCCAAATAGGTGTTTTATTCATTCTCGGTCTCTAATTGTTCTTTGTAACTTTCAAACTATTAAGTGTAATTCATTGAACGACAAGATTGACATAACTTGGTGTATCAGAACACGAATACGGAAGCACATGAGCCGAATTAATATTCTATAACCCCTGAGTCACTTATTACTTTGGGGGCCAGGTGCCTTTGAAATAGTGTGACATATCTGACTGTGCTGTTATTATGGGAACGTCAGGTCATCATGCCTTTATGTTACAAGAGCATAGAACATAAGTTTATTGCCCGCACGTGCTGGAATGTGCAGCTTATGGTTCGAAAAATTCTTTATTACATGCTCGATTTGTTTATTTAAGGATGCTCTTTAACATCACAGGTCATCAGCGTCCCATTCAATTCAGGGCGTGAAACAGCCGACAAATTTTGCTCAGAGGCCTCTTCTTTCACGCTTGAGGTTCTTTTTCGTGCCGTAAATGTACTACACAGGACCCACGGCTTTACTTCCCTTCCGAAGGAAGTCATACTTAGGATTTTTACGTCCGAAAAAATTCATCGATCCTGGCCGGATTTGAACCCACGACCTTGAGTTTAGAAGGCAAGTATGGTTACTACTACACCACCAGGACCGACTATTACATGCTTGGAAAAGAAGCTGGAAACAGATATTATTGTTGGGTATTCGTTTAAAACTGCCAGAAGCAACAATATAGAAGGAAAAAATAGATTGCGGGACACTCAGATAAGAACAAAATCTCAATATTAAGGTATTACTGTGAGAGTTGGGATGTGGCCTTGTGCATGTTGTTTAATACTAGAACAGCTAAGAATCTGATATACCTAGAACGGCAGAAAGGGCAACATATAATCATGCAAAATTTTGTTATTTTATTTATTAATAGCATAATTTGAATTTACAAATACTTTTAGAGCAATAAACAAGTGGATATTAAATTTCGTTTAAACACTTAACTTGAAAAAGTTACATATTATTCCTAATGTGAAATGTAGCTTTTGATTTTCAAGCCATGACTGTATTATACCACCTAGTTTTTCTCAGTAAGTTTATTTATTTGATGGATTATAACTTTTTTATCTGAACCACTTTGCACATTTTGCACAAATGATCTGTACGTTCGTGCACATTTTCCGTACGCAGTTTTGCAGCACTTTTCACAAAAATAACTTGTTTTGTTTCCTTTACACAGACTGATTTGACATTTATTTCGTTTTTTGCATTGCCTGTGCCCTTCATCCTCTTCCTCTTGTTGCTCTTCTTCAGCTTCCCCTCCTTCAGCTCATTCACCAGCTTAAGGATGCATTTCTTCCTTTTTATCTTTCCGTTTTTTACCTCATTGTAGATAAACAATGCATTGATTGCTGGCATGTCCAGTTCAGTTTCATTTCTCATCAAATCGGAGAAATCTGAGCAGCTCCTGAAGTCTATTCCGTTTTTTTTAATGATGTTTAACTCCCGTTTTCACTACTGAGGCACCCCAGACGATGACACTGATGATATATGAGATAAATTATAGATCGGGATAGGATTTTTTAAAGGAAGGAAGTAGGATACCTCCCCAGCATTTGCCATTTATGAAGACTGAGGGAAAATTGGAAAAAAATCTCAGTTAGGGAGGACTATCCTGATTGGAATCGAACCAAAGACTTTCCACTCATGAGTCCGTGTCTTAACGACCGCGGCTACCCTTGGTGGTGTCTATCCCGTGAATTGTGTTCTTGATGAATAGGTCGAACGCTACCAAAGATCATCTACTGACATACCTTTCTTACAGATTACTCCTCGGGTGTACATGATGGCGAGAATCTTCAGTTGCTTGAGTGAAAGAGTCCACTGGTATTTGTTCCATCTAAGCATTTGATTCTGTATACTACAGAAGCATCGATTCATCAAAGAGTAGACGAAAATCACTGATGGGAGAGTCATCCACTTGTTGGAAAGCATATGTAGAGGGACCTCCTCGCTCTTTTAGGACATTTACAGCAGTCTGTCTTCCTGGTGAAGATGATATGTCGATAACCTCCCATTCGGATCCGTCTCTAGTCACCTTTTTCATTGTGGAGGAATATGATGAAGCCTGGCCCTGCTGAAAGGACTGAGGCAGTGGTTGAGGAATATTAGTACTGGCACCAGCTTCGGATTGGGAATCCTCGCTAACTTTACATCACTAGTTTTTGGCATAAGTTCACTACCCGAGTCCGATAGGATGTAAATTTCTGTTTCAACGTTGGAACTCTGGAAAAAAGCGCCCAAAATCTCGTCATCCGAAAGGCCCCTTTGACGATACATGATTCAAGATGACCATCTTCAACACACAACACACGACGCTGATGACCTGAGATGTTAAAGAGCGTCCATAAATAAATCAAAACACACAACAGTACCAAAATGGAAACGTAATATTTACAGATAAAAGTTAATAAAATACACACATTTTGGTTCCCAACAATGAGTCGATATTTTTCTCTGCCCATTGTAGTTTTTTTAGTAGTGTTTAACCCCAGTTTTTACTACTGAGGCACCTGAGGCACCACAGGCTGTGGACACTTATGATACATGAAATGAAATGATATATTGGGAAAAGATATTTTTAAGGAAGGTAGCGTTCCAGGCCGAAGTTTAGGGTACCTCCCAGGCTTTGCCAGCTATGAGGACTGAGGAAAACCTGGTAAAATCCCAGTCAGGGAGGACGGTCCTGGCGGGACTGGAACCCCAGACCTCCCGCTCACGAGTTCGCGCCTTAACGACCTCGGCCACGCATGGCGGTGTGCACATTGTTGATAACTGTAACTGTATTGTGGGTCATTTGCAGAAATTTTACTGCGCAGTTACTCTAGGGGTCAAAAATAAAAAAAAATTATATCCAAATTTAATATCATAAAGAGGAAGACAACCGAATAAAATTCATGAGGTTTGGGGGAAAAATACGAATACCTGAGGTAACTGTTCAACAATACATTTAATCAGTAGTTTTGACTCCTTCCCCAGTTCTGGTCTTAAAAGCATTTCACACTAAACATATAGAACGTTTACTTTTCGATTAAAGTAATTAAATATATATCAAATATCTTATGTTCTGTACAGCTGGGGCCTTTTTATGTAGATCTCCGTGGTTGCACAATGTTATTCTTGAAAGTATCCGATACTGTCAGCAGTGTCTTCTCTTTATTTCAGTGTCTGAATTATCGCTATATGAGTCATTATAGGGCCATTGTACTGTAACAAATGCAAAACCTTTCAAATCCTTGTCCCCTAATTAGTATTAGTCTTCAGAATGGTGTGTCGCCACTTCTTGAAAGGACGAGTCGTATTCATTTATTCAGACAAAAACAACAATCTATTGCCATTGGGACAAAATATAATAAATTTAATTGATTAAAATCAAATAAAAATAACCGAATGTAAATTTATAAGCTTCATTATAATAATGGATGATTTTTTTCCTTCTTCAGGTACTCCTAGTGTAACGTCCGGTTGATCGTTTCAAGCTCGTACCGCGGTGTGAACTGGAGTCGGAAAGTCTACAACTGTGATTGTCGTCTAAGTTATTACTAACACTTACAAGTTACATTCACTTACCATTATCAAGCAAGAAAATGTTGGAACTGACTTCCTTCATTTTCCATACCTTTCTGGCATCAGCTAATGAAATTAACCTTCTCCAGTTCTCTCTGAGAAATGAAAGGAATTTCTTCACAAATGTTATTTTTCATTTCATCTAATGTGTGTGGATTTGTCTTGTACACTTTTTTCTGTATTGTTCTCTAGAGATAAAAATCGCAGGACGTTAAATCGGGGGATCGAGGGGCCATATGCGAGTATTTCGCGAGGAGACATGAGTTGTATATGCCATTGCAGAGTCCTGTTGGAAAATCGTGAACCTAAGTTCCCTCCCAGTTAATTCACAGAAAAAGTATTGCAAAATATTCTATCACTATTATTTATATGGCATTAATGTTGACTTGAGTGTATGGTTGCTAAACACAGTGGCATGTAAAATTAAATTGACTTTCATACTTCAAAAAATTTATTAAATAATTAAATGTGTAAAAATTACCATAGAGATATATTAAATAAGGTTATGTTATGTTGTAATATCCTGTTGTACTGATTATATTTTCTATTGCATTAAGAATGTAGGTAGAAACATTTTCATTTGCTATTTTGGTAAAAAATAGCCCATGCTACATACTCCTACATTCAACAGTTACACTAGCCAACAGATTAAAACTTTGTCTGATTCTTGAATGAAAGAGCTTTATTAATACTTTCTACCTTTTTGCTTTTAGTTCGCATGTTATGAAATATGCATACAGAGCTTGGAACAAACATTTGTAATTATTTCGAAACTCTGTTGTATCTTACGGGGTTCAGTTCAACGTGTTGGCGTTCCTTCCCTGTGTTAAGCTCATCTCCGCCCCGTTCGAAGCAACACAAAAGCCTTTTGCATATGCAGAACTGCGGATAAGCTAGCGAAACAAAAAGCGAAGCATACAAAGAGGAACTGGAGAGGAAACATCACAGAAACTGTAATGACTGAGTCGATTGAAATTTTTCTTTATAATGCTCAAAGCAAATATTAGCAAACACTGTAGAAACATCTGAGTCTGTATGCTTTATACTTTAATAGAAGTTAGTTCTATACATTTCTATAGTGAATGTTTTGCATAATAGTTAGCTAGGAAATTTGTGCAAGCGATACCTAATTTATAATTTTATTAATGTCCATTTTCTCTTGTTCAGGCCTTCAGAACAATAGAGAATTTACACGGAAAGCGTTTGAAGTTACATTAAATTCTATTTTGGTGTTTTTAAATTTATTACTTCATGTTTATTGAAGTTTTTGATGAAAAATGTAAATAACACAACCTTTTTTCGAAATAAAATAACATAAATTGTAAAGAAACCTATGGAAGGAAATTTTTGGTTTTATTGCGTATGATCTGAAAACGCTGCGAATAGAATTATTTTACCCAACAAATGAGAGGTTAGAGTCTTAGCATTCTCTAAGAGAAGTTTATTTTACTAAGGCCATGGAGAATTTAGTTAGCTTAATTTTTCTACAAAGTGTGACAAAGTAGGAAACTATGGTATTACATGGACGTGAAACGCATGAAATTTTGTCTAGGGACACCATATTTCTGGTATGGAGTTGTTTAACGTGTTCTAAATCTATGACTAGGACATAAGTCCCTTCAGAACTTACTCTCTGAGCAATCCATCGAACTCACAAGCTTTAGGTCTCGGGGGCGAACGCGTTTCCTCAAGGTATGTGAGGCCCGCCAAATAACACACTCTACTAAATAAAATACAACGAGACACATTTAAAACCTTCCATTTGTAAGTCGGATGCATATCCCAGCTATAGTCGCAACACTACACTTTTTTAAAATCTTGGGTATTACAATTAAAATAAATGATTTCTGTACTCATTGTTCTTTCAGTAGATGCTGGAAGAAGAATTAGGTCTAAGAGCTGAGAGTGTAAATGGTAGTTTAAGAAGATAGGGCGCATAAAACGGGCAACATTTCCAGTAAGAAGAGCAAGGTTAAAAGATATCGTACACTTTCATTCAAGGGTCTTCTATTATTATACCTTGACTTATAACGATAATCTTAAGTGACCTCAATTATGCGTCTGGAGTGGTTTATCTGCGGTGCACTTAGGCCACGTTTAAACCAATTATCCAGAAATAATCTTTAACGATTGTACGAAGTTCATTATTGATCCATGTAGCCTTCTGCTTTTTCAAAACTTATTTTTCTCCATTTTTATGTCACATTGACAGTGATCATATCAGATGACGTCAAACATTAACCACGTACTGTACTTGGCAAACATTTTTACATACTATACACCAATATATACTGCTGACCCGATTTATTGTATCACTATGTGAAAAGTTTTCTTTAAAATTCGCTATAAATACCACCAGGGTTTTATTTATTTTAAACTTAAAATAATTTGTTATAACCGTTTCAAACAATCAAAACCGCAATAAAATAAAAATTAAATAAAATTTTTAATTTGAGATTATTGAATTGCACATATTTCTTGTATAGTATTAGATCTTTTAAGAATGCCATATTTGCAATATATATTTGAACCTATTTTCACTCTATTGACCGTGTTTTGGGGAGCTGAACGCAAAATTAAAATGTAGTTTGCTCCTGGGTGCTCCATTTCTGCTCTATATGGTTCAGACATTGAATTAACAATATTTTGGTATAGCTCCTGTTAATTCATGATGTCCAAAACATGGGCAAATGTCTCCTCCAGCTCGTTTGTTTCTTGGCTTCTTTTTGGCAACAAAGTATCCCCTCTAGAATTTCAACATCATTGTCTTTAAGGAACATCCTGAATGAAGTGATAATTTATAATGTTTTAGGCAAAACAAAAATGCATTGATTTATTTGTTAAAAACGGTATGCTACAAGTGTATCAGCTCTTTTCTGTTCTATCGCCAGTATTTACAACATGTCGATCACCAAAATGACCCTGCCTGATTGACAGTAACATTTCTTAAACAATGATCACCATTATCATTTACAAAGTACAAACAGACTGGGAATGCATCCTGCAGCGGCAAGGAAATAGATGGAGGGACATTTTTGGAAAGAGTTTAATTTAATTATTTCGGATTAAGAAATGTAATCTCAGGGATATATGTTAATGTCTTTCTCTCCTCTCCGAGTATATGTCCGCTGACTTATAGTTTTGCCACGGCTGTTGAGACTCTGCTGCTGGATACTTTAATGATCCGGAGACCATAGGGAAAGGAGTATACAGAGAATAAGATTTCTCGTTATGGGAGATGAAACGCAGTTTATTGTTCATAAACTATTCCACATAAAATGTAATGCCGTTATTTCCGAGAATATGTGCCACTTTCGCACTAGCTATGGCGATTCGCTCTGACATTAACGCACTTTAATATATCGAAAATCTGCTCTTGAACTTCACTTAACCCAACTAATTCTGAGACACAACAGACTACTCTTCACTGATAGTTTTCCACAAACGATACTGTCTTACTACTGAGCTAAACTAAAACAGATAATTAGACTGCTAGTACCTACTCTTCCACACTGGCTTAGAATCGAACGGAGAATTGAACAGAAAATGTACCCCGGGTGCAAAATGGCAAGTCTAATTAAACATGACAGTCTCTCGGTCTTATAAAGCGATCTTTATTGTTTCAAGTATGTTTTTTGGAAAACCTAGAACATTTTCTCCCATCTTCGCGTCTGTATTGGATAATCTGTTTCCTCCAGTGACTTCTTGCATGTTACTTGCGTCTCTTACGTAATTAAATGGAACCTGTAGGATCTCCCTTCGAGGTTATTCCTTGTCTTTTCTCCCCAGTATGTTTATTACTTTCGTCCTTAGCTAATATATATATATATAAAAACACAGGTCCCTGACTGTAAACGAAATAAACACCTTTTTAAGGACCATGCTTTAGAATTCTCCAGAAAATGTCGGTTCTGCTGGGATTCTCTTTTACAAAATATTATTACAATAGACAACAGAAATTTCCAGGTCAGATTTTATGGCTGGGGGAAGCTTTCTACATTCTTGCACGAGAAAATAACATTTTACGCACAATAATTCAATACTTGTACAGGAAATAAAATAGCATTACACTCATGATTGTAGTAAGGAAGTTACATAAACTTACTTGCTATAATTACTCTTGGGGGTGGTAGCTCACAAAAACTGTCTTAACTCCAAAACCACTAGTCCCTGTGGATACGTGACAACAATGAAAGTAATTCTTCACTTGGTCCTCAACAAAAATACACTTTGCCATCGGAGTCGTACTAGGCATTTTGACTCATTTGAAAATATTGCAGTATTCCATTTGTTCTCAGTCCATTGAATATTATCCTTAGTTCATTGAAGGCACTTTTGGCGCGTTCATTTTGTCAGTATTTATTTTATTTTTATTTTTTGAGATCACCGTAAATCTCTTAAATCTTATTCGTTCTGGATTAGGTCTTGATACATTTTTCTCTGTTCCTTCCTTTCGGCCAATATTGCCATTGTTCTAGAACTAATATTATTAGATTTTATTCCAAGTAGTTCTGAGCTTGGAGAACTAAAAATAAAATGCAACTGAGCACTATTATAACAATTGACATTTACCACAATTTTTATATAAATTGTGTCATATTTCGTGTTGTAATGAGCACTTATTTTGAGAGGCAGTGAGATAATCAAATGAAGCAAAGGTGAAAATGCATTGTTATTAGTTTTGTTCCAAGAAGAACAACGAAGATATCTGTAATTGAATAATTAAAAACAAATGTACATGCGGTTAAAATAAGTCTATTTTAAAACTAAATTTAGAGTTACATTAACCTTTTAATGTTTTTATTTACTATTTCATTTAAATAATGTTATTTAAAGTTTTCATTGTATTACTTTATTGTACAATTGTAATTAATAACAATCCCATATTGTGAGTTCGAGGTTAGAGATTGAACAGGAAAATGCATGAGAACGAGCTTCCTAGATCCCTAGTCCAATCGAAGCAGAGATTAAAAGAATAAAAAAAGTATGCATTAAGTTGCATTCTGATCGGTGAAAAAGGTATCAATGAGACTGTACATTGACTGAAAGGAGTTTGCATTCAATAATCACAAGTAATTCACAAGAGGGCCTGAGATTGCCGATAATTTCACAAACTTAGTGAGTGGAAATTTCAGACCCTCGAGTGATATTTATTTCACGAATAAAATAAGAATCTAAAGATAATTACCTTAAACGTGGCTTACAATATTGTAATAATTGCCAAAAAAAAAAAAAGTCAAATAACGGGTTTGGTAGTATTTCACGAATAAAATAAGAATATAAGCAATATATATATATATATATATATATATATATATATATATTAGAAATTCGCACACGAACTATTAACATTTGTATAAAATATTATACTTATGAATACCTACCTATTTGAAAACGATGAAAATGAAATAGACGAAAGTCGACTGTTACCGTCGCTACTGTTCGATTTACTAATACTAACTGAGAAAAGCAAAAAACTGAGAATACATTTTACCATTCTGTAAAACGTAATTATTAAGATTTTTGGTTGTTTAAAAAGACATTGTTACATAATTTATAAAATGATTTCGGACTGTTTGGCAGAATATGCAAAAACAATTGCTTGAGTGAATGCACATTACGTTAAATTTACAATTACTGAAAACACAGAAAAATAGTCAGTAATGCGTGCTCAGGAATTATATAGTATAGATATAGAGTTGGAACACTGACCACAAAACAAATGCACGTAGCGTGATTAAACGAATTTGATAATTTTATTCCATAATTATATTGCGATATGACTGCAATTGGTCCAAATTCAAAATTTTGATTCATTTCATTGGTCGATTTTAAGATGACGTCACATGAGTGAAATAGTCGAAGGAGTTCCATTCATTTACAATTGATCGGCACAAACTGCCACCTGCGCACTGGAGTAAATCTGAAATGAGGCACATAATAATGCTGACCTAAATAATAGTAAAACTGTCAACACTACTATAGAATATGTTACAAAGATATTTCGGCAACAATTGTAGAGCCTACAGTGTCAAACATGTTCTGCATTTTGAAGTTTATATAATAAATGTATATATATTATTAAGATGTTTTTCGTGTCATTTCGTGGACATTTAAACGATCTTCTTAGCAGAGGCGAAAGCTTTTACTGCTTGGTTGCTCACATGTAATAAAACACCGTTAACTTTCATGGCATTAGTATAAACACATGCAGACATACTGGAGGACTTCAGCAGTTGTTTCGCTTGAATTATTGTCTTGTTTCTGGCATACTGTACTTAGGACGGCCTTATAATAATTGCCAATGTGGCTCCTTCCGCCGTATTTAAAGATAGAAACAAGATCTACATCTACACAGGAGTCGAGGAATAATAATTTGCAGAATTTCTCCATAAGAGCCATATTCATTAAAGAAAACACATTGCATTGTACGTTTACTTTCTACGTTTTGTTTTAATAAAATAAGTAAAGCAGGTTACTTAGTGCTGCTGTATTGATTTATAACTATAGCATATTAGCTGCATTACCCAACATTGCTCGGGCATATTGTATCGCAAAGAGCAACCATTAAATGTGAGATATTGTGGTATAAATTAAGGAGTATAGGGTATGTCGAGGAAAATGATTAGAAATGATGCAATGTACTGGATTGTGGATTTGCGTTCTGAGTACGTCATGAATGACAGTGTAACATTTTTGTTAATGGCAGGAATGCAAGTCATTGCTGCATTTCATTCCCATAATTTTGTGTGTTTATACAGTGTGTCCAAATTGTAGGTTTAACATTCAAAGAGAACATATATTTCAAAGTGCACTGCATGTAATAAAAAATGTTATCGTCTGACACAGAAACTCTAGCACTTTGGTACATTTAACACTAGAACGCCCAATGGCGGTCAAATGACCGCTTTTAATTTTAGAACGCGTATATTTTCACTGTTTTTGAAAGTATTTTTCTATGATTTTGTGAATTTTAATCCCTTTCAATGAAGTTTTGCTTACCAATTTTTTTTAATTCAGGCCTAATTTATTAAAATAAATGCAAATTTACCATCTTATCCGTGTCTAAAATTTAGCTTAGCTTTTCATTTTCACGTAGCTTTCATCGACTGCTGTCAGCATTATTCATGGTTGATTATAGAGGACGAAGCATCATCTTAGGCTGCAAAATCAAGACATGTCAAATAGGGTTATTTAAGAAAAACAAAACCAAAAATAGTTATTAGGTATTTAAAAAAACTGTGGTTCTTGTATTATAAGTGTCATATCGATATTTCTGAGAATGTTTCAATGAAATAGCTTTCTGTACTTGTATAACTGGTGTCTTTTTGTACAAATAATTTGTTACTATACAGCACAGAGCAAACGCAGTTTGCATAATAAAACTTTTCTTATTTTCGAAAAAACATTCCCTTATACTGAAATGAAAAAGAAATAACTTTTTTATTAAAAGACATTTTGCCTGAGATGGCCTATAAAAATGAAAAAAGAAATGAAAGAACAAATATGTGAATGTATCATTGAATTATCAACAAAAATCAATGAACTGGTAAAGGGACCTGGGGACATAAAGCGATAAACGTACATGATACGTGAGCAAAACCCATGGATATAAAAATATCTGAAACCAGAAGCTCAATTCAAACTGGTTCACAGCTCAGAAGCCATATTGCTCCCTCTACATCACTACAGTCGTCTGATAAGTAAGAAATTTCATCGGCCTGAGTCAGAAGAGAACTTAAATATGTGATACTGAGCAGACACCATGACTCACTCCGTAAGCTAAATGCAAACTGGATGCAAACCTGGCTAGGAATTTAGAAGCAAAGTCATTTCCTCTATAAGAAGGCAACAAGGAAAAATAGTGCATAGTTTTCAGTGAGAAAAATGATTAAAATGCATAAGAAAGTAGAAAGTAGAAAGTTTTAATGTTAAACAATTTTGATACGTGCCGCTCGAATAACCCAGAAGATAATCAAGCTTTATTTCATCTCCAACCAGACATTTAGCAACATTTACTGTGTGGCGTTAGCGACAGTCGATAAATCTTCTGTCACGGTGATCCAAATAATACATTTAAGCCTTTATAAAACCTCACAAGATAAAGTCTAGTTGGGTAAGTTTTGAAGAGCGTGGAAGTCAAGCAAGTGTTTCAGCTCCTCTTCAAATTCATCGTCCGGGGAAAAGCTCATCCAAAAATTCTTGCACCGGGACCGTGAAGTGGGTGCTGGAAAGTGGTTGCAAGAGAAGTTAGGGTACGGGGCACTTTATCAACATATGCAGATAATTTGTTCCTCTCGCCGTTTTCTCAGCGAAGAAGAAGGGGCTCAATATCCCAACTTTCATAAGTGTATAACACACACTTAATCTTGGCGAGTCTCTTTCAATCTCTTGACCCTCGAGAGGATTTTAACTACCGCAGTATGCTACTTTGTCTATTAACTTTCCCACTGACATAATGACACTTTATCCTAGAAAGCATCGTTCTCATTACTGTTACCAGAGCATATTCAACAAAACGTGTCTATTGCATAGATTTGCTGGTATATCTAATTCCTGTATGTGCATAGACCAATCCTTGGTATGGACAGAGGACTGAGGAATGCCCAACTCTAAACTAACGTGTCAAATTCACTTCTTGGAATTTCTAACGAAGGCCGTTTCTACGTTTTCCTCGGACACTTCCGACCGTTAGACACAATACCACCAGTTTCTCTTAGCTGTTTGTCCCATTCAACAATGCTCAAATAGGAAGGAATGTCGTCGTGACGTCCAATGTTAAATTCACGCTGAAATTTTCTTTGCACATCCTTCGCAGCCAGTGCAAGAGCGCAGGACACTTTCTGTCGGGGTATCGACATCGTCATTTTTGAACATTATGATCATGCGCGTCACACCAGCGCCACAGTGTGGTATTTTTAATTAGTTGCTACTGTTGTAATCCGTAATCCATAAAAATATTTCCAATCGGAATCAAAATCTATAGACAATCTATGATTACATTACTGACACCATGCTGTAGAAGAATATTTAAGGTATTCATAGTGAAATATGTTTGTGTATACAACTTTACAATATAATATTAACTTAATGCATAATGTATACGTGGTATTAGTTTCATAGCTGTCACTTTCGTTTCTGCCTATGACAGGCGTGCAAGTTCCGCCTACAGCAAAATGGAAGAGAGACGCCACGCCACTCTGAAATTCTGCGTCCGTCTCAACAAATATCGAACTTGGCCTATGGAGAACTTATTCTTCTCTATAACACAACTCGAAGATTATTTAAAATGTTCAAAAATGGAAGGCAATCAATTTCAAAGGAAAGTTAACCCTGTTCCAGTTTGTGTTCTAAGCGAAGAAAACAACAACCGCTGCTGTCATTATGAAAGAGTCATCGAAAAATATTAACGCTACTTTCAGGAAATTGGAAAAAATCACTGGGTGCCACTTACAGGACTGAAAAACTGGGCATGAGTCATGTGCACGGTGAATTCCATACATCTGATTCTGGAACAAAAGACCGCCCCCGTGCAGTTTTGAATGCAATTGAAGATGTCAAAGGAAGACGAGTTTCTCGAAACATCAAGATCCTAAAATAAAACGGCAGTCAAAAACTGGTTTCCGGTATGTCTTTGAAGACTGACAAAAACTCTGGGACAAGGCATTGCATCCAAATATCATCAAAATTATCAGGATGGTTAAAGGTATGGTGTCAAAAAAGAATGATCGTTCTTTATTGAACAGTCAACTACTTTATACACCTTAGACACAGTATTATGTTATATTGTGATTACTAGCCTAAGTAGGGATAGGGTACATTTCGGGATTTACTTTGAAGAATGGTTATGCCAAAGTTAATATACAGAAGAGGAAAATGATCTAGAAGAAGAAGAATCTGCTCATAATAGAGCAGATATATGGAAATCGACCCTTGTGCAAATTAATATTAAAACACAATTTTTATGTATGTAAAGTTATAAAAATTAAAACTAATCTGTTTTAGAAGCTGACAAAACTGTTTTAAGTGTCAACAATGAGACGAACTCATTCCTGTTCGCAGGTTTTATTATTAATTTACTTTTATATATTTTTAATTTTGTCAAAAGATATATTTTAAAAATAATGATTTTTTTCGTAAAAGTTGTTTTGCAAATGTTTAAACTTGTCTCAACATTACTTTATGTTGATTTGATTTATTTATGGACGCTCTTTAACTTCTCAGGCTATCGGCGTCCCATTCAATTCAGGGCATGAAATGGTCGGTAAATTTTGCTCAGAGGCCTCTTCTTTCAGGCTTGAGGTTCTTTTTCGTACCGTAAATGTACGACACGGACCCACGGCTTTATTCCCCTTCCGAAGGAAACCATACTTAAGATTTTTACTCCCGAAAAAAAAACCCTATTGCTCCTAGCCGGGATTGAATCCACGATCTTGGGACCACGAGGCAAGTATGGTTACCACTAGATCACCTGGACCGACAAATAATGCACATTGCGATTCATATACCAACTTAACCAGAAAATATAAGGCAATAAAATTAAATTATAAAGTTTTGTATTTTACCTCGCTGAATTCCCTTGACGAAACTGATATCTCACCAGTAAATAATTCCCTTTTACATAGGAACGCTTTATAAAAAAAAAAAATTCTCCTTTCTTTAGCCACCACATTCGTGGCTTTGTGTCAAAGAATTGAAAAGCTAGGGGAAATAACTCTGCACAGAAATAATGAAAGAAATATTCGGAAAGCAGCTACTATGGGCATCAAAAGATTCCAACGATTACTCCCCTGCCCAGCGGTGCGGATGCTAAGAAAGGAAAGCACTGTGGCGTAAAATTCATGCTTCATTTAATCAAATCTTTGTGACAATGAAGAGTTGATTCAATTGCTTTGTATTGTGTTATCTTTCCATGTTATGCATATCTTGTTGATTAAGAACAGTATGGGTTTGCCATTAATGCCAATGCTTCTCTATATCCAATGCCAACAAACAAAAAATAAAGATTTGTAAAGGTAAAATTACAAAACAAGTTGCATGAGTAGAAAAATGCAGTAGTCCGTTAAAAACAACACACCAACAAATGAAAATGTTTAAAACTAGAATTTTTTCGATTTTTTTCTCACTCAATAAGATAGCTTCTTCACAGTCCTTGCATAATACGAAGTTCGTTTCGGCTAAAAACAAATTATTTTGACCAAAATAGAAACATTTTCCGCAGTAGTATTTTTAATTATCTTTAACAGAATTAAAACGTGTTATGCACTGGTGACTATTGAAACGCCCACAAGAGAAGCGTTAAAATGGCCAACATTTTCTCAAAAGAAATAAGTATGACTGTTCGAAAATACGGCAACAATACCAGCAGGCTGTGATCACATTTGCCGTCCACAGTTTTGAAACAACTCGAACAGAGTGTCCCATTTACCTGGATACTTTTGACTTGTGAAATGCGTACAGAATTGTTAGTTAGAGGCGATATGCAGAGAATTACTAGTTATTGTAGCTGATTATAGTTTCTATTTGCCAAAATATTGATGATAGCTCCAAGTACAACTGAAACCACGAGGACCTTAATAGTTTTATAATGGTGAAAGAAGTAAACATCAAGAGATTAATATATTCCGTTTTTTTTCAAGAATCGGGTGATATATTTCATGTTACGAGCTTTTATATGAAGGCGTATTAACAAAGGTACCTTTAGATACATTGAATTCGGCACGTAATTTATGTGAATTTCTTATTTTATTGGTATAAATTAAATTTTAATCCTATGAAGTGAAGGAAAAGATCGCGCAAACAAATATTCTAATTTATTTTCGATATAATGCGGCATTAGCGTTTCGTCGCGGTGGCATCCTTCACGTAAATCCATTTCCGTCTATTTTCGCTATGCAAGAGAGGATAGGGAGTAAGGCGTGAAATTGCTTGATTCACCACAGCAACATTACGAAATTTATAGTACTGCAGCTAGTATTTGCCACTGCGCACATCTAGCCTTCACTTATCTCAAGTTGGGGTAGCGGTAATCATACTTGCCTCTTAAATCCAAAATCGCGGGTTCAACCCCAGCCAGGTTCCCTGAATTTTTTCCGGCGTAAAATTTATCGGCGTTCGCCGTGAATTGAATGGGATGCTGATGACCTGAGAGGTTAAAGAGCGCCTGTAAATAAAACAATTCAACAATAATTCACCTATCTCAATAGGATTGAACTTTTTGAGAATTAATTTGAAGTTCTCAAGCTCTCATAGAAGAGGCATTATTATTATTATTATTATTATTATTATTATTATTATTATTATTATTATTATTATTATTATTATTATTATTATTATTATTATATTATAATATTATTATATCGTTACTTGTATTTATTTTTAATTATTTAACAATAACTGAATTCAATTTTTTTTTTTCATTTATTCAGCATTCCTTGTGGGTGATAGTACAGATGCATAATAAATATGCTAAGACACCATATCAGATTGCTGTACTTTGTATTTATAAAATTCTGCATTCAAAATGCATTGGATGCTTAAAATTACAGCAACAATCGTCCTTGTTATTGTTGGGCGGATTATATGTGAAACGTGAGAAAGGCAGAACTTCAATGGAGGATTGGTTTGATCATGGCCAACATTTTGGATACGGGCGAACCCTGCTATAACAGTCAAAGGGATATGCAGTCTACTACACATTAAACGCTGGAGATTTGTATAAGGTCTGCTAGGAAAAGCGAAAGCAATAAATCTATTTTTCAACGCAACTAGCAGGACTCTGCGACAGCTCATACTGCCAGGCGGTTCACCAAGTGCTTGACATTAGAAATATTCCTCTATATAACCATATGCAATTCCACGCACCTTAAAACGACGGGGTGGTCGAGGTCGTTAAGGTGCGTACTCTTGAGCGGAAGATCTAGAGTTCGATTTCCACCAGGACCATCCTCACTGACAGGTTTTTTCAGGTTTTTCTCAGTCTTCATAGATAACAAATGCTGTATGTACCCTAAACTTAGGTATGGAACGTTTCCTTCCTTTAAAAAAAACACCCTTTCCCAATTTATCATTTCATCTCATATGTCATCAGTGACCACCGCCTGTGTTGGCTCACTAGTTAAAACTGGCATTAAAAAAGACATACCTTAAATATGTGAATTCAATTTATTTTGCAATTCCTGCGCACACATGCACATATACTTATTTGGTATATAGTAGTTATACTAGTAGTGCATCATATAAGGTTCTTTAAAAGTGTGAAACACACGTAAAATGATAATAACGAAGATAAGCACATAATTCACATGATACTTCAGATAGCCAAGTACCCCTTTTCACAGTGTATATATCACCTCTTAAATACCAGATAAAACGACTGCTGCTCCGGAAGTTTCTTTTCAAGAAGTGATCTGTACGCCGTGAAAAAGGATACCCAACTATGCAAAATATAGTGCGCGCGCACGCACACACACAATATAACAAACCGCAACTTGGTTGAGGCCTTGTTTAAATTGAAAACGATAGTCATTGTCTAGTTCTACATGAATATTATCAGAGTCATATGATGGTATTAGTAATTATAATTTGAAATTCGCATAGTTTCTGTCTACCTATTCGATTATATGCTTTTTCATGTAAACATAATATTAATTTTGGCAGATCCTCTTTTACATTAGTTTTACAATAAAGACTATCTGTACATGATCTGCCTTTCTTAAAACCACATTGTTCTTTTCGTATGACCTTTGCAAGTTAGATTTTATTATCGCTGTATAAATGTTGCACACTGCACTAAGAAGTGATATGTCTCTGTAATGTGATCTGTCTGATACATTACTTTTGCCTCCTTCCAGTTTTCTGATATTTTTCAATTGCTCCATATATCATTTAGTGCCTATTTAGAAGCAGTATTCACTGCTTCACATCCTTATTATTATTGATCTTACACTTAACGTCACTATTCATATAACAATTATTATTGCTATCACTATTATTACCATTATTATTGTTTTTATTTTTATCGTTGGTGATGCATGTATTTCTTTGCATGATATGTAGCAATCATGAACGATGTATCGATGTAACGATGTATCAATTTGTATTACTGTAAATATGTTACATATACAACATTCTTGCAACATAGGAAAATTCCTACGCCGTTTGCCGATAGTAAAACCTTTAACAATAACGGGGGTAGTGAAAGCTGGGTTTCAATTGTAGAAGCGAGGCCGCAGTGCTGTTGTTCAATCTGTTAAAATACTTGTTGTTAAGCAAGAAACTGCCATTTTCTGAAAGCCGGAGTTAAAAACCACGCTAGAGGTGAACTACATCAACTGTCCGGACCTTTTAATCCTCGTATAAGAGATGACGGTGCTTAAAGAGGAACTAAAGAACGAATCAGACCAGCCGAGGCGACGTTTTTGTAAAGGTTCGCGCAACGTAAGTGTCCCAATGATACAGACGTTTTAGAGCTCCGAGCTTCATTCTACTTCCAGTATCTAGTTTCGATTCCGAGGTTGGCAGGCTGTACTCATTCTACGCTATTCCCATTCTAGTCTTCACTCCCTCGGCTTATCTGCTTTGTTCAGTGCAGTTCAATCTTTACATTCATACTTTTGGTCTGCAAATATTCAACACTTATACGACAAACGGCCAGCACTTAGTAACTCTGAAGCGATATACACAATAAATCATGTCAACCTACTTCCCTACACGTATTCATTTGCACCAGTAGCACCCCTTCCTAGCCCATTGATTCAGTGTCAATAAAACAGCTGTAACTACCCTGAGATATTTACCTCTTCTAAATAGGACAGGAGTGGTAAATGAATTTCAGCAACCGAGGCAAAATACCATGACGAGAAACTTGGTGCGAGGCCATCTACTGCTGTCCCAACTGACTTTGGTCCCGCACATAAATCGTCACCTGCTTGGGGCATTAATTACAGTCTCAATTTGTATAAACTGGAATATTTAATTCCACATTTAAACATAATATCTATGTTCGTACCGTTGTTTTTTTTTTTTTTTTTTTTTTTTGCTTTCACCCAAGATATCTTCTAAATTTGTCATTTGAATTGAATTATATTGCTCTATCATTAAACATTTGTAGTGTTTTGTCTATCCTTCACTAGTTCTTACATCAATTTTTGCCTTCATTCACATCGTTCCTAATTTTGCGATATTTTGTAGCCATGTCTTCGTATACCTGTTGTATTACATTCTAATAATTTAACACGTGTTCTTAACTTTCTTTAATTGTCTTGCAGTCTACGGACTATTGCGTTTTATATTTCATACAATATATTATATTCATACCTTTTTCCATTTCTTATTACTATCTTATAACACACCTTACTTTCGTAAACAAAATAACTCCTTTTCTATATTACCCTGTTTCAATCTTCAATTCTGCATCTTTTCCACTCCCAATTGAAAGTGTGGCTATCCTAAACTAAACACACAACCAAAAGCGTGTCCTCCTCCCCTCCCCTCCCCTTCCCCTCCGCTCACCCTCTCTCTTAAATAAACAAATGACGCGTTTTATTTCACTTTTACCCGGTACTCCAATCTACACCAATGCGTATTTGCGCTGAAATTGAATGTTCTCTTAACAATGGACTAATAGTTATTTTGTGTAACTCGTGTCTCCTGCCGTGATCTTTTTTTATACTTAAAATAATTAAACGCCGTTATTTTCCATTCTTCTTTAAAGTAATTGAAAAACCCTGAAGTAAATACCAATTTGCTCTTTGTGTAATGGGAAAAAGTGTACTGTAATCAAGATTTGCTTTTTTACACTTAATGTATCCCAGCAACTGCATTTTATCATTCTTGACAGTTATATTATTGCCTTAGTTATTTAGGGAATAATGAATTGATCATTTCGAGAGATTATATTACATTGCTATCATTTCCAGTAGCTCAAAACAAAATACAGATAGTGGATATGTATCTACGTGCTGAGCACATCTATTAGTAATTAATTGAACTCTGCTTTCATGTGAAATGCTTCTCCTGTTGTATATGTATTGGTGTAAAATCGGAAATAGGAATTGCGTTATATATATTTCAGCAGTTTAATTTTTAATGTATAGGTTTTGCGAACACACTTAAAAATTAATCCTGAGGCCAATTACAGAAATAATTCCACTATAGCAGCAAACATGGTTTCAACAAGGAAGATTATGCAATGATTATACATTTATACTACAACAGATTCTGGGGATGGAAATTAATAAAGAGGGTCGTACAAAATGAAATAAGCATATGTCATTTATTCAAACTGACTGGTGTTTTGTTCGATAATTTAATGACAGTCGTCTGTCATTAAAAATATTACAGTTCATCTGAGTTGTTCAATGATGAAAAAACCCATATTCAGAAAATCTCCTATAGCAATTCACATGAGCAAGATAACCAATTGATATTTTCATTAAACTTCGTAAATGTGAGTTTCCAATTCGAAATGGGGAGGCGCTCCATCTTGATTAAATTAAAGATAAACGAACAAAGGGGAGTTTTCTCGCTCAAGCAGTACAACATCCACTTGATGGAGGGCTGAAAGCACTCAAGCACTGCACATTTGAATCCTGTATAAATAGGTAGTTTTGAGTTCCGAGCTTCATTCCGGGCTCAAATACTCGAATTTATACCTCGCCTCACTCGGCTGTAAAACACACTCCACTTTAGAATTCATTCCATTCTCAGACTCTTTGTTCGTCGCTCAGTCCACTTTTAAGTTCTGTTCAGCGTAGTCAGATAGTCGGAATACGAAGAATATATGTACAGAAAAAATAAGTATCAAGTCCGCGATTTTAGTAAACTTAATCTCATTGGGACACGCAGCCCGGTGAGTAGGCAACGCGAAATAATCATACACAGTGTTCATTCTACAAACGGCAGGGCACTGAGCTTCACGGGAAAAGTGTTGAAGTCCCTTCCAGACGCTTATTTATTTGTAGAACAACGGTGCCTCCGTTCAATATCGATAAAACCAGCGAAATGCCCCGAGACCTATGCTAACTCTGTTTGGGACAGGAGTAGCAAATCAACATAATTAGCGAATCTACCAACATCCTGCTACTTCGAATCGACAACGCGAGACCGCTTATAGCTGGGCCTTCTGTCCTTTTCCCCGCAAAATTACAGTTTCACACTTTGGCGTTTCAACGAACAGTTATTTTTAAACAAGCCCTCATCGACGTAACAATTCCAATTTTGATAACTTGTTGCTATTAATATAAAAAATAAAATTCAAACTGGAATATAGTCTAATAGTCTTAGAGCGCAAGAGTGCTGTTCGAAAAGTCCGTGCAACCTCAAAAAGTGGTAGGACTGGATTGTTTGCAACGTTACCGTGCAACGTGCAGTTTTGAATTATGATGTACATGGTTACATTACATTACAAAGTAGAGTGCTTTATATAGAACTGACACATTTCTTTCTTTCTTTCTTTGTTTATTTATTCGATTGTAAATTCATCCAATGTCCGAGTTTAATGTCAAATAAGCGAGATATTTGAGGGTTATGATACCCTGTCACGAGATGTGCTGATGTCTATTATTTATTCCTTATTGATGGTTTTTATGTATAACAACTGTTTTGGATATTTTGTTCTAGTCACTGTGAAAATGCAGTACACATTGAATCAACGGATCGTGCTTGTGAAGCAATACTGGACTACGAATTCAATGACAGCAACTTGAGAGAATTTGGTGTTCGCAACCCCCCCCCCCCTCGAAAGAAACACAATACTGCTACTGGAAAACATATTGGAAACAACTGAATCTCCGGTGAATGAAAAAGGCGAACATCGTTCATCTGGATTACCGACGGTTATTGTAGACGTGCAGATACGACTGGAGAGGTCATCCCGTATGTAATTAAGGGAGGAGACCTGCTCAATGTGTCAAGAGAACTGCTCACATAAAACCTTACAGGTTGTAGATCAGTTGCAGGAACCAGATAAGGATAAATTATGATATATTAGGGTTGGTTTCAGGTGTTCATTAAGCAGAAGTCTGCCATATTGTCCATCACATAGTTCTCCGATGAAGAAGTATGGTTCCTTTATGCGGCTATGCAAACTCACAAAATTCACGCTATTGTGCCGTTCAAAATCCACATGTTATTCAAGAAGTACTGATGCACAGAGTTAAATTCGGGATTTGGTGCATAATATCCGCACAAAAGAATAGAGGGACCAATTCTTTGTGGCCATATTGGAAACATTGCAGAGTACAGCCGGATTTTCATGGAGTTTGTTGAACAAAAGGAAGATGTAGAGCTGGGTCATGAATATTTTCAACAAGATGGCGCTACATGCCATACATCAAACTCGGGCTAATTGAAAGTTTCTTTGATGACCGAATCTCCAAGAACCTGTGGTTACCTAGATCTCCTAGTTTGACAACACCGGACTTCTTCCTACGGAATTAACTTAAAATACACAGTTTACGCCACACGTCGCCAGCCATTAGACAATCTGAAGCACAACATTATACGGGAGATTAATTGTGTTGACAACACGGTCCTTCAACGAGCGGCCAGTAACTTGGAACGACGTGGTGAGTAATGCCTTAGGCAGGAGGGAGGATATTTTCAACATATTCTATAGAGGTTAATAATCTCCTAAATATACTGTACATTTAAGGTATAGTAAGTTGTGCCGAGCATCATTCATTTTGAAATAAAGAAAGACGGAAGGAAAGAAAGAAAGAAAGAAATGTGTTAGCTCCATATAACGAAGTTTACACTGTCTTTTGAGAGCAATGTTCTTGCTTAAATTTATAAACTAGTTTTTAAAATTTAGAAACAGGAGTTTCCAGCATTAATGAAACTTTTCTTTTTTGAGAGAGGCAAAACCGAAACTGAGGCTAAGCTGGACAAATTTTATTGCGAGTGTGCCCCTTCACTTAAAATGCTGTAGAAAGGATTTAGTAAATTTAGATACGGCCGAACGAGCATAAAAAATGGGGGGCAATTCCGGATCTCTTGTCGAGGTAAGGACTCCCGAAATCCATGACCTGTTGCTGAATGTGCGGGAGTTTGCTGGAGCTATAGGCAGTTTTGGAGATGGAGTGAATAATATTTTATACCATCATTTGCAAATGTAAAATTTGTGTGTAAGGTGGGCGTCGCGTTCATTAACTATTGATCAAAAAAGAGAATAGTTGTTTCCGATCAGAATTTGGAGCTGTTTAAACGGAGCCCAAGTGAGTTTTGGAGACAGTATGTGACAGCCGACGGAAATGGGTTGCAGCGAGAGAAATCTACCCGAAGAAGGCTAAAATGACCCTTTCAGCAGAACAGTTGCTGGGGACTGTATTTTGGAATTGCTTTGGAGTAATTTTAATTGACTCTTTTTTTGAAAAAGAGCAAAAATCACCACCTGTGAGTATTAAGCCATGCTACTGGGGCAACTAAATGAAGCAATATAAAGAAATCGTCCTCATCTGGCGAAGAAAGAGGCTCTGTTACAACACGATAACGCGCCAGCGCATAATCTGGCTTGCGACCTTAAAATTATTGGTCTTAGTTATGAAAATCTTGCACATCCCCTTACTCTCCAAATTTGGCTTCCTGGAACTACCTTTAATTCCAGAACACCAAGTTGGTTAGCAGAAATGAAATTGCGTATAATAAAAAAAGGTTGTCATCGAAACAAATGCTTATTTTGCACAGCTAAAGAATGGATGGAATAATCAATTTAGAAAATCGCTGGGACAAATGTATAGAATTGAAAGAGATTGTGTACAGAAATAAAAATATTTCCCCACTCCCAAAAAGCTGTGTTTTTACAGCCCTTACATATTAAGTCATTACATACATTGCAATCATTTACTACACAGTAGTTATCTGTTGGCGTAACAGTCGTGTCACTGCTGGTTAAACATTTGATGAGCGTGTCTTTGTCAACAGTAGGAATAAAGGCCGGCGAATGGTCGACTCATCACACTTACTTATGTGTGACTCACCCAGCAGACCACATGGAGAAAATAAAATCCATTTGCAAATTTTTTCAGGACAAACTGGAAACGGTGGTTTTTAAAAAGTTGTGTAATTAAATATCACTCTACTGTCTTCTTTACCTAAAAAAAAAAAAAAAAAAAAAAAAAAAAAAAACTGTCAACATTATAAATGCATAGTAAGTCACAGAGGTCTACATCAAAATAATAAAAATATAAGAAGATTTAGGAATGTTTCTAAAGAACAAAAAATTGGTTCAACAAGTATTAAACACCCCAATAACGGTTATAGTTCCAATAGGCAGTTCTAATGAATGACGACCATTTGCTGACCTGTTTTATTGCAGGCATCCTACACCGTTTTGTTACTTCTTCTTTAAAGACAGATGAAGAGCGCGTGCTTTTCGTCAGTATAATGGTGTAATTTGTGGTAGAAGGAGAATATTGATTCCGTTTAAGTGCTTTCCAGTTGAGTCTAAATTAAACTATTTCTGATTTTCGTGGAGCGCTACACTTATTGGTCCCTGATTATTTTGAAGACGATCTTGATTGACTAAAGCACTTGAGAGTTGTTCTTTAAAGCTAAATTTCTCATGACGATTGCATTTATTGAAGTATAAACTGTAATTTATATCGACTTTGTAGATCATCCACTCTCTGTATAAGTATCTATCTAAATAAAATATTTTGTTTGTAGCTGCTCTTAAATTATGTCAAGGTTTTTGTGCTGTAAATCTACGGCACTGAGCCCACGACTTTACTTTCCTTACCAAGGAAGGCATACTTAGGATTATACCGAAAAAATCCATCGATCTTGATTTTAGGAGGTAAGTATGGTTACCACTACACCACCAAGAGCCCGACAGTATATCGATGTGTTTGTATATATATTTCAATTATTACAAAGACGATATCAGCGTATATATATGTATATATATTTCAATTATTACAAAGACGATATCAGCATGTACGGGCGCAAGGCCCGTGTGACAGTTGTAATTTTTTATTTAATTATTTTATAGTGAGGGTCCTTTTAAATGAAGGACCAACAAGATTCTAAATTTTGTTCCCAAATTTTCTCACCACAGAACATTATTATTATTATTATTAATAGAGATCCAGTGGGCACTTTCCACCATTGTATGTCATTGCCTCCAGGAATGAAGAAGAGAGGAGGTACATTAAAACATGTGCACAAGAGAGGGATTTGATTTTTTTTAAAAACAATGTAATGTGCCTGTGAATGACAGTAAAATTATAAGATAAAGATAGCCTATTGTGTCCCATAAGAGCAAAGGCTTGCTAACAAGTAGGGAAAGCTCGCTTTTTCCTAACATGGTGAGCTCTTCCACGCTAGTTGTTCGTATTCTGTTTAAGACACTGACTGATTTGTTCTTTGGTTACTCCATTTCTCACTGCACTGGTTGCTTCTCGAGAGATTTCCATGTTTCTCTTCCTTTTACTAATCTTGATGAATCTGGACCTGCATGTTCTTTTGAAGAGGTCTGGGTCTCATTGTGCCCTTTTTTCCATCCGGGGTTCCTATATGGAGATATTGTAGAGCCCCCCTATTGTCCTGCATTCTTACGACGTGACCACCCCATTGCCATTTGCTTCTGGTAGCTATTTGTGCAATGTCTGTTGTCTGAGATAACTGGTTTATTAATACTGTAGGCACTATTTTGTCTTTCAAAGTTATTCCCAGGATCTTGCGTTGCAATTTTCTTTGGCATGTTTGAATTTTGTTCTTTTATTTTTCTGTTAATGACCATGTCTAGCACCCATATAGTAATACAGGATATGCACCGGTTTCTGGAATCTGATTTTCTTAGTTAGTGTTTGGTCTAACAATATAAACTTAAGGACCCAAAAAGCTCTCCAGGTTATTGAGATTGTTCTTTGTACTTCTTTTTCCATTTTATCATGAAAGGAAGTCTATTGTCCTAGATATGTATATTCGCTCACATATGCGAGGACTGTTCCATCTATCTATTTATATCGGAGCTTGAGGTCATTTTGAAATTAACTGCGTCTTTAGTGACAGGCCTGCATTTTTGCTCTGCTCACATAATTGTTCCAGCATAGTTTGAGGACGGTAAAATTAACTAGACAATATACCGGAATTATCCAAGTGGGATGATGCGAGTGCACGAAAGGATTGTTACGAACAAATAAGCCAGAGATAGAAAAAGTAGATTCCTTTGTTGGTGTGCCATTCACAGAAAAGTACTCGAGTTTTTCCGTATAAACGAACTATCCACACATATGTAAACAACGGTCCTTTTCAGGCACTTCCTGACGTAAATATGAAATCGTAGAGGTAGCACAATGTGCCGTTTTATGACGATGACATAAAAATGAAACTTCTAAATAAGACGTAAATTTTACAGACAACATTATAAACAACCCAACAGAAACAAAATTTCACATTTCCATAAACATTTGTGTGTTGGTTGCCTGTATTCATTTTTGGGTGTTATTGATCGGTATAGTGATTTTGGGTATGAGCGTAATCCTCCTGGAAGAATAGGCATATATTTATGTACAGAATAGGCTGAAGGAGGACTCTATCTATATGCAAACATTGTGTGGTTTAGTTGCTGTTTTTTTGGTCATCTCCCTTTCTTGTGTTGTTTGCAGATGCTGTAATTTGTGTGAGTGAAAATGTGCTGATTTGCACATCCTGCAAACGGATTCCAGCACTGACCTTTTTACAGTTAAAGTACGGGACAAACCCTCATCTCATCCCCGCCCTCCCCCCCCCCCCCCCACAGAGTTCCGAGCACTAGTGTTATCGTCTGAGCCCGGATGTTTCTATCTCGGTGGATATATTTAAGTCAGAAATGAACATGTTTCCGTACATTTGGAGTAGGTAGGACCAGTTTTTTTTTTTTGGGGGGGCCTGTTTGCTTCTTTTGCCTATTGTAAAGTTTAAAACTTTATTTTGTCTCTTTTGGATCGTTGTGGTTTTTTACCGATTATTTACGCAATGAAAACATATAAAAGTCTTTAATATATCAAAGAGAAAGAAGAAATACAATTAAATGGCATGTTCACTTCACAAAAATATCTATTGAAAATCTTGTTATACATTTATTTCTTTTTAATCAGTCAAAAACTTTCTCCTCAAACCATTCACTTAAGCTCTTTAAATAGCAGAACCTTTATTAATGAAAGAAATGGGCGGTCACCTCGGGCCTACGAATACCAGGAAACTAGAGGACGAGGAAAGTACTGCATTTTCCAACAGTCCTAGCGAATGCCCTTGTATCGGCTTGCGCGAGAAATCTTAGGAAATTTATGGTGAGGCAACTTTTCAGCTGCATAAATGTAACAAACAATTGCAAGCGAGAAAGATGAGAGCGTTACAGCTGTGCAATAAACCGTCCCTACAATGTGTTTAGTACGTAAGTAAGAGATACTAACCTGATTCTCCTATAAACGCCTTAACATAAAATTAATTCGACCAGAAACCACTGCGTATCTTTAGTTCATTCTCCAGAGAACTATTCAAAACTACTTTACTTGTCTTGATCAAGAGTTTCATGATGTCCTGAAAGGTGAATGTTCTATTGTAACTAGTATGAGTCCTTCCGATATAGTTTGTTTTAAGTAAACTCCAATCACTTCAGTGGAAGTAAAACGTTCTTTTTTCGTGTTGAAAATTTTTCTCTCTGACGATTGATTGATTTTATTTATGGGTGCTCTTTAACATATCAGGTCATCAGCGTCCCATTCAATTCAGGGCATAAAATGGCCGACAAATTTTGCTCAGAAGCCTCTCTGTCATACTTGAGGTTCTTTTTCGTACCGTAAATGTACGACACGGTACCCACGGCTTTACTTCCCTTCCGAAGGAAGCCATACTTAGGATTTTTACGCCCGAAAAAATCTATCGGTCCTGGCCGGGTTCGAACCCGCGATCTTGGGTATTGGAACCAAGTATGGTAACCACTACACCACCAGGACCGACTCTCTCTGACAAGGGCTGACTAATGACAGCTGGTACCTTGAACAAACATCTTGTTGTAGCTTGTAATTAAGAACAGTAAGCCTAAGTACTTTAATTGTGTGATAAAGAAATTATCTTTAAATATATTTTTTCATTTATAATGAGTGATATTACTCTCTGTTGTTATTTTTAATAAATGCCTATTTTAATTATATTACTGTCTATTTTCAGTATGTTAAATGTCCTGTGACCTGCCTATTTTAATCAAAATAAATGGCTGAACTTCGGGCTCAAGTTAACGCTGACATCTAAATAGTAACACACTGCCACGCGATATCCGATACTTTTCCAGCGCTGCCACTACATCAAAGATTGAGCAGAAACTATGCACGTTTGTTTATTAAGCATATCTAAGGGTGTCTTAATAAATAAATAAATAAATAACAAACTAACAAATTATATACTCTCACTTATTTACCCAGTTTCTTTGGCATTAAACATGTGCTGAAAGAGATCGCAGAGACATGGCAACGTTGTTTTCATGAGTGAAATATGATGCACCTCATTACTCATGCTTATTATGTTAATGTAACATAAACAACTGTACAGGTAATCTTAGCTCCGAACTATACGTTCACGGAATATTATTTTAATTGTGTGCAGCAAATCGTTTACACCATTTTATGATGCACTTGGAATATTTAAATGAAGCCAATAAAATTGATGTGCAGGTTGTCTTTTACCTTAAGATTGTCACCACAGGGCACTCTGTTCAGTATTCAACTTGACGTTTCTTCAGTTCCTAATCCATTATTAACTAAAAACCTTTAAAGATACAAAATATACAATTGCAACTATCTATCGCGGTCCACTTAAGAACGAAGTCACACAAGACAAAAAAAAAAAAAAAAAATTCAAAGTACAGTTAATGTGTACCGTTAGTCAAGCGACTTTAATGCCACATGATGCTCTAATACTCTTTGGTAATTTTTGAGTATAGAATTAATAACTAAATGCGAGCAGGGGAGAAAATGAAATGTTATAAAAGCAAAATACTTATCAAAGGAAATTCGTAATGGAATAAAAACATTGTTTATGAGGAACAAGAGAGAGATAGTAATTTTCCCTCTCGTACATGTGTTACATCTTCAGAGATACACATTATTATATCACGAGGCATGTGGCAAAGCCGCTAATTAATTACTGTATTTGTTCTGTAATAGGAGGCGACTGTTTTCACCTCAACCTTTTGACTTCTTTGCCACGTTTGATTCCGTCAGTTACATTTCTGCATAAACAATATAGGTATACATAAACATTTTTAGCAATAAA
The DNA here is from genome assembly GCA_030762175.1 of Metallyticus violacea. Taxonomy (NCBI): domain Eukaryota; kingdom Metazoa; phylum Arthropoda; class Insecta; order Mantodea; family Metallyticidae; genus Metallyticus; species Metallyticus violacea. Next base: position 31,929,336 of record CM060832.1, read on the forward strand.
TTCATCTCTTTCACTAACTCAATAATTTTAAAATTTTATTCTAAGAACAGAAAAAAAAAAATTACATTAAAGAAATTAACTTTAAAAGCTTCTATCTATGAAGTAATAAACATATTTTTAGGCAGCACATATTTGAAGTAGTTTAACATAAGTCACTAAAACTAGGAATTACATTTTGTTATATTCAGTGCCATAAACTTTTATAATACTCAGTGGTAACAAATGTAATTAAATACGGAATGAGACTATATCGAAGGGGTACAAATGGTGTACTTATTTTATATGATGTTTATAGCATACTTTTTTATATTCCTAACGGGGGTTTTGAAATCAGACCATATTGTAATTAGTGACATTATATAATAACCATTATACTGTTTTATGTAACTGATTTTCATAAGAACCGCTTTAGCAACTCTGGGATCATGTCATGCTGGAAGAATATTGAACCCATTATTGCGCATGCCCAAGTGCATATAATAGCTTTTTCCAGCATGAGAAAATTACATTTTAAACAGCAGTTTAGTATAATATATAAATAAAATGTAATAATATATAAATAACATATAATAATATAAATTTAAAATACGTTTAAAATCATTAATTACCGCCGGTAGCATTGTCTAGAGATTTAGATAAACTTTCTTTCATGCTCTTAATAACAAGTACACGAAATATTTGTTTCAAATAAAGAAACTTTCTGAATGACTGGAATAAATTTAATTTATAAATAGCAAGGGAAAATAACCTACTCGTAAAATAAAATTCTCATATCATATTCAAGTGATCCTATGGAATATAACGGTTTTCAAAAGTTTTGTGGGACACTGATGGAGAATTAAATAAAAATGCTTCGTGAAGGAACAAGTACCACAATTCAATGCATTAATCTGAATTTGTTTGGTTTTTTTTTTTTTAAAAAAATGCATATTTTAAGTGGGCTCCTTGACAACGAACACATTCGTGAAATCGACTCTGGAAATTCACAAAAAATTATTCGCTGTAAAAAAACGTGATCAATGTCCCTAATTTCGCGAGTTATCTTTTCTTTTAACTGCATGATGGTCCGTGGCCTGTCGCAGTACACTTTAATTTTAAGGAGCTCCATAAAAAGCATTCTGCTGCCGTCAGATCTGGAGATCGGGTTGGCCAGGTAACATCAGCAAATCGAGAAATTATGCGTCCAGGAAACAGGATCCGCTCTGTGTTCATTGTTTCACGAGCGGTGTGGGCTGTGGCACCATCCTGCTGGAACCAAAACTCATTTGCTCATTATCATGCATCTGAAAATCCAGTATTTTTGGCACATTAAATTCAATCCTAAAATTCTCTGAACATGGGAAATTGATTTAGATTCAATACATTTTGTAAGAGCGAATACACATTTTTGAATTGTCCAGTTATTCATAATGTTGTTTACTAAAATGACAGAATAAATTTCATGTTTGGAAGTTATATAGCAACCAATACCATAACTATAATGCCGAATTGCTACAAACAGAAGCGATCAGAAAACCGTCATATTGGATTGGGTCACTTGTGATTTTTAAAAAATAATTTCAAATTAATAAATTTCATTGTTCTGCTTGTTCCTTGAAAAGTATTTTTATTTAATTCTACACGAATGTCCCACAAAAAGATTCACTATATATTCCATCGAGTCACGCTGTATAACTATTTTGGATTACCGCTACACTGTCTGCTGATACATTTTTTGGAGCATTAGCGCAATACAGCATTCCCTTCCATTTATTTTATAAGAATACGTTAAAATTCACTCTGCATAAAGAATCGCAACGCATTTACGTGTGAAATACGAGAAAGGAGAGAAAAATTGACATAGGATTACTTCCAATAAAGATAGCTCAGGCTGAAGGAAATCGGCCTGTGGTACCTCAGTAGTATAAATGGGCGTTAATCACTATTAAAACAGAGAGGGAGAGAGAGAGAGAGAGAGAGAGAGGCTGAAAGAAAAGAGAGAAAAAACCTGGCGAAAAAAAAAATGAAACGCTAACCTTCAACCTTTTAACATTTACTTAACATACTTACCTGAAAATTTGCGTACCTGCAAAGAAGAATCAATTTCTTTCCAGGTGTTTTGAGTGCAGAAAAAATTGAACAATGAATATATGTATAGTTCCAAGTAAGTCGGAGAGAGCCTTTCAAATTAAACGTTCATTGAATAAGTTAACGATGTTTATCTTTAAATCCTTTGTTTGAGAAAATAAACGACTAAACAATTAGATAAAACTAAATGATTCGTACATTTACGGCACGATAAAGAACCTCGAGCCTGAAAAAGGAGGCATCGGAATAAAATTTATCGGCCGTTTCACGCCCTGAATTGAATAGGACGCTGATGACCTGAGATGTCGAAGAGCGTCCGTAAATAAAACAAATCAACAACAAATATCTCTTTAGAATAGAATTGTTGACGCCTCTTCCAACTTAACAGAAAAACTCAAACGTAACAATAAGAATGTTTCTCTGTTTTGGAGGAAAGAGCATTCAGAGTGAGTTTTTGACAATAACTGCACGCCAGCCTCTATCAGTCAATTTACGGTTTCATTGATACTCTTATTCATCAATTTGAATGAAACGTAATTGATAGTTTTAAAGCATGATGCTCATAAACTAAACGGATAGTTTTTCCCCTACATTTATTTTTTTTACTCCTATAATTTCTATTTCGATTGACTAGGGATTTAGGAAGCCTATTCTCAAACTTTTTTCGGTTCACTAATAGTAGTAAACGGTAATTGTTGTAATAGTGTTCAGTTGCATTTTATTTAATTTGGAACTTCACGCGGTTTTGCTTGAAATTAAAGCTAATAATATTAGTTTATGTTTTTAGAGAGATCAAACAGGTAAGTCAAATCTTCAGTGATTACAGTAAAAGTACAAACATTGGTATCGGAGTCCCCCTCTAGTTTATAATTTTTCTTAGCTAATTTAATTAACATTTCAAACTCATCCTTGTTGTCATGACAACAAACATTCGTTAACTTCAATTGAATCACAGAAATATTATTAGCCCTCGTGGTGTTACTGAAGTTAGTTTCATTCAACTATTTAGCTGAAATGTACGAAGCCACAATGACAGCAGCACTAGAGAGACATTCAGAAACTGAGTTCCTGTTTAGAAAATGACAGCACTAGAGAGACATTCAGAAACTGAGTTCCTGTTTAGAAAACTAAGCGGAGGGTACAGCAAGTCATTGCTCTGTTTGGCTAAGAAGGAACTTCTGATAGATCAGTGATCCGCGAAATTAAGGTGTGTGTTCTGTGTTGAGTCTACCAGCTATTGTATTCAGACAAGAGATAACGGAACGGGAGTGCTTGAAAAGGAAAGTCCCCCAAAACAACTGAACTGCGAACCCAAAGAAGAAGTCAACACCTAGCATGCAAATCCTTCACTTGAGAAAAAAGGTAGTGAATGTGATTAGTAATAGACCTAAGTTTCACTGTCGTCTTTAAATGCAAAGGAAAGAAGTACATACATCAAAATAATATTTTATATAGAAAAATATAACGAGAAGAATAGAGAACGTAGAATATTTATAACTGCCATAGTTATGGCCATCTACAATATGTGTTCCAGAAGTTTTCTGCCTGACATTTTCATACCTTGTATGATCAAAACGTGATAACCAAGTGCTGTAATGTTAAAAAGAGTGCCGTGCTGTGATAAACTTCTTTAATCAATAATTGAACGTTTTAGGGAATATTCTCCGTGAAGTAATGAGCTAAACAGTTTTGAGAATACCAAAAGCGATTCGCATGATGATCGGTGTATGGAAAGAAGAAAGCTTCTCTCTTGTTCAGGTGGAATTGTTTGATGAGAGACTGAAACTCAAAGAGATCTCAGCAAGGTCGGTGCTTTTTGTTACAGCCGTCTTTCAAATCATTACGAGAAACTGGACGTAATGAGGGTAGTAAAAGTTGATGCCCCAGTTTCTTTCCACAAATCAGGAATATCAGATGCGAGGTTTCAGAACTTTGCAAGGGAAATCAAACATTCATTGTCAAAGGGGAGAAACGTCAACGAATCTTTGTCGGGATTCTTTCAAAAAGGGAATTCACCAAGTAGCCAAGTCAGGGGAACACCGCCGAGAAAAGCTAAGATGATTCAATTCATGAAGTAGAGTATGAAATAAGTGCTGACTTTTATTAAGTTCAAGAAAATGAATGTCTTTGTGAATTCAGAACATAAGAGATCAGAAATGACAATGTTCATGCTGTTTCATGACAATGCTCTAGTCCATATGACTGTTGTTGTTGAAGAACTGAAACTTCTATGAAAATGAACATAACCTATTGTTCAGATCTAGAACTCGGGGACACTATGACCTCTTCAATAATAAAGTGGGGCATTTGTGGACATTACTTCTACTTCTTTTTGCAAGGCATTGAGTCAATTCATAGATATGAAAAATGACATCATATATCTGACAGGGAAAGAATACATATCCGTTTATTTACCTTCCACGAGATTCCACTATTGTTTTTAGACAATGCTGCGGATGTTACACAACTAATAAAAAATAATTGAGAATAAGCACAGCATTTCCACAATGATATTCACACCGCACTGTGGAATGACAAGGGCTCATCTACAGAACAGGAGTGAGATTATGCACACATTTAAACATCGAATTATTTTGTCTTTTTAATATATTTTTTATGTTCATGGGTTATTGAGTTTTTATTGCCTAAATGCACTTCTTACAAAATAATTCTGAGGAACTAATCATTACATTTAAAAATATAATATTCAAAACACTAAAGATATAAAGTTGTTATGGTTCTGTAATCTGAGAAATGTATTATTCAACAATTACTAAACTCTAGTTAGTGCTTTAACTTGTGAAATTTTTCGAATTAAATTTCATTTGAGGTTAAGACGAAATAATCATTTATACAACCAAAATTTCCAAGTTATGAATAATTGATGGTTAATTTTATATCCTAAACTCAAGCCAATTCTTAAGGCCCCTAGGCTATTAAAATAATCCCTCAAACAGTTTAAAAAACAAATGGCATAGTGCTCAATCATAACACACTCACAGATAAATGAATGAAGGAATAGTGTTTAACGCCCGTTTTTGCTACAGAGGCACCACAGGCGATGATACACAGATAACATCACCAGAACCAACACAACAGCTTTTCAAAACATTGCATAGCCTTGATACCTGCAATTATACAATAAATTACAAAAGTATCTAAAAAAGACAACCACCTTGTTCATCACACCATGCTGACCTGCCTACGTAAGGAAATAAAAGGAGAGATTAGTTTATCAATCGGGGATTGCATACATAAAGACAGATAATATCTAAAACAAAAATGAAAATAATAGGAGAAAAATCATGTGCTTTTTATGTGAATAGGATGTTCAGAGCAAACGTTTTCATTATGAACTAATTATTTCGTTGCATAAAATAATTTAAAAAAGTAATACTTCAAAAGTAATAGTGATACAGAAGCAATATATACTAACTTTAATATGTATACAATGTACATCATGTTTCATAGGAATTTTAAACTTTCAGTACAGACTCACTTTAATGTGTTATTAAGCACAGGCATGGCAGCAGAAGAAGAGTAGGTAATTGTTTTAAATAAGACACAGGAATGAATCGAGTAAAGAGGAGATACATTTCAAAAAATTAAATTTTACATTTGATAGAAACTTAAGATTTTAAGAAGATAAATGGAACTAATTTACAAAGACGCTTAATAAATATCTGGGAAAATAGAAGATGATGAAAGTAATTAATGAATTGGTAAGAGGTACACAGGAGAGTGTCAAAGAAGGAAGACGGTTGAATAGCTAGAATAACATGTGCACATGGTGTACGTACATAAACTGTATATATAACTGACTGAATAAGAGACATATTCTTATTTAAAAAATGCTGTCAGTCGCATATTCTCGGAGTGAACCTTAAGCCAATCGAAGGCACAACCGAATTACCTAATCGTGTTATCCTTGTCAGTTACATGGAAAGCCTATTAACCATCTTAGGCGACATCTCTAGTGGGTAACATGGTCCCAGTATGCAGATGATTGACGTCTGAATAGCGCGCATATTAACTACATGTTAGTGGTCTGCAGACAGTCAAGTTATATATTACTAGCAGCTAACATTGGACGAAAAATTGCCTTAATTCTTGACGTTAGTATGATGGAAACTGTCGCTACCGAGGCCTTCTTTATATCTTCCAATGTGTGTATCTCTCTCTTGCTTTTTCTCTCGCTGTCTCTCTCTTTTTCTCCATAGTTCATTGTATCGCCCCTCGTGTGGCAAGAGATGAAAATAATAAAGTTAGTATTGGAGTATACAAATTTGCGACATACATAAATATTATGACTTAAAAATTATTTACGGTATAAATTAAATAGAGAATGAAATCGGGGAGAACTGCAATATACAATTGAAATAAAAATTTAAAGGGAAAAATGTGTAAAAACCTATAGGTAACATTATCATATATAAAATATATAACAACATAGAAAGTCGGTCCTGGTGGTGTAGTGGTTACCATACTTGCCTCCTACACCCAAGAACGCTGGTTCGAACCCGGCCAGGACCGATGGATTTTTTTCGGGGCGTAAAAATCCTAAGTATGGCTTCCTTCGGAAGGGAAGTAAAGCCGTGGGTCCCGTGTCGTAAATTTACGGCACGAAAAAGAATCTCAAACCTGAAAGAGAGGCCTCTGAGCAAAATTTGTCGGCCGTTTCACGCCCCGAGTTGAAAGGAACGCTGATGACCTGAGATGTTAAAGAGCGTCCGTAAAAAAAGCGTTCCATTCAATTTAGGGCGTTAAACGGCCAATAAATTTTGCTCAGAGGCCTCTTCATTCGGTTTGAGGTTCTTTTACGTGCCGTAAATCTACGACAGTGGACCCACGGCTTTACTTACCTTTAGAAAAATTTTGGTGATGAAATCTACAATTACTTCATAAAGTTGGCAACTGACATAACTTTATTTGATTTATTTAGGAGCTCTCTTTAACATATTTGGAATTGGCGTGCCATTCAAAGAAGGGTGTAAAACGCCGATGCATTTGGCTCAGAGGCCTCTTTTTTGAGGCTTTGGTTCTTTAAAGTGCCGTAAATGTACGACAGGAAATCAACGGCTTTACTTTCCTACCGAAGGAAGACATACGTAGTTAGAATTTTCACGCACTAAACATCTGTCTACCCTTGCCGGGTTTGAACTCGCGATCTTGAGTATAAGAGTCAAGTACGGTTACCATTAGACTACCAGGATCAACTATATTTTGGAAATGATCTTCAAGAACTGTATAAGGAATAACATTGGAAATTAAGCATCTCTTGGTCCTATGAGGGATGCTACACAGTGATGTGTGTGACCAGCTAGTGGAAGAAAGAGGGTGGGCTATTGCGAATCTGAATGCAAGTACATGGATAAGGATCTTTTGATAAACAGAATCGAATGGAGAAAGCCGGTTAGATTTTAATTTTATTACAAGCATAAAACTAAATAAAATGTTATAAATAAAAACAAAAATATTACACACTAAGGTGTCGTATCGAGACACCAGACTAACCACGGTGAGTCAAATAATAGAATAGTAGCAGAGAAAGGTGGAAGCTAATTGAAGTGTTTAAAGTACCAGGAAGCGGTTTATGACGCGAGGAAGTTTTCAGTCATGCCCTGAAAGCACTTCACTGTGTATCACCACGGATGGCCTAGATCTTCAGGGCACGGACTCGTGAGAGGGAAGTATGGGGTTCGAATCTCCCCAGGACCGCCTTCCCTGAATGTGTTTTATCCAGGTTTTTCTCAATCCTCACAAATGGCAAATGCCGGGGAGGTACCCTAAACTTAGGTCTGGGCAGCTTCCTTCCTTTAAAAAAATCCTTTCCCAATTTATCATTTCATCTCGCATATCATCAGTGTCCCCTCCTGTGATGCCTCAGCAGTAAAAAGGGACGTTAAACACTATTAAAAAACTTCACTGTTCTCCTTCGCCGAAGATTAGCAAAATATACTCCTTCGTACGACCTTGAGTTCCTTAAATTCCGGCTGGTCTTGACAACAGTAGAGTGGCACACAAATGTTGATCACTTCCGCTGCTGTTTGCGTCTTGCAAGCTCCGTTCATTCCGCTAAAACGAAGAATAGTTTCTCAACTTATTATTAAATAAAATACTTTAAAGACAGAATACTACCTACTTTAGGAAAGAAGAAATACCCAAATTGTTGTAAAGAAAGAAAAGAAAACTAATTATTTTGTATATAAGTGTTTTAATTTGAATTTTTGATCAAATTAAATTCTACCTTGACCAGCCAACTGTTAAACCGCGTGAATCATAGAGAACTCTTGCAGTAGAAAACACATGTTAAATCATAACGCAGTTCGTAATTAATGAAACTTCCCATGCAACAATCGCGTACTGAATGACGCATGCCTGTTGACCGTGATAACAAATGCCGTGCTAGTGATCGGCACTTGTCCAATACCAGCAATTCTATTCTGGTCTAACAGTAGACCTAATCTCACTGCTAGATAATTACCGTCGTTGTTTTGACACAGAATGGCCATCGGTTTGTAGCATAAATCGTTTCATAGCCACCGGCAGCATGAAATGATAAGTAAACATGTCTAAAATTGCGCATCGTTGGACATGAAATTTTAATAAAAGCGGAAACAAGCGACCTGGCGATAACTCGCGGGCAAAAAATAATAAAGGTTAAAAACTGGCAAATGTTTAGATTACAATGTGTGAACTCTCCACTGAAGGTAATTTGTGATTTTGACTGTAAAACCAATTAGCCCTTATAGCTTTCTTGCTAGAGTACTGTTTAGTATTATAGCTTAGAGGGTTAAGCTCAATTAAATTGTTCAGCTAAAAGAAACATTTTTGTTTCGACTTACTACCAATTTGGCGGAAATTTTCTTTTCTTCATTTTTATTCTGAAGGAATATTTACCTTCATTTTGACTACAGAACCCTTGAGTTTATATGTTCAACTGCTTGAGCACACGGATTAAAGATTCTAAGCTTTTTTAATTTTTATGATTTTAATAATAGTTTTGACAACCTCAGTATGAATAACTCTATACTTTTGTACTCTCATGAATTATTGCTTTCCATGTTATAATAATTTAATATACCGCCAATACCTTAGAAAATTAAGGATATTGTAGTGAGAAAAAAGGAACAATTTAGTAATGCTTATGAGGGCCAGTAATTTAAAAACCGAACACCTGGTAGAAAAGCACATTCAGCTAGATCTAGTCGCTGGGTCTGTTCAGGCATTTATCCCACAGTGAAACGAGACACTGCATGTGTCTGTGGAAGAAGTCCCTAGGTCTTTTGAGAGAAACAGAGCACACGGGAATATGTCAGGACTGTAATAATGCTTCAACATTTCCAACCTGAATTGCACAACAAAGGCAGTGCAAAACTTAACGTTGGAAAGAGCACTCTCCGGATAAAGTCGCACCTCCTTTCACAAACGGCAGCGGAGAAAACCGAACGTCTCCTTAGTGTTATTTCGGAAGTGTGAATTACTTATCTTGCCTCTACTTCTGCTTCTTAGTGTTAGATTGCAGTTCTGAACATTATCGCATCTAAGTTACGCCTATATTATCGCGCATGCCCTCCAAAGATACGAGTCAGGCAAGCCGAAGATGAAAAATACAGTCAAATTATTTCAACTCATGCTGGACGTCAACATGACTTAAGTCACTTGGGACTATCAGAAAAAGAAAGAGACAGGCATATATTGCAAACAAAATTCCTTTTCAAGACATACTGTACAAAATTAGAGATTCGGTGTTAGATGCTAAATTAGAAAGAATTCATCTGTTAACCAAAAAAATTTATATAATATTGAACGATTTGTGCTTCTCATCAGTCAGACATCAACTAGTGTTATAAGACATCGATAAATGTACTGAAGTGAACTCGAATGACAGCCCCTGTATGTTGCTTTATAAGCCACAAGACATGGTCAGTGAGTCTCATCCGGAATTAAAGATCACAGATTTTGTATTAATTATAAACAACACACAGGCAAAATATTAAAAAGTATGCTAATGATTGTGTATGTATTGACGGAACACATGAACTTGATTTCCAACTCATAACAATATTAGTACTAGATGACATGAGGCAAGGGTTTCCATGTATCTTCCTTATATCCAAGAGGGGGGTTTTCAGGTGCTGTCATACTTTTCCAATGCATAAAAGCGGAAGTTGGAAAAGTTTTCCCAAATTTTTTTTATGTCAGATTTAGAGGAGTCCTTCTATAGTGATTGGATTTCAACAGTGGAAACGCCAACATTGAGACTCTATTGTACATGGCACGTAGACAGAGCTTGGAGAAAAAATGTAAACTCAAAGGCCAGCAAACACAAGCGGAAGTTTACAAAACTGTAAGAACATTACTGGAAGAGGGAGATGCCACCGCATTTGAGATGATGCTTCCTGCTGCAATAGATAAATTGAAATGTGACCCTGACACCTCTGAGTTTACTTCATACTTCCAGGAAAACTACGTGAGTAATGCAAAATGCTGGGTTTGCTATTCTTATCAAAGGAAAATTAACCAGCAAAATTTAGAACATTCGTCGTAGGCACAAAGCAAGTTTGGAAATAAAAAAGAACTTCATATGAAGGATCAAAAAAATCTCATCGCAATCCCCTTCCAAAAACCGATACAACGGAAGCCAATAGTCCCACTTCAAATCAAGAAATCTCTCGCTTATACAGCTCGGAATTTATGCAAAACTTACAGTGTTAAAAGTGCATGCATTTCTCCGTATAATTATTATTTCCTTTACCTGTTGTGTTGCTACATTACAGTTTCCCATTTGATAATTTGTCGTATACTTGAATATGATTAACTAATAACACGCTTCCTACAAACTTACTTTTGCTGTTCGATTGCTTATTTCTCTGCGAGTTATGACTGCTACATCGGCCTGAATCACTTCTCTGTATCAATGAGAGTTACTGGGAATTGGATTCGGTTTGTTCCCCTGCTCTCCGCTTACGTTCGAGAAAGGAGGCGTGACTTATTCGAAGGGTGTAACGTTAAGTGTCCTGTGTTCTTTGTCTTTATCGACTGTGGCAACTTTGTGGCATCGTACGGTATTGACAGTTTCTTCCAGAAACTCCATAAGGAGTGGGGTCATGTGGATAAAAAAATAAACTGTATTACGTAACGTTTTGCCGATTGAACAACGCACACACTTCCCGTGTGCGTGTGTCATGTGACGCGTGAAGTTCTTTGATGTACTACCTTCGTTCCAATGGAGCAAAACCCACCAGGATGACCGACAAATTTCTACAACCATGCAAGTTCCACTCTTAATTGACTGACTCTCAAAGTTATACGTACAATAGCAAAGTACTAAACCTATTATTAATGGAATGCTAAAGATTGTATCTTTGAAGCTAAGTAGTTCTTTAAATTTAGGCTGAGTGTCTCGGCTTTAATCTCCACGTACATTCTATATCTTTATTTGTTTTTAATGAAAACAAGTGCAGAAAACCCTTTTCCACACAGATGTATGTTATTGAATAGGACATCAAGAATTTGAAGATTCCTACCAGCTAAAATTGCAAGCTCTCACAATTTTTACGCCTTCCGTAAGATGGCAGACGTATAAATGTTCTAAACTTTTGAAGTCTCAAAAGTTGGAACAAAAGATGACAGAGTCTGTTTTAAACTCTTTCCTAACTTACTTGCGGACTATCGTGTACCATTTATGATATGCATACCACCGGTTGAACCGAAATCTTCACTCGCTTGTTAATTTATCACATGGACCATGCTATTAAGAAAAAATTGTATTTAAGTGGGTTTTATTTTATTAATTTGATATCTGGTAAATACAAAATTAGACATCCCTGAAAGTTCACGTTAAATATTTACTACGTAATCATGCTTATAGCTATAAATTAAGACCCATATAAGTTTATACCTATATAACAACATTTAGGCCACAAAACTTTATAACTGACATTTTCTCGGCTATTGTTTACTTTAAATTTGCTTGTTTCTAAGATAAAACATAAGATACATAAGTTAAACGAAACCAAATGAGCAACCATTAACAATGGATAAATTAACATACATAGATCAAAGTGAAAGATAATTTAACTAACTAAAATAAGTTCTCTCACTATGCATCCAGGAGTAAATTTTGTGAACTGATTTTGAATAACGTGCATGAGGGAGAAATTGGCCCTAATCTAACTTTCTTTTTTGTTTCCACCAATTCACAAAACAGCACATACTGAAACTGAGAAATACCTAACCTGCTTTACTAGCAACCCCTGCAAAATCAAAAGATAATAGTGTGGTACGCAATTAACGGTGAGAGAATAATAGGCACTATTTTATTGAAGAAGCAATAATGATTGCTATATGCATTACAACCCTTTTTCCGTGAATTAACTTAGGGCACGCAGGTTCACGACTTCCCAACAGCACTCTGCAACAGTCCGTCTAATTGCATGCAATTCATGAAATATGAGCAATATATGACCCCCTTCAGTCCCCCGATATAACGTCCTGCAATTTTTGACTTTAAAGGAAAAAGTGTAAAAGACAAATCTCAACATATTAAATGAACTAAAGAATAATAGTGTGGAAAAATGTCCTCCATTTCTCAGAAGGAACTACTGTGGAACGAGATAAACCTTTCGAGAGAGAGAGAGAGAGAGAGAGAGAGAGAGAGAGAGAGAGAGAGAGAGAGAAGGTATTAGATCTACACACGGAAGGGGGATCTTTCACCACATGGGTAAATTATTAGCAAATCATAAGGTCATAGTTGTTTCCACTTCCACCAGTGTTCAAGACCACTGACAGAACTATATCCGCAATCAACCAACTGCAAATTTTATAGATCTATTGTGGTATCCACCATTTTCTTATTTAATCGTAGAGTTTGTATTTTCTAAGTCAATTCTCTGGAACTGTTTCGGTATAGCTTCTGTCCTTATTTATATTCTCTTATTGTACAATTTACAGTAATATCTCTCTCATATTTTTTCAGGTCTGACAAAAATAAAGGTAGTAGGAGATAGGTAGACGCAAAATATTCGCCTTGAGCAAATAAAAAGATAAACAAGAAGGTACTTTTTTGGTACAAAACAAATTATAGTTACCCGCTCATTCTTTTAAAGGTTTCATACAGGATATTTTTTGCAAGAGAGAAACAAAATAATTTGTAAATAACGAGCTTGCACAAAAAGTTCAGACCTTTTGTGTTTTCTCTGCGCAACACAAAGAAAAATTTATTGAAAGTTTGCGAGTGGGTCATATGGGACGTAATATACCCTTTTAGTAGAGAATGGAGAAAAACAAACTCTCTTTTTATGAAGTAATTTTCAACAGCACAAATTGCTGGATCTGGTGTGCGAGGTTTTTAAATTGGCGTGCGAGTTGTTTGCTATCTGGAGCATAGTGTAATTTTAACATGTCATATCCTAGCGAAGATTTCCATCTGCATACTTTCAGAGTAAATTATTTTCCCTCTGGACTTCTGCGGAAGGTATAAATATAGCTTTCATTTCAAACTTGCCAGTCGGAATAGCTTGATATTTAAGATTAATTTAATTAAACTTAAAAAAACACAAATTTACATAATGTGGGAAGGGGCTTAAAAACAATTTAAATACATTTTAGGTTTCACCCTTCACCTCATCAATCCACCATGAATTTAAAATGACAGCCTTACCTTATGATATTCAAATTTTACAATTTTTAAAGTGGTTTTAATTGCTATTACCTTTTCCCTTCATTTCCTGGATACCTGAACTGTTAATTTGGACAGAATAAAAGTAAGTCAGTTGTAAGATAAACATAAAATTTATTTTGGATAATATTAAATTTATTACTATTCAGTGGCGAAATATGACTTATAAAGTGTAGGTTGATCACGGGATATCTAAATTAAAGGAAAATCGAATTCATGCCTAATATACCTTGAAAATGACACTGTAGTTTTATAAATGTCTTCATGTATAAAATTATGACATAGTGACTGTCAGTAATGAAATGATAATTAAATTAAACTACACAGAATATTAAAAAACAATTAATGCTCCATAACTCACATTTGTTTCTGTTTGTATATAAGTTAAGTCCTCCGAATTTTTTTCTGTGCATATAAATCATCAATCTTGAAATAATTTTTGACGTTTCACCCAAATTTTGCGTTCATTTTCTCTATAATCATACGGTCAGTGGTACCACGTAATGCTAAAATACGATTAAGGGTGTTTGACAATGTGTTTTTAAATAAGTAGTCATAGCATAAATTGTATTTACCTAATGTTAAATTAAAACAAGGATAGTGTGCGGCAGAAACAACGAACCATTTCAAATATTATATTTAAACACGAAGAATTAAAGCTACATATTATTGGTGTATACTCCTTGAAAGAATTCTTCATACTATTCCTAACGCATCTCACGTTTGTAAATTATGTCTTTCAGGTGATCGCCATTATTGGTAATGAAATTTTCTGCACGAGCACACACTTTCCATAACTTTTCGAAGAGTGTAACTTGAAATGAGCGCCTCCATTACGTATGAGTGTTGTTTTTCAACTCCCGAATATTTTCTGTCATGTTTGACATACACTTTGGAATTTAGGAGTCCCCACAGGAAAAATCACATGGCGATAAATCAGGCGAACGAGATGAACAGTTGATCACGAAACCGGATAGCAAGGTGCTGTTCGTAATGTTGTTAAGGACGTTTTGGCTGTATGAGCGGCTGCATCGTCCTGCTGAAACCACAACGATTGCATATGGAAATTCTTAGGGCGCATTTTGTTTTAATGAATATTTATTTAACTTTCAACATTCAATGTTACATAATAACTACACAATAAGCTTCAAATATTTACAACAACTAGAAATTAAGACCAGGATGGCGGTTCTCCTGGTTTCAACTAAAGCACTTTTGTCACAAAGCTTAATCATATGTTGAATTTCTTCTCTATCTAAATACCAGCCAACTGCCATACCAGTAAAAGGAACAACGACCCCGTACATATTTCTGCAATTCTATATTTGTCCCTCTTCACTCACCTTGTTTTTTTATGATTGCTGCCTCTGCAAGTTCAGCTTTTTGCTTTTTCCACTCCCTGATATTATTCACATGTGCAAAGATAGAAGCACCAGTAGCATTAGAAAAGAAATCACAATCCAGTATTTTTTCCATAATCGATGGAACTGGGAAGAATACTAACTTCCATTCAACTGAACTACGCTAATTCTTCAATTACAATTCCAAAACAGTACCAAACAATATCCCAGTTCACAATAGTAATTGAGAGGAAATGCCATAATTTTATCCATAACAAACACCTTGGTCGCTGGTGGTAAAGGCAGGAGATAACTATCCCCCCCCAAAGGAGATTTTGGGTAAAATACCAGCAAGTCGACATCCACACTCAGTGCATTAAAACTCTAACCAAAACGCGGAATCCAAGCCGGAAACTGGAAAGGTGAGCAACTTCCTAATGCCTTGGAATCGAGCTTTAAAGGCAACCAAGAAGTTCGTAATTAATCAATATTAAACGCCCCTACATGCTCTAACCAATGAGTTTGGAGCTTTGAAAAAAAAAAAAAAAACACTCCAAAGAAGTGGGCTTAAAGCAGTAGAGAGTAGCAAATGTGGCATACTTTACAATAAACTAAACAGCAATGACTCTCGCATGTAGCATCACAGCATGTAAGTTGGAGGATCTCGTCCATGGAACTTCAAACCATTTCAGATGATGTGGAAGTCCTTTAGTCCTGCCCACACACCAGACGCTGCTTTTCTCCATCCTGTAGACTCTCAGACTCGATAATAAATCGCGATTAATCAAAGAACAGGTCTACTATGTTCCTCTATCCAATTTCTATAGGCTGTGCTTTTATAGGAACATACCATGGACAGGCCGCATTCACAAAACCGACAAGTGACGCCCTGCCTCATGTTCCTGCTTGCGCTACATTCTGCCGCTATTCCAACGTTCTGTTAACTTGTAATAAGAGGTAAGTTCGTCTCTTGCTGTGGTTACTCTTGGAACCCAGCCCCTGGCCCTTCTTTAACACTTCTCTTGTTTGAAACAAGTGTTCATAGTCTGGAAATAGCCACTCCATTAACAACTGTTACCCCTCGCTCTGTTTGCTTAGCTTTCATCTGTGGCTCTTCACGTCATCGATTCTGGTAAATCACACAGATCACCTGCGCACTTCTCTCACTGAACATGAGTGCCCCTAGCTGCATACTACTCTGGTATCATTGATACCTGTGTTGCCTGTATTTGTGAACGAAACTTGACTTTAACCATTAGCCGAGCAACAGCATGTGCTTATAATTACAACACATTTCAAGAACATTTTTCATTATCAGCTTATTTTTATGAGCAGTGCATAGACGCCAAGTAGGGCACGCTTTGCTATTAGATGTATAAGTAAGTTTTAGTTTATGTAATGCTTGTAGCAACAGTAGAGCAAACTCGGCTAATTTAAAAATAATGCCAGATTTGAACAGATTAATGAATTATAAATAAATTGACTTTGTTTCAAGTATCTTAATAATAATAATAATAATAATAATAATAATAATAATAAATTTCAAAATTATTTCGTATATGTTACTGACCACTATCAAGATTACAAATAGAACACAACATGTAGAGCTATAAATTAGGAGGAAAATTTTGTTATACTATGATATTTCATATGTTACATTACCATAAAATCGACCAATGAAATAAAACGAGACAACATTTTGAATTTTTACGAATCAGCCCGACATCGCAGTGAAATTATCGTAAAGTTTTATAAAGTCCTTTTATCGAGCGAAGTGCATTTGTCTTGTGGTCAGTGTAGCCAACTGTATATCCCCACAAAATAATTCCTGAACAAGCATCATTTACCACTTTTCTGCGTTTTCAGTAATTACACATTTAACTTAATGTACATTCACTAAAACAATTGTTTTTACTATTCAGCCAAACAGTCTGAAATAATTGTAAATTATATAACTATATCTACCTAAGTAACCATACATTTTAATAAACACGTTGTTCAGAATGGTAAAATGGTATCTCAATTTTGTTTTACTCAGTTGGTATTAGTATCGAACGGTAGCGATTGCAATAGTCGACTTGCGTCTATTTAAGTCTCATAGTTTCTGAATGTAGGTATTCATAAATATAACATTTTATACGATTGTTAATATTCTGTGCGCAAATTTCAAATATGTATTACTTTTATTCTTATTCTATCCATGAAATAGTCCTAAAGCTGTGTTTGGCTTTTCACTATTGCCATTACTGGCAGTCGGTATTCGTCTGTTGCAAGATGACTTGAAAAGGTTAAGTATTCATAATACGAAACTGGAAATATTACAATTTTGTAAACCAAGTTTACCGGAATTATATTTAAATTCTTATTTGGCCTCCCCAAACTTCCATCTCTTCTCAAAGCTAAGAAAATTCCTTGTTGGAACGAAAGTTGCAGATAAAGTATCAGTTGCAGAGATTTTGCAAGCCTGGAGGAATCTTGATGGGATAAAGGCTTTGAGCAAATTGCATTAGTGTCGAGGGATACTATGTCGAGAAAAAAGAACAATTTCATAACGGGCATCCTCTATTTTGTACTTCATTGCGAAATCTTCTGAAAAGACTCTCGTGTAACATCAATTACTGGGAACCGCTTGTGATGCCTCAGTAGTTAAAACGGCCATTAACAGTATTAAAAATCCATTAATGGGGCAATTAATAGAACATTAAAAATACACGAAAGGATACAAAAATAAAATTTTATAGAATCATGGCTGCCTCTCTTCCTTTCTGTGGCAGTGAATATGAGTCCTCAAGAATAAAGATTTTGGTCGAATGCAACCAATGAAATGTTTGAGATTGGCAAAGAGTTATACAATGAAATTAGAGAAGAAATTAAATATCGGGTCTTCGTTTTGTTTTTCCCCGCACGCGGGCAGTTGCATACATCGACAGTCAAGGACGGGTAACTGCCGGTTAGTGGTATTTAGGTTCGGATCGCTGAAAACTGTTAGTGTTTCATTTCTCTGTGTGCCATGGTTCCAAGACTTAATGCAGAACAACGCTTTTCATTTGCTCTTATCTTTAAAGAAATGCATTAACAGCTCAATCAGAATCGGTGTTCGGCAAGAAAACAAAAGGTGGCGTCATATATTAACAAAGGAAAAACTGAATTATCTCTCCTGTTTCGCGAAAATCTCTTGCAAAGACACCACTACAAGCGAGCGTCAGTCATAAAGCAGCACCTTCTGCAAAATATTTGCTATCCTTGCAAGGCTATCAAAGTATGTGCCTTATAGCCTACCGACTTGGGAAGGAGAACTTTATTTTCTGTGAAAAATACTTTGACCGATCGTCCGGCGGGCCTAGTGTGGGAGCTGCGCTGTGTGCTCCCTGCTGCGGGGAAAAATAAAATAAAGAGCGGAAAAAAATTTAAGCAAAAAATAAAATAGAATAGCGCAGAAAAACTGAACGAAATATTTTAATAAGTGAACAATAAAATAATACATTGCAGGCTTAAACGAAAGAGAGATTACAAGTAGATTGGAGAAAAGGTGAATTTGAGCTGAATAGGTCATAGGTCTAAGAAATGTAAAGCGAAAGGAGCATTAAACCTTGTATGATAAATATTTTAGTATCAATAAGTTACATATTTTGTAAATAATAGCTGAGCTCAATACACTTGCTGCGCCCATTTTATGTTCAATAGCCACATGGATATTTTCATATTCATACTGAACTGAATTAATTCGTGGAATGTATTATCGCCGGCAAGCTGTAAACTTTAATAATAAAGCTCTATGCCGCCTGCAGTGTTACGTTGTGAATAGAGCACGTTTGTCCTTGTTATTAAACTCTCCTGAAGCTAAGTACTTTCTCTAGTGCAGAATAAAGGCAGACGCTAATGATAATACTCTGAACAGACAGCAGATGCTGTAACGCCACATCAAATGGTACATTGCACAGGTAATAGCAGTAAGATGGAATTATCACTGCAGCAGATCACGGTGCTTAATCTGGCGAGACGAATCATTTCTCCCTTGACTGGGTAAACTGCAAGCCGGTGCATCGAAATTGATTTCATCATTGGCGATTTATCTTCAAAGGAAGGTACACGCTGGGTATTTCATGGTTTTGTCACCCGTTTCATGGCAGCTGACTGGACAACCAAGACAGACTATTATTTACTAGTCTCCAATTAGTTATCGATAGTAGAAAAATTGTGAAAATGCTATCCATGGTATGAATTGCTACTAATTTGGTTCGTTGCAGTTACCTGGTTAATTGCATTTTTTTATAGTTGAAAGTAAACCACCGGTTATTTCTTTTGTTTTTATTAAGTTAATATTTATTTAGTAAAATCAACCATCAACTTGTTTAATACAAAGTGTTAGTACAACATGGGTTGCTGTTGTATGTCAACTAGGGTAGTTCACCGCATACCATATTTATATTTCCTAAATAATAATAATTGAGTGGATAAAGGGTATATAGTTAATGATGAAACATTTCGTACAAATATTTGTGGTTAGGGATGTGCTAATTTCTGTAATCTACCATCGTATGTAATGGTGTGGATTAGCAAAGAAGGAAAGATCCGAAAGAACGTATGAAGCGGGTCTTGGAGCGAGATGAGAGATTTAATGAACGATGTGAGCAGGATTTTATGTTTGACTACTCTTTTGCAAGTGAGGTTAAGACAAGACAGGTACACCCGTTTATAACTATTGCCAAGGAAGACTATATTTTTTCATTAAAATAGACATGATAAATATGATGCTGTCCCATCTATAATTATTACTTTTAAGGTATCCAGTAATTTGGAAGTAGATTTGTTTTATAAAGAATTGTGCCTACTTGTGCAGAAGTTTATAATTCATATAATTTTATATTTCTTTTATGTATGAGAAATATTTTTTCTAAACTGTTAGATTCTTAAAAACCATCGAAATATTTTCTAATGATCAATAATGCCACCTTGTAAACGTAATCGTATTTGCTATTGGCAGTAGTAAGGGACTTCTGCCACTATTTTTTTTCTGTTTTGGGGTCTGAAAATTGTAGACATTCAGCGGAAGTTCCGGCAAAGAAACTGCTTTTGTTCTCACAATAAGCACTTACTTTACAGCAGGAGATGTTGGAAATGTTGTCCTACTGTTTCTATATATTTCAGGCATCCTTTTAGAATACGCATCATTTCACATCTGTTTAAATCAATCCAAAACTATTTTATCAAATTTGCACTGCCCTTAGACGAACACATAAGAATTATTATCTACCTTTGATTTTCTCTCTTTCTCTGAATAAATTCTCTCAAACTTAAGTAACGCTCAAAGCAGTTGAAGATCTCTGATTTCAGGATTTAATTAAAAACGGACCAAATAAAGGCGAATGTTTATTCATAAAGAGAGATTTAATAGAAATAAACAGTTCATTCTAGATTAAACTTTCTTGAAAGTAATCTCTACATTATGCACTTTGGGCATCCTTTCTATTAAGTTTGTAAGGGCAAATGCTTCCATAGTACATTTATGTTAGTCAGATGTTTGTTTCTGACCTGTCTGTTCAAATAATTTCAAAGAAGTCAGAGTTGTAGTCAGGATTTGAGGGGAGCATGCCCTGTTCTTCAGTTCAATTATTATTCAACATAGACAAGTATATTTGGGATCCTTGTCTTGCTGTAGTGTGAAAGTCTTACTAATTAAACTGTTTGAGATTGTTTTGGAAGCAATAAGAGAAGCGATATTGTCAAAATACAGGGAGTTATGAAAAGAGAATATAAAGATTCTCCGACTCAATGAACCTTCTCCATGCTTCCACTGTAGGGGATATGAAAGTCGGAAACAGTTGTGGCATTTTGTGCCAAATAGCTTTGATTCTCAGTAAATACCACAGTTTTCCACAACATAACAACCCAATTTTCATGTTGTATTTTCTTCTTATTGGCAACTCTCGCTGTTTCTTTCTGAAGCAATATGCAGTTAGTTTAAGATCTGCATCTTGGATTATCCTCCTTTTGTCAAGACGCTCATAGGTCCATCCCTCTCTGATTAATAATAGCTGGCGTTGTTTTGAAGCGATCGTGTTTACGTAGTTTTACCTTTCGAAGTCGCCTTATGCCTGCCTCTTTCGAAGACTAACTTTTTTTTGTTGTTGTTGATTTGTTTTATTTACGGACGCTCTGACTTCTCAGGTCATCAGCGTCCCATTCAATTCAGGGTGTGGAACGGCGGACAAATTTTGCTCAGAGATCTCTTCTTTCAGGCTTGAGGCTCTTTTAAGTGCTACAAATGTACGACACGGGACCCACGGCTTTACTTCCCTTCCGAAGGAAGCCATACTTAGGATTTTTACGCCCGAAAAAATCCATCGATCCTGGCCGGGTTTGAACCCGCGAACTTGGTTTTAGGAGGCAAGTATGGCTACCACTACACCACCAGGACCTACGATGACGACCTTGTTATTTAAAGTAGTTACATGCCTCTTCAAAGTATAATGAACACTTCTCAAGGAAACCTGTTGCTTTTTTGCTATTTTGCACGTGCTATCACCCGCTTTGTGTAAGATAATGGCTTTCACCGTCATACATTATACTTCAAGAATATATTATGGCCAATGCAAGTTACGAAATTGAGTCGAATTATACCGGGTGATCAAATATATTCGGACTTAACCGCGAATCATTTGAAATGAATTATGTGACCATTGCAGTGCGAGGTTCTATCAGTAATAATCAATTGGCATAGTTGGTTTAGTTCTGAGAATTCGCTGTGAAGGGCTAGGGGTGATAGTGCGTCTCGTAGAGTGAAAGAGGGAGATAGAGAAATATTAATGCCACTTCGTAGTTCTAAGCAGTTCAAGACAAGATGCGCCGATTAGCTATTATGTAATCGATTTAAGCTGGCTCGCGGTAAAGTTCGAATACATTTTATCACCTGGTATAATGATTGAGTTCATTTCTTCCACTATTTTTTTTAAGCTCTTGGGTGTTATTAAAGATAATCGAAATGTGTTTTTTTTTTGTATATGTTTTCCAAAGTTGTTTGTTATGCCTGATTACTCACTTGGGATAAAAACATTTAACTTCAGGAGAAGGGGGGAGCCCACTTCTGCTACATAAATTTTTATTTTCTGTATTAAGAGTTTACTGCTTATAAATGAAATGCAAACACCAATCTATAATTGCCTTATTAGATTTGAAAAGGAAGGCGAGTGAGGAATTAGCGGAAGGTAAAATGGCTATTTAATTTGTTTTAGCAGAGCAGACGAGGAAAATTCTTACACATGCACACATTAAATATACATATAAAAATGTTTTCGATACGTATTAATGAAGAGCATCTGATTTTGTCAGTACCTAAAATTGCTTTGCCTTTTCTCTTTTCAGGTATGAAGAACACTCTTGTTTAGATCCAACCAGGTAGCGTGCCTTAGGTTCACTAGTACCTATGCCGTAGTAATCAATTGGAGAGTTTGTTGCTATGTAAGTTTTAAAACAACAAGCGGGAATCAGCCTTACATCAGCACATTCTGCTATATGGTTGTTAAGATGTGATCCATACAATATTATTTAACTTCGGTCCTCCGACTTGAGAAGGAGAAAACTAATCTACTGTGAAAAACGTAAGCACATTTTTATACTTTACCGATGACGTGGCGGGCTGAGTATGGGCAACTATGATGTGTGGCCCTGATCCGCTCCGGTTCGCATACGGAAAAAAAAAAAATAAATAAATAAATAAAATAAAAGATACACGCACTGGATACTTGTTTGAATATTACTAGAGTAAAATAAGTATTTTCATATACCCAAAGAACGGATGTTTCAGTAGTTTCTTTCTTTCTTTCTTTTTTTGAATGGTGTTAACGCCCATTTTTACTACAGAGGCACCACAGGTGGTGGACACTGATGATAATGAGATGAAATGTTATATTGGGAAATTATTTTTTTAAGGAAGGAAACGTTACAGGCCTAAGTTTAGGGTACCTCCCCGGCATTTGCCATTAATGAGTACTGAGAAAAAGCTGGGAAAAACCTCAATCAGGGAGGATGGTCCTGATGGGATTCGAACTCCAGACCTCCCGCTCACGAGTTCGTGCCTTAACCACCTCGGCCACCTGTGGCGGTTTTTGAGCAGTTAGCCTAGGTTGCTATGAAGAACAAGTTGGGGTATACTTGGAGATATCTTAAGTTCGTTTGGAACACCCAGTAAGTTAATGCGTCCAGTCAAAGAAGCAATACTTTCAGTAACGAAGTTTGCACAATTTGTCCTAGTTGAAGGTGAAAGAGTGAGATCAGAGAAACTCCCACGAGATGGAAGGCCACGCTCCCGATGGGACCGTTTTAAGCCAGTTAAAACTTTTCCTATCTACTCTATTGCCCTACAGTTTTCTTAGAGTTTGTTAGGTGTAAATATCAAGGGATTTTGTTCTGTGTTTATATTACTTTTTGTTCTTTTCAAAAGTAGTAACATGTTTTCTTGCAACAATGTTTTCTCTTATCAATATATGCATGAGCATTTTTAATATACAAATCTGGTATTTATACTGTAAAATTTTTAAAATTGTAAACATCTAAAATCTGAAGGACACAATAAGACTGAGGAAATTTCCTCTCTAAACTTTCAGAGCTTAACATTTTTTATAAAACGTAAGCAAATTCACTATTTTGTTACATTTTAAGGGATCACTGAAGTTTAATTGAAGAAATCAAAGGATTGATGCAGATTCAGTAAGTTTATCTCTTAACTTTTTAAAAATGCTTGTTATGGCACAAGTCTTATAATCAACTATAAAAATAATAAAATCACTGAAATTAAATGTTTTAAAAAGTATCTAGGATTACTTTTAAGCTTTTATAGCTGCGTTTATTATTTTTACTTGCACTTCGAAATAAAATCTCTTGTATAACTGCTACCGCATGCCACATTCCAGGTACCAAGTATCGACCTCATTTCAGAGTGCGAGGGTAAAAACTCCTCCCGTGCACATGCAGCAGTCGTTACGGTGGAACTGGAGAGAAACCAGTGTCACGCTATGATTTTTATTTTTTATTTCGAGATTGGTTTAAATGAGTGCGAAATCTTTGAGCGCTTGCAATAGGCTTTTGGGGACCTTGCTACACCAGGGCAACAATCTTCTTCTGGTTTGCGGAATTTAAAAACAGCCAAACTTCACTGTAAGATGAGAGAAGTTGACATCCAGTAACAGCAGTGGCTAAGGGAAACATTATCGCATTAGGAAAGTGGTACGCAAAAACAATCGCGTGACATCGAGGGAACCATCCAAATTAGATCGCCAGCAGTATTAAAACTTCTGCACTGCCATTTTCGCATCAGGAAGATATCCTTCCATTGGATGCCCACAATTTGACAGAGGCACAAAAGCTGACCCGCTTAGAATGGTGTGAACAAATGCTGCAGATAGGGAGCTCAGGGCGTGTTTCCAATATCATCACGAATGGTGAAAACGTGGATTGACCCGGAGACCAAGACAGTCGGCAGCTCGGATGTTTGGAAGAAAATGGTGGTCACTATTCCTCTGGAGGAGAAAAGGACCGTTATTGCTCAGTGGTATACCACAGTCTGCTTGCCGAAAGTTTTCTATATGCTCCGAGTTCGCCGTCTAAGGACAGGACTGCTTCACGACGACAACGCCTCCGCTCACACGGGTAACATCACCATTCCGTTTCTGTAGTCCACGTAGTCAAACTCATGATTTATTCCCTATAGTTCTGAGCTAGCTTCATGCGATTATTTTTTCTTCCCAGTGGTAAAATTTTGCATGCGAGGAAAGCGATTTTCCAGCCCTGAAGAGGCTGTGGCTGTATATGAAAATTAACTTTGCACCTTTGAGGAAAATGAGTGGCAATGTGCTTTCATAAGTGATTTTTGAGGATGGGAAAATGTATATAGAGAAAAGTGGAGAACACTTTGAAAAGATGCAACAGTCGGAGTGAGTCTACCCACTCTTAACTTGACGTGCCTCAGTTACTCTCGTAGGCTACTAACATAAGATGAGGAGTAGGTGTTCTACGACACTCCAAGACATATCACTAGTTAGCACCTCATGAATGTATTCCCAAACAATGGGAACTAGCTCTGCTCTCAACGGATTATGCTCTGTGTATGTTGGACCATTGAGGGGTATTTACCATCGGGAACTGCTGTCAGCGGACAATCAATAAACACCATTGTGCCCATAAGGAGTCTGCATTCATGAATCGCAAAAGCGTTATCTTTTGAACAATAATGCAAAACCACACACTACTAAAGTGGCTCGTGGAACCATTATCTATCTTAGTTTGGAGACTCTAGTAACACACCATTTTCTCCAGACATTGCAACATCTGATCATCATTTTGTCCTTTCTTTGAATAATCATTTTGGAGGACAATTCCGAACCTTTGTTACTGGACTTCTAATCCTAAGGAGCTCTGTCACTGAAATTGTTTCACAAGGTGGCCAAAAATATTCTATCGATTTCAGAACAAACAATTCAGTCTTCCATCATGCGGAAGAAGATTTTTAATGGGGATATATAGTATTATATTTAATACTAAAGATAATGATGTTTTGAAGATAGAACATTTTTGGGCACCTTGTGAAACAAAATATACTCCGCCCTTCAAAGAAATTGGAGGATATAATAGCTACCTCCTTTAACGTTTTCTCAAAACATGAAAAAATAATGTTTGAATGGTTGACTAATAACAAAACTGATACCTTGCTTATTAACAAATTTATGAAAAATCACTTACTCGGCAACTGTCTGAATAACTTCACATCTCTGGGATTCAGACATGCTGGCGCCACTATCCATAGAACTCAAAAGTTCCCTTAAATACTGTCGACAATATCCACAACTTTGTATGTGGCGACCACTTTATCAGTACTCTAAATGTGCGGGGACGGAGTATTGCAGATTTTATTTTATTTAAAAAACGAGTAAAAGAAGAAGCTGGTAATAACCACAACAATGATCATAAAAACTTTAACTAAAAGCATAATGAATAAAGTGAAAGAAGAGCAAGGGAGGTGAAGGGGAGAGAAGAGTGAAGATGAAGAGGGAAGGGATAAATGATCATAAATACATAACGTCAGCAACTATTGATACCATCCAATCACTGAAGAAGAAAGAAGACTGAGAGAAGAGGTGATGACTATATTAATAAACAACATACTGCAGAAGGTGGAGACGAATGAAGACTGAAGGGAAGGTAAGGACCATGAGGAAGGAGGAGCCAGGGGTAAAGCGGTTCGAGCAGGAAGAAATGGTGGTTAATAAAAGGCGATGCATGAGTGATTAGTAAGTTGAGTGATAAATCGTAATGAAATATCATACAACTCATATAAAGGACGAAATAGTCAACAATTAGTAAGTGAACTGCAGTGAGTAATCAAAGGTATATGTACAATAGAGTCAAACACAAGTAGTAAATGTATTAGTAAGTAATATAGTAAGAGTAGAAATATGCTGTACCTGTGGTACAGTTCAAAGTATCAAGTGAACCGATTTGGGTAATATAGAGTTCAATTATGAATCAACATTGTAAGGTTAAGAACATAAACATTCAAACTTGAAGAGAAATAATATGTTAAAATAAACTAAAGTAAGTGAATATAGAATTTGGAACAAAATGTAAAAGTAGGAATTATAACTTTCTTTGATAGCTGGGGTAGGGAAGGTGCTGGTTACCAGCACTCTGATCGTTCGGTTTCTGGCGATAAAATGTACATTAAGTAGTCATACACACACACACTAACCTTAACGCTAACCTCGGGTAAATACTAGGAACCAGTGGATCCAGTGGATTGCTGCAGCTCGCTATGCCCCGACGGCCTACGCTCGCCTCCTTTTCGTAAATAAAATTTATATGGAATTGTGTGCTATTTAGTAGGATAATTCATTGTATTGGTGACAAATCTCCCTTGATTCCAGCAGAAAAAAATCATAAATATAAATTTATAGTGGATTGTGTGCGTGGCACTATGTAAGCGAATAAATCATTGTAAAGCAACAACTCTCCTTTAACTCCAGCAGAAAAGAAATTTCAGGACGTGAGGATTCGTAATCACTAACTTTACAACTATAGCATGACGCTCTAACTAACTGAGCTATAATGCCGTTGCGTCAAAATACTGTATTATCTAGCTATATCTGTGCAAGTCACTCTACCCTAACTTTTGTCCCCTACCGCTCAGGTGTGGCTCGAAACTGGAGTCCCAGTAATCGTCTCCTTGTAGGGATAAGTCATTTCTTCCACACCGAGAGTCGCCATCAGGACTCTTCAAAATTGTTAGGTCCGGAGACTTCTCCGAAGGGTAAGGCTTGAAACCCAGGTAACATATCTCTTAAAGTTTGATTGAAATGTGGCTATATTGGCGTGAAGTTGCCTTTTGTAATACTCTTAAATGAGTTGGGAATTTGGGTAACCAATGAATAAAATTTGTCATTTTGGACAATATTAAAATGCCTGTGCCCATACAATGCGGTATCAACTCTTTTATTCAATTTATTGTA
The DNA here is from genome assembly GCA_030762175.1 of Metallyticus violacea. Taxonomy (NCBI): domain Eukaryota; kingdom Metazoa; phylum Arthropoda; class Insecta; order Mantodea; family Metallyticidae; genus Metallyticus; species Metallyticus violacea. Next base: position 31,956,923 of record CM060832.1, read on the forward strand.
TTTTATTGGTTAATATTTTAAGAGTTTGTAGCTATTCCAAGAGATATTGCTGTTATATATGATGCATAATTTTGTAATTTTCAAAGACAAATTTACTCAAATATGACTGCTTTATTGGATTACTCATGTGTGTTTTATATTTACAATTATTAATGTTTAGTAAATCATATTGGAATTTTAAACCACTCTTTTCCCGTATTATAAAGTTATCTTTCTATGGCCATATCCTGAGTACAACTTCCCAGTACATTTCCAAGGCTAAAACTTGAACTGGCATTAACGAGAGGGTGTCGAATATTGATCATTGATTTACAATATCGTCATACGTAGCAGTTTTTAAAGGACATAACACGCAATCTTGGTTTGAGGTTGACGTAAAGTAAAATTGGATTATTGTTATCGAGTTCGAGTTTTTGATTACTTTTTTACTTTAACATCTCGCATATGTTTTACATATGAGTAGATCTTGAACATTTGATAATGTGTTATGAAAATCGGATATTTCTCTCTCGCGAAAGAGGTTTAAATACATTATGATGTAACAACATCTTCTAGCTTCTTTGCCATATACTTCCGTTATTTGTCTTGGTGGATCAGAAATTTCCTATCTGAAGTTGTAAGACCTTCCTACAATCTCTGAAATTATTGTAATATTGCTCATCAACATCCAGATATCTTTTAAGACCTACCATATTGGAAAATTGTAGAAATTGTCTTTTGAAATATTTGACTGTTTAACGTAAAAAAATGTGAATAAATATCGACAGTTTGAAAGTGATAATTAAAAAGAACAGCCTTACGGTGGTAATTCGTTTTCATTTTTAATAATTAAAATAATACATAATAGGTATCTTAAAAAGTAAAACAATAATCGTTAAAAATGTAGATTTCATATAAGAAAATATAAAATAACAGTATCTAAAAAAAACTGCTTAGTTCATTCAAGTTATTGGAACAAAAATGTCTGCGTTTTAGGTTATCTTAAAGTTGGAACAGTACAGAAGGTCTAAACACTTAAAACGATGAAATTAAATGTTCAGCGTCTTCTAACTGACGTCTTATTTCGCTGTAGAGTTATAGTCACGTGGTTTTTATAGCCAGTATCTTGTTCTGATGCTGTGTGCAACAGGTGCAGTAGACATCTTCATTCTTACCACAGGAAGGGGAAGAGGCGTGCTACGTGTCCTCTACTTGCAGATCAATACGAGTGTTTGCAAGAGACAGTTGGAGTCATTCCCTCAATTTGGGAGAATTATATTGCCATATGTTATTTCCTTTGCCTGCATATCAGAGATAATTGCTCGTTCAGGTTGTCCTTGCTGTGCTTCCAATGGACGTTGAAGGTTAAAGATTGGCTAAAAGCGTCCACTTTTAAGCATGGCCAAACCAAACTTTGTGCATTTTAGTTTTAAAACATCCATATATTTCTGTAGATAAGGAAAATAAGATGAATATAATTAATTTGAAAACAAACTGGAAGCTGATTAAGGAGCAGGTGAAAATTTTAAAATCACAAGTTTAAACCAATTGAGCTCAGGTTTTAACCAGCATGCTAGTGTATAAAATGGTAATCCTGCTAAATTTAACTTGAATATATTTATTAGATGTAAAGTTATTACTTTTTATTTATCTATTAGGTGTTTCTACAAACAATTCATATGCTGAAAATTACTAATTCAAAACTTTAAAATGTTCCCTTTAAATTATTGTCAATGCGGAAAACTGTACACATTTCGAATAGTTTTAATATTTGAAAGATACTAGGAATATATAAGAAGACAACAGTTAGTTTTATTTTATACTTTTTAATTATATTTTATAAGGCTGTAGTGAAAGCTTGAAAGAAATACCTTAAATTTTACAAAAACTGAAAAGAAGTAATTAGTGCGGAAAACCGCTTTATTAATAGCTACAAAAAAATGCACCCCTGTATTTTCCAACAGCTTAAAGTTCCAACAAATAGCATCTTCCGGCTAACTGTTTTTCTCTTCTACACACTTTTTTTTTTTTTGTTCATGCGAGTCTTAAATTACTTCAGAAAAATTACTTGTTTTTAGATTTGATCTATGGGTACTCTTAAATGTATTATAAAAATTGAGATCAATTTAAAATTGACTAATTTTAACTAATTTTAATTAGCTAACGAAAATTTATTATTAAATCTTGTAGTCTGCTAGTTTACTAAATTATTTAAATGTAATTGCCCTTTTTGAATATTTTATTTATAATTACTTTATAATTAAGTAATATATATATAAAAGTGTACTTTTAATACAGGAAAAATTCTCTAAACTGGACATTGAAGCGGTTTGTCGTGGAAATGTTGTAGGTCCTAGGTTGGTAAGTCAATTTATGAAGCGGTTTAAGGAGCTGGCTCTGTTGTAGGTGGACAAATTATGAAGTGGTTTTTGGATTGATTATGGGCTCCCTCGGTGTTGTTGCCGACGCTCCATATCTCAGGATGATTCCACTATTTCGATGAGTGGGACTCAACAGAACCGGGAGGGGAAGTTGAAGGTGTAAATGAGCACTTGATGCGACATTATATATTTACATAGTTTATGTCCAAATTCTATTGCGTCCTTTGGTGTTTTTGTCTTTGAGAGACTGGGCTACTTGAGTATAAACTTATATAAACTTTCAGACGAGTACTGCTAACTGCTTGTCCACTGAAATGAAGTGAACTGAGTAAGTCGACGAATGCTAAGTGTCTGACTTGGCCGCGAACTGAGCACTGCGTGCTCAGAATTGCTCAGAATTGATCAACTGATCAATTGATCAACTGAGTGTCCCAGCGGAGTAACCGCTTCCTTATGTATCAAAGTGGCTAGGAGACGCTGAAAATGACGCGCAAACCTCGCGCCTTTCTTTAAAAGTTCAAATGCATTTTTTTCATTGACTGGTTCACTTTTACCCATCTCACATTTCATTCACTATATTTGAACGTAATTATAATCTATTTATATTATTTTTGGGAAATTTAAAGAGCTTAAAACTATCAGCCGGTAGGGGTCAGCGCACCCTCCCTGTACGGTTGAAAGTCCCTCAGCAAGGCTATTCTCCTGCAAAATAAACCCTGTCCCTTTAAACTCGAGGATGAAGCCACGCGCACGAGTCATAAAAGTTCTGAAATTATTTTATGGCGGTGTTGACGCTTCCAGGTACTGCCACAGAAGGAAGACACCAAAGGAAACTTTCTATTTAATTCCTATGTTGTAGTTACAGTTTGACACATACATTTATACTATTTATATTATTAATTACAATGCCAAGGTATGATGATAGGGCTGTATAAATATACATGATAATTATATTTTATTGGGGGGGGGACCGGAGGAACGGTTTCAATATCTATAGTATGTTCAATCTAACGATAAGATTCCAACAGTTCTTCAATAACTGCTTTGCACATTCTCTTTCTGCATAGCAGTTTTGTTCTCATTAATTTATAATTGATGTTTGCCTTTATGCTGGAAACTATTAATTTAAAATCATAAATTCTTCTCCAATTCACAGAAGATCAATTGCTTTTTCCTTCTTTTCAATGGTTAATTTCACCCATTCACGGTTAAGTGTTAATTAATGATCCTGCTAATGACATATAGCGATATATAGGTATTCAGCTTTCAGCTAAGTTTATGTGCATTCTTACTTCGCCTAGAATCTTGCCTTCCTCTCAAAATTTTGAGATATTGCTTGCCTCTCTCTTCTTTTTCCTGCCCCCTTTGTTTATAAACATACAGCACCATTAATTCCAATCGCGCGATTTGATTTCCTTTGGTAGGGGGCAAGGGCATTATCGCTAACTTCCCGCCAACAAAATGAACTTCCGATTGCGTTGCGGAATGAGGATCCTATATTTCTTTCAGTCAATGTTTTCTTCGAAAATTGAATGTTTCATATTTTTATTGGACTCTTTTTTTTATATTTTAGAATATATTGTGTTACCTTAATTCAGCATTCATATTTCTTGGTAATAAGCATGCTTTTGAATATATCACCTTTAATAATATACTGTTTGATTAAAATGCAAAAATCGATGTTTATACCTACACCCTAATCTTGTACTAATACACACAAGTAAAATTCATGGTAGTGATTATGCAAACTGCATAATAACACGTGCTTTATGAAACTCTTAATTACATTTTCGTTGCAGAATTAATCATTTTCAGTTTAGTAAGGGAATATTTAATGTTATTTTCTAAAATGATTATGATAATTCATGATATAAATATATTTTAGAAACTTTCCTGAAGCGTTTAAGTGCATTACAACTGAAATTAACAAACTTAAATATTTTATAAATAATTAAAAATTATTAAAGTACGCTTTCATTAAACAGATATTATAGAATACACAATCACAAAGAAAAACACAATTTAGTTGTTGTTTGTAGCTATTCAAAAAGAGAATAACGAAATAAAAGAGATAAACCAATATTTTTGTCAAAATCAACCAGGCAAACTTCCTTGTATCAAGCTGAAATATCTCACAAAATGAAACGTGGCATATTTTGACCGTTTAAAAACCACAAAAAAACAGTTAAAAAGTATCAATTTATAAATTAGATATTCCATTTGCATTTTCACTGCTGAAAAAAACGACACACGGGGAATGTTAAAATACATTTTATCCTTAAAATAGAAAAAAAATTACACAACATGGAAATATTAATATTAATATTGCTAGTTACATAAAACGGAAGAAACAAAACCAAATGGAAATGAATCAATTGTCATTCGACCGATATTAAACAAGTTGTGTAGTAAAAGTGCAAATATGAAAATGCATACAAACTTGATCTGGCCAATACGATAATCTGTAATTGGGACAGGCTCTATTGAAAACTTTAAATTCCGCTTTCATGTTCAGATTTGGGGTTTACGCTGTTCGATGACAATTGATCCGTCCCTTCTCCACGATCCCATTGTTTCGTGTGATTAGCGATACCTATAATGCATGAAGGCTATATTTTGCTGGATCAATGAAAGTAGAGAAATTGTGAGTTTATGAACCCAGAGATTACCATAAACAATGCCATTACTAGCTCTATTGCACTTGGTCAACATGAACTTTTCAGCAAAATAATTATTTAATCTACATTCTACGAGGAAGATATTAATATTCTGATTACAAAACTGTTTTGACTTTTTCTATCAGGTAAAGATTTTTTATTTACTCTTAATTTCTTTTTTATTTACGTTGTAATATTCCTCAAGCGCCCACAACATTTACTTTGCATGACAAGCATTGTTGAAGGGAATAGTTTCGCTGTGTGTGCATGGTGATATCCCGTCATATTGTCAAACGTTCATAACTCATAAGTGCCTGGTAGGTTTAGATAGGTTTATTTTTATTTAGGAAGCTCTTCATCTCTGGTCATTGGCGTCTCATTCAATTCTGGTGATGAAACTGTCGATTACGTTTGTTCAGAATTTTCTTCTTTTAGGCTTCAGGTTCTTTTGCGTGCCGTAAATCTACGATTTTTCTTCTTAGAATTATGTACCTGATAATTCATCGACCTTTCTTTTATTTTGAATGATGTTTGAGCCCGTTTTTACTACTGAGACACCACAGGAGATGGTCACTGATGATACATTAAATGAAATGTTTTATTTGGAAAAGGATTTTTAAGGGAGGAAACGTTCCAGGTCTAAGTTTAGGGTACTTCCCCGGCATTTGTCATTTATGAGGACTGAGGAAAATCTGGAAAACACCTCTGTCAGGGAGGGCGGTCCTGGCGAGATTCGTACCCCAGACATTTGGCTTAGAATCCGCACCTTAATGACCTCTGCCACCCATGGCGGTCCATCGACTATGACCGGGTTTTGTTGCACTAGGCCATGAGGAGACACTTGCATGAAATTAAATAAAATATTTTTTCAAGGATCAAGTGGCACAATGCAATTTATTAATCCGAAATTATTATTTTTTTTTTTTAAATCACAGGTAACCGAAAGGAATACGACAGTTTTCAGAATGCTGCCGTTCCTAGTGATTCTGCTTTACAGCTATGGTATTGATTGCTATGTAACCTTCTAAACATGAAATTTATTCTGTCCGTTTGGTAAACAACAGTATGGATAATTGGACGATTGAAAATCGTGTATTCGCTCTTACAAGATTTATTGAACCTAAGTCATTTTCCCATGTTGAGAGAACATTTACGGTTGAATTTAATATGCCAGAAATAGTGGCTGGAAGATGGGTGATAATAATGTAATTGAGTTTTGGTTCCAGCATGAAGGTGTCACAGCTCACACCGCTCGTGAAATAAGGAACACACAGCGGATCTTGTTTCCTGGGGGCATAATTTCTTGATTCGCCAATGTTGCCTGGCCAGCCCAATCTGACGGCTGCAGAATGTTTTTATGGGGATACTTGAAAAGTGAAGTGTACTGAGACATGACACGGACCACCATGCAGTTAAAAGAAACAACTCGCGAAATTAGGGACATTGATCATGTTTTATTATATCGAGTTGTTGTAAACTTCACGAATGTGTTTTTTGTCATGGAGCCCACTTAAACTTTTTTAAAAAATAATTAAAATTTTTCATTATGCTACTTGTACCTTGAAAAAGTGTTTTTATTTAATTCTTTTGGGCGTCCCATAAGAAGGTTCTGAAAACCCATACATTCCAAGGGTCACCATAAATAGATAGGCGACAGAGTGCATTTGAATTACTGGTAAATGTTGTTTCTTTCAGATAAATGAATTTCACGCTATTGCTACCAGAGACACTTCCAAAGCTTAATTTTGTACGATATTCAATAAAGAATGATATACACAATCGATTTTCATTGATTTTGAAATTGAATTTAAATTTTATTGTAGTAAAAAATAAAGTAACGTAAATGTTTTCTGAAGTTTATTTATTACAGAGCAAATATAATTCTCACACACATATTAGATTAATATTTCACAGTTTATATCTTAATGATAAACTTTTGTCAAATCTAAAACACCATGCATCGTTATAAAAACAATTTATTTGCCGAGATAATCCTTTTATTTTGAAAAAATAAAGAAAAAATTAAACGATAGAGAACTTTTTAAATTTCATTTTTTAGGTATACCCTCGCTCCTAATAGTGTAATTTTCAGAAACTATTTTTATAATTTTATTTAAATAGCATAGGCCGAGTTTCGCTGAGAAAAAACAAAATTTTCGTTTAACCCCCACGCTTTAAATTTCGGTTTTTTGGTAATCCCCCCCCCTTCTAATGGTCCGATTTTCCAGTTTTTCAGAAACTATTTTTCTTATTTTATTTAAATGATATATACCAAATTTCGGAGCGATTTTTAAATTTTCGCTTTAGATTAACCCTCACCCCCAATGATCCAATGTTGTTGGTTAACGAACTTGAATTATTTGTCAATTGCTGGTTATGTGCCAAGTTTCACCGAGAAAAAACAAAAATTGGGACTCTGGAGCATTAAAATCCAGGTTTATATGTACATTTTTTTCATTGTCCTTTTTGGTTCGTAATAGGTAGATGGAGATTTGAGGAAACTTTTGAAAAATCTTTTCAAGGGCATTTTGATATTCTAATGAGTTGGCGGAAATCGATAAACTACAGTAATTGCTGTTATATTTGTTTTGTTCAAATTAAGGAATTATCCGCAAAGAACAAGTATACATTATATAACCAAACTTCTTCTCTTCTCTTTCCTTCTCGTCACCACAGAACCATCCTTTTCCTCTTCCTTTCCTTCTCACCGACACACACTCGAAACGCTTTGCACCTTCGCTCTTTTTTTTTTTAATTTTTTTTTTTCACTCGCTCATGACTGCAATGAGACGTGTTTCCCAAGGCGACCAATTGCCAGCTCTAAATCCTATGGAAAAAGTTCAAGAAATGGATAATTAAACTAACGGTATTCATGAACTATCAGTTGAAGACAGATCTAGGGCGTCCAGACCTTAACCGGAAAGATTAATGTAATCTTAATGGAACAATATTGATCTTCACAAAGATAAAGCGGACTAGCTTGTTTCTAGACTAAAGAAAAATCTCTTCTCCAGGAAGGCGTTTGAAGCTACCATTGCAAAAAATCAAACACAATTTTAGAAAAAAAGATTTTTTGTAGAACGTCCAATGGTTTTTTTGTAATGACGCAAGGTGTCATCGCATGTCGCTCAAATTTCACTTCTTGCATCCGACCAGTCTAGGTGATGTCCTAATGTAAGGGTGAAAGATTTCACCAATACATTAAATTGATGGAATATCATACGATAATTCAAAGCAGTTCAATGCATTTTCGCCAGTGGTACATCTGGGGAGATTTAGATCACTGATATGCAGGAGCCTGTATTTTACCCAAGAAGTTCATACATAGCCACTTGAAGTTTTTCTATACTCTCACTCAGCGCATCTTCAAATTATTCATTTTGTATAAGCTTTCTGTATTATGGGTCTTACTTTAGCTTTAGTACTGAGTTTAGTTATGTAACCCAAGCTAATTAGGAAGAGGAGAGAGTAAAATGTTGGATATTTTCTTCTCCTGAATTGAAGTGCGCCTTTTTCCCAGTCGGACCTAAACGTAATGTTCCTGTTGTATTTCAACAGTCCTTTAGGCATAAGCAATAGAAATGGATATAAATAAACTTTATTTTTTATCTTTATTTTGGTATAAGACATTCAATTAATCATACATTCTTTTAAATTATTTATATTTATTAATTTGATTATGAATTTGCGGTACACGCTGGTAGCGGGGAGAACCCAATTCAAGGTAGTTCAATCGTATGGTGTCCCTTCCCTCACGAGCTTCAGGTCACACTGACTCGGTGTGTAGTGGCTGTAGTTGAGTATTTATTATTCCAATAATATATACAGGCTGAGACATTTATAGTTTCGGGGCCATTTTCCTCCAAAATGAAGGGGAAAAAAATGCTTCAAACTATTAGTGCTCTTAGGGGGACATAAGATCTCTTAACCCGTCAATTCTCAATGTAATTTCAAAGTCAAGTTAATTTTTTCAAATGTAATGGTGTATTTTCTCTTCTAGCAATGGAAAGAGCATTCTGTTTTCTGTATAAAAGTTCTAGTACATCTATCAGCTAGGGGTGATAGATGATGAAATATTGGACAAATAGGACAACAAATGTTTTTCACTCACTTTCACTTCTCTCTCTTTTGTTTTGTCGTTGCTATGAAGGAAACTCATTTGTTTATACCAGATGCTCATTTGTTGACATCGGTACACAAACGAGTGCTTATCATTGCCAATTCAAACCGCAAAGTACGTTATTCTCAGTTAGTTCCACTTCGTTTTTCAATCATGGGTATTCAATACACGATCAACGAGAGGATCGATATGATTTACATTTACGATAAAGCTGATAAGAACGCTAGAGCAACTTGAAACTTATACAGAGATCGATATCCTGAAAGGAGGCTGCCATCTGTTATAGAAATTTTCATCGACTTGCAAACTTACTCTCCGAAACGGGAGGTGTCGCATCAAGAAAACACCATCGAATGAGAAGTGATATTGGGGATAATTCGCAATCACTGTTAGCTATAGATGTCGCTAATCCTCACCGAAATTCCCGTCAACTGGAACGAGATTGGGGAATCTCTCAAAGGAGAGAGATTAAGAGTCACAAATACCATCCATATCACTTTAGCTACACAAAGTCCTTCATGGGGATGCTTTTCAGAAGCGTGTTGAATTTTGTCAACTGCTCTACTACAAAAAATATAAAACGGTAACATTTCCAACATGGGTAAATTGATGCCAGTAAAGTGAAAGCGAGTGAAAAATATTTGCTGTCTTATTTGTCCAATATCACATAGCTGATAGATATAATAGAACTTTCATACTGAAAAATGACTGCTCTTTCCATTCCCGGAAAAGAAAATGCACCATTCCGTCTTGAAATGACATTCGAGAATGACGTTTCAAGGACGAGTTAAGGTCACTATCTTATTTTCCCCTAAGAGTACCATTGACGAAGAAAGATTTCAGATGTTTCCAGAAAAAAATAAAACATTGCAAAGGTAATCAGGGGCGACCCGTTAATAACGGTCAGATGGCCCGGGCCCCTTCAAAGAAAAGGTGGTAATTATTACCATTTTCTCTTCTTCTGGTCAACTTTTAAAGCAAAAAATGCTTGAAAATCGATGTATAACCGATTAGTTTTTAACTATATCTTATGCAATAAGCGCATTTCCTTTCTACTGTAGTAGCGGTAGCATGTGGGTCTTCCGTTAGCGAGGGGGAATTCATGGGCCACCCAGAAAATTTTACGCTTTAAACTTATACCTTCGTGGATCAGAAAAAAAGTTTTACACGGACTTATATTTGTCTTCCTCAAAGATGGGTTAGCCTTTCTTGTGTTGTTCTCTTGGGCCAGCAGAAAGACGGCCCATAGCCAGAGCTCGTTTCCTCTCTTTTCTTAGGAACCAGATGTTGAGGGGTTACTGACACCACGCATAACTAACTAGGGGTTGTTTTCGTACTTTGTTTGAATTTGGGCGGCTTCCTCACTGTTTGTCAGCGGAAAGTTGACTTTTGCTTTGTTGACCATTAAGTTATCTGTTTTGTGGCAATGAATAAAGAGGACGTTTTATTGATGACTCCATGATAGGTTTAACTGTTAAGTTGGAAGTGAAACGATTTGGATCTCATCAACCGATAGCTCTAGGAGCTTACTTAGCAAGAGGGTGCAACATTAAAAAAGTCTTCTTTATGGTTTGAAAATTCATCTTTGCTGACAGTGTGTAAAGGGATAAACATATCTCTCTCTCACCGCCACGGGTGACCGAGGTCGTTAAGGCGCGGACTTGTGGGCGGGAGGTCTCTTGTTTGAATCCCACAGGATCGTCCTCCCTGACTGAGGTTTCATCCAGGTTTTGCTTAGTCCTCATAAGTGGCAAATTCTGAGGAGGAACATTTCTTTCCTTAAAAGAAATCCTACCCCAATATATAATTTCATTTCATGTATCATCAGTGTCCACCACCTATAATGCCTCAGTAGTAAAAGCGGGCGTTAAAGACGATTCAAAAAATCTTATCTCTAGGAATGAGATTAAAAAAGAAACAGAAAGGACAGACTTCGATTCTGTACAGGCCGATGAAATGACAGATATTACATGCACCTCACAAGTTGTTGTGTTATCACGATATATCAGTGGGATTAAATGCTTGAAATATTCGTAACATTCATTGCTGTTTCTAATTTGACTGCAGAAGACTTAAGGCGCACTTTAACAGTTTAATTAGAAGAGTTCCATATCATCTAGAAATTTATTGCACAAATTTAAGATGGCGCTGTCGTTATGAGAGAATGTCGTGGGAGGGGAGAATATAGTCTTTATAAAAAAAAAACTTCCCCGACGCAATTGGGATGTTATGTAGCTACACTTCTGACACACCCTTCTACAAATATAGGAAAAGTGTTGCTATGACAATTGATGGATCCCCAGGTTGATATTCTTAATATATATATATATATATATATATATATATATATATATTCATTGAGCAGTAGCAAGAATTGAATGTTTACAAGAAGACTAAAAATGGAAATAGCTTTCCCATTATGTCGTCCAAATATTAGCTCACTTCAGAACACGCCTTCTCTATCCTCAAGGGCGAAATTATCCACACAAAAGTATCTCATTACATTAACGCCATTCTTTCTTCGTTATATCATACATCTTATAATCAGTTCAAACATTACACAGCGATTACACTCCCGAAGAAATTTAAATTAAAATTAAGCCTTCAACGAACCTAAATTATGTAAATAAATAGCTAAATCTAATTTATCGTTATCATTTTTGATAAAAAGAATCTTTGTGTAGCTTATTAAATGCATTTTATATGGGTATAGGCAAAGCATTTCGCATTATTTAGAATTTGATTTGGGTTTTTTTATGTTTAGTGGAATATTTATTAAAATGTTGATTATATTATGATAACTATTTCGCTGTGATGTCATCTTAAAACTGACAATGAAACGAAACAAAATTTTGAATTTTGACCAATCACAGCCGGATTACGGAGTGAAATTATCGAAAAAAAATTATCAAATCAGTTTTATCACGTGACGTGCATTTGTCTTGTGGTCAGTGTAGCCAACTCTATACCTCCACTGTATAATTCCTGTATACGTATCACTGATCACTTTTGCTAGAGGCGGTGGTGAGATATTAATAGCAACAAAAGCATGAACAATCGACAATCATAAAGCAAAATGGAGTGTTGTTCAAAACATTTCGGTGTTGCGTCAAATGTGCAAATTGATCTTATCATTAGGAACTCCAAACCACAGAATACTAAGAAAAATGGAGATACTGTGTATTGTCTTTTTTTCCCTCAGTTGGTATTAGAAAATCGAAGTGTGACGATTGTAATAGTCGACTTTTGACCACTTCAATCTCACCGTTACTAAATGCATTCATAAATATAACAATTTATACAAGTGACTTGGGAGTTAAGGAGGTAGGAAACAGTGTTTAGATTGATGTTGCGGTAATCTTGATCCTGAAGTGCAATGTTAATAATGATATCTTAGTTTTGATTGTAAGTTGAGGGTGTTACTTGTGTGCAGATTAAATTGTAATGTTAATTGTGGAAGTAAATTCAATTCAGTTCAGTTCATGCAAGTTTTACTATTCTGTACGCGAATTTCAAATATATACTATTACTATTCTTATTCTAATCATGAAATAGTCCTAAACCAGTTTTTTTGCTCTTCTCTATTGGCATTACTGACACTGAAACAATCTTCCGTCACAAGATTGCTTGAAAAGGTTATGTGCAAATATAGAATTATTATAGGAATTATATTTAAATTTTTATTTTATTCTGGAAATAGTCTTCACAAATATCACTCGAGGGTCTGAGCGTTCCAGATAAACGCACTAAGTTCGTGATTTATCGGTAATCTCTGCCCTTCTCGTAATATTACTGGTGATAAAATTTAACATTATTTTAGAAAATAAAATAAATGTGCTCCATCTCCCTTAAGCAATAAGCTGACAGAAGTGAAAATTAATTTTTTTGCATGTAAACGTTAATTACCTTTAAGATCACAATGAAAATAAATCCTCACTATAATATATAATAGAACTAATTTGGTAGGAAAATAAAATTATCTCAATAATTTTGATTGGCAAAGTTCCTTCTCTGACTGCTGGTAATTTTCGTTTCCACTCAGATTTATATTTTCAATTATCTTTACAACTCGGGTCTGTTACTGGCAGTTCGTGTCTGTTGAGACCTCTCCATTCAACGTAATATTTCTGACCACCTGTGGGTATCTGCTTTCCTTTTCAAACCTTCAGTCCCATATGGCCGCTTTGTACGCCCATCTTGTGCAATAAAGTTGTGATACATGACCTTATTTCCATTCTTGTGATTTCCCTGTTGGGCATTTTAACTTATTTCAATTGTGGAATATTTCTCTTCGTCTTCATCTCGCCCTCTTGTAACATATTTGCTTTTAATTTTTAGTCTCATTGGTGTCAAGCAATGGAAGTTATACATCTACTGTTTCAAATGTTAGTTTCTGTATGATATAACTATAATTCTCGATTTCAGATATTATTTAATTGTTCTCTCTGCTGTCTTGTATCTTTTGGGAACCAATCACACTAATTGACTACTGTAAATGTACTCTGTAAGTATTTGGTTATAGTAATATTGGGTTAGGTATTCTATTGCATTTATCGTAAGTTTAGTTTTGAAAGAATTCCTTAGTAGTCTACTAAATTAACTTTGTATTATTTTAGTCACTTTACTGACTTCCAGAAGAAGGTCGTATTATTACACATGTTAGATTACTGTCAAATGTTAATGCCATATTTAATATTTTAATGTCTTCAAAAGGCACTTTACATTTTCTTTTAAGTTTTAATACTTCTCCTTATCTTAAAATATTTATATTGAAACTTTCCAGGTATTTTTATATAGATATGATCTGTATCTGCTATTTTCAAAGTTTTGAGATGTAAACTTTTACTACGTCGAAGGTTTTTGCTATGAAAGCCGAATGCACTATAAGGTTAACTTTTCTTTATGTAATAGGAATGTATATTGTGTTGGATTACATTGGTAGGTACAGAGGAGAAACTTTCGGTATTTCAGCCTTCCCCAAAGTCTGACCATTTGTACCTGCATCCCCACTGATAACATCTCTAGGAGGAAGAGGTAACGTGAGGGAAACCAGGCAGTCAGGATCAAGGGGCGTGATGCAGAAACAGACAGCATACTTGCCTCCTAAACCCAAGATCGCGGGTTCAATCTTCAGGATCGATGGATATTTTCGGGTTTAAAAATTCTAAATATGGTTGCCTTTGGAAGGAAAGTAAAGTCGTGGGTATCGTGATAAAGTACTTTCTTTTTGAAGGGTTTAACCCCAGTAAAATACAAAGGGAACTAGATTTCACATTAATGGATTTTCCCCCGTCCTTTCCGATGGTTAAAATTGGGCTGCTGAATTTAAGCGTGGTCATATATCCATTTAAGTTTTTGAGTGCTCAAGGCGTCCAGAAACTGCTACGACCGACAGGTTGTGACAAAAATTCACAATGTCGTACTCGAGGATCGCCGATTGAAAGTACGCGGGTTGGTTGACATTACAAACACCTGATACAGCATTTTACACGAAGTAATGAGTGTGAAAAAGCTTTCCGCTCGATTGGTGCCGCGTTTGTTTACAATAGACCAAAAACCATTCCATTTTGCAAGAGCGTTTCCACTTGGCTTACACTTATTTAAACGCAATTCTAATGAGTTTCTACTTCGTTTCATAATAGTACATGAAACAAGAAGATGGACCAATGGCAGAATATGTGGCAGGGGAAACGGGAGACCCCGGAGGAAACCTACCCAAAAGCCACCGTCCACCATAAATCCCACTTAACGGCCGCTGTGATTGAAGTTGGATCGCCTTGATGGAAGGCGAGCCACGTAAGCCACGTAAGCAATTTAGGTTAAAATAAATAGGACAAAAGAACGCAATAAAGAGGAAAATAAATAAAAGAATAATACCTTTCGTCATTGAGACACAACCTGCAGCACCTCCCACCTTCCAGTGTCCTGCTAATCATGGAAACGAGACATCATAAGGCTGGTCTTGGAGAAACAAATGTTGCGGAGTAGTTTATTTCCATGTCTCTGGACTTTCCCTTACAAAATGAATACTCCTACGGCAAGAGTGTCTAAAGGCAGCGGAGAAAGCTGAACCACTCAGTCCTGAACGGCAGCGGAAGCATGCTGAGAGAAGTGCAAATTGTTAGCTGGTTACAATAAGTCAAATTCCGCCGCAAGGGCAATGTGAGGTGGAAAGTGCTATTATGGAGTAATTTTTTTGATATATTTCTTTTTGTCAATCTTAAAATAACGTATAAAAGGTAATATTTATTCGATTAAGAATAGTTTAGGAAAATTGTGAACATTGGGAAAAAATGTAACATTTATTCTGAGAGAAGAAAAGATTATGAGAAGGAAAACATGTGAGGAATCGAACCCATAACCTTTACATGAATAGCACGATGCCTTGACCCACTGAGCTAACAGGGCTTCATATTCGGTGTGGAAATTATTTGTCGAAAGTAATTGCTACTACTAAAATCAAAATCAGTCGGCAGTCTTCGCCACCGTTCGTAACTCCTGGCCGCAAGATAATTCATTCTGTGAGGTAAAGTGTTTCTGGTACCACTGTGGTATTAATTGTACGTCCTTTGATTCCATAACAAAATGGACTGATTAAAAGACATGCGAGAGACTGGAGAATGACCCTCAGGCTGGTGAACTCGGGAAGTCATGAATAGAAAATGAATTCGAAGATGAGACATTTGCATGAGGAAACTCGCCACTTATTGAAATGGTAGGTATTAGAGTTGGCAGCATTGACACTATACTCCAACATTCGAAGCTGGGAATAATTTGTACATAACGAGTTTCACATTCACTAACCAGTGAGCATAAGTTGGCGAGGACGGAATGAACAAGAGCATTGCTCAGCATTTTGTTTAAGCAAAATGGCTAAAAAAGGTTGAACAGGCATGCACACCAGTGACAAAAGTAGCTTTTATTACTGAACCACTCAAAATAAAACTTCGAATTGCAAGTGGTAGCCAGTAAACAACCCAAGACCATGTTCAACATAATTTTTCGTTCAGAAACGAATATCCAATTTTCTTCAACCAGGGAGAGATATAGCTGAATGCCAAAAAGAATGAAAAAGTTTGTGCATTGGGCTCTTTATTCTACAACTGAGGCGGCTCAACAGGAAGTTAAGCTGCTGTTTTTGCATGACAATGAGTCTGCAAACAGAACGGCTGCAAATTTGGGGAAACTGGAGGCAAATAAAGTTCAAATGTTCAACCTGACCTTGCGCTGTGCTATGAATAGAAAGTTCAAGAATCATCCAGACTGTTTTTGCAACATTTGTGATAAAGCCGCCATGTCAGATAGAAAATTACATCTTTTGGGAGGGAAATGTACTTTAGTGTTGGTGGACAATCCTTTTGCACTATATATGTGTTGCAAGTCTGCGATTCTGGACCAATCCCAGCTGAGCTGTCTAGTTTTGGTGTGTCTATGGTTACTGACGATAAATTTGCACGATAAGTTACATAAAAAAAATATGATTTCAACTGAGATGTTAGTGCTTTTGCTTTCCAAGTCAGAAGTTTCCATGTGTCAGTGAGGCCCAAGTTTGATAGCCTCCAAATCAGGCGCTAAACAATCCAATGATAATAAGGATCATAAAGAAAGGAATTGAAGTCTAGGGAAACTACAGGAGCCCAGAGTACGAATATGTTGTTGAACTCCTGCAGAGCTACCAGGCTCTTCGTGCTTGCATTTAGAGATTACTTCGCTGAAAACTGTGGGGATTACAGCGACAGGCAAGATAAGCGCTTTCATGAAAGCATTAGAGGGGTGGAAGAGGGTACTAGGATCATTGGGATGCTTGTACACTATTAATAGTAGCTCAAGAGGGATGTTCCAGTTCCAGACACAAAACATGCACAAAAGCGGTAGAAAAGGTCCTTTCGTTTACAACTGATGATTGTGTTTCATTCCAAGTGAAGAATTATAAAATAACCCTCATTTGAGTAGTGTTAAATCGCATTTAACAGGGAATACAAACTAATAAAATACAATAAAACAATCTATATTTCGAGCCGAAATCCTTTTTCAAGGGAAAGCAGCGGCAACTAATGCAAACTTGACGGGAGAATTGACAATATGGAAAACTAAATATTTCAGAAAACAATATTAGTGCTCTTTTTAAGAGAAAGAACCACGAACAAACATAATAACATGAAGTAATAAACCAGCGATGTGAAATAAAGAATTTCAGAGCTATAGAGATAAATTGCGTGCTTTATGAAAAATTATAGCAGCCATCTCCGTGTCCCATGAGTACATTCAGCAAACAAAGAATCGTTGAGATAAGGCATGTTGTAAAAGTGGTAGCATACGACATCATTATTCATTGCATAGTAGAGGTTTAACCAGCTTAAAAAGTTTGACGGAGTTTTCGGTTTAACATGTACATAATATGTTTTGAAGCACAATCAGAGAGAGTAGAGTGGGCAGGAGGGCACACATTTATGCCCGGACTTGGCTACGTTATTATGATCCAGGAGCTTTATGAAAGTAGTTGTTAAATTTCTTTGAAAATACTTGAAAAGTTTGGGGTAATTCTAAAACTCAAACTAGTTATTCTTTAAGAAATGTGAAGGTAGAGAGATTCTAAATCACAATCTCATAACAATCTTTAATAATAGATATAATTTTATATTGACGAGGTTAAATATACCAAGAAAGCGAAACACTTAATTTTCAAACATGCTTTAAAATATACATTTATGTTTAATGAAACGAAGATATAAATATTAAAATAGAATTTCTTTAACAATTATTTAAACATTTTATCATGCAAGTAACGCATAAGGAGTATTTCAAGCACAAATTATACCACATTATTGAATTTAATGCAGAAAAAATCCTCAAACATGACCAAAAACCACAATAAACAGAATTTTTTAAAAATGTTGGAAATTGATACTTTTTAATGGTTCTCTGGTTTTCTGGCTATTTGTATAAGATAACCACGGTCTCGGTAATGAGTGTTGTCACCTCTAACTCTAATTACAGCTGTGATTCGGTCCGGCTGAGATCTGCAATCTCCTTTTGTGGTATCAGTTCGCAGTCCGCTTGAAGTGCAGTCGGAAATCTGCCAGTAAGTCGGGGAATCGACCCTTAGCATGCCTCCCAAGCCTGTCCCAGGCATGTTCTATTGGGTTCAGGTTTGGAGTGCGTGCTGGCCATACTTTACGTTCCATTCCAACCACATCCAGAAACTCAGAAACACACCGAACAATGTGAGGACGAGCGTTATCGGATAATGTTGTCGCCTATAACGGATGTAAAAGGCATTACATGATCAGCAAAACTCTTCAGTGTACTGATGAGCTGTCAGTGACTCATTCTCGGTGCACATCACCTCCGTTCTTGTTTCAATGCTGATCCCTACTCAAACCATTACTGAACCTCCATTGAAAAGTGTCCTTGAAGAGAAAGTGCAGGATGCATAACGTTCTTCTGACCTTCTCCACATTTTCTCCCTCCCATCTGGTGTCTTCAAACAGAACTGGTTCTCATCCGTGAAGAGCACCTTGCTCCATTACTCCATAGACCAATTTTGATGGGTGCGAGCAAAGTACATTCAAGAGATATGGTGTTCCCTGGTCAGCAATGGTCTTTAGCAGGTCTTCTGGACTGTACATTTACTTCACACAGCTTCTTGTAACTGTTCTTTCACTGAGTTAATATTCCGTACTTGAGGCAAATTATCCCTGGTCTCCACCGATGTTGCGTACTGATCGCGAAGAACTTGCAGTGAAAGAAAGCGATCGTCCCGATCAGAGGTAGAACGGGGCCTCCTGGTGTAGATGCCGTCCTCTCTGAACAGTCCTGCGCACATTGGGATAAGTGACGTTAGCAAATTAACGGAGACTTCGCCCATCTTCTCCTAAAAGCCCTTGCTACATCTTCAGCTCATTTCAAAATGTTAAAACTGACTTATGATTGATAGCTTGGCAAGCCTGAACGCTTCAAATTATCACGCGATGCAACAATACACGGCAACAATTTTAAACATTAAAACATCACTTTGCGGTGATTGCTGTAAAACAGCCCTACGCACAAAATTAACGCAAGTCATTATCCAAAAAAAGGTTTCAAGGAATGGACTAAAGCGTTTTATATCTATTGATTAGCCATTTGGGATGTTGTTGCGTTTCTGTAATGGCAAGCCTTACGCAAGGCTTGAACCCAAGCTGAAGTGTTGCAAAAATAAAATACAGAAAATAACTTGCTGTTTCACTTTTTCTGTCACTGAGTGTATTGTTATTTGTAGTGGATTGAGTGTCTTGGAATAAACCTCTTGCGAAAAGGGAAGATTCGTAATTTTATGTTAACTGATATCAGGCATTGTTTGTTAGAAAAATTGATATTCGCTTCAAGAAAAAGGCGAGAAACATTCCAGTGAATAATTGCATTTGAGTATAAGAATAAAGCTAATAAACATGTCTGCACCACGTGTCCAGCTTATATATTACTGTCTCATAAGTAATGTCAGTTTTTAAGTAAACATTTATATGCAACGTGATATGACCAGATATTAAACTAATGTTAAACGTAAAGACCATTAATTTTATAGTACTGAGTCACCTTTCGCCAGATTTGACATCCAGTTTCTGGATTTTGATGCGAAGAATTCAGTGATACCCACTTCAACGCCTTTATGTTTTTAAATTTCCTTACACACAAAAATTAGCCATTGTAATATGAAGATGCAAGATGAGGGCTCTTCACTGGGTGTGGTCCCGTGGTTGCTCGAGCGGTATGGGGTCTTGCATTGTCCTGCAGCAAGAGAACTCTCTTTCGATTAACTAGTACTGGACGTCTCTGTGTCAAAACTTCAGGCTCGTTGACTGCACTCCCGTTTGGAATAAACTCCCAGTGAATGACGCTCTCAAAGTTCCATTAGCCACAATAACAATGCTTTACAGTCGAATTACTTTTTAGCGGTGACTTCGGCAGTTGACTGGGATCAAGTCGCTTTTAGGTGTAAGGGTTGCGGTAATATACTCACTTTTCATCATACGTGACAATTCTGACAAGATTATCACCCAGGAGTTTTGCGATAAGCTGACGATAGATACCCACATTGGGTTGGACATGTTCAGATGTTAGTTAATGAGGTACAGATCTACAGCATCTGTATGCTTTTTAAGCTTCTTAATGCGGTGAATATTATCTTTTGATGTACCATGTTCTTTTGACAGTCGAGTGACACCCATTTTTTTTACGGATTTTCTTCCAAAATTCTGCGTGTATTCTCAATATTCCATGCCTTAGGGTCTTCCAGAATGTGGTAAATCTTTAGTGTTTTCTTCTCCATTATTGAAACACTGAAATAGTCATTGTGCGAGTAACTAACTAACACTTCTTTCCCCTTCACTTTAGATATTCTTCTAGCCGCAGTAGCAGCTTTATAGTCTGGTTTCTAGCTGCTTTAGAAGAATTAATCTTAAACTTTGTTACTTCCATGTTATGATAGTGTGTTAACAACTATCGATCCTGGTGGTGTAGTGGTAGCCACACTTGCCTCCTAAACCCAAGATCGCGGGCTCAATTCCGGTCAGGATCGATGGATTTTTTCGGGCGTAAAAATCCTAAGTATGGTTTCCTTCGGAAAGGAAGCAAAGCCTTGGATCCCGTGTCGTACATTTATGGCACGATGAACCTCAAGCCTGAAAAAAAAGAGGCCTCTGAGCAAAAATTTTCGGCCGTTTCACGCCCTGAATTGAATAGGACGCTGGTGACCTGAGATGTTCAAGAGCGTCCGTAAATAAACTAAAAAATAAAAAAATAAATGCATTAACAACTGACAACTGACATGCTTACAATACACACAATAATAATCCTTTATTAACAGAAGATAACCATTAACAAATGTCAACGGTTATCTTTTATATTTTTTTTTACTTTTATCTTTAAATTTACTAAACACCAAACTTAAAATAACCGACATTTCTTATGAGACAATCTTAATATCAACTTGAGAAAATCCATCTGTCAGAAATCGTACATTCCCGTAGAAGATACCAGAGATCAGAGTAAGACAGGATATATATACAGAAATAAGTAGTTCAATTACAAGAAGATTAAGTTAACACCAAAAAGAAGAATGGTAGTCTTTGGGCGGAAAGAAGGTAGCTGAGAGAATAAGTAGACAGAGGAGGAGGAGGAGGAGGTGGAGAATGTGAGGAATATATGGAAAAGAAGAAGCACAAATTAATAAAACACCAGGACTAAACCATAATCGATGATGAAGTAAGCACAGATAAGAAGGAACAGAAAGAGAGAGAGCGCGCACTAGATTGATGTCTATGTCCTGTTGCCTATGATTCCAGTAGGGAGCAGTCCGGATGTCGTTTGTTAGAAGAAATGACGATTGTAAAAATAGAACAAATACTAATTCAAATAATGAATAATAAAAACTTAGAGTTAATTGTAAAGACATTTAAAAAGTTTGTTGATTGAAATATAAGGATATGTAATAAACAATTGCTACTGGATACCAGGTAGCAACTTTAGGTTTAATTGTAAGTTATAGTTAAAGCAGTTTTTGTGCTGGTTTCCAGTACCGGTTTAGTTTTTGAAGTTTTAATTTTGTTTAGTTATAGTATTAGCATTGTAGTTTTAAAATCTATAAAATTTAAATTGAATAGATAAATGTAAAACAGGAATAAATAAAAATGAATTTAGAATATTATGAGGATATAGAACCAAGTCATCAGAATATAAGAATTCCAAATTTAAAAAACCCTAATATGATCGATGAACCTCAACATCAGTCTCAGATTGTACTCGTAAAAATTCTTCCTCTAGGGTCATAAATACATTAGCATACAAAGGAGCAATGACTCTATTTTTTTTATTGTAAAAAATATTGATCTTGGAAAGCGAAAGCATTGCAAATAAGAAATAGCATCGCAAGATGGCAGGTAAAGTCAGTGGATGGGATGTGAGTAGGAAGGCGGTTATTTAAGCATATCTTACGCAGCAATTCCTTCATTATGTAGAATATTTGTGTAACACCTACTCTAGCTGCACTAATGAGAGGCCTACCTGCTTTAAGATATGTTATATAAACACTAGTATTCATGCAATGTAAGTCTGATTTGAAGTTCTAATTAGCACAATAAGGTGGTTTA
This sequence comes from Metallyticus violacea, assembly GCA_030762175.1. NCBI lineage: Eukaryota > Metazoa > Arthropoda > Insecta > Mantodea > Metallyticidae > Metallyticus > Metallyticus violacea. The sequence goes on from CM060832.1 coordinate 31,979,187, forward strand.
TTTGTGATGTACTATCTTCTAAAAACGCGATAACAAGGAAATGTGACCTGACTGGCAAAATTTCTTGTATTTTTTAATTCGGCATGCGCTAAATATAAAAGATCAGCTAGTAAAATCTTGACCTCAAAAATGACTCAGATCAGTGTAATATATTGTTCGCCATGCTGAAGAAAACGTTAATTTCTCAAAATGATTTGATCTTATTGGTTTTTGTTTAAAAGTTTTGCGCAAGTTTATCAATAAAATAAGTCAAACAATAAACAAGTGGACATGTGCAGCATATTTCTCTAAGCATTTTAATAAACGCGTAAAGTGTTTCTTATCATGTATCGAATGCTATCGAGGCTGTTAATGGAAGCTGGCTGATTTCGACTGCTTGGTAGGAAAAATAAGCCAGTTATTAGAGAGGAAAGTCTGAGTTTAATATCCTAATCTTACACTTTGCATCCACTTCCATCGGCGTGGGAGATGACGTCGTTAAATAAACATCGGCCGTGAAAAACAAACTCGTTTACGAACATTTTAATGGCCGGATGTTGTAAATATAACAAACTTAAAGGTCGGCGGGCCTAGCGCCAGAATAATCCGAAAGAATGAGTCAAGTCACCAGAAGTAGAACTCCCATTTCCCTCTCCCATCTATTTAGTCATCCAAATTCTTCCTCGCAGTATCTTAAGCGTTGTACAGTGTGCATTTAAAAGAATTTCGTGGTTTATTGTCCTTATATATTAATAATATTAATTTCTCGACTGTTATATGTAATGTTTTTAATTTGTGTAGATTGTGTGGTTATTTCCAACAGTTTCCATGAGACAGAGCAATTTTACACTTTTCTACATAAAATAAACATATTATATGCTACAACTTATAACGTAGTTTCCTTTTATATGAACTAATATTGTTAATTTGGTTTATTTTAATATCTCAAGTTATCAGTGTCCCATTCAATTCAGGGCGTGAAACGGCCGACAAATTTTGCTCAGAGGCCTCTTTTCTTCATACTTGAGGTATTTTTGCATGCCTTAAATCTACGACACGGGACCACGGCTTTACTCCCCTTCCGAAGGAAGGCATACTTAGGATTTTTACGCTTAAAAAAGAAATCCATCGATCCTTGCCGGAACTGAGCCCGCATTCTTGGGTTTAGGAGGCAAGTGTGGTTACCACTACACCAGGACCGACATGAACTAATGAATGAACTATTTGGGCTGGTATTTTAAATTTTCACATTTTAAAAAGCTTTTGAACAATCAGAAAATTTGGAACAACTTTGTTACAGTTGATTCCTATGCTCAACCCCTGACCCATTTCCAGTGATATAAACATTTTTTACTTCACTTTTCAACATGCTTTCCTTGAAGACTCTTCTCTCAGCAACGCCTTAACATTTTTACAACATCCTAGAAGATGGGCTGCTCAACCGCTGGTTTACTGTCTTCATGTTGTCATATTTTAATGAAACTTGCTTCTCCTTAAAGGTTTTCTTTCTATTTTGGGAAGAGAAAATTGTTGGGAGATGAAAATGGAGCGTAAGAAGGATGCTCTAGTACTTCAAACTTTGCTTTATCAACTGCAACTATTGTAAAACGAAACTTTTGGCTTGAAGTATCAGCATACCTCACTTCAGCTGTTAGGTTTCCACACCTGATAAATTTGCTATTAAATTTACATAATGACCTGTACTGTGACTACCTTATGCAAATGGTGGACTCATGTCTCAAAGTCACAATTCTTTAAAAAATGTCTGTTTGTCCGACAGAAAATTTATTAAATATCCCTTACAAATGTTTGATTTTGAGTAGAAGATTTTCAAAATAAGCTACATTTTCGCTGCTATGATCTCTGATAGTCGCTCCTTGATCTTTCAACACTATATCAAGCACTTTATGTTTCTAAGGACATTTTCACAAGATGCTCTACATAGGACAATTAATATATTTTCCTGTTCACTCTATATTTATTATTATTGTTATTATTATTATTATTATTATTATTATTATTATTTGTTTGATGCATAAATTCGTGGCGTTTTTAACTATTAAGATTTTAATTTGAGATGAACAGCATACAGAAATTAAATAGTAACATATTCTCCATTATCTGTGACCCTCTTCCAATGCTGGGACTTTTTTTTTTTTTTTTTAAAGAAATCTATGGTTTGCAGTTGAAGAAATCGTCTAGTTTATAAAACATCTTTGCTATCGAAGAAGTTTTCCCGAAGATTGTTACGGAGCGATCGAGAAAGTTAAGATATCTGAGAGTGCAAAACCAGGAGGCTATGGAGAATGTGGAGTCATCTCCCAACCAACCACCTGGATAACTACTTTCGTCATGTTAGCAGAGTGTGGGCGTGCATTATTGTGTTTCAGCAGCACTTGATGCACTCTTCTCGGTCGTTTTTCCTCGATTGCGTTATCGTTACATTTCTGGGAAGCAATTCCTAGCACAGGGTGCCTTCATTATTCATAACATCATCTGTGGATGGACATAAACCCTATCATGGGATGTAGCTTTTTTGTTGGACTCGGCCATCTCTTTCTTTATTTATGTTGGATAGAAATGATTGCTCCTGTTCACGAGCAAGAGATGCACAAATGTCCACCTGGTGATTTTCCTGTTTTTATTTCAAGCATGCGGTTCCGAATCTTTGTACCGATGGAATGCAAATTGATCGGTCGCAATTCATCACTTGGGCTTCTAGGGTTCTATTATGGATAATAATGGATTAAAGAGTTCAGAGTTCAGTCTTCATCAAAGCGCGATGATCTTGCTTAAAGTGGCGAATAGCTAATGACAAAGAAGCTTCTTAATTCCTACAATGTGACACACTGTATCCTAAATAATTAAAATTATCAACTTATCAACTTGTTCTATATCACCGGTCCACAAAAACCTTTTTTTATTTTTACACCTGGATATATGTAATATGAATGTCTTGAATTCAAATATGTTTTCAGTTTTACTCTAGGTTTTTAAACAAAAGCACAACAAATGTAACTATGTACCAATATGGTTAATGGAATGTTATTAATCTTTAAGGTTATAACTAAGACAAAACTGAGCAAGTTTTCGTTTTAACTTAAACATTAATGTATATATTAAAAAGGAAGCTATGTGTCAATAATTTTAATTTCCAAATTTTTTTCATTATTAGGAAGAAGAAAATATATTTTTTAAGTTCTGATCTTCACTAGTGTCTCTTTTCAAACCAAAACATTAATGAACCATTATTTACTCATCCCAATGGCCTTGATAGTGGCTTCCATTGTTTCAATGTTTTTATGAAACTGTTTACCTTGTTCCTCACTCATTGCAGCAAAATTCGCAGGGAAGTGATCAATATGGCTGCTCAGAAAATATACTTTAACACTTATTCTACATCCTAGATTTCTAAAATGTTGTCACATTTCCTCCACAATTTCTTTATACTTCTCAGATTTCTTGTTGCCAAGAAAGTTTCTGTCAATTGTTTGTATGCCAACCACGCTGACTTCTTTAACTGGGACATCGAAGGAGGAAAGAGCTCATCCTGCATCTGGAGTCCACCGAAAATACCTGGCTGGCTTCAGTTTTCTGTAGGAACTTTGTAACAAGAAAGTTGAAACAATCACTATCCTTATTCAGAGCAGTAACAAATTGCTTCATCAGGCTTAATTTATTATTGAGTGGTGGAAACAGGACATTAGAAGGAGAAACCAATGGTCCATACTTCACATCTTTTTCTCCAGGAACTAAATTGCTCCTTCGTGGCCAATTTTTTCTGGTCCACTACTCTGATTTAGCCCTTCTGTTACTTCACATAGTGAACCAATTTATTATCTTGTTTAAATCTCTCAGAAAATTAATTTTATGTACCAGCTCAATGAACAAATAATAAAATTATTTTCTATAATACCAATTTCTGAAAAACTTTAGCCCGATGGAACAAAATTAAGACTGGTTGGAGAGATTTCGTGTGGAGGAATCGGAAAACATGGACAGTTTTCCGTTCAGCAAAAAGTGTCCAGGTCAGTGTCCATTTATAAAAATTTTGCAGCTTAAATGGTGTTTTTTTTTAAATGCCACAGTTTTTATTTTTGTTGTGTCAATTATCATGTTATATTCGGCAACGGTTTCATTTAATTTTTTGACTGTCATTTGCTGTTGGTCTTCGGTTTCCCCAAACAAGACCTGGTCGTCTGCAAACAAAAGTGTTTAATTTTAGCATTTTCTACTTTAAGATGTATGTTAAACTATTGCGATTGCCGAATAGCATCGTTAATGTAAACATTACAAAGTGCAAGATGAAGGGACATCCTTGTTTATCCCATTGGTTTGTTATTACTGTATTTCTACCCAGTATCCCTTGCTTGTCAAGGTAATGTTAATTCTAAAGTAAATACGTGCACGTATCAAATGTTACGAAATGTCATCCTATCGAAGGCCATTTCGAGATCAATAAATAAAATACATGTGGGCAGATTATATTCCCATCATTCCATACTAATGATTTAAAACATATGAAGATCAGGGTGATTAGATACATATATTTTGACCTTTTACTCAGATGCTGTCGTATAGGCATTGGATTGAAAAGGAAATGCTTTATTGTTGGTTATTTTCTACTTTCCTAAATGAATAGAAGAAACGATACATTTGAAAGTATTCTCTAAGAATTTATATAAGGATTGTTGCCACACCCTATGTGACAGTATTGAAGACTGTGTTTTAGTGACATTGTCTCATGTTGTCATTGTGGTGCTGTGCTGGTATCTTTCATCATGCCCGAGATGACTTAGATTAATGAGGCACAGAGACAGGAGAACGAATCTCCTCTCTCTCTGCAGCGTTGCCATGCCATCTTCTCCATTTCCCCCAAGATTCCAATCCATTTTTAACTCCGAACCTTGCTCTTACTTAAAAGGAGCTTTCTTGCGAGAGGTTTCGGGATAGATGAACAAACGGAGAACAAATTTCTTGTCTTTTGTTTACCAGATCATTAGTTTCGCCCCCACGTTACAGAGAAGAAATTTAATTTCAGTTTAAGCGTAAACTTAGTGACTTATTCGCGATAAGCAGTTGAATAAAGAACTTACAAATGAAATTGTAAGATATCGCTCCTCATTAATATACAGAGCCATTCCGTTAAAAACAAACACATTCCGGACATTGATTCTTAATTTTTTTTCCGAAAAAACCACACAAATGTTAATTTTCCTCTTCATTATTTCGGATCTAGTTTCAAAATATCTTAAAATAAGGTATAAAATAATAAGTGCTTCCAAAAGCAACAGTCAACTGAAACATTTTTATATAATAATAGTTTTAAAAAATAGTGTTCTCTGATTCAGTTGGAAGGACATGACTGGTGTTCTAAATGTTCTTGACCTGACTCAGGTGTCGTAAAGGTGGCCAATTTACTGTGATAGTTGTTGAGCTTCATACTTGACTGCCACGAGTAGCCGAGGTCGTTAAGGCGCGGACTCGTTAGCGGGAGGTCTGGGGTTCCATTCCCACCAGTACCGCTCTCTCTGACTGAGGTTTTTTCCATGTTTTCCTCAGTACTCTAAATGACAAATACCGGGAGAGGTAACCTAAACTTAGATCTGGAACGTTTCCTTCCTTAAAAAAACTCCTTTACCAGTTTATCATTTCATATCGTGTATCCTCAGTAGTAAAAACAGGCGTTAAACACTACTCAAAAAAAAAAAGTAAAGTTTCAGACGCGTAAGTGTAGTCACTTGTTTGCGATGGTTTTGTAAAGAAGCTAATGTTAATAGTTTTTATAAAATTGATAAAACTGAAAAAAACTGTGATAAAGTACTTCGTTTTGAAGGATATAACTCCACGAGAAACCCAAAAGGAATTAGATTACACATTAAAGTATTCTTGCCCCTCGTTTTGGACGGTTAAAATGTGAGCTTCTGAATTTAAGCGTGGTCATACATCCATTCAAGATGATGAGCGCTCAGGGCATCTCAAACTGCAACGACCGACGAGATTGCGACAAAAATTCACAATGCCCTACTCAATGATCGGCAATTGAAGGTAAACAGTTGCTTATAGGCCGCGTCCACTGGGTATATTTTACACCAACTTTTGAGAATGAGAAAACTTTCCGTGGGTGCCGCGTATGTAACCAATAGACTAAAAAACGCATTTCGCAAGAGTGTTTAGACTTGTTTAAACGCAATTGTAGTATTTCCAACGTTTCATGACAGTAGATGAAACAAGAGTTTATCGCTACATCCCAGAGACGAAAGAGCAGCCCAAACAGGGGGTGGCAACAGGCGAAAGAGCACCAAAGAAAGCAAAAACGGTTCCATCTGCAGGAAAAGTCGTTACTTCGGTTTTCTTGGATTCTCATGGTGCGATGCTCGTAGACTACCCCCAGAAGGACAGAACACTACTTCACTACTGACCAACTGAGGGCTACTATTCAGGCTAAACGTCTACACCTTGTTAAAAAGAAAGTTCTCTTTCATCATAATAATACACCTTCACACACGTCTGGGATTGTTGCTGCATAACGGCTTGACGTTCGCTTCCGAGTGCTTCCACATCCGCCATATTCGCGTATTTGGCTCCCAGCGATTACTTTTTGTTCTCAAATCTGTTAAAACGACTGGGTAAGCGAAGATTCACATTAAATGATGAGGTTTAAGCTGAGAGAGAAACTTATTTTTCACAAACGACAAATTTTATTTTACTGGGGCATTAAAAATTGGAAAGTCGTTAGACTAAACGTATTGATTTACTATGTACTGTTGAAAAAAGGTTCATTTCTGTTAAATCTTGTGTTTTGTTGGTTAGGCCGAGAACTTTTAGAACGCCCTAGATATAAACTCTGACTGTACAACAAGATCCACGATGTTAAGATTTCAGCACCCGAAAACATCCTCGAAGCGTGCTATAGTTTACATTGCAGGTAATTTGTAGCGATCGCAAGGAATGCTAAAACGAGAGAATATGGGTAATTTGTAAAGGAATTAATACATTCTAATTAAAATAATATGTATATGAAAAATATAAATAGATTCTGCAGAAAACAGTTCCACAGTTTATGTAATTAATTTAAGCGTCTTACTTTTAAGATGAAGGTCCTACGTCGTGGATTGGATTAATGTTTTTTATAAAATTATATCAACATCAGAAATTTTGTTAGATATTGCAATCCGCTTATTTCGTTATAAATAGCCATCGTTCAGTCTATTTCTTAAATTGATCTTATTAACGTTCATAATAGAAAAACAAATTGTTCACACCAATAAGTGCTAATACATATAGTTTTTGTCACAACTTATAAAGGTTCAGAAATTACCGAGGTTTTAACATTTTATAGAATAATATTAACTCATTGCTTTAAAGTCCTTTTTATTCAGTGTTGCTATAAAATGGAAGATACAACTAATAAAATCAAAGTTTTAATGATTCAAAATTACTGAATTTGAGATTTATAACTTTCAACAAGGCCACTTAAAAGTTTACAGTAATTTAAAATATTCACCTTGGAATTCAGAAACGTTAACGAGAACGAATTTACAAAAATCGAAGAAAGGCAGTTGACTGATGTAAAGTGTCAGTTTTATTTTAAAACCATGAAGGTGATAATCCCAAATATCACGATCTTGTAATGTTAAGGTGGCGTGCAATGCCGGTCAAGAACGCTAGATCCAACATTCACATGGGGTCTTTAAGTTCTGGTGATTCTCGACCCTTCATTAATGTGTAATTTGCATATACTCCCACAAGTGGAAGAACCCATCTAACGTTTTTAACCCGGCTAGCAGCACGCGTCACAAAAATAAGGGATATCATTAAATTTACAGTGAATATAATGCAAGCGTTTGACTGTGGTTAAGAGCATTTTCTGTGATGAAATTGATTGACGTGTCAACAACTCACATCACATGATTCCTTTTTAAAGTCTTTAAACGCAAGGCTTCTTGGTACAATATACAATTAATGTTGCTATCTTTCCTTCATTTTACTTTTCAAAAGTCCTATAACGAAGGTTGTTCCTCCAATCATGACGCACCATTTGTTGTTACCAATGCTAAAGTCATGTAAAGAGAGTCTGGCGCTGAGAACAGTTAACTCAGCAGACTCGAAAATATCTTTCCCGCTTGTGGCGTCTTTAGAATTAGATGGAGAAATTCCTCGGTGGTTTTCAAAGCATCTTATTCTATGGATAAACACAACTAATTGACTGTGGCACCAATCTCTGAACTCTAGTCAATAGCCAAAGAGTATGACACAAAATTCTCACAGCGGCAACGAGATTTCTAGATAACTGACTTATCATTTAGAGGTAATATTTGAACACCGAGAAAGCATTGTTTAATACGAGGGTTACCTTTTAAGTTTTTACAAATGACCGCTAGGTGCGCTATTGAGAGACCTCATTATTATTTTCAAAACAATTGACTTTTGTTATTGTGAAAACAGTGGCAGCTTAGAAATTGACAGAGTATTTTGTTCACAGCGAGTGCTTAAACAAAGAAAGTTTGCGATAAAATGGAAATTTCACGTAAATATTTTCGTTGAATGATTTTTTACGATTTTAGTGGAGGTCTAACTTAGCAATAATCCATATAATCGCTTCGTTCAACTATTAGCAATCATTAGAAAAGACTGTTTATAGTTGGTTTGTAACATTTCGTCGTGGTCATACGTCCTTCAGTCATGCATTTCGTGAAGGTCAACCAAAATCGGTCGTCATTCCGAAAAACATCGATGCTATGTGCAACATGATTGGAAAAGATCGGCATGCGACGTACAGTGGGATGGAGTTTTTCATAAGCATATCGAAGAATGCAGTACATTCGATTTTGCATTAACATTTAACTGTGAAAAAGACCTGTTTCCGATAGATTCCGCATAATTTGACCGATACTTAAAAAATCCACTGTGTGGGTGTTCCAAGATAAACTGAATTCCACAAATATCATTCCTTCACGAAGAAAATCATCGTTTATTTCTTCGGTTGTTCTGCACATGTCGCAACCATGCTTTTAGAAGATCGAAGAACAGCTAATGCTGAATGGTATACAGCAACTTGTTTGCCAGAAGTCATCGACAAAATCAGGAAAAACAACCGCAAACACCACATCATTCTTCGTCTTAAAAATGCCAGCTCTCACAGAGCACGCCAGACAATTGATTATTTCAATGAGAAAAAACAGCGAATTAATGTTTCATTGCTAAAGACCTTCATTTTCCCGAGGGCAAAATAAAGGCAAAAAATGCGCGGACAGTGATTTTCATCACCTCAAGATTCTGTTAAAACCTTTAAAAACCATGTTTTTGAGATACCAACATCAGAGTGGAAAAAGTGTTACAGAATTTATTTGAACGCATGAAAAAGTGTATAAATCTTAAAAGGCAATATTTTGAAAAGCAATAAAACAGTTGTTCCAATTTTTTGTCTTCCATAGTTTTTTAAAAACTTAAAAGGTAGCCCTCATATACGTTAAAACCCTCTATTCTCTTATCATTTAATGGGCAGAGTGTTTATATTGCATAAATTATAGCTTTAGACAATTTCGCGATACCTTTGTGAGACACCGCTGTTCTGTGTTGCATTCAACATGCGCTAGCTTCCTTAAGGGGAGGGAAATGGTAGTTGTTTGTATCTCAGCGTATTTTTGGATGGCCGTGAAAGAGATTGAGATTTTTGTTTATTTACGGACGCTCTTTAACATCTCAGATCATCAGCGTCCCATTCAAATCAGGGCGTGAAACGGCCGACAAATCTTGCTCAGAGGTCTCTCTTTTTAAGGCTTGAAGTCCTTTTACGTGCCGTAAGTGTACGACACGGGACCCACTGCTTTACTTCCCTTCCGAAGGAAGTCATACTTAGGATTTTTACGCCCCGAAAACATCCATGGACAGGGTCTGGATCGAACCCGCGAACTTGGGTTTAGGAGGCAAATATGATTAGCACTACACCACCAGGACCGACATATTGCGGTGAAGCAGATCAGCAGATCAGCACAGATCGTTCACGAGGTTTCAGACCAGTCTGTGTCGGATGAATTAAATCAAATTATGCCCTTAGTGCCGCCGAACACTCTCGTCTCATAAGCACCACTCAATAATATGCATATTCCATCACTAATTAATCGCAGTAGCTTCACCGCAATCTCCCAAGCGCGTCGCTTTACCGCTTGTCGCTTCCGTCTCGGTGTCGCTCGCTATCGTCCTTGGTTCTCGGGTGCCTAGCTTTCTATTGGCTTCTTACACGCCTCTAAACCAGGGGTACTCACATTAATCCTATCAAACATGTTTAGGTTATTTGTTTATTGTTTAACCCGAGCATATATTTACGGGGTTCGTATCCAAGAATTTCATAAATGTTCAACATTATTTTGGGTATTAATTTGGAAATTTCGATGCAACGGGGCAAATTGCACGGATTCGAACAATTTAGCGTGCTGTACTTTAAGTTTCATTTGATATCCTTATTTGATCGTTGTGATCTTTTGTGTTACAAGGAAATTCCGGATGCGCTAGCAACTTCATACACGTATGTTGCCTCACAAAAGATAAAATATTTGCAAAGCAAGTTTTGGTTTTGCTCTCTCTTACAGCTTATTCTTTCACGCATTGTTCCTGCTAATGCTTTTTTTACAAGTTGTTTCTTTAACAAACATTTATCTTCTCATTGCTTATTTTTACAAGGGTTTCTTACATACAGAGTAGGTCGAGCTGACCTGGTCTTTACCTTCTTCAAATGACAATGCAGTTTCTGGAAACGAGTTCTAGGAGTGGGGAGGTGCACATCGACTGTGATGCCACGAGAGGTGGGAAAATGCAGTCTACAGCAAAATAAATGTAATTATATACTGACTAAGAATAATTAAAGGGCAACAAACAACTTTGACGCAATTATGCTACCAGCAGCAATTAAACAACATGCATTATCCAAAATAGTGAGCGGCGATTGTATAGCGGGAATTGTCAAAATCGGTTTAAACGATATTTAACAAAGGAGTATTGAAATAGGCATGGCGTGTTGAAAAAAGTCAAAAGACGCTTGTCTGACATAAACGGCAGCGAAGAGATGCGAGGTGCATGCAGATGTCATATCGGGACCTACAGAGCGAAATTAAAACCAGCAAAGAGACCTATATCATGGAGTTAAGCACGAAACATGAAATAGCGTAGATTAGACTGGGAGGCTGGAAGGCACGTATGGTTGTTGACGAGGAAGGCAAAAGGATTTCTCCATTATGCCCGGAACCGGAAGACTGGATGCACATTTTGGTGAGGTACGTACACACAGAAGATGCTAGGATAAAATTTCTCCCAGATTCATTTTTAACTTTCAGCAGGGGGAGGCTGGCATGTTGGGACTTAATTGTAAATAGACAAAACTGGCTAAACCCTGGCATTTTGTTAAATGAAATACTTAGTTTTAGGGACAAGAACTTTCTATAAATGTTGTACATCAATAGTAAGAAAATGTTATACGAATATCAAAATTATTGTGTTGTCCCTTTCAGGTGATTTGTGTGAGTGAGTGAGTGCGTTCTTGTTAGTGTTTTTTGTTTTCTTTTGTTGGAATTAATTTCAGAATTGAAGTATTTTACAAGAACATGATCCCATGCGACTGTGATGTGCAATATATACCTAATTTAATTGGAATAATAAATACTACTACTACTGCTGCTGGTGCTGCTATTTTATTATTATTATTATTATTATTATTATTATTATTATTATTATTATTACTGCTATTATTATTATTATTATTATTATTACTACTACTACTACTGCTACTGCTACTACTATTACTGCTGCTGCTGCTACTACTACTACTACTACTACTGCTACCACTGCTACTAGTACTACTATTACTACTGCTACTACTATTACTACTACTACTACTACTACTACTACTACTACTACTACTACTACTACTACTACTACTACTACTACTACTACTACTGCTACTACTACTACTGCTACCACTGCTGCTGCTACTACTACTACTACTATTACTGCTGCTGCTACTACTACTACTACTACTACTACTGCTACTACTACTGCTACTAGTACTACTACTACTACTACTACTACTACTACTGCTGCTGCTACTACTACCATTATTGCTACTATTACCACTACCATCTTTTCCCTATGTATGTCTTAATGTATTTGTAATTGTATCCTACATATTGTCACCTGTTCCTCCTTTAAGTAGCAACCCATAAATAAATTATATTCTATTAGTAAATTATTAGGTATAGTAATTATATACATATATACATCAATAAGTTACAGTTGGTGTTATAATATTATGACATTTATTTACTCTAAATTAGAACATTATTTGCATACTAACGCGTGGTCTAGCAACGACCCTTTCAAAGCGGCATCAGTAAATACATGAGAAGTCTTAGCTATTTTTAAAGCCAAATTATAGCCCACGTGTAACGTGCTAACAGTCCCTATATCTGTCTCAGTTGCAACCTGAAAGAAAACACTTAACTAAATATACCTATGATTGGAAACTCGATGGAAATATTGTTTCTAATTTTATTTAACGCTTAAATTCTGAGCTGATACCATGGTACTCCATGCACTTAACCGTGTAAATAGATATTGCAATGGTTACTTAGTTTCGGTACGAGCACGACAAAATCTGTATGTAGAATTAGATGAATGAAGTTTGTGTTTCCATGCTTGAAAGAGGACATAGTAACTACTTAGTCAGAGCGTGAGCCCGGAATGCTGATGATCCTTGTTTCGAATCACATTTTTCAAGTGTGACTCTTCGTTTCCAACTTGCGAGGGTAGGTCCATAAGTTTCCGGCCTAACCATTTTCTAAGTATGATATAGATAAAAACTATATTTCACTTTTCATATAGGTACCCTTTATTGCAATACACTTCTCACATCTTTGAATTAACATTTCAATCCCTCCCCCCAAAATAATCAGAAGTCTTGTCTGCATAATTAGCATAAACAACATCCATCACTTCGTCATGCTTAAATTTCCTTTCTCGAAGGTCCTTTTTGAGTCTTAAGAAGAGGAAATAGTCACTGGGAGCCAGATCTGGGCTCTAGCGTGGATGTTCGATCTCCTTGGAGCCACATTTCCTCACAGCTTCCTTTTCAACAAGAGCTGTGTGCACAGACGCGTTGTTGTGAAGAACAAAGCACATCACCACTCGGCTTTCCTCGTCTTTTCTCTTTGATGGAAGCACGTAGTCTGTGCAGTAGGCCAGCATAGTACTCCCCATTTACTGCAACGTTCCTCTCCTTGAAGTCAATGAAGAGTATTCTTTCACAGTTCCAAAAGATTGTAGCCATGATCTTCTCGATTAACTGAGTGACCTTGGCCTTTAGAGATGTTTCGCCAGGTTTACGCCACTCCATTGATTCGATCTCTTTTGAACAAGGGATTATAGTAGAGGACCATAGTTTCATCTCCTGTAACAATGGTTTGCAGAACCTCTCTCTCTCTCTCGTTGCCACGGCAGAACTCCAAACATGCCTAACAACAGATGGTTCGTTGCTGCTTTTGGACTGAGGAAAGTAGTCTAGGCACTAACCTTATTCATGTTTAAAAGTTGATGAATAATTCAAAAGACTGTTGTTTTAGAAAGGCACAACCTTGCTGCTATTTATGTAACCCTGAGCCTCCAGTCTTTCTTAATTTCTCCTTCCACAAGAGCGGTGTTTTCAGGAGTGAGCACCTCCAAGGGCCGACCTGCGCGCTCTTCGTCTTCAATGCTTTCTCGACCCATTCGAAAAGGTTTGGCTCATTCTTTTACAGTAGAATATTTGGGGGGGGGTGGCTTCCCATATACACCGTCCAATCGCTACTTAATTTCATTTGAAGTAATTCCTTCTTTGTGAATAACTTAATAACAGCTCGATACTCCATTATGAACATATCACAATCTTGTACACATAGCCCTCTTAATGTAAATATATCTGAACAACCGAACACAGCGGAGCGGAAGTTAAAACTGCAATTATTTACTTAACAGATAAGTATTACATCAGATAAAGCTTTTGCGAAGGCGATAATCTTTATTGGATATGCTATCCATGACTAGTGTGAAAGATAAATATATATGGAATTATCTTCTTAGCTAATATGTCTATACCCCTTACAATCGATGTATACAAAATAACTACATACATTGGCATTAATTAATAATCAAACTTAGCAATAACACTTTTTAATTAAAAAAGAAGAAAATAAAGCCACATTATTAACAACAAATCCTTCTCCTTGAGAAAACTCATCTCAATTGTTTAAACTTGTACATATTTGAAAGATTCTGAACTTTTGCACCTTTTTAATCGTATGAAAAGCCCAGTCTTCAATATCACTTAAATTTACTGTATGAGGCATAGGCACTTGTATCGTTTTCTTGGGAACTGCCTGAAACGTACATCAAGTGTCATCTAACCGCTTTCCTTTTAACCATAAGGACTGCCAGTATACCAAATGTCCTCTACAAGGTTATAACCAATGGTCCATATACCAGTCTCAATGAAAGATTAACACTAGAACGCCCAATGGCGGTCAATTCATACGCTCAGTTTTATTAGAAGTATTTTTTTATGTTTTGTGACTTTTAAACCGTTTCAATGATGTTTAGCTCACCATTTTTTTTTTTGTTGCACTTCATGCTTAACTTTTCAAAATAATAGCAAATTGACCATCGCTTCCTAACCCACGTTTCTTATGTGCTTTATTGTGTAATTGTAAGCGACAATAATCATCACTGCACTAACAAACATGTTTCAAACACCTTGCAGCGTAGGCGTGAGTAATTTATCAACTCCTCTTGTATCCGTGTCTAAAATTTTGCTTAGCTTTTCATTTTCACGTAGCTTTAATAGGCTACCGTCACCATCCTTCAGGGCTGATTAAAGGGAAAAAGGGACATCGGGGGCTCTAAACGCAAGATATGTCAAACAGAGTTATGTAAGTAAAACAAAGCCAAAGACAGTTCTTCGACATGTAAAAACTTATATGTAGCTCTTGTATAATCAAAAACTCTGCAAAAAGTGTCATACCAATATCTCTGAGGATGCTTCAATGTAACAAGTTTATGCGTGTATAAAACTGTATTTGAATATAACTTATGTCTTTTTGTACTAACAATTTATTACTACATAGCATAGAGAAAACGCAGTTCCTATAATAAAACATTTCTTATTTTCGAGAAAACCTGCACTTATACTTGAACTAAATAATATTTTGTGCCAAAATCATTTAGCCGGAGATGACCTATAACAGATGAACAAAAGAATGAACGAGCAAATGTGTGAATGCATCATTGAATTACCAACAAATTAAAGGCAAAGCGGTCTGGGGACATAAAGCGCGTGATACATAAACAAAAACCATGAACATTAAAATATCTGAAACTAGAAGTTAGCTTCAAGCTGGATTCGAACCTGATTCTCAACTTGGAAGTCACATTGTTCCCTCTACATCACTACAATCGTCTGACAAGTAAGATATTTCATCGGCCTCAGTCAGAAGAGCACTTAAATATGTGTTACTGAGCAGTCGCCAAATATATATAAACTCACTCCGGAAGCAAACTGGACGCGAACCTGGCTTGTAATTTAGAAGCAAAATAGTTTCCTCTATACCATCACAGCAGGCTAGAAGGCGATAAGGAAAATTCCATAGTTTTCGGTGAGTAAAATGGTTAAAAGTGCATAAAAAGGTAGTACCGCTAACGGGCGTTTTAGCGGTACTTGAAGTTAGGGCGTTCTAATGTTAAAATAAAAAAAAATATTGTGGCATTTGTATCCATTTTCTACAGATAGTTCAATTTGTAGAATTTAAAATACAGGCGTATGTGCAAAATTTAATTCCGAGAAATAATAAGTAAGGTTTGCCATGGGCACATAATTGAATTAGTGCTACCAACTTATATTAAAAACTGGGGCAGTTTTATTTTGTTAATAATTGCGCCTCTATCAAAAGTTGCCAAGTTTATACCGAAGAGAAAATATATTATCTTAACTGCTGTGTAAACTTCATTTTCTCGCTTAGGTATTCCCCGCTGTTTATGGCATTATGCTAATAGACCCTCCGGGAGTGCTGTGTTTGGTGGAGAGCAGAACTTAAGCACTGATATCCAGAGGCTTTTAGAAACAAAATATATGACCTATACAAGAGAACGGAATAGGATAGTTTAGGCGGTTTTTCCGTTGTGAGGGGGCAATTAGTTTAAGGCACGTTTATATGAGCGAAAAGATGCAAAGCAACGAAGTTGCAACAGTGTTTTAACAATATGACAAACTTATTTGGATTCTCAACGTGTTTTATTAAATTCCTGTTAACAAGAAGATTGTTCATACAGACACAATTTCATTTTTTGTTAGTTTAATATACACATGTTTATTAGTATCATTGTTGGCACTTCCGGTTTCTGCCTGTGAGAGGTGTGCAGCAAAATGGAGGTGACACGCGACGAACAAAATGCTGCTCTAAAATTTTGCGTTAGTCTCAAAAAGTCCTCAGCTGAGGTCTATGCAATTTTAACAGGAGGCCTATGGAAAGTTTGTTATTCCGTATGGCACAATTCGAAGACGCTTTAAACTGTTTAAAAGAGAGATGGACCCGGGCTCCAGTTTGTGCTACAACGGAAGGAAACATCATTGTGCTGTCATAGTATCGTCGAATAACATTAAGAACCATTTTAGAAATTCTAAAAATTACATTTGGTGCAATCTACACGTTGGTATCTGAAAAGTTATATGAGGCTAGATCCACAAGTTTCCGGCCTTGCCTTCACAAAATATTTATGTGGTGTAATACCACATCTGTTAAGTAAATAATTGCAGTTGTAATTTTCGCTGTGTAGAGTTTTTCAGATAAAGTTGCATAAAGAAGAGTATGTGTAGAAGATTGTGACATCTTCAAAATGGAGTATCGAGCTATTACTAAGTTCTTCACAAAAGGAGGACTTACTTCAAATGAAATTAAATAGCGATTGGACGATGTATATAGGGAAGCACCCTCCCTTATATTCTACAGTGAAAGAATGGGTCGAAAAAGCATTGAAGACGAAAATCGTGCAGGTCGGCCCTTGGGGGTGCTCATTCCTGAAAACATCGCTCTTGTGGAAGGAGAAATTATGGAAGACCGGCGGGGCTCAGAGTTACAGAAATAGCAGCAAGGTTGGACCTTTCTATAACAACAGTTCTTTGAATTATTCATGAACATTTAAACAGGAATAAGGTTAGTGCTTAGACTTCTTTCCTCAGTGGAAAAGCAGCAGCGAGTTATCTGTTGTCAGACATTTTTGGAGCTCTGCCGTGTCAACGAGAGAGAAGTTCTGCAAACCATTGTTATATGAGATGAAACTATGGTCCTTTACTATGATCCCTTATCCAAAAGAGAATCATGGAGTGGCGTAAACCTGGCGAAGCGCTGCCTCTAAAGGCCAAGGTCAGTCAGACAACCAAGAAGATCATGACCACAATCATTTGGGAGGACTGTGAAGGAATACTCTTCATTGACTTCAAGGACACAGCAGTAAATGGGGATTACTGTGGTGGTCTACTGCACAGACTACGTGTTGCCATTAAAGAGAAAATGTGGGGAAACTGGTGTGCGCCTTCTTCACGACAACGTGTCTGTGTGCACGTGTGATGAACAAGTGATGGGTTCTGTTTATGCCCATTTTGCGGAAAAGACATGACGATTTGTAGGGGGGGGGATTGAAATGTTAATTCAAAGATGTGAGAAGTGTATTGCAATATAGAGTGACTATGTTGAAAAGTGAAATGTAGTTTTAGTCTTTATCATAGCTAGAAAATGGTTAGGCCGGAAACTTATGAACCTACCCTCGTACGTGTTTGTGCCTAGTAGGTTTCAAGACTTTCCAGGTGGAAAGTCTCCATTACCAATACCACACACACACACACACACACACACACACAAAAGCAAAAGTGTTTGCTTCTTCTGGGGAACTGTTATGGTCATCTCATGTTTCGATATTCAAGGAATGGTTTGTCTGCAAACACAACTGTAACTGAGGAATACTACAGAAATATCCTGAAAATTGTGCAAGACTTTATCACATACTTACAAAAGTACACATTTCCATATGCTGCACCATGATAATGCACAGCCGCATATGAATATCTCACAAAAAATTGATGTAAAGTGTATCCCTTACCATGCTTATAGTTTACATTTAGCCACCTGTGACTTTTTTCTTTTCCCCAAATTGAAGAGAAACCTTAGTGGGAGGCGTTTTCCAGAATAATAGTAAAAGCTGCGGAAACTATTTTTAAGGACTTCAAAAATGGTTTCCAGCATGTCTTTGAAGATTGGCAGAAAAGTTGGAACTTCTTTGAGAAAGATCACCAAAATATGAGGATGAGTTAAGGTATGATGTAAAAAAGAAGTATGATCATTTTTTATTGAACAGTCCTCGTAACAAACCAGCGAGCATCTGACTGTGTAGCTGATAGTACTTAGATATGTGAAAGTAAGTAACATTTGTGGTGGCTAATATCAGCACTTTAGAGATAATAGTTGCATTTGTACGATTATCAGAACTGCATCGTCAACTATTATGCAAATTTGCCCGACTCCGGAACCTCGGACCTGAGGAGGGTGGGGTATTCTGCTAGACTAGTCAGATTGCAAGGGTAGGCCAATATTTTATGACTTTTATGTCGGATTACTTCACCTCTTTTGTTTTACAGCGAAGTTGTTTTCGTCTTGAAGAACAGAGCCCGACTCTTTGAGAGAGAAAAATGTCATTTTAATTTTCACAACAGATTTCAGTCTTTCTTGGAGCAAGAGGTGCATTTAAGTGACATTTTTGTAGAAATATGTCATGCTTCCATATTTTATGCTAAAATCGAGCCAGAATAGCTCAAATATTCCCTTATAAACATTTGGTACATAAATACCCCTTCTTTCTGAAGAGTTTTTCTTGGTTTAGAATATATATATATATATATATATATATATATATATATATATGTATACAATATTGAAGAATAATAGGGGCAGGGAAAATAGTTTAGGTAAATTTGGAACTGTGATTAAATTTAATAATTAACCTAATTGGTGTATGTAATGTTAACTAATTAGCTCGTGAGGAAATTAATTAGTTTAACTAATTGACTAATTTCCTAGGCATGCAGAGCATTCTGATCATTGAAGATGATCAGATCACACTGATGGACAATACTGCTAGTACTACTACTACTACTACTATTACTACTACTACTACTACTACTACTATTACTACTACTACCACTACTACTGTTGCTACTATTGCTACTACTACTACTACTACTTTTACTACTACTACTACTGCTACGATACTACTGATAACACTACTACCACTACTGCTGCTGCTGCTACTACTACTACCACTACTGCTCCTGCTATTGCTACTACTGCTACTACTACTTCTAGTACTACTGCTGCTACTGCTAGTACTGCTACTACTTCTACTGTTACTACTACCACTACTACTGCTACTGCTAGTACTGCTACTACTTCTACTGTTGCTACTGCTAGTAATACTGCTGCTACTGCTACTGCTGCTACTATTGCTACTGCAGCTACTACTACTACTACTACTACTACTATTACTACTACTACTACTACTACTACTATTACTACTACTACTACTACTACTACTACTACTACTACTACTACTACTACTACTACTACTGCAACTACTACTACTTCTAGTACTGTAGCTACTAGTACTATTATTACTACAGTACTAAATTGAGATAATGTTAATACTCATTGTTAACTGCTGTTTAGACAATGTTTTATTTATTGTCACTTTGATTGTATTGGTCTTCTCGCGACGGCTGTACATTGCGAGCTGTGTAGGTAAAGTCTGTGAAACTGAAATTAATTAATGATGGTGGAAATGATTTTGGAGTTCTTGGCGCCTTAAAGTTATCTGGTGTTCATATTCTCCGGGTAAGGAAAAAACCATTGACAACTTACCTGACCGAGATTCAAACCTAGTCCCCGAATAAGTATCTCAAACGCCACCACTAGACAGCATTTCTAACATTCATACACCCTTAATAACTAATTTTTAAAAAGATGACGTTTTTCACTATTAAAACATGCATGACATTTATTTCTAGTTTAGATGTAGACATAAAAACAAAACAAAACAATATCTGATGTGGAACAAAATACATGGCCCACATCGTACATATGTAGAGGGTTCAACTCGCTCAGTAAAATTTTAAAAAAGAAACCCGATTTAAAATTGAACACACGATATTACATGTCATGGATTGAAAGTGCCTTTAATTGATTCAGTAACTCAAACAGACTGAATTTATATGTTTTTAATTCTCTGTTATTGTTGTTGCCATAATAAAGTAATGGATGCTAAATTTATGATTTTCCTGTTCATGCTGAAATAAGCGCATAGAAAAATTAAACAATCTCCGCATGGAATCCAATAATTCTGTATACAACCACAATGGATCTGTTGTGTGTGTTTACCGTACAAGAAAAAACGCTTGTTTCATGGCTGGTGGAAAACTAATCACGGATTCTGGTAGTACAATGTCTATTCATACAGAGCACAATGGCATTCAGTACATGAAAATAATACCAGAGATCGTATAAACAGTCCCAACAGTAGTGTATAAAAGGAAAATCAGCAGAAAGACGTAGACATCAAAAGAAAGTGTAGAACGAAATTGACAGTCATGTGTTTGGAGATCATGTACGGTAGGACTTCCTAAGTGACGTCGTGCAGAAGAGAGTGAAACTATTCGTATAAAGTTCAACTTTTACATGCAATCAACTGAAATACAAGGTGTGCAGAGTTGAATTCGCTGTTAGCATAGTATTTGATGAACACGATGTCTAGAAACAGCCTCTTCTCTAATAAGGACATATTCCATGTAAGCGGTGGTGTACACGGACACAACTGAACTGGAAAAATCCAGGCTGACACGCGAACATGGTTTTGCTTCATTATTTTTCTAGGAACCAACATCGACTCCATGCTACAGAACTTTCTTTTACAAATGGAAATCAATGACACTGAGTTGCAGGTCATCTTTTAACAAGATGGGGAACCGTTTCACTTTGCAAATCGTGCGCGAAAACTCTTCTTCTTCTGCCTGTTCCGAACTCACAGTTCTGTTTCTGTCTAGCCATTTTTTATTCCAATTGATCTTCTTCCTTTCGGGTTATATAACATTTTTTTGGTATTGCATCTTTTGCCATTGTTTGTGTTTAATCCATTCTTGTCTTTAATTTTCTAACTGTAACTTTGCATGCGCTTCTATTTATTTTCTTGTATCTTCATGCCTTATATGATCTTCTTTTGTGCAACCTTTGAAAAATCGTAGATTTAAGTTGCTTGAATTTTATTCTATTCTTTTTTTTTAAAGTCCAAGCTTACTTCCATAGGAAAAATAACCCATAAGTTCATGACTGTTTAGAGTCTTAATTGTGTGTCTTTTCTCACTTGTTTTTCAAAGTATTTCTGATTGTTCCACACACAGTTTGGAACGTTTGTATTTTTATATTAACATCTTGATCTTCTTCAAATTGTCAAAAATCAATACTATAACATCTGCGAATAGCAAAGCATTTACTTATCTATTCTCTCCTAACTCCACTCCTTTAATGCAACAACTCTCCATTCTTTATATACTGGGTAGTGTTTAACGCCCGTTTTTACTACTGAGGCACCACAGGCGGTGGACACCGATGATACATGAAATGAAATGATAAATTGGGAAAGGATTTTTTTTTTTTTTTTAAAGGAAGGAAGCGTTCCAGGCCTAAGTTTAGGTACCTCCCCGGCATTTGCCAGTTATGAAGACTGAGGAAAACCTGGAAAAAACCCCAGTCAGGGAGGACGGTCCTGGCGGGATTCGAACCGCAGACCTCCCGCTCACGAGTCCGTGCCTTAACGACCTCGGCCACCCGTGGCGGTATTGTTTATATATATATAAAATTGGATATAGACCACATCCTTGTTTTAAACCACAGCTTGTTTTTATTTCTTCTGTTGACTTTCCATTTACATCCATTATAATTTCTGTATTCATAAGAGAAGAGTTGAATTATCAAGTCCAGGCTGGTAAATTGGCAGATCTCATGGCCCGCCGAAAGACCAGACCTTAATTTCATTAGACCTTTTCTTTTGCGGTTATGTCAAGAGTGAGATTTACAGTAAAAGAACTTCGAAATTTAACAAGCTCAATCAAGGAATCGGAAAACAATTGCAAGCTTTACTCCAGACGTTCTTGTCAGAGTGTGGACTGAAATTTAATTTCGTTTTGACATCTGTGGTGCTGTTGATGGTGCGCATATTAAAACTTGTTAATGTTATGAATTTGTTTGAGTCACTGAATTATTTAAAAGCTCTGTCAATCCCTTACTCATAATACGCACTTCACATAAAACACAACATTCCTTCTCGGAGAGCTTGTATGTAGTCAAGGTGTTTATTTTATTTTAGATGTTGGTCACAATAGTCACTAAATATTTAGCGGATATTCACAAACTTAAAGTGGGGGATGTACTTTTATGAATACTTGACTATAGTTGTAAATAATGCTTTCGCAGTGATTTTACTTATGTAGGTCTAAGATCATTAAAGAGGGTGTTATTAAAACAAATTTGAAATATTAAGGGAGAGCATTTCTATAAATAGATATTATCACAGTTGATATCACTGCTGTATCCTCTGCATATGAAGTTATAGATGCAATTTTTTCTAAATTAATTTTTGCAACTTTTTATCTATTTGGTAAAATAGTGTTTCATTGCAAGACATTATATTAATTTGTATATACGATTAATCTCAAATTTATACTAGATATTCTAAAAGTAGAATATTTTATTCTATGAATCTATCTTCATTTAATTTACGAAACGAGACTACATTCGTTTTTATTCTTAAATGAAAAAAAAATTTTTTTTCAATATAATTTTATTTCAGAAACATTTTTTAACAGAAAAAATTATTTCACCTAAACAGTCTTTCACCTTTCCACAAAGGTCGTGAACTATAAATCACGTATTTTGCAATTCTCTGCTTTTTCGGATGGAATTCAATTTAAAAATGTACAAGATAGTCGTATTTGCTTTTAATGCACTTCGTAAACAACAAAAAACTAATAATATAGCGAAATGTTCAAAATTAATTGGTTCTTTCTCTTTCTGGGTTTCTCCCTCTCTCATATCGATCGTTATAACACGGAGAGGTTAAGAGCAATTTTATGGCTGAGATGAAAAATATGCATTGCTTTGTATATACATATACTTTCCAGAGGCGAATTTTATGGATCAAGACAAAAACAACACTAAGCGAATAGCAAGACAAGTCGAAGAACTTAAAATACTCCATTTTGCAGGAACAATGTACAAATGTCCAAATTTATATTTTACTTTCCGGAAATACAAAGTTTAAAAAAGTGTATTAAAATTGTTTTGATTGAGACTTTTCCATTCGTGGCTTAGTTTTACAAAGCAGCTACCATAATATGCATAAATTTAGGTATACATAATGCAGGTAACAATTTGTTATATGCTTAATTAGTAATTCTTGAACATTTTTAATCACTTTATTCTTATTTTTCTCCATTCTATGGTTTGGAATTCCATGCCCCTTTTGATTTCACTACCTATAGGCAGCATATGCCTGTGGTACACAATTTTACTACTGCTATGGCTACAGATCTCAAACATCTCGAATCTTAATGACTGGAAATAACACTCATGACCGCGTGTTTAAACACGCAAAGCAGAGAGAGAGAGAGAGAATTTAATAAAAAACAACAATAACGCACATATTTATATAAAACCCTTCTGGTTTTCATAGCAACAAACTTGTCGATGAGCACTTGATTAAAGTCCGGAATCTGCAGGATGACGTCTGTCCAAGCAGAAAGCATTGTGTACTTCCTATGTTTGGAAATCACAGTTTGTCTCAAAGTAATACCGGGAATGGATCTACTAAGTATTTTAAATTCAATGTTCTCTTCCAATGGTCTCAAAGAAAAACATATTTGGAATTTAAGCTTTGTATAGTGCTAATTTCCTTTATAATTAAAGCAACGGCTTTAAGAATTTACAGGAAACTTCACAGTTAGACAATTATTGTCTAATATCGATCCCAGCCCCGCTTAGAAATAATATTTGTGTATAATATACTCACCAAAAGGATCATAGACATATGTTGTTACAAGTATAAGAAAGAAGACAAAATACCATTGAAAGGGAAGGTTTCCTCGAAAAGGCAGGCATTGTAATTTTTGGCTAAGAAGGTCTCTTTGCAATGTTACTTCAGCTCAACTAGAACTTGGAAAACAACGGAATATTGAACAAAACGCGATCTCAGAAATTTGGAAAGGACGAGTAATTCTTTTGTTAACTGTGAAGGGAAAACTCGGGCAATAAATATCCAGATTAAATCATAAAACCTCAGTTACGGTTCTCTTTTAATATAATATTTATGTCAAGAATTTAAGACTAAAGATTTTGCTGTGAGGTGTACCCGAATAAAATCTTAGAAGGCAGCCAATGAGAGATAAACGATAATAAATTAGCATAAAAGTCCACCAATAGGAAGATTGGTGTAGGAAGAGCAAATCACGTGACATTTTGAAAGCCATGCTGAATATATTTATAGCGCCTAGACGGTTGTACAGGCGAATTAATTAAAGCAGTTGCAATTGACTTATTAATTGTTTGTCATTTGGCACTGAAGTGAAAGGGAGAAGTGTTAGAAAAAGCAAAAGTGTTAATAAATTGTGAAAACTAGAACTGCGAGTGTTATATTTTTGTTTGTTTATGATCTCCTTTCCCTGTGATAGTGCATCACAAAACAAAAACATTCAGCTAATAAATTGAGCTTGTAGCAGAGGGAGAAACATTACTATATTGCGGTACTGAATGGAGGTTCGACCAGTCACCCCTTAGATACAAATACATTTATAAAATTAGATCACCTCCTTATCCACAAGGAATCCAAACCCGATCATACCTTAAAAACAATAAATAAATATACTCAAATACCACCGCAAATGTCTACATTGTTTCTTCAAATGTAATATTGTTTGGTATAAAATTAACTGAAGGTTTTCTTACATTTAATAATTTTATAATTTTATATATAATATAAAAATAATATTATCTAATATTACTTTTAAATATTTAATTCAACGCTATATCACAACAACAATCAATGTGTATAAAATAAGAGGTGAAATATCCTGGGAACGTACGTGAGGAGATGTAGTGCATACACATAATGACTCCTGTGGGCAAGAGGCTCTTTCTACTACTTTCTCTCACTTCCCTCTATCAAAATGTTTCACAAGCTAACCAAGACATCGGTTTGCACCGCGACTGCAAACCAAGATCCCTACAGATAACAAAGGCAAATATGAACATCATTCGCAAGATAGAAGTTCCCTGCAGACATTCTTATAAGTAATAATTATACTAAATTAAATATGGAACATTTTGGAGGTAGCGCAAACCAGCAATCCCCTAGAGAAGCTACTGGATTTCACATATACCTACCTCCAGCATCTATTGGCTACTATTTGGTCTGATGTCCAATTCTTCCGTACCTATGAGGTTCGACAGCGCTATATGATGTCCCTCGGTAGATGACAAGGCATTTACGCAGCAACTACTCGTAGGCAAAATCAATTTCTGACTGCATAGCGGAAGAGGGGCCCTTTATACAGAATGTAACAAAATATTCCTTGCATATAGGGAATGAAAATATGTTATGAAAACATGCTTTATTTTCATGTTAGAGCCTTTGTGTACAATTCCGCTTACACGGTGTGATATACAAGCTGCAATACCAGCATAGATGTCTATGGCAATAACCTCGCAACAGAACAGTTGCCTAATAGAGTACAGTAGGTAAACATTCGCTTTAACCTCTGTTTAAATGGGGGGAAGGTGATGCAACTACTCTTAGTTCCACAGTTACTGTGATCGTTCTGTATCATGAAGTCCTTTTTTCATCACTTCTTATGCTACTCACTTCATTGCTTGATGTAGTACCGAGCACGTAGTGTCAGTTGTGTGTGTTTATGGACCTAGTTCTAGATACAATAATGAGGTATTCAAATGCGGAGTTGACAGATTCTCATATACCTTGGATTGGCCGAAGGTATAGAGAGTCTTCGTGCTCGTATTCTGCAAGGCTGCCAGACAATACGAGATACACGAGGGATATATCAGCGCATCAGGAAGTCCCTGCGACGGTGGTTTATAGATATTTCCGTGCTAAAGGAGGATTTTTGAACCTTTCATATGATTTTCTGTTTCCCACAGTTCTATATGGTGCAGGGGAGAAAAAAGGGTTCTAACAGGGAAATAAAGTAATTCCGCAACAATGATTATATATTACTTTTACCCTGTATATGTGAGGAATATTTCCCCAAAGTTTTGACATACATTTTTTGTTACACTCTGTATATTCATAGGTAACAATAAGAATGGAAACCTTGAAATGAATATACTGCTATTATAATAAATTTACATTTGCTCGTAAATTATGTTTGCTTATTAAACAAAAATTGTGCCAATGATGTTTATTCCCAAAAGCCTTACATCAACAGATTAATTTTGTTGCATTTTGAAGCTCAAGTGCTCTAGAAGAAAGGACCAGGGTTGAGGAATATGTGCCTAACCAGCGCTACTGTACTTGGGCAGAAACGGAATCAATTTTATATTATTTTTACTTGCTTCAGGGTGATCTGTTAAATCTTCTTAACTAAATTGAAAACGCCACTTTTGTGAAGGCCCTGATTATTTGACTTTAAACTTTTCAGACGCATATGGCACAAAAAGTTTTTTAATTATTGTAGTTCTTCATGGTTGCGTCCCTGTGTTCATTAATGTATAAGTCTTCACGATCCATTGTAAAAGCGGAATTTTAGTTGAACACTCTGAGTTTATAAGCCTCGAGGCTAAAAATAGATCATTCAATGAGATTATTCAAATAAGGCAACCATAGTAATGTCTTTTCAATTACGCTCCACTAGGGACAAGTATATCAACCTCTCTATACATCGCTTCATTGTCATCCTTTCACATAAAGAGTGAAGTATTAGATTTAGTCCACTATCAGAAAGTAATGATGGAACGCCCTTGGCAACCCTGATTTTCGTTAGGAGGATTTTTTTAAATGAGAAACATAGAATTGCGAGGAAAGACTGGTACAATGACATATAAGACTTCTGGAAGGCCAATCGTGTAATGGATAGAGACATCACTTAATTAACAACGATGTACCTTTCAAAGTTCGTGTGTAAATGCGTATCTACCATTCAAAAACGGTTCCTCAATTAAGATAAACTTCTTTCCACTTCAGATGACGTGACTGCACAATACTTGCAGCAGCTTTCACACGAGGTCACCATGGCCATACCGCCAGGTATTTTCATTATTTTGAATATAACCTTATCTCTTTGGAAGTGCGGCCAGAACTCCTGATAGAAAATTTGAGGCTGACTTTGAAGCACTTGCCTCGTTTTGGGGAACCAAGTTAGGAGGTTACGCCTTCTTTCACGAACTGCAATCAACTAATATAGGTGGATAATTACTGTGTTTCATAGCTTGTCCTGGTGACTCAGTTGCTTTCAGCGTAGTTAATTAGAGCTATCTTTCTGCTACCTTTTTTGAATGCTGTTTAACGCCCTATTTTCACTACTGAGGCAATACAGGTGATGGACACTGGGGATACATGAGATGAAATGATAAATTGGGGAAGGATATATATTTTTTAAGGAAGGAAGCGTTCTAGGCCTAAGTTTAGAGTACCTCCCCGGCATTTGCCATTTATGAGGACTGAGGAAAACCTGCAAAAAACTCTGGTCAGGGAGGATGGCCCTGGCGAGAATCGAACCCCAGACCTCCCACTCATGAGTCCGCGCCTTGACGGCCTCGTACACCCGTGGCGATTTCGTACTACTAACATGAAGATGCTGGGTTCGCTACCCACCATGAGTAAGATTTTTTTTTATCTTAATAATTTGACTTCATATTTTATACTATAAACCCTTTTTAGACGGGAGAATGCATAGAAAAGTTATACTGTTAACGCATAAGTTGCAAACTTTGGTTTGGTTAGCTTAAACTAGCTTAAGTTAAAAAAATCAGGGAGGACACTCATAGGGAAAGTTATACTGTTAACCCATAAGTTGCAAATTTTGATTAGGTTAAGTTACTTTAAGTTAAAAAAAAATATTCCAAAACTTATGCTGTAAAAATTATTTCCTTTAAGTTTTACATTGCTACATTAGATTATGCTGTATATTGAATGTGAATAACTGTCAACATAATTCTAAAAAGTATATATATATATATTTTTTTTTTTTTTTTTTTTTTTTTTTTTTTGCTTGTGTCTCTGCATTACGGCTGTTATATCCGCCTGTATTTGTTGAAGTAAGAGTACAACTCTCTGCAACCTCGACTCGGTTTTCTCCGCTGCTCTTCCTGAAAGGAGGCGTGACTTGGTTCCAACAACGCGGTAGGCAGGCTGTAGCTGAAGAAAGCTGGCAACACCACCAGGTATTTGCATTTTGTTAAACAGAGCTGTTCACAGGAGACGTTACATTCGTAGCGGCCAGACGTGAAAGTCATTGAAAATATTATATATTCTCCTTTATGGTATACTGTCTGTCATATTTGTGTCCGCGCCGGCAAAATTGTCTTTTAAAGTCTCCAACGGCTTGTCAAAAGATGAAATATTCATGCCGAAGAAAGTGATTGGATTCTGTTGAAGATCCAATACAGAGTGCGAAATATGCCCTTCGTTGATCTCTCTTGTAAAAGCGGGTGAATCTATAATTGTCTCTTCATTAGCTTTCGGTCAATACTTAATCGCTTGTATAGAAAAATAGCTACTGCTGCTTCTTCCACGTCCATTTTAACTGACGCGGGTGGCGCGACTGGGGCTGAACAAGAAGTCCGGTGGCGTGGCCATGGTGACTTCGTGTGAAGGCTACTTTAAACTCGTTAGACTGCAGATTGATGTAGCTCTGATGGAGGTGCCTTGCTGCTTCCTCTTCAGTATCTGGCCTCAACCATACTTCCCTCCTCTCTAGGAACCTGCCTCGATGAATGGAATGTTCATAGTGATTGAAGATTGCCTTCATTTGCATTAATAAATGCAAGATTGGAGTCCATTGTAGGATGTGTGAGAGAAGTTTTGGCAAATAAGACAAAGTTCTCTATTATCTAATGATAGAGATGGTGGTTATATGCCCCTGCTTGTAATATGGACCCCTGCTTTTTGGCCTTGTGTTATGCTGACATCTAGTGAATGTTATTTCAAACTACTCTTATCGTGGCCGTTTACACACCAGTTGTGCTGTTGAGCTCTTCCTGCAAGTATTGTAGACACCTTGTGCGACTTTCTGTTTTGTGAATTACTGAAGTTATTGTTGGTAGGTAAAACCGGATATTATGCCATGGATTGCTTACTGAGGATCCTGTGCTTCCAGGAATGCAGCACACGACTAGGTTTATTAATAATATAACTTGAAATGCTGCATAGTTAGTAGAAAATGTATTTCTTTTAGGTTATTGTATAACATGGGGTTGGTGTTAATAACACACTCCTCCAAATTTGGAGTGTCATATTACATGTAGCTCTTTTAAATACCAAGCAATGAAATTGTATTATTTCAGATATGACTAGAAAGAGCTTTACCCCACGCAACCTAGAAAAGAAAACAGTAGGATCCAGAAGAAATGATTAAACCTGTTAGGCCGTCAGGGGCAAAAAGAATCAGATTTAAAAAAGTGGTTCGGGAATTTTCAGTTCCTAAGAATGACTACTTTAAGGCTTTTGGTTGCAGAAACGGAGACATCTCCAGAGGATGTCGCATCTACGAAGCTACATGGGAAGACAATTTTGCATGCTGGGTTAGAAGAAGAACTCAAGTATCTGCTTCTTATGGAAAGTAAATATTATGGTTTCACTAGAAAAGAAGCTCGTGTGATGGGCTGTTATGAAAACTCTGAACGAAATGAGACACCAGCTGAGGACAGTCTTAATGTTCCTTGCACTTCAGGGTTAGATGGATATGTTTCTCCTCCCCATATAAATGAAATTTAGCAGAGGGGAGAAGAAACGTAGGAACAAGAAAGATAGGACGCAGAGTGCTTTTTCTTCAATAGAAAAATTTTGGAAGATAATCGAGGAGAAAAAGGTGTAAAATGTGGTGTCATATGTTTGTGCTGGATATGAAGGAGTAGGCTATATTTGTGATTACTGAAAATTATAGTGAAATTAGTTTAAAGTCTTCTTCCTGAGGGGGGTTCATCTTTTTGTGCAGTTTTAGACAACTCTGTGCATTAGCAAAACATAGAAATATAGTTTAACTCGTTCAATTTAGTCTTACTTTGTTTATTTATCCCTGCCCAGTAATTATACTTAATACACAGGGAGACCATATTTCGAGCACATTTGGTCGTGAGAGAATAGTTGCACATGTTTACTAAAATAAAATATATAAATAAGTACTTAGCATACGTCCTTAAATGTTATATGTGATGCAGAAATATATTATCTATGTACTAATGTATGTTTTGAAGGGTTCTTCTCAGTCGGAAACAAAATTGGGTGCCATATTGCCACCTTTCCTATAATAATAATAATAATAATAATAATAATAATAATAATAATAATACTTGAAAATAGAAAATTAGACTTGAGAAAATTGAATCTCGGCCGGGATCTTCAGTCTTCCGTGCTAATGCTTTAAGAAACTGAGCTACCGTGTTCTCCTGCAAGCACGGAGTCACAAACCTCTCTCATCTGATTCTGTAGATTCCCCAAGGTTTCTCTGTTATGAGACAATTACTGTTAAGTGGTTGTGTACTTATGACCGCAGGCTTCTAGTTTAATCTCAAACTATTCAAAATATGGAGGGTGCGAATAAAATCGATTATTAAAAAAACGAAAATTGGGGTTTGTTTTTATAGTCTTAGTAGGTTTAAGTAGGCAGTTATTTAAACATATGTCTGGTGTTTTTGTTCTAAATCGGTATTTCATGAAAATAATGTGGTTAAGTTAATATTTGCTAGAAAAACTAGACAATTCCAAAAATAACTGTGATGACTTTTAATGCATATTCCCAGAAAATTGTTCAATACTGTAATTAATATTAATTCCAACATATTTTGTTTTTTAGCCAACTCATTTTCCTGTTGCCTAGTGGTTTTAACTTACTGTGAATGTTAATTGAGTGAAGAAATAATAATAATAATAATAATAATAATAATAATAACAATTATAACACATTATTAATACAAATTTTTCTTCATGGAAAAGGAAAAGTGTCGGCCACAGAGAGAAGATTACAAAGTATTTGAAGTATCATTTTCGAGTTGAACCTTGCAATTATTACATTTCAAATTTTAAAATTATACTTCAATTGTAAGAATATTATGTTAAATTAAAAAGTTAATGACAATCTCCTTGGTCTGTTTAGGCATTTTCTAAAATAGACAGGTCTGGAACGAGGTTCACCTAGCCTCATGAGGAAAATAGAGGGGAATTGCCTGATATGAGAAGTGGCATCCTTTGAATTGAAAAGTTGCGTGATAGGTGACCGGTTGGGTGCTGGCATGTTAATCACATGCATACTGCCCTTTATCCATGAATTCGCAAGACGGAAGTACAATATGCCGCGGTTGCTGAAGCAGACCAAAGCCCGATATCGATTGTCAGGCCAGGGAGGAGAGAGGAAGAGAAAACAGTTAATGAAGTTATATTATAAGTTACAGTTATAAATGTGAATTTTTCTTAATTTTCCAATAAAAAGTACACACTTCATATACTTTTCCGATCAAAATTGGACGTTTTCAAATTTATCAAATCAAGTAAAACATTGGAATCATTAGTTTATGGGAGAAGCAGACATTGACAATAAAATTCTTATTACTTTGGAGTAAAGAAAGAGTATTTAATTTTTTTTAAATAATCGGTTTTGTTCGCAATCTTCACAAACTTGAATCTATTAATTCGGTACAAAACAAACAAAATCATGTAACTTTTTACTTGGGGAAAATAACTTAAGTCTATGACTATAGTTTAAGTGAAGTGCAATTGAGTGAAGTGAGAATAGGAAGTTTAAAGGATATCTGAAAGAGAAAATAAAATATAAATAAATATTTATTGCAATAAAATGAAATAAATTTAGGGTTAGGAACTATATTTATTTTAACATGTTAATATTAAATTTGTTAATGCTTATAACATTTTTATTTATAAATAAAAATTAAACACTATTAAAATAATAATAATAATAATAATAATAATAATAACACATGCAAGTTAAATTACAGAATAACTTAGGCATTAGAGTTTTTGAGCTAAATAACAGTACCTACCCATTTTCGCTGGAACCGGTACAAGAGTTTCTGTTTTAATCTAGTAAGTAAGTAAATAAGCTTATGTTTGTTTTAACACTTGGCTACCAGTTGTAAGTGGCACTGGCTCCCAGCATGTATGGGGATTTATAACATGGTTTAGTTTTATTGCATATGTTAAAGTATATATTAATGTTATATCTTTTTCTCTTTCTATCTATTTTTACTACATTTATTTTTTTAATTGTCTTCTTTCATTTTTAGTTAGCTTTTGGATATAAATAAATCTGAACAATAATAATGTAACATACAATCATGTAATTTGTGAAATAAATGATAAACGTCCCGGAATACACGTCCCGGTGTAGGAAATAAGGTACTGGAACAGATTTTGTTTTTTTAATGTATAAATACTCACAAGGATAGAATTGTATTTAAGGGGACTTGTGAGCCACTTTTCCACACGTACTTTTGTTTATGAAGCAATCGCTCTGGCGCAGAGCCGAAACCGGAATAGCTGGAAGAAACTGCGTTTTAATATACCATTTACGATTATAATTAACGTTTGAATCGCTTTCCGGACCCACAAAGCTTATTTACATAACGACGCTGTTACTGTTATGAGGTTGCGTTGGATATTTGAATTTAAAAATAATTAAAGAGGTTGCATTATTATTAACATAGAAGGCAACTGCAAAAATGTGTTTTGTAAAGATCTATAAACAGTTTTATATTTACACAATTCCATAGCTAATTAAAGTATGTGTTCATAAACTTCTAAATAAGTTCATACCTTCTGGAATTATAGATAATTAAATTCTAAAAGCAGCAAAACGTTACGATAGAGTAAATATGTTGAAAATACAAACGATTTTCCGCTTTATTTTGTTCGATATATTACTTTATAAAGCTTTTATCTGTTTCATTTTGAATGTTTATAGATGTTTCATATATCATTAAATTAAATTCTCTTTGAAGGATTTTAATGGCTTTTTTGTGAATGAAACTTCAATAAAATTCTATTGAGATCAATCAGAATACTTAATCAGGGTTTGCCCTTTGTAGTAAATTTGTTTATATTGTTTGGAATAAAAATACTGATTTTTGGAGAAGATTAAATCATTGAACATTGCTGCAGCTTCTACGTTTACATTATTTTATGGTGTTTTACCCTAGTGTGTGCTTTTACCACTGTAGTATCAGAGGGAGGGAATACTGCTGAACTAGAGCACGAAATGATAAACGGAGAAAGGGGTTTTTGGGGTAGGATAGAAACATTTCAGACCCGAGTTGGTCAACTACTCGCATTTGCCATTGATGATAAGTGAAGAAAACCTGGTTGGAAAAACCTCAGAGAGCATCATCCTGGGACTGGGGGGGGGGGGGGGGGGAGCCTCAGACCTGCCTCATTAGTTATTTCGGCCACAATAAGGGAAACTGTCAAGATGTGTGAAAATACTACAGTCAGGGCCACCATAGACTTTCTCTGGTGACGAACCCTGTGGTGTATAGACAGTCAAATTTCTTTACTCATATTTTCGGAGTAACTCACTATTCCCAGATTTGTCATAGGAATTTTTCCTTCCACCTTGGGCTGTTAGCTTAGTATCTATAGGATTAAGGTCTCACGCTGGTGCACCACCACGGGTGGCCGAGGTCGTTAAGGCACGAACTAGTGAACGGGAGGTCTGGAGTTCGATTTCCACCAGGACCGTCCTCCCTGACTGAGGTTTTTCCCAGGTTTTCTTCAATCCTCATAAATGACAAGTGCGGGGGAAGTACCGTAAAAGTAGACCTAGAACGCTTCCTTATTTAAAAAAATCCTTACCAGTTTATCATTTCACCTTATGAATCATCAGTGTCCTCCGCCTGTGGTGTCTCAGTAGTAAAAACGGACGATTAACACCATTCAAAAAAAAAAAAAAAATCTGGTGCACTATAACCAAATTTCCATTGAAACAAAGTAGCTGCGCCCTACAAGCGTTCGGCCTCAGAAGTATGCTACAATATCTCCACGCTGCTAGGGCGGAATGCTCAAAAGTTCATCAGGATAGGAAAAGCATGGGGGGGGGGAGAAAGAAAAAAACAAACAAACAAAAAGTTCTAGTTCAAATCTTATACCGATAAAGCTTATGATAAAGTGTACTTCATATGAAATGCAATTAATTTCCATTTTTTTCCAACCAAGTAGAAAAAAAAGGTAGTAATATGGCACCCATTTTGTTTTTGCCTATTTGAGGAGAACCCTTACCGGTTACATTTTCAAATATACATTAGTAGTTATAGTTTTGCATCGCATTTAATCATGTATGCTAAGTAGTTATTTATTTTATTTATGGTAAATATGTTTGAAATATGCCCCCTCCCAATATATTAAGTACTATTACTGGACAGGAAAGAGAAATAAAGCAAGTAAAACTAAACTGAACGAGTTAAACCATATTTCTATGTTTTGATAATGCTCAGATTTATCTAAAACTACATAAAAAGATGAAAAATAGCCTTAATGAGGAAGTATTTAGACTAATTACAGTAATCTGCTCCTTCACATCCAGTACAGGCATGTGACACCACGTTCTTTTCCTCGGTTGTCTTACAAACTTTTGCCACTGCAATCTGCATCCTCTTTTGGTGACGGTTTTTGGCCTTGGTGCTGTCAGTAGCGATGGGCACATGATCATCAGAAACGTCAGATTCGTCGTATTTATCACGAAGCATTCCTTTCTTCCTTTCTCTTGCATTTTTCGCCTTATTCTGTGCACCAGGAAGTGATGTCTGAGCAGGTCCTGCGCTTCTCCCCCCCCCCTGCCAAATTCCTGTTATATTCTCAAATATGGAGGGGTGTCGTATTACCATCACCGCCATGTTGCACAACAACTTAAAAGAAATACATTTTATACAAGCTATACATAATTTCAAAATTATTAATAATTAGTTCATGTACTACAATTCTAGAAGCACCGGATCCTCAGTAGTAAACAAACCATGACACGTTCTTTACACGTAAACAATAACTTCGTTAATCCGTAAAACAGAAAAGCACAGAATGTGTCTACAATATTGCAAGAAGAACGTTAAGAATAGTTTGAAGTAGCATTCACTAGATGTCACATAATACAAGGTCAAAAAGCAGGGGTGTCAAATTACAAGCAGTGGCCACATTACCACCTTCTTTTCTACAAGTTTTTCCATATTTTCTGTAAAAATGATGTACAATTACCCTGAAAAAAATGTTTCGTATTATGCAGTAAAGCCAAATAGTGAATGTGTAATTGTGAAATTGGGAGACACAAGTCATGCTACAAAATGAAAATTTTAACTGGTTTATATAAACTCTTTATTGCGTGAAACAAAGATTCCAGATCAACTCATTCCATAAAACAGTTGTTATATTTCTAACTGCGAGATAATTAAGCTAGGGGGTTCTGCAAAGATCAACCCTTTGCTTATTTCTCTTACCATTACCAGCAGAAATATAGCTATTACCATTCACTTTGTTGATGACATCCAGGAAAAACATTAATCATCTCATACCAAAACAGATTTACATTCTCAATTTTATATGTGGCAGATTTAATGCTCTCATCGTCATTGAATATTTAAATCATTACGTTTATAAAATTCTCAACATATAACTCGCATAAATCCAAGTTTTCATGCAGCAATAAATCAATTATTAGACCAGTCCAGTAGGAAAAAAAGTACATAAATATATATAATTTCTTAACGAAACAATCTCTAAAAATAAATCCTTTCGTCAATTTTATATGTCTTCATGTCCATACATATGTAAATTCGGAAGCATATTTAAAGTATATTAATCCAAAATTAGTATTGTCAGCTACGCGCTTAGACACTAGGTAAATAATTGCCGCTCCAACACTGCACTATATTAATGACGCTTATTTCTATGAATTAAAAAAGGTAGCCAGTTTTTTTTAAAATACTCTTTGTGAATATACTTTGCAGGATGGGTTAGTAAAAATATATAAAATATCAAATTTGAGCTTCTCTCATTTGAGTCCTGGCCAAACAGCTAGGCTTAATAAATAAAATAAATGTTGTGCCGTTTTTGCGCACATTCCTTGCTTTCCAATCGATATACCATTTTATCTTCTTCATTTCCTATTGTCGCGAAACGGCCGATAAATTTTGTTCAGAGACCTCTTCTTTCAGGCTTGAGGTTCTTTTACGTAACGTATATCTACTACAAAGGACCTTTACTTCTCTTCCGAAGGAAGCCATATTTAGAATTTTACGCCGGCAAAAATCTATCGATCCTGGCCGGGATTGAACGCGCCATGTTGGGTCTATGAGGTAAATATGATTGCTACCAGAATCGACTGAGTTTTTAAAGAAGTAGTAATTCGTTAGTTTTTGAATAACGTAATATTTGTTGTGTAACTTATTTTTTAATATAATTTATAAAATAATTTTTGGAAACTTCTTTACTTCTTGTTTTCTTAATCTTTTTATAGAGTTTTTCGTAGCAAGGATTCCATATTTCATCAAGTGACTATGGTACAGTGCGCTATCCACTAAGGCTTATTTATAATGTCATACAAAATAATTTGTTAGAGAAATATCTTCAAAACAGTGTCTGACGAACGGCATTCCGTTGTTAAGCTGTTGGAATCTTGTGCTAGTGTGTACTCGATAAAGCTGTCATATGCGTGTTATACGTTACAAGAACTTCCAGATATTCAATTTCGGTGTGATAGGAGGAAATAGGATTTTCCATTCCGTTCAGTGCTTCTTTCCTCACAGTTAGGGTAAAGTAGGGGATGCGCGTACTTATGGTTCCAAAAAGAAAATCTGTTGATTCATATATGTACATAAATATGTGCATACATGAAATGAGATGAAATTAGGAGAAGAGTAAATAATCCAAAGTTAAAGCTAGCCTAAATTTTTCGCCTAATTCTAAAGTGCCTGTAATACAACATTCTTATTTACACCTGTCAGATATTTAAAATTTTATGCAGAAAAAGAAAACAAAACTCACCTTTTATGAGCATTTTCAAAATATTAATCAATATAAGCGATAAATTTTTACGAAAATTGTCATTTCTATTCAAAAATGCTTTTACGCTGTTTCTTAACGTTGTTGCAGTTATTGTTGAGGTATTTTATCGGACAGGTGCTAAGAAAGTAGGGGAGTTAGGTATTTATTCAGAAAACCAGCAGATATATTCTTAATAGGGTTTAACGCTCGTTCTAAGCACTGAGACATTACAAGCGGTGGACACTAATGATACTTGAGATGAAGTGAAAGCATTTTTAAAGAAGGAATCGTTCTAAGTATAAGTTTAGGATATCTCCCCGACATTTGTCATTTACAAGGACTGAAGAAAACCTGGAACAATGTCATCCAGGGGGGAATCAAATCCCAGACCTTTAGCTCACGAGTCCGCACCTTAACGACCTCGGAACCGTGGCGATAATCAGATGATAAAGTGACTAAGAGGAACAAAATAAAGAAATAAAAGTTAAATGAGCAGAATTTTATTCCACATAATGGACACAAGAAATATATAAATTCACCTTACCGCAGCGATCATTTGGTTTATTGGATGA
This sequence comes from Metallyticus violacea, assembly GCA_030762175.1. Classification (NCBI taxonomy): domain Eukaryota; kingdom Metazoa; phylum Arthropoda; class Insecta; order Mantodea; family Metallyticidae; genus Metallyticus; species Metallyticus violacea. The sequence continues at coordinate 32,017,118 of CM060832.1, forward strand.
TGTTCTCTGTACAACGATGGACATATTTACGTTAACATTTCTTTATGCAAAGAGCACATAAATCGCGTGTAGCGAAGGCAGTGCCGCGTGATTAAGTTGTGTGGACTGTCCGCACTACGAGGGGCATTTAAGTGTTCTCGGCCAAATTAAGATAGCACAAGATTTAAGAGAATTTTTTTTGTTATTTTTCAACATAGTTACATTGCAAATCACACATTTAGTCCAACGACTTTCCAACTTTTTAATACCCTCAATATTAAAAGGTTCGTCCAACTGTAAAAACAAGCGCCAGTCTCAGTTTCAACCTCATCATTTGATGTAAATCTTCGTCCATCCAGCCATTCTTCAGGTTCGGGAACAAAAAGTAATCGCTAGGAGTCAAATCCGGTTAATATGACGGATGTGGAAGAACTTGGAAGCGAAGGTCATGACGTGTTTTTTTTTTATTTGTTTTATTTATGGACGCTCTTTAACAGCTCAGGTCATCAGCGTCCCATTCAACTCAGGGCGTGAAACGACCGACAAATTTTGCTCAGAGGCCTCTTCTTTCAGGCTTGAGGTTCTTTTTCGTGCCGCAAATGTACGACACGGGATCTACGGCTTTACTTTACTTCCGAAGGAAGCCATACTTAGGATAATTACGCCCGAAAAAATTCATGATCCTATCCGGGATCGAACCCGCGATCTTGGATTTAGGAAACAAGTATGATAATCACTACACCACCAGTACCGACGTCATGAAGTGTGTGAAGGCTCACTATCGTGATTAAAGAGAATCTTCATTTTCGAAAGGTAGGGACGTTTAGCCTGAACTTTAGAACTCACCGTGATAGTTCAGTCCTTCTGGAGGTAGTCTATGAGCACCTGCCATGAGAAACAGTTTTTGTTCTCTTTGGTGTACTTTCATCTGTTTGGACTGCTGCTTCCTCTGACGTACAGTGATAAACACGTTTCATCTACTGTAATAATGAACTCAATGGAATTGCGTTTAAACAAGTATACTAAGTTGGCATATTAATATGATAGATTCCTTCTTTCTTAGTACTGTGGCTTTTCTTTAATTACCTATCACATGGCTACTTTGTATCCGCGGCGACTTGTGCCAACATAAAACTGAAGTGCATAACTTTTACTCTGCTACTGCTAAATGTAGGCCCCAAACTTCTAGAATCTGAATAACCGGAATTAACCCTTATGTGAGCTAGGTTGAACATATCCGATAGGTAGAGAGAGAGAGTTAATCGTAGTAACGGACATATTTGACAACCGCAATAGTCTATCGGTAGCGTTTGAGTTTTCCACGCGGTAGGATTTTTTTTTTATGGACGCTCTTTAACATCTCAGGTCATCGGCGTCCCATTCAACTCAGGGCGTGAAACGGCCGACAAATTTTGCTCAGAGGCCTCTCTTTCAGGCTTGAGATTCTTTATCGTGCCGGAAATGTACGACACGGGACCCACGACTTTACTTCCCTTCCGAAGGATTTTTACGCCCGGAAAAATCCATCGATCCTGGCCGGGTTCGAACCTGCGATCTTGGGTATAGGAGGCAAGTATGGTAACCACTACACCACCTGGACCGACTCCAAGCGGTAGGCTAGGGTTGATTTCCGGAAGGGTTAGTTTCTAACTGAGACTTTATCAGGGAATTTTCCTCGGATCTTTAAGTGCCTGGAAAAGTTAGGCCTAAAGGTGCTCTAAACTCATTCGGTCAAGTTATCATTTATCAACTTTCATCTAACACAATAAATATTCAAATTTCAATGCCATGTTCGTAAAAAAATGCATTTATATAAACCAAAACATTACTGTTCTATTTTTAATGGTAGCAAACTTGTCAATGACACATTGATTAAAGCCTGTAATTAATAGGATGAGGTCTTTATCTATGCTTTTTATATTTTGAAAACCAATTTGTGTCAAGTTAAAGTATGGGGTTAGTATATTTAGTTTTACAATTTCAATCACCTCTTCCAATGATCGCATAGCTTAGTACAGAGTTCATTTTATTGAAATTAAATTAAAACACTGGTCATTTGTCTTCTTGCATAGGACTCCACGAGTCCGAAATATAGCGATCTCAAGTGTGACTTTTTCTTAGTGTTTATCCTTTTCTGCTGTTATAATTACTGTTAATTTGTTACATTGTTAATAGTGTTATTTTATTTTTATTTCTATTTTATATTATATATAACGTCTATTATTACATGACAGTATTGACCGTCAAATTCTCTCTACTAAGACATACTCCTGCATGTTTTTTACCACCTTCTCTTGTACATGCTTTTAATCTCTCGCTAAAACTCAGAGCGTGTCGTCACGGCCTGTTGGATGCACAGCTGGCTTCGTTAACTGCTCTGAATGAATCTCTGTCCTAACGATCTGCTGCAATTAATTCTGGGCTGCTAGCAAGATGTATGTGTGCGGATGGCGAGTGTAAACGGCACAACTTAGAATGCTTCATCCAACGGGGGAAGTTATTCCGGAAATTGATCCCTCTTGGGGCAACCAAGTGTAACCAATTCCAAATCAACTTCTCAAGTTCGTGCTTTTATACACAGGACTCAATCAACTTTTCTAAAGTTGGGATGCTTTGATTGTGTGGTTCTGAAGTAATGAAATCTTCAAGGGAAGTTTCTTATGTGGCGATGTTAAACTTTCCTTCGTTGCTGCGAGATATAGGATCTTAAAGTGTTTAAAAAGTTACGTAATATGGTCTTTGATTAAATTTATTTGTTGATAGTTGCAAGCTTTTCCCATTTTGCTCTCCATTCTCGATAACTGCTTTTGAAACGAATGCTAGATATTCTGTTCAGGAAATCATCTAAGGTTAGAATAAACTAGTCAAATATCACTGCATTTCTCCTAACTAAAATATCTAGAATTTCAGCTACTGTACGCTTTCTAACCTTTTTATTTTGGAAAGGCAAGTCGACACACCAAAAGAAAATAAATACTAATAGAAATCATATTAAAAACTGCGATATAGGTCGTAGTAATTAAAAATATTGAATGAGATTACCTAAGTAGATTCATAGATTCATTCAATTAATGTTAGTCGTTTTTTTATTTGACTTATTTACGGACGCTTTTTAACATCTCAGATCATCAGCGTCCCATTCAATTCAGGGCGTGAAACGGCCGACAAATTTTGCTCAAAGGCCTCTTCTTTTAGGCTTGAGGTTCTTTTTTGTGCCGTAAATGTACGACATGGGACCCAAGGCTTTACTTCCCTTCCGCAGGAAGCCATACTTAGGATTTTTATGCCCGAAAAAATCCATCGATCCTGGCCGGGTTTGTCCCATTTATGCTGTTCATTGATGGGCTGGCTGTTGCACACTGCTGCACACTGTGATAACTAGCAATGAGGCTGATAAGGTTAGGATGAATAATCACTTGGGTAACATTCCCAATCTTCTAATTTGGAGTTTTACCCATATGTTGTTTTTCTCTTTCTTTAAGTGGATTGTTGAGCTTGACTGTAGACACGGTCTTCCCAATGGTATGAAATTCAGAAATTAAACGTCGTATTGGACTGTTTTGAATCCATCACTTGTTCTTTCTTTCACTTGATTTTGCTTTGGGTGCTGAAAAATCTGAACGTCCCTTAGTTTTGACAGTATACCTGCCTTCTTTTAATTCTTTTGTTATCAAACACACCAGTAGTTATGCTAGCTAAATTAGTAGCATTACATGTCTATCCATAATTTTTTCATTGTCGCAATAGTCTCCATTGAAAATATTCAAATAATTGAATAGTGTATATTTAGGCCCAAAGCGGGTCTAAAATTATGCGTCCTATATCTCGTCTTGCGTCACTGAACATTTAATGTGTATCCAAAGTGACCAAACGTATTACTCCAGTTAATAGTTAAAGAAATCAAAAAGAGACGAAATAAATGATAAAATGCGTGCATGTTAAGTTGTCAATGTTTCGTCCAAATAATATGCTTCAACATATTATTTGTAGTGGTACTTTATTGTCAGAGCTTTATACAAAATATTATTTCTTTAATGTAAAAAAAGCTTCGAATATCCTCTTTCTTTGCTACTTACGGTTAGTGTATCACATTCTTTCATACTCTCTCCACCAACTTCTTTCTTTCTTTATTTTTTGTCTCTTTGCAGGACTTGGTTATCCATTATTTGCTATTTCTAAATTTTTCTGACTTATTTTCAGACAACTTCTAACAACTTCTGACTATATTTTCAGCCTTACTCAGTGACGCAGCAGCATAACAACAAACGCAAAGCATCTTTATAGAAATAAACGTTTTGTGTTGCCTAAAGGCTTAAACCGTTTATCATAAGTGAAATTCTTTTTTTTTTTTTCCTTTCTTTTTCATTGTGAAGAAATATAAGCGTAGTAATTTAATTTTCTATATTCTACTGTCACCAACATGATCTATTTATTATTTTTTTAAGTATCCTTTCCCACTCTCGATAAAAAGGCAGCGTCTTCCAGAACCAATCATGGAAGCACCGACACGATGCTACTTTAGGCATCACACCAACGTCATAGTGCACAACACTTTTACCAAACTCCCAGATTTTTCTTGACAATTGGATGCAGGAAAATGTCGCAGGAATCCAGATCTGCACAGTGGGTAATTAACAAGTTCACCAGTTACTCCCAGTTTTTGCAGAAATTACTGTTTTCAAAGTGGCATGCTCAGAGGTATTATCGACGAAACAACAAATAGTTGCAATTCAGAGTTAGGTGAAATGTGCAAATGTTTAGCACCCTGACCCCACCAGGGCATAGATGTGTGACGTTATGTCAATCTTAATAAATGTTAACCTTTAATAATGTGTGTACGTTATGCAAATGGCATTATCTAATCTTTAATTACGCATTTGCTGGGTAAGCAAATGTAAGCATCCAACACTCTGTATAAGATAAGTTTCTGTGTATAACGAAGGTATATCGGTGCACCTATCAAGCCTAGTGCGACCAAGCTGACCATTAAAAAGGGAGTAATAAACGCTGCTAGCGAGTGCCCATGACAAAAGGTATATTGTATTCATTATTCTAGACATGGTGTTGTCTTATGTAAATTTAAATAGAAATTCCTTACAAGTTCCACAAGGATATTAGCCAGCCAATAATCTTATCGACTGCTGGGACATTCATTCAAAGACAGCCAATAACAAATATTCGTCTTCTAAATTTTAATACTAGCGCCGAAAGATGAGCTGAAGCTCACTAATTATGAAAGTGGATTTTGAGAGCTCAGCGCCCCTGAGTTGGCTCTGGTGGCCCCAGTGTGGCTTCCAAGCCACGCAACCATGCTTTGAAATTAATATAAAAGGAGGAATTTCCTCCGCAGGGTACATTTCACAGTTCTCAGTTTTCATTCGAACAAATTCAGATTCAGTAGCCGGCACACTTTCAATAATCAGCATCACTTCCGTGCAGTGGTCGTTACAGCGAAATGCGGAGATTCGTCACATGCGCGGCCAAAATCAACTTAAGTTATCATTCACTTGCTTCGTCAACGGCAGAGCTAGCGATCTTTCGATACTTCGTCTCCGATGCAGTCAGCATTCTATCTGAGCTATCTATGTAAGCTTCTTCGTCCAGGCGGAAGCAGTGGGGGGTATAACAACGCGCATTGACAAAATTAACTCAAGAATTCTGCATATCCTCGCTAATGAACCTGCAACAACTCCACTCCAATCCTCCTCCCTTGAGAAAATATTTACGAAACAGCAAAAATCGGTCCTGGAGTAGTCTTGTGCCGAGGCGGAGGTAAGAATTACAGCAATATCATAAAGTAACTACGACCAGGTGTCGCAGTGGTAACGCTACTTTTAGCTTCGTTAGCATTGAACTTCTGTTGTTCCCGCGGGCACTTTCCATAAGGCTACTTGTTGAGAAGAAACTTGCAGACATCTTCCGGCCCACATATTGATTTACTTAACCTTAGCGGGAGGGGGCGGTCGTCATTTGGGAAGACCCAACTGTTCCGTCACTGTGAAGGTATCTTGGACTGCCTTTTGTTCTTCTGAGGTTGTGGGGTACCTAACGACAACAAAACTTCCTTACACGAAGATATTTGTGCAGGATTTCTGACATCTGCAGCGAATGAACGTCTATCTCTCTGTAATTCACTCTTCACTATGGCCTCTATGTTTATCTATGACTGCTGTTGCTGAAAGCTCCATTTACTCCTCGTCTAAAGTTTGCAAGCTAGTTATATACTTTTGATTGAAGGAGCAGGCTTTGGAAAAATTCTCTGTAACTTTTGCAGGCATTCTTATCTACTCAAGTTGCACTTATATTCGCGAAAAATCATCCCATGGAAATGCTCTCCAGTCGCCACAGCGAGCGCAAGACTACAATTAACACTTTGTTGCAGCTGCAACAACTAGTGAGGTGCACTAACTTCCGCTTTGGTTACTAATCAAAATACGCTCTTTCCAGTGCTTCCAACAGGAAACTTATACCCATCTCTCACAGTTTCTTAAAATGAAGGATAAATTTATTATTGACAAGAATGCTTAAAAAAAGGGACAACGAAATTACCAAAATGTAAGATTTTTTTTACATATTTAGGTTAAAAGTTTAATATGAATGGCTCATATAGTCCAACAGGGTTGGAATAAACTTTAGACCTAATTGTCAACATTTGATGATAGATAGAAATGTTGTTGCCCATGTAGTTTTATGATTAATTATATTCTTGATAATATGGTCATTGTTATTATTATTGTCTCCTTACACATACTGTATACTCGTTCATGTTTATTGCAAAGCAAAATACACGTATTCTTAGAAGATATAATGCAGTTATGCAGTGCAGAAGTTTACATAATTGAAAACTCTTCTCATAATCGAACACTCACGATTTGAATTACAAACTTCCATAACAGCAAGGAAGTGTGTGGGGAGAAAACTGAATCTCTATACATTTTCTATTTTAATGGAAAAGAGGGATTCAGAGTTCATCGGAATGGAAACTGATGTGTTGGTGGTTGACAGGTTTGTTGACAGTTGACTGCTATTTTTAAAATTGCATGATGGATCTGTAATTTCCTCCTACGGCATAAGGGAAATTGTCTGATGAATGTATTTTCAAACATTCGCACAAGGTAACCGGTCATTCATTTGCTTTTTAAATTATTTTAATTAGTCCCAAGTTCTCAATTCTTCGAGCTGGGTATTCGCAATGATGCCACGCTTTGTGTCCGTTAACGAATTGCTCCCCGCAGGCTCCTAAATTTGCGCTGAGCTGTGACGACAATTGAAGACACTCTTGTACAACTTTAGATATGTGGTAATTAAACCTGAGCCAATCAATCAGGAATACATTAGTTTGAAATAATGTAAACTTTAGAAATTAAATGCAATTTTTGTGTAAAGAGATCAGAAATACTTTCCTATTGACTAGAACGGTGTTGTGTGACCTGTCGATTAAAATAAACAATCGATCTGAAAGTTAGGCAATTGTTCTCAAACATTTGACACTTATTTATAACAGGGAGTAAAATATGTTTTCCCTGTTCAATTGTTTTCCCTGTTAGTGTTCTGTTTTTGCTCTTCTTATGTTAAATAGTGTGAACTAGAATTTAATGCCAAATTATAAGCACTAATGAGTAAAAAATTATTAGTGCTAATAGACAGTTCCCTTTACTTTTTACTTGCTGAGTTGTATTAAGATTTCAGTAAATATATGAAAGTTAACCGAACGTATATTTCCTTTGAACCCTTTCCATAAACCAAGCGCTTTGATGTAAATTAAAGATTTAATGCCTTCATAAAGTTATATTGGTAGCATCACTGAGTTAATGAAATATATTATTCTAATATAAACATAAATGGCGCGATTCAGTTACCTTAACAAGTTGAATCTAGAGTGAAAGAAGACTGACGTTCACCGACTTTACCAGATGTTTCATAATAAATATCTATAGAAAAAAGACGAACCATTTTTGTTCCGAACAGGGCAAGAGCATTAAAAAGCCCTTGTATATGAGTACAAAATCACAAACACCACGGGGCAAAAACCGCAAATAAAAATTAATAGCTAAAAGGGACAAAGGCATAAATCGCTCATCTTCAAAGTAAAATGGCAACGTGGCATTATATGTTTCGTGATGGATGCTTCATATTTCTCACTTTGATGTAATAGAACCTGGAGTTTGTTCTGAATTATGGTCATGCCAGTGTCGAAGAAGAGTACATGTTTTCTTTTTTCTTTAGGACATATTGATTTAATTTTACGTAAATTCCCAGCCTAAATAAGCGGAAGGACTTTCTGAGCGGAACATTTTTTTAAAATATGAAACGTTTTCGCTCCATCAGCTGTTCTCTGCGTCGTTCATCAGATGGTTTAGTGGTTTTGAGGGAAGAAAGGTAAATATGTGTTAAAATCATAATAAAAAATATAAAAGTTTTGGGTGTGATGGAACAACTTTCACAAATTCGTGAAAGTATCTGATACTGTTTATTTTTCCTCTTCTTATAATCGGCTTGTAAGACTTAGGCCAAAAATCTGTTCCGGGTCCTTTTGTGTTTTTTTTACACAAGAGCTTAATATTATGTTGAAAGTAATAACTTTTACGATTCTATCATCTCCAGATCCGTATGCACCGTATGAATTATTTTTGTACACCGTCCCAAAAATGTAAGCCAGATTAAGTCATAAAAGTTGCACAGAGTTTTTACATGGGCCAGAAGATTTTAAGCCAGAGTTATCAGCTAAAATAAAGTTGTGTAACTTGTGGCTGAAAGAGAAGACAGAAAAATTATGAAAGAGCAAAAAGAATAGATCTTTGCATCTCTAGCTAAACCCCAACTTGAAACAAACATCTGCCCTAAAATTAACACTGATTGGGCAGAGCTGTAAAAGAGTAAATACTGTGTGCAGATAAGGCAAGGCAACCAACGTAACGAGAGAAAATCCTGTTACGAGTCTAAATAATGGAATTTTCTAACGACTTCCCAGCTTGATGAATATAAATTTTCTCCTGTTTGTCTCCCGTCTTGTGCGGTTATTCGAGGTTTAATCTTTAAAGTTTGCCTCCGTTAAGTGGGAAAACACCCAACACTTTGTGGTTTAAAATTACTCGGTGTTCTAATCCCGGGACCTATTAAAATTGCTTCTCCACCCCCGTTCCCCTCTTGCCTTGGTATATTGAAGCAAAAGCCGGGCTCCTTGCTCATTATGCGCCTCTTGCCACAGCACACAACCAGAGCTAGTATTTTCAACAGTGCTTACAGCAGCAGCCCTGCCTGTCTCGAAGCCGCTTTTGAGAATTTTCATTTCGACTAAGCCTGCAACATTATGTAAGAGTGGCAAATTTTCATCAAAATCGGCGGGGAAAATATAAGAACAACAACAACAACATAATAATAATAATAATAATAATAATAATAATAATAATAATAATAATAATAATAAAAATAATAATAACAATAAAAATAAAATGCTACACAGAGCTTTCATTTAAAAACTCGCCAGGCTGTATAACAACTTACCTAACATAAATTTAACTAAAGGACATATTAGATTTTGAGGGGAAAATTTAAAATCAGTGTTTTAGGCTTCGCCCCCCTAACCCCCGTGTACCTTTACTTTGTAATGCTAAGACTTTAAAGAGTACACAATTTTTTTATAACTCCGTTCCACCGAGGCGACCTGGGTTCGATCACAATAGCCATAAGTGGAAATTGTGGTGGAGTTTGGGCAGGTTTTTTGGGTACTCCGGTTTCCCTTGCCACCCATTCCGTTCCTCCATTATCTTCATCTTATTGTAATGTAGTCCACCGATGTATCGGTACGGAAGCTACAAATCGATTACCTGTAGCTGCCCTCTTCCACAGGTGTGTAGAACTCTGATGTACTGATCTAGTAAGTGAGTTAGCATACAGAATATTAACTATTAACATTTAATGTGATAGTTGTGTTTTGGTAACATTGTTTCATATCCTAAAGATAGAACAGCGTATAAGCGGATAAGTAAGTGGTCCTGAAAACGCGTTATTACTCTAAAATTAAGAATCGTAATATTAACCAAAATAAAAATAGTTTTTTCCATCCTATAACTAACTCATTTTTTTATTCTGGCCAATTATTTAATCGCATGAGTGATGCAATAGGAGGAATATCCATTTAAAAAGACAAAGAGAGATATGCAGGTAAACTCTATACGTTTAGTCAATATTCAATTCTATGTTTTAATGTGAAATTTACACACTGATAAAAATATGAGAAAGCAATATAATTTTCAAATTTAAGAATCCTTTAGTAAAACTAACAATTAAAGGTACGCAGAAATAAGGGATGAAATACTTAAAATAAAGAAAGTCAATCACAAGATTTAAAATGCAGATGAAAGTAGAAATGCATTACTTGTAAATAACATAGATGATATTAAATATACAGGGAGTTCAAAATCTATTAATCGGAATACGGTACGATGAAGTTACTTTTGTTACTTTTGCATATTAAAATTTGTGATACTGAAAAGTATTTTAGATACCTTCGGGTACATTTTCTAAAAATTTTCATATTGTTGTCATAAGCTGTTCTATCAGTGTAACACACATGATTTCTTCGATAATAATGGCTTAGAAACATCCGATTTGCTATGAAAATTATATATGTAAACCGGAAAATTATGCAGATAAATATGTTTACCATTTTATATAATTTGGTTGCAGTAAATTACGAAAACTTTACGGGTAATATTTTATCCATCCTCATACTTGAAAATTTTATTTATATGATTGAGGCACATAAGGCAACAAAACAAAATTAACTTATGTATAAATAGCAAAAAACACATTTGGCAACTTGTGACATACCTATGGTCAAGGTGTATATAATTACAAACAAATGTTTTGCAAAATTTATTATGATATTTATAATTTTTTCTATTATACAGGGGTTGGCAAAAATGTATACACAATTCAATCAAAGAAAAAACTGTGTTAACAAAACTTCATTCACACAAACAGAAAATGATAAACACTGAACATCTTAGACGTTTACAGTTACAACAGTTGCTCAAAATGCCCACCATCGGCGTCGATACACTTCTGAATACGTTGAACTACTGATTGAGCAACGTTTGCGAAAGTGTCCTCAGCGATTGCAGCTCATGCCGTTTCAATTTCTTCCCAAAGTGCTGCCAGTGTATTTCGTTTTCTACGGTATACGGCACCATGAGTCTCAAATTTGTCTCGAATGCTGCAATTGTTATTCGCTTTGGCGGTTCTGCTCTGTACACACGTCTGCATTACCTTTGAACTTAACAACATTCTCGGTTTCCTAATACCACTTCAAAATTGCTTTCCGCTGTTCAAACGATAATCTTGGCTCCATTTTGTTACAGCAACGCAAGCATAACATAATGTGAGTCACATCTTTGCTTCATTTGTTCATTGTTGATTTACCTGTAACGTAGAAACGCTATCATAATGTATGTGAGTCACATATGTTTACAGAACATCATACAACTGAATCGAACAGAACAGGTTGATGATGCTAGGAGAACCCTATTGAAGAGGAAGAAACAGGTCAATATTGATCTAATACATGAAGAAGATGATAAAAAGACCATAGTATTTTCTTTACAACTGTTCAACAAAAGCAAAGTTAATGGGATAGCATGTAATTTAGTGGAATAAAAGTCCTTTTGTAAAATCCAATATTGAAATTAGAATGTAATGCCCAATTTTAAAGTTAAAAATGCTTCGTTGAACAAAGAACGATAAAAAAAGAAGTTTCAATTTACCTGTACAATAAGAAAATACACAACTGCCCCAAACGCTCTTCTTAACAAACATAAAACAACAATATAACGAATAGGAGTGTAATAAATAAACCACTTTCTTCCATAAGACTGATACGACATAAATTGCCTAGAGCAGCTAGCTAAAGGCGAAATGAAATTGAAAGTATATGTTACAGCAGAAAACATGTGTAAACTTACCGACGTACGGTATACTAATACAATTTAATTAGCTCTCGGCGATATTTCCTTTTAGTTCTATGTCAATAGCATTCAGCCTTGGACAAGAAAAAAAAACCACTTGCTTTAACTTCAATATTGCAGGAACACGGTATAGATGTTACACCCATTTGAGCTTAAACAATACTGTTGGGGGTTAACTTGAAAATTATTTGCACGAAAATACTCCATAAGTTATATCGAAATGTTAACTGTTTTGTGACTGCGTCCTTGGTGTAATGGTTAGTGGCGTAGGACCCGGGCTCGATTTCCGATACCTGTTTAGGAATTTTTCTAAGTTCAGAAGCTCTGGAATGAGGTCCATCCGACCTCGTGAGGATAATTGGGGAACTGCCTGATGGAGAGGTGACGTTTTTCGATGTAGAAAGTCGCGATAAGCAACCGGCGGGATGTCTACAACACTGACCTCTATCAATGAAGTTGTAAGACGGGGGTAGAGAAAGCAGAAGTCGTTGAGGCAGGCCATGGCGGGTGTCGGGTTGTAGTGACACAGAAGAAGAACAATTACTTCTGTATTGATTTTATATAACTGCTTGACAAATGGGCATTTTTTAGAATAGCCATGTCAAAATATTCTGAAAACTTGCTAACTGCACGAGTATTTTGGGACATATTTGTGGGAAATATTACTTTTAATGGAAATAGGTATATAATTAGCATTAATACAATTTTAAAAGATAAACATGGTCATGTGTAAAACTTGAACATTTTAAAAAGTATAAAATTGAATAAATAGTGAATATTGCAATACAAATTATGCAAAAGGGTAATAAATGTGCTTTACGTATACTAAACCGCGTTCTTGATAGCCTGAATATGGCACGTTGGTGCTGACAGCTGTTTTTAACGAATATTTAACACTTTTTCTATTAAGTTAGGTTTTAAATATCAGCCTGTTCAAACAGTTTTCATGCAGTTGTCACAGATGCAAATATTTTATAAAGACCCAATTCCAGATCAAAAAATTCTACCAACACATTATGAAATTCACATTGTACTAAAATAATATTGGAAGATATTACGTATCAACCGCTGCAAAATTCTAAAGTGGAGACGAAAGTGATCAAAAGCATATAATTAGCTGTTCAGTAGTAGGGGTCTATTTAGTCCAGTGGCACGTATTGCAAGTGTTAGTTCTGAACCTATGTTGATTACTTTGAGGCATTTGAATTTTCCGGTTTTCTTCCCCACACATGCATGTGGTGCAAGTTCACGATGCCGTCTCGAGACTCAGGGGAGACCTTATCGCACGAAACCATGCTACGTGTGAAATACTTCGCTGCACACAACCATAGCCCTTTGAGTATACGCCAATATCTACATCGCCGATGCACACTCTTGTGATCAGTTGGAAGTCGACAATTCGAACACTTTTTGGAGGTTTCTTGACAAAATGTGGAACGCATGCCCACCACCATATCTAAAGCGTTGTCATACTTTGACTTTCCGCAACTTAAACCATACATTATCGTCATGGGCATCCATCCGTTCTTAAAAATGAAAGTTTGTAATTTTGCACAACATACTGAGCATTTAATCTTAAGCTGTGTGTCAGTCCGTAGATATGCAGCTTTAATTTTTAAATCTACATATGGGTTATATCAACGGTGAAAAAATTGTTGATAAATAATATTGAATATGAGCGATTAAATTTATTCCAAATTCAATATAACAATAAAAAGTAAAGTATAATTTATAGAACTGTATAGTACATATATAATTAAAACATATTTCCCTCCTACTGTAAATAGAGTCAAGTTTCCTGAAGTCACCCACTCCACTGCTAATTACTGATACCGCTGCAACTATCCATTTCCAAAATATAAGCCCCCCGTCCCCAAATCTAACCTATCATCCTATACAATCTTGTATTAATTACAATTTTATCTCAAATAATTTACTACTTTTCTTATTGATTCCACATCCACAAGACTGAGCTTTGATTCACCCACTAATCAAAATCATCATTGTCTGCACATTTCACTTCTTTAACTTGTTAATTCATCCCACTCAACCATTTCTTCCTCAGTTTCCCTATATAACGTCCTGCCTCTATGCATTTTTTTCCCTCCTGAACTTAAATTCAGCATCTTATTCTGAACTAATTCTGTTGGGAGATTACTCTATTTCTTTGACAGTTATTTCAACCTTAATTATCCAGTTTCCTCACATTCTAATTAACTATGCCAGATATTAGCTTTCTTTACTCCAATTCTGATTCACGCAAATCCTTCTCTATCATCTTTATTACAACATAAAACACATATTTCCCTACCCAAGGATTTTTTTTCACCAAATATTTCTTGCATTTCAATATCTTAATGCAGTTTCTTTCCAAATATCTTTTCCTTTAAATTCCGTATATTTCCATATATCTTCTCCATTTTCTTTCTATAATCTGTTTCTTCTTAACCATTATTTAAATGTCCTTTCCTCTATGTTGTCCTACTCTGCTTGAGTTATCTCGTTCAGTGAAGTTCTGGAGACCCAATTAAATTTACTAAAGCTTCTATGAGCCAAACTAATATTTGTCTAATTCTCGAATATACCCTAAATCTCATTAGTATTTTTTTCTCAACTATCGCTGCATAAACTCTCCCAATATTTTAATTTTCATTCCTGGTACCTTTTTCACACATAACCTTACAGCTTTCAAGCCAATTTCATTATCTACTTCACCTATTGGGCCATATAGAACCGTTATATAACCAACAAAGACTGATCTAACCACCTGTACTTGACAGGCCTAAACTCCTCTTTTCAGTATATTAAAATTTGTGTTGGTATTCTCTTCGCTCTAAATGAGCCCTTAATTAGCATGTTAGTTTCAATATTATGTCATTTATACCAAGGGTACCATAAATGTATACATTTTCACACTAGACATCTATTTAATATATTTCAAAGTTGGACTGAAAAACGACAGTAATGTGTAATATGGTGTTCTATAAAAAGATGTCACTCACATTATGATAGCGTTGCTACATGACAAGCAAATCAACCATGAATAAATGAAGCAAAGATTATCATAAATCAACCATGAACAAACAAAGCCAAGATTATCGTATGCTTTTCTGTAAACAGATGTGACACACATTACGTTATGCTAGCGTTGCTACAACAAAATGGAGCCAAGATTATCGTTTGGAAATCAATTTTGAAGTGGTATTGGAAAAAAACGAGAATACTGTTGAAGTTCAAAGGCAATGTAGATGTGTGTAACAAAATAGAACCGCCAACGCGAGTAACAATTGCACGCATTCGAGACAAATTTGAGACTCATGGTACCGTATGCGATGCTCACAAGAGCAGATCTGGGAAACACACATAGCAAGTCCCACGTCCTCGGCTATGGTTTTGGAACGTTTTGTTCACTCGCCGCAGAAATCTACAAAGCAATGTGCGCTTGAGACTGGGATTAGCAGAACCAGCGTACGTCGCATTATTAAAACAGCAAAGTTGGAAATTTTCATCCCAAGACTTTTGCATGCATTAAATGAAAATGACCCTGATCGGAGAACGCAGTACTGTGAGTGGTTTTGGAACATGCAAGAGGATGAGGCCTACATAGGTAAAGTTGTTTGGTCCGATGGGGCCCAATTTAAGTTGAACGGAACTGCTATCCGGCATAACCGTGTCTATTGGCTTGCAAATAATCCAAATGTTATTTTAGAAAAGGCTGTTAATTTACCTGGGAATAATGCTTGGTGTGGGTTGTCATCTAGGAGTCTAATGAACCATTCTTTTTTGAAGGAAGAGTAACTGGCCCAGTGAACCTGAACATGATACGCACATCCGTCTTACCCGCCATTCACACACACTATGAAAATGAGGAATTTTACTTCCAACAGGATGGTGCACCACCTCATTACCGCGGAGATGTACGTGCGTAGCTTGATGACAATTTTCCAATGCAATGGATAGGACGAAGAGGTTCGATTGAGTTTCCACCGCGTTCTCCGGAAGTCAAATCCGTTGGACTTCTACCTATGGGGAACTCTTAAGGATGTTGTATACCGTGGAAAACCAGCTACACTGGCAGCACTTCGGGAAGAAATTGAAAAGGAATGTGCTGCAATCGCTGAGGACAATTTCGCAAACGTTGCTCAATCAGTAGTTCAACGTCTCAGAAGTGTATCGACGCCTATGGTGGACATTTTGAGCTACTGTTGTAAACTGTAAAAGTCTAAGATGATTATTGCTCATTATTTTCTGTTTGTGTGAATTCACTTTAGTCATGTTAATACAGTTTGTTCTTTGCTTGAAGTTTGTATATATTTTTGGCACCCTTTTTATTTCTTCTTCAATCTCAACTTCTACATCGTTCAGTCCGTATTCCTTTCAAATTTCTCGGAATTTTCAATTCTACTGTTTGGGGTGTCCTTTCATCTTCTATTTTAAGAGTCTAAAACTCTGCTCAATATAAAAAGTCAGAAATGCAATGCTTTTATAAATGTGCTATTATATAATAACTTAAATTTTCTTTTATTTTTCGTTTCTATTAGTGGTACCATTAATTTCATTCTTTTCATAATATTTTTATCAGTGGCTGCTGGTGTAAGAAATCAGATGTGAGTTGCACCATTTATTTAGATAATCAACCATTGAGATAAAAAAAAGCAAACAAATATTTAGAACATATTGTCACAACCTCTGGTAGAACCCTCACTTTTACTTATTTTTTCAGTTAACTTGGCACTAGGTTGGACGCTAGGGTCACACTCCTGACTTTAATTCCTTAAAAAAATCCCAATATCCTAAGTTAAAATATACATTGAGCAATACAAATAATACAACGAACTGGTTGAATTTAGTTGAGCTGCTGTTACTGCAGCCTTGTATATGCTCTATACCATTTCCATTACAATTTCAAATGTTACCTGTAAAACGCTGTTGCTATGACCAGGGAGAGGAGTTGGGGGCATCTTGAACCACTCACGTCTCTCTGTAGACTGGCGCTTTTCATTACCAAAACATCCAAACCTCCTACGCATGCGCAGAACTAGGCTTTTCCTATGTTCGACACATGCCAGACAATCATGACATTGTTAACTTCAACATTGCTTTACTGTTACAATAAACACTTTGGCAATGTTTTATCAGAACACGCTATTGTCCTTTAATAATGTATACTTTCCATTATTAAGCCCCCTTTTGCCTCAATAGACATCATTAAGATGTTTTTCAAACCCTGCCTGTGTTTTAATTACGGTGCTAAAATATGCAAGATCTGTCATACCCCTTTTACTCAAAGCACCAATGTATCAATAAAAAAATGTATGGAAAATAGAGCATTTCTAATTTCACATGCACACGTACAGTTTTAGCACATCTTTCTATTACATTTTCTTTCATGTTCACTAATCTTTGCTCCCTCAATCTATATCTTTTTGTATTAAATTTTGATATCGTGTAGGTCTAGTCAACTTTTTTATTTTCACAGTTTTAACTTTAAAAGCAAAAACAAACAAACAAATAAAAACGAAAACGAAAAGAAAAAAAAAAGACTCTTTAGCAGACTATCTATTGTGTTCACAATTTTGTAATATGCATAATGTAAAACTTAAACAGGCTTAGAAAAATGCTATCTTCTCACTTCACATTGACGCATAAGAGCTGCCTTGTCTGCCAGCACATGCAGCCAAGTACATGTCTGATGATGTCAGAGCTTCCTTCCCCGCGTGCAGAGAGCTGCAGGCACATTGGGAATAGATCGCAGCGTTGCGACCTGTTAAACATAATTATAAGAGAGCGCTTCAAACATTATCCTGTTTGGTTTATAGAACCACAGTTTAAAAATAAATAAATAAATAGTGGGATACATAAATAGTGAGCTACAACTCATAAAATGCGACTGTCATTGCTTTTTATATATCATTATCAGAATTATAAATACATATTTCTGATTGTTAATACCCGTTTATTTGATTCTCATCTTATCCTCTTTTACTACTTAATTTTACTCTTAGATACTCGTAATTACTTACCACGTTAGTTTCTTCTCCTTCCCAATACCCTCTCTATATCCTCATCTGTTTCATTCTTTACAAAAACTAAATATTGCTTTGATTGATAAAATTGTAACTGTAACTAAATAATCTGCAAAAAGCAACCCAGGAGCTACTTATTGGCATATAGTAAGAAATCACTGTCCACATTTTCCCCCCTTCCAAATTAAATCGATGAGTTCTAAAGTCTACTTTCAGTTTTGCTAAGCAAAGAGGAGCGGCCAACTCTCTGAGGTCCTGAGACCGCTAGCTCGGATACCGGACATGCCAATCAAAACACTAAAAACTATGTATGAGGTAATGATTAGGTCCTCATTGTTACATGGAAGTGAGGTTTGGATTGGGATAAAATAGACGGTCTAAATAAATTACAATGTGACTTCTGGAGGCGAACTCTAGGGGTGAGGGCGTGAAAACTATGAGGTGGGATGCTGCGAAGATGCAGTCTACAGCAAAAGCAGAAAAAAAAAAAAAAAAAATCTGGCTAAGAACAATTAAAGGAAAACAAACAAACATGAGGACAAAATAATACGAAAAATGTTATATGAATATCAGAATTATTGTATATAAGTCTGTTTCAAGAGTTTGTATGTGTGAGTGTGTTATTGTTAATGTTATTGTTTTATTTTGTTGGAATTAATTTCAGAAGTGAAGTATTTTACATGAGCATGAACCCATACGACTGTAATGATGTGCAATGTAAGTGTATGTATAACTAGTTTAATTGAAATAATAAATACTAGTACTACTGTTACTACTAATATTACTACTACTACTACTATTACTACTACTACTATTACTACTACTACTACTATTACTACTACTATTACTACTACTACTACCATTAATACTACTATTACTACTACTACTACTACTACTACTACTACTACTACTACTACTACTACTACTACTATTATTACTGCTACTACTATTATTACTACTACTACTATTACTACTACTAGTACTATTATACTGCTACTAGTACTATTATACTGCTACTACTATTACTACTGCTACTATTACTACTACTACTATTACTACTACTACTGCTACTATTACTACTACTACTACTATTACTAGTACTACTACTGCTACTATTACACTACTGCTACTAGTACTACTACTGCTACTATTACTACTACTGCTACTGCTACTACTGTTACTACTACCACAACCATCACATCCCCACCACTACTCCCCCCACCACCACTATCACTACTACTATTGCTACTACTACTTTTTTCAGTTGCTGCAGTTTATCGGTATACATTTTAAAATAGCTCGGTGTTAAAACAACTACTTTTAGAAGGATCTGTATAAATAGCATTTTTCGAGCAATAACGCAAGCGAGGAAACTTTGAATCTGAATATTAAATGAGTCACTTAAAGGTTTAAGACCTATTTATCAACTTAATATGAGTAACTTAGCATTTAGTTGACTCGAATAAGTGAGAATCGCGATCGCAAACCGTTGAAAGCACATTTTTGTGTGCCTCTTTAAAAGGAAGAAGCATGGGGTGAAAATTATCACTGCCCTGCTTTTGAATTATGCATGTCGAGTCTGGAGCATTAGAATAATGGAAAACCACAAGCAGTCTCAGAAATGAAATGCCTGAATTGCTTTGCGGGCGTATGCCTTGGTCCTAGGTATAAAACGAGAAACTTTTGAGCAAATAAAATACTCTGACAACTACTTTCATAATTGAAGAATAATGGAAAGGAAAACTTAGAAATTAACATAAGAAATGCAACAAGAATCTCTAGCTTTCATGTATATTATTTACTGCATGGTGTGAACACAGCTATCCTTTCATAGTATGTGCTTGGCAACTAATAGAACTGGATTGGATTCCATAATATATACTTTTTGTAATACTTATAATAAGGAACTTAGTTCGCATACTAATTGCGGGCAACAGCAACATCTATGTATGTGATCGTAAAGTTTGCGATCTACGTATCAATATTCACAAGTAATTTTGAAGTTAATTCTTGTTTGGCAGTTGTTTAAACACAAGGGTTACAGAGACAGTGAAAAATTGATAAGATTGGAATTCGTAGTGTGATGTAATTATTTTTTCTGGAAGGGAAAACAGTTAGGGAAATGCACCAGAGGATTTTGCCTGTATAAGGGGATGCAAAGCCTTTATATATAACCATTCGACTTGTATAAATGAGTCAAGTGTGGAAAAACAAGTATCGAAGACGCACCACATCCTGGAGCTCCAAAATCAGATCTTAGGCCAAAAATCATCCATAATGTCCATGAAATTGGTTTGGTTGACATATGAGTGAAAGTTTACGAGTTAGCAGATACCACGGACATTTCAACTGAGTGGGTTTATTTTATTTTTCATTATGTATTACACATGGGAAACTTTGCACAAAGTTAGGTACTGCGTCTGCGCACTCCGAAGCAAAAGCGAAATCATAAGCGAATATCGGGCGATTGTTTGAAAATTATTAAGAATAATCCAATGGGTTTTTTATGGCTTTTTGTGACTTAGGACGAAAGGTGGATTCATTATTGCCACTGGAAACATAAACAGCAGCCTAAACATTGAACCGCACGAGGCAAACTGCTGCGAAATAGATGAAAGGTGTTCAATTCAGTTTTTTGG
This sequence comes from Metallyticus violacea, assembly GCA_030762175.1. Taxonomy (NCBI): domain Eukaryota; kingdom Metazoa; phylum Arthropoda; class Insecta; order Mantodea; family Metallyticidae; genus Metallyticus; species Metallyticus violacea. The sequence continues at coordinate 32,037,728 of CM060832.1, forward strand.
AACTGAATTTCTGATATGAAAAAGATCAGGATGTTAGTAGAAAAATACAAAATGTCCAATTTGTCTGTGTAACAATTAGAACTAACTTGAAAAACAAAGTGAGAAAATATACACAACGAAGATTCTACACACCATTGCCTTACGTACTATTTCTTATGGAAGTGAGGCTTGAACTTTAAAAAAAAAGGAAGAGGATAACATTCATGCAGCAGAAATACGTTTTTTTGCGAGCTGTCAAAAGTTGCGCAAATGAAGATCATATAAGAAGTGGGGATATAACAAAAGAATTAGAAGTGATACCAATGTTGTAACCATTAGGAAATTATGAACAAGAATGGGTGAAACACTTATAAATAATGACAGAAGATAGAATGCCAAAAAATAGGTTGACATATAACCCGAAAGAAAGAAGATCAATTGGAAGACAAAAAAAAAATAAAAAGGATAGAAACAAAAATAGATAGAACCTAATTCGCGATAGAGGAGGAGGAGGAGGAGGAGGAGGAGGAGGAGGAGGAAGAGGAGGAGAACTACTTGCAGTGTTAAACTATCTTTACTGGAGAATACTGTGCATTTCTTTTTGACAGCGACCAGGTAATTACGTCCAGATTTGTTTCACCATAACAATGCGCCGGTCAAAATGACTGAACTACGATTTCAAATACTTCGCGTCCATTCTATTCACTTGATCTCCTGCCTCGGATTACCATCTATTCCCGAAACTCAAATTTTCCTGACTGGACACAAATGCAAGTCAAATGAAGTCTTACAGGAACTAAAGGAGTACTTTGAGGGAACAGGAGAAACATGAGCAAGTACGATGAACCGAGAGAGGACTAAAAATATAGTGTTTTGCAAATCTGAGCTTGTTCTGTTTAATGTCTAACCAAGTTACTTAAGCAAACCTTCCTCGTACGCTCGTCACAGGTAACTTTTTCCACTCCCAAACACTTCAGCGAAATTGGAAACCGATTCGATAGGTGAAATATCAACATTTATTCCGCTTGAGGTGAATACTGCAGCCATGTGATTTTCTCTTGAATACTCTCACCTAATAAAGGATACACTTTTCAACAAATACAAAGAATATTTTCAAGAAATACCTTGGTGTTAGGTTAATGTTAAATGTTATAGGTATATATATATATTTAAACAACCACGGTCTTATAAGTTATTTAAAGCACCATTATGCGATTATTAAAATCACCCCTCTTCGGGCAACATTATTATTTTATACAATATCCATTAATAAATTTATCTGTCTGCGTATCCTTTCGCATTCTGCGACATTGAACAGCGATTACGAACTGAAAAGAAAGTATTTGGGCTCGAACAAACATATCTGTATCAAATGGAAAAGAAGAATCAGACTGGAAAAATCCGTGTCAGGCCGGATTTCAGCCTTCCGTGCTAACGCTGACTCCCTTCCTCCTCTTAATTGTTCATGCCTTGCTATCATAAATCAAAATATAAAACTTACAGTTTCCACTTAGTTTATTGTCTTTCCTTATGAGCATAACACCTTAAAAGCTTGGAAATCTGTTCTGTTTTTAAATATATATTGCCATTTCAATAAAATGCTAAGAATACGTTATAATTTGCTCTAAAACTATTTTATTTCGAGTGGTAATATTTTAATTTACAAATTATATTTTCGATATTTCGTTATTCTTAAACAAATTTTCCAATTCATATTTTGAATTTTTCATTAGAACTATGTCATCCACAAAATTTAATTGTAAGTAGTCATTCTAGCTAATTTTTAGTGTTTTTTATCCCATTTTGTAGTAAAAATATTCAAGTATATGAAGACCAAAACTTTCGCTATTAAATTCTCGGCTTCCGCGCCGCGTCTTAATAGTAAAAATGGTTCTACTGATATTTCAGTTATATTTTTTCATAGCTCTGGTGCTTGACAGAGCTCTAATTATTCAAATATAGTTTAAATGCTAGGGAACAGTCTGTACATTAGTCACAATCCATGGTTTGCAGGATTTTTTATTCCTATCTTAGAAAATTAACTATCTGTGTTAAATTTTTTGTGTATATTTTCTATTACTCCCAAACCCCCATTTTTGTTTAAGATACTTGAAATTACAACATACTCTCTCTGTCCCAAAATAATACTTGTGTTTCTTTAGAAATGTGAATATTGACAATGAATGAACACGGGTGCTTATTTAGAGAGAGCATTGAGTAGAGGGTTAGCAGTATTCTCAGAGAATGGTCTCTTAAGAACGGGGAATGTAATGTCGAGGTTATAATGAAGAATTAAAGGCGCTGTTAAAAACTCCGCTTCTCCTTAGTGAGGTAGTTTGTAGCAGTTCTTCCATTAACCCTCATATATTCAATCATGACGTGTTGCAAGATCAGGAAGATGTTTGAAGGCCGTCACAATGATGACAGGTTCATCTACCTACTATGAATGTGACTTCTTGTTGACTAGGTTCAAATTTCTCAGCACTTTCCTTTATCAGACCTCACTTTGCAAATCATCATTTTTGCCGGCCGAAAGCAGGTGGTCAGAAATCATCTCCAATATGCTTCATTCCTCACATTGTTTAAACACTACGTTACTTTGGTCACATAAGTTGAACAACAGAGCTACGATGTATGTCAACAAACCTACAAATTCATGAAATAATCACTGCATGATCTGAACTGAACATCTAAATACCTTATTTACGCTCATTGTGGTGCGCATTAGATTGAAATGCAAATCCGTTCAGTAGTTCGCCGGTAACTTCATTCAAATTTATCGTTTATTACGTCATAATGCATTGCTGCAATTTTCGACCTCGTTACATTTATTGTTGTCTATTATTGCACAGAGGTTTGAATAGTAAGTAGTAATGAAATGGACGCAAACGTCTTCTCAAGCTACTTTCAACCGTTTAGTAATTCTTTATGCTGAAAAAAGCTAACAGAAAGAAAGGAAGACAGTGCATGTAGCTGAGAACAACGTTCACCTGTGGAGGCAACAGAAATTGACATTATTTGCAACTAAAGCTAGTAAGAAGAAATTCACTGATTATCACCAAGGAAGACAGCCTGACATTGAAGAAAAAGTTTTGAAATTCGTACTTGAAGGGAGGAAGAAGGCAACCCGTGACGAGTGACACCATAAGAAATAACTTTTTCTTCTTTGACCTACGCCAACTGTCCTGACAACAGCACGAGTGTTGGATTTTGTCCTATGTACTCCAAGATGTAACAATAGTCCACTTATAAATTCTATATTTTGATCGTTTTATGCAACGGACGGGCTTATTTCTAAGTAGCCATATAATAATATGTCAAACTCTTTTTTATGATTTTCAGTTTCAAGTTTGGAGTGCGCATTGCATTCAATGGCGCATTAGATTCGCGTAAACACGGTAGATAAGCATTCCTAACTCTTTACCCAATGTTCGAAGCATGTTTCATATGCTCCGTTTTCGAATATCTGTTTTTTTCATTTTCGTTTCTAGAGCGAACAAGACGGTTGAGGTAATAGGATTACAAACTATTTCATTATAGTATAAAGTGAAACTGCATGTTATATCTATTATTGTTGAAGGATGATAATTAAAACAAAGCGGTTCCTTCCCGCACCTTTTGCTGGTTCTGGTAAACATTTATCCTGGGGTTTGAGAAAAACCCTGGATAATCGTGAATCGGATAGTTTCAGCCAAATAGGTGTGAAGCCCATGGTTTTTAGTGTGGTGATGGCAGTCTTCCTGACTCCATTCGAGAGGAAACCAATAATTAATTGACGGGTCTCTGGGTCGCTTAATGCTTTTGTGACTTACTTTACAGCTTCGATTATTCTGGGATGTTGTCAATACAGTTCTACCTCTGGGGAGTAGTTTGCGGAACTGTGAGGCGCTTATAGCACACTTACTATTCACGAGGTCACGTTGGATAGGCTATTAAGAATTTAAGATGTCATTTCCGAACCCTATCCCCTATAACGGTCTGTGCATACATTTCACACACATATGGTATAAGGACGCGCAGTACAATAAATGAGGCTAGGTTCAGTGGGCAATCCTTTGATTGTTAATACTGTTTGACATCCATCAAACAATACTTCGTGAGGCACAAGTTTCGTAAAAATATCCTGAAATACTCTGAGTAGCTCTTTCTTTAGTTCCTTTAAGTGAATTATTTCAGAACTGAATTTGCTCATATGTCTTAAATGAACCCCGTTTTAGCTTCTGGGCTTTCAGAATGAAATACTTTTTAATCTTCAGAATAAATCAAGAACATATCTTACTTTTTAAGATCAAACTGAACAAACTGTTATTTCCATATTGTGTTATTCGGAATGCCAGTGTCTTTGATGACATTTTGCAATAGTATTACTTCAAATAGATGACATGCACTCATTGTTTAATTCTTTAACATCTGTTGCATAACTACAGTGTGGAACAGTTTAGAGTTTACTAATGATTCATGGACAGATTGAAGAACGCTTTAATGGGTACTGCGCAGGCTGTCTCCCACTTCCTCCCTCACGCTTATGAAAGTAGTCGGAAGAAGTTTAGTTGGCGTGCACTGTCTACATTAGCATCAAATACTGGTGTTTATTTGCTTGGATGAAACGAAGATAACATTTAGTTCGTAAAAATTAATGCTTACCCTAATCTTGTGTTGCTGTATCTTCCTCGCATTCACTACCTTTGCCACATTTTCCACGATTGATATTGCAACTGCTACTTTCAAAGATCAGAAAAAATGAGATATGACAAACTAGAGGGACATATTGGAACCAGGTATAAGGAAGGCTCCATGTGGAGTTGAGGTGTAACTTGATTGGACAAGGAACGCAATTTATTAGAGGGGACTGCTGCTGTGCCGCCCTAGGGTTCTCTGGTATGACTACCGCTTGTTTATGAAATACTTGCCGCATGTTAACCTAAGTGCTTGTTCCATTCCCTACTTATATTAAATTTTACCCATAAATAACAAAAACGTTTAACAATTTGTATTTCTTGCCCACTGTAGTATCATTTTCATCGCTGCCATTTTTAAAAGTCATTGCTTTTGTTGATTGTGACGGTGTCTCTCTCTTCCTCGTCTCTGTGAGGATGTATCTACCTGCAAGTGGATCAAAGTTTCGCTTCACTAACTCCGAACTTATGCTAATACACTCAAAATGAAACCGAACTTTACCTGACTGCGACCGTCTCTGCCATGCCTTCGTAGAGTACAGTGCATATTCTCAGGGGTATGACAAACTGCGGCTATGCAGGAGTAATAGTTGTATTATACCATACAGCCAGCTACATTTCGAATTCATTGATATCAATAAGGAGAGGTATGTTACCATTCAGACATTTTCGTGATGCAGTGCGGCGAAAAAGGTATCATTTGTGAAAGGGAAAAATTGGGTTCTCCATCAAGACAAGGCCCTCACACCGCACGTTTCAGATAGACGAAATTCGCAAAGTATAACATACCTGTCCTTTCCTCCTACTCCGTGTTCTCCAGATCTCGCTCCAGCTGATTGCTTCCTGTTTCCGAATGTCAAAAATGTGCTCAAGGAGCAGAGGATCGCTTCGGCGGATGGGGTGATCAAAAAAACGGTCTGCAGGACGGTTTCTAAAAGTGGTAGAAAAGTATCCCTGCCAAAGGAACTTTCTTTGCAAGCTTTGTTATGCAAAAGTTTCCACTTCTTTTGTAATAAACTTTTCTACACATGATCCATTTCTTTTTGACTATGCTGTGTAAGTTTGGGCGTTTTCATTGCGATTTTTTTAGAAAGTTTGTTGCCTCGTGCTTTTAAATTCAGGGCTTTTGCTAATTGTTTATTTTAATGTAATATAAGTATATTGGGTAGATATTTTCACTACTGCTTAACTGTTTCAACTAATATCGTTCCTGTCATTCCAATACTCAACTAAGTTTTTACAGGACACTGGGATTCAGGCTCCATGCAGAGTAATGCTGTGTATTCCTTTCTCCTTTTTCTAAAGATTGTTGCACGTCTCTCTACTGGCACTCTTTCAACTGCGCACATGTCTCCGTAGCACCCGGTAAGGCAACTTCTGTTCCTTCCAAATAGGTCAACATCTGCCAGAAACTTTCTCGCTTCTGCAGTTTATCACAAAACAGTGCAATGCCAAACGCTTCCCTTGTTTAGTGTCGCTCCCTTGGGGCATTGAAGGTGGTTAAGTTTCGCAAGAGATGATGTGAAGATGTACGTATTTTGTGCTGCAAAGAAGCCACATTTGTCGTTTCATTATACGGTAGCATACATCTTGTGCTTCTGGTAGAACTGTAAAATAGGGGATCACGAAACTAGTTACGAAGTTAGTGCAAGGATTAGTGATTGCATTTAACAAAAGAAGCTAATCATTTATAATTACATATATTTTCAGTAAATTCCAAAGGAATGGAAGCTATTGCGGTTGTACCCATCGAAAGATATTTTAATAATTTATCCAAATCTGCATCGATCTTACTTATTTGGCAACTACAATTAAAAAAAATCTCTGTTTGTGTGTGTGTTAACGCTCTAGCGATCGTAATTTTTGTTATTTCTCAACAAAATTCGGCATATACCCATAAATTAACAATGGATTCGTCGAGTTCATTAGGGGTTAACCTAAAGCGAACATTTTTAAAACAATGAAAAATGCTCTAGAGGCAGCAATTTTTTAATTCTCAACTAAACTCAGTGAATTTCTTTAAAATAATTTTGAAAAAGCAGTTTTTCAAAATCGTTGCAATCAGGTTATTACGAGTGAGGCTATACCTGAAAAACGGATAGGGGTTTAATTGAATTTTAAAATCTCTCTAGCAGCCGTAATTTAATATTTTTTTAAAGGAAACTCTGCATGTACAGTTGAAATAAAATAATAAAAATGTTTTCCGAAAAATCAGTGAAATCGGACTATTAGAAAGGGGGTTTACCTGAAACCCAACATTTAAAAATCGCTCTTTTGGCTTTAATATTTGACTTTTTTCGCAACGAAATTAGTGCGTACCATTTAAATAAAATAAAAAATATAGTTATTGAAAATCAGGGAAATTGGGTCATTAGGAGTGGGGGATTTACCAGACACCCAAAATTTAAATATCGCTGTAGCGGTACCAATATTTGCTTCTTCACAAAAAAAAAAAAATCTGAATATACAATTTAAATAAAATTTATAAAAATAGTTCCCGAAAATTATGGAAATTAGACAATTAAGAATAGCGTATACTTAAAAATGGAAGTTTAAAAAGCGCTCTTGTGTTTAATTTGCTCCATATTTTTTAAAATAAAAGGACAAATTAATTCAGCATATAATCTCATCATTTCTGTTGCATAGAAATAAGCTCAGATTACTTAACCTCGAGTTTGCAATAACCGTCAAACCTATGGCAACATGCAAAACTATAGGGAACTTCCTATTTAGACGAGTTGATGTTCAACTGTTCAACATGTGAAAATCAACAATTATGCAGTTTCTCGTCTCCTAGACCGATACTTTTTTCTTTCTTTCTTAATATGTGTTCAAACATGGATAAGACAATGTCCAAGCCAATGCTAGCAAATTTTAGCAAATGTGAGAAGTATATTATTATTGATTTGGTACTAAAATATCAGGGAATAATTGGAAATAAAAAAATAGATCAGATCTCAAATAAGTATAAAGAACGTACATGGGGGAAATTGCCAACCTATTCTTAAGACTTCTGCGTTATAACCCGCAGGTGATACAATGAGCACGTGTGTGCAGTCTATAGCACATAAAACTCCAGGAAATTGCGAATGTTATAGAAGCCTAGCGTCAATTTTTTACATCACCCTCTTCTGTTGACAGTGAAGTGAACTGAGGTCTCGCAGCTGCTATTGCTCTAGCAGCTTTATGAATGGCTTCCATTCTCCACTTTGAATATTCTACTATAACTATTGGAAGCTCCCTGTCGCATAGAACCTTAAAGTTAATAGTATCATGAACATGAATTCAAAGCATGGTTTAGCATGGTTAGTGATTGCAATCGAGGATGTAACAACTGTTCCAGTTCTTGGACATCTTTTGCTAAGCGCAATCGCATTTTGAAATTTTTGTCATTCAGTTCTAGGAACGGCTTTTTTCTTTCATGAAACACATGAGGTGCATGATGAAATTCATCTTCGAATGAGATGTTGCAAATCAGAAATATGTACAATATACATCTTGTAAGGTTACCATAACATTACCTAATATTGAGCGCAACTCTGCTGTTATTACGCGGAAATGAAAAATGTAACTTTATCTATAGGAAATTAAATAAACGCAACTAACCATTTTATTTATAAATGCATTTTTGTCCTTCTGTACTCAGAGAAATATTTTATTTAACAATTACTGAACTTTAGTTAGTGCTTTAACTTGTAAAATTTCGTGAATTAGATTTAATTTGAGATTAAGATGAAATAATCATAGATTTGTGTTTATACAACTAAACTTTCCAAGTGAAGCATAACTGATGGTCAATTTTATGTCCTAAACTCAACTTAACTCTTTATATAAATTTCCCCTAGTGTTATAGTGAAGGTCACTAGCCTGAAAATAAATACCAGGAACAATTATTTTAATGGGTTGCATTTAGCGCTAGTAAAGCTTGTGAAAATTCCCTAGTAAGGAAAGCTAAAGAGCTTAGCTACGTTTTTTTAGTGTCAGCACTTTCCCTACACAACTCAGATGTTTTAAACAACTAGTGCTGAACTTGTTATGTTCTTTATTAGAACATTGTTTAAGAAAACTGACTTATTGCTATATTAGATTTATTGTAGCAATTATTCTTTCTCTTTAATTTTAATGGGTGCCTGCAATATTACTATTTTTGTTTTAATTTATAGCAGTTTCAACTTTGTGGGATATTTAAAATTACGAATGTCAAGATTTGTGGGGAAAATTAGGTAAATGAGGGAAATTCAACAATACGATGGGAATTTCAATTCTCGGTATTTCGCAATACTATTACATACTTCAAAAATAAAAGGAATAAACAAACCTAAACCAAAACTAGGAAAGCAGATTACTTTGTTAGGTATGCCAGCCATAGCCAAGCGCATGAGATAATATTTTAAATAATATAACAAAGATTTTCGTGATTCACATGCTCTCAACATTTCGTAGATAGGTTAAGGCTCACAGTGTGTCGTTTCGTCACCACTTTAAAAGTGCATGTTTTGAATAAAGCTCAGAATGTTGAAAATAGCTCAATAGAAACATTATGGCGTTTCTAAAGGCTTCATATCCAAGTACAACACAACATTTAAATTGCGAGATATTTATCAGTTACTTTTATCTGCAATATCTCGTGTGGCACCTACAATGAAGCAAAACAACACACCGGGACATGGAAGTTGTACGGCCTTTCTGACGTCATTCTTAATCAACATGAGAAATCTGTGTCCTGGCGCTATAGGAACGAGGATTTATAACGACCTCGTCTCACTGGTCTCATCTACTGAAAGCCAGATGCTACAGTCCTCTGGTTCTGTTCTAATGAATTCAATCTTTTTCTCGTATAGCTGGTGCAAAATTGTTTCCTTAAGGTTGATTCTTATGGTATATTTGGGCCACTGACGTCTTGAAGAAATTTATTGAATGCTGGGTTCTGTACCTCACGTCATTAGCACATTTGTTAACACTAACACCTCACGTAAACGTGGATTAAAATTGTCTTCTGAAGAGTCGGACAAACTTGAAATTGGTAATTAGAACTGGATCTTCAATTTTCTCTCAATGCTGTTGACATATCCCTCAGATTCTTTATTCTGCAGAAAATGCGCTTTTTTGTTACAGCTCATTTGCTTTTGGCACAAATGGCAAAATGCAACTTTCCCATCTGTGGTAAAATTGGGATCATTGCCGATTTACAGTCTAATGAACCAACTTACAGAAATCTTTCTTTAATAATAATAATAATAATAATAATAATAACCCAGCAGTTTTGAACATAAAACGTGATTGATAATAAAGAAACAGAAGACAACTTTTCGAGAGTCTAAAGTTGAACGTGACTGACAACAAAAAATGAAATTTGCCTCTAAAAATGAGTTAATTTCGACAATGCTATTAACACATGACAATAAGGTATTACAAAATTAAATGTAATGGTTTGTCTTTGAAGTACATCAAGATGCACATTGTTGGTTAACATTTTAAAAGTAATTTTATTATAAATATTATTAAATTTATTTCTTATATAATTTAAACTTATTTAAGTTTCAATATAATTTAAATATTTTTAAAAGATGGTTTATCTATTTCTAGGTTTTAACGTCCTGTTTAGCCATTTTTAGGTTTCATAAGATTCAACTATGTGACTCCCATGATAAAGAAACAGATAATTATGTTGAAATATCACAGTTTGCTAGCAAGGAACAAAATCGTTTAAAACGTAAGAATCCGGGCCCTAGTGATATATCGTGATTTGCCTATGTTAAGTTTGGTTCTTTTGTTGGACAGATAACACAAGTGAACAAAATTATTTTTTTATGTTTAATGACAAAGAAAGTATAGATAATTATTCTATTCAATGCAGATTTCAAGTCTGTTTTCAAAATCTTTTTTCACCAAGGGTTTTTCTATAATAATTTGAAATGCGATTTAAACTTGAACTAATTTACATTTACTTAACCTAAAATTATGCAATAAGCTTTTTGTCTGTACGTTGTTTGAGAAACATCTATTTTTTAAGTGTCCAACAGTAGTATGCCAGCATATTTCGGCTCGAATTTGTTCTTTTTCCATTTCAGCAATATCCTGATGAAAACGCTCCACGTGTTCGTTGTTCACTGTGTCAAAGTTTGGAGGAAAACAATGTAGATGAGAGTCCAGGAACTGTAATATAGATAAGTTATATTCCATTAGTTTGTAGTTCAAAATCAGCTCGCTGATAAGATTTCTTATAATTTTCTGACCTGTGGTTTCCTAGCAAGTTCGTAAGGGCGTGCTTCTTGAACATTTAATTCAGTTTCAAATTTAGTACATTTCATCAATTCCCTGATCTGGGAGACAATGAATGTTCCTTCTTTTATTCTGACATAAATGAGTTTTGAAAACATTTCCTTAAAAATTTTAAATGCCCTCCCATTAGAAACCACCGCTTTCAAAAAATTCGTAATCAAACGTAGTTTAATGTGCAGCAAAGGCAATAATTATTTTTAGAACCTACTAGTGGCTCATGGATAGTATATTCTGTCAGAGATGGGTATTGTGGCAAACTACCATAGAGCGACTCGCGGTTTACTAATAACTTACAAAATTCTATTCACATAGACATAGTGGTGCGACATAGAAGCAAACTTAACACTAACAAGAATTTATTTCTAGCAACCTAAACTGAGGGGGCATAAAGAAGAAATCACAAATAAATACACATGTCCATGAAACAAGAGAACTGAGATGTACATTCAATTTACTAATCTTATAGAACATGAACTGATGTTCTGTCACACGATTCCTTTACTGGATGAACCACGGAGGCAGAGATCATTATTTTTCATCGTGTCTGCTAATGCTTCCTTCCATATAACCTTACAGCAAGACAGGAATTCTGCAGGCTGCAGGCTGCAGGCTGCAGTCCCGAGCGACAACGGAGAAAGCCCAAGGTAGTGACTAGCTAGCTATAGCTATAATAAGGCATTCAAGCGCAACGGCATGATAGCTCAGGTAGTTAGGGGAGTCATGCTATAGTTGTGAAGGTAGTGTTTCGAATCCTCACGTCCAGATGTTTTTCTTTTCCCCTGTCGGAGTTAAAGGAGATTTACCAGCATTACAATAATTTACTGCTGAATCAAAGGATTGCCACCATTACAGTAATTTACGCGCCGCTATTAATTTATATTTACGAAAAGGGGGCGAGCGTATGCCGTCCGGCCGTAGCGAACCACAGCAAACCACTGGGTCCACTGTTTCTAGGATTTACGAGAGTAGGTTTAGGGTTAGTGTGTATGTGTATATGAGTTAATTGAGAATTGCAATAAGAGCAGATTTGCCACCGTTACAATATTTTACCCGGTTACCTAATAACAGTCAATTAATTATCAATTTATATTTAAAAGTTACGGAGGACAACGCATAGGTTACATTATGTTTAACAAAAATAAAAAATAATACATGTAACATTTCATTTATACTGTTACAAGCCGCCACGCGAACAGTAGTTCCGCTCTCTGCTGTCGCTAGGTTCTGCCACTTGCTCTGAGAATTTCCGTCTTACTGTATGGGCAAGTTCCCTTCCTAGCAATTCCATTTTGCGCATGCGTTTTACATAATACCCCCCCCCCTGTTAACACATACCAAAATTGACACTGCAATACGCAGCTAAATAGTACATTATAACAACGTGTTAACAATATCAAATGCATTATTACCTCATAAATGTGCCACAACATGTAACATTAAGCTTGGACTTTGAACTTATTCCTGATATATTTGTCAAGCAGAAGCAACATCTCGTTCAATTATCCTTATGTTTCCGCATATCATTACAACTACAAAAGGCATACAGGGGATCCTTTTAGCCAACTATTTAATCGCGTTACACACGAGGCAAAACGATTTCAAAAACCTGTTTTGCACAATAACATCTATAAGTTCTTTTAACTAGAGAAATAATACTCAACCTGTGCTTTTAAGATATTTGGCTACAAATGTATTGGTTTTGATTATTTATACAGTTTCGAAACATGTTTTTGATGATACTTTTAAAGCATACTTATTTTAGAACTCAAACTCTGTTTCTTGAATGAAAATTGAAATTCAACTGCGACTCGGTCTTGTGACGAATTTGTTGTGAACAGCATTACAGCAACGATGATCTAAAGTTGCGTTAATCGTTTAAACATTAAAGTGAAAAATATTTAAAATATTTTATTTTCATTTTCATGTTAAGAACGATGTATTTCAATAAACATATTTTTTTTAAATTTTTTTTTAAATTAGAAATGAAAAAGTTGGAATTAAGCAGATGAAAATATGTCAGAAACAGCAGAAATGTTACGTTTAACAAAATGACTCGTAGGGTATGGACTGCATCGGGTAACGAATCAAGTTGTCTGTTAGTGCATCCCGCCCGAGACCATTATTGTACATAACTAATGCTGAGAAAGCCTCAAGTCCTGTAAAATGATTGCAATTTACTGGTCTTCGTAATACAGAAACAAGTTTTTAGTGCATATGTAGATCACTGATGACATGTTATTAGCTTTGGCAAACCTTAATGTAAATTGAGGGCATAGTAGTTTCAATGGGACAAGTTTCAAACTTATTTAAAATTGTAATTTGTATTCTTTTTGAAAAGCTATGGAAAGCCAGATCGTGACATTAGCGTTTGATCTTTGAGTACGCTCTACAGCCGATTTTCAGTTTTTTCCTCTTAGTGATGATGTGGCTTCGGGCATCCGGTGTAAGGAAGATTTCTGGCATCCTTCCAGATAAAGTTGCAGCCTAACAAAAACCCGAGTGCAATATATTTTAGATCTGTTCAATAGACAGGAAGAAGGAAAGAATAAAACAAGAAAAGAGGGGAGTACCTTAGCACGCTACCCAGTCATGTAGGATAGAAACTTCTTGGAACTACTGGTCCGTTAAACTAGCGGAAGTAGCTTCAAGAGCAGTACTATCCTATCACGGCACTGCCTTAATGAAACTGAAGTAGTAATTATTCTGTATTCATTGTGTTTTACTATTCGCTATTCAAAATGTCATAATGTTTTTATAGAGCAAATCCAGAATGAGAGTATAACATTTACATACTGCTATACAGCTTTAGAGAAACCGTCATGTATTTTCTTTGCTGACATGCGCAGCAGAAAATATTTCGTGGTAAAAACGCCAGAGATTTCATTAACGGAAGAACAATTCTGGTCTCTAGTCCCGACCACTCCTGAGCGGTAGCGGAGAAAGCACAGTGTAGTGTTTCCAGAGATATAGCTAAATAACACGTTCTTTTAACGCCATGGATTGGTAGCTCAGATGGTTATAGCGTCATTCTATAGGCGTGAGTGTAGTGAGTTCTAACTCTCACGTCCTTGAGTTAAAGGAGATTTGCTAGCATTACAATCATTTTTACCCGTTGAAATAGGGCCCCGCACACATTCCGCTAGAAATTTATATTTACAAATATTTTTCTGTTGGAATCAATGGATATTTGTCATCATTACAGTGATTTACCCGCTTAGTAGCACGCAATCCCCTATCAGTTTATATTTACGAAAAGGAGGGAGCGTTGACCGTTCGGCCGTAGTTCGCCGCAGCAAATTACTGGGTCTAAAGGTTTCTAGAATTTACCTGAGATTAGCGTTAACGTAATGTGTATATATATGAATTAAGTGCAAATTCCAATAAGACAACGCGTGGTAAAAAAAAAGTGATTAACAGAGTTTGCAATAAGAAACAACATATTGCACCCAGAAATTTAAGCAGAACAACGTATAGGTTACGTTACGCTTAACAAAAAAATAATACATGCAACATTTACATTTTATAAGCATTGCCCTACCTTCCGCTCGGCTCGGGACTGCGGAGCTCGGCAGTCGTATTTGTTGATTTGTTTTATTTACGGACGCTCTTTAACATCTCAGGTCATCAGTTTCCCATTCAACTCAGGGCGTGAAACGGCCGATAAATTTCGCTCAGAGGCCTCTTCTTTCTGGCTTGAGGTTCTTTTTCATACCGTAAATGTACGACAAGGGATCCAGTCTTTACTTCCCTTCCGAACTCCACAATTATTCTGCCTGTAACGACAAGTGAGCAAATAGCGCACGCAATACTAAGCACAGTAGAAGTAAATCTCGGGTACGAAGGATGGTGGGGTACGCGCAATAGCAGAACTTACTTACACAAAACCACCTCTTTGAATATCCGAAATGCTGGGTCTTTCGCTCATTTCACGGCGGTTGGCAATCAGGACGGAATCCCCGGCAATATGAATGTAATATCCGTGCAACCATTCAAGTATAATTGCATAAGCACGTACCTTAGAACAGGAAATGTTCTGCTGCATCCACACACACACATTTACGGCATTCCTTTTAGTCAGTTGTTCATCAAATAATGCGAGCGTATCATTCCTTTATCTTTTTTTATATTTATTTATGATATTCTCTAAACGCACAGACCTATTACTCTTTAAGCATTAATGCGCAACATGTACGGATTTTCTAGACATACAAAAACGTTTCGTGTATAGAACCGAGGTTTCTTGTCTGAATTTCAATATCTGCTATATTGCCTCACAGTAAAGAATATTAACCGTGGATCAATTACCATATCATTCATGTTTCATAATATCAAATTACATAAATTTACCCGAATATCAGGATCAGAAGCCGGCAATTCGTGGACATAGCTGATCTTGTATGGTTTAATGTTTAAATTAACTAACTATGGGAAGATGAACTGGTACGAGGGTAGGTCCACAAGTTTCCGAACTCGCCGATAAGGGTTATTGCCTTCACAAAATCCTTATCTGGTATCATACCTTATTTGTTAAGTAAATAATTGCAGCTTTAACTCCCGCTCCGCTGTGTTCAGTTGTTCAGATACATTTACATAAAGAAGACTATGTGTGGATGATTGTGACATACTCAAAATGGAGTTTCAGCTGTTATTAAGTTCGTCACAAAAGAAGGATTTACTCCAAATGAAATTAAACGGGACGGTGTATATGGGGAAACATCCCCCTCATGTTCTACCGTAAAAGAATGGGCCAAACATTTTCGAATGGGTCAAGAAAGAATTGAAGACGAAGAGCATGTAAGTCGGCCCTTGAAGGTGCTCACTTCTGAAATACCGCTCTTGTGGAATAAGAAATTATGTAAGACTGGTGGCTAAAATTTACAGAAATAGCAGCAAGGTTGGGCCTTTCTAAAACAACAGTCCTTCGAATTATTCATGAACAGTTAAAAATGATTAAGTTTGTGCAAGATTGGTGCCTAGACTTCTTTCCTCAGTCCAAAAGTAGTTTGGAGATCTGTTGTCAGGCATTTTGGAGCTCTGTCTCTGTCTCTCTGTTTTGGCAACGGGAAAGAAGTTCTGCTAACCATTGTTACAAGAGATGAAATTATGGTACTCTACTATGATTGCTTGTCCAAAAGAGAATCGATGAAATGACCTAAACCTGGCGAAGCACCGCCTCTAAAGTCCAAGGTTCCTCAGTCAACCAAGAAGATCATGGCCACAATCTTTTGGCACTGTGAAGGAATACTCTTCATTGAATTCAAGGAAAGGAATACTACAGTAAATGAGAACTGTGCTGGCCTACTGCACATACTACGTTCTTCTATCAAAGAGAAAAGGCGGGGAAAGCTGAGTGGAGGTGTGTGACTTTTTCACGACAACGCGCCTGTGCACACAACTCTTGTTGCAAAGAAAACTGTAAAGAAATGTGAATCCAAGGAGATCGACCATCAACCTTACAGCCCAGATCTAGCTCCCAGAGACTATTTCCTCTTCTCAAAACACAAGGTGGACTTTCGAGGAAGGAAATTTAAGTGTAAAGAAAAAGAAGAAAAAGTGATGAATGCTGCTTATATATGTGACAGTTTTCTAAAATGATGCTAGGATTTATGCATGTAACGGGAAATTTGGAACATTTCCTGTCATTAGAAAGTGATTTTTTTCATTGCAATTGTATTTGCGATTATTTTTATCAGTTGCGCGGATATTTACAACCGTTTCGCCGGGAATTTTTAGCTCTGACTGCTGACCGGCCAAATGCCGTGAAACGAACGGGGGGAAGAAAGAAAAATAAAATAAAATAAATAAAATAAATAAATAAAGAGGGCCATTAATGAAGTTAGTTCAGAAACGTTTCACATTACACAACTAGTATTTAAGAGGAAAATCTGACAAATTAATCGGATATAATGTGATAAATTGTTGATGTTAATGAGAGACCGGTAAAATTTAGTTCTCAATGTTGTGGCATATGCAGTTTCGTAGAGCATTCTAAAGAATTTATCGTGACATTACCACATTATCAGGTTGCAAATTGTCAAGAACACTTTATTTTCTATTTCTCGTCATTGCAATCCCAAATAATTTTTGTAGGTACTCCTGAGAATGGGAGAAGATAGGCAAACAAAAAAGAAGAAGAATAGAAGACGCAACAGGAAAAGTATTAGAATAAAAATGCAAGAGGTAATGAAAATCCAAAAGAGGAGGTAAGTTTCAAGACAAAAGTATTACGAACATAGGGAAAAAATGACAGTAAGAAAGGGGAAAAAAAAAAAAATCACAAATGAGAAGGAAGGAACCAAGAAAGGAAGACTTGAATTTCTAAGTGTTCTGTGAAAATCTAAACCGTTATCTTCAGACTAGTGGCTTATGTTTGATAAATACAGAATTTCATTTAAATGCAAATTGGGCTGCTTTTAGTGAATTGATTGCAGTGGGTCTAAAGAATTAACCATGAGTCATTTTTTGCGAGCCTTACAATCAACAAAAAACCAGAAGGAAAAATTAAGGGGCCCTTTAACCGGCAGTAGCTAATGATAGCTTAAACATGGACAATGCATTTCTAAAAGTTATAAATCAGATATACGGTTTCAATTCAAACAAAAGGCCCTTGCAAAGAAGACAGTTCACTTAAATAGAACAAACCAAAGGAATTTATTGTCCCAAGAAACATCGTAAAAGCCGCTCAAGTGCTACTTCGGCCCCAAAAATGTTAAAAGTTACAGGAATGCAAAGTTATGTAGTATTTTTCACTTGAACGTTGCAACGTGGAGGCGGGGTATCTACCTGAGTGATGCTTGTAGGAATTTGACACAGCTTTTACCTAATTTACAGCTATAAGACCTTATTAAGTTAAAGTAACTTCCCCAAATATGAGTCATAAGGGCAAACTGAACATTAACAACTAAAATATTACATGACAAATTCTAGCATAAAACGTAACAATAATAATCTTAATAATAAAATCAACAAATCATATAATACAACATTATATGTCTCTCCTTTGTACAAAAAATAAAAGATTTAGAATTACTATCGAAAAACATTGAAACAGAGTTCTTAAGAGTCAATAATTTTTAATTTGGAAACATGAATTATTTTTTTAAACACTGCGAGACCCAAAGCTGGGTTAAAAATGTAAATGCTCCCTAGTCATTAAGTCTATAGCATTTATAATATTTATACTTATTTTGTAGTGTATGACAGTTGGCTTCTATAAGTGTTACTCTACATACATCCCAAGTGTATTTGTTATCTAGTGCCATGCAGTATTAATACTATCAAGTTTATAGCGTGAGCTAGGGGGGAGTAGGGGTAGAAGCACTCACAGGCATATTTAAAGAAAATGTTACTGCCATTGCTACTTCTTTTATTAAATATAAATAATAAAATACACACATTAAGATCTCTAATGCTGAAGGCTTACGTTTAAACACAGTAACCGAATAGCTGGAAGTCAGGCCATTAAAGCTGAACGGGCCCTTACCTTAAGGGTGATGTCTCGCACAATCGAGGGTGCAAAGCGGCCAGCTGCCACACAGGAAACGAGCTACAGAACAGACACAGAACAGGTACTTCTTGAGACTCTGATCCTCCTAATAAACCTTCACGATTGCCTACAGGGATCTTTACATTATGTTGTAATATTCACCAATAGACCAATGCCCTAAGTTTGAATTGTAGTAGCCAAGAGAAGTGTAGGAAGAATCTAAGTTCAACCTAATCCTGCTTGCTGCTAAGCGGACGATTGCGTCACGGTAGATTCCTTTAAGTCGTCTCGGAAGTGGTAAATCAAATGAATTTATGTAAGTTAGCACTTTATGATTCAACTAGACGATGGAAGGATATAAAACATTCTGGAAAATAAAACTAAATGTTCGCATAATAATTCTGATTAATTAACAGTTTAACGCACCCTTCGGCCGTACATGTGACAATACATTCAACTTTAGGAAGCATCCTGAACTAAAGAAAGCCCCCAGGATGTGACCGTGGAAAGGTCAGTGTTTTTTTTTAATTGTGTTTAACGCCTGTTTTTACTGCTGAGGCACCATAGGCTGTGAGCACTGATGATACATGAGATGAAATGATACACTGGGAAAGAATTAAAGGTAAGTGTGCCGAACATAACGGGAGAAGAAAAGAGAATTAAATAAAAAGAAACAATATCCTCAGATTTATGTAATAATATTAAAACACTCTCACGACAATGTTAAAGAAGAGCTCGTTAAGATGACAATTACAATGGCTGTTCCATAAAGAACTATCATAATTGCGACGGTTTTGAATGGGGGGAGGAAGGGTAGACAATGGATGATGGTGTTAATTAATTATGATTTAAGAATATTTGTGAAATCCAATGAAGTTCCTCTTCTCTCCCGCCGCTGTCTCGATGCGTCGATTTGCCTCGGCTAGCTTCATATATATATATATATATATATATATATATATATATATATATATATATATATATGTGTGTGTGTGTGTGTGTGTGTAGCTGGGTCTTTTGTTACCTTTTCAGGTCAACGGGTGGAAATTGTCGGGAACTAGGGAATATGTAGGCAAAGTACAAGACTGATGATGAAACTGTTTATTTCCTTCTGCCACTGTTTCTCTGCAAAGGATCGTCTTTCTAAGTTCTATGGGACTTCAAGATCACTTGACTCTTATCGTAACTCAGTGACAAACTATCACCGCCCGGTTCTTTCTCTACACCTTGACTGCTCGACACCTACTGCCCACAAAATCTATTTCTCACGACTTCTCAATTCTATATACTTCCACGAATGCTCAATTCTTACTATACCGAATTTACTATTCCCTTCGCTTACTCACTGACGGCTTGCAAAATTCTTCTCTCACGAAGGCTTGCCAAAAGCTCCACCTCTCCCGATGGCTTTCCAAAACTCCTTTTATCAACATTTCCGTCATCCCGTTGTTAGACCTGCTTCTCCCCTTTTTACCATTGTTTCACTAAAAAAATTCTCCCTGTTCGCTGAGGGGCGTACATGCACCTCTACTCTACACCCTTCCCTGAGCTGTCACTTTTAACCAATCTCTACTTTCCCTTATTTTAATTTTGTTATTTCACTTTCCATTTTCACCCTCTATTGTTCAATCTTTCCTACTGTTCCCTTTTGTAGGCTAAATAAAAATGAAAGTCCACAGAAGTTAAAATAGACGACCCTTTTTCTTACACAAAAGAAGTCTTATAACAAAACCTACCAAGGGTGACTAGCCGTCTATTCATCGCCTCGCTCAATGCCATTCACTTTCTCTTCGGACTCGGCATATTGACGCCAACTATCTAAGAAAATACTCAACACATATACAATACACAAAGAATCAGGGACGTCATTATTACTGATTCATAATAACATACCTTTACTCCTCCTCATAATTTTGAGGATCTTTGTCAAAGAAGTCTCCGTTGAATGCAATGCGCTTGTTCAAGCGTTTCTGCCAGTCTTCACAGATATGCTGGAAAGCATTTTTTAGCAGGTACTTCAGAATCACCTGCTCAGCCTTCACCTTTGCTTCTGAAGATGGAAAATACCTCCCACGAAGGCGTGTCTTCAATTTGGGGAAAAGCAAAAATTCACATTCACAAAAAAATTCACAAGATGTGATACTGTCTTGTTGAGTGTTTGCGACTTCTCCGTAGTGCTGTGTTTGCACCTACAACATGCTGAAAAACGTTCCTTGAATATCTTAAAATGAGATGATCATAAATTTCCTAGAACACGAGACCATTTTTGCTTTTTATGATAATGGAAATTTTCGCACAGAGCTTTGCTGTTTGCTCCAAGGGTCGAAATGATGTAGCCAAGTTTATCAACAATGATTACCTGTGTATTAAACCCGCATCTTCTTGTATAATAATCTTCAACTGCTTACAAACCTGCTGGTGAACAATCTTTTGTTCGGGAATCAGCAGTCTTGGAACTTACCTTACATAAATACGTCTTATGTGCAACATTTCAGTTTCTAACCTGTGGGGGCACCAAGGAAACTTTTCAAAATATTATTCGACGGTCCTCTCTCACAATGACAGCAGCAATATATACGTTTTTCTTCCGTTGAGCCCAAACTGGACCGTTGAGTCCATTTCCCTTCAAATTGATTGCCTCTCCTGTTTGAAAAAATTAAACCATCGTTAAGCTGTGGAATAGGGGAAAAAACACACTCTCCATAGGCCTATTGTAACATTGTATAGGCCACAGTTGAAGGTTTATTTTGACGAAAGCAGAATTTCAGAGTAGCATATTGTTCGTCGTGTGTCACCTGCATTTTCCTGTAAACGGAACTGAAAGTATCTCAACTTGTACATATTCACAAGCGGAAACAGGAAGTGACAACAATTATTATGCCTGCAAAAATTTATGATAATTTTTTACTTAATATCGTACAAAAGTGAAGAACATTAAAGTATTTTGCTTGATCAACTATATTTTTAACACATAAAATACAGAACAAATAAAATTATACAAATTATTTTTCAAAATGAGACAAGAGACAATTCATTTATATGAAAAGTATACCAAAAGGCGAGAAAATAACTAAAAAATAAAGTTAATGCATAATTTCTGAATTCACAACAACACATACTGACATTATAGCAAAGTTGTTTCTCAAGTTTTCCCCAATTGTCGAAAAAATGTTCATTTTAACAAAACCATTACAAAAATTGGCAAAGTAAGATTATTTTTTCATGGATTCAATCACATTAAAGAGAGAATTCCATTTAACTCCCTTCAAGCTATGTACGTATTAAATATGAGACAGTACATTTTGTCTGGAAATGTTTCACAACTTAATACAAAGCTTTTAAGGCAAATTAAAAAGGACAAATATTAAAAAGAGATTATGCTACGAATTCCACATTTACCCAATTGCAATTCCCTAATTATACATTTTAAAACATTATTTTCATGCTTAATTTAGCTGGTCGATAAACGGGGAGTTGCTTTTGCCTAATTAGTCAGTAACTTCAATGAAATAACATTGTTCAGCTGGAAATACTACCTGAATATAAACCAACTAACCAAGGCGCATTGCCAACAGAAGTAGTTCTTTAGCCCGCGATGTATCGGAGCCAATTCGGCATCTTTGTCTAAACACTGTTACCACTGCTAGTACACGCGGGATAAAAATGAGTTATCGTGAATATATTAACAGTTAGTTGTGAACGAACGCATGCTTCCGCATTATTGTGATTTTTGATAACATCCGACCTTTGGAGCTCGTTCAAAACGTGTTTTAAATTTGTTACTTTAAAGGAAAACTTATGTTATAAATGTTTATAATATTATATTTTTACTAAGACGACGGGATCTATAAATTGTATTAGTTTAATTTCATTGCATAAGAAATGAGTTAATTATTCTTAAAATCAACGCACAAAATATAAGAAGAAGTTCTTATCTTGAAAATAGCTCACAGCTTTGTTGCATGTTTTCTTTCTCAGGTTGTGTCAGTTCTCATGTTTCGAATGTCCAACAATTGGATTACTGTCCATCTTGCAATATTTTCTATATTATTACGAATGATGTACAAAACCGACGCAGCTTGTAAAATCCAAGAACAAGCAGGAAGATGACAGTAACTACATTTGGCTGCACAAGGACTGACCAGGGGTTTCCGTGCAAGAGTATACTAACTGACACTAGCAACATAACATGAGCAAATTTCTATTCTTTTAAGGGCGCGTCTTTTAGAATACACAAAAGGTAAATATCACGTTATTTTACACATTTTCATACTAAAAATTTTTGAATGGCTAAATGAAGGCATATTCTATTGTGAACAAATTGTTCAAGTTAGAAAAATATTTTCTGCTGATCTAGGGACTATGTAAGATAAACTTAGCATTAGATTATTTTCATTTTTCTACACGCCATTGTCACAAATATCCCTGTGATGTTTTCTCCTTCTTTACAACGGATAATGAAGCAAGAGGTGGATAGAGAATAATGGCTATGAACTACTGGAAAAAAGCTGTAAAAACTGTAGTACTAGTATTAATACTGCATTACAGCTGCTAGCTAGAGAGTGGTTACACAGAACTGTGCGATCAATTTTATTTTCCCCCGCAGTGTTTTGCCTATGGGTGATCGCGCTGCCCGTTAGGCACTTATTCTGCTAACTGGGTCTCGGTGATTAGCGGAAGGGTGAAACTATAAAACAAACTAATCATGCAACAATACACAAATAATTTAAGAGGCTCATTACTTACCAAATTATCAAATGAGGTGTTAAAACTGCCCGCCTTCTTTCTCCACTCATTTTTAGTATCTCTTTAGGAAATTATTCCTCACCTGCTGTAGTTCATTTTGAGAAATACGGACAACTCCATGACGAATATTATCTTTGAGTTCTTGTATGGTGTGCGGGTTCGTCTTGTACGGCATTTTTTAATTTACTCAGAGATAATCATCACAGGCTGTTAAATTGGGAGGCTGAGAGGGACCACAAATCCCCACTAATAACTCTGTCTTGTGGAAACACGTTGTAAGTTGCTCTCAAAGGAATTATTCGCAGTGTGAGCAGTGGTAGACTCCTGTTGAAAAAATGCATCATCACGCTCCCTATCGGGTAATTCTCCGAAAAAATGGCTATGGAGGTATTCACATAAATAACAAAATGAACTGTATGCTCAAAAAAAATTGGTTCTAAGATTCTTTCACCATTAAAGTTAACATACATGAATCGTACATTAGAGACATGTTGTGCCCTTGTAAACACAGGAAGTATAATACACCTTTTGTATACTGTCGAATTGAGAAACGAACACACAACACACACCCGGGAATAGCTGTGCTGAGACTGTAACCAGAATGCTACATTTAAGAGCATAGTTATATTATTGATGTACTAGAGTTACTACAAATAGTATAAGGACAGCGCTGGTGGCATTTTAAGTATGCCCAATTCTAGGAAAATAGAAATACTTCTATACTTATGTGATTTCATAAATTCATTTTCAACTGCAGTAGCGTTCGCAACCCGACTTATTCCTCGCTTACGCTGTCAGCGCTTGTCAGACTCTCCTTATTTAATGGAATGTGATAAACATATTAAACTTTACTTCCATTGTCCACTCTGATATTTTGTTCCTGTTATGAACATGACATAAGTCTTCGAAACGCTAGTAGAAATATTTAAATATGCACTGATTAAATACAGAGAAAGTTTGTTCGTTATCATTAAGAAAAAGTATCTACTTTACAATTGCAGTGGTAGATCGTGGATTAACAAGAACTTATTTGACAAAGGTAATGTTTTAATGGCCATCATTTTTATAATTCATTCATTACTACCTGCAAACGTTTATCATAGTACTTGAATTTCGAAATTTATTAATATTTTCTCAAGTAAAATGTTTACAATAATAGCTTATCGTATTTTTAAAGTATATTTAAAATTTTAAGTTACAGACATACATGACAAGTAATTATTTTTACCCCTAATTTGTTTACTACAATTCTACACATGTAAGTTAGATTTATAAATACGAAACAATCAGTGACATGTGAAAGTTATAAAACGTTTGCAACACATTTCTTGATTACAGAGATATCCCTTAAAACACAACATGTCTAACAACCTCGGTTATAGTGACAATGAATATGATCTCTTTACACTTATATATTTCTAACGAGATTTTTAGCTTCCTTAGCCTCCTCAAAAGGAGCTGAAAACTGTTATTTGTTCAAGTAGCTTCTATAATAATGAACTTTTCCACGTGATTGCAAGCGAAAGCTGTTCCTAAAAGATTTGATTCTCTGATATCAGGGTGGTAATGCTTTCAGGGATTAAGTGAATAGAGCTATAGTGGCTGTCTACCAGTGAAACTATTCTTATCATGGCTAGATCCTCGACGAGCTCACGAAAAAGGGTTACAGTGTTTTGATTGCTTTTCCTCTTCTCCACTTAATCTTACGGAAGAATAACACACAAAAAAAGGATCTGATCTGCCGAAATTACATTTTTATGGACTGATTTCCTGCAGTCAATAGTGTCTGTGTAAGGCGAAAAGCATGTGGGAAACCGTCACCAAGAGATTACGTGTAAGCCAACTTTAAGTGAAAACACTAAACGATTGAGTCTGTCGTTAATCTCGCATCAGTTTATGTTAAAAAATAGTTAGGTTGTGTTGAAACCAATTCTTTTACAGTTGTGTCAGGTATTATAAGTAGTAGTAGTAGTAGTAGTTTTATTGTACGTTTTAGGATACACTCAAATAAATACAACTCTCGCATGAGCCTTACGGCCGTACATGCTAATGTCATCCTTATAGCAATCAAAAGGTCATACTCATACATACATACATACATACATACATACATACATACATACATACATACATTAATACACAAACATCCCTACATACACACATACCTGCATAAATACAAATCTACATGTATATATACTAATACTTCGATATATTTACGTGTTCTATTAATACTTTGATATATAAATACATAAACATAAACGGAACCCTTACTCTTGAGCCCCCCTTCCATTTACTCTCCCTCTTCATTATTGCCATTAACCTCCTTTGTCGGGCCTTCTTCCCAAATTGTGTATCTCGCATGCACAACACTTCCCAACAACTGTTAAATTTTCTATTAGAATTCAGAAATTGCAATGATAAATGCTCGTTTCTTGAAATCTCAATTTCCCTGCATTCTCCAGGTATCACCTTCTTCGCACAGTGGACAAATTCTTTCCCCGAAAGCATTCACTGTCTTTCCAAGCCCCTAATCTGAACCATGCGAGACCACATCTTTCTTCCCTGCCACAGATATCGAGTCATCTAATCATCTGGTGTAGCGAAAGAGTGCCTCGGCTGATAAGCCATTGCTCAAGGCCAGCCAGACTCAACAAGTCGAGGCAGGATTGCACGCTTTATCGAATTACTACGTTGGCCTTGAATCTCACGCCACTCCATGTCGTTTGAACAGAGAAAGAAACGTCACATGTATTCTCCAGTATGTCAAATAGTAGGTCATATTCAACTCCACAATGAGTGTTTAATTCATTCCTGGGATTTATATGTTGGCAAGGTACGGGACAATTCTTAATTGCTTTTCTTCTTCTTCTTCTTCTTCTTCTTCTTCTTCTTCCTCCTGAAACGGAGATTACGGTTATCCAACTGATCACCTTGATATGACTTGCATTCTCATTCTATACGTGTTTAGTATTAACAAAGATCAGGTATGGAAGTGAGAGTAAATTATTCATTAATGCATTATTTACTAATTAACGCACACTCAGTTATTCTTAATAGCATCTCGTGTTGCTGTTTAGACCAGTGGTTGTCATTCATCTCTGAGTGGCGCCCCTCCCCCTTTCAGCGCTGAAAACCCCATAAACCCTATCTATATTACACATACTTTCCTTTTAGTATCATTTATATTTGAATATAATCGACATTCTAAAATTTAATTAAATATGCAGAAAAGGATCTTATTCACTATTAATTTTTTTTCAGTCAACTATTCGGAAGAAAAAAAAAAAACTCTCCCGTACAAATTTTAATATGTACACCAATTTCTCTATTTTTCAAGTCAGATTTTTCTTTTTCTGCACCCGGGGGGGGGGGGGGGCGCCCCCTAGTTTGGGAACCACTGGTTTAGAAGAAAGCGATAACAACATACCTGTGGAACTGGGCGGGAAAGGGGGGTATTATTTAGGGTGTCCCGCCTTTACCGAGTCCGCTCGTGCTATCGGAAGATTCTTTCTTACTGGCATCCACATACACTTTACATGAACCAAAGGAAAACAGTTGTCATGAAATCAATTTAATTTCTCAAAGAAAAATGAGTAATTTCAAAACCAGGTGACAGAAATGTGGGAATGTAAACGCAAGCACTTGCGTTATATGTTTGACTTTTAAAAGTGCATTAGAATTTGTTAGACTGTTAGTTTGTACTTACTACCGCACTGTGATCTCCAGACACACAGAAAACCTGACAAAAACCTCTTCCTCTTGTTACGAATTAGATCCATCGGTTTTTTTTTTTTTTTTTGAGAAAAGAAAATTATTTTATGAAAAAAAACAAAAAAAAAAAAAAAACAAGAAATACAGCTTCCATTAATGAGGATTTGAAAATTCTTTTCAGTTAATAAATACTCATTCACCAATTGAGGCTTCTGTATCACTTTTAGAAGGTTAAGCACGAATAGAGATATATCTTTATAGCGAATTCTAAAGGAATGTAAGCTATCGCGATTGTACCAGTGGAAAGAATTTTTACTAACCTATTCAAATCTGAATCGATCGTACCTGCCAGGCACCTACAATAAAAATGAAAACGATTAAAACATTTCGAAAATAGGTATATATTAGTGAGACATTTATACTGTCACAGCCATTTTCCCCCGAAACATAGAGAAAAATAAGAAAATATTTCAGACAAAATTTGAAGTGCTCTAAGGGGGCCATAAGATAGCAATCTCAGCTCATTGAAATGCCAGTCTGAATGTCATTTTAAGGTCAAATTGGTTTTTTCAAATAGAATGGCGTATTTTCTTTCCCGGGAACGGAAAGAACATTTAATTTTCGGTATACAAGTTATAATATATTTATAAGCTATGGCTGATAGGTGATATGATAATGAACAAATAAGACAGCAAATATTTTTCACTCACTTGCATTTTACTGCCAACAATTTATGTATGTTGGAAAAGTTACCGTTTGGAATTTACAGTAGAGATGTTGGCAAATTCAACACGCTTCTGAAAATCATCCCCATGAAGGGTTTGATGTAGGCTAATGTGATATGAATGGTATTTATGACGCTCTCTCTCTCTCTTTTGAGATTTGAGAGTAGCACTTGTCATTCGAGGTGTTTTCTTAGTGCGACCCGTTTCGGAGAATAACTTTGCAAGTCGTTGAAAATTTCTAACAGGTGGCAGTCTCCTTTCAGGATATCGATCTCCGTGTAAGTTGCAAGCTGCTCTAGCGTTCTTATGAGCTTAGCAATAAATGTAAATCATATCGATCTTCTCGTTGATTGTGTATCGAATATTCATGATAGTGGAACTGACTGAGAGTAATGTCCTTTGAGGTTTGAATTGGCAATGATGAGCTCTCGTTTGTGTACCAATGTTAACAAATGAGCATCTGGTATAAACAAATGAGTTTCCTTCATAGCAACAACAAAATAAAAGAGAGAGAATTGAAAGTGAGTGAAAAACATCTGCTGTCTTATTTGTCCAATATCATATCACCTATCACCCCTAGCTGATAGATGTATTAGAACCTTTATACTGAAAACTGAATGTTCTTTCCTTTCTCGGAAAAAAACATACACTTTTTCCATTTGAAAAAATAATTTCACCTAGAAATGACATAGAGAATGGCATTTCAAGGACGAGTTAAAGTCTCTATCTTATGTCCCTCTAAGAGCACTCCAAATTTTTTCCGAAGCATTTTTTTATTTTTCCCTTCGTTTCGGAGGAAAATGGCCGAGACACTATAAATGCCCCAACCTGTATATATATCCGTTCTCTCTCTAGCGGTCGCAATTTTTGTATTTTCTGAACGAAACTCGGCATATAGCCATCAATTAACAAATGATTTGTCGAGTTCTTAACCAGCAAAATTGGACCATTGGAGAAAAGGGTTAACTTAAAGCAAAAATTAAAAAAAAAAAAAACAATAATAATAATAATAATAATAATAATAATAATAATAATAATAATAATAATAATAATAATGATAATAATAATCGCTCTGTTGGCCGCAATTTTTGGTTTATCTCAACGAAACTCGGTAAAAATATTACTATAAATTTATAAAAGTAGTTTTTAAAAACCATGCCAATTGAGCCACTCGGAATGGGGGTATAGCTGTAAAACATTTGGGGGTTAAAGCGAAATATAAAACTCGCTCTAGAAGCTGCATATTTAAACGTTTTAAAGGAAACTCTGTATATATCATTGGAATATAGCAAAAAAAAAAAGGCTATGGACTATTAGGAGGGGGGGGGTTTACGTGAAACCCAAAATTTAAAAATCGCTCTAGTGGCATTAATATATCTTTTTCGCAACGAAACTCTGTATATGTCATTAAAATAGAATAATACTTTTTGAAACTCAGGTAAATTAAAATCTTAAACGTGGGGATCGGGTTACCTGAAGACCAAAATTTAAAAATTACTCTTGCAACACCATATTGTTTCTTCGCAACAAAATTTGGTACATACCGTATAAATAAATAAGAAAATTAGTATCTGAAAGTCAAGCAAATTGGATTAAGGTATACTTGAAAACTAAATATTAAAAATGGTTCTTGTGTTTAATTTTCTCTATTTTGGCAATAAATTGAGAAATTAATTCAGCACATAAACCGTATTTATAACGTTGGATGTGTTTTATATTAAAAAAAAAAAACATCATTGTGAAGATACAAATGTGAAATGTTAATCTAACAAATTATTTCGGAATGACATTTGTATGCAAAGCGCTCCGTAATAACCTTCAGTAAACGTTTACGTTATATGTTTTTAATGTAATAACATTTAAATTAAATTTCAAAGCCAATGAAAATCGGTGAAACTTTCGATTGCCCTTTGTTGATTCTGTATATTTGTTTAGTATATCGAAATTGTTTTGAAATAGTAACACTTTGAAATATATGAACATCTTAAATACACAATGTAACTAGAAACTTTCTGTTATTTTTCTCTATTTCAGTGAATGTAAAGATATCAAGAGGTAAGTTTATAAACAGGAATGCATTTAAATTTTTTAAAAATACTCATACGTATAGCTTTGTCTATTAGTAGTCATATATTTCAATTAATTAATAATATACCATTACTCTTTGTGGTGTAATTTCAATAATAATAATAATAATAATAATAATAATAATAATAATAATAATAATAATGGTAATTCTAAAAATGCAGTTTCTCTTTTGTAATACTTATGTATTGCAAAAATTCCAATTTTGTTCCTCTAATATCACACAGTAATGTCATGTTATTTCATTTTATTGATTTTAAGGATTAATTTGGATTTATATTTATTTCTATTAAAAATTATTCAACCGGTTAGGAATTCGTTTATTTTACGCAGCTACTGCTTGATTGACTTTTTTTGTTTTTTTTGTTTTTTGTTTCTGAGACAAATCCTACTAGTCCCAAATCCTCCAACTATTTGTAAATACTATTATGATCAACTTTGGGTGATGTATGATTAATGTATATATATATAAATAAAATCATGCATATTTTAGATTTTTATTTTGTATGCCACTGCAGATTGCAATAATACTTCCAATATTTTATCAAGAAGACACCCCAAAGTTATTAGGGTTCATGGACTAAAGAAACACAAACCTATAATATACTGCTCCCTATTTCTAAGAAAGATCTCCAAGTACCGTTACGGCTTGAAAGCTTACACAAAGAGGGTAGGGGATCAGATCTCTATCGTATGTTTTGGAGAGTTGCACTTCATCCGGAAAGGGGCAATAAAATTTTGTCAGGCAAGATATAACTAGTGGCCTTTCCTCAAGTCCAAGCAACTTTATTCTGGAAATAAACAAACTCATAAAAATCGTAGAGTTTCTTATCCAATCAATGTACACGAAAAACTAGAAGTAGGTGGCATAGCCAATTAGACGAAGCAATGGGGAAGAGGCAATTAAAATGATTCTTGAATCAAGACAACTAAGATTAAGATAGCGTTC
Source organism: Metallyticus violacea (assembly GCA_030762175.1). Lineage (NCBI taxonomy): Eukaryota > Metazoa > Arthropoda > Insecta > Mantodea > Metallyticidae > Metallyticus > Metallyticus violacea. The sequence continues at coordinate 32,068,367 of CM060832.1, forward strand.
TGATTGGTGAAGAAGTTTTTAGTTTATAGTTTTTGGTGAAGAGAGAAAGTTAGTTAAGTTCTACAGTTGTGGGTGACCATCCGGTAACCTGATAGTTCACGGAAAGATTGTTAGTTAAGTTCGGGAGTGGCTGATCAGAACAGCTTAAGTAAAACAATTCGCTAGAGAGAATTAAAGACAATTAGAGACAGCTGTGACGTGTGAGCCTGTTAAAAGAAAGGACCGCTACCAAATTCGTTCCGTTAAAACAGACACGACCTACACCAATTGCAATAAGCTGGACCAGGTCAATATGGAGATAATAAATGGAACTTTCAGAGCTCTCACAACGTAACGGCGACTTATTATGAGTGTTGTGATAAACGTGAAACACAACAAATCTTGTGTTTTAATAATAATTTCCAACACTTTCTTGACCCTTCTCCCTATGATCCAAAAGATCAGAAATATCCAGCACATTAGCCGTGGCAACCGAACCTTTAGTATCAAGACTACAGGGGGTAACGTTAGAGGTGAAGGATGGGACGCTCTGATTATCTGTAATCAGATATTCTAATTTAAAATAAATCAACCAATTAAAACCATATCAAACATCCCCCCTACTAAATACCGCCTCATTTCTGAGCCACCAGTTCTCTGAAGGTACACATCTTTGGTTTACTTGAAATCAGTAACCAGGGAGCACATATCTCAGTGTTCTATGTTGAACATTTTCGAGAATGGTGCTCTCTATACTTTTTTATTTGCTTGTTTGTCGTCTCTTAGGCCTCTTCCTACATCTACCTAATCGGTAAAGAGATGTGAGAAATGATAGAGACTGCCATGAACCAGGATGAATGCACCGAGAACCACGAATTGGGTCATTGGTGGATATCACTAATTTAATTTATAACATTTCGCTGGGTCAATGTCTAGCTCACAAGATAACGTCTTCAGCATTATGACATACTCCTCTATAAACTTCTCATTCCGGTCTGTTATTTTCGCGACTTTCTTGCGGTTTTGGAAGAAACGAAGGGCTTTGTTGTCATCATTTGAAGTTATAATGAGGCATAACTCCGCCTTCATGACATTTCCAATTTCTTCTTTCTTATATTTCATATTATTCTGAGCTTCTTTCCCTGTACGTGGCATCTTTGGAGATATAATCTGTAAGCCACATGGTTAGTCATTCCATAAATATGATACATTGATGAAGAACTGTACAGAGTTTCAGGTCCTTCCTGCACGAGCTATCACTCCTTTGGAATCGGGCACATATATAGAAAGTACCCACTTTGCGTAAATGACAGTTTTTCAGACTTTGCTGTCCATTGCAGATTGTGGGTGACTTCGAATTTCCTGATTTTGTGCTGATTTGCCTGGAAGCTTTTATTCCCTTCATGTTTCACTACTTGTCACTTGCTTGAAGGCTAAGTAATTAATTTTTTTTACAAAAAACGAGCAAGTGTTCACACTGATTTTATAAGAAAAGCAATTGACTACTTTTGGGAAGAGAAACCCCAACGGCAGAATATGGTAGTCAAATTAATGTTTTAATAACAAAAGAATATTAAAAACTTTGTCACAATGTACTTGCATGCAATTATTTATAGAACAGTAAATTTAAATCTAAATAATTTAGGGTGTATAAATAAATTAGAGTTTCACAGCTGCTAACTCGAAAAATCTTCACGAATGACCAAAATGAAAGTGCGCCGGCGCATCCTAACCGCGTTGCTCAGGACAAATTGAACGAATTGCGATATAAAATTCATTCGCTTTCATTCTATTCACCTGATCGCTCTCCCTGTTCCCAAATTCAAGTCTTTAGACTTCATTTAGGTGCTTGGAGAGGTCATACAGGAGACAAACGAATACTTCGAGCGCCCACTTTCACGAGGAAATTACGAACTTGGAGAAACGTTGGAGCAAGTGCGTTGAAAATCAAAGGGATTATGTTGAAAATTAAACTACTTTGCAAGAGTGAACTTATTTTCTTTAATATCAAACCAATTTCACTTCTCTTCCTATTAATGCCTAAACTAATTGGAATGGAAGACAAAAGTATCCTGCTGGCATAATCTGATTGGCCCTCTCATACCACTTCAGTTTCTGCCTAGACACCAACTTCTTACTTCTTTGAACCATTGCAACGGTTTGTCTTGCTCCAAAGCACACATTAAATGTATGAAGCTTTTCACAATCATAATACAAATTCAGGAAAACAGAAATAAAGCAAACAGAATGTACTTAGAAAACACCATTACTTCAATTTATTTTTTCTGTACATCCCTTGTCGAGTTTAGAAGTTTAATTATTTCGCAGCATCTCGAAATACTTGACTCTTCGATGGCACTTGGGCACTTGTTCTCAGTTTTATGTTTCAGCTCTCCAATTCCTCTTCTGTAATGGTACACTTGGGTTTATGCTTTGTTTTGTCTTGCTTGTAGTTTGTCTTGAAGTAGTTTAAATATTCTTTTTCTTTCTTTTTATAATTTCCTTTATTCACTTGTTTCATTTCCCTCTACTTTTCTTTTTATTTCCCTGAAACTTCTCTTGTTACTTTTAATTCCATGCTTTGTGACCTAATTACATTTTTGATCGTATACTCTCCCTGGAGTACAGTAGTTAAAACTTTTAGTTTCTAAAATCTTTTTTACGTGTCCATTTACTTGTTATAATTTAGAGAGCACCATATCCTATAGCACAGTTTTATTAGCTGTTTGATAATATCGCCCTATTCTTGGTGAAAATAAAATAATTTTTTTATTTCATATCTATCCTTATCCGGATGTACTTAGCAATATTTTAATTATGGAAAGCATTACTAGTGATGTTAAATTAATCAACATCCATGAAATTTATCAACATTTTACCATTGTCGTTCAATGTTAAGGAACTTGTTTTACCGCAGTTACAAAATAAGTTTTTCCGACATATAATTAAAAAGTGTCACTTTAATAACTTTAATGATATCATGCCAGATCGCCTATATGCGTAGTTCTTTTGCACTGCAGTGAACTTCGTATAATTACAGTAGCGCACTAGCGGTGAATGACCGAATAAAGGTTACGTTTATCAGCTGTGTTATACTGTGTCAGTTGTTGTATTCTGTTCTAGCTGTAAAGACTAGAGCTTGTTCATTGCGCGTCTCAAAAAGGAAGCAGATTTTCTCCACCCAGCTTCAAAAACCAATAATTAATCTGAAATAAATGTTAAATCACTCATTAACACAGTTAGATAGGTAATATTTCCATATATGAGAATAAGTAGAAAGTTATTAATTTTGTATAAGTAATGTATGTGATATTGAAATGTACTTAAATACATGACCCTGTCGCTTCTCCTTAACGAAAGGAACAGTAATAGAGTTAGAAAAGTTTTTATGACCTGTCAGTCATCATAAAAACCGTAAGAAATTTTTCCTTGGAAATGGAGGAACAGCCTTCCATAAGCTCTGTATTAATGGCTTACCATCCCGTTAGCTAATGGGAAACACAAAAGGAAAAGTTCAGAGCAACCTTGAAAGTGGCCCTTAATGAGAAAGGAGCATACGCAATAATGACAAAGTTATGGTATATTCTGTAAAATCAAACTGAGATGAAAGACTGGAAACGTAAGAACAGCAATTCCCACGTGATATCAGAACACACGCCCCCAATCGCCAAGTAGAGAAAATTATGATAACGAACTATCCAATTACCGCGTAATAATATAGAGATAAATTAAATCTTGGAGCTCGAATGCGTGGGAAGGACCGATCGACTAGAAAAAAGTTATTAAAAAGTTTGCGATTTTGAAGAGATCTTTGCTAAAGGCTAAAATAGAGCCTTAATTCACGGTGAAACCCGTTAAGATAGATTTGTGGGAACTTTATTATTTTCCTGTGACTCTTAAGATTCCGACAGACTAGTACATGAAATGTTTAAGTGTAAAATATATGTTAGCCACCAAGTGAACAGTTAACAATAAAAATCAATCTGTTCAACATATGAAAACTTTTAATTCATGAATAACTATCCCTTTTCGTGAACCTGAACCCTGCTTAATTAATGTATCGGAGCTGCGTAACTGATAACTGCTTCTCAGCTGAGTATTAACTTAAAAATTGCCTAACTGATCCATCAGAACTGCGTGCCAAGTTTGAAGTAGAATTTGTTATCTGTGCCTGAGCAGATTCTATGAACTGGTGCATCAGCAACGTCGAATTCATAACGAGTACTACGAAGTGCATGTATCTTGCCGCGTGTAGATCTTACACCTGCTTCCTTCAGCGGAGCAAAAGCTGCCTTATATATTAAATTCAAATCAATTAATCCTTGGCTTAATGATGCTAAAGGGTGTCACAAAGGCACACGCAAGTTTTACACCTATCTTTAAAAGTAAAAGCATACATTTATCATTGGCTGGTTTAAGTTCACTTGCCACATGCTATTTTTTAAAAATTTGAAACATTTTGTTGGCATTGGCTAGCATAAAGGCTGACAGTACAACGTCCTGTCGGGGTCAAAGCCCCAATTCTTCAGTTTATTAATCCTGCAACGGCAGTCCTTTTAAAAAAGGGGCTTCACAATGAACCGAGGGGTTATTTCCTCTGAATAGAGTCTTATGACTCTCTGACTTTTCAATCTAACGTATCCGAAAAACATCAGAGATCTTCTCTTTTGTACAGTTCGCATGTTAACATTATGCCTATTATACATACATATATTTGCATGCTATCTACATTACTAATTACAACATACAAAATATAATGATAATTAGGTTTGCAACATATTACATTTATATTTCAGTGAGGGTGCGCCATAATAACAGTATCAAAGTGCACTTTTGCATGAAAATGAATTATCTACTCGCACATTTCCTGAATGTTTTAGCTAAGATTTTCCATATGCTATACCTGAGATTGCTTTTCATATTCTAAATATTTTGGTTGCAAGAAATACCATATTTATGCGAATCTAATGCACAATTGAATGTAATGCGCACCCCAAATTCGAAACTTAAAATCATAAAAATGATTTTGACACATTGTTACAAAGCGTCTTAGAGATAAGCCCGCCCGCTTCATAAAACGATCAGAACAAGAATTTATAAGTGAACTATTGTTACATCTTGGAGCACGTAGAACAAAATCCACCGCCCGTGTTGTTGCCAGAACAGTTGGTGCAGGTCAATGAAGAAAAAAGTTATTTCTTATGGTGTCACTAGTCACGAGTTATCCGTTCTTCCTCCTTTCATGTAAGAATTCCAAAACTTTATCTTCAATGTAAGGATGTCTTCCTTTACAAGGATTACTGCATATCTTCCTACCAGCTTTAGTTGCCAATTTCTATTGCCGCCACAAGGGACATTGCTCTCGGCTATCTTGAACTCTCTTTCTGCCTGTCTTTTACCATTTTTTTCAGCCTTAAGAATTACTTCACGTTTGAAAGTAGCATCATAAGATGTTCTTCTCCGTTTGCCCTCCATTTTGTGATAATTTATTATTAAAACGCTCTATGCAATAATGGGCCAACAATAAATGTAATAAGTCGAGATTTGCAGCAATGCATTATGACGTAATAATATAAATTTGAATGAAATTACCGGCGAACTACGAAACGGATTTGCACCCGAATGTAATGCGCACTATAATTTTAAAAACTATATTTGGACAAAAAGGTGCGCATTAGATTTGCCTAAATGCTGCTAACTTTTGTAATGTCACATTTAGGTTTCTTCACTGAACTACTTTTAGCATATTTACATTCAAGCACTATGTATCGACAGATATTTACACGGGTATCTGAAAAAGTTCCAAACGTTGACGTATTTTAAAAAGCTTACGATACCTGTTGGAGAAGTGCTATTTCTTCCTTCTCTTCATGATTGGAAAATAATGAGGTAAGTTTTCTACGTTTATCAAGGAGTTTATGAAAAATTGAGGTTATAGTGTCCTTGTAGATAGATAGTCGTTTTATTCAAGAGAATGGGGTGCCTTAAGGCTCTGTGCTCAGCGTCAAGCTATTCATAATTACTCCCAATCTCATCGACAGATATTTTGTTGTCCTTGTTTATCGACGACTTCGCTATCTACATTTCATCTCAGCATACCTGTCTCTTGGAATGGCATCTGCCTCGACCGTATGTGCGCTTGGAGTGTAAATAATTGCTTCCGCTTTTTGCTGAGAAGAGAGTTTGCATGATTTTACTGCGCCCACAAGGATTTCCCGCGTTTCACTTCGTCTTGGCTCAGTTCCTATATCTTCTGCAGAAGAAGTCAAATTCCTGGGCTTGCTTTATATAGGAAATTGTATTGATCATCACATAGTGCAACTGAAAGCATGATGTGAGCTTTCTCTAAATATTTTCTACCATGTAACCGTTGTACACTGTTCCGCCCACCCATCCATTTCTACAATATATGCGGCCTCCTTTGAAACAGCTAATATCTTGGTTTCCGTGAAAACGCTTGTTCCTGTATGCGGTATTTCCTTTTGACTGCAAGTATATATATATATATATATATATATATATATATATATATTAATAGAGTAATAAAACTTCTAAAAAGCATAAAAACTCATAAAAAAACACTCAGAGTGCAATATAAAAAGGTTCACATAAAATTTCACACTAAAAACCGTAAAATTGAACACTAAAATCACACTATATTTCGAGCTTGGCTCTTGGTCACGTGATGAAAATGAACTGAGCTCTGGCAGGCAGCGTCTATCGTTGTGAGGCATAGAGATGTGACATGGCAGCAAAAATGCCAACTCTAGCTGAACAAATAGTCTGGCAAACCTGGCAGTATTACAGGGAGATGTTGAGGCCTGGAGGAATACGGGCTTTATGTAAAACTATTGCTGCCATCTCTACGTCTCTAAGTAAGGTGTGTTTAGATGGAGGAGCGGCATCTATGAGAATAAGGGAGAAAGTTATCGAACGTGGCCTGGTGAAAATTGGCATGTTGTGATACCGGTAATGGGGAACAAGTTTTAACTGAATGCCTGTGATTGTTCATTCTAATAGATACCTTAGTGGACGTTAGTCCAATGTAAAAAGCGGGACAAAATTGGCATTTAAGTAAATACACAACATTTGTGGAGGTACAGTTGAAAAAAGAGTGAATTTTAAATTCTGATTTCAGATTTGGACTAACATAAGATAAGCATGGGGATATCAAGGCACAGGTTTTACATTTAGGGCGGTTGCACGGATATGAGCCAAGTGTCGAGAAGGAGGGCTGAGGATAATCAATATTTTTGCGAAAAATGCTTCTGAGGTTGCGAGCCGACCGGAAACATAGCCTTGGTAATGTTTGAAAAAATGATGCAGTTAGTTAGTTTTGCGTGAGGATATTGAAGCTGTCTTTTAGGACAGGTTTGAGTCTTTCAATGCCTGGAAAGTATGTCACTGTGAAATTCAATGGATCAATATCTGCTGTTTTACGAGTCTTAGGAGTATGCTTCTGATGAGAGGCCTGGACTTTTGATTTTACTAGGGAAGGGGGGTAACCCTTGTTGACTAATTTGTCAGTTAATTGGGTGATGTATCTATCAAGAGCTGAGTCATTATTGCAGATTCGGTGTCCTCGTAGTGACAAAGAAAAGGGTATGGCCTTTTTTATATGTGATGGATGGCAACTTTCGAAATGTAAGTACTGCTGTAGGTTAGTAGGTTTAACATGAATTGATGTCAGAAATTGCTTATTGATTAACTGAATTTCCACATCCAGGAAGACAGCTTGAGTACGGGAAACTGTGGATGTGAACTTAACTGGATAGTTGGTGTTCAACCTATTGAAGAAACTGTCAAATGCCGTAATACCATGGGTCCAAATGATGAAAATATCGTCAATAAATCTGCGCCACACCAACGGTGCTAAGGGTTCTGAATGTAGAAATTCTTCTTCAAGTTTGGCCATATATATATATTCATAGCCTTTTACAGTGTATTGACATCTGGCGCCGGCGAACGTGTCCGAGAGGGTTTGACAAAGGGTAATGTTTAAGAAAAGACCCTCTTCCCAGGTAAAGCTAATGTCCTCCGACAAAGAACAGCATGCCCATTCCTTTTACAAAAACATAACAAAGACATAGTATTACAGAAAGATAGCTTTAATATCGCTTACTAATCAAAAAGACATATCTATATACATGTATACATAATATTGGGGTCGTCCTTCTAATTGTAATATTAATACCCTTGAATACCTGAAACAAGATACAATTATTATTATTATTATTATTATTATTATTATTATTATTATTATTATTATTATAATCGTCAGAAGCAATTGTAATTAAATAGAAAATTTTGAGACATCATTTTCTGCTTCAAGATTTAAATAACCAGTCCCAAAGGATTTTAACTGGGATTTCCTAAATGTAAGTCTCAAATATTATCGCCTTATTTGCTGGCTATATTTTCTGATCTATTGTTAGTTCCCTTTTCCTCTTTTTTGTTCATTTTGAACTATTAAATATCTTCAATTCAACTATCGACCATTCATGAACTGTTTTTTTTTTTTTTTTTTTTTTTTTTGGCTTTCCATGTTCCTTTATATTTTAATACAAATTTTTAGTCATATGTGTGGAACAATAAAAAGGACGCTTTCAAGATTGAAGTTTTTGTGATAGAGAAGTGAGCATGTCTACTATTGTTTGCATATATATATGTTCTATTTCTGTGATATTTTAAAAATGATTTGGTTTTAAAAGGAATGATGTTGCATAGCTCTTCATTTTTCAATGTCTTACGATAAATATTAATATTTTACTTAGTATTATTTGAAGAAAATGCATAAAAATGCACATATATACTGTGGAGAAAAGTGCTGCCTTCCTTTACTGACTCTGCAGAGGGCAAGGGACATGCTGGGCTCTGCTGGCAGGTAAGGATGAGGAGCAGGAGGCAAATTCATGTCGAAGGCGAGACAACTCCGGTCTGAAAAGTGGGAGTGGTGGGAGGTAACTAAAATGCACTTAAAATTATATGTAGATATTATTGTGTTCACTTATTCTACTGACATGATGCAAAGTTAATATCATGTATGTTAATTTGAATAAACACACTCATTTATTCACATGAGAGATAGCACACGTTGTTACAAACATTTGTTTTCATGTCTCTTTTCATTGATTTTAACACATTTTTAATGGGAGCAAACATTTTCGCTTATAAATATTGTATATTTAATAACATATAATTTAAAAACAAATTGCAGGAAAATGTTAACTAAAACATCATCTAAGTTTGTGCAAAATTTCATTATAATTGCTCTCTTGTTTCTGAGAAAAGGGCACATACAGTAGGAAAATGAAAAATCTTAGAAAATTAGAAAATAGCATATTAATTTATATTTTAATAGATTACTCATAACCCGCCATAACGTATTCTGAATCTTTTTCATGAATGCAATTCTAATCATACAGCAATGAAATTTTGCATTATTATGTGATTTTTAAATGATTTGGTTAAAAAGAAAGAAGTTACACATATTTTACAATTCAGTGCCTTATAATTAAATATGTACATTTTACTCAGTATGTAGAAAATGCGCGCGCGCACGCGCACACACACACACACACACACACACACACATACACACACATATATATAAAAGAAAAATAAAAAATAATGTAACGCTATTAACAATGTAACAAATTAACAGTAATTATAAAAGTAGAAAAGAATAAAATAATGAGATAAAGTCACACTTGAGAATTTTACACACACACACACACACACACACACACACACACACACAACTAGATAAATAGAAAAAAGGATAAAACACTTGGAGAATCATATATTTACCATATGTGAGTTATCTTTTTGCCTAAGAAGGACATGAGCTGTTCGAAATATTGCGACAGTAAATCTGTAACTTTCCAAGTGTTTATCATCTTGCTATTGTTATTTTAGTTACATTTCATTGTTATTTTATTTTTCATTTATATATGTTACATACCACCTTAAGATATGAAATTCTTCCTCATCTTCATAATTTGACTCCCTCGGATTACTTTCTGATCTCCAATATGAAGAAATGGCCACCAGGAAAGAAATTCACATTAATGAAGAGTTTCCAACTGAAATAAATGTAAATTTTGCAGAGTTGAAGAAATCACACGGATGCGAAAAGAAAAATAAGTGTATAGATAGATGTGATAGGACACAAAGAAGAGAAATAAAATGATGCTTTTCTAAAAAAATATATATCTTATTTATATGTTTCATGACATGTTATTGTTTTCTTTTGTTCTTTTATTTTAGTGCATTTACTTATTTCTGTATTTTAGTTCACCTCTATTGGGGCATTCTGGCTTATTTTCTCTTCTCTTTATTTTAGTTCATTTATTTATTTTTGTTTTCACATCTTCATTAATGTTACTTCACTTGAGTGTCCTTTACCCGGGTTGTTGTTTTGTTTCAGCTTATTGATTATTTTTTCTATACTATGCTTTTCAGTTATGTTTCTATGTTTTTAGCTGCATTGGTTGTATTATTTATTTAATTTTTTGTTTGCTTGTTTGTTTTCTGCGTTAACTTCGCAGACTATACTTGCATTTACGTTAATTCAAAATGTTTTAAGTGTTTTTCTAGTTTTGATTTATTTATTTCTGTTTTAACTTAATCAGGTTTTACTTGGCCACTTTATTCCATTGTGCATTTAATTAATGTCGTATTTTTCTATTTATATTTGGATATTTGTTGCTATCTACACTGTACTTCCCTGCTCTTGACAACCGTTGTGCCTTTATCATCTCATCATCATTTATTATTGTTATTACATTTTTCTAAGAATAGTCTACTAAAGTTAGACTTGTCTTGCTTTTTCTAGGTTTCCCTTTACTATTTATTTTATTCATTAAATTATTATTATTATTATTATTATTATTATTATTATTATTATTATTATTTGTCTATCTTAGAGAAATTGAATTATCTATTTTAGCCATTTCATATTTTCCTATTCCTCTATTTTACGGTATTTGTGTATGCGCTTTTGCATGGCGTTTTTTTAGCTTTTTATAATTTATTTTTATTTATTTATTTAATTGCCTATTAGAAGCCGTATTTAGCAATTCTTACTTCTGTTGTTCTTTTGTTTTAGTTAGTTGTCTTCTCTCTCTTTTATAAACACCTGCCTATCTTTGAATATCCAAGCTACACTTTCCGTCCTTGGTTATTGCTATTTCTATTTTGGAATTAATTAATTATTTTGAATTGTGTATGTCTAGGCCTTTATTTAAGATCGTTTTGCTTTTATATCGTTTTAGTTTGTCGTCTTAGATTAATCTTGATAGAGTCGCCCATCTTGTACGGTTAGCCAGATTTTATTTATTGTGTATTTTGGCTTTAATGGTCTATTCTCCTTATTCGGAGTGTAAATGTACAATTGGTTGTATTTTTTATTATTTTATTTAACTTTTCACTGCCTACTTTGTTTATGTAGGCTATACTGATCTATGTTTAGCTTCTTCTGTCACTTTATTTTGGTTCATTCCTTTGTTTTGTGTTATTTCCGCACTATCCAAGGGCTATTCTGGTGGTTTCTTGTTTTTCATTTACTTTATTAATGTTTATATATGATTGTTCCGGAATTTACTTTTATTGATTTTCTCTTATGTATTTCCGTAGAATTTTCTACTGAGCATTCAACAGAAATCATTGATGTATCCCATTGCCCTTTGTATCTCTTTTCCATTTCTCGAATATCTGGATAGAACCTCTCATCTTACATTTCACTAAAGCCCCCAGATCTCCAGGAAATACATTCAAACATGAAAGAGAAAAATTAATCTGAGACTCCTATTGTATCGCAAAACTGATAATCTTTGTATCATGTTCACAATTTTATCACAATCGGTATTAACGTTTCCAAGAAACTTTTCAATTATTTCTCAATGTTCATTCCAAGCTTCTTTAGCTATATTTTCTATTAGAGTCATAGTATTTTTAAATAGCCTGTCTTCGACCAGTGCACTGATTTGCGGACCTACAACAATTCCTTCGTTTATTTTTACTCCTAAAATATTAGAAACATTCTTCCTATTTATCGAGTGATTTCACAGTTGTTTCATCACACCAAGTTTAATATGAAGAAACTGTAATATTTTTTTTTCTTAAGATCCTTAAGACCTTAAGCACCGCTCCCAGCTTGTCACTATCGCTCCCGTAGATGAGGAAGGTCACGAACATTTCATTGGCACATCATGGGACTTAATAACATCCCAAGCAAAAAAATCAAGTGGTGTTAAGTCTGGTGGCGCCACGCCCACAGTCTTGGTGCTGCTCTGCCCCATCCATCGACCCGGAAATGTTTCATTGAGATAGTCACGCACAACCTTAGCTAATTGAGATGGAGCACCATCTTGCTGAAAGACAACAGAGTGTAAATCACCATCCTGAATAACCTGTGGTTCTAGGAATTGTAATATGTCCAAATAGGTGACTCTAGTGACTATGAGTTCTTGAAACATGAACATACAGTTTTGTTGCTGTTACACCTAGTAAATCATCATTTGTAAGTAGCATTACTTTGTTCGTCCGCCCATATCCGACAGTTACTCTGTTAACACTACCACGAGTATAGAATGTAGCCTCGTCACTGAAAAGAATATGGTTCCTTACATTCTCATTAGCAACAGCCTCTAGCAAAACATGACGCACAGCCTGACGGCAGCATAATCTTCCTCTTCTAAATGATGTAGCACTTGCAGACGGTACGCACTTTTGTAGGGTGTTAATCGCAAAGCTCTCCAGACTGTTGTCCTGGGAATGTCCATTTCATTACTGAGGCGTTGAGTCTACGCGCTGGATTACGTTCAATCGTTTTCTGAATGCGTTGAACATCATTTGCAGGGGTGACTGGTCCGTCTGAACGCTTCTCATCAACATCACTTCCTGTTCTTCTACATTTTTGCATTAACTGTGGCCGAGGTCGTTAAGGCGCGGACTCGTGAGCGGGAGGTCTGGGGATCGATTCCCCTCAGGACCGTCCTCCCTGATTGAGGTTTTTTCCAGGTTTCCCTCATAGATGACAAATGCCGGGAGGTATCCTAAACTTAAGCCTGGAGCGCTTCATTCCTTTAAAAAATACAAAAAACAAAACAAAAAACAAAACAAAAAACAAAAAAAAAACCTTCTGAATTGATTTCATTTCATATATCATCCGTTTATCGCCTGTGGTGTCTCAGTAATTAAAACGACCGTTAAACACTACTCAAAAATAGTAAATATTGCACATTTCTTTATTAATTTGGAACAAAAAGAAAATATTGCGAAATTAATGGAAATAGATCCAGTCTTTTGAACCACTCTGTCCATATTTCCTACATCGTGTTAAAATAGTTCGTCCATGATTTATCTTACAACATATAATAATTGATATTATTCATCCAAACCTCATATTTTATTATTCTCAACCGTATCACATGTGATAAAATAGAAATAAGAACATTTTTATAATCAGGGTTCTTCCTTTCAACAACTTCTGCTCTACCATCTGAAGTTCCGTTCCCGAGCTGCTATTCATTAATAAATGTGTTACTTACTATAGGTTCAGTGTAAAACAGAAACACACACCAAGAAGTACAGTTGTAATAGAAGACAAATAGACGCAGATCTTTGAACGTTCACCAACAAAAGCACTACCGAAATTAGCACAAGTTGGAGTTTCAGTGTCTTCTGCACATACATCAACAAAACTGTTGAAACTCAACCCTTACAAATATACACGCGTCCATTGTCTGCAATGAGATCCCTTGCGCGTTATTGTGAGCGGTTTCTTTCTTCAGTACTCAATCCACAGTGTGTGTTATTTTCAAACAAGACGTGGTTCTACGAAAATGGTCGTGTCGGACTATAGGTGCGGCCGGTTGTGGCATGTCCATTTGCTGAGACGCGAAACAACATGCGAGCGGTAAGGACATATTCTGGAAACCCTATATTTAACCACTGTAACTGAATTTACAACTCCTACAAGACGGTGTAAGCAACATGTGATGGGCTGCCAATAGTTTGAAAATACGAGAGTCGCCCAGAAAGCAATGGCTAACAATTTTTTTCTTTCAACAATTATTTATTCCACACAATGAGAATTACACACATGAAGAGTGATGTTTTACCTACATACCCTATTTTTCCGCGTAATCTCCTTCCAGTTCTATAACTCTCCTCCAATGAGCCACAAGGGCGTGTATGTCCTTCAGTACCAATCTTTGTTTTGACATTTCTTCACTGCCCGAATCACCTCTTCGTCGTCCTCAAACTGTCTTCCACGAATGCCATCCTTTAATGGCCCAAACAAGTGAAAGCCCGAGGGATTTGTTGATTTGTTTTATTTATGGACGCTCTTTAACATCTCAGATCACCAACGTCCCCCATTCTATTCAGGGCGTGAAACGGCAGACAAATTTTGCTGAGAGGCCTCTTCTTTCAGGCTTGAGGTTCTTTTTCGTGCCGTAAATGTACGACACGGGACCCACGGCTTTATTTCCCTTCCGAAAGAAGCCATCCATAGGATTTTTACGCCCGAAAAAAATCCATCGGTCCTGGCCGGGTTTGAACCCGCAATCTTGGATTTACGAGGCAAATATGGTTACCACTACACCACCAGGACCGACAAGTCCGAGGGTTCTAGGTCAGGGCTGTAGGTAGGGTGAATGGGGCAACACTGTCCAACCCTGTTTCGTGATTTATTCAGAAGTCATCAAACTTGCATAAGGCCGAGCGTTATCTCGTGTTGAATCAAAATATCTCCTGAGTTGTTAGGGTGCCAAAGTCACTGGAAGACCTTCCTGAAGTTGTTTAATGTGTTGACGTACGCTTCTGAATTAATGTACTGCCTCTTGGCATCACACCCCCACAGTTCCAAAACACAGTGACCTTACCGGCGGAAGCAGCTGTTTTGAGAGAGCGAGGATGACGCCATTCCATGGATTGTCGTTTCGTTTCGGGCTGAAAATGGTGAATACAAGTTTTATCATCTGTCACAATCCGGGACAAGAAGGCCTCCCCCTCAGTTTCAAAACGTTGCAACAACTCAATGTGTGTTCCACCGTAAGACAGCGCGGAACCATCTTGCACACACTTTTGAGTAGTCAAGAGCGCGGATATTGGCATCCATACTTCCTTTGCTGATTGACAGCTTCAGCGTCAACAGTCGAGACGATCCTCGCGAATGAGAACATCAACACGCTGCAACATGTCAAGTATGACCTCCGCCCACAGCAAATCTTGGAGCTCCGCTGAACCACCTTCTGATGCCCAGCGACCTACTGCACTTCTGTCGACTGCAGATGCTCCATAGACTTCACAAAAACGTTTCTGAAATTTCTCCACAGTTTCTTTCTCCGCAGTGGGAAATTCAATGACCACACGCTGCTTGTAACTTATATCACTTGCAGACGCCATTTTGAAACATTACTGCAAGTATGCTATCTGTCGGAGGAAACGGAAATTTTGTGGTTGCTCTCAGGAAACTTAAAATAAAACATATCCATTGTTTCGCATTCGCAACATTGTCGTCGGCTGAGGAAAAAAATGTGGGGAATTACTTTCTGGGCAATCCTTGTTGTAAGCTAGTTCTTTTTAAGTACGCTTATTGCACTAGTTAATGTTGGTATAAGGAAATAATTGTTTTTATTCATTAAGGTAGACTTATAGCTATGAAGTTCCTAAGAAAATGTATGTGATACAGCTAAACGGGCTTCATTTTTTAATGAATCTGCGTAATCAAATTACTATAAAAGACTTCAAAATTCAAAACAGTATATAACCAGGCCTGTGCAATTATAAGCTACAGGATGTGTAAGTAGAAACAGGAACTTTCGTGTCAATCAATGTTGCTGCAAACCACAAGACACCTGTCAGGCAGCAGTCCCATGGTCTGTTGTTGTTCGTTATTTAACACAATGTGGTTTCTCCGGTTTTGCAGGAACTAGTTTTCCGATGATTACATTGTGTCTGTAATGACCACAGCTGTCTGTTCACATTAACAAAATGGCTACACACTTGTCTCTTACACATGCTTCACATAACACTGCTATGTGAAACGTTTTAAGCATGCTATTTTATTTCACGAGAATCTGCATGTACATGAATCTTATAGAAATACACATTACAGCTATACACTTCATTCTGACATACATAGAAAGTTGTGTATTTTAGTGAATGTAAAGATATCAAGAACCCAGTTCATAAAGATGGTTCCATATAAAATGTTTAAAAATATCCACACAGTTTAACTTTGTCTATCAGTGGTCATATATTTTATTTAATTAATAGTATATTACTAATTTTTTGGTTTAATCTCAGTAATAAATTTTAAAACAATGTGATTTCTGTTTTGTAATTCTTATATATTGCAAGAATTGTAATTTTGTTCCCCTAATACCACCCATAATGCCATAACTTATTTCATTTCATTAGTTAATGTGATCTAATTAGACTTTCATATTCATTCATTAGACGAGAAAAGGAATTCGCTATGTTTAAGGAGCTCCTGCGTGAGGGACTTTTAATTATTTTGCGTTTTTCATGTTCAAAACGAAAACAATAGTTTACATTACCTAACGGTATGAAATAGCAACTGAACTCCTATTTAATAATGTTATATTTTTAAGTCACTGTCACTTATAAATCATTCAAACTTCAAACATTGTACTTGACAACAACTAAATATTTTAAATGACATCCCGATGTAATATCGAGCGATTGTTGACAATGTGTATACAAGGAGGCTTAACATATAAACATTCAAAAATGAAATGTACAAAATAATAGCCATAATAAGACTGTATAGGCCCATATTTCAAGAATAGGCGATTTCATTAATAAAGGCAATGAAATAGGCAATTGCAGGTACTATTGTACTATTGTGTTGGATTCTTTAATTCTGAGATGAATTATATAGCAAACGTCTAAAAATTTGGGCTAAGGAACAAAACCCGCCCTTACATTACCAGATATTATCTTTCGTGAGTTGTAAATAAATTCCGTGTTTCGTGGATAATATCACAATAGTAATTATACGGGAACTGTTGCCTAATTTGGAATCCCGGCTGCCAAGATGATAGTGAATATTGTTTAAAGGGCGCAAAAGTGCTAAGGCCACTAGCACCCAAACGCACTAAAAATGTACCAATATGGAAATAAGTAAGAAATATATCTGTTTACATTTAAATTCTGTTCAGAGAACAAGCGGCATTAGAACGGCGGGCAGAAAAATAAAAAACTCATTAACAAGGTCAAAAATATCAACGATGAAAAAAAGACTGGTAGTAAAAAATAACAGCTGTAAAATTTTATAAAAAGAAACCATCACAAATAAAAGTATAAAAATCACACCTAGCTCCAAAAACTACAATTACGCATAAAATGGAGCGCTCGCTCGACAGCTATATCATCATCCGCAAGTACTTCTTCAAGAGAGAGGGCAAACTCTGGGAGAGTCTAAAAGTCGCTAGATGATGACATTAAATTAAAATGATGATTTACATTCCCTAAGTTTATTATCATGGAGTAAATTCTATTCTTCGCACCAGTGCGAGAGAACGCCTCTATGTAAAAATTGCTTAAAACCCCCAGAGTAAAAACTGTGCTCAAATGCAGAAGGGTCTTAAAGGACTGATTTCGCTGCGACATCTGTGGCCTCATTGCCTGGAATTCCCACATGACCAGGAACCCATAGCAGTGTTACGCTGACGCCAGCGTCAACTAGTGTAAACACTGCTTCCTGTATCTACTGTTCAAGAGGATGGGAGTTGTACAGGTTGCGAAAAGACAAAAGGGCATTCAGGGAATCAGAACAAATGACACAGTCCCCCAGCCGCTGTTCAGATCAAATAAAACCGCTCGATAAATAGCATAAAGTTCCGCCATAAAAATAGATGTCGCAGAGCCCAGACCAAAAGTAAACTACCGCCATTATAAACAAAGGCACATCCAATACCTTTTTCCATTTTCCAGCCTTCGGTATAAATAAAATTACATCTAGCAAATGATGAGCCTATTGCGCTAAAATGCCGACGAATTTTAGCAGCTGCGGTCGAGTTAGCACAGGATGTCCAAAGTTCTTAACAGCCCCCGAAAAGGAAAGCCAGCATTGTTCAATTTGGACCTAATAAATAATATTTATATTCTTTTTTGACAGTCTACCTTTACTCATCCTCATAATTTTGGTGTCATTTCTCAAAGGCGTGCTGGAAACCTCTTTTTCACAGGTCCTTCAAAATCGCCTCCGCATCCTTCAGCACTGTTTCTAACCCCCCCCCCCGAAGCTTTTCTTCAATTTTAGAAAAAGAAACAATCACAGGGAGCAAAGCTAAACTAAGAGTGAGCGACATTGATTTTTATAAGAGATTCAGCAACAATATTTGCGTTCTCTAGCTTGTTACACATTTTTGGTGTGACATGGCCTTGCTGGGTTTTCAGGACATCTCTACAGTATTGTGGAGTTACAGCTGTGTGTATAGGTGCGACGTGCTGAAAACCCAGCGCATATGAGAGAGAGATGAAGCAGAAGCAATCACTTTTGCCTGTACTATGCTGGCAGATTCTTCCACTGCAGTCATAGGTGTAGGGGATGGAACTTGTCTGATAGACTATTCTCCCTTCTCAGCTAGCTCTAGTAGCAGATATAATATCTATTTCACTCTGACATTGCAAAAATTTACAGTTTTTACCATTGTTCCTATAGTACATCTTTTTGGAATCTTATAGACTTTTTTAAAATAATTTTTACTACTCAGGTGATGATGGACCTCAATGATACATGAAATGATATGTTGGGAAAGGATTTTTTTTTAAAGGAAGGAAACGTTCAAGGCCTAAGTTTAGGGTACCTCCCCGGCATTTGCCATTTATGAGGACTGAGGAAAACCTGGAAAAAACCTCAGTCAGGGAGGACGATCCTAGTGGGATTCTATCCCAGACCTCCCGCTTATGAGTCCGCGCTCTAACGACTTCGGCCATCCGTGGCGGTCTTATACACTTAACACCCGGGTGTATATGTATTATATCCTACTTTCCTTAATTCATTATTTCCATAGATATATATTCCTCCTTAACTTTAATCAGTCTTTTCTATCATTTCTTACCTATCTTCCCTATATCATCAGCAAAAATGTTCAAAATACTGTTTGTTACCAGTTCCAAAAAGTTTTATTTTACAAATTGCTACCAGTAAATTGTTCCGTTTCTTAAACCTGATTTGTTCTGACCTTTAGATTGTGAGCATTCAACTACATACTTTCTGTATTCCCTTCTTTATTTCTCTACACAGTGGACATTCTTCTTATTTCCCTTTTAATCCACTTAACCCATACATACCTGCTCTGCTCCTCATTTGGCACTATAGCTCAGGGTGAATCGCGGCGACCTCTACCTCAGTCTTAAGACTTCATTGAAAGGGAGCACCCCGCAAGTCACCTATCACGCGGTATTCGTGATTGAGGAACGCTACCTCTTCATCTGGCAGCTTCCAGGCTGAGGAAGCTTTTCAGATCTACCTAACTTAGAAAAAATCCTAAGCAGGTACCAGGAATTGAACCCGGGCCTCTGCCAGTAGTCAGCAACTCTAACCAGTAGACCAAGAAGGTGGTCTATATCTGCTCTACCCCAAGCAAATCCCTCCGTTTCCCTTTTGTTACAAAAACTACACATTTCTCCCGCCCCCATTCTTTCTTAAGTTTCCTATAATGTTTCAAGATATGTTTGTCTTGTAAACTGCTCCACATTTCTTACTTTCCAATATCATTTATCCTTTGCTTTGCTTTATTCCATAGCCCTTGTCTATTCGTTAACTGTTGTTGCTCCAGTTCACTTATTCCAATCTCTTGGACTGTTTTCTTGCTTGAGCTTACCCCTTCTTTCCCCCTTTTCTTTTTCTTTTATCTGTAAATAGTCTCGACTGTCTCCTAAAACTGCGTGTGCTGTCTATCGAATTGACATTCCTATATTACAGTAAAATGTCATTTATCAGGCTCAAATGTCATTAAGTATGACGCTTTTAACTGGGACAAAAAACCATACACACTTTGTTTTATTTAATCAGTTCAATTGCGTAAAAAAAAAACAACAGAAAATCAGGTCATGTCTTTCGTTTATGCGCTCTATCACAGCTATAACGAACATTTTCATGAACAATGTGTAGTATATCATATGTATTTGTGTGCTATACGTGTCATTTTTCATGCACAAGTGTACCATTGTACGAAAACTGTGTTTGTTATTTTTTTTTTTTTAATTTGCGTTACAGCTTACATTTTGGCAACATGCACACATTTGAATAGAACTGATTTTGTATATAACATCTATAGATTCCAGCACCTTATTTGCCTGCGGCTGACAGCAGTGTTTTGTTTTGTAAACAAGGCTTGCATTTTAATGAACGTGGCCTGAAAGCAGCAGTAGACAGCCATAAATTTGGTTTTCTGTTGAAACATATAGCTGCAGAACCTTACAACAAACTCATGATGAATATCAACTACGAGGTGCTAGCTTTCTTAGATGTTAAAGGAGCTTAAATAATGTAGACTTTCCTTGCTAAGCAAGGAGCATTTGACGCTTTATATTCCTTCATCAATATAGCAGTGAAAATGGGCAAAAAATATTACGCTAGCTCATTGAAAGAACGTTTTATACGTTAAAGTGTTTTCCGCAATTATGCACAAATATTATCCTCACATGTAACGTTTGATAACTTATGAGCTGTTCAAACGGAGACCTTGTTGAAGCGGTTCATTTTTTGGCGTTGGAGGAAAACTATTCTGGAATTAAACATCACTGATTATAAGTCGATGCCATGTCACTGCGACCGTGGTAAAAGACAAGGCAGCACATTGGAACACAAAGCATCTGCCTCATCTAAAAGGAAAAACTCTTCCATTGCAGGAAATAAAAAGATTGGATTGGATTGTCAGGGTTGGAGGAGGTTTCAGCCTCGCTCAAGGGCTAGCCTTGAAGTTAAAACAGGCGAATGATATGGAGAGGGAAGATTAGGAATAATTTATAGTAATTAATTGTAATTGAGTGATCGTGATTGATTAATGTTGACTGGTTGTAATTACGATATCGTAGTCTTCCTTCTACTCTACAGATGATTCTTAATCTCTGGTTGCCTCGGCATAGCTCGTCTATAATTCTGCTGGAACTTTCTTAATCACTCGGACCAGGGGGAAAAGGAATTGGAGAACTGGCGGGGAAATGAATAGGCGTCGTGATTTTGGTTAGAAGCACAATTTATTCCTTCTTTGCATTTCCTACTTCTAGATGTCACCGTGAGTTCCCAAGGAGACCTGGACCTGTTATTTAACTTTAATTGGAGACTAGGAATAGTTCTTGACGATTTGTCTTTTATCTACGACTTCACTCGACGCGCATGCTACACTTTTATACTCGCGACGTTCCTATCTCGTACTCTCTTATTGCTCATTAACGCACACTATGGCACAGCCTGATCACAGGCACCCAGTATCTAATCTTCTGAACGCAATTATAACTAAGACGTAACTGAACTGAAGTGAAGTCTTATTAAATGTATCAACACAATCACAAGAGCAAGCTATTAACTGGCGTAGATCATGAACTTAACTCAACTCAACTGTAGCAACATACTATTAAGAGTAAGACTGACGGGTGAGAATAAGATATGATATATATGGGATGTTATTTAACTACACCGAAATACTTTTAGGGAGAGAGATGGCGTAAAGACGAGAGTAGATCCTTAAGTTTCCGGCCTAATCTATTTCTAAATATGATAAAGACGAAAACTGTATTTCACTTGTCAAGATAGTTACTCTTTATAGCAATACTCTTCTCACATCTTTGAATTAACATTTCAATTAACCCCCCCCCCTAAATAGAAGTTTTGTCTGCAAAATGGCCACCAACAGCATCCATCACTTCTTCTTCATACTTAAATTTCCTTCCTCGAAGGTGCTTCTTGAGATTTAAGAAGAGGAAATAGTCACTGGGAGCTAGATCTGGGCTGTAGGGTGGATGGTCGATCTCCTTGAAGTCGCAGTTCTTTATAGTTTCCTTTGCAACAAGAGCTGTGTGCACAGGCGCATTGTCTTGAAGGAGGGGCACACCATCACTCGGCTTTTCTCGCCTTTTCTCTTTGATGGAAGCACGTAGTCTGTGCAGTAGGCCAGCACAGTACTCTCCATTTACTGTGGTGTTCCTATCCTTCAAGTCAGTGAAGAGTATTCCTTCACAGTCCCAAAAGATTGTGGTCATAATCTTCTTGGTTGACTGACCTTTACCTTTAGGGGCGGTGCTTCGCCAAGTTTACGCCACTGCATTGATTGTCTTTTGAACAAAGGATCATAGTAGAGGACCATAGTTTCATCTCCTGTAACAATGGTTTGCAGAACATCTCTCTCGTTACCATGGTAGGGCTCTAAATATGCCCAACAACAAATGTCGTTGCTGCTTTTGCACTAACCTTATTCACGTTTAAATGTTCATGAATAATTTCTAAGGACTGTTGTTTCAGAAAGGCCCAACCTTGCTGCTAATTTTGTAACGTTGAGCTGCCGGTCTTCTATAATCTCTTCTTCCACAAGAGCGATGTTTTAAGGAGTAAGCTCCTCCAAGGGCCGATCTATACGCTCTTCATCTTCAATCCTTTCTCGACCTATTGAAAAAAGTTTGGCTCATTCTTTTACGGTAGAATATGAGGGGATGCTTCCCCCATATACACCGTCAAATCGCTGTTTAATTTTATTAGGAGTAAGTCTTTCTTTTGTGAAGAACTTAATAACAGTTCGATACCTCATTTTGAACATGTCACAATCTCTTGTTTATTTAATTTATTTATTTAATATGAAGTGCTGCGATGCACATACTAAAGAATTATGAATGAAATTTATTTAATACTTTCAACCTTTATTTTCTTTATCAACAATGAATGCAATACCTACATACAGTAGCTAGTAAGCTTACTACTAACATGATGCCTAAAACTTCATTTATCTTACACATAACTGCTTTCTTGCAATTATGTAGCCTGCTCTAGAGGGAGCTCTTTATCAGCTTGCGTGATGTAATACATAAGCAAAAGCTGATGTTCCGCGTGCAGTGGGTTCAATTCTAGCCATGCCGTTATTATTTATTTTTTTTATTTAATACGAAGTGCTACGATACGCTCACTAAAGAATTATGAATTACATTTAGGCACTCTTTGAATTTACGACACTCAATTCATTAAGATTACCCATAATGCTACCTTTGGTAAACTAGGATTGTAATTATATGAATTCATATGG
The DNA here is from genome assembly GCA_030762175.1 of Metallyticus violacea. Taxonomy (NCBI): domain Eukaryota; kingdom Metazoa; phylum Arthropoda; class Insecta; order Mantodea; family Metallyticidae; genus Metallyticus; species Metallyticus violacea. The sequence goes on from CM060832.1 coordinate 32,091,622, forward strand.
TAAGATTAAGTGTATAATTTGAAATGTCAACTTAAATCGTAGGCTAAAAGCTGTATTATTAGGCCCTAGTTAGAAAATGACAGAAAAAAAGGGATGGACGAGACTCGAACTGGAAAACACAGGACCACCTATTACCAGAGTGACACGTTCAGAAACCTCTCTTCGTTATTGTGTGTTATGCTTTCGAGGGGCATTTTCATTAGCCAGTGACATATTGGCACTTTAGAAATTTATAGCCATAACTTTGAAATTTGAGCAGATAGGCTATACGTTCTCTATCCTAAATTTCTTATATACGACATCTCTACATTCTCTGAAATTATTTCGGTGTAGTTATAAACATGCTATATATTGTCGGGACCTCGAAATTGTATCTTTATATATAATTATTAAAGTCAGTTGGTCGTGACGCCGTTCTAGATTTTTTTGAAATTTCGCTTTAGAAAATTCTAGAATTTCTCTTTTATTTACGTCTTTTTGTTGGTTATTGGGCGCTTTCGTACGGTCCTTCTGCTTGTATTACATTACATATCACTTACAAGTCTATTTATTCCCTCTCCTTTGTAAAATGTACAGTTAACTTGATCTTCCAAAAGATGTCTTCACACCCGTGTGTTTTCGCAACAACAAAGTCCTTTGCAAAATTTTCCCCCTTACCTGACATAATAAAAATGGGTATCCTTGAAAATACAATAGACAGGCTTTGAATACGAATCTTTTTGGGGCATTCTCAGGACCTAACGGGACATAACTCGGTCTATAACAAATACAAGATACAAAAGAGTACAGTTGTTATATCCCTTTTGTTAAGTTAACATGACATTTTTCCTGTAAGTGCACTCTGGCTAAAGAGAATTTGGAACATTGCAACGAATCTTCAACTTGACATAAACCAAGCAAATAATAAACATGTGATTAAATTTATACGATATACAATTGATAATTGCGACAATATAAATAATTGGTGATTGAAGCCAATTATAACTGTTTCAGCCATTTGTGACTGTGCTCCTAGTGGGTTAAGCTAAGAAAATCTGCACTGGCTTGTTGTTCTAAAACTTTTAGTGCGACCTACGTATAAGCAGAAACAGAGCACCAAAGCTCAATTGAGCAAAATATGATGTGTTAATACACACACGAACCCGATCTTTAGCAACTACGAGCATTTCATTATGATGGTGGTTGAAATAAATGCGCTGTACCAAATGGAAGGTAGGAAATTTGAGGCTGCCTTTCCAATTATTCATGTCCTCCCATTCAACATATCCATTAGGCATCATAAAAACTGGATTTTCATGTGGATATGCGTAATTTCCACAAAGTCTAAACTTCTGAAATGTCTAAATTTCTTTTGCTAACTGAAATTTAGTAAATGTGTAGTTATTTTTGCGCCAACCTGTATATTTGGTTTGTTTGAACTAATACCAGATACTATATTAGATAATTCCATAGTTAGGTTAATATATTATTACTACTAGAAGGTATATACTAGTCTAGATCAATCGGGAGAAAGGAGACGGGGAGATAGATACACATGGATGAGACAGGGAAGAAAAGGATTTGACACATGACCTATACTTTTGTTTGGAAGATTACTCTATCTTTAATCTCCAAAACTAATATTTTACTTAAACTATCCTTGATATTGATGAGAAAAGTGTGTCTTATTGTTCAAACATTTGAATCCGCTGCTTGCATTTTCATTTAATGTTATTCGTTGTATGTGGTATCGCTACAGTTTAATGCTGCTGTTAGAAAACACTCCGAAACAAATGAATATGTTCTCGATATTAGTGACCTAGGTTGCTCGTTTCCGCTATCTCAGTTCAATTGATTTTTACTTCTACTGTGGAGACATTTGAAGATCATGCCCTATTGAGACGCCAGTGCCTTGAACAAGGATGCCAGCAAATAGCGTTTACAAGCTTCTGCTCAAACTCAAATTGGTCATTTTGAGCCCTACTTCTGAAGGAGAGCGTAAACAAATAAACTGAATTTAATTGGAGTGAAACTTAAGAGGGTGGGCGATGAATCGACCCTAGAACAGAGACCGCCATCGATATGTGATTTTAATCCTATCTTATATTTCATTTCTCAAGTAATCCTGATTGATTTAATAACTTCATTACTTTCGAAATAGGAAAGCAATAACAATCATGTGTTTTGGGAAAATTTTGGCCCAGATTTTGAGCCTGAGGTTAGTTAAGACTTCACAGTCACAAAGGAAGTGGAAACTTAATTATATAAACATTTATAAAGTATAAAATCTAAAGTAAGTAAACGCAAGAGACAGCGGGGACCCACGAGGGCCTACCAGGGAAATGCACGAAACATCAGAATATCTTAAGAACATTTGTTCTTGAATGTTTAGACATATATAATGAATTACTAGAAAACAAAAGATGATCATATACCGGGTGAATCATTAAAATTTGCACCGAAAATATTTCTGAAATGGAAAGTGCTATTGATGTACTGCTTTCACAGAAACGAAGTTACGCAGAAGATCATACTTGTGCAGAAGTTGATACTTATTAGAACATGCGCTGTTTGTTGAAAAAAGGCTCTATTTTCAAATAGAACAATGATAATGGACATAAAGAAAATAAAACTAAAGCAAGTTAGAATGTCAATGGTGATTTTTGCATGGCTCTAGTGAAAGTGGTTTACGAGCTATAGTTCTCTGCCCCATTTAACTTCTTAGTTGCTAGACTACGAAGTTCGTAAGTTTGTTTATATTTTGTTTCGTTTGCTCATTGCATTGGGGCTTCCTTGCCAGTACTTAATAATAGTTCTTGAAATAGGACGTGCAGGAAGATGATATTTACTTATGGTGAAAATTCGACATGCTCATGGTGTATGGGGAATGTAGGAAGAGTGTTGTTCTTTCTTGCTGAAAGACATCGCTATAGACACACTGCGCCTCTCTTCACCGATTGTTTCAAAATCGTTGGATTGGACGAAGGGGGGCTGTCAATGGCCTGCCCGTTCACCAGGTTTGACCTCTTCACACATTTCTCTGTGGGGATAGCTAAAAGACGCTGTCTACAAAGACATACCGACTACACCAGAAGATTTAACTTATTACTGTGTCTGTTCTGCTGAAATGTGCAGCAATCTTTACGCTGGAAGCTTGTACTGTAGTTCGAGCCCATCATTTTGAACACTATCTGTGAAGAATTTTCTCTTTCTTCTTTATAATTCACAGAATTTGTTGATTCACTTTTGTATTTCTTAAAAGAGTGCTGGCACATGATACACGAAAATACAAAATGTAACATTTGTTTTCTTGGAAATTTAAAGAAAAAATAACCACACACAGGCACTAAATTAGAAACATAAAAATACGAACATCGAAGCCCGTTAACTAACCAGTTAAATAGAGCAGACAATTGTAGGTATTTACATTTCTCAGAATACTATAGCTCGTAAACTACTTCACTAGAAAAGACACGATTGACCTTCTAGTTTCCTTTGATTAATTGCTTGATGTCAATAGACATTGTTTTATTTGAAAAAAAAAAAACTTTTTTTCAAAAATGACATTCTAATAATTATTAATATCTGTGCAATTTATTGAGGTAAAGCGAATTAGAATAAAATTAAGGGCAACTATTAGTTCCGGAGGAACTTTCAAACAGGTAAGCCGAAAATGTGGATCAGGCAGGACACTCATATGTACAACAATACGCATCTTTCGGCAGCAAACTGCGTAAGGTGGGGCTCGCCAGATTCGGAAAGTCCCAGATTTCCGCGGACTATCAAAGGAGGGGATGAAAATATTGACGTCTTTCCTAACAACTTGTGTGCAAAACTATTCTCTGCCCTCATTTATCTATAAAACCTTTGGAAATCGCGGAATCGGACCCGAGAACACAAAATTATCTCAGTACAGTTTCACCACTTGGAAAATATTTAATTTACAGAAAACAAAGATATAAAAGATCCTGACAGCTGCTCTTTAGTCTTTGTTTCTACTTCGCCACCACCTGTATTGTCCTTAAGAACCCTTACAGGACAATTTTAAATAAGCTCTCCTTTTCATAATTTACGTTCTTTTTATACATCTTCCTTTTCTTTGTTACACACGTCTCCTTTTTTCTATTTAATTATTTGTTTCCAAACTTATTCATATGTATTGCTATATTGTGTCCACTATGGCAGCCCGCAGCCGCTATTGTTTTGTCAATGTATTATATATACCGGGTGTCCCATTATCATGCTCACCTCAGTTTTTTTCTGTGCGTCTAATGAAAACTTTTGTTTGACACTATTTTTCATTTTTCGCATCAGAAAAAAAAATGGGGAAGCAATGAATGGAACATTCTGTATATATCGAATGTATCACCTAATTCTGCGACCTCAAATGTTTTCGAAATAAAACCAAAGGATTTACCCATAAATGTTCTAATATTAGTGATTCGCACAATGGCAGTGTATACACAACAAAAAAAAAAAAATACAAATAATAAAAAACACACCTATGAACTCAAAGTTACATTTTTTTTAAATGCAACATGCATGTTTTTTCTACGATCTGAAAACTAGAAGTCCAATTAGTAATAATAGAACAGTTTCCTGATCTAAAACTCATACCTTCTGAAACAGGCAAAGAGTGGCAAGGGACACACTGCTTCTGACGTTATGCAAAGAGTGTAGTGTGCTTGGGTTGCTTGCCATGTATCCATGCAGTAAACAAACCATTATTAGTTTGCCTAGTGCACTAATGTCCCCCGAACTGGTCAGCTGTACTGCTGTCAGTTTCAAACACACACTGTAACTCATTTTACGGTATCAGTTCTCAGTTTTGTTCACTAATCATGGTAATGTGTATTTGAGGAGCATGCAGTACTAGCCCATGTAAAATTCCCACTGATTTCGCCAGGTTGCTCATCAACAACAGGGGAGTGGCAATACTTGGTGCTGAGTCATTGGCAACCGCGTTGTAGGTCCCTATTTTTATAAGGAAATATTTAAACGGACACGACACGCATAACTTCTGCAAGACACTCTACCCCTTCTCATGGAGGACTTGAGATTGGAAATGCGTCTATCAATGTGGTTCCAGCATGATGGATGCCCCGCACACTTCGCCCACGTTCCCAGAGTAGACTTATTCCCAACGAAATATTCTTATATTTTTATAAAATAATACTATTTATCATCATCTTAACAATATTAACCTTAAGAGCACTAAGATTTTGAATTTGTATATTAATGATTTTAGCTAGAAATTCTATGGTTGTGGTTGTAAAGTTGGAATCGGTGAATAGGATGGGGTGGACCTGTGAGATGGCCAGCTCGGTGCCCCGAACAGACGCCATTTGACTACTTTCTCTGGGACGCAGTGAATGATAATGTGTATCATGAACTCCCAACGACACTAGAGAATATGAAACGGCATATTACCGCGGCATGTGCAGCAAAATCTGTAGAAATACTACACTCTGTGCAATGCTCATTTGCTGATAGTCTCCATAAGTGTATTGATCCAAATGGTGGTCACTGTGAACTTCTGCTAAGTATCACAATTTCATCAGATAAGACGTTCTGGATTATTTGTGAGTCAGTTTTCTGTGCAGGATATAATTTACAAACATGAAGTTTCTTTGAGCTATAGGCCACTAGTATTTTTGTTGAGGAGGGTAAAACCAGTTCTGCTATCACTAATTGAACCTCTAGTTGTCAGTTCGCTAGAAAACTTATACGTTCCATTTCAAAAAATGTAACTTTGAGTTGAAAATGATGCTTTTTTTTTTTTTTTTTTTTAATTTTATGGATTGTGTATACCTTCTCATTGTGTGAGCCTCTGATATTGGTATATTTCTGCACAACTAGATTTTTCACAGCTATATTCCTTGAGGTCACAGAGTTAGGTGAGACACCCGGTATATACAGATGTTAGTTTCTGTATACTCTCATTCTCTCACTTGAAAAAAAAAAGTTTATACAGAATGACCCAATGGAATATGACGGTTTTCTGAACATTCTTGTGAGACACTCGTATAGAATTAATTAATTTTTTTTTTCAAGGAACAATTAGCACAGTGCAATTTATTAATCTGAACTTACTTTTTAAAAATCACAAGTGACCCAATGGAATAGGACGGGTTTCAGAACGCTGCCGTTTCTAAAGATTTTGCATTACAGTTATGGTATTGGTTGCTATGTAACTATGCAATTTGTTCTGTCCACTTAGTAAACAACAATATTGATAATTGGACAGTTCAAAAACGGGTATTCGTTGTTGTTATAAGATTTATTGAATCTAAGTCGATCTCCCACGTTCAGAGACGTTTAATGTGCCAGAAATGTTGGCAACACTGAACTTTGAGATGGATAATGATGAAACTGAGTTTTGTTTCCAGTAGGATGGTGCCACATATCTATCACACCGCTCTGAAACAATGAACACTCTGCGAGTTCTGTTTCCTAGGTGTATAATTTCTGGATTTGCTGATGTTGCCTGGCCAGTCCAATCTGACGGCTGGAGACTATTTTTATGGGGACACTTGAAAAATAAAGTATACTGCGACAGGTCACGGACAATAATGTAGCTAAAAAAACAACATAACTCGTGAAATTAGGAATATTCAGCACGTTTTATTGCAGCAAGTTATGGTTAACTTCCTGAGCGGATTACACGAATGTGTTCGTTGTCATGGAGCCCACTTAAAAATGTGATTTTTAAAAGATAAGTTTAGGTTAATAAATTACACTGTGCTATTTATTCCTTGAAAAAAGTATTTTTATTTAATTCTATACGAGTGTCCCACAAGAAGTTTCAGAAAACAGTCATATTCCATTGGATCAGCCTGTATATGTGATTTGTTATAATTTTAAAATGTGAACATATTTAATTGAATTGTTTTAGCCAGTCAGACCATATTTTAAATGGAATTGCTACTTCCTATTTGAAATGCGTTTTCTCTTATTTTACATACAAGTATAATGTTTTGTGCTATTAATTTAATATAAATTATCATAAATTGACACATTCATTGTTATACTAGGTTTATTGTTTGTTTATGCAAATATCTAATTATGCTGAATAGTTAAAAATACTTGAATGTAGTCATATCGAGCTTAATGACTATTGTCATCCACGCGAGCACTCGTGTTGCAATAATGGATGACATCATTGCAGGGTTAAAGTGCATCAGTAGTTACCAACATGGTAGGATTTTTATTTGTGTATTCTGATGCTAGTGCTCAATGTTTGGCAATATCATTCCTGTCTCTTGTATTTCAATCATGTTGGATGCTTAACAGATAATTGAATGTATGCTTTTTGTTACAAATGTAGTTTACAGTCTTTTGTTTCTGGATATCGAACCTATCTTGAGATCGACACAGACGGAATCAGGAACGATATATCGCACAATGTGATATCGATGGTTTCCTAGTGGGTCAAACAAACAAAAGCAAGCCGTTACTATGCTGCACATTCTTTGCCTAATTGGAGGATTGCACGCAAAATCCCATGAGTTTGTAATTGAAAATTGTCAAAAGGCTTTAGAAATAGAGCTGAATTCAGCGCTTCCGCCAATTTACACTGCTTCTATTTCCAGAAATAATTGAACTCAGTAATCCCATGCTGGTCATACTTTGGTTCATTTCTAATTGAATATATTCCCAGGTCACATGAATGTCAACCCCTTTCCTTTAGAAAAGTCCTCTCATACAGGATTTTTTTATTTCCAATAATTGGCCATGAGATGGAAAGTGAAGAATGCCATTAATTTTTAAAGCTGTAAAACGGAAATAATTTGCTTTTAAACGTAATTTTGTTAAAAATGTGATTTTGTGCCTACTAGGACAGTTCTGCATACTTTGTTTTATTTACATCTCTTTGATATCTCAGGTCATTAGCGTTCCACTCAATTCAGAGCGCGAAAGGGCCGGTAAATTTTGCTCAGAGGTCTCTTCTTTCAGGCTTGAGGTTCTTTTTCGTGCCGTAAAAATACAATACGGGACACACGGTATTATTTCCCTTACGAAGGAACCTATACTTAGCATTTTTAAGCCCAAAATAATCCATCGACTCTGGCCGATTTGAACCCGCTTTCTTGGGTTTACAAGGCAAGTATGGTTACCACTACACCAGGACCGACTTAGTTTTTACAGGTATGACTACGCACCTAATTAACTTTAAAATATTTTATTAGCATAATACATAATGTAGGCGTGATCCCACTTTCATTTTGTCACTTCCGGTTCCCACCTGTGAGAGGTGTGCAAGTTCAGATATGTTCAGTTCCGCTTACAGCAAAATGTGATGAACTATTCTGCTTTAGTCTGAACAAATCTGCTGCTAAGGCCCATGCAATGTTACAGAAGCCCTGTGGAGAGTTTGTTCTTCCCTACAAAGGTGACCTAAAATGTTTAAAGATGAGAGACACTCAATTTCAAAGGAAGGTGGACCGAGAATTTCCAGTTTATCCTTTAACGGAAGAAAACTTTAGCACAGCTGCTGTCATTGTGAGAGAGGGTTTTCGAATAACTCAAGAACACTAGTAGTGGTGGTAGAAGTAGTGTTTTTTTTTTTTTTTTTTTTTTTTTTTTTTTTTTTTTTTTTCCCCATTGGAAAGGAAACGCTTTATACGCTCCAGTAAGCTGCCAATGTGGGACTCCCATGTAGTTTACCCTTGAAACCCCTCCAAATATTTGCAACACTACGGAATCACTTCTCAGTATTGTTTTGTAACGCATCAACTGTGTTTATGTACCTTTCTCTTTTTCTTTTGTTTTGATTAAGGATGGTTATCATCTCCTCAATAGTTATCCACTTCACTTTATTTTGTAGCATTTCTATTATATTTTCCACTGTTATATCTTCACCAATTTCTCTGGCAATTTGTTGTCTAATTTCTCCGCATCTATTGCAGTAGTGGTAGTGATAGTAGTATGGGGGTACTTGAAAGAGCTTTAAAACTCCCGCACTTCAGTTGTAGGCTTTCTGTGCCATCCCCAGACTCCTTATAGTAATTCGAATTCTGTATCTTAACAAGGCCCAGTAAAGGGATCATCCATATCAAAGTATGGTTGTGGGCCGAAGAATTGGTACCTGCTCCTCTCCAGGACCTCACACAAAAGGAATATATGTTTCTTAGTCTCATGAATTTGGTTGCAAAGTCTACAAATGGGCTCTCCCTGAAAGACTCCTATTTTCTGGAGATGTTTGCTAAATTGACAATGTCCAGTAATTAATCTCATCACAGGCTTTAACTTTTTCCTTCCCAACCTCAGGAGTGTTTTAGTGAGTGTGGGATTCGGTCTTTTTCCGAAGGTTTATCCTCGATAGTTGAACTATCGTGACTTATATTGCTCCTTGACCCATAACGTAATGGCAGTTCTTGCTGAGATTTGCTAACCCCGTATGTTAGTAACACGCTGGTAACTGAAAAGTGCACATGAGACATATTTGCACAAGGTACATTCCAAGACTGCTGATTCCGAACAAAAGAACGCCTGTGAGGAAATTTGCATTCAGTCGAAAATGAAAGATGCAACGTTTTTCGTTTTTTTTTTTTTTCCCCTTTTCTCTCCCCCCCCCCCCCCCCCAAGACAATCACTGCGGATATCGTTTCGATCCTGAGAGTAAACAGCAAAGCTCTATGTGGAAATCCCATCATCACGAACACCAAGGAAACTAAAAGTGGTTGCTTCAGTTTGGGAAAATTATGGTCATGTCCTTTTTCGGTATTTAAGGAATGAATTACCAGTAGGTCGTACCTGCACACACAACTGTAGCTCGGCAATACAGCTGAGCTGTCAGGAAAACGCTGCAAGATCATATCACACATATGACTGACAGTGGCCCCACTGCCGTGCAACAAGTTGAATGGTACACCACAATACTGCACGGCCGTAAGTCGCAAAAGTTGTTTCTGAATATCTCACAATAATCAATGTGAAGTTGTCCTTCACTCAAACTCCAGTTTAAATTTAGCCCCATGTAACTTTTCAGTAAATCGAAGAAACACCTTCGTGGGAGGCATTTCTCATCCTCAGAAGCAAAGATGAAGCCTGTGAAGGCGATTTTGAAGAACTTGTCAAAAAATGACAACAACCTGTCTTTGAAGATTGACAGAAACGCTAGGACAAGTGTATTGCATCCAACGAAGACTACTTGCAGGTAGATCATCAAAATTATAATGATGAGTAAAGATATGTTGTGAAAAAATGTATGATCATTCTTTATTGAACAATGTATTTCAACGGAATATACAATGAACTTAAATGAGACTTCACTTTTACTTCAATTTACCAATAGATAACACTTTTATTGCGAATTTGTGTAGTAACTAATGTAAGACATCAAAGAACACGAAATTCATATAAACATACTTGTATGACAACTTTTGCATAGTTTTTTAGTTACACTCGTTTTTTCCTTAACTATAGCGGCGGCTCGCAGCAGCATAAACCCGGAGTGCACAATTTTACTGCTACCACTGCTACTGCTGAATATACAGAACTTTAACGTAAAATCTACCTGGCACGTGCGGTGTTTTGAATTCCGTAGGCTGCGAACGGCGCTCCCCACTCTATTCCATATCTTCTCTCCTAACCTTGAACATCGCTTAGAAGCAGTGCAGTAGTTGCGTTTCGCCAAGATGGAACAGTTGACTCTAGAGCGACCCATTTTCCTGAGTAAATGTTACCACAAATACGAGTCAACTTGTTGTGTTCGTCCAGAATTTCGATGCAGCTCCCTGGTTAATTGTATCCTTCCAGAAAAGCAATGCACAATTTTGCAAATATATCCTACTTGAGTGCACAAAAAAAAAAAAAAATTGGAAAAAAGCACACTTTTAACTGAGGATCAACTGAATGAATTTGGTATAAACCTGGAATGTTTGCCAACAAAATCACTTCCTAAATTAGCACAAGTAGAGATTTCAGCGGGTTCTGCCCATAAACCAACAGAATTATTAAACCTCTAACCGTACAAGTGTACACTTGTCCATTTTTCTCAAAAACAATGCGACCCAATAGCAAGAGTGCATTATTATGAATGAAGCTTTAATGAACCCAACGCGTTTGTTCTTTTCAGGTGAGACCTGGTTTTACCTGAACAGCCATGTAAACAATCAAAATATGTGTTACTAGTGTACCGAAAATTCACATCGCGTAGAGGAACTTCCTCTGTATGATAGGAAAGTTTTAGTTTGGTATGATGTTAGCTCAAGGCGTTTTACCATTCCAATTTTTTGAGACAATAGATGCAGGAAGGTAAAGGAGAGAATGCTGACCTCATTTTTTCAGCAGCTTGCGGAAGAAAAACCATATGGGTGGCTTCAACAGGGTTCTGCACCTGCTCATACAGAGTCCTTGAATAAAATTAAGGATGTGTTTTAAGAAGAATGATAGGTGCTGTAAGGCGCTGCCCCCCACCAGATTTAACAGTGTGTGATTTTACCTGTAGGGTTGCCTGAAGGACAGAGTTTATAAAACAAACCTCCACCCATTAGTGGCTGAACTTAAACGAGTCAATCAGAACGTGTCTTCCCGATACAAAGCTGTTTAGCCGAAGGGCACTACATTTCCAGCATCTCCCAGAAGTAAGATATTACACACAATTTTAGAAACGAAGTGAAAGTGCGTTCTCGGGCAGCCGGGGCACGCCCAGCCGCCGAGAATCAAAACATAGCGAGTGCGGGATAGTTTTTACGTGAAAGCCCTGTAGACTGCAAGCTCCTAGGATTAACACCTATACTCGGCTGAACGTACACAACAGAGAGAAAGAATTCAACAAAAACGTTGTAGTAAAGCACCTGTTGGATACCATTCATTCTCCTTGTTTTATGCAACACACCTAATCGGCGACCCTGTGATTAAAATCTGCAGCATCAAGTATGTAGATGCACATATCATGTGAAAGCACGCGAAGTCCTGGAAGGCTATTAAAAAGCCCTGAGTGCATAGCATAAAAGTTGCACTTTGTTTATGTATAGTATAACGTTTGGTTTAGGTTTTCGAGCATAAACTCTGGGAGATAGAACGAAATAAAATCTCTGAGTTCATTTATGATGCTATTGATATTTTTTGCTGAAGCTTGACTCTTTCCAATTGGTTTCAGATATCCCAAAGTCGTAACAAATAAAATAATTATATTTTTTTTCTCGTTGGTAACAAAACAATCTGTATAAATAAAACACTTGGCGATTCACTCATTGTCTTCTGTACTGGTTTCGAAGCTCTATAAATTCAAACCATACATCAATTCCAATTGTACCTATCACACTTGGTTTTCCTAAATGCTGCAACTTTACCTAACACCAAAAATCGTGGAAGTCATGATCATTTTTCACAGAGGTCCGTTGTTGTACAACTATGAATAACGTCACCGTTTGTTGATGCAGAGAAATATATAGTTGTATTGTTGGTAATAACTAAAAAAGGCCATTACCGAGGCAAAAGCTGTGAGCCAAATTTATTCTCATTCCGTGTCCATTGCATGTTATTAATGCTATGCACTTAGCAAGCATGCGGTCTATCATGATCATGGCTTAGAACCACATGCAGAATAAATGTTAGCAACAATATTAGTCAAGCGCTCGGTGCACCCTTTTGTTTACATTGTTTTCCATTTGCATCGCCAACAACAAAGATCCCGCACGAAAGCGCAGTAATGCTGAATGTAGTTTTATCACAAATACTATCAAAACATGTCTGAGATTGCCGATTATTTGGAAAGCTCAGACCCTCGAGCGATATTTATTAGAACTATTTCGAATAAAATAAGAATTTAAATGTAATTTCCCTAACCTTTGCGTACAAAATTGTAATAATTGTACTTAAACTCTTCAAGTAATCTTGCAACAAAAGAATGCCGATTATCAATAATGCCAATAGAGAAGAGCAAAATACCGGTTTAGAACTATTTGATGAATAGAAAAACAATAAACGTGATATATATTTGAAATTCGCCCACAGAATATTATTAACACTCTCTATGTGTGATCCATGTAAAGAAAAATGTGATAACTATATATTGAAATTGCGGATAACGCCGAAAGTAAATAATCAACTTAACTTCACACTGTACGCAATACTATATGGAACGGGTTTTGATTGGGCAGGGGTTATTTAATTTTGATTAAATTATGATTGGAATGTTTGATTTTTAATTAATTATTCTGGATTTGATGGTAGGGGCTTCTTTCCTAGTGAGTGTTTTAGGTTGATGGGCGGTGAATTTTTGATTGGATATTTGGAAGGATTTATTAGCAAACCGGGCCGATGTTAGCTGAGCCGGCTGTCTTGGAGTCCCTTCCTGTCGTTGCCCCGTTCGTAGATCTTGTCTGTTAGTAAATGCCTCGGAAGAAGTAATTTGAAATCACCACTTCTGGTGGTTCCAATAGTGTTCGTGGTGTTACCATCAGGGAAGTTTTTGAGTTTTCCTCGATTCTAGATCGAAGGGAGGGGGTAAAAGAATCATGTGAATGGGCTAATTGATGAGTCTTTAAGTAAATTTTGTTAAAATGTATAATTGATGCTGTAACGCCATGAACCTTTCAGACATAGGATGCCTTAGGATTTTATTAAGTTTGGGATATTCTAATAGGCCGATTCTTTACTGGAGAATTGTTCACTGAAAACACACTGCTTCATTATAAACAATAGAGAATTCATGGAATACAGTTTACTCCCAGCCGTTATACTTCGGCGCCGTGATTAAGATTTTTATGACACTTTTTATCACAACGCTATAAGTGAGTGAATATATTTAAAACTTTCTATTACGGGCACTGTTTTCTGTATCACAAACCAGAAAAACTGTGAAAACTCCAATACTTTATAAAACTGTAACTGCGAGACTTTAATGATTAACTTGCATTCCAAACCGCAACAACTCTTGTGAGATCTGAACACCAACTAAGTGAAGTCTGCCTAGTAAAATTTAAGCACTAACTTATTTTCACACAAAATCTGAGATGCAACTCGTGTAATAACTCAACGGCAACTAACCTGAAGTCTACAATCCAACTACCATGAAGTTTAAAAGCCAACTAACTAAATAGCCCCAAAAATGCATTCGTACACGAATTTTGAACGTCAACAATTTGGACCCCACTCTACTGTTTGAATTTGACTGCCAGAAGCTTCTAGCAGCTTTCTCTTAAACATAATAAACATAACATCTCATTGGCTAAAATTTTTTCGATAGAAGCTTCTAGAAATTCTGTATAAAGCTAGGGTTCTGAATGGCCATTAAAATTTCCCCAGCACGTCTCCCTATTTGTCGTGAAAACAGCTTTGAAGTAACTAGAGTTTGTAATCGTGGCAGTTAACTTTTTAAAGGTCCTTTTAATTAAACTGGTGCTTCTGCTTTCGCATTTACCCAAGCTATCAGCTTTTGTTCCCTCCAAAGGAGTCTATACCTTTAAAAATTACACAATGCAGAGTTTCGATACATTACACAAAAGAAAACCTTGTAAGAGGCTCCAGGCTGACGGTAGGCATATACCATTTCAGAACGGCACAAACAATTTCTTTTACAGTTTTATCATCATATATTACATACATTGTGAAGTATTTCATATTGTGCTCACTTGTTAAACCAGTCCATTAATTTCATATTATATACATACACTTGATCAATCAGTTTGTTAATATCAGTGATTCTGTTATTATTTGTATAGAAAGAAACACACATTACTGACCAAATCAATTGTAATAAACATTTATAATAAGCCTTAGTATTACTATAGGAGTGGAAGCTGAATATTCCGCTTCATATATTAGTATATGCTCAAATCATTTTAAAATTAATAATATATAGAATATTACAAATTATATTTTTCTTAAGATAATCAGATAATAAAAAAGTAACAATAAATTCACATAGAGTACTGAGTCAGCTTTTCAGGTCAACCTTTTATTCAATTTAACATATTTATTAATTTCATGATTTTCTGTTTTTATCTCAAATTTAAAATAATTCCAAGTGCTCACATATGTTTACTGATAACAGTGCGCTACTTTGACACGATTCTTGCATTTGTGCCCTCTGGTACAGGCCGATCCCGTTCAGAACGAATTTGACTGCACTCGCACCCTGTTTCATTGCGGTTGCCGTGGTAACGATAGATACTTGCTAATGCTCCAAGATAGCAAATGCAGCCTAAAAGAAAAATCAGATAGTAGGCAACATCTAGGTTGGAAAGAAGTGTGTGTCAGTTCGCAACCATTGCAACTCTGAGAGATGCGCGAGCCGGCGAGCATTGCCAGCTTGCTAAATATAATTTTTTGAGAGTAAGTTTATCTACACTTTTTTATTTTACATTTACTAGTATATGATTCTGTTGCATATTTATAGTCAGTAGCTACAAACATATAGGATGACCCAGTGGAATATGACAGCTTTCAGAACATTCTTGTGGACACTCGTATAGAGTTATATAAAAATGTTTTTACAAGAAACAAGTACCACATGGAAATTTATTAATCTGAACTTATTTTTTTAAAATCACAAGTAACCCAACGGAATGTATGTTGAGAACATTGCTGTTTCTAGCGATTTTGCATTACAGTTATGGTAATGCTTGCTATGTAACTATACAAATTATTCTGTCCTTTTATTAAACAACAGTATTGATAATCCGAAGGTTGAAAAATGTGTATTCTTTGTTGTTACAAGATTTGTTGAATCTAAGTCCACCGCCTACTTTCAGAGAAAATTTAGGGTAGAATTTAATGTTCCAGAAATGTTGGCAACAGCACTTTCAGATGTAGGATAATGATAAACGTGAGTTTTGGTTCCAGCAGGATGGTGCCACAGCTCACACCGTTCGTGAAACAATGAAAACTCTATTTATCCTGCTTTCTGGACGCATAATTTCTCGATTTGCTGTAGTTGCCTGGCCAACCAGATCTGATAGTTGGAGCTATTTTTATGGGGATACTTTAAAATTAATGTGTACTGCCACAGGCCACGGGTCATCATGCATAAAAGAAAAATAAATTTTATAATAATAAAAATAAAAAAAATTAGGGACATTGATCACGTTTGCTTGTTTTTTTTTTTTGTTGTTGTTGTTGTTGTTGTTGTTGTTGTTTTTTTTTTTTTTTTCAGCGAGTTTTGATGAATTTCTAGAGCCGATTTCATGAATATGTTCGTTGTCATGCAGCCGACTTAAAGAATATGAGTTTTAAAAAATAAGTTTAGATTAATAAATTGCATTGTGGTCTTGTTCCTTAAAAAAGTTTTTCTGTTTAATTCTATACGAGTGTCCCACAAGAAGGTCCTGAAACCGTCAAATTTCATTGGGTCACAGTGAACAAGCATAATGTTTGAGAATAGATCGCCTAATTCATTTGTTCTTCTTATGCACAAGGCATGAGAGTTGCACGAGTATTTGTAGGAGTGAAACTGCTGGAATCAAATCACAGTTTATGTTCATGAAAGGAGGCACGATGTTCCTGTATGGAGTATCCGAACAATAACAACATTGATAAACTTTCACAGCTGTAGGAAGCGCAAAACGAGCGCGGCGACGTTACCGCCAAATGAACTAGTGCAGCGATTTTGGTGCTTGTGTGTTTTTATAAGGATTTGCAGCATAAATGGTTATGTGTTGCTATGCATTAGTTTTTATAATGAAAATGACGTGTGATTTAACTCTGATTGTTCTCTGCATGCTTTTCGCGTCTCCGCAGCGACAACTCTGAGGGGGGGGGGGGGTATTCTCAAAATTAACATAATTTTGCATAAGTAGATTTTATTTTTATACTCAAACTGTGTAGTAGATATTCAACATTATTTTCAAACTAGACTACTCAGAAGGGGATAGGGCTGCACCAACATTTAATATCACGAGCCGCCACTATAGCATCCATCTATATAACCAAGATATGTATCCTTTCTTAATTCGATCGAAGGGAATACTTTTCTTTTACACTTCCGCGTTTTAAAAAATTATCTTATTCTTATAAATTTTTAATTGTAAAACTATCATATATAACATTAATCATTTATATAAACAGGTCTCCATTATGGATTAATATTGTAGTTTGGCTATGAGCGCAGATAACTAGAAGTCTAAATTTTGTTAGCGATATTTTTATGAACATTTTTATAAGAGAGAAAAATTCCCAACCTCACAACGATTAACGTTCCGTTCATTTATTAAATAAACAGAATAGCATTGCCTTAGTCACATAGGAATCGACAAAGTTCCTGTTTGTTAGATAATAGTTTGCAATACCACAACGCTTCATCAACGGTCCCCTGCGTGAAACTCGTTTTGTGGCATTCGCACCGAAGCGTTGGCATTACTACGCCATTTGAGGTTACTTTGCTATTGACACCGCTCTTCAACTTGACATGCATGGAACCCGCTCTTCTTCTGTTAACATCAGTGGGGCGTTTCCATTAGGATTAGTTGTAAACACGGAACAACTGATTATCACTTGTGCAAAGACTGTTCACGCCTTCAATTTTTAGCCAGAATAATTAATTATTTCATAAGTTTAATAATTATGAAAATAGCAAAAATATATTCAATAGCACTAGGCCTAGTGGACCCTGACTGGATGTAGAATCTGTGGCAGAGTTACCTGCTTCTTGATAGATTTCGTCTTGATAGTTGAGGGGAATTTGAAGGGAAGAAATTCAATTTTTATATTTTTAAAATAGGCTAATGAATTACAACAAATTTCCATATTTTCTGAATTATGTGATATAATTTTTGTTATATAGCCTAGAAGTATATTTTTTATTTTATTTTATTATTATTATTATTATTATTATTATTATTATTATTATTATTATTATTATTATTATTATTGTTTTTTGTTTTTTTAAATATTTGAAAGTACGTCTGCATAGATTAAAAACTCCTGACTTTTACACTATCCATTTCAAAATTATATTGCTTTCGAATTGATTGAGCTAGAAGGTTCTAGTTTTACCTTTTTGCTTTTGCTGTTAACTATTCTGGCGTAAACAGTCTGAACTATGGCGCAGACATGAATTACGTTCCGGGTTGGAGGTATTAGTGAGTTTTTATCACGTTTTCTTTTATTGCAGTTTTCGTACATATGAGATTCGCCTAGAGAGTAATGCCCCACATCATTTTCCTCAACCGACAACAATATTGCGACTGCGAAACGTTGGGTATGAATTATTTGAAGTTTTATTAGCCCGCGCAATAGTTTCATTTCCTCCGGCAGATAGCGTAGCTGCAGCAATGTTTCAAAATGGCGTCTGTAAATGATGTACAGACGTATTTTTTAGTGGTGGCGAATGAGCTAAAGATGTGCCGTGGTTTCTGGTCGAGTTCATCTTCTATTTATATGTTTATAGGGGAATCAGGTTAGTATCTCTTACTTCCGTACTGACTACGTCGTAGAGACGGTTTAACATGTGCGTCATTAAGTACAGTACCGGGATAATTTTTGCATTGCATCCTCTGTTGAAAGTTGAACGATAAAGTTTAGCATTCCCAAACTCGTGAAGTGGTTAGCAATGTTTACCAGTTCATGAAAAAAGGAACTGCATTAGGAAATGCCATAAATATGAAAGCGAATCAAAATAGCGTGGCACAAGCCTGGTGCCTCCTCACAAAGCGTAAACCGCATAAAGAGCTGAAGGAAACAAGCTGGAACGTCTGAAGCTTTCTCTACTCCGCACAAGGAAAGGCCTAGAATGTCACCCAGAGCTACCTTGGACGAATTTAATGAATCCATGGTTCGCAGGACAATAACTTATTTTTACATTACTGAAAAATGTAGATCAACGCTAAACAAACTCTACAGAAGGCTAAAAAAATCATCGGTATTGATGGTAGTATTTCAACGCTGCGCAAAATAATTTTGGCTCTGGGTTTCCGCTGGAGAAAAACCAAAATAACAGGCGAATATTAGAAGAGCAGGGAAACATCAGGGAGAAAAGGGTGGCTTACTTGAGAGCCATGAAGAAATACAGAGAAAAAGATCGCTCCGTAATCTTCATGAATGAACCTCATGTTCATAGTTCACATACAACCCCATCGGCTTGGAGCTACGACTCTATGGAGGGAATCTGCTCCGGTGTCGAAAGAGCAAACGCTGATTGTGGTACATGCAGGAAGTGAAGATGGTTTCGTTGAAAACACATATTTGCCCTACAAGGTTCATCAGAAAAGTGGTGATTATCATGACAATATGAATTATGCAAATTATGAAAAATGGATAAGAGAATGGCCTATTCCTTACCTTCCTCCTCACAGTGTCCTTGTAATCCACAATCCACCATACTGCAATGTAATGCTTAACCCTTCTCTAAATTCCAATGTCCTGAAATGATATCCCGAATTACTAACCAATGAACGAACTACAGCTTCAAGAGATAGGCAACTTAATAGTTTAACAAAATCAGAGATATACAAAATACAAATTGATTCAAAGACACCACATACAAAATTGGGTGCAATTTTAGAAAAGAAATATCATGCAGTCATACGCCTTCCACCTATCACCCGGAGCTAAACCCCATAGAGATAATATGAGACATAGTGGAAACTGCATTGCAGAACACAATGTCACGTTTCACATGAAGGGTATTACGAAATTACTAGATGAAAGCAATTACGAAAGAAGATTGGAAAGGCTGCTGTGAAAAGGTGAAGAGGACAGAAAGACAATTTTTGAAAAGGAAAGCATCTTAGATGAAGGCCTGGAAATAGTGATTCATATAAATGAAGACAGTGACTGTGATGAAAACAGTGACACGAATTCAGAAAGTGATAATGAGGAACTTTAGATTGGCGTAGTTTTCTTGCAATGCATCAAAGGTGAGCACACACTTTTTTGCATAGCTGTACGACTCTTATCTTTTTCACTTACTTATCAACAGTATGTTGTTTGTTTCATTCATGAAGCTGAGATGTTACCCCCAGCACCAAATTCCTAGAAGTGTCTCGCGTAGATCGATACAAGGGCATTCGCCACCGCTATTAAATATATCTACGTTACAAACAGCGTGTAGTCATTGAATTTATCACTGCGGAGGGAGATTTATGGGGAATATTCACAGACGTTTGTGTGAAGTCTATGCAGCATCTGCAGTCGATATAAGTACAGTTGGTCGCCGGGCACAGAGGGTGAGGTCATCAGAAGGCGGTTCGGCGGAGCTCCAAGATTTGCTGCGGACGGGGGTCACCCTTGACATGTTGCAGCGTGCTCATGTTCTCATTCGCGAGAATAGACGCTTTACGACTCGACAGTTGACGCTGAAGCTGTCGATCAGCAAAGGAAGAGTGGATGTCAATATCCGCGCTCTTGATTACTCAAAAGTGTGTGCAAGATGGTTTCGCGCTGTCTTACGGTGGAACACAAATCTCACATTGAGGTGTTGTAACGTTTTGAAGCTGAGGGGGAGGCCTTCTTATCCCGGATTGTGACAGATGATGAAACCTTTTCAGCCCGATGCAAAACGACAATCGATTGATTGGCGCCATATTCGCTCTCTCAAAGCAACTGCTTCCGCCGGTAAGGTCATGTTCACTGTGTTTTGGGGCTGTGAGGGTGTGAATCTCATTTATGCGATGCCAAGAGACAGTACATTAATTCAGGAGCAAACGTTAACACGTTAACCAAACTCAAGAAGCGCTTCTAGCGATTTCGGCGCCATAACAACCCAGGAAATGTTTTGATTCAACACGATAACGCTCGGTCTCACACAAGTTTGAGGATTCTGAACACATTACCAAACAGGGTTGGACAGTGTTACCCCATCCACTCTACAGCACTGACCTAGGCTTCCTCGGACTTCCACTTGTTTGGGCCATTAAAGGATGGTATTCGTGGAAGACATTTTGAGAACGACGAGGAAGTGATTCGTGCAGTAAAGGAATGACTTTGTTACCAGAACAAGGATTGGTACCGACAGGGCATACGCGCCCTTGTGTCTCGCTGGAGAAGGGCCATAGAACTGAAAGGAGATTACGTGGAAAAATAGGATATGTAGGTAAAACATCACTCTTTCATGTGTGTAATTCTCATTGTGTGGAATAAATAATTATTGAACAACAAATGTGGGGCATTACTTTCTGAGCGACCCTCGTATATGTAGAAAAACTGCAATATGTACCTCCAGAGAAAACAACTACTGTATAATAATAGCTTTGATACTTTTAGTGGTGTTTCTAACTTAACATTGAAGCTTCTGAAGCAGAATTAAGACACTTTTCATAACCTAGGAATTGCGACATTTTTGTATAAAATGTTTGAGAAAGAATGGACTCCAAAACTGCATTCTTGTTGCTGTTCTTAAATTCTGTTAATTCTGCTTCAGTAGATGTCAAAATAAGCTGTTTTAATTTCAATATTTGTGTTTTTGGATATTTCTTATATCAGTAATAATAATAAGTGCAGTGGTAGTGTTTACATCATACAACGCGGAGCTCCCACCCTCTCTATACCCCTATTCGCACATGAGTGCAGAAAACTTGACAGATCTCGTGTCAATCCCCCAGAGTTTATTTATAAGCATTAATATCGCAATTCATTTGTACAATTGGCAATTTTTCCTTCCAAAAGTCTCACTCATATTTTCAAGAATATTTTTATTTAATTCTCCTTTCCTCCGGTGTACAAGAGAAACTATCGTAACTTCTGTTGTTTTCAGAAACATTTTGGTTGCTTTTGTTATGTGTAAAAACACTTTCGAAACAGACTCTTGCTGAAGAAGAAGGTAAGAGAGAACGTCAACATTCCGACAGCTTTGTTTCTGAAGTAATGCAACTCTGAGGAGAGAGAAGTTAAGCACAAAGTTAAGTAAAGTTACAAATAAATCCTGGAGGTGTATCATAGAGCGCCGACAAGCACTTTCTAAACTGACGGGCCCTGCCTCATATTTCACATTACACACTCAGTCAACGTCTGTGAAAAGTCATTACTCTGTCTCAGGAGAAAGCTGAAAAGTATTATCGATCAGCTTATTTGCTCAACCTCTGCTAAAGATGATAGCTATAAATGCCATTAACACAGAGTTTTATACATTTGTTACATGTCTGTTTATAATCTATTCTGGCGTTGCGATTTTTCTGAATTTTCCTTTATATATTGCATATTAATAACTGTATAAAGCGTTTGAAATTGTTTGCTGAATAACATTACGTGAGTGATTGTTTTTGTTAATTGGAAAGCAAACTATATTTTTATCTCCTCCTCGATTACGAAAGTAATAAGTCCAACCAACTGAATGACATTTTAGACATAACACGTTCTTGTTTACATTGCATCTTAAAATAGGGCGAATGTAGGACGGTAACATGGATTTGTCAGACCAGGGAATGTTGTTTAAATCTTAATGATTTAACTTTGGAAAATCTAGTAACTTGTATTTCTAGTCCACTACGCTATATTGAGTATACGTTAGTTCTGACGTCACTCGCTGTCAGTGAGGCTGACACGTTGTTTGCATCATATTTTAGCAAATAACCCTTCATGCACAGCTTCAGTTTTATTATCAAGATTTGAATTAATATTAGAAGCAGCAATCTGTATAGATAAGAGTTCGTGTTTTATTTTATACTGTTTTGGCTAATTCGAAAGGATGTATTAGGAATTCCGAAGGAATTGCGGATGTTTCCATGAAGGGATTTTTAATTTTTGTTTTTCAAATCTGCATCAATCCTACTTGCTAGGCACCAAAATGATAATGAAAAAAACGTGAGTGTGTCTGTGTGTATCTGTTAACGCCCTTGCACCCGCAATCTTTGTTTTTTATCAACGAAATTTGACTTACGACTATCAATTAACATACGATTCATAGAGTTCATAGAGCAAAATTGGGCAGCTATGAGAGGAGTTAGCCTAAGGCGATGTACGAGGTTAGGACTATAAGTTTCCGGCCTAACCATTTCTGGGTATGATAAAGACAAAAACTATATTTCACTTTTCAATATATTTACCCTTATTTCAATACACTTCTCATATCTTTGAATTAATATTTCAATCGCCTCCCACCGAATTAGTCAGAAGTCTTGTCTGCAAAATGGGTATAAATAGCATTCATTACTTCTTCGCCATACTGAAATTTCTTTCCTCGAAGGGCCTTCTTGAGTTTTGAGAAGAGGAAATAGTCACTGGGAGCTAGATCTGGGCTGTAGGGTGGATGGTCGATCTACGTCACATTTCTTCACAGCTTCATTGCAACAAGAGCTGTTTTCACAGAGGCGTTGCCGTGAATAAGGCACGAATCACCACTCAGCTTTCCTCGCTTTTTCTCTTTGATGGAAGCACGTAGTTGGTGCAGTAGGTAGGCCAGCATACTACTCCCCATTTACTGTGGTGTTCCTCTCCTTAAAGTCAATGAAGAATATTCCTTCACAGTCCCAAAAGATTGTAGCCATGATCTTCTTGGTTGCCTGAGTGACTTTAACCTTAAGAGGCGGTGCTTCGCCAGATTTGCGCCACTCCATTAATTCTCTTTTGGACAAGGGATCATAGTAGAGAACCGCAATTTCATCTGCTGTAACAATGGTTTGCAGAACTTCTCTCTCGTTGACACGGCAGAACTCGAAAAAAGCCCGTCAACAGATGACTCGTTGCTGCTTTTAGACTGAGGAAAGAAGTATAGGCACACCCATCTTGCACCAACCTTATTCATGTTTAAATGTTCATGAATAATTCTAACGACTGCTGTTTTAGAAAGGCCCAACCTTGCTGCTATTTCTGTAACTTTGAGCCACCGGTCTTCTACAATTTCTCCTTCCACAAGAGCGATGTTTTCAGGAGTGAGCACCTCCAAGAACGGACCTGCACGCTCTTCATCTTCAATGCCCTCTCGACCCATTCAAAAAAATGTGGCCCAACGATTCATAAAATTCAAAAACCAGCAAAAGTGCACCATTAGGAGTAGGGGTTAACCGAAAGCGATGTATATGGTGTGTGCTCTAATGGCCAAAATTTTTGTTTTTTCTCAACGAAATACTGACGATCAATTAATAAACGATTCATACAGTTCAAAAACAAGAAAATTGGATCATTGGGAGGGGACTAACCAAAAGCGATGCATAGAGTTTTTCCGCAACAAAACTCTATATTACTGATATAAAATCAACGAAATCAGAGTGGAGATTTGTCTGAAACCAAAATTTAAAAATTGCACATGAGCACCAGTATTTATTTTTTCGCAAACGAAACTCGGCGTATATAATTGACATAAAAATATTTTTTAATTAGGGAAATCGAGCCATTAAGAAATTTAAAAAGCCTTCTACCGGCACCAATTTTTCTACTCTGCCGCTCTGTAATATCCTTCACTTATTGGACTTCCTGAGGAATTCGCTTAGTTTACGCAGCCCCTGCTATAGGCAGCTAGTGTTAATTTTTTAATCTTTATTTACTAATTTGTTTATATTCGAGAAAGTGAAGAAAGTGCAACTCAACTAACTTTCTAAGTAAATCAGTAGATATGCTTGTTCCGGGATACTTTCCGTTTCTCTGATTTTCTCTTGTTTATGGCCTTCATCTTAATAAACGTGCATATTATTCGATAGGTATCTAGGTATTAATTTATCGATGAATACTTTCATTTTATTTGAAAACATTTATTTAAGTTACCCCATGAAACTGTTGAAGCGTTCCTCTACATTGACGTTAGAGTGAAGTCACTATTCTACTAGTTTAATTAAAGTGGTGAAAGTTAATTTTTCTCTGCAGCAAAGGGGCTTGCATGTGTTCAGTACAGTTTCATCTGGTTTTGAATTTTTAGACGTGTGTGTTATACATTATGCAAGCACTAGTTATAGTTGCACATTTTCTGGAGGTGTGTTTCTTGTGGATAATCCAGTAGCTGAATGAATTACAGCTCATCTATAAGGGGCTCATACATCATATGCTTGTATGGTTTCTTCCCAGCTTCTTATTTCTTCTCCATTATCACCACCTTCAATTTTGCTGTGCAATTGCACTCAAAGTAGTACTGGTATCCCTTGCATAGTTTTCAGACATCAGTACTTCAGAGCAATTGTGCTGCTTCTCTTCAAAATGATACTTTTTACTACTGTTTTATTTGCATATCTTCTTCTTTTAGTAAGATAGATAACTGCAAGCAACCAAAGAAATTTTAGTTTAAATGTTGCAAAACAGCAACTGTGCTTTCAAATTTTTTCATAAAATTTCATTGTCAACATGTAAGGACAAAAAGGGGGATTTTCTGCAAGAAAAGGGCCGCAACTTCTACATATTTGAGTCTTATTTGTTTCCTTGTTCAATATCTTTGACACCCCATGATCAAACCGAGGTACTTTGGTTTTCCTTAGCATGGTTGACACAGCAAACACATGCATAACTGTAAGGCATGTACACTCCTTCAAGGTTTCTCGGGCTCTCCAAAACTGTGGGGTCAGGAGAGAGGTGGGTTGTTTTGTAGATACGGTTAATAGTTATCCAAGGACGGTAAAATACTGACTTAGACTTATGCAGGGAGACCAGTTCACCTTTGGCACTAAATGCTATAGACAGCAGATATAAAACGTAACACCAACGTTTTGAGCTGTAGAGGTGGAAAGAGGACTCAGAGGAATTGACTTGACTTCAATATGACAACGAGGCAATACAAATAACTAAAACGTATGGAAGAGTTAGAACAAGGCTAGAGGGTATCAGCAGGCAGGACATTAGGCAGAATGTAACACGAAAGTCACCTTGAGCCTATCAAGTGAAATTGAATTAACCTGGGGTAAAGAGAGGTAAATATGCTCGTTCTAGGAGAAAACCGAGATCAGGAATTGCCTTGTTTAGACTAGAAAGTTGGAAGGCCCAAAAAATAACGGGTAGTTTTGGTAGAAAAATCTACCCATTTTGTGGAGGGGATAAGGAATGGATACATAGTCGGGCCGAATGTACCCACAAGGGACACCTGAGAAAAACAATCATGAAAAATGTTAACGTAATTGGAGGACGATTGTCATGCCGGAACCTGTTTGCGAACCGCACTAATTGACTGAATATGGGTATTATCCTAGTCAAAGTACGTGAAGCTATAGACAATTTATTTTCTGTTTAGAACGCAATTATTGTGTAATATAAATAATAATATGTAATATATTTCCATTCATATATCTACAAATATTGTTACTCCAATTTTATTATTATTATTATTATTATTATTATTATTATTATTATTATTAATGTTTTATTTCTTTATTGTTTGTTCCTCTTTCTCTTTCTACGGTCTATGCATAAAATATATTTGTAATGTGTGTACAAAATGTTTTAATAAGCAATGGTCAGTCAATTAGCGTTGCTGCCAGTAAAGATAACACAGACACAAATGCAATTGCTCATATCGTCCGTTATACTAACAAGTCCACAAGTTTTAAAATACCTCGAATACTTCAGTTTTTTATTGAAACAGAAAGGTGAAAATGGCACTACTAGAAACTGAGCCCAAGGTTCTACAGAATTTAAGGTTTTTCATTAACTTTTTGGACCGGTGCTTTGCAGAATCTATCCATATGCTAATCACGGAAGAGGGGAGAGAGAGCCTTCAGCCCGGTTCCTTACAGCTCCACAAAGAACACAAAAGCGGGATTACTTAGTGAAATGGAATATTGAGATGTGCTTTCCATTTAGCAATTAAGCATTTTCTCTATTTGTCTTCCATTAGTTTCTATTAACAAAGCAAGTTCTCGCCTACCATATTATCAACCGAACTGCTCGTATACAAATTTCTTCGTTTGTATGAAGCGTGGTTAGTTTTTCACATTCTTAGTTTAAGGCACTCTGATAGAGTTTCAAAAGCAATAAGATCATTTATATTTAAGCACAGATAATTCCAAAGTAAGTAAATAAAAATGTTACAATCAGAAACTTAGAAATCGATTTCTCGAGTGAATTCCAGGGCAACTTAAGACTAACACGATGTTGGTAACTAATAAATTTTATTTGATTCAGAAAAACCAGATAAGCTAATACCGAGGATGCCAAAAATGTATACACACTTTCACAGCAGACATCTATTTAACATATTTCAAAATTGGACCGTAAAACAACATTAATGTTGTTAATGTTTTTAATGTTTTAATGTTCTGTAAACAGATGTGACTTACATACATTATGATGGCATTGCTATAACAAAATGGAACCAATATTATCGTTTGAACAGCGGAAAGCAATTTTGAAAATGTATTGGAAAACGGAGAATGTTGTTGAAGTTCAAAGGCAATGGAGCCGTGTGTACAGAACAGAGCCGCCAACGCGTGTAACAATTGCACGCATTCGAGACAAATTTGAGACTCGTGGTACCGTGTGCGATGTTCACAAGGGCAGATTGAAACGGCATGTGCTGCAACCGCTGAGGATATGTTCGCAAACGTTGCTCAATCAGTAGTTCAACGTTCTCAGAAGTGTATCGACGCCGTTTTGAATAACTTTTGTGACTGTAAAAGTCTAAGATGATTAGTGTTCATCATTTTCTGTTTGTGTGAATTCAGTTTTGTTATGTTAACACAGTTTTTCTCTTTGCTTGAAGTGTGTATAAATTTTGGCACCCTCTGTATGTGTAAAATACACAATGCCGAACAAGAAATATAAACATTAGAATTTTGAGGAAAGTGTAAGGCTGTTTACATGTGCATTTATACAGGGTCCTTAAAACCTCTATACAAATTGCAATTGTGATGATAAGGCACTAAGAAAAATCTTTGTCATTGAATGCATATGCAAATGTCACCCTTCAGAGACAGAGCGGCTTATAATTTTATTTTTATTCTATCGTTCTGAATGTAACTAATGTCTACCTGAAAGTAGCGGTCTAGTGGCACTGGAATAAAACAATTGAAGATTAGTAACTTTGCACCACTATTTTATAAATTACAATTGAAAGTAGCAGTTTTCCCATTTCATACATTTAAAGAATAAACTTACGAAATTATTCAATTTATGCAAATTACTTGCTGTTAATATGAATACACGGGATACACAGTAAAATTAATTCCAGACACTTTTGTTAATAGTAGGATCTGAAACTCGTAGCTGGGACTGCACAATCTTTCATGGATTCCTGACATGCCCTCGCTGCTGCGAAAGCGCCATCATTATTGGTGTCTTCATCAGGTGACTCTCCTTTGCAATAATTCTAGTGCAGATTTCGACCTCACTATACAAGGAGATGTTCACATATCCCTCTGCAACCGCCGATGATCTCCAACCGCCATATTTCTTTAATCTCACTACACCTCCTCCAGCATCCACAAATATATAGCCGAAGTCCTTCGAAAACAATGCCTAGTATAACCAGAGGGGTTGTCTAGTTTCAAAAATTCTGACACTTTCTTTCCAAACACTTCTATTGTATTGATACCAGTTGGCTGCACTGTACACTTTCCGTTTCTGTAATTCACAAATAAACGATTATGTGCAACATGTTTCGGACGCAGAGAGACAAACTTTCTGTAAATGCTCACCCACTTTTCCTTTACATCCACAACAGTAAACCTTCTCACATGATGTGTTTTGGTCTTCGGAAGTGATATCAACACTGCGACAAGCGCCAGCGACGCACATTATTACACTAATCTTTATATTTAAATATTCTGCATCAGGGGCTTCCACCAAAATTTTAGTTATGTCCTCTCTCATGTGAACTTTTTTGCTGCATATGTAACAGCATTTCTTTACTATAAAGACATCATACTTTCAAACTTTGATATATAAACATAATGACTGAGATATAACGAAGGTTTTAACATAGAATAAATATACAATAATATTGATTTTCCAGTAGATATGCCAATAACATTCTCACTAATTGTCCTGATATTTTTCTTTTTGCACCGATCTGTGAATCATTTCGTCTTTTAGATTTCTCAGGCAGCAAATTATTCTTTATATTAGTCGCCGCTTCAACCACATCAGATGGATTTCCTTCAAAATCTTCACCACTTTCATCAAATTCCATCATAAATTTCAATTAACCTCCACATCACCGAGTTACTGATTGTTTCAATAAAAATAGCAATAAGTAACAAAACACTAACGCGTAAGTATATAAACATACGAACAAATACTAATCAATTCAATATTTCTAGATCTTGTTACTTTTAGCTTCTCAAATTAAAATAAATTATAATAAAGTTATATTACGAAATGGTAGTATAAAATTGTATGTAACATACTTGTTGAAAAGCTCATTGCGATCCTCGCGTGAAATGCAACTAATCAATCACACTCGGATGCGTTATATAAAATTCTTTCAACATTTATATAACAATATAATATTGTGGAACAGGTGAAAAAAATAATGCAAGTTGTTATAAATATGCCAATTTACAAAAAATGCTCATACTGTAACCATAACTACGTCAAACTATCTTGAGCTAGTTATCTTTATAACCGAGCCTAGGAACACTGCAGCCCCTGCAACAGTAGAAGTACAAGCAGTGGCGCTGTGTATAAAGTTAGTATTTTTATTTAATTATATAAACGTTCACAGAAAGCCTAAAATAATACATATTTAAAAAGAAAACAAGTACTAAATTGTTTACAAGAAAAGTTGAAAGTGATGCCCCTCGGCGGCACTACATTGCCAGCTTAAGAAATTCATGTTTTTATCTAATATCTTTCTTCCCTTTTGGAACACCTTTCTTGTAGATCATAACGTTTTAACAGTTTGTAAACAATTTCTCTTTCTGGAATAAGATTTCACAATATTTTTTGCGAATCGGTTTACCACTACTTCACAAGAATCCGTTTTCATGTATGTATCGTACATAAAGTACCGTTCTTCAAGATTATATGTAGTGGCATAACTAGAGAGGCATTAAGAATGTTTTGCAACCAGCCTATCTATTGTTAGACATGTCTACAAAAATGTATCTAAACGCAGCTGGAAACAATGGACCTTAAGCTATTAAAACAAGCAAACTAGCAAGTAATTGTACAATCTTTTGAGCTCAGTCCTGTGTCAATAGCTGGAGAAAAATCATGAATGTTTCTAAATATAACTTTAGATTTTACATTTTCACACGTTATGAGCTAGATGAAAGAGCAAAAATTATCCACGAGGGCTTGGTAGCTTGGTAGATCAAGTGAGTTCATTTAATGTCATCACAAGACCAATCTGATCATTTTAAGAAGGACCAGAAACTTTGAAAGACAACTCTTGATTTGGCCGGCCTTGGGAAGTTGTGAACGAGAAAGTTCAAAGAATGAGGAATCTGGTGGAGGAAAATCGACATGTTACTGTTAAAATGCTCGTATGGAAGTGGTATCATGTTGGCAGCATTGCCATTATACTCCATGAGCATTTAAAGTGGCGGAAAATCTGTGTAAAATGGATTCCATTTTCCCTAATTAATGAAGAGAAGGAGAAGAAGGAGAAGAGAAAGGAAAGTGCAAGGAAACTGCTGAGCATGTTTCCACCAAATGGTCCTAAACGTTTGATAGATGTATGCAGTGGTGATGAAAGTTGTTTTAGTACTATATCATCCCAAATAAAGCTCAGAACTGCATGTGGATAAATGAGATTGACGCAGATCAGTTGTTCTTCGCCAAGATTTTCGTTCTCGAAAGCGAATGTTCAGTGTTTTCTTCAACTATGATGAACCATTACGGGTTCTGTATGCTAGAAGGAATGAAAATGAATGGAGAATACTATGGCACGTATATTTTGGATCCTTTATTTGAAGAGCGGAGGCGGGGGCGTCCAAAGGCAGGTACTTCAGGACTGTTGCTTTAATCACAACAATGCATTTCCTCATAGAACAGCTGCAAACTTGAGGAAACTGCCAAAGCCCAGTAGCTTGACCATCCATCAGATAACCCTCACCTTGTACCGTGTGACTTCTGGTTGTAAAACTTGCATTGCTGGAAAACATTAGGTCCTTGCTCAAGCTATAAATTCAGCTCTGTTGACAATATTTCAGTCCGCGTACTGTACTGCTTTTGACAAGTGAGTGCACCTTTCACGACTGTGTGTGTGTGGGGGGGGGGAGTACTTTTGGATTGTGAGGATAAGTTTTCCAATTCAGGTCTTAATTTGGACTTTAAGGTGACACTTGCAAAATATTTTGAATGCCCCTCATAACCAAAAGCATTTTACACCTAATGAAAGCACTGAGTAACACAAACCATATCCAATCACTGAAAAAGCTTCCCTCTAATTAACTGCAAGCTGCTAACTGCACATGCTTTATACATCCTTGACGATTGGCTTCTTCCAATGCGTAGCTACGATCTGCTGGCCCGTAACTGAAATTACCTGACCTTATTATGAGTTTATTCATATTGTCACGATATACGACAATCTCATTCTGTGAGATCCCATACTATGCATCGCCACCACATCTTTGTTCTCTATATCACATTTTATGACGTAGCAAATCATGAGAAACTAACTTTGCAGGGTTTACCTAACAGTCTCTACATAGTTCTTCTGCACTCTCTTCACTATGTATAGGAGAAGGTTTTGTTAAACTGTAAACTTTTGTTATTCCCCAAATAAATAAACTTTAAACTTTTCTTATATTCGGCAACGAGTTAGATGCAATTACTAAGTGCCTGTTGTGGTGTTTCTTAACAAGAGAGTAGAGATATGGCACTAACACTATGCCTCTTTGGATGTCTATGCTCCGACTAAAGCTTTCCTGAACGCTAATGAAAATACTATCGTGGGGGGGGGGGAATTCAAATAACCAATCACATTAAAACCTTTAAGTAACGACATCCAACCACCACTTTCAAAAAGAGTTTTCACTTTTCGCCACATAATACCATTTGGCTAAAGAAACAAGTCGATTGCACTGGAGATCAGGTCGGTCGAAGTGATTAACAAATTGCTGGCTAAGGAATTCCGCTGGTAAATATAACAGTATTAAACAGATCTCCATTTTATGAACAAAGTTGCATGAAAATAATTTAGCTAAAATATTAAAAAAGTACATATTAAAATATACTAGCTTTATTATATTTGCAATGTAATGGAGTCACAGGTTAGTTATTCATAAATTTAATCTTATTTACTGATTGATTTTGTTAAAAAAAGTATATATTTTATACGGTTAATATTTGCGTTGAGGTAACAAATAAAAAGCATATATTTTAAACAGCCTAAGATTTTCGTTGTAACAATAAATAAAAAGTATACATTTTAAACACCTTAAGATTTGTATTGAGGTAGCAATAAATAAAGAACAGCTTAAGATTTGCGTTCAAAATGATTCGAGAAAAAGACACTTTATTAGGAAAGCAAACACTTACGTAATTTAAAGGTAAAATATTAACTTGTAAAAACTTTTTAAAAAAATGAGTAGTGATTTAACGCCTGTTTTTGCTGCTGAGGCACCACAGACGGTGAACACTGATGATACACGAGATGAAATGATAAATTAGAAAAGGATTTTTTTAAAGGAAGGAAACTTTAGGGTACCTCTCCGGCATTTTCCATTTAGGAGGATAGAGGAAAACCTGAAAAAAAACCAAGGCAGGGAGGACGGTCCTGGTGGGATTTGAGCCCCAGACCTCCCGCTCATGATTCCGCACCTTAACGACCTCGGTCACCCATGGCTGTTTTTAAATGTTATTCACTTTGTTTTTTTTAAGTTGGTAATTTGAAATATAGCAGATTACATTTATTTTAGATAATGGACATTATACTGTAATTGTTCTATGCGGTCATTTCTTAGTATAAAGTCGTTAAAACTGAAATTTGAAGAGATGTCTAACGAATTAGAATTAAAATGTTAAGAAATTTAATATGTTGTGTTTAAGTCATCTGTGAAAGATAATAATTGTGAGGTGTTTTCTGGGTTATTTTAAAAATACTAATTAACACACGTGTATTTGCTGACTGGAAATACTTCATCTATAAAAGCTGCTTAAAATTCTGTTCTGGGTCGTAATATGGGTACTTGGAGCTGAATAGGAAATCAAATAGGCAGAAAGTTATGGAAAGGAGGAAAGCTTAATCTAAAGTGTTAAAAATCTGATGCGGATATAACGGCAAGCGTCGCCTGTTGAATCATTAATGAGCCTCAATTTTCCGTCTAAGTACTTCCCTTGGCTTACTGAAGTGATATTTTATTATGCTATGGCAGTACAGCGAGCTACATACTTAACTAGAAATGTCTGCCTACCAATTCAGCTGAGAAAGCCTTGTTTTCTAAAAAAATAAACAAACAAGAACTGTTAAGTGCACCAAGAGAGTCGATCTTTTTCCGCTAGTAAATTAAATAATATTTAGTTTTACTGGATAAAGTAACCACATAAAGAAGTCTGAAATTTCCATTCTAATTTTCAGTCCAATTAGACTCGACATGATCCTCGTGATTTTCTTTAATCACTAAGACAAATTCTGAAGCCGGAAATATGGCTGCCTTTATTAATTTAATTAAAAGGCTGCAGAGTTATATTTATAAAGGCATTATATTTGGGAAGGATAATTGTTATGTATATGTATAAGAAAATCATTTTGAGATAGGTATAACAGGAATAGAAATAATTTGTAACTTGTAACATACAAAAGAGTTTTGTATACATTTTGTATACATGTTAGAAAGAGATTGTATACCTGACGCCTCTCCACTCACGGATCGCTCCTTAGACAAGGCTGAAGAAAGGGTAAACTATCTTTTGTTAAGGTCACGAACCTTCTACCCGGGAAATACTTAGGAGTTGACAATAAGAGAAACATGTGGCCGTAACGGGACAGTATTTAACAAAGTCAGACTTAAAAATATTTTAAGAGAAAATGAAAATGTCAGAACGGAGACGAAAATGTTTTATTACAGGAAAGCCGAAAACACGTGCGTTATCTCCGGGAACATTTAGGAATCTACAAACTCAGGAAGGCAAAAGATTTTCAATAGAAATCAGAATGTAAGGAAAGGGCCGAAATTTATGACAGCTTTTCTGGGAAAATTCAAGTTCGTGGGAAGACGTTAGATCAGGGGGGAAAGGATAATTTTAGCCAATGGTCTTCGGATAAAAGTTAACGAATCAGGAGAACTTATTTATAAATAATAATTTTAGGATAACCAATTATGAAAGTACAACACGAAAATAGATAAAATACGAGGGAATTTAATTTAGCGAAAGGCGTGGCAATGTAGTAGAAAAACTAGAGTACAGAAGGCAGAGAGGAATTCACGCATTCGGTAAAGACGCATTCAGAGGGACACTCGCAGAAGATAGACAGTCAGCAGACATTCACGCACTCGGGATTCACGCATTCGGTAGAGACACATTCAGAGGCATTTCACACTCGTAGAAGTCGGACATTCATAGATTCACGTTCAGACATTCAGTAGAGATACATTCACAGATTTACACTCACACATTCATAGATTCAGAGGGACATTCAGACATCCAGATATTCACTCAGGAAGCCAGTCTAAGTGAGTAGCGAAGTCAGTGGCGAACAGTCAGGAAGTATTTTAATGTGAATAAAATATTTTAAAC
This sequence comes from Metallyticus violacea, assembly GCA_030762175.1. NCBI lineage: Eukaryota > Metazoa > Arthropoda > Insecta > Mantodea > Metallyticidae > Metallyticus > Metallyticus violacea. The sequence goes on from CM060832.1 coordinate 32,126,023, forward strand.
AAGTCAACCTTGTGTATTTTTGGGCAACACATTTCTCGTTCCCGTGGATCTATACTGATCCCGAAACACTCCGGTGGACCCTGAGATAAAATTCAACAGAATTGGAGCAAACGACGTCATCAGCGAGCAGCCCGAGCCGAACATCCAGACCACCATCAACTACAACACTACACTACGCCCCCGCACCCATCATATTACTGCTCCAATTCCTACTTGGATATCTGGATTGAATTGGTAGGCACGGAGAAAGACATTTCGGCACATAGTAAAGTGTTGCTTACGCTCATAGTGAGGATACCTACGGGAGTAAGTGACAATTGACTGGTATTTAGGGCATTCGAATGAAACATGTTCCAATGTATCAAACACGTTACAAACCCTACATGTATTGTTTGCTTGTAATTTAAATCTTTGCAAATATGTCCTGTTACTACTAATCCCTTATTGGGTTGAATACATTTGAATTGTACTGTTTGCTTTATGGTTGGGAATATTTCATTCACTTTTCTACCTTCTTTTATTACATTTCTTGTTGCCATATTTGTAATAAGTATTACAAATTACATTAATTAACATTTAATATAACGCGAATTTAATCGGAATGTCTTGGTAGAGCTTCCCTTACTGAGATCAAGAAGCACGTAGGGCAAACTTTTCCTCTAACTGCACAACTAATTCCAGAATGTAAACAACTCCCCAGGCCTTGGGCCTTTCCTTTAGGAAAACGCAAAACTTCCTCTTTGCACTGTAAGGGGTATGCCAATTTTCTCCTAAGGGCACCATCATCATCTTTTGTTTGTTACGGTTTCTTTGAAAGTTCTGCCCATGCTGTGCTTTATTAGTGATCATCCAAGAGGCAGAATTAAGGATACAATTATTCAATTGGTAGTTTGAAACTTTCGCTAAAAACAACTCGAGAATTAGTTGAATATTTTATAATGTATAAAAATTCCATTAAAGGCAGTAGAGAGAAAAATGCACGTTTGTTTTCTTTTCAACCATTCGCTTTCGGTCCTTCTTTTGCTCTCTGGACGTGTGTGCCACAAATTATATAAATAATGCCTGGCTTGTTTTCTTTACCGTATGTATGTTTCTTTTTTCATATTTATCTTCTGGTTTTTTAACGGTCTGATTGTTATCTGCTATTTGTCCGTTTTCCATTTTTAATGAGTGCCGAACTAAAATAAGTAAAGTTATTTTAAAAAGTAAATTTGTCCTTAACTATTAAATAGATGGTATAAAGTCTAAAACTCACTTCGGTTGTGTTTAAAAATAACCCCAGAGTACTTAACTGTTCTCTCAAATGGCCTAGAATTGGTTGCCACGACTGGAGACTCAGGTTTGATCCACTTGGCGGGAGTTTTTCTCTGATTTCTCCGTTCTGCCGGTTTATTACATTATCAGTTTCACTATACGCTCTTCTTCTTTATCTTTTTTTCCATTTAATCTTCATTTTCTTATTAAGGGTGTTCATTAAGCTCTATCTTTGCAATGTTAAAAATGTATGCATTCATCTTACTTTTGCTCAATAACTATTACATGTAGAAAGTTGAAAGTTTTACCAGTTATTATTTGTTGTATCACTAAATCTTTAACAAAGCCTGTTTTCACAAGTGTTGATAGATTTTGAGATATAATTTTTAATATTTTTTGCATATAATAAGTTGCATTTCAGAATATTTTTTAAAAAAATCACAGTATTAATAAATCCTTCTGTTAAAATCATCACACATAAATGGAGAACATTTGGTAAAAATGGCATTCTTCTACATGCTATAGGACCTGAGAAAAAGGAACACAAGTGTGAGAAATTGCAATTTTCAGGAAATAGCTTTTAAAGCGGAAAGCACCTAATTATACCTTAATTAATTCCAGCTTTAAAAGTTAAAATACAACATTAAAATTTTACATCTAATTGTCATATTTAATTTTAATGGCGGAAATCCGAAGAACGAGAGGAAATCCGAAGAACGAGAATAGATAAAAGTTGAATTTTTTTCCATTTTTACCTTATGACCCCCCCCCCCCTTTTGATTAGTGTTTAACACCCGCTTTTACTACTGAGGCACCACAGGCGGTGGACACTGATGATACATGAGATGAAATGATATATTGGGAAAGGAGTATTTTTTTAGGAAGGAAACGTTCCAGGCCTAAGTTTTGGGTACCTCCCTGACAATTGCCATTATGAGGACTGAGGAAAGCCTGGAGAAAACCTCAGTCAGAAGGTAGTGGAATTGGAACCCCAAACATCCCGCTCACGAGTCCGCGCCTTAACGACCTCGGCCAATCGTAGCGGTTTGATCCCCTTTAAAAAAAACGCTGGTTAGCACCTTTAGGTACAACATAAGAGCAGGAGAAAAAAATTAATGAGCGCTAATTTGTCTAAGGCTCAGCGTTCAATTCCCACTCGGATGTTTCTGCACATGGGTCTTACAACGTTTAGAGATGGAAGATATCTGACTTTGCAACACAGCCGTTCGCTCTTACTTCTGTTACTAAGCAGTGTGCTTCAGTCAACAGAGGAACACTTCCCAAAACCATGTCATGATTACGCAATAGACGTAAAAGAAAGATATTAAGAAGTAGTATAAGAAACATAGCTTGTAACATTGATCGTGGAAAATGGATGCGCGCAAAAACGGCATAAGATACAAGAATATTTATTTTACATAATTGTGTTAAAGCATGTTATACTTATAAGAGGTTTGGAGACTTAATACTGAAAGAACTAGAAAGAGGCGGATCAACCTTCTAATAACACATTAATTAAAAAAGATCAACTTATTTTCCAATCGCTCCAATGAAATAAAATATTATTTCCGAATATTAATCATTGATCTCACTTGAAAATGCTAAGTAGTAAAAAATTCATTCATAACGAGAATTCGAATCTGCGCAGTTTTCATAACTAGACACGTACTTTGCAACTTGTCACATTTTTTCTACTACCAAAGCATATTTTTTTTTATTATCTCCAATTTGATATCCTTCTGTTAATGTCCGGGCAATTAAAATTAGAATGTATGCTGAAAGGGAGGAATAAATAAAAATAAACAAACAAACAAAAACCCAGGGTGTTGCTGGAGAAAGGTACTTAACAAGAGTATTCAATAATAAGAAGTATAAGTCACCTACATTAAATTCATGCTGAAGAATAGTGATAGTGTAAAAGAAAACAAAATTTAAATATTAGAAGCAAAAACTTTAAATTAATGCCAGTTACAATGTGAATTATTTCCTTGTAAATCCTTAAACAATTAATGGGGTTCGAACACTTCAAATCTCACATATAGGAAAGTTAAAACCTCGTTGTTCTGCACTGAACTACAACAATTTCTAAAGTATCTACTACATAAATAAACACAAGGAATTTAAAGAAATCGTTGCAAGGTATTAAAATACAATAATAAAATATTAACAATCCTTACAACCTGGGTCAGTGAATCGGGGAAGCGAGTAAGTCTTTGTACCTACCAATTTAGAACAGGAGACAAGACACGTCTATTCATACCGCAGTGTTATCTCATTGTTAGTAACGGGAAAAGGAAAGAACAAGCCAGAAGGATTACGTCACACACTTCTAGAAATAGCTCTTGCTGCCCCTACCAGTGAGAACGAAAGGCCTGTTTACGAAATTTTCTTATGTAAACAAGGATGGAAAGGATGAACAGAAAATGGGAAGGTATTAGGCACAGCGGAAGCATGTGCCAGAACTGCACAACTTTTGTTCGCTCAGCCATTAGAATGCAAGGTCAGAGAAAATGATTTTCCTGTTTATGGCATAACTTGAACATGAATCTGAAGGTTGCAATGTGAATTCTTTCGATGTTTTACTTTTCGGACATGTTTTTTTTTTTTTTTTTTTGCCTATTGCTTTGTGTGTGTGTGTGTGTGTGTGTGTGTGTGCGCGCGCGTGTTTGTCTTAGAATGTACGTGGAAGCATTAGTAGAGATATGAGGCTAGTTAGAAAATAGTAAGCCTAGATATGAAGGAGTTGTTGAAGCGAAACATACTTGAAGCCTTGCTTTCTACAAGTAATTCCCCACCTCTGTCATTCTGCCGTGTCAACAGCATTGTGCATGGTCATTCGAAATGGCGACTTCGACGAGGTAAGATCGTTTGAACGATGGTGCAGTCATTCGCTACCTTATACTAAAGGGCATATCACCGACAACAATTCATACCGGTGTGAAGGCCATATTGAGGAATAGCTTGCCATCGTGTGCCACCGTCAAGAGGTGGATTGCCAAATTCAAAAGAGGCAGGGCATCCATTTCCAGCGTGTTCATGACAGTATGCTTATGACGAAGATCTTGGCGTGTTGGGTTTCCCAAGATCTCTAATTTGACCACAAAAAAAAAAAAAAAATGGAGTGCAACTGCCCGAAGCATCAAAATCCTGCCAACCCAACACAACAATTTCTTGTGTCGTTAGTCATCCAAGATGAAACATCCATCATTTTCACCCCGAGACCAAGAACATCTCACCGGGGAAAATTATTAGCTGCGGATCAATAGTAATTCACAAAACCCAAACAAACCATCAAGCTGTACTATACCATTCAGTAAGATTTCAATATTAGCAATTTAGCGTTTTGAAATAGACTGAAAATCATTTTCTGCCTTGTTTGTCCAATAGCACATCATCTGTCACGCTTTGCTGGTAGATATATTAGATCTTTTATACTGAGAAATGAATGCTCTTTCCATTCTCGGAAAAGAAAATGTACCATTCCGTTTGAAAATGAAATTATATTGAGAATGGCAATCCAAGGATGAGTTAAGATCGCTGTCTTATATCCGCCTAAGAGCACTTCAAATTTTGTCTAAAGAATTTTTTAAATTTCCCCTTCGTTTCGGAGGAAAATGGCCGTGACACTATAAATGCCTTACCCTGTATATGTGTGATGGAATATGTCATGCGTTATATATAATTGCAAACTGAAATAAAACTCTACGTGCTTCCATGTTATTCTCAGCAAATATGTTTAGTGTAGTTAATCAGATCCCTTCATACCAGATACTCTTATTTGACGGCTTTTGTTGATTTTCGAACGAGATTACTAATGATCTCATATCTCTGCAGTGGTGTCATATTTCATAATCGCAATTGAATTTAATCTACATGTAAAATGATTTCGCACCGTTAGAGGTAGAGCGAGGGCGTATTTTTTGTTTTAAAAAAAAGTTAATTCGTTTACATAGAGGGAATGAAGATTTTTAAAGCTGCGAAGTGGCTGCACATGTAACGAAATTCAATGGACGGTGAATGTTGCTATGGTAATGAACGAAATTTCCTAACAAAACACTGCGCGGTGTTTGATCAGAAGCTATTTTTAGCTTCGCTTTGCATTCTCAGTACAATTTTGTTTAATACTAATGGTACTGCGCTATGGATAGACTTAACTTGGCTTGTCATGCTCGCCTAAAATGTGTATAAGGACTGACCGACTTTAAAATATTAAAGTGATCATAGCTTAGTAAATAGTGTCTCACAACTAGCCATTTGTAGACAGAGCAATATTAATTTTAATATATCAAACTTCGCAGTTACTGTCGATTATAAATAAAATGGCGTTGAGCGTGGGCGAAGTACGTCAAAATCGTGGGGTTGCATACCTTGGCATACTTACAATATCTTGTTGGTGTATATAAGGTACGTTTGAGTCTATGCTTTTAAACTAGTAAAAATAAATACATCAAAAGAATACTTAGTATAAGAATCATTTGAAAAGTTTGGTAAATTAAGCAAGTTAAACGTTATTTTGAAAAAAAAAAAACATTAATTTTTAATACACACATCAACATTTTCTAATAAAGAGAGAATTTTTTAATAATTATAAATTTTATTTCATCATAATGGTTGTGTGAACAGTATTGACATTAATAATGCAATGCAAGGTCAAAAAAGTAAAAGTTAATGTTTTTAAGGGCAATTATAGAATATTTTATTTTACAAATACGAAGCTCAGTAAAAAGTTATTTTATTTAAATTTAGCAAATAAAATTTCGTCCTCGTTATGGAAAAATAAATAAATAAATAATGATACCATCTGTCGGAAAAGTGTTGCTTAGTCTTTTGGTACAGACACGAGTGGCCGAGGTCGTTAAGGCGCGGATTCGTGAGCGGGAGGTCTAGGGTTCAATTTCCACCAGGACCGTACTCCCTGACTGATATTTGTTCCATGTTTTCCTCAGTCCTCATAAATGGCAAATACCGAGGAGGAACCCTAACCTTAGGGCTGGAACGTCTCCTTCCTTAAACATCCTTTCCCAATATATCATTTCCTCTCATGTGTCATCAGTGTCGACCTGTGGTGTCTCAGTAGTAAAAACGGGCGTTAAAACACTATTAAATTTTTTTCTGGAATCACGAAGACATACTGTTCACCGCATTTCAGCCTCAAGTACATTCATAAATGCTCACTTCTACTGTAACATCCTCAGGAAACTTCGTAAGGTCATTCAACGGAAGCGACCCAGACGCCTCAACGAGGCATGGTGCTCTTGTATGACAACGCGTGCCTTCATACTGTCAACGAGACAGATCAGAAGCTGCGAACTTTCAAGTCGGAAGTTCTGGAGCATTTTCCGTATAGTCCTGACCTCGCTCCAAGCGATTTCCTCTTAAACTTTGTCTTTGGGGTGAACACCGTCGCGATGTTGAAGCTGTTGATAGAGAATTCACCGCCTGTTTACGACAGCAGTTCACACACTTTATGTTGCTGGATTTCAGAAGCATGTGAAACAAGTGCCTCATGTACAGGAAGATTATGTGGGGAAATAAAACTATTTCTAAATCAGCAGATCCTCTTATTTATTTGGAACTTAATTAATGACTAGCCTTCGTATCTGTGTGTCGCTTGTTTGAAGTCACATTGTTCGTTAGGAAATTCAATATAATAATTTTCACGCCAATTTCAACTTTTGTGCTCTTATAACTCAAGATAAGTGGCCAAGCGTTGTTTTTTGTAGTGGATAGGCCGACACATGGGCTGCAGTGGTGCCGTCCAAGAAGTGGCGCCGGAAGTGGTCATTAAAATGAAAGAGAGAACATAACGCCATATTAGTCTCTGCAGAAATTGTGGAAATATTCACACTACCGCCCTAGTCATAAAAATGTATGATAATGCACTATTTAAGTTGTACTTGGACTTTTCGTCCACCCTGTATATGCTAGGTTAATAAAAATATATGCTTATTGTTTTACTCTGCAGCATGTATATTTGTGCAGTGCAGCAAGCTCTTGTTGTTAGGGTAGCTCTGTTATCTTTAGCAAACCATTTTAAAGCTACTGCATTTTTATTAGTGACTAGCACTGAACCAGAGCATTTTACTAAGACAAACTTAGAGCATGAATCACCTTATCTGTGCTTTCCTACCATGTGAGGATAACTTAAATGTTAAGAGATAACGGCGGTTTATTAAACAGGGCTAACCCCAGAAGCTAGGAACGTTTTATCTTTTCGCCACTTTCAAGTCCATTTACTGAACAAAAGTTCCATTCTAGCCGTCCTTTGATATTTTAAGTTTAAGGTATTTACACACACATACACATACACGTTGTCCCTGTTAATGAGGATAATTTGAGAAGGAGGATGCAAGAAGAGCAAAATGTGTTGCTGAGAAAGCTAAGAGGAAGGCAACAACAAACGAAGAAAAGGAAATACGTTTTCGAGCTGTTTGCCAAGAGTGTGACCACGTTATTACTTTTTACAATGGGAGACTTTTTCTTTGTTCTCAACTTCCGAATACATTCCCCCATCCTTATGTTGCACTTATCTTTCTGTGATGTAATGTGTTATTATATTCGCCAGATGTCGACAGACAATAAATAAGAAAGAATGCTTTGAACATAAATATGACGTTTTTCATGTGAGGGCTGTCATGTTTCTCAAGAAGTGACTTGTAGCTGAAATTCATCTTTTTGTTTTTCGCTCTCCATTTTCTTCTATGCCACATGACTTGTTCTAGCTTTGAAAGCATGGTGCCAGCACTCATAAAGTATGGAACAACTTAAGCGAGCAAAACGCCCAAGTTGGCAGCTACTTGTAGGCTATTTCTGGAAGAATATTTATACAGTGAGAACGTTTACCTACGAAACTAATTTAATTTCCGGATACGGGATAACCAGGAGAGATTCAAGTTTCAAGTTGGCAACAATAGTAACACCATGTTAAATAAGGGTAAAATATAGTGCATGGCTGAAATTGTTGCATCTGAAATAAAACGTCATTTCTCTTGCGCTTGCTTTTGCTATTCTACCAGGAGTTGACTAGACAACACTTCAGGGCAATTATATTCGTATATTTTATGACTATAAAAGTCATAACTCTGAAGCGCGAGGAGCTTTTGCAAAGAACATCTTTATATTACATCGCAATTCTACCCATGACTTTGACAATTTTAGTGTGGAAGGATAGAAGTGCCGCTGTTTAATTTTTGGGATTTGAACAGACTCTGAGAGATATGAGTTTTCCTTTGGCAGCACTGGAAAGAGCGCCCCTTGATTAGTAACTGACTGAAGAAAAGTTACATTCGGCATCCAATATTAATTATGGTTGCGTGTCAGCTATCTGATCCTCTAAGATGGAACGATTCAACATCTGCGGCTTTGGCCTACAAAAACTACGGAGATGTTTTCCTGATTCTGCTCCTTCACGTACAAAAACCTATAACTACTTTCCAGAGTTTAGAGCAGGTGGAGCGCCTTGAAAGACGCGTCCAGCAATAATGACCAGAATTGAAAACATTGCTCATTTAGAAGCCATAGTGAAGAACAATCATTCAGTGTCTTATAGGGAGATAGAGGGGACTATAAACATTCATTCACCGCAGGTGTCAGAGCTTCTACATAATATCTTCATGTGAGGAAGCTTTTTAATCATTGGATAACCCATAACATCACAGAGCAACTAAAGGCAGAAAGAATGAAATGGTGCCAGGAAACTGATCTCATTTGGCAGCTGCCAACGCGTTCACGATGTTTTCACAGGTAAGGAAAACTGGATTTACCAATACGACCCGGAAGCAAAGAGGTAGTCTGTGGCTTCTCAAATGAATATCCCCCTCTATCGGGTTTCTTCTCAGAAAGTTGCCATATTCCAATCATTCCAGTTTAGCAACAAGGAACAATTCCTATCAACAACTTTGCCTCCCCAGAGTGTTCATAACAGTAACAGAAGGAAGGCCCAAGTCTAGATTGTGAGAATTGTTGCTTCACCATAATAAAGACAATTCTTCAAGAATCGAGAATAACCCTGGTGAACCGCTCTCTGTACAGTTCAGATTTGGTTCCCATGACATTTTTCTGCTTCTAGCTATCACAGAAAGAACGAAGGACTATCAGGGTGAAAGTTCGAAAGAAGGCGTTGCATCCTACGAAGAGGATTGATTTGTTTTATTTACGGGCGCTCTTCTCTCGGGTCATCAGTGGCTCATTTAATTCAGAATATGAAACAATAAGTAAATTTTGGTCTGAGGCCTCTTCTTTCAGGCTTAAGGTTCTTTTTCGTGCCGTAAATGTACGACACGGGACCCAAGGTTTTACTTCCCTTCCGAAGGGAGCCATACTCAGGATTTTACACCCGAAAAATCCATCAACCCTGGCCGGGGTTGAACTACTAAGAGTAGAGGTGATGTCATTTCTAAAGAAAGAAACATGATTTGGTCCGGAGAATGCAACTTTGTATCAGTGGGCGGAGAATACTTCGGAAAGAAGTAGGCAGAGTTGCTGAGTAATGGAGACATTTAAAATATGTTTTCATGTATATTTGAAACCTGAACTGAGACGTGGCAGTTGAATATGCAGCGGCTGTTCAGGCAATACTTCGCGCAGATCCACTAATGACTGTCAGAAGTTGAGTGGAATAGTGTCGCTTTTTGATTGAAAGATTTGAAAATGGGTCCTTAAAACGTGTAGTAGATATCGTCACAGATGGTTAAAATGTATTCCCGCAGTTTGAATCTTTCCGGAAAAAAAAAGTGAAGTAGCATCGATCGGCAAAGGGTGACAGCTTTCTTCCAGATAGCGGACAGTGGCCACATTCCCTCTGAGGGAGAGAAAGACTATTACTGCCAATTACTATGAGAGAGCTTATCTGTCAGAAGAGTTTAAGATAATCTGTGAGAGACGATCAAATACCTTGCCCACTCCATACTGCGATTCTGGAAGTCACGTTTTGCAGTTGGTCACACATCCCGCATACAGTCTCAAACTGGCGCTATTTGAATTCTTTAATCCTGGAAGTGAAAGCGCTACTTCAAGAGCGATAATTTAGCAGTGGAGAAGGGACTGTAAAAGCGTACCTATAGAATCTGCAAACATACTCAAAGAATCAGAGTCAGCCGTGACTCGAACCACGAATCTTCTTCTTAGTGTGCGGACGCTCTTACCATCCGCAATGCCTTGCCCGATCACAACCGCGACACTTCCCCACCTGAATCTGTTACACCCTTGAGACTTATAAGCTTATCTCGTTGCTGGCATTTTTGGCTCGAAATCTTTAATACTGTATGTAATTTCTTTTTCACTCACCCAGAGTCAGGCACAAATTTGGAATCAGAACAAATAGAATAAATTCGAGGTCACGACCTTAACGCAAACAACGAATCTTATTATGCTGAAAAATTACATTTAAGCTGCGCTACCATAGAAAGACATTTTTACATTCTAATTTAATTGCCTCGCAAATTGCATTGCTTACCATGGTATTGAACGCGGGAGAGATGACGAAGCACACCTGCTGTAACCAAAATTTCCACTCGCTGACGTGTGGGAGTTAAATTGCCTCCACATAATCGATCTGTAACTTATATAACTTCCAGTAGACATAATCAATTTTGGATAATGTAGAGTAGTAAGGACCCTATAATAATATGCAGTAGGTTATTTGAGTTAGGGGCTACCTGAGCGAGTGTGCTTTCTGGAGATATTCAGCCGCCGCAACCGGAAATAGAGAGAATTGTCGCCCATAAAGTTAATATTTATTTAATAATAGTGTATTTATTTACAAAATATATTTTTACAAATCCAACTCGTCCATATTTCACGGGTCCTGGGACTGTATGTGCTTTCCCGCTCACTAGGAAATACATGAAATTGCACACAACAATATTTAACTCTTAAAGAGACAAACAATATATATATATATATATATATATATATATATATATATATAATGAATTAATTAAAAAAAGAAAATGCATATATAATAGAATTTTTAAATACTTAAATAAAATAAACAGAAAAGAAAACAATACAAAAACAAATAAATTACACCCCTTACAATATGTTTAAATAATTCTCTCCTCAGAAAATATCACGACTCATGTGCTCATATCTCCCTTCTCAGTTGTCTGCCTCTTCCATTCTGAGCTGTCTCACCTTCTTTAAAAATGTACCTACTCCCTCCTCCTCCTCTCTATCTGCCAGAAAAGCCTAGCGCTACTGCTCCCCTCTCCCCACCGTTAATAAATTATATTTTTACTGAAAGCATAAAATTATACCATGTTTAAAACTAATAATAAGCAACAGCCTGTGTTATAAGAGATATTGAAAATAATATTCCTCAGGAGCATTGCTGTCATTTTCACAAAAATACTGTATTTCATCTAACATATCTTCCACAAGAACAGGGTGGATTGGAACATGTTACTTATTGTTGAGATCCTATCGCTCGTAACTTTTTAACAAATTAGCGAAAAGATTCTCTACCTGTTACGATTACCAGGGTATTTTCTTGCTAATCGCCTCACCACTTTTCTAAAGGAATACGTTTTCACACATGTATCACACATAAAAACCGTTTCGTTAAGACTATATGTAATTACATATTAACAAAAGAGTAAAATTCACACAATTTATACACAATGAAAGCACGTGTAATACACGAACGCACAACCATTCGCTGATAAGGTCTGACTCAAACTACAAGCTTCTGCGTGCACACGCATTATGGACCTTAACGGCTGCTTCTTCCAGTAATAATATTAAATTACTTCCCCCTAAAGCAAGGACTGAGTTTGGAAACTATTTAGCACTTGCGAGAAAACCCTTGATACTTAACTTCAATTTATTATAAAAGGCAGCGATAATTTAATCTTAAATTATCCATGATTAATTTTTTGTTTCCATTAACCTATAAATATTGCATATACTTTCAAGTTTAGTAGAATGTGAACACAGTACATGATGCAACAGGAATTTTATGCAGTAAAATATTTTGACTTTAAATTCCATTTCAAATGTAAAGTATAATAAAAATTATTTATTCAGTCACAATAAAAAAAAAAAAAAAAAAAAAAAAAAAAACGATTGAAGAACCGAAACCGCAATTGCATCATGGGTAACAGCATCGATTTTGCATCGTTCTAGTTAACCGATTACGTAAATAATTTATGGATAAAAATGCACATTGAGGAATAAACTATACAAGCTAGACAGTTTTTATTAGTTGAAACTTAATGTATTACAACTTTATTGAGGATTTTCTGGTTGTGAAGACTGTTATACGCAGCGACTCGGGAGATAAAACACTTAGCTAGAAAGTATTGAACTCCACTTTATGCGTCTAATGGTTACCATCTGGCATCTGCTGCAATTAATGTCAGGAAACGTGACATCGGAGAGGGGCGTGTGCCCAGGTCACGGCTGGTTAATGGGCTGGAATAACTGTAGACATTACATATTCCACCTGAGTGGTCACATCACGTCACGGCAAGAACACGACAAATAACAAGGAAGGACGGAATTAGATGCTCTCTTGTCTACAGTTGCTAAGGTCAATGTCTTTATATAAATTCTGTTACATGCGCTTAACTCTAGGCTGACATTATTTGATGAACTTATTTTTAAAATCGTAAAATTTATTTAGGAACTTTTAGGAAATTACAAGTAAACGTTTCAACTGTTCTTTACTTAAACACCGGAGCGCTTATCATTTGAAGAATTGTCCTTCGTCAGCAAGCCTTCAGTTAGAGGGCAGCAGTTTCATGCTCAAAATTAAGAATATAACAACTGAAGAATCCAGATGCAAAACCGTATAAGTCCACTATTCTGTTAAATAAGATAAGATGGGAAAAGGACCCTAAAATAATGGGAGGAAAGACAAGGGCACTCTGTGAACTTGCATATCCATTATGCTGAGAAAGTAATGAGCTAAAATTATATTTATCGTTATGTCAATTACTTAGAAGTCACCTAAAAGCTACTTTTCTGATAATCAGTATGGCACAGTTCGTAGGTTACAGAAAAGTTAGGCTTCCGTCTCCCGCATCAATATGTAACCTGGAACATAGTAAAACTTAGCTCCCTTAAACATAAAGAATGATAATAACACTTGTGAAATGAGGTATTTAATATAAGTTCTCACATTGTTACAATCAATAAAGCGTTTAATTGTAAAATTTTAGTGCATGAATTAAGTTTTTTCTCCATATTAATTAAACTTGTTTCCAATATCTACACAGAATGTAGCACATTTCACCTTTCTTAAGATAATAAATATGGTAGAGATACATCATAGACAAAATAAAGACAACATCAGTTGATTTAGAACAACACAGTTTTTGTATATCTAACAAGATTTAAAGGATACATATTTTACGAAAAGTGTCCAGAATTAATGTCCCTAATGTACGTATTGGAACTTTTAAACTGCTCTCAATGCAATACCCATAAAATAATTTCATTTAACAATGTGAGCAAATTCGAAACACTCCAGAAGTTTTCAACATATTATGCCAAAGCAATGAACGCAGTCTCTATTTTCCTTTTTTTTTATTTGTTTATTCATAGACGCTCTTTAACATCACAGGTAATCAGCGTCTCATTCAATTCAGGGCGTGAAACGACCGACAAATTTTACTGAGAAGTCTCTTCTTTCAGGCTTGAGATTCTTTTTCGTGCCGTAAATGTACAACACGAGACTCACTGCTTTACTTCCCTTCCGAAGGAAGCCATACTTAGGATTTTTACGCCCGAAAAAATCCATCGATCCTGACCGGGTTTGAATCCGCGATCTTGGATTCGTAGTCTCAAGGAATGCATCAAAGTGGGAAGCGCCCATTTGTATAGTATGTTGTTTAATTTGTTACTTATACCATTAGCTGGTTTGTAAGTGTGAAATTAAGAATTTTCAGTCCCATGTTTATATAGACCTGTTAGTGTATGCTTTGGGGGGGGGGGGTTGATTTATTTACGGACGCTCTTTAACATCTAAAGTCATCAGCGTCTAAATTCAAATCAGGGCATTAAACGGCCGACAAATTTTGCTCAGAGGTCTCTTTTTTGAGACTTGGAGTTCTTTTTCATGCCCTATATCTACGACACGAGACCCACGGCTTTACTTCCCTTCTGAAGGTAGTCATATTTAGGATTTTTACGCCCGAAAAGACTCATCGGACCTGGCCGGGATCGAACCCGCAAGATTGGGTTTAGAAGACAAGTGTGGTTACTTAGTGTATGCTGTTAGAAATACATCGTAAAATACATGTATCCTGTGCAGTTAACGTTAAACATCTTGCGTAATAATAATGGGAGAAAATTTCTTTATGTTGGAGAGCATTACTTTTTACATTGTCGTTTTATTTATTTTACAGTATGGAGTTTTGAGGGGATATGAACGAAGTTGACTTTTGCGCTTTACAAGAAATGAAATGCACTACCTATGCAATTAGCGCTACACTTTTGTACATTTAGTTTTTCGCTGTCTGTGAAAATTATGACACTTTACATCATCAAAGAAAACCTTAAAATAACGTCGTGCACTTTATTCACCATGTTCCCCTCGTTTAACAGCAAGTGTACTTGTAACGCCATCTACATTTTTCTGTTGCTTTTACAAAAGCATTGTAGTTTATTTGTGGAATTAAATAATTTATACTAAGTTTAAACATTCAACTTTATATACTGTTGTTATAGTTACAGAAATGAAAACTGTCGAGAATTAGTACGCACTGTAACTGGTTTATGCACGATTCCAAGAATTGGCGTGTTGCTTTTTCGTTTTCTATATAAACTGTTGTCAACTAATGTAAACATAACCTTTGCGTTGATTTGTTTTATTTACAGGCGCTCTTTAACATCTCAGGTCATCTGCGTCCCATTCAATTCAGGGCGTGAAACGGCCGACAATTTTTGTTCAAAGGTCTCTCTTTTCAGGCTTGAGGTTCTTTATCGTGCCGTAAATTTATGATATGGGACCCACGACTTTACTTTCCTTCCGAAGGAAACCATACTTAGGATTTTTACGCCCGAAAAAATCCATCGGTCCTGGCCGGGATAGAACCCGCGACCTTGGATTTAGGGGGCAAGTATGGTTATCACATCACCAGGACCCAGTAACCTTTGCCTGAACATAAAAACTGCTGAATGTGCAAGCTTTTGACAATGTTTAACAATGTTAAAAACAGAGGGAGTGGCTCAGATGATAACATTTTCCTAAACTTGGGTGTTTTCGTAGTTTTTCCTTGCCACTTTTAACGTTTTTCACTCCCTCATTTCATATTATTTTACTTCATAATTTTGGTTGCAAGGCCGGGCCAGGAGAGGTGGTTTAGTACTGTGCAGCGTGCTGGTTGATTTGCGCTCTGAGAAATTTCCTGTCCTCCTCAGGTGGCTGTCGCAGGTCTGCCGGTGACCTCCGGATGAGTCAGTCATGTCTTCTCCCGGAAGTGCCCTCCTTGGAGGCATAATGACGAAAGCCCTCAGTTTAGCCGAGGTCCTGAAACATCTTTGACCTTCCCATGCTCATCCTATAGGTATATTATGATGGAGGAGATGCCATCTTCTTTTGTGTAAATTTTGTCAATATCTATATGTAGTTTAACAAAAAACTAAAGATCCACATGTCGTATACATTTCTTGGACAGTAAGCTAACACATTTAAGTTCATTGCATTCTCCTTGTGCTGTTGTTGCACGTAATTTCTGTGTTCCCCAATATGTTTTATCCCTTTCTTCATCATTTCTATCTGAGCAAGTAAGGAGGTTTCGCCGACAGCACTTGTTTGCTATTGGTTGTCAGGCCTATTGAATGTTCCGGAAGGCGAATACGTAACCATCATTATTGGCGTATTGTTCTGAATATTGAGTTCGTTTCGTGGTAGCGAGGCGAGTAAACGCTTTGGCCTTTTTCTTACAAGTTTTTAGGTCCGGAGCCTTCTTCATGGTTTGACTAAGGGAATCAAACATTTGATATTGGTCATTGGCTGGAAAGGAAAGGAGGAGGAGTATGCTTTGGCACCTCAACCTCACTCACTGCAGGACGTTTGTGCCTAGACCCCTAATGGAGTACCTCCGCGAGGGAGAACACCGGCCGGCCAGGATCCATGTGTGGAAGCCGCTAACATGTTTCCAGATAAAATATCCCAGCGCCTATGAAGGGGCTCCCCATTGAGTTGTGCGAGTTCCTCAAAAGGTTTTCTTCTATACCAGATGCCGATGTACAGATTTTTCCAAAGTACAACTGCAGTCTCACCTCGTCTTGGACTTTCGACTCTGTAACAGAACTAACGGAATGTAAGATCTAAAATTAGAGATACAAAAATTCGTGGAATGGAAATATACATCCCAGCATTCGCAAAAAAACAAAAAAACAAAACAAAAAAACAACAAAAAAAAAAACAAAGAAAAAAAAGAAACAAAAAAAAAAAAACCAAGATCAAGATGAAATTAAATACGGGACCTCTCAAACGTGAGTCTAATTGTTACCGTCTGCACCACTCCGCACGGTGACCCAAGCATAATGTGCTTTAGAATAATTTGTTGTAACGTTATGAATTGCTCTTTTAAATATATTGGCTTAAATTTTACTTTTGTAACTTGTTAAATTAGAAGGGAACTTGTATCTAAAACTAATGTGTTGAATTAATAATACAATTCATGAATAGCATTAAAATATTTTATTCATTATTTAAGGGATAGATTTTATAAAATGTTTCTACAACTGTAATTGTTTGTTAATGATAAATTATTGTATGTTTATTGTATCAATGTTTCAAGATTTCAAATTTATTTAGATTATATTCTTGTGTTTATTTTTCACAATTTCTATATTCAAAACTGAAGTTCATTTAACATGTGCATTATACCGAGTGAGGCTTTTCATCCTGCGGATGGAGAAGTTATACAATCACAGCGTTTTACACACTATCCGTAAATTCTGCGTCGTATCGATTTCGACGGAATTGGTTGCTACGTCTCTCGCTATGTTCCGACTCTTGTTGCACTGTGCTCGCGCTGGGCTTCAGCAGTAAAGGACTGGGGTTCAAAGGTTCAAATACTGGTCCATGAAAGAGTGTCTTTTTTGTTTTATTTTCCGGCACAGATGAGAAAAATAATGCTAATTCTGTGATATTCATTAATGTAAAATTCCAATTATGTAAATTTCAATTAAATCATAAATTACTATCAGCATATGCTTTAATGAACATATTAAGTAAATGCGAATAACTTTACATTAGTGTGAAATGATAAACATAAGTCACTGAATGATATGTTACTTTCGTAGATGTTCATACATACTAAAGAAAGACAAAGGACAGTAATTTTGGAGCAAAGTGTACACATAGATAACGATAAACTCCCAAATAGGAAGGTCTGATGAATGCGGCGGGTCACTTGAGAGTACCTGCATTTCCCATCGCCTGTAACATGCAGGGTGCCTAGTTACCAATGCATAGGATGAGAAGGCTAACGCGGTATATCATTATTATTGTTCAATAAAATAGAACACATTATAAAACATTCCTTTCCCATATTGCAAAGCAATGTACCTTTCCTGGCCGTATCCTAAGAGTTTTCTTTCCAGCATATTTTCGTTAAAGATATCCTGGACATCAATGAAAGGGTGTCGAATTTATGTCGTTCAATTACAGAACCGTGACAAGTAACCACCTAAATGCACCTGTTGCCGCCAACCGGATGTTTTTGTATAAGACGGTGGTGTGAATAAAGCTTGAAAGGGGGTGAGGGGTAAGAAATGTTTGCTGAGTAAAACGGGAAAACTCCGAACATATTTTTAAATCCAGACTCTACTTAAGCGCAATTAAACGTTTCTTAATTAGAAACATACCTTCTATATCTGATCTAAAGTTAAACAGAAACCTCACTTTTTGACATAACCTATAACAGTTATGTTGTTAATTCAGTGGGACTGACTGTGTTTCATTGCACTGATACTGTCCATAACGCATTCTACTTCAATTAAGGAACGAATACATAACGAAAAACCTTCCTCACACAACAGTAGCTACTGCAATCAAGATGTTCGTAAATATGTGATTTATATTTACCGAAAACTACCAGGTTTGATTGCGATATTGGAGACAGCGCCAGTTGGAAAATTCAGGATGCCGCACTCATTTGATAAACCGCACATTGGATCGAGGATGAACAGACGCTATTGTATTTACTGAAAAATTCTATCACGTACGTACTTTGTGTGGGCTGACGCTACCAGTAACTCTTTCCTGATTTATGTTGCTGGAACTATACAGGGTGTATCTAAATTGCTCTCACAGACTTTGATGGCTTGTAGTGGGAGTCAATACGGTTACGTTTTGTATAAGAAGTCATGTCCGTTTCCCCGCTGCAAGCAAAACACCACACTTGGAACCCTCCTGCGTTTTCGATGCCACTGATTGGGTATTACATACGTCATTCAATATTCATCTGATGTCACCTGTCGCCACAGGTGTTTTTGCATGACGTTCAGCTTGTGAGCTAGCGATACTTTGACGTTCTTACCTATTGTGGTGTTTGTAACTATTTGTTTCATTTTCCACTTGAAGTCAAGACGTAATTCAATGGCAATGTGTTGCTGTTGAACATGGTTGATTACAAAACGCCGATATGGTGGTGCGGTAATGGTAGGGTACGCATCAGTTATATGCGAAGTGTTTTCCAGAGCTCCAGACATCTTTCTACACCCTCTTTGCCCGGGTACAGTTCGTGGAGACGGATGGTGCTTCTCGGCTGCTCCGCACTCCCGAACTGGAAGAGGGCGAGGACGATTACCCCCACTGTCTGGCGAGTTTTCCATGAGCAACAACTACACCTGTACTACCACAGAGGGTACAGGCATTGCGTCCAGGGGATTTTGCGCCACGAGCCCATTTTTGCATGTGTTTCTTGCATCGCTCTGTTGCTGAGCCTGACTTTCCAGGGCAGATCCTCTTCACTGTTAAGGCCAAGTTCACCAGGGAAGGTGTACTCAACTCAATTCCCGCAACAGCCATATTTGGGCGGACGAAAACTCTCATGCTACTCACCTCCATGGCTTTCAGGAACGATACGGTCAACTGTGGACAGGGTTTCTGGATGGATGTGTTATTGGGTCATACCTGATTCCATGTAATCTCACTGATGATGCGTACTTGATTTTTGTTCCACACAATCTGCATAAACTCTTGGGAGATGTACCACGGAACATCCGCCAAAACATCTGGTTTCAGCACGATGGCTCACCAACTCATTTTCCTCTTGCGGTCCGAGGTGTCCTGGATCAACGAATGGGGTGAAAGTGGTTAGGTCGTGGTAGGTCAATTGCTTGATCTACACTCCGCTAGATTTTTTTCCTGTGGGGCCTCGTGAAGGACCTGATTTACGAGAGCCTTCTGAATCAGAGGAATGGAGGGTTATGGCAGCGGTAGATGTTGAACTAGCAGGTGTTGGTGATCCTGTGCACCAGAATATAATACATAGGTATGGGTATGTGTTGAAGTCGGTGGTCGCTACATCGAGCTATTCTCGTAAATGGAAGCAGAGACCATGCAGAAACAACGTATAGTAAACAACAGGAGGGGAGAGTACAAGTGTGTTGTGGTGTTTTGCGTGTAGCGGGGAAACGGAGGTTTCTGGACACGAGTTCCTATGTACTGGCCTTCACTACAAACCCTCAAAGTGTGTAAGGGGAATTTGAGTGCATACTTTATTTGAAAAAAGAAGCGTTTGTAATTGTATCAGTGCAACGCTCTTTTTTCTTCTTCTTTTCCAGTGCTGTACTAAACTGTTTCACATTCTTTTCTCATCGATCTCTCTGTAAATATTTAAAACAGTGACATCGGTTTCCCATTTTCAAAACAACAAACTTTCGATAGAAGTAATTCATGTATATCGAGTCATCATTTATAGAAGAATGAAATGGACCACTGTTTGAGTGGTCGAAGTTTCACCTTGTGCATTTTGTGCCCTTGATTAAAGTAGGATGGCCAAACTGCGTCATTCCATGCAGAATAGAATTTGGTCTCGGTGGTTCGACCGTATGAGGAAAGTTCCAAGTGCCGAGAATTTCTGTGGTTAAAGTGGACTCTTGGTACAAGGTCTTCATTATTAACTATCTTGGTCTTTTCTTATAGAGATCGTGAGAAATATCCGCTTATCATCACTTAAAATGCTCTCGAGGAACCCATTACCAAAAGCAGCGGTACACAAAATTTCCCGATCTCCTTTAAAGATATCTCGCTGTGGTGAACTACTAAGATTGAACTCAAAGTTTAAAATTCTAAATTTGCCTTCTATATCATTTTAAAGGAGTTTGTTACTGCTTTGACATTTAAAGGTATAAGTTAGCAAATAAACATACTTTTTCATTCACGTAACAACATACTATATAAATGGGTGCAGAGAATGATGTTTCACACAATTTGTTACAGAAGGCATCAGTACTTTCTTGGCCTTCTGTGATAGTCCTGGATAATCTGCAGCTCACCTGTTCCAGCTTACGTAGTTTTCTACCGAAAGCTGTATGCTCTTACTTACTGGCAAACTGTGACGTTATGTACGGCAAGGATGGGACAAAGGGATAAGGGGGCAAAGGACAGAGACACTTAGGGATGTTTTACCTTTTATGTTGGCAATTTCACTTTCTGTGCTATGATAAAAGTAGACTGTGGGTATAGAGCGGCAGGGATTATCGATAAATATATTCAAGATACAGTATCCATGCACACATTTAAGTGTAACAGTTTAGATATTTGTTTATTTCTTTTACCTTGATTATAAAAAAAACTATGTTACAAAATAATGTATGAATCAAAACGGTTTCCTTGAAGCTACGTATGCTCTGGGAATAACTAACCACAGGGCTTATGTAGAATGTCTGTGTGAGATCATTGTTACTTCAAATATAATACATTTAATAATGAAATAACGGAAGTTTTCCATAAATATAGGATGTGGCAAAAAGGCATGTCAAAATATTGGGAAAGATTCCTTACATATAGACGGTGTGAGTATATTATATGAACATGGGTCCGGAAATACTTTATTTCCTTATTAGAGCCCGAGACTGTTCCTGCGGTTTCACCCCTACCTTAATGTAAATTATTTATGTTTCCTCCTTTTCCAATTATCACATTGTTTAATTATGCCAAATAACTAATGTATTTTCTGTTTTGTATTTTGTTGCAAAGGTGTACGACTTTGTAATGTACAGGAAACAGTGTCTCGTCAAGTATATCGTTGGAGCTTGCGCACAATAGATAGAAAGGGAAAAGGAAAGGGAAATGCACTCTCTGTTGGAATTCGGTTAAGAATTTAAAGCTCCGATTGAGAAGAGAGAAATTTAAAGGCTCTCCGAGGTAACAAATCGGATAGATAGGCAAATTGAATATAGCCAATCTAGAATCAGTATTGGAATTTTAAACAGAGAAGCGACATAGGCGCGACTATTTCGGGCGAAGTGATGCCCCGTCTAAATAAGCGTGTTTGAACATTTGTTTCTGTTTCTGCATTCTGTCTGATTCTGATTCTGCACTCTACATTCTAATCCTGAATCCTAATTCCAGTCTGATTCTTATTGATTATTCTACTGGACGATTCTTCGAGGCATTCATTTATTAACATCTTAATTTTATTCGCAGCCAAGTGTGTTTTACCGGTGTTTCAATTATATTATGCCACGCGCCGACACTATATAAGGCAAAACACTGTTATGTAGGAAATAAAAGCACGGGAAATAAATTATCATTCAAAATCAAAATGGAAAAGCCTCTTCACTTGTGACTCCTGATCTACTTCCTTCCAGTTGATTCTTAGATCAACGAAAACTGCGGGAATACCTTGAGACAACACTGTTTCTCCTTGGAACAGAAGCAGTGTCTAAGCGCCACGACAAGATATATCTTCGCAGCCGAAGATAGACTTTATCGTCGCCCACATACAGTCCCGAGCCCTTTATCTACAACTCTGGTTACACTGTGTGATATGCAAGCCAGAATGATAGCCTAATTGTCCTGTGGTAATAATCCCACAGAGAACAGTTGCTTAGTACTAAAAGTAGGTAAACCTTCGCTTTTACCTCTGGTTAAAACGAGGTAAGGGTATTGTAACTGTCTTAGTTTCTAGTTTCACCGTTGTTGTGGTCCACGTAGTTCGTTTGTTGGGCTACTTACTTCATTGCTTGACTTAGCACCGGGCACTTAGTGTCAGTTCTGTGCGTTTACGGACCTCGTTCCATGTACAGTAGAGCTGACATAGGCTCATATGATTTATGGATTAGCCGAATATGTAGAGGATTTTGTGCTCTTATTCTGCAAGGCTATCAGACAATACGATATACTCCAGGGGTACATCAGCATATCAGAAAGTCTATGTATTCTTGCTAACGACGGAAATTTTGAACATTTTATATGATTTTCAGTATCCCACAGTTCTGGTTTTAAATATTCTGTTATATTGTACAAGGCTGTAAGAAAGAAATAAAACAATGCCGGACCCAGAAGAATATAACGGTCTTTATCCTGTATATGTGAGGAACGTTTCCCCAAGTTTTGATATATTTTCGTTTCTCAGTAATCTGTTTCACTATATTTATCTAATAGTCCTAAATTATATCATTTAATTCTAAAGCGTAGGTCTACATAAAACTCGAGGAAAACTTTCCTGTATATGGAGCTGCGGCCGAATGGTAGACCGCTAGCCTCAAACAGAGAAGGCCCTAGGCATTCCAGGTTTTCTGAAGTTCATTCTGTCGTTCCTCCATCATTATCTTGCCTTAGTCTTCATCTTCATCATCATTCAGTGTAATCTAGTCCACTGATTAACTACACTACTGCCCTCTGGCACTTTTGTAACTTATAGTAACCTTTTGTATAGGGTGACCACATTCACATCGATAAAGATTAGGATAAAAACTTTAAAAAGGAGGACTTTTTCTTAAAAGGACACAGCATATCTATTTAGATTTATGATTATATTATATTTAAAATTATCTATATCTGTTTTATACAAAACACTTATAATAATAGTAATAATTTATTATTATTATTATTATTATTATTATTATTTTAAAGTTAACTTCACATAAAAGCCAAGGAAAACAATGCTAAATATGAAATTGTGAAAACACAAAAGGCAGCATGAAATGAAAATTAGTATTATCTATTATGTGTTTCAAAGGGTTTAGGTTTCATAAATTTTACATTCAGCTTCAAATAAATTTCTTCTGCTTCTTATCATAGGATATTTCCTGGCTAGGGCACCGTTGGATTTACATTGCCGTTTTATGTTTAGAACCACATAGAGAGGGGGGATGAAAGAAAACATTTTTGCTCTTGCACACAAAGCAGAATGAGATAACTATGAGAATGCTGCAAATAAATTACATTCGCAATCGATCTCTCGATATATTCCATTAATGTCGCTTCGCCAGGCAAAATACTTCAAAACAGATGCTTTTCAAGGTATCAAAGGAAGGAAATTTCATGATTTTTTTTTTTAATATCTGCTCGTACTCCCATAAAAAGGACTCAATTTTTTATTAATGTAATTCCAAATAAAAAGGAAGATTTAAATAAATAAAAAAACATCAAAGAAACACTTTTAAACGTGCAACGAAAATTAACTGAATTCTCACAGGCCTATTCTTTTCCCCAAACTTTCACCACTGGGAGCATTTACTCCGAGTGATTTTTTCTACTACAATTATATGAATACAAAATTATCATCCATTTGATTGTTGATGACTTCGGTTCACAACAATGTGAGATGTAGTTCCAGGGAACGGTCTCTTGCATTACTCCATACAACAAGGAAAAATAAAAAAAACTTTTGCTGTCAAGGCTAATGTGTTTCTGTTGTAACAGAACTCAGCTTTTACTTTGTTAAGTCAGGGCTAACTAAACGGAAAACGCCCACTGCACACAATTTGTGAAGCAAAAGACGTGACTCGCTGCCACTGCATAGTTGCTGGTCCCTTGTCTATGCTGACGAGTATACCAGCAGCATTCTTCTTTATTTTATTTTTGTAGTCTTCGTTCTGTTGACTCTTTCCACATTCTTCCTGTTTCTTTTGCTCACGTTTATTTTTCCGTCATTCTATTGAACTTTTCAATTCATATCCTCCATAGTCTCCTGTGAGTAGTTTTCTTTATCCCCCCTCCCCCTGTCGGCCCTTCTTCCTTATGTTAGGAGCAATCGAATGAAAAGTAGGCGAAACCAACTCTGGCTTGATATTAGAAAGCCTCACTGAGTATTTAATGTGTGTATTTGTTAATTGCGACTGGGCTTCCACTCACTGCCAGTGAAAAAAAAATGAAAATACAACGCTTATTTACAGCAATATACTTGAAAATTAAAACATCTCAACTTACATTAAGTAAATAAATCTAATTAAATTCATATCAAATTAATTTTACACATATTTACATGCCACTTCACGTAATTAAATACATTTTGCTAAATAAAATATTTCTTTCCAGCTGGATATACATCAACCCAGTTAAATACGTAAAACTAATTAAATACGTAAACTTAAATTTAAAATTGTTAACTTAACATAAACTTTACACATATTAACATAATGCTAACTTAATTTTATGCACATTACCTTAATTAAATATATTTCAAGATTAAAAAAAAACTCGACAAAATATATATTATCTAATTAAATCATGTTGATATAGTTTGATACACATCCACCTTATTAAATACGCCAAACTAATTGAACACGTGTAAACTTAAATTAACAATTATTAACTTAATGTCGACTTAATTTTACAAATATTGACATAATGGCAACTAAATTTTACATACATTGCCTTATTAAATACATTTTAACATTAAAAACAACTCAAACATAATTAAATATATTTATCTAATTAAATCATGTTGATATAGTTTGATACACATTAGCCTAGTTAAATACGTCAAATGAATTAAGTACATGTAAACTTTAATTTAAAATTATTAATTAATATCACCATAATGAAAACTTAATTTCACACACATTACTTTAATTAAATACATTTCACCCAATTAAAAACAACTCAAGGTTAATTAAATATAGTTCATCTAATTAAAACATGCCTATCTTGTTAGATACACATTAACCTAGTAAAGCATGTTAACCTAATTAAATACATGTCAATTTAATTGCACACATATTAAATTAGTGAAATATATTTCACCTAGCTGAAAACATGTCAATCTAACTAAATACAAGTCGCTTTAGTTAAGTACGTCAAACTAACTAAATATATGTCAACTTAATTTTACACATATTAACTTAAATATAATTATAAAATTATCAGCTTTATCAAAATTTAGGCCTAGACACTTATCTTTAATAATAATAATAATAATAATAATAATAATAATAATATAAGCAAGTTGAGTAAAGCTAGTCACTTAAATACAACATGGAGTTAAACAATGATTGAAGTGCTCTGCGAAAAACTTAAATTTGAACATTAATAACATTCATAGCAATGAAATATTTCTACTCATACAATTTTAGGTTGCCTTAAAATCTTGTCAGATAAGGACAACCCTCAAAAACAACTGCAGGTAATGAATTCCAGGCAATGGTGATTTTATTTACGAAACAGAATTTACCTACATAGTACTTTGTTGCGTGCATTTTATTTTAAAAATATGATCTCTCCTATGTATGATGGTTTTTCTAACCTTGTGATATCCCTCCATGCACTTTGTTCTGTACACGCTTTGTATAATGACATTATTCTCGCTTTTTTACGTCTCTCTGCAAGCGATTCCCAATAGCGATATCTTGTTTACATAACGCGTATGTTGCGTCACATTTCCCTGGACAGAAGACATTTATAACAAGCACTGTCAAGCGTTTCCGTTCAGGGACTATTGTTGATTGTTTGGTCCAGGTCAACACCGTTGCGTAAGGCAATCAGGAACAAACATTTCGGATTGTTAAGTTCTTGTACTGTGTTAATAAACGATAATACGCATTCGTAATGAAACTACATTAGTAAATACCAATAGCTTGAATGTATAGTCTCTATCATAATTTGTTTGTCCCGTCAAAAGAGATAGTTATTTAAAACAAAAGTCCAACCCCACCAACGTTGATAGGTTTTTTAAATCGTCAAAATATCCAGCGCAAGTCCTGCGGGAGGGACGTAAAATAGTGGATCTTACGGCAAGTTAAACAACTCCATAGCTAAAAATTGAGTTCTCTGTACAAAATTACCGGTCATTTCACGTTCAAGTAATACCTTAGCATCACACTAGATGGCATTTAAAGAGATTGGCTGACCACCTATGCTTCTGATATATGTACATGCTTAGTGTAACTAATGTGACCATTTAGTTACACTAAATGGTCACATGAGCGATCGAGCCTAGATAAAAACTCTAGGTCGAGGAGCAGGAAATGAAAACATGAACTTTCGTTGCTTTGTATTGGACATTATATCAAGAATGCAGTGACGGATCGATTGCTCTCATCTCAAGGTCTTCATTGAGGACATACAACGCTCCCACAACAATAGAGTTCGTGTCTTGAGCTTCGCTAAATAATTAACAAAAATAAAGTATGAACTCTGCAAATTTTAACATTCCGACTCCCTGTTTATACATGTTCCGTCCCTCAGAGCATTAAAACGATTAATATATTTAAAAGTATAGTACGGAAGAGAGAGCGCTAGCAACAGGGATCATGTTGGTAGTATTAACCGTCCACAGATAATCCAATTCTTGAAGTGCCTGTTTTACAACCCCCTATATATTTGTAAATTTTGTTATATAGAGGGTGCAAAAAATGTATTTAAATAAAGAAAAAATCTGTGCTAACATAGCAAAACTGAACTCACACAAACAGAAAATGATCAACACTAATCATCTTAGACATTTACAGTTACAACTCTTGCTCAAAATGCCCAACATCGGCGTCGATACACTCTGAATACGTTGAACAACGTTTGCGTAAATGTCCTTAGCGATTGCAGCACGTGCCGTTTCAATTTATTCCTGAAGTGCTGCCAGTGTAGCTGGTTTTCTACGGTGTACAACATGCTTAAGAGTTCCCCATAGGTAGAAGTCCAACGGAGTTAGATCCGGAGAACGCGAAGGAAACTCAAACGGATCTCTTCGTCCTATCCAGTGCCTTGGAAGATTGTCTTCAATGTACAAGTACATCTCGGTGGTAATGTGGTGGTGCACCATCCGGTAAGTAAGTAAACTTTCTCATTTCCATATAGTATATGAATAGCGAGATGACAACCCACATTAATTCCAGGTAAATTAACAGCCTTTTCCAAAATAACATTTGGATTATTTGCACGGCAGTAGACACAGTTATGCCGTATAGCAGTTCCGTTCAACTTAAATTGTGCCTCATCGGACGAAACAATTTCCCCTACGAAGGTCTCATCCTCTTGTATCACGATCTGAAACCACTCACAGTACTGCATTCTCCGATCAGGGTCATTTTCATTGTTAGCATACAAAGGTCTTGGGATGAAAACGTTCAACTTTGTTATTTTAACAATACGACGTACGCTGGTTGTGCGAATTCCAGTTTCACATGCACATTGCTTTGTAGATTTCTGCGGTGAGTGCTCAAAACGTTCCAAACTTATAGCCGAGGACGAGGGGCTTGTTACTGTGCGAGGTCTCCCAGATCTGTCCCTTGTAAACATCGCATACGGTACCATGAGTCTCAAATTTGTTTCGAATGCGTGCAATTGTTACTTGCGTTGAAAGTTCTGTTCTGTACACACGTCTCCATTGCCTTTGAACTTCAACAACATTTTTGGTTTTCCAATATCACTTCAAAATCGCTTTCCGCTGTTCAAACGATAATCTTGGCTCCATTTTGTTGTAGCAACGCTAGCATAACGTAATGTGAATCACATCTGTTTACAGAACTTCATAACGATAATCTTGGCTTTATTTGTTCATTGTTGATTTACGACAATCTTGGCTTCATTTGTTGATTGTTGATTTACCTGTCACATACCAAAGCTATCATTACATATGTTCGTCACGTCTGTTTACAGAACATCATACTACTCATTACTGTTATTTTTCGGTTCAACTTTGAAATATATTAAATAGATATCTACTGTGAAAGTGTGTATGCATTTTTTGGCACCATCGATATATATTTTTCCCCATAGAAAGATTAGGAAAGAAACAATAAGATATCGGCAATAGTGAAAATGCAAGGATAATGTTGACAGAATGTTAAGAACAGAAAGACTCGCTGCATATCATGGTTATCCTTTTAGTTCCACTTTGTTGCTTCAATCTCATTTTAAATTAAAGATTATTTATTTTCATAGCCCATCCTGAAATGCTGTATAATGCTAATGTAATTAATGTGTATATTTAAAAACTCAGTATTTGTTTAAGCCACCAGAGACAATGCATAAAATACATGCAAACAAGAATTATTGTACACCCTGCCAAGCAGCTACGCACGCACTGTATAATAAGAGAGATAAGCGGTACGTTTACAGTTCTTTCAAGGTACTCCATTTGATGTTGGGAGTCAACAATGGCAGTATATCTACGTAGAGCAAGAGCTCACATTTAAATTATATAGCTATTTATTTTAGCGAATTAAGAAGGAATGAAGGAAGCTATTGCAGCCGTATCCGTAAAATATCTATTTTTTTTAGCGAATTCTGAAGCAATGTAATCTATTGCGATTGTATTAATAGAATTCGTTTTGAATAAGCTTTCCAAATCTCCATCGATTGTGTCTACTAGGCACCGAAAAAGGCAAAAAAACTCTCTAGCGGTTCCAATTTTTGTTTTTTATCAACGAAACTCGGCATATAACCATCAATTAACAAACGGTCAGGTTCGTTAACCAGCAAGATTAGACCATTAAGGATGGGGTTAACCTAAAGCGAAAGATTTTTTAAAATTTTGAAAAATCGCTCTAACAGCCGCAATTTTTGCTTTATCTCAACGAAACTCTGTAGATTTCTTTAAATAAACCGATAAAAGTTGTTTCCGAACATTTGGTCAATTCAACCAATAAAATAGAGGTATACCTGAAAAACGAGCCTGGGTTAAAGCGAAATTTAAAAAATCGCTCCAGCGGCCAAATTTTGAATGCTTTTAAAGGAAATTCGGCATATGATATTGAAATAAAATATGAAAAATATTGTATTCAGTGAAATCAGGAGGGGGGGGGGGGTGTTCATCTGAAACCCAAAATTTAAATTCCCTCTAGCGGCACTATTTTTTTTACAATGAAATTCTGTAAATAAAATAAAGAATATATTTTCTGAAAACCAGGAAAACTCAGTCATTAGGAGTGGGATTTACCTGAAACTCAAAATTTAAAAATCGCTCTACAGTACCAATATTTGTTTCTTCATAACAAAATTTTAAATGTAGTATTTAAATAAAAAAGATAAATAGTTTTGAAAATTAGGTAAATTGGACCATTTAGGAGTAGGGGTATTCTTAAAAATCGAAATTTAAAAAGCGCTCTTGCAATAATTTTCTCTTTATAAGAACAAATTATTTCAGTATACAAACTGTATTTATAACGATGCATACTGTTTTATATTTAACAAAAGTAAAAAAAAGGTTTTTACTACAATAGATTTGAATTAGAATTAGATAGATAGACAGACAGACAGACAGACAGACAGACAGACAGACAGACAGACAGAATTTACAGATGATACCAAGGGATTCATAAACATGGTTACATTTAAAAATGTTTAAAATACCCACATAGTGTAACTTTTCTATCAGTGTCATATATTTAATTTAATTAATAGTATACAATTAATTTTTGTGGTTTAGACTCAATAACAGTATTGATAACACTAAAAATGCGATTTCTCTTTTGTAATATTTATAGGTTGCAAGCATTTTAATTTTATTCCTCTATTATCACAATGTAATGCCATACTTTATTTCATTTCTTTAATTAATAAGTCCAAAGTTGGATTTTATACGAGGTGCATTGAAGTTTTAACACCTCAGATTTTTCTCTCGTCAAGTAATCACGCGTAAACTACGAAACTTGTGTCACTTCTCGACGCAATCTCCCTGCAGCCGTACACGTCAACGCTATGATTCCATGGCCGCTGCGAACGCTTCTGTACGAGTCTGTTTTGACCAGTGGAAAATCGCTGATGCAATAGCGGCACGGCTGGTGAATGTACGACCACGGAGTGTGTCTTTCATCGTTGTAAACAGCCAAAAGTCACTAGGAGTCAGATCAGGTGAGTAGAGAGCATGAGGAATCCCTTCAAAGTTGTTTTCATGAAGAAACTGCTGCGTCACGTTTTTTTTTTCTTTCTTTCCCAATTGTAATACTTTAGGATTTTGAAAAATTCTCCTTTGATACCATATTCTAAATTATTTTTCATAACGTCCATACACATTGGATATGCTCATTTAATACTACATTCAAATTTCTCGTGGAAATATTCATGCCACACTCTTCAACCGTTTCTAATGGGATACTTACTTTAAAACTTTTTCTTGGATTATTTCATAAGTCCTTCATACCGCAAATGATTATTAGAATACTAACATGCAGAACCAAACAAGATACCAGGTTTGGCATATGAAAAACGCCAAGATGTCTCAACATAGTAAAATTAAATCTTACAATTACATCAGTCCCATGCCGCGCTGTTTAATACCGCGTCACGTTCGCCCGATACGCTGGGGCGTTGTCTTTGGAAAGAACACATGCAACCTTCTCCGACCGTTTTTTACGCACTGAATGGACATAAATCGTTAATCGAAACATTGCTTATATAACTTGCACCCTTATCAAGAGTAAAAAATAAATGAATATAAAGACTTGTATGTTTGAAACTAATGAACATTTTGGTACTATTATTTTAATATCTGAATAACGTAACATTTACCTGTAGTAGAGTTAGGTAATGAAAGGGGTAGGAGTGCATGTGAAGCTGACAAGTAGCTCCACATTACTTAATGAGACCACCCATTTGAGAGTAATTAACATTCATGGTAGAGCTATTAAATTACCTGTATTAAATCCTATTCCATACACTGACGGTAAGTGTTTTACATGGCCATTTCATCATTAGAGTCTGCTCACCGCTGCAGCATCATTAACGATACAAAAGGGCTCTCAGATAACTTGCCAATTAAGCGGTAAACCGGTGCATTTGATATGTTCAAACAGCCGTAATCCTCCCTAAATCTAACGCAGAGAGCTCAAGCGTGTTATAGATATTCGTACAGCCAAATATTTGCACGGTTATGCTATTAGCTTCTGAAAATATTTGAGATGTTAAATATAAACAGAGCTTCCGACTGTTTTATTGGTGCTCCTTACCTGAGTAGGACTGTAAACTGTATTTTGCAGACAATCTGAATTAAAATCTTATGAATTTTCAGGAGAATGCCAAAAATATCCGCTCACTCATTGAGATAATATTTAAGAAATACATCTTTGACCTTAACGTGTTCCCGCTATTTCATTTTTTTTTTTTTTTTTTGTTCAATTTACATTGACATGAGAAAATACGAGCTCTAACACGATCGTGTAGCTGTAAATGTCATTTTTCAAGAAGGGGGGCCCATTTCCAGAAATGCATGGTTTGGGCGCGGTGAGGTAATGCTTCGGACATGACGATCGGCCTCCGTTCCACATTTTTGTAGAAACCTCAATCAACCCAACAAGAGTACCACATCTTGCATTTAACTACAAAAAGTGTTCGGATTGTGGACCTCCAATGGAATTACATCAACCTGGAGCGAAGCATTTCACACGCTGCATTAAGCCCTGCTTTTCCGTCCCATACGTTAACAATGAACTTGTGTTGTTTGATGTAAGCCACTAGACGCTTTCGGGTTTTCTTCCGCTTGTGCTGTCTCGAGGCTCCTGTAACATCACCGGAGGACCTTCACAAAGACAACCACAAGTCTTTGACCCTGTATACCATTCTCTACACTCGATGTACAATCTATAATAACGTTAGAGGTCGATAATTCGAATCTCTTTGTAGTTAAATGTAGGTTGGTGAAGCTTTCTTGACAAAACGTTGAACGCAGCTCATCTCCATATCCGAAGCTTGTCATACTTTGGCACCTGACAGTGCCCAAACCATGCATTTCGGACATGGATTCTGTCTTTAAAAATGATCAATTTGGCGTCCTTCACTTATACTAAGCGTTGTCGGTGTTGTATAGGTAGTCACAGCCTAGCTAAGTTTGTGTGAGCTCTTGCTCTATTTGTTGTCGACTCTCGTCTTTTAATAACTATTTAGATTCCGGGCTTCTTGTTCGAGGCTATCGCCTGGCTAGATGAGAACTCGTGTTCCATCGTTCGTGACGAAATCCCCCAGTAACGCTTACCAACATAATTCTTATTTGAAAATTGGTGCCTGGCTGGTTTCTGTGATGAAATCAGTAAGTTGGGTTACTAATTAATTACACAGGTTTTTTAAAAATTGTTTGAATGGTTGTTTTAAATATTTAAGCACAACTGTTTTCAAAAATGACTTGCATTTTTTTGCAAAGAAAGAATGAAATATTCTGATGTTATATCATAAAATATGCACATTTTAGGAATTGTATGAGAGATACAAAATCACTATTGCGTGTTTAATTTCACAATTACATATTTTAATTCACTTTACCTCGAACATATCAATATAATTTTATTTGTTCGGTTTGGAATGTACGTACTTATACACGAATAGCTAGCATAAAAAAAAGCGATGAATATGGGATACTTCGGCTTTGCAGGTTTGTGATTTCCTTAAAAGAACTTCCTATGCACAAGTGAAGATTTTTTTATAAGTGTTTAACGCCCGTTTTTACTGCTAAGGCACTACATGCGATGACACTGATGATACATGAGATAAAATTATATATTGGGAAAGGATTTTTTTTTTCAAGGAAGGAAACGTTCCAGGCCTAAGTTTAGGATACCTCCACGGCATTTGCCAGTTATGAGGACTGAGGAAAACCTGGAAAAAGCCTTAGTCAGGGAGGACGGTCCTGACGGGATTCGAACCCCAGACCTCCCGCTAATAAGTCCGCGCCTTAACGACCTCGGCCACCCGTGGCGGTCACAAGTGAACGATGAAGGCGAAGGTTTGATGAATGGACACTTTTATGATATAATTAAGACCTTTATTTAATTCTGATATTTAACCTTTACTGTTACTGTTATAAAAGTTGTTGACAATTCAACATATACAAAATACAACCCAGCCCACTTACCTATTTCATCAATCTTACCAGCGAACTTCATCGTCACCAACTGTAGATACTGTGCCCAAAATAAGCAACCTTTTTTTTTCTGTATAAATGCCACATGTCGCAAAGCTTCTGACAGCTGATAGAAGCTATTGATCGACATTTTTGACGAACTGAGAGCATGTATGACATTTCCCGCAGCGGTAAAAAGAAAAAAAAAACTTATTTTTTGAATACAGATATATCACTACTATACGGTTCTGGAATGCATCATAGTTTGCGTGATTAAACACATGGCGTCTCTGTTGCACACATATTCTCTATCCAGCTTACAGAACCTTCATTTATTTAACTCGATGTTTACTGTAAAAATGGTAGATGAGTCTTATGTATTCAGGTTTCATTGATAATATAATTAGAGAATTGGAGAACTGGTAATTGGATTTAATAGGTTGTTACAGTTATTTTATTGTACAATTAATTATTTTTATTAAATTATGTATAATAACAGAATTATTAAAAGTATTATTAATAAGTACAATACACAACTGTTTTTTGTTCATTTCAGAATGTTGTAGTTACATAAAGGCATTTCCTTGCGATCAATACGAAGTTTAAATTTCGTATGATTCTCACTGTTTCTATCAACACTGCTAAACTTAACGTGATTGCGTTATTGTTAAAGCTGAATGTAATACCAACCCCCACTGTTTTGACTAATTTAAAATACTGGTCTATGGCCAAAAGGAAAACTTGTCCATGTTCACTTGTTTTAAATGTATCCACAATAAATGGAATTGTCTTTATATTTTCCGTATCGGATCATTGTTTTACCTCTACGTAAGATTATTGACAAAACTGATAAAATTCTGAAAAGATAAATATACTTCAGCATTATTTACTAGATTTACACTTCCTGGCTACCTTAAATCTTCTGCTCAATTCAGAAAGAGCGATGAATATTATGAATCTTTCAACCCGTTTATCCCCACTGATGTATTATAATATCACAAGAAGTTGGAACATGCATTTAATATCTGTCGTTTCGTCGGCCTGTACAAAAACGAAATTTGCTCTATTTTTTCCCCATTCTCGTTCATATAGACAAGATACGTTTTTCAATTCACATGCTGTCAGCCATGTTAACAAACCATGTTAGTTTTCAAACCATAAAAAAGTCTTAATTTTATGCCGTCTTGCTGAGTAAGTTCCTACAGCTTTCGGTTGATGAGGTCCAAATCATTTCACTTTCTACTTAAAGGTTAAACTTAGAAGCAAAAGCGGAGTCTTCAACAAAACGTTTACTTTATTCATTGCCACAAGACAGATACGCCTTTATGCAACTTAACAGCTAACATAGTAACAGTCAACTTTTCACAGACAAACAGTGAGGAAGTTACCTAATTTCAAACAAAGTGTGAAAACAACCTCTAGTAAGTTATGCGTTGAGACAGTAGCCCCTCAACATCTGATTGCTAAGAAATGAGAGAATACCGAGCTCCGGCTTCGAGCCATCTTTCTGCTGACCTAAGAGAACCGATAAATAAGCAGGAAAAAGGCTAATCCACCTTAGAGGGAGATAAATATAAGTCCATGTAAATCTATGCTCGTCCCTGGAGGTATAAGTTTAAACCGTAATACTTTCTGGGCTGGCTATGAACTCCCCTCCCTAATATAGGACCCGCATGCTACCGTTAGTTAATACAGTAGAGAGGAAGATCGCTTATTGCGTAAGAAATAATTAAGAACCGGGTTATACGTCACTGTTTTCATGCATTTTTTTTTTTTTTTGTTTTAAAAGTTGACCACTAAAAGAGAAAATAATATTTATGCATTTTCTATGGGAGGAGGGCATGGCCCATCTGGCCCTTATGGACGGGCCGCCACTGATCGCTGCATACACTGAATAATACACTAGGCAATAATTAACTATTAATATAAAAATGAAAAAAGCCATGAACACTAAGGGTAAAAACAAAAGCCATTTTAATGAATAAACCTATTGAACAAGCCTATTAATTCACTTATTTATGTTGAAAAGTAAGGAAGATGCCGATTGGGACATTCTTGTTATAGGTATCTCTATGGGACAATAAATAAGTTTTAAGACTAGACCACAAACATACCCATAATTTAAACTTTATAAGCATGAAAATACCAACCAACATGGAAATGAAACATGGTCATTAAAAGTCATAAATCAAGAATACAAAGAACCGCGATGAAAATTCTATATAGACTAGCCCGACACAAACATACAAAACAACAAACGTAATTAAAATAACTGAACTGAATATTTTTAGTATTTTTCACAAAATAACGGCTAGTTGTTACGGTCATCTACAAAAAAGAATAATAATAATAATAATAATAATAATAATAATAATAATAATAATAATAATAATCTAAAATACATAGAACAAGGCACACAAGAAATAGAAAACCAGGAAAACATTCCGTTGGTTTGATCACCTCTAAGGAACCAGAACGAAAATTCAGAGTTTCAAGTCCTGTTAACGATATGAAAATATTCTGAGAACCAGAAGACTTTTACACAAGTGCAAGGAAAGGTTAAAATTCGTCCTGGACGCACTAATCTCGGCACTAAAAGCGCGTGCTATATACAGACGAATCAAGTCTTTCTCTGAGCTCATTTGATAGGAGAAGTATTTCAGAAAGTTCCTGGTGAGAATTATTACACACCTAAGTTATAGAAAACTGCAATTAGTTTGGATTTAGTCATGGTCTGAGGTGACAGCAATTAGAAATAAAAGTTCGTCACACAGGAGCTGCGTAACTAAGCGAATTTCTCATAAAGTTGTATAACTTTTAATAGAAATCAAAATAACATCCATATTAGGCCTTATTAATAATGAAATGAAATATGTTAATATATTACTGTGTTCTTTTTGGGGGAACAAAATTAGAATTCTTGCAACCTATAAGTATTACAAAAAGAAACTACATTTTTAGAATCATCATCATCATCATCATCATCATCATTGAGATTATTTACTTATTTATTTTTAGTTATTCGCTTTAAGTTAACCGGCACCCCAATGGTTCAGCTGGTTAACTAGCTGGAGAAATCGTTTGCTAATTGACGCCTATGTGCTGAGTTCCGTTGAGAAAAAAATTATAACCGCTAGAGAGAGAACGAACACAGATACTGTTTTTCTTCCTTGTCTAATAATGTGTACAAGAGCTCAGCTCGAAATATCGTGTGATTTCAATTTCCAGTTTTTTACAGTGTCAAGTGTTAACTTTTATAATATTACAACGTCTTAGTACTTTTAATGTATTTCATTCCTTTGCAGGAGTTTTTTATTATTCGTAAATAGAGTTATATATATATATATATATATATATATATATATCTCCAGATTTTTTTTTTTTTAATTCTAGGTACCCGCTAGGTACGATCGATTCAGGTTTGGATAGTTGAGTACAAAATCTTACCAATCAGTATAATAGCCGTAACTTACGTTCCTTCGAAATTCGCTTTATAACGAAAGAAAGAAAGAAAGAAAGAAAGAGAGAGACAGAGGGAGGTAGAGAGAGGGAGAAAGAAAGAAAGAAAAAGAAAGAAAGAAAAAAAGGTCGAATCATTAGCATGCCGAACGCAATAGCTTTATTCCTTAAGAATTTGCTAATCAAAACAGCCTTCTCCATTGGCTTCAGTATAGCATGAGCTTCCTGTTATTAATTAATTGCATATTGATGAGCCAGGATTAAGGTTTTCTTGAAAGGTGCATTCAAAGGAAAATATCAGGAACTCGTTGACACAGGAGAAAGGGGAAGTGGAACATTAAGAGGTTAACGTGTTCTAGATGGTAACATATGCTTGTGAACGGCACCCGTGGCACCAGATTACTGTCCCTTTTAGCGCGCTTTCCGTTTTCCTAGATCGATACAGAAAGCATTCTTTCCCATTCCTTACCTCCTCCTTCCCCACCTTTTGATGCTACGTACATATGGTGTGATTGCTAGGTCGCATGCCCATTGGTCGCAACTTACCGTATGTTAACAGGTTTAAGCGTTGCTGGTTGTGCTGCGTAACTGGATTTCTCTTCCGACAAGATACGGCAAGGAGATTGCAGACTCAATGTATCCTGCTGGGGCCTTCTTCACTGTGTCCGCCCAGTGGCCCAGGTATAATCTATTAGGTAAAGGTTTTATTTGAAATGGGTTTATTTACTTACCCAAGGTGTACTTTGCAATCTTTTCCCCCTTAATGTACACTACTAGGCCTACGTGTTGAGCCTAGATATTTTTAGCAAGGCTTTAAGCCTTTCAAAGATTTTATTGTATTTTTGCATTTATGATTTGCTTGGTAAAGAATTAATTTATTACTACTTGTTCATTGACCAAACTTTTTAAGATATATTACATGAGATTTAATGTTTTACAATTTACATTTAAATGCTTCAATAATGTTGTAAAGATTCAGTGTACTATTGTTTTTGTACGTTTTCTTAATAGTGAGTTAAATTAATTTGCTGTTTTCCACAGTTTTATCAAACTTATTTTGCACGCTATGTACATAATATTATTGTTTAGCAATTTATAATAAAATATTTATTGCTGAATTTTGTGAATTATCACCACAGTTTCCCGTACTGTTGAGTCACCTTCCATTGGCCATATCCTAGTGTGGGGGGATGGGATGAATTTCCCCAGCTCATTCCTGAAGTAGTAGTAGTTGTAGTGGTAGTAATAGCCGATTTTTATTGTAGCAGTTTTTTAGAGTACACAAATGTAAGTATAACTGTCACATGAGCCTTACAGCCTTACATGCTAATACCGTCATTTTAACAATCAAAATGTACTTGTATATACACACAAACCTATATGCTTATATTTATACAAACCCCCGATATACTTACATCACACGTGTGTTTGTGTATAAAGTCCTAAGGAATAAGCAACTCTCAAGGATAGAAATTTGGCCGAATGGGTTATTTAAAAAAAGGAATATTGTAGGAAATATAACTTAATATTGTATTAAATGTATTAATTATTTTTAATGTTGTGTTTTATTTTTGGTTGGATCTGAGCCTGAGCCCCTGAATATTCCAGTAGGTAGCTGCTGATGAACCGGGAACTGGGGGGCTGAGACAATCAAATTGGAATAAATTTTGAGTGCAGTTGGTGCTTTCTGGAATTG
This sequence comes from Metallyticus violacea, assembly GCA_030762175.1. Taxonomy (NCBI): domain Eukaryota; kingdom Metazoa; phylum Arthropoda; class Insecta; order Mantodea; family Metallyticidae; genus Metallyticus; species Metallyticus violacea. Next base: position 32,164,612 of record CM060832.1, read on the forward strand.
TCAAAGACACCTTTTTTAATTGTTATATTTAAAAATGTTTTCTTTTATTTGTGTTAATTTTGTTAAAGAAATCTGTATGTTGATGCATGAGAAATAAATACTACTGCTACCACCACTACCACCACCACCACCACCACCAATTGTATATGCATATATACAAGCATGAATAAAACTGTTACCCCTGAACCCCCCTTCCCAACTCCACTCTCTTTTGTATATCCATTAACCTTCTTTGTCGGATGTTCGCAAGAAATATTCTCTCATGCACCAACACTTCCCCGCAGATACCAAACTTCTGTTGGAATTCAGAAATTGTGGAGGTAAATGCTCATTGCTTAAATTCTCTGTTTCCCTGCATTCTGCCAGAATATGCCTCCAGTTATCGCTTTCTCTGTACAGTAGGCAAATTCGAGAGCATTAACTGTTTTATTTACTTTCCAAGGCCCTAATTTGAGCCTTGTAAGATCACTTCTTTCTTCTCTACCACAGACTTCTAGAAAATTCTCCCCGACACCTGACCTATTTAAACCTGCAGGTTAAGTGATATTTTCCGGCGCATTGAGTTTCAGTATTTTGCCTATCTTTTCCCGAGAAGCAACTTGTGCAGTGAGAAATGGAGTAACCAAAGAACAAATCAGTCAGAGCATCTTAAACAGCTTACAAAAACTACCGTGGAATAGCTCACCACGTTAGGAAAAAACGAGCTTTCCCTACTTATTAGGAGGCATTTGCACTTAAGGGACACAATAATCTGTCTTTAGCTTTATCTTTTTATATCTCGCAAATGTCTGTTAACTATCTTCCAGCCATTGCGCGTATTGTCCTCTCCCCTTAACCAAATATATCCTAGCTCAATTTTGTCTAGTGCTTTCCTTATTTTTGAGGCCCTACCCATATTCCATTCTTCCCTTATTTGCTCCCTAAGGCAAACTGCTCGAAGAAGAGTTTGATCACTGCTGTTATTCTTAACAAGTATTTAAATGACATTTTTAAATTCACCTTTCGTTAAAGATATGAAACTCTTTAAGAACTCCACAATTTGCTATACCACTTCCTACTTGTAGCAGCCGTTCTAGAAACTGTGTTTGTACCTGATTAAGTTCCTCGGTGTTTTACCAACCCCAAATTTCGGCCCCGTACGCCATAGTTGACCTAACATCCGCCATGTACACTGTATCCATTGTTCTCAGCAATGTTTCTGGAATTTTTACCAAACATTTTAATGCCTCTACATGTTTAATTATGCACTTGTGTTTTGTGATGCCTGTGTGTTTTGGCCCAGCTGCCGTTCATAGCTAAAGTAACTCTCAAATATGTGAATTTGTTCACATTTTCTAATCCTGACCTGCACACTCCTACCTCTCTTTCCTGCTGTACATCGCACCGTTCTTGAACGTCATTGTCTTAGTCTTATCCTCGTTGACTGATATACGCCCCTAAGCGATCTAGTTCCCTTTACAGACCGTCAATTGTTGCGGCTATCAATATCAGATCATGTGGACATTTCTCCTATACTAGGGACAGCAGACTGCAACACACAATTTCTCCGAGAACTTGGCGATGTGGTGATATTAAAGAGAGGATGTCGCTCTCAGATTATATGAGACATTGTGCAAGTATCTAAAGAGTCCCCGGGATACCTGGCTTATGCGGTTGAGACGATGTAATTTTACGGTCGCACTATGTCGATGATTATCTAATTTTTCAATTTTATGCATAGCATTAAATAAAAACGGTGGAATTTCGGGATAGTAAATGATTGAGCAATCTTTCATTAACAGAAGGTCCGCGAGATTGAAAACGTGGTCCGTTGCTTTAGTTTCAGCATAAGTAAGCAACTTTAGTGGTTCATGGTCGATCCGCAGGCGCGCAACATCTGCTAGTGCTTCGTTTGTGATTCCCTCTACGTCATGACCTACATATTGCACTTTTTCACCTGGTAACTTGCAAACGGCTTGAATCAGCTGCGAGCCTTATGCATTATTTACTTCGCGTGCTTCACATGAATCACCCACAAAGTCTCTGGAGCGCTCTAGCGAGTTAAGAAATCACTGAATTGTGAAATATCAAGCAAATATTTACCCTATGGAAAAGAATGGTAAAAGTTTTGCAGCTGAACATTAAGCCTTTAACTGTCTCTATGTGGGTTAGTGTAACTGGCAACTAACTGCACCCAGAGGACTGTAAACTAAAGTGAAAGAACGCGTAAAATATAACTTTTTGGCTTCGTATCAAGTGCTAATATATTAAAACACCAGTTCAAAGTATTTAAAATGATCGTAGAATTTATTTAAAAAATTTATTCATAATTAATTCACAATTATTCCCCATTTACTCATCTAGTTGTGAGGGAAATAATCCAAAATGCTAAACCTCGAAAACATTAGACATCATGCGTTTTGTTTATCTACCTCGAAACAAGTTGTTTTCTACAACTATTCCAAGATATTGCAATTTATATGAGATTGTTAATGAAGAAGCATACATTTTTTGGCAACATAGCTGTACATACACTCATTATTTTCATAATATTTCTCATAGTAGTTCCCGTTGGATGCAAAGCGCCTGTCCCAGCATTTCTACTAGTCTTAAAAACATGCTGGGAACCATTTTTTGAAAGGTGCTTCAAAATCTCCTACTCAGCCCTCACGACTGTTTCTCATGATGGAAAATGCCTCCTGCGAAAATACTTTTCTTCAATTTGTGGAAGAGCAAAAAGTAATAAGAGGCTAAATCTGGACTTTAGGCAGGATATGGGGCAGAGGGGAAGCGAAGAGAAAGAGATAGCGAAAGAGAAAGCGAAACCTGGGGCTATATTCTAGCAGAATGCAGAGAAACAGAGATGTCAAGAAATGAGCATTTATTACCACAATTTGGTAATTCCAATAGAAGTTTGCACACTTTCGGGTAAGTGTTGGTGGATAAGAGATACACATACAAATCAGGAATATTTTAGCGAAGACCCGACAAAGAAGGTTAATGGCTAAAGAGAAGAGAACGGAGTTGGGGAGGTGAGGTGAATCGATGGTAGGGGGCTCAGGGGTAAATGTTCTATTTATGTTTGTATATATGCATATAAAATTACACATTAAAACATGTGATGTAAGTATCTATGTGTGTTTGTATGTGTGCATATATATTTAGGTCTGTGTGTATGTATGTACATTTTGATTGTTACGTCCGTAAGGTCCATGGAACAGTTATAATTGTGTGTACTTTAAAACCGCTGCAATAAAATCCCATTATTACTAGTTAGCAGCATGCATACATTTGAAAGTTAAACTTTTATTCAAATTTCGTGAATCGAAAGAATGAAATTCACCATCCCTGTTACTGACTACAGTTTCGCCCTGAAACTCTATGACTGTAGATGACTTCTAATACGAAGATTGGAGAACCTTTTACGAGTAGTATTGAGATTGGGATTCTACAACATTTCTTCTTTCTCCAACCTTTAGTTTAGTTTATAAATGCAGGGTTAATAAATGTGCACGCGGATCATACAATTTACATAAATCGACGTCATAATTCTCATTGATTCGTTATTGTGCTTAAAATTGAAATTGTTTTTTATTTATTTTTTAGCAGTGTTTAACGCCCGTTTATACTACTGATGCACCATAGGTGGCGGAAACTGATGATACATGAAATTAAATTAAAAATTGGGAAAGGATACTTTTTTAAGGAAGGAAGCGTTCTAAGCCTATGTTAGACTACCTCTCCGGCATTTTCCATTTATGAGGACTGAGGAAAACCTGGAATAAACTCCAGTCAGGGAGGTCGGTCCTGATGGGATTCGAACTGCAGACCTCCCGCTCACGAGTCCGCGTCTTAACGACCTTGGTCACCCGTGGCGGTAACGTGAGGTTGTGGTTATCAGGTAACTTAGTGAAAGGCCAGAGCTAAGAGCAGATTGTCTCTGCGTACTCAAAAGATTACGTTTTGCCATATATTTACGGCTTATCACAAATAAATAAATAAATTAAGTAAGAAACGAAATTACGTATAATGTTGACAGAGCTCATTTCTTCTTGTTTTATTGTGAACTGTAGACATATTGGTGAGAAAATTGACTATCGATTCCAGAATATGAATCTCGAATCGCTTCAGTGTAAGCCATATTGACATCTATCCTTATTTGCTATTGTTAAATAAGCTTAAGGGGGGGAAAAATCAAAGAGCGTCGTTATGTGCTGTTAAGCCGGTTAGGAAAGATTTAAAATAAAAACATACTCCAGGAGTCGCAACGGGAACTACATGCTGAAAAAAAAAAAAAAATGAAAAGGTAAACATTTTGTTCCGATGTTGCAAGAGTAAGAAGCTTAGGGTATTCCCCTAAGCTGAAGGAAGAAGTTGTTAGAAGCAGTCTCTCTAGTTAGTTCAGCTTAGTAAAACAAACATTTAAAACAGAAAACTAGAAAGAGTAAAACTAGAATTTGCACACGAAACTTAAATGATAAGGGTGTTGTTCAATAAAAATAAATATAGTTTTTTTTATTATTATTTTGCAGAAGCATACGAATGCATTTCACCCATCTTTCTCGTCTTCAAAACAATGACATTGTAGTAGTCTGTAAGACGTACATATAAGGGTAGGTCCATATGTTTCCGGTCTCGCCGATAAGGATTATCCCCTTCAAAATACCCTTATCTGGTGTCATACCTTATCTGTAAGTAAATAATTGCAGCTGTAACTTCCGCTTCACTGTGGAGAAGTCCTGCAATCGAATGTTACAGGAGATGAAACTATGGTCCTCTACTATGATTCCTTGTCCAAAAGAGAATCAACGGAGTGGCGTAAACCTGGCGAAGCACCACCTCTAAAGGTCAAGGTCACTCAGTCAACCAAGAAGATCATGGCCACAATCTTTTGGCACTGTGAAGGAATACTCTTCATTGACTTCAAGGATAGGAACACCACAGTAAATGGGGAGTACTGTGCTGGCCTACTGCACAGACTACGTGCTTCCATCAAAGAGGAAAGCTGAGTGGTGGTGTGCGCCTTCTTCACGAGAACACGCGTGTGCACACAGCTCTTGTTACAAAATAATCTGTAAAGAAATGTGACTTCATGGAGATCGACTATCCAGCAGCCTACGGCCCAGTGACTATTTCTCAAAACTCAAGAAGCACCTTCGAGGAAGGAAATTTAAATGTGACGAAGAAGTGATGGATGCTGTTTATGCCCATTTTGCAGACAAGACTTCTGATTATTTTGGGGGAGGGTATTGAAATGTTAAATCAAAGATGTGAGAAGTGTATTGCAATAAAAGTAAGTGTATTGAAAAGTGAAATATAGTTTTTTTCTTTATCATACCTAGAAAATGGTTAGCCGGCGGACCTATCGTCTTACGTATTTTATTCATTCTACATAAACAGTGATAAAAGAAGATCAGCCGTGTGTTGCCGATCTTTATCTAGTTGCATATAATATCTTTGAAAGATGGATTTACGAGAACGTTAGGATGAATGTACCATTCTATCTCGCTTTCAGTTCGGAGGTGGCGCCGGAGCGGCCCTGGGTGTCGTTTCTTACACTATAGTTCGCCTCCACCATTCACCCTTGCTCCATTTACTGCTTCAACTAGAATCTGATTCGCCACACAGAGAAATTGTGAATTCATCTACTTGCTTATCCATTACTTTGTCTGTCAAAAACTTTGTGTTCGGTAATCTTATCTGCACAAAGTGAAAACTAGTACAAAACATTGTGTTACATTCACCAGCTGTTAGTTTATTTACAAAATGTGAGTGGAATCCAAAAAACAATTGATAGGGCTTGCTTTCTTGTTCTTCTGCTTATTTTCCACAGCTATTTATTGCAATACGCTTAACAATAAAACCATCTGGGAATGTCATTTAAAAGAAAGTGGAAAAATAAGAACTAAAAAAACGCATTTTCGATATAAAATGTTTTTGTATAGGGGTTTGAGTGTGTGTCTGAATGAAACATAAATAGGAATCTGCAATTATAAGCCCAGGTTCCGTAGTGCGCGGCAGAGCAGAAATTATGACTAGCTATAAATTTGTGTAACAGCAAAGCATATTTTAGGCAATTTATTCCAGGGTCTCATTCCGCCAACTATTCCATTCACATCTTCATCATGTAGAGAAACATGGTCTGCCGAATTCCAATACTTGCCTCAAGTATTCCAATGTAATTATCAATTCTCAATTTCGCGCACGATCTGAAAAAAAAAGAATTAAATAAAATTAAAGAAGAGAAAAATGAAAGAGAAAAAAGGAAAAAGGCAAAAAGTAAGAAGGAAAGAACAATAGAAGAAATGAAAGAATAAGAGTTAAAAAGAAATAAAGGAAAGGATATAAACATAGCAAGAAAAAAGAAAAAAATAGTAACACAAAGAAAGATTGGAAAGAAATAGAATGAAAGAAGAAAGTAATAAAAAAGAAATAAGTGGAAAAAATGGAAGGGGAAGAAAAAATAGTGATAACAGGAAGAGAAATAATGAGAAAAAGAAAAACAAAAAGGAAAAGAAAATAACAAGCAAAGAGAAAGAAAATGAAAACGAAAGAGGAAAGTAAAAGGAAAAGAGAAGGTAAAAAAGAGCAAGGAAGAAAACAAAGAAAAAAGGAAAGATCGATAAAATGAGAAAATAAAGGCAAGAGAAAAAAAATTAAACTAATAAAAACGGTAATTAGAAAAGCAAACAAAGATAAAAGTAGAATGGAAGAAAGAAAGAGGAAATGTAAAGAAGAGACAAAGGGAGAGAAAGCGCAGTAAAGAAGAAAGAAAGGAGTTAGGAAGAGAAGAAAGGAAGGGAAAGAAAAAATTTAGAAAGCCAGAACGAAAGGAAAGAAACGAAAATATGGAGGAGGAGGAGGAGGAGGAGGAGGAGGAGGATAAAGGGACAGGAAAAAGCGCAGGAAAGAAGAAAAAGGCAGAAAGAAAGCAACAAATAAAAAAAGAAATAAAGAAAAAGGCAAGGAAGAAATGAGATTGGACGGAGAGAACGTAATAAAAAAAAAAGAGAGATAGAATACAAAGGGAGGGGGAGGGAAGACGGAAAAAGAAAAGAAGAAATAAATGTATTTCCCGTCACAGACCCTAATCCATGTGATGGTGGTGGAGGTTAATCTTCGACTTCTGTGAGCAGTTGCAGAAATCTGAGCATAAGTCTCTTTGTCTACGCTTTTCTTAAATACTGTTTGATGTTCCATAATGTCTTTGAGATACACAATTCCATCTCTTTGACTATCAGAAGTCTGCTATAGTTTTACAACATTACAGAGCACTAACTTGATTGCGTAATTGTACAACCCATTTATATCAAGATTATAGTAAATGCTGCCTTGGCCAGGAACAAAGTTTAACTCTCAGACCACTCAGTAAATTATCTCCCAGAGTGAACACTCAATAGCGTAGCTCAAAGGAGAGAATGAAGCTGTAAGATAAACTCCAAGCATACCTCAGTTAATTAATTGTTTCATTATGAACGGCTCCTGTTGCTGTACCAGTATTGCTCCTAGCTTCTGCAAATTGTAAGGAGTCTTCTAAGTTTGTTTACCTGCTCTGCTAGGATCAATCCGTTCATGCATCATTTCCTAGCCCAAGGGACCAATTTGTTCGGCTCAAACTCACAGAGCCTGGTTTTACTCCTTGTACAGCACTACAATTTAAGATTTAAAAATAAATTCTTCCTTTTGTCTTCATGGTTAGATTGTGAATCTACCAAACATTGCAAGCGCCATTTCCTCCTCTTTAAAATACCATACATCAACAAAACAAAAAATAAACTGGTATCTGTTACAGTCACAATGGAAAATGCTGTAAATTGCTGGTTGTTTGCCGTGTTCCTTATTAAATGTAAGCAACGGAAAGATATTGCATATTTTCCAACTTTTGCTGCAACCTGTTAACATTTATTGGCAAGTGTGCACATTTGCCTGAAAGATTGTGATAAATGTTGGTAGACTAAATTCAATCAGTTTCATTCTAAATACTTAGAGCTGCATTCCTTCAGTTTTTATGTAAAGGTGGTGATGTGTAACGATGGTGTTTTAGCAAGATGCGACTTTTCTTTCAAACGTAATCACTGCTGATAAAACTTGGCTACATTATTTCCATTCTGAGAGAAAATAGCAAAGCTATGTGTGGAAATCTCCCTCATCACCAATACAAAATGATTGCTTCGTCTGGGAAAGTTGAGGTCATCTCATTTTTCGATATTCAAGAATTCGCTTACCAGCATATAGTACCTCACAGATAATTTTAACTGCAAATATTACGGATATGTTCTGAAAATTCTGCAAGGCCATATCACACACATGAATGTACAAAGCTGAACTGCAATGAACAAATTGGATAAACTGAGTGATGCAGCGTGCCGATTTCGCACAATAAATTGAGGTTTGCATGACTGCGATGAGTGAACACACTGGGTGCCGACTTCCGAGCAAGAGTAGAACGGAATGGACTAAAAAGAAGAACAGGTATGGATTGAAAAATAGAACAGAAAGACTGGCGAATGAGGCTCGGCTCAAAACTGCTTATTTAAACAGTTTAAATCGCGCCCCCTAATTGGCTACACTTAGTTTGCCTCGACTGGCTTGTTTCATTCTTTAGTTCCTTTTTAAGTAACCTCTTTTTTTATACGAGGATTTAAAGATCCTGACAAGTGGGTTGGTTCACCTCTAACTTGGTTTTTAACTCCCGCACACATACATAAATTCTGGAAAATGGTAGCGTCTACCTTAACAAAAAGAATTTTAACAGGTCGAACAAAAGCACTGCCACCTCGCTTCTATAAAGTAAACCCTGCTTTCACCAGTCTCACTATTGTCCAGAGGTTTTACTATCGGCAAACGGCTACAGGCACTTTCCTAAGTTACAAGAATTTTGCATGCTGTAATACAAATTGGTATATCGTTCATGATTGCTACAAACCATGCAAAGAAACACATACATCACGAATGAAAATAATAAATACAATAATAATGGTAATAATAGTGATAGCAATAATAATTGTTTTATGAATAGTCTGATAAGATTTAGCCCCGTTAACTTCTCTTTTTTCCCCAAAACGAAGAAGCACTTTATTTTCCATTATCATCAGAAGCAGTGGTGAAGGTTGGGGAGGCGATTCTGAAGGACTTGCCAAAATATTGTTTACACCTTGTCTTCAAATACTGACAGGCATATTGCGTCCAAAGGGGACTACTTTGACAAACTCCTCCAAATAATTAGGATGAATAATGCTATGTTGTAATATACAATACATATTGAAAAGCGCGCGTATAGGCTATTACATGTTATATTTTCGAATGCTTACATTTATTTGGACGAAGACCATAAATGAGAGAAAAATCAGAGAAACTGATGCTTATTACGCTTATAATATATTTATTTTAAAACCAATTACTTAGAAATATCTTTATATTTACTTCGTTTACACATAAGTGTGCCTATCCTATCTCCTACATGCCATAGTTAAAAGCGATGTGAAAGAAAGAACAATCCTGGCATATGAACCAAGGAAATCCAAGGCCCACAGCAAAGAAATCAAGTATAAGTTCAGTTAGAAGTCATTTCCTAGAACCTAGTGTATAACCATTTTCACATTCTTCTTATGAAGGACTTCCTGGAATGCGGAATATCGTAATCCAATATCAGTGCGGTCACTGTAAACTCCAACACCTGTGACTTTGCTGACACAGTTGTAAAGCAGGATGAGTAACACGGGTTTAGAATGCACTCATAAACGTCTTTGCTTGTACTAGAACTGAAATTACTGAGCCTAATAAAAGAGGCTATAAAGACATGTCCTCCCTAATTCAAACGCACAGAACACAATAAATCCAGTAGGGCCAATTTAAAATCGTCCATTGCCAATTCACTTTACAGTATTATTATAGTATATTTAAAAAAAGGATATTAAATTCCAGTGTTCAGAATATCTGGGACATTGTGTACATAAATTTAACTTTTATAAATGCAAGAAAAGTATATCAAACAAAACTAACAATCTCCCTAATAAGACAGAGGGTCCAATAAACGGTACACACATTTCAAAATGTAACTTTATTTCCAAATATATGACGATATAAATGGGGTGTTTTAATCCATGTTTTACTTCTGCAATCACATAAGGTGATAAAAATGCTCCCATTAGCATCCAGATGCTACTGATTTCGGCTACTACTGCTCCAATATCGTTACCTATAGTGTCGAGCTGATTTTACCATTTTTGTTTCCTTTGTTTTGTTCCTTTTCATCATCAACACATGGTTGCTTTTGCAACCACTAACGCCATCCTTAGAGACAACATAGTACTACATATTGGTGTCGCAATTTAATTTGGGTTTGAAACAAAAGTCAGTCACGCAGAAGCTGCTTAAACTAAGCCAATTTCTCAGCTAATTGAATAACTTTAAAATGAATCTAAACTCCAAATCATACCTTATTAATTAACGAAATGAAATAAGTTATAGCATAATTGTGTGGTATTAGGGGACAAAATTAGAATTATTGCAATCTATAATTATTATAAGAGATATCACGTATTTACAATTATTAACATTTTTGAGATTAAACCACAAACATTAATGGTATACTATTAATTAAATGAAATATATGACCACTGATAGACGAAGCTACACTGTGTGGGTATTTTTAAACATTTTTAATTGAAGCCATTTTATGAACTGATCCCTTGATATCATCTTTACATACCCTAAATTAGAGAAAAGTAACAGAAAATTTCGGGTTACATTGTGTATTTAAGAATATGATGTTCAAATGTTTCAGTTTAAAAAATACTTATTCTTGAACAACTATTACAATGTACTAAGCAAATATATACAACCAACAATATACAATCGAAAGTTCCATCGATTTTCAGTGACTTTGAAATTTAATTTAAATGTTATTGTAGTAAAAACATATAACGCAAACGTTTTCTGAAGGTTATTACAGAGCGCTCTTACATACAAATATAATTCTGACACATATATTAGATTAATATTTAATATTTGCTATCTTCACGACGATGCTTTTGTTAAATATAAAATATATGCAATGTTATAAATACAGTTTATAAGCTGAATTAATTTGACCATTTATTTTAAACCAATATAGCGAAAATTAAATGCAAGAGCGCTTTTTAAATTTCGGTTTCCAAATATTCCCCTACTCCTAAAGGTAGGTTTAGGCTTAATTTTGTCTAATTTTCAGAAGCTATTTTTATTTTATTTAAAAGGTATACAGAGTTTCTTTGCTAAAAAAAGAAATATTTTATTTCACTGATTTTCAGAAACTTTTATTCCAATTTTAATTCAATGTCCTATGCCGAGTTTCATTGAGAAAAAATTAAAATTGTTGCCACTAGAGCGATTTTTAAATTTCACTTTAACCCCCTCTCGGTAATCCCTCACTTCTAATGGCCCGATTGCCCTGATTTTCAGAAACTATTTTTATTAACTTATTTTAATGAAATAAACCGAGTTTCTTTGAGGAAAAAAAAACAAAAATTGCAGCAATTAGAGCGATTTTACAAATTATTGTTATTATTATTATTATTATTATTATATTTTTGTTTACTTTTTTTTAATATCGTTTAGGTTAGCTCCAATTCCCAATTGTTCAATTTTGCTGGTTAACAAACTCGAAGAATCGTATGTTAATTGGTGGTTGTACGCAAGAGTTTCGCTGAGAAAAAAATGCTGCCTCTAGAGCGTTAAAACACGCTCACACAAACAAACAAACAAACATTTTTTCGTTGTAATTTGCGGTGCCTGGTAGGTACAATTGATGGAGATTCGAAGATTTTTTTTCAATTTTTTTTTTTCATAGATACAAACTCAACATTCCTTCAGAATTCGCTTAAATCAAGTATAGATAATCACTATTAAAGTGCGTATAACTTTATTTCGCCCTCTCTGAAGACTTGACACAAAGTGTGGTCCTTTTTCGTTCCTCATAAACATATAGTGCATCCTCAGATTTCTTCACGGAAGTCATCAATTGAGGATAGATATCTAAACAAAGTCCGTATATTGTCCATTTTCTTCTTCACTATTGGTTTTTGGAAGATCCGTGTTGCTTGTGAAGTCCATCAGTGAGCTTTTAAACAACAGTTTTCCTTTAATTTTAGGAGGTTGTTTGGATTAGTTTTATGGAGATATTTAAATGTCAAAGAAACACAATCTGCATCACATTTCTCGCCGATTTTCCTTTCTGGAACGTTTGTCATTTCCTACAAAACAAACTTTCACCCTGAACTCAAACTTTCTTAAAACGATTCCTTTTCCATGTTTCCCAATCAGCTTTCCGATTTCCTGTTGATGTTTATTCGTCAGATGACATTATTAGTAGCTGAGAACTTTTGCTTTAATGAACCAAGCTATAGAGTATTACTATAATACTCTTTGAGGACTAACAATGAACATTAAATTGTTTAAAACCGATTACTTACACTCAATAATGAAGATATGAAAAAACAGAATTTTTAACATAACAAATTTCAGGAATGCCAACAACACAGTGCAGCAAAAATGATTCATGTTTAAATTATGTGCCTTTTCGGCAGTTTTGTGTATTTTATAAATCCCGTAACGCCCTATACATTGTATTTAAGACGTAGCCTTTCTCCGCAATTTATGCAGGACAATCTAAACATATAACTCAATGGTCTTAACTCATTTTTGTAAAACTTTCAACATATGCCCTTTCTGATTACCTGCTTCGCTTAAGAAAAGGCATATTTAAAATAATACCAGGTATTTCTTGGTGGCTAAGTGATTATTGACTTGTTCTGAATGGCAATTGCTGACATAAAACGAAATATTCCGTCTAGGACACAGATTATATTCACCGAATCTCGCAATCGTTCGAATCTTCGATTATATTTCTGTATCTGTAGTCATATCTCAATCTATGAGCAGTAACAATACACCAAAGAAAAATAATTTCATTTAGAATATATCGAAAACAATCTTCAACGTTAAGTCGCAATAAGAAATTTAGTGCAGTGCAGAATATGCGGTCCCAAGGATAGACATACGATATGGGAACAGCAAAACAGCTGAAGAAAGGAAATGAAGTTCCCAAGCAGTTGCAACAGCGAATGCGCCCTGGAGAGAGAGAGAAAGAACGCAAATGTTGTTCAAACTGTCGTAACAGTGAAAGAATCGGTGCGGAAAAGTGCAGTGTATGAAGCAAATGTATACGTGTGTGTTTTTTTTGATTTTATTTATTTACGGACGCTCTTTAACATCTCAGGTCATCAGCGTCCCATTCAACTCAGGGCGTGAAACGGCCGACAAATTTTGCTCAGAGGCCTCTCTTTCAGACTTGAGGTTCTTTTTCGTGCCGTAAATGTACGACACGGGACCCACGGCTTTACTTCCCTTCCGAAGGAAGCCATACTTAGGATTTTTACGCCCGAAAAAATCCATCGATCCTGGCCGGGTTCGAACCCGCGTTTTGGGTGTAGGAGGCAAGTATGGTAACCACTACACCACCAGGACCGACATACGTGTGTGTGTAATAGTAGAAAACAGAAATGGAATATGGAAAGAGCAAGTTGTAAAATGGAACCAGAGAAGGATAAATTGGTGAGTAGCAAAAAACAATAATCAATTACGAATGTTGAATGTAAACTCCGTCTTATCTATGGGACAGTTGCTAAGCGATAATACGTGTATAAGGCTTAGATGCTTTTAATTTATTGTTAACTGGAGTACAGAACTTGGTCAAGAATCAGAGTTACTGTTATAAAACGCCCGATTTTATAACTTTAATAATGCATTAACACAGATAAACTAAATTATCTAAAACTTACACTGCCAATATTTCTGAAATGGAATATGCTATTGATTTTTTATTTTCACAGAAATGAAGAAGAGACAAGGATTCATAATTGCAGCCCATGCATAGATATCAATAATTTTTAGAATGAGTATTTCTTGAAAAAGATTTCATTTTTCAAATAGAACACTGCCTATTGACGCCAAGAAAATAAAACTGGAGGAAATTAGGATGTCATTGGTGTTTTTTGCAGGATTCTAATGCAAGTAGTTTATGCGCTATAACAATGTGAACCTTTTAAATATCTATAGTTCTCTGCCCCATTTAACTGTTTAGTTATTAGGTATGATGTTCATATGTTTAATTTTATTTAGTATGTATGTTTTTTATTTATTTATTTCTGAATTTCCAAAAAACACACGTTACATTTTGCACTTATGTGTTTTTATAGTACCATGTGTCAGTACTTTCTTAAGAAATACGAAAACTGGTCTTCACTGGGTGTGTTCAAAATGATGACCATTAGCTACAACACAAGCTTCCAGTCTGTCATGTAAAGATTGCTACACATGCTGTAGCATTTCAGCAGAGGTTTCAGAACAGGCAGCTATAATACGTCGTTTCGTATTTTCTGGTGTAGTCGGTATGTTCTTGTAGACAGTGTCTTTTAGCTTTCCCCACAGAGAAATGTCTTATGCGGTCAAATCTGGTGAACGGGCAGACCAACGTGTTGCTCCCAATCCAACGATTTTGAAACAATCGATAAAGACAAGCACAACACATCTATTGGGATATTTCAGCGTACACATTACAACAAAGAATACAATTCTTTCTACCTTCTCGATGTAAAATTTTTCACCGTTAGCAGATATCATGTGTCATCACGTCCTACTTCAGAAACTATCATAAAATGATGGCAAGGAAGTCCCAATAAAATCAGTGTAAAGGAAACAAAATATAAACAAACATATGAACAGTTAACTAAATAGTTAAATGGGGTAGACAACTGCAGTTATTTAAAACCTTCATATTACTATAGCTCTTAAACTACTTGCGTTAGAATCGTGAAAAAATAAACAAATAAATAAATAAATAAAAAAGTAAAAAGGACATTTTAATTTTCGTCAATACGCATTGTTATATTTGGGAAAAAAAATGTAATTTCATTAACATCTGTGCATGGATTGCAATTATGAGCCCATCTCTAAGCTTCAATTCTATGAAAGCAGCATCAATGGCACCTCCCATTTCAGAAATATTTGCGGTGCAAGTTAAATGTGATTCGCCCTGCATAATTCTAAACCCTTTGACCAATTTTAACAAAATTGAGTATATTTGTTGTTTAAAATAAGGAAAAAATGTAGGCTACTTTAAAAGTTGCAAAAACGTTTTTCTTCTGTTCACCCCATTGACAATGAAACATCAAAGTTTTCTTCGAATGTTCAACCATATTAATTTAATTACATTATTCTTATTTAGAACCTAAATTAGCTACCTGATTTCATATTCAAAGGGTTCATATTAGTGATATTTTTTTTTGACGCGGAGCACTGGTGTGACATTAGATACGAGTATGAATTTTTCTCCCCTTAGCCTTTTTCAAACATGTTTTTCTTCCCTCAGAGGTGGTTCCTCTGGGAGGTTGCTGGGTGTGCTACCTCCAATAATTTCAATTTTCTATATCTATTGCTTATTATTGCCCTTTTGGGCGTAGACGAAAAAGCAACAATGTCTGTATGGAACTTCCATCTTAAGCATGATGTTTATACGGAGCCTTCGTTGGGACACGTGGCTGGCATGGCACCAGGAAGCTGCTATTAGCTCCTTAAATAATCAAAGTGTATATATTTCTACAGCACACCAAACACTAATTTTTTCATCACACAATGGCATTGTGTGTACAAGATAGGGGTTTTCTGCACTCCAGTATATATGTTTTTTGTGTCGCTACATGAACATGTTTGGTTCGTAAAAAAATTAAACGCAGGCAATAGAGTGATGATTAACATCCAACAACCAACTGCAGAAATTAACCCTACTCACATTTTCGCGTGGTTGCAATTTCTGAAGCACGGTTATCTTAGGGTTTTAGTTTTAAAAGTTTATTGGCATTCTAAGCCAAGGTTTGCGAAATTCCTGATTCCTGTGCAAGCTTTTCTCAGAGATTTCTTTGGACTTCATTCTAAATTTTCTCTGATATCATCAATAACAGGTCCTATTTCCCTAAATCTATTCAAAGATTCGAACCGTTTCTCTGTGAGGCGCACGAACAGCAAGGAATGTCTTTAAAACGCCGTCTCACTTTTCTACATCAGTTTGTTGTCGCATAGGAATCATACATGAAGAGTGTGTGTGCTAAAGTATATGGACTTTTAGGCATAAAAGCAGCACTAACACACTGTAACACTGAAACATGTGATCTCGCAACATTCAACTCGGTATAGCACAAAGACTTCGCGTCAGCACACGGAAAGGCAGGAAAGTGCAGGGGGGAGCAGAACTTAGAACTGGTTAGAAACAGGACAGGCAAATCCCCTTTAAGCCGGCTACACCTCCAAATGAAGGCTTTATATTTGCAGTTATCTGCAAGGGACTTGGTTTGTAGGTGAGTTGCAAAACAATGCATTGGTGAGTTTCTTGAGTATTTTTACTCAGGTAGGGGAAAACAAAGCGATAGGAGGAACCTACCGCCACGGGTGGCCGAGGTCGCTAAAGCGCGGATTTGTGAGCGGGAGGTCTGGGGTTCGAGTCCCGCCAGGACCGTCCTCCCTGACTGAGTTTTTTTTTCCAGATTTTCCTCAGCCCTCATAAATGGCAAATGCCGGGGAAGTATCTAAACTTAGGCCTGAAACGTTTTCTTCCTTAAAATAATCCTTTCCCAATTTACCATTTCATCTCACTTATCATCAGTGCCCACCGCCTGTGGTGCCTCTGGAGTAAAAACGAGCGTTAAAAATTATTTAAAAAAATAAAAAAGAGAGTCTATACAAAATAAAACCCACATTCTCTGGAATATATTAAATTAAATATTACTGAACATGAACTATAACGAGTAATAGACAATTGTTTAAAGAGGGATGGTAGGGTGGCCAGTTTCAATAGCTGCTTTTAAAATTGTGGCCAGTACATTTTTTTAAAAATAACTAAGGAGCTGTTGAATGGTTGTGTCAAGCCGCTCTCGCCTAAAGACAAAACACCGCAAACTCGTTCATAGTTCGTTGGGCTGCTTGCAATATCTAATTACAAGACTCTGTTTGCATCACAAATGGGCGCTATATCATTCCCACCCTAATTGTACGCTAAATCTGTGAGCTCCTGTTTAACTATCAGCATTCGTTTAGAAGATTTTCAAGGAGGTGATTCTTTAATAGTGTTCCAACAGCATTAGACACGCTGTATGTGTGATGAAATAGAGAAATATTATGCTTTTGTTTCGAATATTATACGATTTACTTAGTAAGATAAGCGGATGCAATTGCTAAGTATATTTGTTGCACAATGTCTAGTTAAATGTTGTTTAGGAGTTAAACTTGCGATTTTTCATGCACGCATACTCACCTTGTGGTTAAGTATGAGATTGCTTCGATCCATTTATAACACAAACATTGTTGTGTTATACAGCTATCTAATTATAATCCGACAATTATCTAATTTAATTTTAACATCCGATCCCCAATCCAATGGGGTTTCTATTTATCGCATAATTGACCGTCGCGAAGGTAACTGCATTGGCCAATAAGCACTTCTCATAGCCAGCCGGTGTACGCACACTCATCAGATAGTTCGATGACCTGATTTTTTATTAGCTATAATGAAATTTATATTGTAAACAGTTAACTAATGCTCTATCCAGATTATTTGTGAAATACGTTATTTATTTTTGGGTCCGATGCAATAAGATCAACGGGGTAAAAAGAGATAAGATGAAGTTGAAACATACCTGAAAATCTCAGCTTAGTAGCAAGGAACAGCCAGAAAGCTAAAAACAGCATGGTCTCATAGTTATAAATGTGTTGCTGGAACACTAATTTTTTGTCTTGGGACCACTATCTATTGATCTCCTCGCTCAGACCCTCCCAAAAGCCTAGGCAGTGCATTACTTATACAGCCATACTGCTTCTATAGTGAATATTGCACCCCCACCAATGCGAATTTAAGAATGAGCAACATAACTGGAATTGAAACGGCATTTTAGCGGACACGAGGAAAAAAATGGAATTATAATTAATTCTCGCACACACTACACGCGCACTAACCCTAACCTACCTCAAGTGAATACTAGAAACCGGTGGACCCAGGGTTTGCTGCGGTTCGCTACGGCCTGACGAGGGGTCGCCTCCTTTTCGTAATATAAATTGAGAACAGATTGAGTGCTACTAAGTTAGTAGATAAATCGTTGTAATGGTGGAAAATTTGCTTTAACTCCAACGGAACTTGCGTGGTGTCATCTAGCGACAGAAACCATAAGCTGGACTTGGATGCATTGGCGTGAAGGTTACGCGCAGGAAAATGTACACATTAGATCAAAACACTCTGAGTGTTAAAAGTATTGGAAATGAGTAAAGTGTATAGCATTTGTGTCAAATGTGTACCGTTAACTTATAGGAAAATGCAGTAAATATGTTGTATATCCCGCGTTGATCTCATTGCAGATGAACCTAATTATTTCTACACTCAGCGTCAGAAAAACTGAAACCACAAGTTATTCTCTGTATTTTATTTTCACAACACTTAACCTTCGGTTCAAGCCTTGTATAAGGCCACCCTTGTGACATTACAGAAACGCATGGCTAAACAATGGATTTAAACGGCTTTTGTCCAGTATTTGGAACCAATTTTTGGATTCTGACTTGCCGTTAATTTTGTGCTTAAGACGATTTTTACAATAATCATCCCAAAGCGATGTTATGATGTTTAAAATTGTTGCTGTGCATTGTTGCATCGCGTGATAATTTAAAGCGTTCAGGCTTGTCTAGCTATCAATCATAAGTCAGTTTTAACATTTTGAAATGAGCTGAAGATGTAGCAAGGGCTTTTAGGAGAAGATGGGCGAAGTCTCCGTTAATTTGCTAACGTCACTTATTCCAATTGCACAGGACTGTTCAGAGAGGACGGCATCTACACCAGGAGACTCGGTTCTACCTCTGATCGGGACGATCGCTTTCTTTTACTGCAAGTTCTTCGCGATCAGAACGAAACATCGGTGGAGACCAGGGATAATTTGCAGGAAGTACGCCACATTAACTCAGTGAAAGGAAAGTTACAAGAGGCTGTATGAAGTAAATGTACAGTCCAGGAGACCATTGCTGACCAGGAAACACAATATCTCTTGAATGCAGTTTGCTCGTAGTCATCAAAATTGGTCTATGGAGTAATGGAGCACGGTGCTCTTCACGGATGAGAGCAAGTTCTGTTTGAAGACACCAGATGGGAGGGGGAGAGAGTATGGGGAAGGTCAGGAGAACGTTATGCATCCTGCACTTTCTCTTCAAGGACACTTTTCAATGGAGGTTCAGTAATGGTTTGAGTAGGGATCAGCATTGAAACAAGAACGAGGTGATGTTCATCGAGAGTGGGTCACTGACAGCTCATCAGTACATTGAGGAGATTTTTGCTGATCATGCAGTACTCTTTTACATCCGTTATAGGCGACAACATTATCCGATAACGCTCGTCCTCACATTGTTCGATATGTTTTTGAGTTTCTGGATGTGGTTGGGATGGAACGTATGGTATGGCCAGCACGCAGCCCAGACCTGAACCCAATAGGACATGCCTGGGACATGCTTGGGAGGCATGCTAAGGGTCGATTCCCCGACTTACTGGCAGATTTCCGACTGCACTTCAAGCGGACTGCGAACTGATACCACAAAAGGAGATTGCAGATCTTAGTCGGACCGAATCACAGCTGTAATTAGAGTTAGAGGTGACAACACTCATTACTGAGACCGTGGTTAGCTTATACAAACAGCCATAGAACCATTAAATTGTCAATTTCCAACATTTTTAAAAAGTTATGTTTATTTTGATATTTTACTATGCTTGAAGATTTTCTGCACTAAAATTAGTGATGGGGCAGAATTTGTACTTAAAATACTCCTTATGCGTTACTTGGATGATGAAATGTTGTTAAATAATTGTTAAAATTCTATTGCAATATTTATGTCTCGTTTCATTAAACATACCTTATTTTAAAATATGTTTAAAAGTTAAGTGTTTGGTATTTTTGTCACTCAGTATATTTTAATGTAACTATTAATGTTTATGGTTGAAATGTGGGCAAGCAAATCATTTCAGTTTTATTTTATTGTCCCATAGTTAGGAGAAAATTGAGGTTCTATTACAGTTCCAGTCACACGGGAAAAGGCTAGAATGTCAAACGGTTATCTTTCATTCAAGACTTCTGTGACTGGACCCATGTGGATGAAATTTTGAAGTTTTAGAGCTTGGCATAATTTTATTTTCTCCAAGAAAGTTTGTACTTTATGTCTGTTCTAAAGATAGTTGGTGAAATAACCATTGAGATTTCTGAATTGACCGGTAAATCACGTTTTAGCACATTTATCGAGGTCGCTATAAAATGCAGCAGCTCCGCCCTTGGCAATTCATCACAGTTCTTGCTCTCTTTTGTATTTTTACGCCCTCCCATTCGTATCTGGTTCTATTAAAAGCACAAGAATTTCCTCAATTTGCCCGTTGCTCATGATGCCATCGGTTGACTCCTCCACGCGCGTCTGCTCCTCTATTCTCTTCGTCTAGCCAGTTATCCCCAGGGGATGAACCGCAGAATGTTCACTGTTCACCTGATTTCAGGATTTATAACCTACCCTTCCCAGCGGACAGACATTTCGTTCAACTGATACACGCCAGGGTAAGGTGTAGAGGCAAACTAGCTATCATGGTTCTGTTGAGATGGGGCTCTGTTTCACCAAACAACTAGTCTACTAGTTCACTAGTTACTAGCCGTAATTCCACCAGTTTTAATAAAGCCTATTTCACGAACATTTATTCCGCAATTGTAGAATCGTACAACTTTGTCATTAGTCACTTGTCAATATTACTAGTATAGTTACTGTGTCCGAGCGTCGAGAAGGTTGTTTCTGGGATATTTATTACTCCGTGGATTGTTTGTTGATGCGATTTTGTTTACGTGGCATGTATCTTAGCATTAAAATGAGCCTCTAATATTCAAAACAAAATAATAGTGCTGCATTTAATTAATGAGCTTAAAGAATTACTATTTGGGTAATTCTCCGATAAAATTACAAAGAAAGACAAAACCGAAATGTGGAAAATAATTAAGCATGTTGTGAAAGTGTTGAGGCTAATTGCATCGCAGAAAGATTACGCACATATTTTACATTCTGGCCAAAAATCAAGAGAGCTATAATGGTATGTGGTTTTAATTTACATTCATAATCACCATTCATATTATTACCTACAATTAAGTAGCTCAGGTTCTATGGTATTTTTGCAGGTGAAAATAGGAATTCAAGCAGTGTCGGAATGGGTGGTGGATATAAGAACACAAAACTCATTAATTTTAAACAAATAATATAAATTATATCCTTTGAATAAAATTCATTTATTAAGACACTAAATATCCTTAAAAACGAAAACATTTCATTATCAATTAAGCATTTATGTCATTTATAACACAACGAACATTGTACCTAACTAAATTTTTCAAATCCGAGACATATTGTACAAATATCCCTTAATGAGATTTATAATTAAAATGCGTCAAGCCTAATTGATGGAATAAATGCCTAACCTAAAATATGTACACTAGTAGGTAAATTCAACCCTCGAGATTCACGAGCAGAATTCCACAATACGCAATATTACGAGACCAAATGTTTCGTAAAACATGATAAAACAAAACCGCACAATGATAATATCGTATGCCACACTAGTAACTAGTAATTTACGCTCGTAAGTACTAGAAGCATTTTGAATTTGGCACAGAGGAACAAGAAACGCAGGACAGACCTGCTCAAACACCACTTCCTGATGCACAGAATAAGGCGAAAAATGCAAGAGAAAGGAAAAACAGAACGTTTCGAGAAAAATATGACGAATCGGAAGTGTCTGATGATTATGTGTCCATCGTTACTGACAGTATGAGGCCGAATTTTCCTTCGGACGCAGAGAACTGTCACCAAACGAGGAAAATTAAAGAGAAGAACGTGGTGTCATATGCCAGTACTGGATGTGAAGGAGCAGATCGCTGTAAATTATAGTGAAATTACACCATAGACTTCCTCCTTAAGGCTATTTTTCATCTTTTAATGCTGTTTTAGATAAATCTGGGCATTAGCCAAATATGAAAAATAGTTTAACTTGGTCAGTTTAGTCTTAATTTGTTTATTTCTCTTTCCTGTCCAGTAATGGTACTTAATGCATTGGAGGAGCCATATTTTCAGCACATTTGGTCGTGTTTACATATGTTTACTATAAATAAGTACTTATGCTTATTGTATGCGATGCAAAAATATAGTGTCTATCTTATGGTTTGAAATATAACATGTAACGGTTCTCCTCAAAGAGCCAGAAACACAAGTGGGTGCCATATTACCATCTTTTCCTCTACTAATTTGTCTCTCTCACACCTAAATTTCACAGTAAATGCTGAGACTGTGTTAAGTTCCGTTCTAACGCACCTGATATTCAGAAGAAAGTTTTATCATTCTTGTAACTGGGCTACTTTTATTTCACTAGTTTCAATTTCCAGTGCCTTACTATCTCGTGGGTTACTTCAGTAGACTTTGTTTTACATGTTCTCACAAATAAAAGCAGCGCTTACTGGCATTTAGGAGATAGTTTCCATTTGATACTCTGGGACTAAAGAGCAAGCATCTCTTCAGGACAAAAGATATACGTACCTGTTTTTCAATACTTTTTAAACAGATTTTGTTCGTTTGGATTTGATGTTCTGTACACTACAGGATTATGAAAATTACTTACACAGTTACAAGACTTTAAAGTAGACCTCAACGCATGCGTAATGATGGGTTTCTAACTACATAAATAAATAAAATCTGTACACGTCACCCTGGTACATTGCTTTCCTAAACCAGAGTGTGTATATAACATTTTCTATTTATTACTATTATAAAACTATTCAATACAATATTATCATATTTCCTTATTTTAGAGATTTTCCTAGTAAGTAGAAATATTTATTTGTTGATTTGGTTTATTAATGGATGCTCTTTGACATTTCAGATCTTCATTCAATTAATGGCATGAAAAGGCCTATAAATTTTGCTCTATGTCTCTTCTTTTAGGCATGAGGCTCTTTTGCGACAGAATAGCTAGAATTAAATGATATAATAAGATAATAAAATAAATAAAAAATTAATTAAATTAAATGAACATTTAAATGTACTGAAACTACTTCCCAGTTTAATATCAAAAAATCTACCAAATTAACAAATTTAGCGGGACCCAGTAAGAATTATAGCTGGTAGCCAGCTATTCTATCCTAATTTATTATATTACTATGTTACTAACTAATGGTTATCAACAGTATGTGCTGATATTTCACTGGAATTCCCTGATATTTACACTCATCATTTAAACATTATGCTTATTAATCTTTTAAGTCTCTTTAACTCATCTCAATCATACTAATCACCTTCTCCTTAACGACTTACTTCACTTAAAGTTCATTTTTCACTATTAATCTTTCCTACTCATTTCATTTATTTGTCCCAACACTTTAACTCATTAAACAATTATCACCTCGTTTCCACCTTTTCTTTCTTCCAACTGTCCCTTCCTCCATCTCTCTTGATCCTCCTAGACCCCTGGTTACACCATTTCTCGCACTCTACTCCTCCTCTCCGAACACCACTTCTCCATCCTCCATCTCTTCCTGCCGCTCATTCTCCTGGCTCCAACGTTTGAGATGATCCGCTCGTACCCTCGTGCTCCACCTCCGCTCCTGCCGTCCGACATCTCCTTTTCTCTCTTCCTCATCCTTTCCACATCCTCTCTTCCTGTTATTTACATCTTCCTTCATCACCATTCTCTCCTTTACTTATCTTCTTCACCACCTCCGTCTAATTGTATGTTCTATAGGCATGGTGTTTTGTGGTTATCTGTTATCTAATCTTCTTACTTCTATTACTTCCCCATTGTTTCTTATAATCACGTTTTGTGGAATTTCTTCATCCCAAGCTAATTTTCTTGTCTTCAATTCTTAAGTGTTCTAAATGCTTATATAATTCTTAACTTCTCAATATGTGTGCCACTTGATGAGCCTTCAAAATCCCCCTTTCTTATCTGACTTGGTCTAAATAATGACTGCATTCAAATAGCACGTGCTCTGCACTATCCTGAGTGTTATAAAGTTTACAAATATCCTCCTGCGTTCTGTTAATTTTATAGGCTCCATTACTTGTAAGATGATAGACCATACCTTTAATTGGCTGTATATGCTTTAGTTTTAATCTTTCAGAAATGTTGTTGAAAAGACTGTAAGTTCTTCTGCCAGCTTTTATATTTTTCCATTCACACTGTCACTGTGTTTTCAAACTATCTTTTGCGCTTACCGCTATCAGTAGCTAGCCCTAACGTGTAACTTTTATTTGAGAAATAGACGAGCATACATAACTAACAATGAAAGAAACACGTATTTTACGGAAATTCTCGGATACGCCAATGGCATAAGCAAAAGCACAAAACGTGGAAGATATATCAATGTCAAATCTAGTTACGTCGCAGAGAACGTATTTTTATACAGCTGCTGGAAGTGCTGCTTTCCCAACAGAATTACAAAAAGTATTTGTAGTGTGTTTCGATATTTGTTTTGTACTAGCGATAACTTGGTGATGGAGTGAGACAGCGTATGATGCACGCGCCTGTATTCGCTCGGATATTCGATCTTTTTGTGTGTGTCTGGATAAAACTGTGTTATTTCCAATGTTTGGAGAGAAACAGGATTACCACTACGTGTCCATATAGAGGATTAATCTCAGCTTAGGACAACTGTACCGCAAATATGTTTCACGTGATGAGTGTTCAGGCGCACCTGGGCTTCCGAATCAATGCGAAAGATTGCATTCGTTTGTTTATTAAAATTTTCATTGAAAGTTCAAAGCTTAAAAAGTCCTTTACCCAGGAATTCAACAACTAGATTAGCTTTAAAAATAAGTTAAAATCCGAATTATAGCCTTATTAATTAATGAAATAAGTTATGGTAGCGACAAACTCTAAAGTCAATTAATAAAAATTAAAAACAACTACAATATATTACTTAACTAGGATTGGCTGTATTTTTCCCTTCAAAATAACTTGAAAATAAATGTCTATAGTGATATGACTCCAATTTTAAGTAAGGGGAACAAAACTAGAATTCTTGCAATCTCTTGTATTACATGAGAAAAACCACATTTTTAGAATTATTCTTCTTATTATTGAGATTAAACCACAAAAATTAATTGTATACTATTAATTAAATGAAATACACGGCCACTCATAGACAAAGCTATTCTGTGTGGTATTTTTAAGCATTTTTAAATGTTACATATTTATGAATTGAGCCCTTAATATCATCTTTACATTCACTATAGAGAGAAATAACAGAAAGTTTGGACTTACATTGTGTATTTAAGAAGATGATGTTCATATGCTTCAATAAAACAAACATATGTTACTATTTAAAAACAATTACAATTTGCAAAGCAAATATACACAGTCAACAATATACAAACGAAAGTTTCATCAATTTTCAGTGGCTTACAAATTTAATTTAAATGTTATTGTAGCAAAAACATGTAATGCAATCGTTTTCAGAAAGTTATTACAGAGCGCTCTTGTATACAAATATAGCTCTGAAACACATGTTAGATTAATATTTCACAGATGATATATTTACCACAATGCATTTGTTAAATATAAAATATATGCAATGTTTACAGTTTACATGCTGAAATATTTTTTTTTGAAACATTTGAGAGAAAATTATATGTTAAAGCGCTTTATAAATTTCGATTTTTAGGTATACTCCTATTGCTAATGGTCCGATTTACCTAATTTTCAGAAACTATTTTTCTTATTTAATTTAAATGGTGCATACTAAAGTTTTTTTTTTTTATGAAAAAACAAATATTGGTGTCGCTAGAGCAATTTTGAAATTTTAGATTTCAGATAAACCCCTACTGTTAATGGCCCGATTTCTGTACTTTTCAGAAACTATTTTTTTTATATAAATAGTATATACCGAGTTTCGTTGCGAAAAAATAAAAATTGCGGCCGCTGGAGAGTTAACAGACAAACACACACACACTTTTTGGTGTCATTTTTGGTGCCTATTAGATAGGATCGATGGAGATTTGACGACATATTTCAAAAAGGGAATTTGAGGTCATAGGTGCGTTTGTGAAAACATATTGTTTTACGGCGTCAAGAACAACATGGGAACACTGATAAACAAGTAAAATGTTAACATGGAATTTGTTACTCATAATATTTTTTTCAGCGCTAGAGAAAGTTTTGCTATGTTAACTGGGTATAAGGTTTATTTTTTAAACAAAGTCTCTGTTTTACAAATAAGTAGCATACACCGCAGGCTAAACGTACCACTATATCTGTGTATACTATTTATGAATATTAATTATGTTTTGATAATACTCGTGTGGCAACTATAAATACAAACACAGTATACATGTTATATGTTACACACACAACAGTGTATATTAGTTGAATCACTAAAACTTGCACCCCAAATATTTCTGAAACGAAAGCTGCTACCGATAAGCTTTTTAACCGAATTTGAAATTCAAATAAGGACTCGTCAGGGCAGTCCATCAAAGATTTCAACAATTATTGGAAAGCACTAAGGTAAAAAACAAAATTCAAAAATCGAATGAAATAATGACTATTGACTTCAAGAGAATAGAACTATATCCTATTAGAATATCATTTTTTGCATGATTCTAGGCCACGTAATTTACGAAATGTCGTCATATGTAGGGCTGTGCTTTCAGACCCGTTTTATAGAATTTCCATGCAAGGTCTGCTAGCATTTTATCTACAATTCAGGTAAATTATCAAACAGTACGTTACAGTTTAATCTGAATGTATGCCTGGATCTCTCTCAACGTATACAGAGCAAGCAAGCACTGCATTCTCCACACACTAGGATCAAGTTGGTCTTTCAGCATTAGTAAACAATATCATGTTCTCCAGCACATCCCGTGCGTTTTACATCTATGACGTATTAACAGGAGTATCTCATTGTAGTCCTTGTACAGGAAATAAAGTGTAAACACATATACACATAATCGCGCACCATCGCGGCAGGCGGCGGGGACTCGTGAACGGGAGTTCTGGGGTTCGAATCCCGCCAGGACTGTTCTCCCTGACTGATGTTTATTCCAGATTTTCCTCAGTACTCTTTAATGGCAAACGCCGGGGAGGTATCCGCAACTTAGGCCTGGAACGGTTCCATCATTAAAAAAATCCTTTCCCAATATACCATTTCATCTCATGTATCACAAGTGTTCACCGCCTGTGGTGCCTCAGGTAAAAACGGGGTTAAACACTATTTAAAAACAAAACATAGTAGCGGTATGCAGGAATATGCGGTACATTTCCAGTCTAGTGCCTAAGCAGTGTAATACTAAGCAGGGGCACAAGCGGCACCACTTGGGATATTCAGGAGATCTCAGTCCCAATTTTGACTGGGATGGTCATTGACCTTGGTTTCTTTCATGTTTTCTCCTGGTTACTTAGGGAATGTTAGGATGGGTTTTTTACTTTCCGCATATTTTTCGCTCTCCCATTTCCTTTCATTCATTGAGACAAATATAATGCAACCGTTTTATCGCAAACTTTTTGGGAACACAACCGTTCAGAATGAAACCGTGGCCTGAAAATAACAGCTGTAGTTGCAGCATTACTTTACTGTTGCCTTCTTCATCTATTAATGATCAGTGGTATTTCACAACCTGTACATATACATAGCACTTGTCCCGTTTCATTGCATTGATATTCTACCTATAGTAAGGAGTATCAAACACTTCTTTTGCAACGGTTTTATAAGACAGTTGTGTGCGCGCAGTTGCTTTGGTGGTAACCGTTGTGTAAAAACATTTTGCCCAGCACTTTACTGCATAGCATCGCCGTTGTTAATCTGCGAACTATTTATAAAATGCTTTCTTAATAATTGAAGCTTAAAAGCTAAAACCGGAACTGAAGTGTAGAATTCAAGTAACTTATAACGAGGTCATTCATAAGTTCCTCCGTACTAGAGCGATTAGCTCCGTACAGGAGAAAGTTGGTACTCCTACATTTCTGACATTCCTTCCTTACTTCGAAGTCGGTTTTTAACAGGTAATCCACAATTATCCTTACACCAAGAAATATATAGTCTGCTGTTGCGATAGAGGGTTGGGGCTGCAATCCCAGAGCCTTTCACAGATATAGCAAGATAAGAAGGACATTAAGTGCAGTGAACTGATAGCTCAGACGGTTAGAACGTCATGCTGTAAATGTGAAGGTAGTGGATTCAAATACTGACGACCTGATTGTAATTTTTTTCTGCCGGAGTTAAAGGATATTTGCCACTATTTCAATGATTTACTCACTAACATAGAACTACGCACACATTGCGCACACATTTATATTTTTTTTCTGCTGAAATCAAAGGGAATTCGCCACCATTACAGGGATTTACCCGCCCCTATCAATTTATATTTACGACTAGGAGGTGATCGTAGGCCG
This sequence comes from Metallyticus violacea, assembly GCA_030762175.1. NCBI lineage: Eukaryota > Metazoa > Arthropoda > Insecta > Mantodea > Metallyticidae > Metallyticus > Metallyticus violacea. The sequence goes on from CM060832.1 coordinate 32,193,110, forward strand.
TCAGGCCATAGCATGCCGCAGGAAAGCGGTTTCTAGGATTTACTCAAGATTAGCGTTAAGGTTAATGCCTAAGTGTGTGTGTGTGTGTATGAATTAATTGTGAATTCCAAATAAGAACACATTTCCTACAGTTACAAAATTTCATAATATATTAATTAATTGCGACAATAAGACAACGTATGGTCAAAAGTGAAAAACTCAATATTGTAATATAAAATCTGAGCCGCTGGAGCTATCTTCACTGTTGCTAGGGACTGCAGCTTTAACCGCTCTACCTCCCAGCAGACTCAGATCTTCCTTGGTGTAAGGACCGTTGCTAAGATTTGAACTTTGGAGGAGTGTGTACTTGGCTTGTTGGTTAAGTGAACACAATAATTATACGTTAAGCGCGCAACCAGTACCGCCTCCCGAATTCGCTTTTATAGTGAGATCTTACTACTCATTGACTGCGGAGCGACTTCTCGATGACTCTTTATTAACGGAGTTGCAATTTCCGTATTATCATAAGAAGACAAACGATTATTTTAATCGATTGTATAGTACAACACGTAAAGCAATCGATTGTTTTATTCCACCATTTTTCTATTATACAAATAATGGAAGAGTTTTAAAATATCAATACAGTTATCTCATTACTGGCGCAGGGAATCATGAACTTCTAGTAACACGTTCTTGAGAACTGTAAAGAAGAAAATTACATTTGGCTTCAGTTCTAAGAATAGTTTCATTTTTGAGTGAACACCTCACATGATGAACCTTCATAACAGTAAGGAAATATGGATTCCATCATCGGAGTACCAGATAAATGAATTCAGTTCGCAGACATGGCGGCTATCATTTGGAAAGAAATTAAAGTTTAATAGGAAATAATGTATTAGAAATTGTGTGGAGTATAGCTTACATTTGAAAGGGTTAGAAAAACGTATAAAGGAGCTGGTAGTTAAAACTGTGCCAGAGTTTGTTTATATATAAAAAAAGGCTGCGCAGACTTTGAAACAGAAAATTCGTCGTTCATTATAGCTGCTTTGCGGGAATGTTTACACTTCATATAGCCCACTAAAAGCATTCAACAGAGAACCCTTTTTATCTAGGAAAGTTTTAAGCTGTATATAAAAGTTTCCCTTCTGTACTGCTAATAGTGGTGTTTTACCACCACATGCTTTGATTACTCTAACGTGACTTGTTTTCCGCTTAAAATATGGGGAGAAAAATCAGAATAAATAATAAATCACCAATAACGCCAGCCCTAGAACGACAGAAAGCGCTCCATTGCCAATTACAGTTCTACAGAGATTTCAGCGTTTTAGCAAAATTTCCAACTCACAATTTCGCATTCAATATAGAGCACCTCAGCAATGTACGCCATAAATAACTTAGTCTGATTTTCTTAGTAGTTAGTGTTTCTGTCTGTTCTTAAAGTCTGGTTCTAAAAGTTTTAATACATACAAACTGCTCCGGGAAATGAATTTAATTTAATATTAGCTTTTCTGATGAACTTTCTATTTTAGACCTGTAAGTTTTTAAACACATTTTTTTTTTTTTAATTTCCTGTATGTGTTCAGTATAACTGAAATCTCATTAGCAGAGTTAACTTTTCTGTAGTTTCATACATGTGGGATAGTATTTTTCTACAGTTTTCTGTATACAGAGTATCTCTAAATTAGACCGACAAACTATGAATTTTTTAAAACACTGCGAAGCTTCGTTTCATTCCAAGAGAACAATAGCCACTAGCAATGGGATGAAGTTGGAAGAGGGATGGAAGCTAAGACAAGTGGGTGGTAGACTGCATTGTGACATGTTGAACAGGCATGCTCAGACTGTTATTCTACCGCTGGTGCATGTTGTTTTAGTGTAACAGGTTACGGGCGGATGTTCGCCTCTGGTTGCGACTCTGGGAATGCCCACGTCTGCATTAATGCCATCACCCATTATTTTATTCTCTACACTCATTGTCATTGATCCGCCGAATCTGTTAACTTATTGTGTTCAGACATGCTTCCATACACACAGCACAGAGGGAATAGGTTGACTTGACACACAAATTTGGTTCTTATCTTGCGTTGTAGAGGCTTTATCAGAAACTCTACCCAAAAGTACCTACCTCTTCTTCATCGCACTATATCTGTCAGCATTGATCGCAGACAACATGAGCTGGGCTTAGGCAGAGTTTAATAGACAGTGGCGTTCAGTATGAACTTTGAGGTTGGTCATGCTGCGGTGTGTAGAGGGCAAACCGTGTGCTTCACCAATTGAACATTAGGCGTAGCAAGATTTGGAGAATGCTGCAGAAACATTTGTTGCAGCCTTATCATTTTGTAAAAATACGAGAGTAGGTCCATAAGTTTCCGCCATCCGATAAGGATTATCGCCTTCACAAAACCCTTATCTGGTGTCAAACCTTATCTGTTAGGTAAATAATTGCAGCTGTGGCTTCCGCTTCGCTGTGTTCAATTGTTCAGATATAGTTACATAAAGAAGGCTATGTATAGAAGATTGTGACATGTTCAAAATGGAGTATCAAGCTGTTATAAAGTTCTTCACAAAACAAGGACCTACTCCAAATGAAATTTACAGCGATTGGAAGGTGTATATGGGGAAGCATCCCCCCTCATATTCTACCGCCAAAACTTTTCGAATGGTTCGAGAAAATATTGAAGACGAACAGCGTGCAGGTCGGCCCTTGATCAGGGTGCCCACTGCTGAAAACATCGCTCTTGTGAAAGGAGAAATTATGAAAGACCAGCGGTTCAAAATTGCAGAAATAGGCTTTACTTGGAGTTGTTTATGAATTTGTTTTCTTTTCAGTCAGTCTGTCCCGGTAACTCTTAAGCGTATCGTAGTTATCTCATTTCGCATGTTTTTATTCTTCTTTTGTCCTGCTCTCTTTATATCTAGGTCACCCGTTTTAAACTCTGGTTTATATACACTATTATGCATTCTGTAAGTAGTTAGTAACCCATACTTCATACTTTTCCCTAAATATGTAGTTATACATATATTGGGTATGTTGTATTTCTGAATATTTTCCTCTAAGTCTGCATCCATTTGATTATAAGATAGTGTACATCCCACATATTTAAAAATTTATTTTCTAATAATAAATCTTTATCTTTCTATGAGTATATATTGCACAGCCTTCACTTCAGTTGTAGATGTTAATATTTTCATGTTATATTTTATTAGAACCGTGATTAAGCTCATTTTATTTCATTTTAAATACTTTTTAAATTTATTTAGCACCTGATCGTCTGCAAATAAAACTGTGATTAAATAAATATCGTTTAATAGATAACCTCCTTTTCTATTCATTTTAACCATTGTTATAGAATTATTTTCTATATAAATTAAGCTATAGAGATAATAGAAGACCCCAGGTTTGAATAAGTCCTTGATTCACTGTTGGAAAGTTAGCGTTTTATTATCCTCGATAACGGCTGTAAGGATTCCATCAAATAATGACTTTATACTATTTTCAATGTAATGTTTAATTTCTCCAAAAATGTCAGTTCTGGTGATCTAGTGGTAAATATATCTACTTGTCTAGCAGACAAGGTCGCGGGTTCAATCCCAGCCAAGGTGGATGGATTTTTCGAATTTTTTTCGAGTGTAAAGATCCTAAGTATGGCTCCTTTCGGAAAGAAAGTAAAGTCGTGCGTCCCTAGGCATAGATTTACGGCACGTAAAAGAACCTCAAGCCTGAAAGAAGAGGACTCTGAGCAAAATTTATGGGTCGTTTCACACTCTGAATTGAATGAGCCGCTGATGACCTAAGGTGTTAAAGAGCGTCCGTTATTAAATAAATAAATATATCCTACAAATATCTCCAAAATTTAATCTTTTAACTCTGTAATGTATATTATAGATATGCAGGTTGCATTCTCTCTTAATATCTGTTTAATGCTGTCAATAGTTATACTTTCTTAAATCCATATTGGGGTTCAGGAACGTTTTTTAGTCTAGGTTGTAAATTACGATTATAGTACATACTGGGTGTGAAATTTATTTGGATTTTACCGCAATTTAGTTTGAATGTATGGTGTAATTACTAATCCGTGCATCTTGCCTTGAAGAAGTGGTGAAAGGATACCAGCAAAGAGAGTACCGATGCTCTGCAACTAGCGAGTGATTAAAGAACTAACTCGATTGTTTTTTGTAAACAAACTGACTTACAACTTTGTTTTACGTTTGCAAACAGCCAAAGAAAGAATTGTTTTGAATCGAGTGCTGCGGAGCTGAGATTTACCCAGCTGGGTTGAGATCAAATGAACAGGTAGGAAGAGATCTATCTGCTCAAACAGAGCGAAGTTTTTGGTAGCTTGTTTATGCCCATTAACAACGCAGTCTGTCATAGTATCAGTGTTTATGCCTTCGGTTAGCATTCCTACACGGCTACACCAGTATCATCTCAGGGCAATGGCCAGGACACCAATAGGAGCGGATGTAAACAGTTCGCAGCGCTCCCACCAAATCTGCAAACGGGTAATAACTCAAGAGACTGCTTGTCGCGTAAGATGCACCCCCACCCTTCATAGCAAATTCTCAGAACTAAAGCAATCCGAGACTAATAATGCTGATAGAAAGTCACTCCGAATTAGTGACGCCATTATATTCAAATGACTCATAGTAAACTTTGATCACTCATTGTGTTTATGCTGCATATATATTATCTACAATTTCAGCTAACACTTCTGCCTCCTACTTTATAGCTATACAAAATTATAATGGGCACTTTCCACTTATCTGAAGTGCTTCCCACATTTCATTCATCAGCTCAGTAAGTCAACGTTTCAGCTTCTGGCTATCGCATTTAAAGAATTTTCCATTTAAGAAATTTTACCCCGGAACTTTTCTATTCCGGAGTTTTGCTAATGCAAGGTCTATTTCACCCTTTGTGAAAATATGGAGGCGTTAACTCTTGCAGCACCTGCATCCGGTAGGAGGGGGCACTGTGAGGCATGCTGCTCACAAGCTGTTCAGAAGTAACTGCAGCATCTTGTACAAAACGTGCCCGAAATTTTCATTAGTTTTGGTGCTGCGAGATCTGTCAGAACATCCACAATTATGATTGACCGCAGATCCTGTTTGTTGGAACATTTCCACCCAATACAGGATAGTTTTATTGTAGTGTCGGTCATGGAATCCAGCTTGCAACGGATGCTGGAGAAGGAACATCTTTCTGCCCTGTCATGGTTATAATAATAATAATAATAATAATAATAATAATAATAATAATAATAATAATAATGTTCCATGAATCCTCTGTTTGTACTGTGACTTCCGCATTTAATTCCTACTCCAACATTGTAACACACAAACATAAACAAATCACACAATACTTCGTTTTAGTTATGTTTTATTTTACATATATACACATTGCACACATATATACACATGTGTGCAATGTGTATATATGTAGGGCATGCTTGTATATCATTCCTTGAATGTGCAAAATTAAGATGACCATAAACTTTGCCAATCCCCCCCCCCCTTGGTGTTGGTTACCATAAAGAACTGTTTTCTTTGCTCTCATGATCGAAATGATGTAACCAATTTTTATTAACTTAGAAAGTAACTTCCCAAAATTCTGTAACCTCATCTTCAACCGCATGCAAACTTACATGCAAACGTTCTTTTGTTCCACAGCCTTTTTGAAATTGTTCTTAACGTTATTCGAAAATCTTCTCTCGCAACAATAGCAGCGATGTTAAAGTTTTCTTCCGTTAACGAAAATTAGAAGGCCGAATCCACCTTACTCTGAAATTGGTTGTTTTCAATTCTTTATTGAATAGTGCTCTCAATTTATGCATTTTCAAAATGTAATTACAACAAGCTTAAACTTTTCCGTAGTGTTTCCTTAATACAAATCTGTTGGTAAAAAGCATGTATAAAATACATTGTTCGAAAATCGTTTCAATAAGGATAGCTTTAATAAATGTGACCCAATAAGATAATGGAAAAAATATCTGTATCTTTCTGGGTACAAAAAGGTTTTGGCACTATAAATCAGTGTATACTTTTCGATAAGCTCGATTCTTTAGGAAACAAACGAGACTTTATTTAAAGTGTACCAAACAATCAGATCCCGACAAAATAGTTATATTTACAATATAAATAATCACATGTCACAGGAAACTGTTCTAGGGTTTATATTATTTCCAATGTACTAAATAACTTAATTAGAAATTAAGTTAGAAAAACGTTAACGTCATATGTAAATGACATTGCAGTAATATTTAATGATGACAGCTGGAATGATATTTGTATAAATTCAGACAGATATATAAATATGATTAAATAATTACTTGATACAAATCTGCTGTTCCTAAATACGTTCATTACTCATTGTAGTAAATATGTAAAATGACTCTAATGGACAATGCGAAGGTAAATGTAGGCTAACTCTTCTAAAATGTACTTGTCCCGCTTTAAATTTATGTGCATATTGTGACATTAGGGGGGTTAAACAATAGCAATAATGTAATAATAAAGAACCAATAATAGGGTAATAATATGATGTGGTAAAAATGGTGTTGAAGCCAATATGAAGTAAGTAGCGTTTGATTTCATATATATGTGTTTGACGTGAGGGAAAACTAGATTTGCGCATGCGTGTTCGAAGTAAGGAAAAGTGCCATTTTATCGGAGAAGTGGAAAGACGAAGTCGCACAGTTCTAGGTCACTGGACCCTCTTAGCGGCGTCCTTCAGCAGATAATATTTTTACAAATGTACTAAAATATGATTGGGCATTAAAGAATGCATTAAAATCATTCTTGCGTCTCTTAATTTGATTTCTTAGCCCCTCTGTGATTTTCTTTCTAAGATGTTTTAGATTATTAAGGATTAAAAATGTGAGCTCATACTTAGTGTACAGCTAAGTCAGCTGTAGTAAATAAAGATAAGGGAGTGCTCAAAAGTAAGCTGTGATTATATGTTAAATATTTAGGGATCATCATGAACCAATATAAGAAAATGCGTAACCCTCTAAGATTATTAGCTTAATATATTTAGTTCTGGTTCAGTCAGTGGTTTAATGGAGTCATTGAACGGGGTGGCAATCCGAAGACTAAACTTTTAATGCACTGTTCCTTTTACATTGAAAATCTCTTTATATAACCCTTTAAACTTTTTAACAATTTATTTATATATTTATTTTTACAGAATGCATTGTTTTAAGTCGGTCCTGGTGGTGTAGTGATAACCATACTTGCCTCCTAAACCCAAGATCGCGGGTTCAATCCCGGCCAGGATTGATGGATTCTTTTCGGACGTTAAAATCCTAAGTATGGCTTCCTTCGGAAGGAAACTAAAGCCGTGGACCCCACCTCAAGCCTGACAGAAGAGGCCTATGAGCAACATTTGTCGGCCGCTACACGCCCTGAATTGAATTGTACGCTAATGACCTGAGATGTTAAAGAGCGTCCGTAAATAAATCAAGTCAACAACAACAATAATTGTTTTAAAAACTGAAAAAAAAAAAAAAATTCAAACAGTATTTTTTTATCCTCAGTGGCGTTACAGCTGTGGTGAAACTTGGCCTGCCGCAGCGACCTGCATCCTCTATCACCAACTCATTGATAAAGGGCAGTATTGTAGGAGGGCATGTGATCAGCATGCCGGCACCTCGCCCCCTAGATCAAAGAACGCCACTCTCCATCAGACAGCTTCCCAATTATCATCATGAGGGTGGGTGACCCCGTTCCAGATCTCCGTAACTTAAAAAAATTCCCAAACAGGTACCGGGAATCGAATCCAGTTCTCCAGTTTGCAGTCAGCAACGCTAATCACCAGACCAAGGCGATGCTCTCAAACAGAAACTAGTGGTAGTTTTTTCACAAGAATCGCGAGCTCTTTAAAATTTACCCCCATGGACATCAGGTGCAATGAGTATCATATTAAGTGAACCCAACTGTTTTACATCTGCAGAACTAAAACATGGAAGGGATTTTGAACCTAAGTTTTATAACCGTGTAATAATTAAAGAACCCAGAACTAAATATACTAAACTTGAGTAGATTTAAATTAATAACCGTATATGTAATGTCATAGCTCTAGTTTCATTAAAATATGTGTATATAATATATGCAGTATTTTTCTGGTTGATAACTCTGATACTTTGACACAGCAGTAATTCATGTACTTCGAGTTTTTAATACTAGTCTAACAATTTCTGAACCTAATTTGTTTAACTGAATTACATCCGCTCATGAAATTTTGCTCTCTACGGAAGCTTTATTGAGTTAGTGTTAGCTATTAATGTATATATTTAATTTAATTTTATTGTACTGTAATGCCATTTTCAAACAAATGCTGTTTATTTAGTAATTATACATAATCTACATGATAATGAATCACAATTGATTTAACTGTCGGTTTTATGTAAATGAGCAGACCTTTTGAAACTAACGAGCTGTAGTATGTATTATATGTAATAATAATAATAATAATAATAATAATAATAATAATGTCAAAGAAGAATGAAATAGTACGGGCATATGATGGTGATGGCAGAAGGAAAGTGACCAATACTTTTATAATTGGAAAACCCTGAGGAGAAGGAAAGCATTCAGACAAAAGAGAACGTAGAAATGCTAGAACCGATGGATATGAGGGGCTTAAGGATTTAAGATACTGAGAAACATACGCCTTTGCAAGTTTCGCTTAGGAAAACGATAACCAACAAGGGAATGACTCAAGATTTATTTATTTTATTTTACAGCAAAAGCACAAAAGAGAAGAGGTTTTCTCCGTGCACACAGGAATTCTGGCGTTTGGGAATCTTGTTCATGTCGGAAGCAGACAAGATTTTATCCTTAGTACAGGTCCTGTTGAAGCACCTCGTCGAATGAAGATTTGTTCCAATTACCTGCTGTTTCAAAAGACCAGGCAGTTGAAAGTCACTGAAGGTTGAATGAGACCTGTAGGGCAAATTTCTGTACACTTCCCAGTGGAGTTTTGAGAAGGTGGCAGTAGTATGGAGCTCTGCATTTTCCAGCATTAAACCGATGTCTGATGAATTTTCCCATGGCTTATTTGTGGTGTGCACAGTAGTATTGTGTTTTGTTTGTGTGATCTTATGGCGAACGTTCCTCTAGCCCATCAACGGGAAACTCCTGCACACGAGCAGTGTAAGGACTTTTATAGTGCAAAGGAGTGCCAAAGTGAGCAAAAGTTGAATCTTTGAGGTGATACGCAAGCACAGAGAAGGGATTTTAAGGTGCAAAATTAGGGTCAGAAAGAAGAAAGAAAGGTTCTGAAAATTTATACAAATAGGTTTAAAAAATAATAAAATATCTTTACACAGGTTGAAACCAATTTAAATTATCATTTTTATTAAAATTTTGCAGCAAATAACATAAAGTAATCAATATTTAGGAAACTAACATAACTTTTACTGCATTTCAACCAATTTGTTACACTGGATTACGCACATTTCTGTTTTCGAATGTGAGCTCAGGATATCCTTATATGCAGAAAAACTCTGCTGAGCATCTACTGAAACCAATGGGGCATATTTTGTAAACACGCTGAAAGGAAGCTCATTGTAAGTTGCAAAGGCTTCCTCGTCCGCAATGTTCCTGAAAATGAATTCAAGTTTAACTCTTGCGTCAAGCTTGTCTCTCACGGTTGTCAGCTTCTTCTTCTAAACTTTGAATCACATCAGGAAATACTTGTCATGTACTACGAAAAGTTCCAACTCTTGATCTTTATCATTAAGTAGTTATTAGGCATTCTTGATGGCTGTTACTTCTGTTGAATCTAGATCTTTTGCTTTTTTCGAACCTTTGATACAAAAACTCCGCACCTTATACGAGTACCCTGCTCGGTTATGGCAGGAATTTGTGGTAGGTAGAGCCCAGTAACTTCTCAGTACAAAATTTGACGATTTAGGACTTTTATAAAGAACAGCAGGGATACATGTTAGAACGCCGAAAGCATGTAGCGTGCTTGATCAGTCGTCACAAGCCGTCTTTTTCATATTGTATACTCTCCGGTTACAGCTTTTGAATGGCTGCATACTGCGCAGGTATTTGTCTTCTCGAGCTGGCACATCAGAAAGAGCATGGTTTCCACCCTTTCACCTCAAAATGGAAACGCCGGCACATTAAATATACAGGTGAGGCATTTATAGTGTGCGGCCATTTTCCTCCAAAACGAAAGGGAAAATCAAAAAAATACTTCAGGTAAAATTTGAAGAGCTTTTAGGGGGACATAAGATAGTGGGCTTTACTGTCCTTGATTGCCATTCTCAATTCAGATTCAAGGTCAAATTGATTTTTTCAAATTAAATTGTTTATTTTCTTTTCCGGGAATGGAAAGAGCATTAGGTTTTCAGTATAAAAGTTCTAATACATCTATCAGCAAGGGGTGATAGACGATGTTGTATATAACACAGTAAATGTTTTTCACTCACTTTCACTTCTCTCTCCCTATGAAGGAAACTAATTTGTTTACATGTAGAAGCCCGTTTGTTGACATCTGTACACAAACAAGTGCTATTCACACCAATTCAAACCTCAAAGGGTATTATTCTCAGTAGTTTCACTTCGTTTTTCAATCGTGAATGTTCGATACACAATCAACCAGAAGATCGATTTGATTTATATTTATGGCGAAGATCATATATATCCTGGTGGTATAGTGGTTACCATACTTGTCTCCTAAACTCAAGATCGCGGGTTCAAACCGGGCCAGAACAGATGGATTTTTTCGGGCGTAAAAATCCTAAGTATGGTTTCCTTCGTGTCGTACGTTTGAGGCACGAAAAAGAACCTCAAGCCTGAAAGAAGAGGCCTCTGAGCAAAGTTGTCGGTCGTTTCACGCTCTGAATTGATGACCTGAGATGTTAAAGAGCGTTCGTAAGTAAATAAAAAAAAAAAATAAATAAAATAAAAAGCTCATATGAACGCTAGAGCAGCTTGCAACTTACATGGAGATCGATGTTCTGAAAGGAGGTAGCCATCTGTTAGAAATTTTCAACGACTTGCAAACTTACTCTCCGAAACGGGAGGTGTCGCACAAAGAAAACAACATCGAATGAGAAGTGCTACTGGGGAAAATTCGGAAGTCGCTGTATTAGCTGCAGTTGTCGCTAATCCTCACCGAAATTCCCGTCAACTGGAACGAGATTCGGGAATCTCTCAAAAGAGAGATTGAGCGTCACCCATATCACATCGACCTACATCAAGCCCCTCATGGGGATGATTTTCAGAAGCGTGTTGAAATTTATTAACGGCTGTACTACAAATTCAAAACGGTAACTTTTTCATCGTAGTGTATTTGATAGCAGTAAAGTGAAAATGAGTGAAAAACATTTGCTGTTTTATTTGTCTAATATCACATCACTTCTAACTGATAGATGTGCTAGAACTTCAATAATAAAATTCAATGCTCTGTCCATTTCTGGAAAAAAAAATCCATATTAAAAAGTCAATTTGACCGTCAAATGATCTTGAAATAACATTTCAAGGATGAGTTAACATCACTTTCTTTTGTTCCCCTAAGAGCACTTCAAATTTTGTCTAGTACCGCCACGGGTGGCCGAGGTCGTTAAGGCACGGACTCGTGAGCGGGAGGTCTGCGGTTCGAATCCCGCCAGGACCGTCCTCCCTGACTGGGGTTTTTTCCAGGTTTTCCTCAGTCTTCATAACTGGCAAATGCCGGGGAGGTACCTAAACTTAGGCCTGGAACGCTTCCTTCCTTAAAAAAAAAAAATCCTTTCCCAATTTATCATTTCATCTCATGTATCATCAGTGTCCATCGCCTGTGGTGCCTCAGTAGTAAAAACGGGCGTTAAACACTACTCAAAAAAAAAAAAAAAATTTTGTCTGAAGCATTTTTTGGTTTTACCCTTCGTTTCGGGAAAAATGGCCGCGACACTACAAATGCCTTAACTTGTATATCTTTTCAGCTAATCAGTAATTTAATTTAACATCAATTTGACTTCAGTTTACAGATCACCTCTTTTATTTTCTCGAAAGCAGGCTTATAAACTGACTTAATGTTATATTTCCTCAGGGTGTTCTCATAAAAAATATTAACCCTTGCGTGTGCTTCTCAAGGAATGATTTATGTGCAGGATTATTAAACTTATGGACTAAAATTCCTGACTGAACTAATGCCACAGTAAGATCTGAGATAACTGACTCGATGACTGCTGCTTTTTAGGTTCTGAAGTGAAGGGACATATCAAAGTGATTTGCTTAGGACGTGACTTGTGGAACTCAATATTCTTTGCATGCTTGCTGTACTTGATGTGCTGGTTTATTCTGGCTCTTTGACGCTTCTCGCAATATTTGCACCGCATACGCCACATTGAAGAATCAGTTTCGGATGTCTCTTGAACTCTTCTGAAAGAGAGTACAACTTTGCTTTCTGAGCTTTTTTATTATGGTAGAGTACTCGACTGCAACAGCATTACGCAGTCTAGGAATTTGAGCCTTTTTATATAAAATGTGTGCGGACCTCACAGAGAATATATTTAATTTAGAGTTATGTTTGCTTTTGAACGTTTTGCTTAAAAAATAAACTTGAGAACTCTTGGGGCTGCAAATTTATAAATATTTTGTTTTATAGCCCTCCTTCTGATCTACTAAAGAGAATATAGGATTTTACTTCTATGTATCTGCTCAAGTAACAGTGATAAGATTTTTTCCCCTTCTTCTTAAAAGAGATGAAAATAATTTTTAATTTGCCCAATTATATAACAAAGTATGAAAGTAAAGGTTCCAAAAAGGCAAAGGGAGTGAAAGGGTTAATATTTTAATCTCACGAAAAAGTGCAAAAGTTGCAAGGAAATTGCTCCATTTTCTTTCTTTTAATGCTATAATATACACATTTCAAAATATTGATCTGAAAATATCTCTATTTTTGTAGCGTGCTGCACTATAAAATCCGTTCCTTAGTTAGGCATTTCAGAGTTTAGGAAGAACTTTAAATTGTAAAAACAAGGGCATAGTTACATAAGAGTGGGAAGGTCGAAGTTTCCACTCTTTCAAGTAGAGTGTGTTTCTCCCCCTTTGTTTGTTTGTTTTTTTTTAATGCGATTGTTTGTTGTGTAGCAAAACATAAGTTACGTTATTATGTGCCTTATTTTATGCTTGGCAAGCCGCGTGATTGCATCTTATGTTAAAGATAATACCATCGCCACGGATGCAGAAGGATAATAATGACTAATAAGTAGTATGGGGGCTGGAGAGATGGCTAGTCAGAAGAATGTGCTGATAACGTATGTCAGAGAAGCGCATTTCAAGGGTAGCTCGTGTCGTACACAGAGCTTTTGCCATGATGTATTTAGAAAATATTTATCTCTTACGTGTTAAGTTAATATGCTTAGCATTTCCCAACTTATTAACGAATTAATAAAATATGATTGGGCACTCACCTTCTAAAATGCCCATTTGCTTTGTTTATTGCTGTCAGGTAAAGGAGCGGCAGGATTTTCCTCACCGGAACACTTGAGTCATTCCTTTCACTTGTTTTTTATCTCAAAGAAATAATGAAACTGTCAACAACATCCTCCAGTAGCTCATCCTTTTTCCAAAAGTGTTTCTCTACTCTTATCACGTGATTACATTAACCCTATCGTCTTCAGGAGCATAGATGCCAACTCCTAGGCCCTCCCAAAATGCTCACAGAGGGGGCGGAGCTTTCCTAATATTTCCAAAAGGTTATGTTAATATCAACATATATTTAATATTTAGTTTGGATATACTGAATTCTTCCGGGGATAACCAGAGTTGCACGACTCGTTTTAATTGTTTCAATGCCAACTTGTACATTTGTAAGTCGATTTTTTGAGTTTTAGAAAGCCGAAGAACTACTTTAGATCATCAAAGTTTCAGAGCCGTTTTAAACTGAATCTTCTCTTTGGATCTTGATAATTCAACCGACCAGTTCATCGAGAGAAATGAGTTGCGGCTGCAGACGTTCGCCACGCTTTCGTTAACAGATACTTTTTATTTTTTGTTTCTTTAAACGTATTATTGAATTTAAAGTTTTCAATTAATGGATTGTATTTAAACAAAATCTAATAGAGGATTGAAAAATACACGAATCTTATTTCAGTTTATTACATTTCATAATATTATTACTTTATTTGTTTATTAATGCATGTCATTTAATAGATATCATTTTAGTTAAGGGGGACCGCCACAGGTGGCCGAGGTCGTTAATGCGCGGACTCGTGAGCGGAAGGTCTTGATTTCGATTCCCACCAGGACCGTCCTCCCTGACAGAGTTTTTTCCAGTTAATCCTCGGTACTCATAAATGGAATACCCGGGAAGTACCCTAAACTTAGACCTGAAACGCTTCCTTCCTTTAAAAAAAAATCCTTCCCCAATATATCATTTCATCTCTTGTATCATCAGTGTCACGCATGTGATGCCTCAGTAGTAAAAACGGGCGTTAAACACTATTAAAAAAAGTTACATTCTGATTTTGCTAATGTCCCGACAAGTGTTCTCCAAAGCAGAGAAGAGAGCTGAGCTATACATTTATTTCTCCACTAACACTTTTATCTCTTACAAGAATTTTAATTAGCCGAATACCGCTGAGCATTATCTGTAACAATAACACTCTTCTCTGAGAGAATGTAAAGAAGTTGATTGTTAATACAAACTTCAACGTGTCTGAAATTTATTTGTCAATGATAATCTCCCGAGATTTTGCCTGGTTGAAAAGTTAATAACCAATTCTTTACCCATTTCGGATTCTACATGGACGACAATGAGACGGTTACCGGAATTTGTCTTAGTCGATGCGCGTGGTGACTTCACTTTGCCAGCAATTTCTAATTGTTAAATTACTATCTATTCAAATCTCATCAACGTATGCAATAGAACGATTCTGTTCCCCAAAGCGATCATTCCATTTATGGTTTGCTTTTCAAATTAAATTTTCCTTTATTTTTTATTTATTTATTTTTTCATTTATAGCTTATTTCTTTTAAAATCCCTCCTTAGAGAGGGAATCCCCAAGGAAATTCTATTCTTTTTCGAATCTCACATAAGAAATATGGACGTATTCTTTTTTCACTAAATAACATTCGAATATTCAGCAAAGTATTCCATTATTGTTAAAATGATCCATATTCACTTTCATATGCTCCGGTCGATTTGTATGTTTTCCTGAATTAGATAGAGAAAACTCAATCCCTTCTCTTTTTACTCTGGCATATGTTCTCACTGAAACACCGGTATAGTGGGGATGTGGATTTGATTGTTTTAAATGGTGTTCTAGTTTTCCTTGCTTCGGCTCCCCATCATAACATGTAGCGATCACTTTTCTCAATATTACTCGAGCTTTACTATGTACAGTCTTTCCTTTCTTTCGTTGATACATTCCTTTTTTGTGTCTATATATAATAGTATATTAATATCTATGTAAAATCATGCTTCAACTCTAATTAAACATGCAATGCAAAGCATCCAATTCCTTGTTATTACACTGCTTTTGTTAACCGAATGAGAATGGACCGACTCATTTATTCATAATGTTTACTTTTTAGATAAAGCCCTCCTCTCCCCCCATACATATCTAGCTTATCTCTCCAGCAGTAAATGCATATTATAGGTAGAGCACGTATCTTTTGTGCAGAAAACCGGGTCTTCCTCTATTCCAGAACCAGATAGCTTTATTTGCCATTAACAAACAGCTCGCTTGTACTTATTTCCGGATCCCTATCACCTTGCGCTAAGACACCGAACACCAGACGTAAGCAGAAACATTACTCCAGCGTCGAATGTGAAAGACACGCCATTGTTCAAACAACGTTAACTGGAAATCTACTCAGATATTGCTAGAACAGTGCTTTTATTCAATTCGTTTTTCTTTTTTATTGATGACTGATGAATAATGAAATGAACTTTATACCTTTGTATAAAGTTCATTAAACTTCATGCTGTCAGTAGTTCAGAAAAAGTTTCATTGTGGGTAAGGTTGATACAAACCTATGATTCAAGTTATTATATCAGATCACAAAAGTACATATACGGCCACGGCTGGTCGAAGTGATTAAGAAGCGAACTCATTAGCGGGTGTTCTGGGGTTCGATTCTCACCAACTGTCCTCGCCGACTAAGAATTTTTCCAGGTTCTCCTCTGTCATTATAAATGGCAAATGCTGGTGAGGTACACTAAACTTAGAATGAATGAATAGTGTTTAACGCCCGTTTTTGCTACAGAGGCACCGCAGGCGATGGACAATGATGATACATGAGATGAAATTGATATATTGGGAAAGGATTTATTTTTAAGGAAGGAAATCATGTTTAGGGTACCTCCCCGGCATTTGCCATCTATGAGGACTGAGGAAAACCTGGAAAAAACCTCAGTCAGAGAGGACGGTCCTGGCGGGATTCGAACCCCAGATCTCCCGCTTACGAGTCCGCGATTTAACGACCTCGGCCACCCGTGGCGGTCCTAAACTTAGACCTTGAACGCTTCCTTCCTTTAAAAAACTTTTTCAGTTTATCATTTTGTCTCATCAGTGTCCACCACCTGTGATGCCTCAGTAGATAAAACGAGCGTTAAACACAATTAAAAATGACGAGTATAGAATAAAAATGAGGAATAATTTTATTATTTTGTTAAGAAATTGAAACCTACTGAAAAGCGCGTAAATGAAATACTGAAACCAAATGTGAATTACATATCGCTACGTCAAGTAATGCAAACACCAGATGTGCGGCGTGTGACTTACTCCTAACTCCCAGTTCAGATAATATTTCTTCATACACCAGAAAAACTGATATTTTAATTTCAGTACTTCACGTTTGTATGATGGTTTTAGACGCGTTTTAGATGAACAATTGTACCGTCTTAATTTTTTAAAGGATCTCCTTTCGGTAGTAATAATTTTAGTCCTAATGTTTATAAGGTATTTTTAATAGTTAAACGTTGGTTCAGTCTTAATCTTGGGGTGTGGTTTGCAAAATATCATACCATGGATTTTTTTTGCATTTATTTTATTTACGAGCACTTTATAACATCACAGGTCATCGGCGTTCCATTCAATTCAGGGCGTGTAACGGCCGACAAATTGTGCTCAGAGGACTTTCTTTCAGGCTTGAGGTTCTTTTTCGTGCCGTAAATGTACGACACGGTACCCACAGCTTTACTTCCCTTAAGCCATAGGATTTTTGCGCCCGAAAAAAATCTATCGATCCTGGCCGGGTTTGAACCCACGATCTTGGGTTTAGGAGGCAAGTATGGTTATCACTACACCACGAGGATCGACATCATACCGTGGGCCTGATATTTATGAACATCAACCAATTTCTGTTACCTATATATTGACCCGAGTATTAGATCAATGACAGCCAATGTGTTTGGTTGTGACCTGTCCTTCGAAATCCAGGATCACTAAATCGAATCTAGTACCAGTCACTTTAAAGAGTTTCTGCGATGAGTTCAGAAACAATACTTAATAAGCGTTCTTTAATTTTTCAGTTCACTACCGAAACACTTGTCAAGCCATTCCGTGTCAGTCCTGGTGGTGTAGTGGTAACCATACGTACCTCTAAAACTCAAGATCGATGGTTCATTCCCGGCCAGGACCGATGGATTTTTTCCGGCATAATATCCTAAGTATGGCTTCCTTCTGAAGAGAAGTAAAGCCGTGGGTCTCGGGTCGTACATTTACGGCACGAAAAAGAATCTCAAGCCTGAAAGAGAGGCCTCTGAGCAAAAATTTGTCGCCGTTTCACCCCCTGAGTTGAATGGGAAGCAGATGACCTGAGATGTTAAAGAGCGTCCATAAATAAATTAATCAAAAAAAAAAAAAAAAAGGACAGATTAGTTTTAGTCTCTCGGAGATAATCTACTTCATAAATCGAAGAGCGTCAAATCACTAAAATATGCCAATAGTTTCCGATGCATTTCAGCTATTTGACTATTTCACTGCAGAGAAATTTGATAATATATTGCTGTAACGTCAAGGCAGCTTTTTCCGTTTCACATTTCGTCAGCGTTTCGGATTCCGTTCACTAGCACGTGCAGAAAAAATAAAGTCCAGATCGATCTTGAGCCACCATAGTTTTTACTTATTTGTCTCAACTCTTTCAAAAGTTGCTTTTCAATATTTCAAACATGACCATTCTCTCACATTCACTAAATAGCTATTAAAATGATGAGCGGATATAAACCATTATATGTTTCTAAACGTGATGGGTGATTTCTCTTTCTTTAAGAACGCATTTTGGCGATGGTCAGTTTCCAAGCATTAAGTTATTTTTTGTAACATCCAAATATATAGTCCTGAAGTTCTAGAACGCTGATTGCAAAAGAAAATAAAAGCATTAAAATTGAGTGAACGGGACTCGCAGGCAGAAGCAATGAGGAACGCTACTAGACTGTCTGTTTTGTGGAAAACCATTCCATTAACTAGGTAAAAATGTCTTGTAATCCGGCAAGAGAACCGGATGAGGCAATAAGGATTTTGCAGTTAATTACGTTCTAATCTTCTTACGTGTGAAATTGGAAGCTGTGTACTCTGGAAGAGACAGGCGGTGGGGTGGTATTTACACCACTGCAGTTTCCGTTAGTAAAATGGTTGAACAGCAGAACATCTCCAGTTCTATATGGAAACTTTTCTAAGGTAAACAATATGGTTCATCTCTTGCGAAACCTATTCACAAAGTCCTATACTCGGAACATGTAAACATGTATGTGTTAGTAAGGGAAGCTTCAAAGGTATTCACGTGAAATTGATGGAGAGGCTGATTTTGGTACAGGAAATGTGATCAGTCAATACACTCAGCGTCTGAAGCCATAGTTACGGTAATAAGGGAAACTTTCCGACAGGGTCTGCCTCCGCAAAATCAATTCTGGCTTCGGAAGTGAGCCTGTAACAGAGTGTTTCACAAGTTATGACACCAATAATAAGAAGTAGAAGATCTTTCTTCTATAGGGCCTAAAATAAATGGGTGTATACAAAAGTAATTCATTTTTTCTTCCTCAAGCTTTTGTCATTTATATGAAACATTCTTGTATTTTTCATTAAAAAAAAAAAAAAAAAAACTTCCTTGCTGCAATCATCGTACTCTGAAAAATGGCAACCAGGGTTGCTTCCTTTATGGAATCTGAAGGTGCCAAATCAGGGCTATAAGAAGTGTAACAATCACCAATATTACTAGTGAAGTCGTCATATTGAGAGTTGTGTAAACATTCCCTTAATTTTTTGATTGATTTATTTATGGACGCTCTTTAACATCTTAGGTCATCAGCGTCCCATTCAACTCAGGGCGTGAAACGGCCGACGAATTTTGCTCAGAGGCCTCTCTTTCGGGCTTGAGGTTCTTTTCCGTGCCGTAAATGTACGACACGGGACCACGGCTTTACTTCTGTTCCGAAGCAAGCCATACTTAGGATTTTTACGCTCGAAAAAATCCATCGGTCCTGGCCGGGTTCGAACCCGCAATCTTAGGTTTAGGAGAAAAGTATGGTAACCACTACACCACCAAGACCGACTACATTCCCTTAACAATTTCCTTTTGTTTACATATATACTCAAGTTTTATATCATATACCGTATTCATTTATGCGTTAAATAATTATACAAAACGTTCTCTTGGTACTTTGCGATACCCAAATTTCAACCTTGGCAATAATTAAACGCAAAACAAATAAGGCCCTGCCAGGAACAGTGTTGCCGCTGGTAGGTTAAATTTAGTGTTAGCCAGTATCCCAAAAAACGCGGCCAAACATTAACATTCCCAAATAGCATAATAGCTTCTATGCTCTTATGAATTGAAACTCTAGAATAATGCAACTGTAGTGGCGAGAGCCTTCGATGCTGATGTTGTGAATGAACAGACTGTGCAAAGGTAGTTCGCAAAGTTCCAGAATGGCAATACATAGGAAGATCAACAACGATTAATAACGAGGCTCTCTTAGCGACTATTGAGATGAACAACAGCCAGACTTGTGAGGACGTTTGACAGAAATTCAACGTCAGTGCAGAAACTAAAAGGAATCATCTCCATCAGCTGGGAAAAAGATACTCGGTCGCTGACCATACTAACTGACCATATCAGCGGCAATAAGTGTCCTTGGTTGCTATTATCACCTAGAAGTGCAGATGGAGGGCAGCCACATCCTAGGGGGAGTTGCCTCCAGCTCTTGCCAAACTAGGACGGAGTTCTTTGCTAGCTGAAATAGTGGGTATGGACGGAGGATTGAATTTGGAAGGAATTATGATTTTGGTGAGTGCATGCGGGTTATTCTTGAGCGGGGAGGATGGATGAGTTTTGCAAGGGGTCGGGGTCAAAGGCCGTACTCCCCGAGACCTCGGATTAGGACATCGTACGGGCGGGACGAAGTATCTGCTTATAAGCCAGTCTTTAGTACTGACGGACATCGGAGAAAATTCCAATTGTATTCCAAATATAAGGCCATTCAATTGTATTCCAAATT
Source organism: Metallyticus violacea (assembly GCA_030762175.1). Lineage (NCBI taxonomy): Eukaryota > Metazoa > Arthropoda > Insecta > Mantodea > Metallyticidae > Metallyticus > Metallyticus violacea. The sequence goes on from CM060832.1 coordinate 32,213,526, forward strand.
TTCTTGGAATAGAACTTTTGTTACATGTTTACTAATAGAACAATCTCTCATTTTTCGGATTCAAATGAAAATTAATCATAAATTTTCGAAACAAGTTTGCTATTAAAGATTTTGATTAACATTTTTATTCCTTCAGGATCCCATGGCTCCAACAAAGCGTGAGCATAAACGGTCCCAAATCCAAGGTTTAGCTAAGAGAGAAAAATCGGTTCGTGAGATTGCCAAGCGCTTGAAAATGTCGCCAGTAGCATTTTTAAAATGGAAGAATCACATGGATAGTTTAGTTAAAAACGCTAGACATTCAGGCTGACCAAACAAATTGTCACCTCAAACAAAAAGAAAACCGGACGAAGGAAAAGATGATATAGGAATTCGGACTCCAAAAGAAAACATTTCGGAATGTTATCGTTCCCAAACAAAACCATTTCACACGTGACTGTCAGTAGGCATTGCCACAGTCAGGAAATGGGGGAGAGCTTATGGAGCCTGTATTAAGTCAAAAGAATGTCTCTAATCGAATTAAAGGAAAAGATACATGGAAGATGGTCGAGTAGATAGATTTCTAAGGGCTCATATCCTATTCACAGACGAGTCACCTGTACAACATCACCCCACACCGAATCTTCGGAATGCCAGAGTTCGAACTGCGGATTCGTCACCATATTTATTCAATTCGTTAAGTTCGACACTGAGATTATGGTAGCTGGAGGTACCTCCCGTTATGGAAAGTCAGATTTGGTGCTAGTTGTGAAGAAAACCGTGAATATTGCACACATATTCTTCCAGTATATTCCAAAGTTTTACTGGGAAAACCCAAATTCACAAACCAAATCTTTGCTGTTTTCTAATGCAAGATGGAGCTAAGTCACAAGCAGTTAAGCACACTCCTGATGAAATAAAGAAAAGCGGCATTAAGACTATCGGAAGGCTGGCAGGAAATTCACCACACTTAAACCCAATAGAACATTTGTGGAGCAGATTATAAGATAGTGTGTTTCGAACTCTAAGACCAACAAATCTTATAGACCGATAGCTCTAGTGAGGGAGGAATAGCACTCCGTGAATCAGGATGAAATCTTCAAACTCTCAGATAGCTTTAGGAGGCGGTTTTTGCAGTGTCATGAAAAAATAGACTACAATGGGCAGATTATTGATGATAAACATTCGAATTACAATAAAACTATAAAAATTATTAATGTGACTTTATGTAAGCTGATAATACATTTGCTAAATATTCAACATTCAAACTGTAGCAGAAACTTTTGTTACATCCTGTATATGTAGATGGAATTTATAAGCGTAATTATAACCGAAAACTTGTAAATTTGACAATATGAGTTTCTATTCTATGGATAATATCGAACATTAATTTAGCAACAACTATTGTAGTTGTAATGGCGAAAATGAAATAAATGCATACCAAGTTTTTGGATTATATGAAACGCCTCTGAGAATCAAATGTACATTATGTAACAGCAGTTAATTTCACTTTGTGACATTTAAAATGTATTTTACTCGAATCTGAACGTGACTGCTTTCCATAGCATGGTTAACTTTTTGCTTAGGTAATAGCGAGAGTGTATGCGGGTTAAAAATGTGTGGGTTGAAATATAGCGAACCTTGCAGATTGCAAAATTTAATTGCAATAAAATACCTTCGAGCAGAGCGACAGCTTTTCAGCGGAGAGAAACAGGTCGTTGTTATGTGTTAATAATCTCTCCCGCATACAATCTTCTTAACCGACGGCAATATTTCTCCGGATTTTGCAGTACCATAGATTAGAGAGTGCTGATATTTTAACAATAGCTGCCAAGCGAAAATCAATTTGAGTGTGGATAAAGGACTTGGTTATTGAAAATATGCGTGGGGTGGATTGAGGCAGCTGTTTGATAATCAAAAGAAATAGGATTATGCTCTCGTGGTTCCCCCCCCCCTCTCTCCGTTTTCTCTGGCACTCCAGATTTGATTTCATGTATATTGCAGAATATTCTGTAAAAACATTATACCTAAAGAATTTATAACCTGTGTTAACACCATCAGTTACAGAGGTGGCTGTGTTTGCGCTGTCCCCAAACATTTTAATGTTTAATTTCCTATAACTATTAATTAATGCTTTTATTAAAATGTCTATAGGAGACTTGTGTGCTTATATTCGTGATTATTATTACTATTATTATTATTATCATCATCATTATTATTATTATTATTATTATTATTATTATTATTTGGTTTGCAGCCACAGTGCAAACATGTCTCAGTAATTGGGGAGCATTTTGATCGCTGGAACGAGGAAGCTATAGGACGAGCCTCAATATGTGTGTGCACCACATGAAACGTCACCACTCTCTATGGTGTTTCCAGAAAACTTTGCCTGCATTTTTATACTACTGGTTGTGGTTGCTTTAAAACGTTTAGTTACATATTATAAAATACCTCTAGGCAATTATATTGCAACTGTATATTAACTTTTATTAACTTGCCGGTATTAAAATATAATACAATTTAATTTTTGAGGTAAGAGTGCTCTCATACTGATACCTTCCAGCAGTGACAACATACTTACGCAACTTTTGTTTCTGCAATGAAAATATGAAATTTTATAATTGAGGTGCTGAACACGAAAATGATTATAAAACCTGCCGGTTGGTCCTAGATTGTTATACATTCTGCTGAAATGCAATATGCTCCGACCACATTGCATACTTAGGTATTATTTATCAACTTTTTATTTGAACTTGTGTTGGGGGCAAGTATGTGATTTGCGATAGAAATAAAAAGGTGGTGTGTTGGGAAAAGGAAGATGTTGATTAATTTAGATTGATTAGTGGTTGTATGGTAATTTATTGAAGATGTTGATCTCTTCTTCTCCACTGATGATCTCGAAGTATCTCTGTTATCCTCGGCTTAGCTCGGTAGTGAATGGATTTTTGTGGTCTTTTGACTAGAAGGTCTTTCTCATTTATATGGATGCCGTTAACTCTGGAGAATATCCAGTATCCCTTACGTCACTTTTGCGCGGTCTACTCTGAACAATTAGCAATCAGATTCTTTTGGTAACTCTGACAATAACCTACTCACTTCTGGAATAATCACGAAGTGTTCCTATTCCCTATTATTAACACAAGCGCCTATTCAGTTGAGTGTTACTGTAGCTAAACTGTCATTAAATCAAATTCTCGCCGAACGAAACGTACACGATGACTCCACAATAAAAATATTCACCGAAAAAGTATCACTAAGTGAATAAGCCTATAATTGTACGTCGATGATTAAGTACATCTATTACAAGTGACTAAGTATAAGTTTCGGAATATGAGTAACTGAGTAGCAAGTGTATGTAACTGAAAAGTAAGTATACAAGTATATCGAGGCCTCGGAACTACTGTCTTATATAAACATTACCGTCGATCGGTCGGTAGGGACGCTACCTGTTCAAAATCTGGCTTTGGAATAATCTAGCGCTTCTTCTCATCTACGGCTTTCTATTGGTTGTTGCGTCTTCATACAATTTCTCTGATTGGACACCATAATACGTATTTGTTTGCTCATGTTTTGGCCGTGTACCGTTATCCTGTCCTTTTTTTGCAGGATATAGAACCCACGCTTTAGTTGCACAACGCAATTTTATGATACGGTCTTTTACCTAACATTACAAAAGCTAAAACTTCCTGTCCCTACATAATAGAAACTCCCCACTTAGATCTCTCTTAAAGATTCTCAAAATCTAACGGCTGTGACCATATGGCTCAAGGTTTCCTTTACAAATGTTATTCACAAGGATACAGGTTATTATGGTACTAATTAAGCCAAACATTACAACCTTTATTTACCTGCACTCTTGTTGATATTCTGATCTTTGCAACAAATTTTAAAATATACATGGAATTGGTAAATTAATGCAAGTATGATTAAATATAAATTACACAAAATTGATTTGAATAACATTTACAATTTATTTGTTAGAAGTTATTAAATACGTTTCAGGTGTGTCATGTCACCCCTTGGCTCACCTTAGCTTCATTACTGCATCATTGATAAAAAGCGATGTAATAGTATGGGCACTCAGTAATCTCTTGTAGCGTCAGTTAGTCTTTTGCGTGTTTAGTATTGAGGCGTCTCTTGTAGCGTCAGTCCTTTGTGTGTTTCCCGGGCTAAATTTCCATTACTTTCTTCATTTTTACACAACGGTGCAGTGGAAATCCAGCAGCAGTGATGTCTCGCAATTGTCTTAATAATCCCAACATTTTTTGGTAAGTGATTTTTTCGGATGCAAGATTGGGGACTAGGACAAGCCCTGAGCCCCACACATTCCTTGCGGTGCTGTAATAGAAATCTTGCAAAATGGATGAAAGGCGATAAAGTGTTAATGCCATTTTCTGTTCCAATGGTATGGAGGGAGCCAAGTAATAATTTGAGTGACTGCTGTTTCTGTGTGGTGCCATCTGTTTCTGGAGACATTGTCAGGAAAAAGAAATGGACAATATACCATCTCCCCTTAGACCACTTTAGTTAGACCAGCGAAGAACTTGCAGTTCCTGAACCCCCGAAAGAACTTAGCTTCGATTCGTAAGATCAAGAGGGAGACTAACCAACATCTCCATGGTATAATGATGACATGTTGTTGATTTACTTGCCCAATATAAGAAGAACTTAATGATCTTGTGCACGATCTGTATCTGTATCTGTCAGAGGAAAAAGCATATACATATATAAGTTCCTATTGCCAAAAACTAACCAAGAACATTAACTTTTACAATGTCATAAAATGCTTACAAACCTCTATACAATCATTGTCACTGGGTTGAGATAACGAATTGAGCTGATTTCCCACAAATTTAGAGTATGACCCAAACGTGTGGTACCCCAATGAAGCAGTTGGGAAAAGCCGATGCCAGAACAGATTGTCACCTTACTTCTGGAAGATGCCTTAATGCCCCAATCAATAAGAACCCGACACAGTGAGCCAAGGCTTCTAGCGTGAACGCCAGAATGATGGGAAAGGGAGGGCTATTAGGTAAAAGGTGGAAGAGAGTACGTGCAAAACGGTTCAGCTTGTATATATCTGAATGAAATGCCCGTATAAGCCAGTTGCATGATTCCCTTCACATAAAATATATTTTGTTATATTCTGAGACAAAACTATTATTGTTTTGAATACTTTGTCTGCTTAAAAAGAACATATGTAGGCCACGTTGATTTCTACAGATTTGACATATTTAGCAGTTAGATAGTGCATTCAATTTAGTTTTCGACTACTGCTGTTCGTATTTTTTAAGTCAAAAGTTTAACAGATTAATGAAGTTCAGTCTATAGAACTTTCAGGCTATGATTTCTATGGTTTTAAATTACTTTTAACATCGAAACAATACATACAGCGACTTAAAAATTATTTTGGAGATTTTTAATAGTATTTTAACACCCGTTTTAACTACTGAGGCATCATAGGCGGCGAACACTCATACAAAGATGAAACAAACTGGGAAAGGATTTTTTGTAAAGAAGTAAGCACTCCAAGCTTTGATATTTTATAAAATTTTTTTTCTAAGATTCGATAGTTCACTTTGCCGCTTTTATGAAATGTTTCTTCCTCATTAAACTCCAGAAGGGGAGCAAAAGCGTCCCTTAGAGCCTGCTGTAATATCTGACTGCAACAGTTGGGGCCTGTATGACTTCGTAATTAATCGCCATCTCAAAGCATGACAGACAGACAATCTGAAAAATTCGCAGTTCTGGACTGACATGCTTTATTGATTCTTGGCCTGCATTCAAAGTCTCTTTGATTCTTGGCACGTTTACCTCACGCGCAATCGTCCTATGCTCTTTCCTTTGCACAAACACCGAACTGGCGCTATCACCTGGTGTATACATTCCGAAACTTCTGGTTCCGCCGTAATTATAGATTCCTACTTTGAACACTGTAGCACACAGAATGCCTTTTGCGTTCGGTGAGAAATTTCCCTAGGTTTTAGGTAAAATTAGCTTAATATATACTACTGTCTGTCGCATAGTATTGGCGTTATGTTGACTGTCTAAACTTTAACAGCCTCTCTGTCATTTTCTACATAAAATTAATACTTGGTGGATAAGTATGAATTATATCTATTTGAAGGTAGAAAACCCATTTTGAAAGACCCCATATTTTATGCAAATTGCAATTAGATTTAGCAAATCATAAGTCTTAAAAGACAAAAATAGAAACGATGCTAAAATGGAATTTTATAAAGGGCAGAACAAAACGAACATATAAAATTAAATCATTTATATTAAATAAAATATTTAGAACAGTGCTGTCCTAACATTTTAGATCATGCAGCACAAGTTCATTAAGAAACACTAATTTTCATATAGCACTTATATGGCCATAATATTTGAGGAGAAAATTATTAATTTAGAACTTTAGATATTTGAAACAGGTTTTATTAGTTTATTTCATTACAACAAATATTTCCAACTCTAATTTCGCTACAAAAACATTAAAAGAACACATTTTTAAACGACTTAAAAGCAAGTGTTGCATATAAATAAAAATCCACATAGATCTGGTATTTAAAGACTTTTTTAATGTTGCTATATCAAAAATGGCTATTTGGAACAGTAAAAGCTTTATTCTAATGGAAGGGACAGACTGAATTGATTTGCAAACTTGGCCATACCGAATTGAAAGTGGGACAACTGGAGCCAAATATCTGGCTCCGCATCCAGACGAAACTTGTTTTGTCGTAGAACCTACATGAGCGGAGAATTCTGATTGTAAAGAGTTGTAAAGGGTAAATGGGTGGTTTTAACTTTATCGCACAAAACTTTAAATTCGTCTTTAACTGACGCCAGAATTGAGATAGTGACTTCTTATTTGAAATTTATCTTTTATGATAGAACTGATGTAACATTCATATTTCTGCTTTGTGTGACACAACAGGAAATGGGTTTACAACCCAAAGGTTTACTTTCGTTTTTCATGGAGTTCTTCCGGAAAATAACTGTTGAAACTACCAAACAAACTAGTAGTGAACTTGAAACTCATTTAAGATATTCCCAGTATGTCTGATTATAATTCTTCTATAAATTCTTTAAATGTTGGCAAGCTGTCAAAATTGCCATTGTTCACTGATTCTGCCCACAAAGTATTTGGTTTTTGAACCCTTGAATTTTATCTGGCATAAAAAATTGTTGTTCCTTTTCCTTTAAATACGAGAGTTAAACGATTAACTTTTATGAAAAACTTCACCTAAATATGACAATTTTATTATCCAGCGTTTATAACATAACCTGTCTTCCAAAACGAGGCGTAGCCGCGCAAAGCGAAGCATGCTGTTTGCCGGATATTCATAGCCCCTTAAATTCAAGCGCTTAAATTTCTACAGCACTCCAAACACTAATTTTTTGCTCTTACAATGGCATTTCGTGTACAAGATCGGACTTTTCTGCACTACAGAATTTATTGTTTTGGGTTACTATCGGATTAGTAGAGCGAACATTAACATTATCCAAAACCCAATTGCAGAATTTAATTATATTCGCATTATCACGTGGTTGCAATTCTTGAACTACCGGAATCTTATAGGGTTTTATTTTAAAAGTTCACTGGTATTCCAAGCCGAGGTTTGCGAAATTCCTGATTCCTATCCGTAAGAACACGGCGTTTTACTTTCGGTTTCTTATCAAGAACAGATCCCGTTTCCCTGAATCTATTCACAAGATTACGGACCGTTTCTCTGTGAGGCTCACGACGGCAGAGAATCTGTCTATAAATCGCCGTCTCACTTCCCTATATGAGTTTGTTGTTACATAGGAATCATACATGAAGATTCTGTGTGCTAAAGTATACAGACTTTTTGGCATTATAATAGCTCTAACACACTATAACACTGAAACACGTGATCTCACAACGTTCGACTGCTGTGCAGCACAGAGACTTCGCGTCAACACATGGAGAGGCGGGAAAGTGGAGGGGGGAACAAAACCAGTTAGAAACAGAGCAGGCAAATCCTCTTTAAGCCTGCCACGCGTCCAAATGAAGGCTCTGTATTAACTTATTATTATAAAGTATTTATAAATAACGGCCAATTATTATTGCTGTTTATTATTTCATTGAGATACTTTGAGTTGAATTTTGTAACAGTATTTATGGTTTAACAGTAGCTCTCGCACACAATGCTCTTCAAAGCTGCATGGTTCAGAGCTGATTTGGAACTTGTTTTTCCACATCCATAGTTAATTATGTTTTTAGTACTGCATATGCACATAAGTAGAGTTTCTAAATTAAGTCGTCGTTATTCGGATAAATCATGTATGAATTTCCAGCACGGGTAACGTTTCCTCTTCAGAGCTGAAGTGCGCGTGGAGAGATGATTAAGAAGTAAACAAATTAGAATCATTAGAAATGCAGTAGTAGTTGAATGTGAGCGTTTTGTAACTATGTAGCCTATTAGACGTCGAGTACAGGGGTGTTTGAACAACCGCAGATCTGGAACTACTACGTAGTTCATCTACGCATTTAAAGTGGGAAATTAGACGAGACAGACTTGTTGATGTTTTCGTTTTCCACAAATTTATTCTAAAATGCGGTGTTGAAAAATACGTAATGTTCAAAATGTTCAATGTGATTGAATTGAGAGACAAAAAATCGATGCAGTGGAGTCCTTGCTCACTGGAAAGTGCATGGTAACGGAGTTGGAAAGGACCTGTTAACAGCTCTGCTAGATCCCCAATTTTTTTCCATATTACCCATGCAGGTTGACTAATGTAGGCACCATAGTTGAAGGCATAACATACCAGACCAGAAGGCAAAAGCAGGCTGGATTGTAACTATTCCTAGTACAATTGCTGCATCCCTTACAGTGTAAGGATTTTACTGCTGTGTGGGATGATGATTGGAACATGCTTTATGAGGTTGTGGGAGTGGAAATCGTGACATTAGTGCTAGTCTTTCTCGTTGTGAAGTCATCAAGTTCGCTATAGAAACTTGTTGGTTTGAAGTGTTAGCAGATAGAATCGCTAAACCGCTTGACACTATTGCCTGGAACGGTATTTCGAAGGTTCCGCTGTGGCGCAGTTATTCCTTATATCGTTTGCACGCCAATAAAAATATTTCGGACGGATTCCCATGAATAGCTCTAGCGAACAGAGTTTGCTTTTCTGTCTAGTCCAGTGCATATCCAATATTTTTATCTCTAATGATGGTTGATATTATGGGGCGCTTTGTTTAAACGGGAAACTGATAGTTCAAGATGCACACTGGGTGGAAACAATATTGTTGAAATACCGGTATTGTTTCTATTACCAGTAGATAAAACTTCTACAAAATTGTGCAGAGGGAAGTTTTATGTTTACATTTCTTCCAACTGTAGTACTTTTATTAGAAGTGATATATTATCGTTAGTGTTCTAATTGCATCAATTAGTGTATTGCATTATTTCTTTTAACATGTTATGAGAAGCAGAAAGTAATTGCTTGGGTGATATTACAATAGGGAAACGTGAATTCATTCGGGGACAGAACAGAAGAATAATTTACAACGTGTGTAACGTAGAGGTTGTCATCTACTGATGAAATTCCAAAAATATTTTTCTGTAATTGGAAGAATTGAGGAATATAAGCAAATTTGTGTTTTCATGGCACAACAGGGCATCACGTATTGCTATTTCGCCTAAAGGGAGTGCATTGAAATGGAAATATTTTTCAAGAAACTAAACTTTAACTCCTTCTCTCTGCTCTAACAACAGCAAAACAGTTTGGGTGGTTGAAATGTAACAATACATTTAAATATAGGTCAGTTTTGTGAATAAAATCATTGAAATCAACAAGCAATATCAAAATATTAGTAATGCTCAGCACTTTATGAGTTGCGAGCTTTCTATAAAGGATTTAACTTTTGGTAAAGTCTACAGTTTGTTAACTTCGACCGGTGCTTAGTGCTGGATTTAAAGGCCACGCCAGTGTCCATGCTTAAACCTTTTTTTAAGGGTGTTTAACGCCCATTTTTACTACTGAGGCACCACAGTTGTTGAATACTGATGACACATGAAATGAAATGATATATTGGGAAAGGCTTTTTTAAGGAAGCAAACGTTCCAGGCCTAAGTTTAGGGTACCTCCCCGGCATTTGCTAGTTATGAACACTGAGGAAAACCTGAAAAAAAACCCAGTCAGGGAGGACAGTCCTGGCGGGATTGGAACTCCAGACCTCCCGCTCATAAGTCCGCGCCTTAACGACCTCGGCCATCCGTGGCGGTACTTAAACATAAATTTATTCCATAATTTTTGAACTATTAATTTTTTTTGTTTAATGTACATTTTCCTTTTCATTATTAAACATGAACACGTGTTCATACTGTCCTTGGTACCCCATCAATTGTGAGAAATGAATCAGAATATATGTAACATATTATATCAGCTAGTGTAAGTGAAGGATTCTGTAAGTGTGTAAAAATGTCACGAAAAGCAGATATTCTCGTTCGGACAGCAGAGGGACCGTTGTGGCCGACAATAGTAAATCCTTTCTTTTGTTCATTGGAGGAGGGCTGCTTTTCTCCCAGCAGGTATGTTGGCAAAGACGAACGCTGTTAACACCTGTGCTACCGTTAAAGGACGTTGAATTCTAACGTGCGGTAGAAGTTGAAATTGAACGGTGGACGAATCGCCCAGTTGTTACTTTTAGATAATCTGACTAGCCAATAATATGAGAGTTGGATGATGTAACCGATAGCCTATAAGGATGTCTAAATCCATAGTGGCGGGAAAATAGAGCTTTCCTGTATCACATAGCCAAGCGAGTCTTATTAGATGTAAAAAGACCGGTCGTCCACTTGAAAAGGGACTACTACTTCTTCAAACACAAACACTACTTCTTCTCCTTCAACGATACGGACTAGAACTTCCACACTACGAGGTCCACGTGTCTGCTAAGCAGTCGCTTTCTGCTGTCCGACGAGAAACGTCCTGGTACGCACTTGATGGTTGAATAAGCGACGTCAACTGGCAAATAACAAGGTGTTCTTTCTCGTCAACATATCACCTTTAATTTCCCTCACTCAACCCGGCACTATCAAATCCCAAAAACCAGCAACATCCCTGTAGATCGACAAGAAGAGTTATTTAGTGGTGAGCTGTATCTGCATATAATCAAACTGCCATCACCATACTTCCCGCCACCTAAAACTCCCTCAAACTTTGGGGCCCAACGTGGGGCATACTCAAAGCATTTGAAACCGAGACCACCCACGCGAGCCATCTTTCCATAACTCCCTCAGTGTTGGTACAGACTTCCGCTGTATTATTATTGTTATCATCATCATCATCATCATCATCATCATCATCATCGCCATCATTATAATAGCGTCTACGTAAAACAATGATTGGTAAGTATTGAAGTGAAATATTTCCATTTTAACGCGTAATTTGTAACCAGACTAACTATTTAGGTAAATGATTCGAGGTAGAGAAAGATCTCAAGATCAGAGGAAGTGCACAGAGAATATTTCACGTGACCTAATAATTAGGACCCGGATTCTTCGGTTGTAAATTATTTTGTTCCTTGCTAGCTAACTGTAATATTTTAACATATCTATCCGTTTCCTCAACATAGAAGTCACATATTTGAATCTCATGAAACCTAAAAATGGCTAAATAGAACGTTGAAACCTAAAAATGTGGGTGAACCTGTTCTTTGAAGTTCACCAAAATTCTGCAGCAGAACCCAAGGTATGCAACAATGTATATGCTGTTCTTCAGGGGGAACATATTTCAGAAAATTTACCTTGGGAACAGACAGCACTGGCTTCATTGAAATTTGCACGTAAGATTTCATGCTGTGTCGAGAAAACAAATTTCTTACTATAAGAAAGTTTTAAAAGACAAAGAGAAAGTTTCACCTTATGAAACCTAGTAATGTACGAGGGTCATACTCAAAGTCGTGAGCAACCCACTGTTAAAATTCAAATTTCAACAATGTAACAAAAAATACTGCAGAATCATAATCTACAGACTTTACACCACATGTTGTCATACCCTGACGTCATTAACTTCTGTTACAGTATTTTAAAAATGGCGGACATTGTTTCGTTTCGACAGCGTATGGTCATTGACTTCCTTGTTAAAGAGGGAAAATCTGCTGCTGAAATTCACCTCGGGTTTCAACGTGCTTATGGAGATGTCTGCATGGGTGCTAGCAGTGTTAGGAGATGGGAGAAACATTTCAAAGATACCGTAACGGGTGGCCTAGGTCGTTAAGGCGCGGAATCATGGGGGGACGTCTGGGGTCCCACCAGGATCGTCCTGTCTGACTTAGGTTTTTCCAGGTTTTTCATTTCTCATAAATGGCAAATGTCGGAGAGGTGCCCTAAACTTACGCCTGGAACGTTTCCTTCCTTAAAAACAAATCCTTTCCCAATATATTCATTTCATCTCATGTATCACCGGTGTCCATCCTGTGGTGCCTCTGTAGCGTTAAACACAATTCATTCATTTATGGAAAAATGAGTATCCGAAATGAGCCTTGTAGCGGTAGCCCGCAAACTGCCTCCACGGAACACAAAAGGAAAGAGCTGAAGAGCTCATTTGAGAAGATAGGCGTATCGCTGTGAATGAAATCGCTGCAAGACTTGCAGTAAGACATAGTGCAATCAACAGCAACCTAAATAACTAAAAATGTTCTAGTTAAGTTTAGTGCTTTACAACTTAAAAAAAGTAAAAAAAAAAAAAAAAATGTTGAAAAGATTTAAGAAATTCTGTGTCCCGACATAATAAAGACTGGACATTTTAAGTAAGTTTAGTGCTTTACAACTTTAAAGCATGCACGATGACATTATACAAACATGACTATTTTAACTATTAATGTAGTTTTGTGTTTCAGAACACGTAAAATTAAATTAAAATTCATATTATTGTATATTTATTTTGATATCTTTATTTTACTTTAAGAAAAACTTGAAAAAACACTCTAAAAGTGTTAAAAAACTAAAATAAAATATTTTAGCATGTTAAAAACTAAAAATGACTATTTTAATGGGTTAAATAAACTAATTTAGGGTTTATAAAAACGTAAAAAATCCGAGCTTTACTAATAAGGCAACAAGGCCTTCTCCTGCCGCCATAATACCGTGACCTTGGTATTCCTTCGAGTATAGTTGTTTCGTATTTCAGTTAGTCAGATACTGAAGTGATGGCACACCCACTCTGTGACTTTCACCTGTTTCCTAACGCTACAGAAGCGTTTTGTGGACTCCATTTTCAAACAGCCAGTAGCTGAATGCTTAATAGATTCTAATGATTGCCTTTGAACATTTGAGTAAACGTTGCACTCCAACAGAGTAAATACTGTGTAATGTTTGAGCTAGGTAATTCAGACAGTCTACTGCATTTGGTAGGTGCACTGCAACTTTCTTTTCTTTCCTTTCCCCTAGAGGGATTTTAAATTTTGGATGTGATTGCGCGCGCTCTTATAGGCACAAAATTGCTGAAATGTGATGGTATCTCTTAGAAATGTATGTTTATCTATCTAATGGACGATAAAAGGCATAAAGAGCCTCTACACAGGGGCGGCGGTACAATAGCTGCCGTTCCGATAACTTTAGTAAACATTAGCATGCAATTGTAAGGAAAACAGTTCTAGATGTCAAAACCACAAAGAATAATATTACAAAACACAACTTTCCTTTTCTCTAGCTTGTATTCCCAAAGGGCATCAGTTGGTATCTCCTTTAAGCGAAACTGCTTTGGTTTAGCCCAGTCGTTGCTGTATTTCGGCGGTCGATAAAACACAACTAATATTTGTTACAGATACAAGGCTGTAAATGAATGAACTTTCCAAAGGTGCTAAGCTCTGAAATTTACGATTTCAATTTTATCTTCTCAAGATTGGTAGGAATCGTCTTCCTATTTGGTAAATCACCTCCTTCTATTTCAAACATTAATTAAAAGATGGTGTAAGTGTCGGGTTCTATATCGTTTGAGTAGACGGTTGAAAGTTCTCATTTGGGAAGGAAAACTGTACACAACTGGAGTTTAGACAAATACTCTAATCGTAATTTTAAATGTATAAAAAGAATTTGTGTTGCGTCTTAACCATTGATGGATTATAAGCGGAAAACCTTTTGAGTATCAATGTAATTGTAGCTTTAATGTTTAATGTTAGTCAATTGCCATTCTTCATACTACCCAATCCATTATTTTGAAGAACGGAGCATTTGTTACACTTATTTGGCAATGATAAATAGTTGGGTAGGAAATTTATGACCTTTCCAGTGCTCTGAATCAAATAAACAAATACCATTTATGTCATTCTATCAGCTTCTGTCAAAGGCGTTTATCACTTACAATATTCTAGTATTGTAATATATAGTTTGTATATAAAATTCTCTCTTTCTGCACTGTGTTATTCATAAATTTTTGCTTTTGATTTATTGGACTTTTATATACATCTATCATACACATCTGATAAATACATCAAACTCGAAGCAGTTGTGTTTTATTTTTTATTGTTTCAAATCCCATCTCGCCCTAGCGGCGGCTCGGCGGCATAAACTTGGGGTGCAATTTTACAACCACTTTAAAAAAAAAAGAATAACAATAGCTTGGGAGGCTTTCAGCCGACGACTCAAAGTTGAGACCCTAGAGACCTGCATATTCCCAGATCTGCTATACGGCTGGTCACTCACAGAGAAATATCGATCAACCTTCCAGAGAAAGCTGCAGAGGAAAATACTAGGCATCACTCTATGAGACAAAACCACAACCGAAGCACTACAGAAGCTGACAAACACCTCCGACGCAGCAGAAATGCTAATGTCGATGAATTGCAAGTGGGGAGGACATGTGTCTTAGCTCGTAGATATAAAGTCACTTTGGGGAACCAGTCACATTTCCTATAACGAACGGCAGCGGAGAAAACCAAGCGTAATTTCAACAAATACAGGCGGGTGTAACAGTCGTAACGCACAGAAACAACCAATGGAATGCAAAAGATGAAAATTTCAGGATGCATGTTAATAGTTAAATCATATTCAATACACAGAAAAACTAAATGGGAAACAGTAATGTAGGAATGTAAAAAGTAAAGGAACCATTTGATACGGAAAAGGCATACGCTTTTAACAGTATAAGTTTTTGCATATTCTTTGTAACCTAAACCAACCTAGCCTAAATTTGCAACATACACGAAATAAAAGTAAAATTGCAACCTTCCTGTCAAAAGAATGAACATTTTTCATTTATCATAGTAAGAAAGGTGTAGACAAATTATGAAGATTAAAAATAAAAAAGTTTGCTCCTGGGGAAATCGAACCCCCTACTTTCCCGTAGCATGACTCTGTATAATCAACTAAGCCACCAGGCTGCCATGACGAACATGGTAATTATTTGCTTTCATTAGGTGACCGAAATTGGGCTCGGTTTTCTCCGCAGTCCTGCGTGCCGTTCGTGAAAGGAAGGTGAGTGACATTTAGCGAGACTTATTCAGTCACCATAAGGGATTCTTACGTGGGGAAAAGAGGCCGGGGAAGGCCAATACCGGGAAGATAACGGGCAAAAGTGCTAAGAAAAACAAAAGAGAGAATACTGTGGAAGGAATTAAAAAGAACGTGGAAGAAGCGTAGCGAAATTCGTATTATAATTCAGAATAATTAATGTCATAATGTGTGTAATTAATGTAAAATGAATGAAGTTAATGTTAGTGATGCAATCTGTATAGTTGGAATTGTATTGGTAAGTTCCCAGTATAACACTCGCGTGATTTGACACATACCCTTACCCAGTGAAAAACTCTCGGAGCTGCTAGAGCTCCAGTCCCGAGCTACAGCGAAGAGAGGGGAAACTCCTCAGTCCCGAACGGGAGATAGTGAAATAGGTAATTTCTCCGATTGCGTGGCAGTTAATAAAAGAGTAAATATTGCATGTAGTAATTTTTTGTTAAAGATATGTGTTCTATGCGTTGTCCTCCTTGGTTAAAGTCGATCCTGGTATTGTAGTGGTAACCATACATGGCTAAACCCAAGATTGCGGGTTCGATCCCAGCCAGGATCGATGGATTTTTCGGGCGTAACAATCCTAAGTATGGCTTATTTCAGAAGGGAAGTAAAGCTGTGGGTCCCTTGTCGCATATTTACGCATAATAAAGAACCTCAGAAGAGACCTCTGAGCAAAATTTGTCGGCCGTTTCACGCCCTGAATTGAATGGGACGCTGATGACCTAAGATGATAAAGAGCGTAAATAAACCAAATAAAAAAAAAATCCTTGGTTAAATCCTAGAAACCGGTGGATCCAGTGGTTTGCTGCTGCTTGCTACGGCCTGACGACCTACGCTCGTCTCCTTTTTGTAAATATAAATTTATAGGGGCGGATAAATCACTGTAATTTTTACCATGCTTTGTTTTATTGGAATTGGCAATTAATTAATATATGCACACACAGTAACCGTAACGCTAACATTGGGTGATCCTAGAAACCGGTGGATTGCTGCGCCTTGCTACTGCCTGACTGCTACAGTTGTCTCCTTTTCGTAAATATAAATTAATAGATGCGGGTAAATCAATGTAATGGTGGCAATTGATTCTAATTAAAAAAAACGTGAATATAAATTTTTAGCGCATTTGGTACTATGTTAGCGAGTAAATCATTGTAATCGTGGCTTTGTTAGGATTAGGAACTAGTACCTTCACAACTATACCATGAAGTTCTTACCACCTGGGTATCCTGCCGTGGTGCTTGAGATCCTTATTATCTAGCTACATCTCTGAGTTACTACCTTCGACTTTCTCCGCTATCACTCGGCAGTGACTCGAGTAGTGTTTAACGCCCGTTTTTACTACTGAAGCACTACAGGCGGTGGACACTGGTGATACATGAGATGAAATGATAAATTAGGAAAGGATATATTTTTTTTAAGGAAGGAAGCGTTCCAGGCCTAAGTTTAGGTACCTCCCCGGCATTTGCCAGTTATGAAGACTGAGGAAAACCTGGAAAAAAACCCCAGTCAGGGAGGAGGTCCTGGCGGGACTCGAACCGCAGACCTCCCGCTCACGAGTCCGTGCCTTAACGACCTCGGCCTCCCGTGGCGGTTTGGCAGTGACTCGGGACTGGAGCTCGGCAGCTCCGAGAATTTTTCTACAGTTAAGGAAAAGTGGTTTGACTAACCAAGTGAGTAAACATGAATCGTTCCTGTAAAAGAGGCCTTTTACCCCGGCATAGGAGGTTTTTGTCCTACATGGGGCAGCACGGCTAAATTCGTTCATTCAATCACTGACGAATATAGATTGAGGGCTTCTAGAATCTGAATATCTAGGATTTACAATTATTCGTGCGTGGAAAAACATGCACAACACACAAAGGTTGATATAATATCATGATAAGTATTTAAGTAATTAATCTCCTGGTTTTCATGCCACAAACTCATATTGACCCCATTATTAAAAGCTGGAATGTGCAGAATGAATTGCCTCAATTTACGCATTATTCAAAATATAGAATACAATGTTTACAATGATAGTTTCTGAATAGGCTGGTGAAGTTTGGCATAAATTCATTCAAAAGTTGCTTCATTTCGTTTTGTGTTAAAGTGAAAGGAAAGAATATGAACACTATACAAATCTTACATTCTAAGCCTTTTAACAGAGGAAAACCTTAAATATATATATATATATATATATATATATATATATATATCTAATATCCACACTCCAGAAATTGTTGCAGACAGGAGTTTCGGAATATAAGGAGAAGCATTAAAAATGGAATCAGAAATAATGTGTAACCGAAATTAGTCAATACAGCGTCTAACTAGCCAAAGGAGGAACACATTTCCAGTGTGACATTTGTACACGCTTTATGAAGCGGAATTTAATCACGGGTGCCGCAGACAATAAACTTCACTTGAGGGGATCACGTTTATAAATGAAACATAATTCAGTATAATATAAAATTTGAAAACTTTTAAATTTTATTATCTATAGGTGATATAACTAAAATTGTGATTTTAATGTAATATAAAGGATAATTACAGTAAATTTATGAGCTCAAGTAGTTGGTTTTAGCCATAGCTCTTAGGTTTTGTTTGTTTTTTATTTTAATATAGTGTTTAACGCCTGTTTTTACTGCTGAGGCACCACAGGCGGTGAACACTGCTGATACATGAAATGAAATATTGGGGAACGATTTTTTTTAAGGAAGAAACGCTCCGACCCTAAGTTTAGGGTACCTCCCCTGCATTTGCCATTTATGAGGAACGAGGAAAACGTGGAAAATCCCCAGTCAGGGAGGACGGCCTTGGAATTTATAAACTTTCAATTGACTCTTACATAATTCCCCATAATGAATTAAAATCAATTCAACATGCGAACATTCTGGGATTCGAACCCCAGACCTCCCACTCGTGAGTCCGTGTTTTAACGACCTCGGGCACCCATGGCGTGTAGCTCTTAGGCCAAGAGATCTATCCCACTCCATAGATAATACATTTTACATTGCTAAAATTTGTTTCAAAAGCGAAAAATGAGTATCACATTTATACTGTATTAGCACACAAAAGAGTGCTGAAATTGAAAACATGTATAATATAATTATAAAGCAGAGTGTATGTTCCCTATAAAATCCGAGACCTCTTTAATCGAACTGTACGTAATTTTAGCCTAAAAGAATTGGGTGCCTTTTTTTAGACGAATTCCCTTTTCCATAAATATAAACATTGAAATTGGAGTGTTCAGTTAATCTGGATCAAGTTGCAATATTTCTCTGTTGCATGACACGGATATCTAAGATGTGGGGTTATCTCTGTACCTTTCCCTGATTTCAAAAGTGTGAAATATTCTATGCTTGGTGAAATATCAGGCTTTTTCAGGATGAACACAAAAACTTTTTTTTTTCGCGTTCACTCTAGAATCCTTGATTCCAATCCTGTAACAATTGAATGTTTTACTGAGGACACTGTTGGGTATTGACCTATCTGAGGCATGTTGCTGCACACCACTCTACACCACACAATTCGGCTCCCCACCATTATCCTCTTACGTGTGTGTCTACCGCTGCACAACCCACGTAGAAAGTCAGTTAAACATGACCGGTTCTTCTAACATTGTTAATTTGCAAAACGTAATAGTTCTGGCAGCACGGGCTTATACAGGGAGTTTTATATAATTCCTATACCTGCATTAATAAAAGAAGCTGGGGCATACCAACACCTCTTGGCCTAAATTCATAAAGGCCTCATGCGTCCTACTTACAATAAACGAACAAAATATGCACAAAAATTCTTTTGATAGTTGAGGAATGGCAACACTTAAGAAAAAAAAATATTTTTTCTTGGAAATAATGATGAAATAAAGATTCGAAAAATGACGTGGAACGCGGGTTTAATACTCTACCTATATTAGCAAATACGTTTCAAATTTAATAACATCTTTAGGTTATTAAATAAAAAAGGTTGTAGTGGTGGCCATTACCCAATATTATGAGATAATGACGAACAAGCAATTAATATTCATGAAATTATGGAGGTATTAAATGCTGAACTTAAAACTCCATTACTTCCATATGCAATGTACATATATCAATGTAGTATATTTTTTAATACCCCTGACATCATTTGCATTATGAATAAATCGTAAAAAAAACTTGTGTGAAATCTCAAACTGAGCACTTTGAGCCAATTTCAGTTTATTTGTGTGTACAAATTTGTTTTTAATTAATTTATTTTTCACTTATTTTTATAAGAAGTATCGCAAATAAATTATTCTTGTAACTTTCATGCTGTATATTCCGAATGGGCAATTCGGACACGAGGAATACAGGAACTTTTCGGCCGAATTCTTCGCAAATGCAGCAAATGTCTGCGCTATTTTCAATAGAGTCAATGTCATCACCGCTAAGTTCAGATTCGCCAATATCTTCTTCAGGAGATAATTAAAATGTATTGTTCCTTCCACAGCTTCTCTTCTTTCTGCACTTCACATTCTTCTTCTTTGCTATTTTCATTTGCTGTTCCTCTTTCACGAGGTTTCTCTTCTGCCTTTGTTGTTCTTTCTTCTCATAAAGCGAACAATACATAAAATAAACTCACACGGTGCATTGCCAATCATGATAAACAACAATGTAATTAATTATACTAACTCCGATCTAGATTGGCACAGACAAGTAACATATACCTACACTATACAATAAAATAATTTCTTTGATTCAAACGCATTCATAAATCATGTTTTTTTTCTTTTCAACACTCCGAAATTTAATCATATCACACAATCATGGCTATCTCTAAAAGGACGTAGGACTTTCCATTCCCTTTCGCTCTTGTTCAACATCCCCCATACCTCCGCCCCTCAGTACATCGCGACTCGCTTCATACATCTCTCCTACCTCGAGCCCGGAATATGACCGTGCACACCGCACACATTTCTATTCAAGCTCATTCAGCGTATCAGTTCTCACAATCTGCAACTCCCTTCTGAGATTGACGGACAATAAAACAAATTTAACGTAGATCACATTGTCACCTTAACTCTAGGAATCACAACAGTTAATCGCTCGTTTCTTTTTATTCCTCTTTTTTTCTTCTCCTCCCCCTTCCTTTCCCCTTGTACTCCAGGAAAAACATCGAATAATTAGTGCAATTTTAACACTATGTTATCAACTTTCTAATTATACTAAAATATGTAATATTTACATACAGTGTATATCTTTAATTTGCTTATTTATGAATTATATATATATATATATATACTGTACTTTCTATTTTCGCTGGTAGACTGGAAGAGAAGGCCCCAGACTTTAACTATTTCCAGAGTAAATAAATAAATAAGTAATAAATCATCTTCATCGGAACCTCTGAGTTTAATTCTTTGCCATTTTGTATTTTTTTATAAACAGCTTCGTCGTATAATTTATTGTAATAAGAAATATATCGCTTTAACTTTTATTCCACCGCCACAGGGGGCCGAGGTCCTTAAGGCGCGGATTCGTAAGCGAGAGGTTTGAGGTTCGATTCCCACCAGGACCATCCTCACTGACTGAGGTATTTTCAAGCTTTTCTTCAGTCCTCATAAATAGCAAATGCAGGGGAGGTACCCTAAAGTTAGGCCTGGAACGCTTCCTTCCTTAAAAAAAGATCCTTCCCCAATTTATCATTTCTTTTCATATATCATCAGTGTCACCACCTGTGATGCCTCAGTAGTAAAAATGGGCCTTAAACACCATTCAAAAACATTTATGCTAACGATATGTATTTAAATAACTATAAATATAAAGATTAAGTAAAGAGATCATGCTTATTAATGATCCCTTTCAGAGATAAAATTAATTTTCTGTAGTGGTTGTTAAGCGTCATGTATGGGGTAATAGGAAACACATAAGGAGAGAGGGTTCAAATTATCGTAACGCGCAGCAATGACTTGCCCTTAATACTTTTAACAATGAGAGGTTTAATACCTTTAGTTTTTATGGAAGATCGTAAATTATTTGTAACGTGATTGTTAATCAGCTAAAAATGTAGCATCTACCTTAATGTGAAATGGATTCTTGTTTTATAAGAGATGAAGAGAAAAAGACAAAATTTCACGTCCTTTTGCCGTAAATGTGTTCCCAGCACTGCCGATGCAGATGGTAGCACTAAAAAGAGCTGCTACAAGTCGCAGAAATACTTGCGTGACCACCATTATCCTACGCTCTCCTACTATTAAGGCGCTTAGCACTAAGTGTTTTGAAAGCGAGAAAGAATAATCTCAAATGCTTTAATGTGAAGCTACAGGCATCGTAGTGGTAATCGTATATCCTCCTAAATCCAAGATCGCGAGTTCAATCCCTGGCAGGACCGATGGATTTTTGAACGTAAAAGTTCTACTTATGGCTTCCTTCGGAAGGAAGTAAAGCCGTGGGTCCCATGTCGTAAATTTACGGCACGTAAAATAACCTCAAGCCTGAAAGAAGAGGCCTCTGAGGAAAATTTATCGGCAGTTTTACGTTCTGCATTGAATGGGACGCTGATGACCTGAGATGTTAAAGAGCGTCCGTAAAGAAACAAAATCAAGCGATACAGGCATCCATGTGGACCAACGGCATAGATACGTTGATCCATATAAACCGATGTAGACGCAGCCATAAGCAGGCTGCATCTCAATCTAATTATAAAACTCGCACCGATTTTCATGGAAATGATGAGGCTTTTTCAGAAGTACAACGGCAAGTTTTTAAGTGATTGCTGTACTTGAATTTGAAGAAATTACTCAATGCCATCCAATGAATTAATGCTCTGTACCTGACGGAATGTACCACACTGCAACGCCAATAAGAGAAGCGTTAAATGGACTTCTCATTTTCTCAAAAGGAGCAAGTATGTCGAAAATTCGACACCACCACCACCAGCAGGTGTCTGTATTTCGTCAAGGGAGAATTTTGGTATACCTAGAGTGCGGGATATCGTTTCAATAAATTGGTATTCTTGTTGGACAAAATGCACAGCGAAAGGAATATAAGACCAATGGGTCGAGGTAAAACGAACACACAGACATGAAGGTTCTCAACGTCCCCGTCAAACAAGCGAACGAAAAGACAGGCAGTGCGACATGGTTGTTATGAATATGTTACAATTTTAAAGACCAGCTATTTATTATTTGTTTAAGGAAAGCTTTTGTGTTTTCAGTTCTCTTGACAATCCATAAACACATTTGTAAAAGAGTTAATGCCTGCAGCACAACAGCAAAGCTTTCGAGACGATTTATTCCTCTTCTTGAAGCGCCCATTTTTCAACCCCCGTTTTACTCGTAAATTCTTTGTGTTTGTTTTTACCAGTACTTGTAGAGGTGTCAAACTATTTAAAATACGACGCTGAATACAAATTGAGTGTGCTACTTTTGCACATGCTGGAGCCATCTGAGTTATAGCCTTTGTGCAGAAGATTATTTTTTATCACGTGAAGAAGAACTTCCTTCTTAGTAATTTATCGCTTTACTGAGCGTTGTATTTCTTTCACTGAAATATGACATTCGGCAGCACTTACGATTTAAATAGAAACAAGTGCAAACGTTAGTTTTTTGAGAATTCTTTGTTCCAGTAAACTGTGTCTTGTTTTCCAACTAGCCATCTACACGTAGCGCTGCTACAGTATTAGTACGTGTTAACACACCGTTCACGTCTGGTCTTGACAGGCTAATTTACTTTTCAGTACACATCATGGCCTCCTGTGAGCTTTGCTCAAATGTCCACCTGCTTGCTGGCGTTTCTCCAATTACGTAACATTATGAAGTGAATACTGTGTTTAAAATTTAGCAGAATTGTTTGTAGTCTCTGACTACCGTGCTCATCAACACACATGCTATAATTTCTGCTTGAACTCTAACGTAAGTATTTAGTTGTACAGACACCCGGACGTTCTTCATTGAAATCTTCTCAAAGTTTAATAAATTTTGTGCAAGTATGTTCCTACCTATAGGCCGAATTTTTAAGTTCAAAATTATGTCTTCCAAAGCTTCACGAAATAAATTTCTTAGAATGAAACACATTTTAGCTTTGGTAAAGTCAAGCGAATATTTTCAAGCTTCGTCATGTTCCTTATGTTTGACCACCATAAGCGTAAATGTGTGAACTGCAATTATTTGGAAATACACCGTCTTTATAGATATCTCTTGTGTGCTCTTTCAACTTTTGATGGATTTTTAATTTAATTTTTAACACTTTAAACTCTTTGAAAATGAAGTCTTGGTGGAACCGAGATTACACCTATCCAGTTTTTATGTTCCATAGTACGTGTGAAGGACGAGATGTGTTCAGAGTTCGTACAGGAAAATAACATTGTCACGTCTCTGCAATATCTTTTAGTACATATTTAACTCGGGTGTGGAAGATGAGAGTAAATAGTTTATGCATTTTATTTATTAATTAAGAACTCTCAGGTATTATTTTAATGTGAGAAACAAGAAATATTAATTGCTCAATTTTTGACACTCGAAAGTAATAGTGAAGAATCACAGCTATCTCGTGACAGTGTTTAGACGAAAGTGATAACACTAAATACTCGTAACTCGGAGGGATGGGGCGAGGTTATTAAGTTTTGTCTCGCTCTTTACCTAATGGTTAGGGAGCCTCACTTATATATTTGATTGTATTGTACTTTATGTAGTGTCCTGGACAAAAAAAGTTAGAATATTTACATAGGTAGTAGTGTGGAACAAAACAAGAAAATATGCATCCTAAAATCAATATTTCTGAGTTATGGTCTTATTTTGTAACAATAGACTACCGGTGCAACTAAAAATATAAAAAGGAAACATCTTGATACAAATTATTTTACTACGAGCACTTTGGGAGAAAAAATGAGGAAACATTGATCAAAAGGTTACAGAGGGGTGGTGTGAAATAAAACAAGAAAAAAGATGTGCACCGCAGAGGAGAAAGTTACATTTCTGACATTCATTCCTTTCTTCTTTCGAAATCGGTTTTTAGCAGGTACTCCGCCCATCGCTGCTAAGATTTGGACTTTGGAGTGTATGCTTGCCTTACTAGGTAAGTGAACACAATAATTGTACGCTCGGCACTCGGTCATTGTGGAATATTTCACTCATATCCAAACATGTCATGAAACAATCTTTTGAAGAAAACAAAGAGAAAAAAAACTGCAAAGAAAAAAAAAACCGAATATTTTAAACTGGTTTGGAGAGAGACCTTAGAAATAAAATAACAATCAAACAGTATAAACAAAAAATGGAGGTTTTCAAATAAGCAAGACATTGAATCCGTTATTTGTCGTCAAAACTGTAGCTCAACCACTTATAACTTTTCTGTACCTCTCTGCTTCTCCATACACTTACACTCAGTTCACTGACGATGCTGGTGGCAGTAGCTAGCTAAAGCTATAGTTTTTAAATTTTATTTAAGCCGACGATTACAATACAATTTATACATTTTAATAATAATTCTGGCAATAAGAGTCTAAAGAATGCTATATAACTGTACTAATTTTATAACTGCCATTGGGAACTTTACTGAGAAATAAAATTGATATATTGATAAAAGATTATACGGCTCTTATACCAATCTTTTCAGAAAATGCAGATACTGTTGCATCAAAACACTTTGCCTAAGTTAAATTTATCATAACATAAGTTTTGAAAATGATAATAGTTTTTAACATAAACGTGCCAGCGTTCCATCCCTCATCTGTAATTATTTAACAGGTTGAATGTTGAATACTTCAGCAGCTGTTGCTAAAGCAGTAGGAGTGTATTTCTTTCAATATATTACAATAAAATTACAATAGGCGCACAGGTTCAACCGACCGTACATGCTTTTATAATAAATACACTGGAACTATTTGATAGAATATAACATATTAGATTAACTATTTCAAAATGTATTATGAAACAAATGTACATTCAACAATAAAAATATATCATTAAATAAAACAAAAATAAAGAAAAATGGTTTTAAAAAATAAAATATATATATATATATATATATATATATATATATATATATATATATATATATATACAAATAAAAATAAACGTCGCGTTAGGAGTGACACACAAACAGCTGCATTCAACGAGTTTTCCCCTCCCCTTTTGATATCCAGCTGTCTCAATTTCATCAGAAATTTATTTAATCTCCTCTCCTTCCTTGCTGCCAGCAGAGACCGCCATGATTATCTACCTCTTTTCGAGTGTGGTAGATAATTTTCTCTTTACTCTTCCGTACCTTTACATTCCCCTACTATATGTGTCAATTATTCTCCCTCTTCACAGATCAGGCCAATTCTGCTCTCGTATTCGTCAGTGATCTTAATCATCCGCTATGCCCCTAGTCTGAGCCACGCGAATCCTTGTCTAGTGTGTTAGAACCCTGTTTTGATGTACTGCTCCATCCCCCATTCGCATTTTAGCCCCAATTGTAATCAAGCGAAATCAACTCTCTGCATTGCGCAATTGTCTGCTGCCTATCCATATCCCTCAACAGTTCTTAATCTTCCTCCATGCGCTCTTTTTATTCCCCTGACTCGCCATCCAAATGCACTACATCCCTATTCTTTCTAGCCAATTTCTTAATTTGGATACCCATCATTGGTAGCACAGTGCCCTCATTAGAATTTGGTTTCCATGAATAATTCACAGCCAGTAATTCACTACCCCGATTTTACACTCTATAGTCTCCCTAAAGGCTCCAAATTCCCCCCTTAAGTCGCTATGCCCCTCCCCAGAACCTACATTTCTTTCAGAATCTAGGTCCACAGTTTGTTCCCATACCCAAATTTCTGCCCCATATGTCATTTTAGATATTATTAGTGCACCATATACGGTTTACGTAAACCTAAAGGCATATCTGAGATTCTATTGCGTAACCAGAGAGCTTTGTTGCTATATTGTCTAGAACCTGGAGTGAGATCGCATCTGCCAACATCCGCAACACGACCTCCTTTGTCGACAAACACGACGTCCAACAGCGCCATGAACAATATCCGGACAAGTAGTCTCTGTAATGTAAACGAGAATTCACAGCAGGGCCTTAACATGCACACCCCTTCTGAGCGGTTGTGCTTCCGCGCCACTCCTGCATTGTCAATAAACTCGCTTTTCACTTCGATCACAAACTTTCCTCTTTCTTTGATGTCTCACTTTTTCGGCTTCTTTCTTTTTAGTTTTACTTTACACATTTTCATTTCCTGCCGTTGCCTTTAGAACCGTTTCTCGTAAGCTTGCTTTGTTCACATAAGTTAGTCCTTGTGATCTAGTGGTAACCATACTTGCTTAGATTTCGGGTTCAATACCGGGCGTATACATCCTAAGTTTGGTTTCCTTCGAAAGGAATGCAAAATCACGAATCCTGTATCGCAGACTTACGGCACGTAAAAGGACCTCAAGCCTATAAGGAGAGAGCTCTGGGCAAACTTTGTTGTCCATTTCGCGCCCTGGATTGAATGGACCTGATATGTTAAACGGCGTCCATAAATAAACCAAATAAATAAATACAAGTTCTACACATAAACCGATTTTACCTTTTCTCTCTCACACTTCTTTGCACTTCTTTGTATTATTCATTTCTCTTTCCTTCATGTATTAGTCAGCAAATTTCTTCTTAACTTGTTGAGTTTAGAAAATTATTGTTGTTGTTCCTTGGGAATTTTACTCATGTAATTTCTTTACCTGTTATCCTGTTTTCACGTTTTCTGTCTCTTTTTCGTTTTTATCGGTTGTTTATATATTTGATTTTGAGCAGCTTGTTCACTTACATTTTTTCGGTAATAAATTTTGAAAAAGTAAAGTCTTCATTACTGACAGAGAGTACAGATAAGTTGTTTATTAAAGTTTGTTTGTTACTGAGCCCCCAACCTAGTATTTTATTCTACGCAGTAAATATTTTATAACAAATGTTGTAACTGTCAACTCCGATCTCCGGCATTGCTGGTCACTTTATGCTGCATTTTCAGTTTTCAGTGAGAAAAGTGTGTGTATTTGCTAAGGTAGTAATAGCACAGAAATTGCATACAGCGAATTTGTCTCGTAACTACGATATTTATATGTAAATTTCCAGCATTATTTTAGACACTGTCAGGAACCTTCAGTCCTTTGTCTACAAATATTACGCTAGTGACATTTTGAAGATGTGGTGCTGTGAAATTTCACCTAATATTATGAACCACTTGGCAAGGAAGTTCACAGGAATTAATTTGTTAAACTCACCTCTTGTTTTTACACTACCACATAATATAACACTTATTACAATCTTCAAGGTTATCAAAGAGTGAGTGTTAACAATTTCCAAATACTTAATTTTACAACATCGAGCTCTGCTAGCATCCTTCTGGCTGCGTTAAAGATTTGACACGCTACACGTCCTATCTGTTTGGTGGTCTATTCGTAACTAACTGTTTTTTTTTAATGCCCGTTTTTACTACAGAGGCACCACAGGCGTTGAGACACTGATGATACATGAAATGAAATGGTATATTGGGAAAGGATATTTTTTAAGGAAGGAAGCGTTCCAGGCCTAAGTTTTAGGTACCTCCCCGGCACTTGCCAGTTATGAAGACTGAGGAAAACCTTGGAAAAGCCAGTCAGGGAGGACGGTCCTGGCGGGATTCGAACCCCAGACCTCCCGCTCACAAGTCCGCGCCTTAACGACCTCGGCCACCTGTGGCGGTTCACTGTTACCTTGCGTTCCCCATAACTTGCTATATAGTTGAGGGAATTCCCAACCGCCAATCAGATTAAAACAGGAGACTTGCTTCTAGAAATTTCCCGCTCTACCGACGGTCATTCTTCTTCCAGCAATAAACTAACATGCCAGAAAAATTCATACAACGCCATAATATTAGGTCTTAGTTCCTTTGAACAAACGTTAAATAGTCGACGAAATGGGGCATGATATGAGTCAGTAGGCCCAAAGTTCCTTTTAGATCAGATGGTAGCACAATCCGGGAAGTTTTGAATATCGCCTTGTAAAACCGTTAACCTACCTCAGTAAAAATATACACTGTTATAGAAACACCATTAGCTTGGTTTATTTTGATTTGTTTTAAATTAATATACCAAAAGAATTGTAAGAAGTGTAACTCTGTTTTGGTGGCATTTGCTTTATGAGTTTTTAATTAGTAATTAAGACTAATTTCAGATACAGTTGGATTGGATCGGAAATCTGATAGTTGGATTGTGACTTTTACTGGAGTCTTCAACGTGATACAAAATAACTTCGAAATGTTCGATTAAAAAAGAAAGAAAGAAAAATAAAACTAGAAATAGAAAGGTAGAGTTGCAGGAAAAAGCAAACAGAGCTGTAGATGCAAAAATGTATAGTGAGTTACAAAGGAAAAAAGTAATCAAGAACGACAGAAACGATACCTCTAAAAGGTAGAGGAAAAACATACTGTGTCGAAATCGTCAAGTCATCAGAGCAAAAGGGAAAGAGAAAAATGTACAGAAAAGATGAAGAAAATGATGACAGAAATCAATTTGGCTTCTCTTGAGACCAGGGGAAGTGTAATCGAGAATCTGTAGAGTAGCAGCATAAAAAGATAAGAAATGAGGTGAAAGAAAAACTATTTATAAAAACTGTTATTAGGTCCGTGATGTATGACGCATAATATTCAGAGTTCAAAACATCTCTCTTTGCACTCACGATGAACACACAACAGATTTGAGTTGAATCACCAGCTTGGGTTCTAATACAGAGGTTCCTTGCAATATGTACTATCAATAGAAGCTCACAGAAGCGCCGCACTTAAACGTAAATAAGCGAATCTAGCTTTGGCAGTATTAATAATATATAGCTAGTAAATTGCAGGGTACTCTCGTACCTAAATTTTAAAATGTCGCCCAAAAATAATATTCTAGGACTAGTACGAGTACATTACAGTCCTTTCCGACCCAAAATACTTTTAACCCGGGATTATCAAGAGGCGCGGTTTTGCTATCTCCAAGACGCATTCCAAACGTGCTTAACAAAAATTAAGGCCAGAACACGACTTAATTACAAACAAAGATCAGCCGCTAGCCTTATTCCCGATATAATTTCGAAGTTTTAAGTCCCTCGTCTCTGGCCTGAATCCAGCAACACAGAGAGCCGTTTCATTGAAACTGGAAATCTGAGCTACAACATCGTTATCAACCGGGATTTGATCTAAAAAAGTGGCCTGGCTGCATCAGCATAAGGCTTAGAGCTACTCATCTGCTTCATCCTATACAGGGACATCCCTGTTAAATCACCTGATGCCCAGCCAAAGGAGTTCATTGTGGTAAAAAAATTGCCACGCTTATAGCTTACCCATCCAGATTCAAAGAAAACAATTCTGATACGGCACTTTACCTGATACGGAGTAGTGTAAGCTCTTCGAGGAAAACAACAGTGTTGCCAACCCTTAACCAGTCTGCCAGCGATGCTTCCAAGTAATTCATTTCACCGTGTTAGTCATTCTTTCAGATTTGTAGGTCTAACATAGATTGCGGAGTTAACCATGTGGATACCCGTGGGAAGCAACCGAAGCACAAAGTGTGCAAAAGGGATTGCAAGAAAATTATGCAATGAACAAGGGGTGTAATTCACTACAAAGTAACAATTGTGTGAAGTAAACCTTAAGTAAACGGCTGCGGTAAATGGTATGAATATATTAGAGACAAATAACTTGGGAAAAGGGGGAATTTCAGAGGCTTCAAAATTTTTAAAACTGTAGGCCAAAGTGTTAAAAAAGGTTCATCTTCTCCTAAAACTTCTTTCAACAAAACAACGAATTTTCACAAAGTGGATAACTTTCTTCTTGCTTTTATTAGGTGGGGAGTGTATATTTTTATTTCCCTTGCTTGGGGGGGGGGGCGAAAAAGGAGTCAACATAGAATCAATACCTCCACGGGTGACCGAGGTCTTAAAAGGTATGCACTCGTGAGCGGGAGATCTGGGGTTCGAATCCCACTAGGATCGTCCTCCTTGACTTGAGTTTTTTTCCAGGTTTTCCTCATTCTCTCATAAATGGCAAATGTCTTAGGCCTGGAAAGTTTCTTTCCTTAAAAAAAAAAAAAAAAAAAAAAAAAAAAAAAAAAAAAAAAAAAAAAAAAACCCTTTCTCAGTATATCATTTCATCTCATGTATCAGCATTAGTGCTGCCTCAATAGTGAAAACGGGCGTCATGTAATCAGCGAGGATTGTTGCGTGACGGTATGAATGTATTCAGCGTCTGCGACAGTAACGATCTGAACTGCTTGTATTTTCGACTATGAAGGCCCAAATTTTATACAAAGTTCATCTAAATCCAGATGTGTAATTGTAATGGACAATGCAAGCTACTATTGACGACAGCTTGTTTATGAGTCGAATATCACAACTTTGCGGTACCACACTCCTACCATAAAGACAATTATGCTAAAATAACAACTTGGTAGTTTCCTGTCTCAGAAAAGCTATACAGAGGTGTTGCGGATTCCGCTCCGTCATTGCTCAAGTACCCACATTAGCTCAAACACAACACTGCTCCAACTTTGGAGTGCGAACTACTGAGAGAAAGTGCTGCGAATTGTGTTAAATTACCATCAGAGCAAGTACGTTCAATATGACAAAATGCCAACGAAGAGTGATTTGTAATCCATCTGCGAGATTGCGACAACAATGAGTGACTCTGTAGGTGCCGTTCATAAACAGCGTTGTGTTTATACGTATTATTTGGGTTTTTAAATTTAAGTAGACAGATATTTTATAATTTAATTTATACTTATGAAACTATGAAACATAGTCTAAAGTATTCCCAAAAGAAAAAATCCTAGGCACATAATGTAATTTATAATTATAAAATTTGAAACATAATCTAAAGTATTCCCAAAAGAAAAAACCCTGGGCACATTCTTGGGGATGTTGCATTCCCATGGGATGCCATCGATGCAAAAACGTGTGGCCGATTCACCCTTCATTCACAATGTCGCGATAGTTTCCGCTTCCGTAAACCGCATACATGAGAAACTAAACGTGACAACAACGCAAGTATGCAGCTGTTCGCTATAAGAAACCATGCCGTTGTTCTCCACTCAAAACATGCGGTTGGGTAAGCAATGCTCATGAAGATCTTGGAAGCAGAAACCGCTAACTGCGAAGGATCTCTAGCAAGTCTGTCAGCAAAAGAATGAAATACTTCACATGAGCTGGCTGCAAGGAAACTGCGAGGCAAATGAATAACCTTCTCAAGATCACCACATAGAAAATTACCAATAGTGGAGGCCTGGCTTTTAATAAGTTAAAACTGTTTGAAGTTATTACCATAGATCACAATCAGTCCTCTGCAAACCAGAAAACACATTAATAGTTTAATTATAAATTCATCTCTGATATCAAACCAAAGTTTCCAAACCAAAATAAATCTTTAAGCTTTCACGGCCGGCGTTGTTATTAAAATTGATCATTACCGGGGCTACTGCCGTGGTTGTAGGTTTAAATTAAATATAAAACCGCTTTTACACCCACAACGAAAATAGATAAAAAATTGCGTTCCGTAAAAGATCCATTAAAACTCGGTTGGGAGAACAAGAGCGACATTAGCGTCTTAGTCGGCAAAAAAAAAAAAAAAAAAAAAAAAAAACTGCGATTGTGGAACATATCATCCAAACTTGCCATGAAATTAAATTTGGAAAAAAAATAGAGAAGAAGTACAAAAATATCCTAATATTTTAATCTGGATAGGAGAGAGAAACCTTTAAAATAGTCGAGCATCTATATAATATAAACAAAGACATAAGTTTCCAAATAAGCAAGACTTGAAATACGTCAGCAAAGAACTGCACAACTCTTCAGTCAGTTCTGTCTCTCCAGACACTGGTCCATCGACGATACAGGCCGCAGTAGCCAGCGAAATTTGGCTTTTGATTAAAATTCAGCCAACGACTACGGCCCAATTTTAATAACATATTTTTAAAATGTTTACCAATCTTAAAATTCCTTCTTGTAACTTCACATGAAAGGAAGTTAGTCCAGTACAAGTGTTTTTTTTTTTTTTTTTTTTTGAGTAGTGTTTAACGCCCGTTTTCACTACTGAGGCACCACAGGCGGTGGACACTGATGATACATGAGGTGAAATGATAAATTGGGAAAGGATTTTTTTTTTAAGGAAGGAAGCGTTCCAGGCCTAAGTTTAGGTACCTCCCCGGCATTTGCCAGTTATGAAGACTGAGGAAAACCTGGAAAAAACCCCAGTCAGGGAGGACGGTCCTGGCGGGATTCGAACCGCAGACCTCCCGCTCACGAGTCCGTGCCTTAACGACCTCGGCCACCCGTGGCGGTTACAAGTGTTATAGTGTCCAAAATTAAAACGTCTTAAAAATGTTTTGTTAATTCTCAAATTTTTAAGCAAATTATTGATAGTTTTTTGTTTACTCTTTTATCATTTGTACCAACTGTTGCTTATGAGATGAATTTATATTACAAAGTGGCAAAATTATGTAAAATTTAAAAAGGTATCATGTTACCATGTATCTAAAAAAAAAGTAATACTTTAGTTATGGAACTTAAATCCATTGCACTTAGTAACTAATTTAAAAATATTTCTCTTATTCAAGTTTTTGTTGGGTTTTTGACCATGATACTTTGAAACTTGATATAATAATACAAGCCAGGATAATGTCAGCAAGGCAAATTCATTATTGTGATGTCATTGAGTTGGTTTGTGCGGTTTTATCCATATTTGAAAACAACGAATATGCATAGGGAATTTTTTGTGACCTTATTAGCATATGACTGTATTGGTTATACTGGGTCTGAGGAAAATCTGCCTGCCTCGTATTGAAATTGATGCATATATTTCATATCTTAATAGATTTTACAGTTGAAGATGTTGTAGTCATTATTTTTCTTTTACCTTTCCCAATAAAAAGTAATCCAAAAGCGTTTATATATTTACCAGTTTACGCGTACATATTTACATACTTACCAATTTACATGTACATTTATGGAGTACCACATTTTTGGTGTTAAATTAACTAGAATTGAAAACAGTATTTTACCAGAATGTTATTGTAGTCTTTCTTTCCATTTTTTTTTTATTTTTCTAGTTAACCAATAGTATGCATCATTTAATATTATATACACTTAATACTGTGCGCTCGTAATATTTCAGTTTAGAAAAAAAATAAAAGAAAGTTACTTTATTTATTCGGGGGAATCAGAATATCACAGAAAACTAATACAATTCCATTTTAAGAATTAATTACACCTCACCCCGTGTCCTACGAGGGGAGCGTGATGATATAAATGTTGTCTAAAACTTCGCTTCTAAAATGAGATTGGCAAACTCAGCATTTGGTTATACTGAACAAATTTACAATTTACAGAGTCTTCATTTGGACACGTTGCGGCTTAACGGGGATTTGCCTGTCCTGTTTTTAACCGGTTCTGTTCCCCCCTCCACTTTCCCACCTCACCTTGTGCTGACACTAAGTCTTTGTGCTGTACAGTAGTTGAACGTTGTGAAACCACTTATTTCAATGTTATAGTGTGTTATTGCTGTTATAATTCCAAAAAATCTGTACACTTTAGTACACGCAATCTTCATGTATGTTTCCTATGTTACAACAAATTCATGTACAGAAATGAGACGGCGATTTATAGACAGATTCCCTGATGTTCGTGCGCCTCTCAGAGAAACGTTCCGTATTCTTGTGAATAGATTTATGGAAACGGGATCTGTTCATGATAAGAAATCGAAAGTAAAACCTCGTGTTCTTATAGAAGAAAATCTCAATCACATTGAGAAAAGTTAGAACGAAGTTCAAAGAAATATCTGAGAAAGCTTGTACAGGAATCAGGAATTTCGCAAACATCGGCTTGGAATGTCACTAAACTTTTAAAATGAAAACCCTATAAGATAACCGTAGTTCAGGAATAGGAACCACACGATGATGTGAGTAGAGTTGATTTCTTCAATTGGGTGTTGGATAATGTAAATGTTCGCTCCAATGACCCGCGTTTAATTTTTATTTCGTTACAAATGAAACATGATTTTATTTACATGGCCATGTAGCGGAAAAAAAAAAGCAATAGATACTGTAGTGCAGAAAAATCGGATCTTATACACAAATGCTATTGTATGACCAAAAAATTGGTCTTTGATGTGCTGTACAAATGTATGCGTTTGTTTAATGAACTATGAACACCCGACTCCACCGGTAAACAGCGTGCTTCCCTGTGCCAAGTAAATCCCCGTTAAGTTGGCCACACAACCAAACGAACGCTCTGTATTAGGTTGTAACACTTTATACGGGCCACACTGTATATTTCCTATCAGATTTAGAAAATGCTTTTAAAATATTTTATAGGTTATTTTGAAACAAAACAATTGCAAATACATAATTAACTGTATTAACCTTTTAATGCAGCAATATTAAAGGAAATATTTTCAAAATGCTCTTGCGTTCTTAATATTAATACAAACGCTGTTTTAAATCGGTAATTTTTAAAATGTTCTTACATTATAGAAAGAATCTTTCGATCTCGCATCATACTGGTATTGGGATATTTTCTGTGGTTTATCCTCTTTTGATTCAATTAGATCTAGAACATTAAGCAGAACTGTGGGACGGTATTACCTGTATATCTCCCTCCTGTCATAAAAATAAAATTGCTCCACCATTATCATTCAAATGGAATAGATAATGAAGCATTTCTGCACCGTCATATAAACGGAGGGAAAAATTTAATTCTAAAAAACGGGAAGTAATTCCATGCCACTTTTTAATTTAATGTTAAGCCTTTTAGGAGTCTGCTTACTTAATTAAAATTCTGTTTCTATCAATATTAGCCATTCATTTACATATTTCGGTTTGACAATATCGAACATTTACTAAAACATACAGGTATGCTGAAGGATTGTACGACCCTTCTTGCATACGTATTTTATTCAATATATTTTATTTCAGAAGAGTGCATATCTATTTTTATCCTTATTGTTTTATTACTTTCATTAAGTTGATTCATTTGTTCTTTAAACCGCCTGTGGTGGCTCAGTAGTAAAAATGGACGTTAAACGTTTTTAAAAAAAAATTCTTTTAAGCCCGCATATCACATGTTGGTAATGGAATTCAGAGGAAACTGTTTTTAATATTGTGTTCTCTGAGTATATGGCAGTCGCTCTATCCATTTAGAAAATTTAAAATGGGGACAATAAATTCAGATTCTAAATCTGGAGCTCTTTTGCAAAACTGCTGCATGACTCGTAAAACTTGTGAATTGCAATTGCCGGTAAACGGATAGCTCGATGGTTCCAGCTTTTCAATAACGGAGAAAAACACCAGAGATAGGCAACCACCAAAAAGGCATTAATAACACACGCAACGTATTGCAACCAAAGTGAATCATTTATACGTTAAGATATGTTGATTCCCCTTATATCTTTTTTTTTTTTCCTTGTTTAACGCCCATTTCTTTGGAATTTTCCCCCCAAAAAGATTAAGTCCTCATTATTTGGAGCACATAACGGCATTTGTTATTGATTGGTTGTAACGTATGGCATGGTTTTTTTATGACTCTCTTCCAAGCTCGTTTTCGAGGTATTGGTGGGTTGCTTGGGGCTGCCTAGCGGAGAACACCTTTCGGCATCTGCCTTGGATAACGGAATTAGCCTTCATTGGATTGGCTTTCAATACGCATACTTTTCCTTTGTATCCTTAGCTATAAATGGGGAGAAGTAGCAGTCAACTTCTGCTTTAGCTGTTTGCTTAAGATATCGAAGAATGTGGTAAATCATTTGTTTAATTTCTTTATTTAACCCTGGTTTATTTTAAGATAGTAAATAGAGATATTGTTTTGTTTACGGTAAAGGAAGGAAAATTATTTTGGCATACTATTGTGAATTTTGATATTTATATATTGATTTCTAAATTATCTGGGAGAAAAGTAAGCGGGGAATTCTTTTCATTGTGGGTAAAATTGTGGAAAATTCTTTTAATGTGCTTTCTAGATATGATGTGTAATAATAATAATTATATATTAATAATATTAATAAAATAATAATAATAATAATAATAACAACACTTAGTATTATTTTTATTATCGCTATTAATATTATTATTACTATTATTATGCTGTATTAAGTGCTTGATATAAATTTATTGTATGAATGTATTTTGTTATGTTTTGGGGTAAACTTACTGTTACATTTATTTTGTCTTTGTTTCAAAGTATTAAATTTAAATGCTGTTGCTTACTGTAATCATCCTTTTAACGTGTCTCTCCTAGTTTTTATAATAAGTTCTTGATGGATTGCGTTTATTAAATTGTCAACTTATTGAATCTTGTTAAACATATTAAAGAGCATTGTATTAGAAATTGGTTCTTATTTACCGTGGTTTTTGGTACATAAATCTTTCCACTAACAAATCCGAGGGACTTGTAATGTCAAAGTTATCTAATTATTGAAGGAATTAATCTTGACACTTGCGGCTATTTCATTAACACGTAGATATCGCAGCAGGAGATCATATAAAGGTCCTCCAGTAATTGTGCAGAAGATTTAAATCTTTACCTCTTAAACTGACACCACACCCTAGAACAGAGTGGATATTGTTTCCAGCTTATCGATAGATTTATCACGGCATTGTCATATGTGATGAAAAATAGATAAATTACCATAAACCCGACACCTCAAAACAGTAGCTCAGTTTGCAAGAGCTGTTGTTAAATGTAAAGTGAGGTTATGTGTCATGTTATGCTGGAATTTGAAGTATAATTCATTCTAAGTCTTTCCAAACGAGCAAGCTGTTATTACAAGTTTTATTCTCGACAGTTAGAAGACATTTATGCAGTTTTCACTTGACTAATTAATGTAAGCGGTTGCGTGCTATGATCTTAGAAGTACCTGATGGTGATTGCTAGAGTCCTGAGTTTGGGCATTAAAAACTCTGAGTAATCTGCATCAGTGCAGCTAAGCATGGTCCCAGCCTTCAGTGGGTGAGGTAGGGAACATGCAGAGAGTAGTGCTATTCTTATTTTTCATAAAAATTGTTCTTTGGCACTTGCAGATATTGCGTTTATACCAACGCTTAATCAACAACATTAAGTAAGCTTTATTGAAATTCCAAAAAGAGAATGGTTCCATTTCAGCATTTCATATATTAACTGGAAATATAAATAAGTAGTAATGCTTTATTGATATATTTAATTATCATTATACAATAAGGGACACAAAACTTCTCAAGAATATGAATGGGAACTGGCGATTTCTATATTGATTTACAATAATGTATTCACATAGTATTGACCTGCTTACTCTCCATTCTAGTTCCTGACTTGCATTTACACCTAACTCATGGTAAAATCGGGACAAGTCCCTATCTGTGAATACGCGAATAAATTGTTTGCTATAATGTGCTATAACTAACATGAAATAAAATAAAAATGTTTAATTTTAAAGAATAATGTCATCTTTAATATTTTAATAATATATAAGATTACGTAAAAAGTATCTGAAATGAAAGAATGCAAAAAGGGGGGTAAAGGTCACAACTCTCTAGAAGTGTGGTTGAACGTACATAAAATAAAAAAGAGAATTTAATAAAATATCGTAGTAACATTTATTGAAAAAAAAAAAAAAAGATAATTTCTTCTGACTTCCATGACAGAAAATTGTTTCATGATTCTCTGGAATCTAAAGAATGACGTCTCCAAAGTATTGTATGCTTCCTATAATTTTAATCACATTTTGATTCAAATTAATACTTGAGTTAGGCTACCCACAGTTTTTAATTTCAGTTTTCCTTTCCAATGGTTGCAAAGGCTTAGAATTTAAGTTTTTGTTTGCTTCTTTCACTAACATATGACTAACACGAAACGAAATAAAGCGACTGTTTCACGAATTCAGCGAAACTTTACCAGCCTGCCATTCAGGAACAAATTTCTATATGCATACTGCCGATATGATATATCGTTTTCTGGCCGAGGTCTTTAAGGCGCGAATTCATGAACGGGAGGTTGGGAATTAGATTTATGCCAGGACCGTCTTTCCCTGATGAGGTTTATTCCATCATAAAGGGCAAATACCTGGGAGGCATCCTACACTTAGCTATAGAACGTTTTCTTCCTTATAAAAATCCTTTCCCAATTTATCATTTCATCTCGTGTATCACCAGTGTCGCCCCTTGTGATGCCCCAGCGTTAAAAGTGGGTGTTTTACATTATAATATATATATATATATATATACATATATATATATAAATAAAATAAAAATAAATGCAAAGTAACACTATTAACAATGTAACAAATTAACAGTAATTATAATAATAGAAAAGGATAAAACACTAAGAAAAACATCTCAACTTGCGATCTCAAGTGTGACTTTTTCTTAGTGTTTTATCCTCTTCTACTATTATAATTACTGTTAATTTTTATATACATATCGTTTTCCGAGGACTTCAGAAAACATTACAAGGTGCAAAACGTATGTTATCAGTTTTTAATTCTTTTTAAAACGTTTAAATAAGATTAGCACTGCGTTTTCGATTATTTTTTTAATTGAATTAATTTTAAATTATTATTATTATTATTATTATTATTATTGTTGTGTGATTTATTTTATCACATTAATAAAAATACCACATCAAACATTTTATAAAACATAATTTCGGCTCGCGGTTAAGGTTTGAATTAATGCATATGCGCAGTCATTCTTGATTAAGCGTGGCTCGCACTGTAGCACACATACTCTCTATCATGCATTCATTGGAGAAACGGTGACGGAGCGGAAATGATTTGAAACAACCTCCGTTTCATTTCCGATTTATTTTCTCGCTTCCTGTTAAAGATACCAGTAATCTGAAAAGTGTTATCTTATTCTACATAAGTAAGGAACCAACAGAGATTGTACACATATTTTAAACGGATTGCAAGATGGTGAAACACATTAATTACAAAAGCAATCCTTTAGAACGAAATTTTAATAGTTTTAAACGCCCGTTTTTACTACTGAGGCACCAAGGTGATGGACACTGAAGATACATGAGATAAAATGATAAACTGGGACAGGATTATTATTTTTTTAGGGAAGGAAGCGTTCCAGGCCTATGTTTAGGTACCTCCACGGCATTTACCAATTATTAGGAACAAACAGGAATTTCACTTAATATTAATGTTGTTTATATATTCTGAAACTTTCAGAGCTATGTACAAAGTTCAAAATCATTGTAATTTAATTCCACTCTAGCAGAGGAACTATTAGTGATAAGTTACCCATATTTTGCGTGAAGTTTATGTTCTCTAACGAGTCTATAAGTTTACAAAGTTTGGTTAAATATAAACATATATAACTTTACTGTCCGATGTCACATGGACTAGCTCATATAGAAAGATTGCATTATTGCATATTTAAAGTTTACTATCATCAATGTTAAGACGAATACTAATACTTATTATTTATGTAAACGGAAGACATTTATTTTTTCCTAAAGTGTGTTTATATGCAAACACATTTGCATAAAGAATGAAACACGGTTCTATCATGTTATATGCATGGGTGGGAAACTCGCACTGTCAAGTGTAGCGTCATGAGTGACCGAGGTCGTTAGCGCGGACTCATGAGCGGGAAGTCTGGGGTTCGATTCCCATCAGGACCTTTGTCCCTGACTAAGGTTTCATAGGTGTTCCCCTGTCGGTTCTGGTAGTCTATTGGTAACCAACTTGCCTCGTAAACTCAAGATCGTGGGTTCAATCCCGGCTAAGTAAAGGGAAGTAAAGCGTGGGCCCCGTGTCGTACATTTACGGCACTATAAAGAACCTCAAGTCTGAAAGAAGAGGCCTCTGAGCAAAATTTGTCGGCAGTTACACGCCCTGAATTGAATGGGACGCTAATGACCTGAAATGTTAAAGAGCGCCTTTAAATAAACTAAATCAAACAACAAGCAAACAAAAAACGAAGTTTTCCTCAGTCCCCATAAATGACAAATTCCGGGAGGTATCCTAAACTTAAACCTGGAACGCTTTCTTCCTTGGAGAGGGGGGGGGGAAGAAACCTTTTTCAGTTTATCATTTCATGTATCTGATACCTCATTAGTTACAGGGCGTTAAACCCTATTAAAAAAAACTGACCAGTGTTAAATATGCCGGCTTTTCTTCTCGCTCTTCCTACCTTATCGCTTATATATTGTTCTCTGTCGACTGTAAAAATCATTAGCGGCACGAAAGATTTAACAAAAAATTCTAATATTGAAACCCTCATTTACGTAGGCTGGATAATGATTACTTTTACTCTGTCTTTTGCCTTTAAATGGAACACGAAAGTGAGTACTATGTTTTTAGTGAACAGATATAACTCGGCCAAATATCAGTTTTACGAATCTCGTAAAATTAAAGACATAGTCAATAGTATATTGTAATATAAGTGTTGAAAGTCGCGTATTGCGCATTTACGCGAATATCGTAATGAGCCTTTCAACAAATATGTTACAAATTATTTTATACTAACATTTCGTATTATAACTTATTTTTAATTTATTATAATTTATTTTAATTTGGAAAGTTAAAAGTAACAAGAACTAGAAATGTCGAACCGATTCGGGTTTTTTTTTTTTTTTTTTTTTTTTTTACATTATTGAAACATTTAAGCTCGGTGATATGAAGGTGGATTAAAAATTATAATAGAATTAGACGAAAGTAATAAAGATTTGGAAGAAACTCTACTCTAGGTGGTTGAATCAGCGACTAGTTAGAATAAGGAATGGTTTACTGTTTGAGAAATCTAAAAACCGTCATGAGCGAGAACGTGATTTATTCACAGCTTGGTGCAAAAATAAAATTATCGGGAAAATTGGTGAGAATGTTATATGGGGGTATTTTCGGGAGAAATCGAATGAGTTTTTCAGGTTAAGTTAGTACACAGTTATGTTAATGAATGAATTGGCGCTGTATTTTTGTACTTGCGGTTTTGTGGAATAAAGTATGTGAAGAAAAACTGGAACATAACAAATGAATTTCGAACATGGGCAGGGGCTATAGTTTTGCGACTATTTCTAGAAAAGTTACAAATTTGTCATGTTTCTTGTTAGTATGTATTTTGTTTTTCAAGCACATACATAGCTATATAAATATTATCGTAGGATGCTCATTTTCGCCTATTAGTGATTTTTTTAAAGCTGTCTGTTAAGATGATTTTTTTTCTTTGCTTTTCTTTTTGATATTTCACAACTACTGAGGTTAAAATTTACACTCATTTCTGACCTTAGTTCGCCGGTTATTCTATAAGTAGTAGTAGTAGGTAAATGTTCACTTTTTTCATTTATATGTTGTCTGGTCCAATGATTAATGCTTTCTTGTTCTTACGTTGAATTGACGTCAT
The DNA here is from genome assembly GCA_030762175.1 of Metallyticus violacea. Lineage (NCBI taxonomy): Eukaryota > Metazoa > Arthropoda > Insecta > Mantodea > Metallyticidae > Metallyticus > Metallyticus violacea. The sequence continues at coordinate 32,255,280 of CM060832.1, forward strand.
GAATTAAGTTCCAGTTTGCAGGATAGATGGTATATTGTGTGCTGTTAAGTTTATATTTTTATTAATGCATTAAATATTAACAAAACACAGGATTCTAGTAGTATATAAACAACAATTTCAGGATCAACTATCGTTAGATGACATTAAGAGTATAATGAACCAAGTTATACAGCACTACTACAATAGTTATTCAATAAAAATGATCATACTTTTTTGACATGATATCTTTATTGATCCTCATAATTTGATGACCTTTCTCAAATAAGTTCACGTTTGATGCAATACGCATGTCACAGCTGTCTTCAATGACATGCTGGAAACCATTTTTGACAAAATACTTCAGAATCGGCAACGTAGGACAATGCCTCCCACAAAGGAGTTTGGGGTTAGTGGAAAATGCGGGAGGGGAAAAAAAAAAAAAAGGTCTCACGGGGCTATATCTGGACTGTATGGAGGGCCAGGGAAATATTCGTATTGATTTTGGTGAGATATTAGCAACACATTTCCGATTTGCGGCCGTTCATTATCGTGGTGCAGCAGCTAGTTTGTTGCATGAAAATGTGACCTTTTACGAGCGTATGATGTGATTGGCCTTGCAGAGTTTTCAGGACATCACTGTTGTAGTGCCCAGTTAGAATTGTGTGTGCAAGTACGACACACTTGTATCTATTCCTGGAATGTCGAAAAACGAGATGACCATAACATTCCCAGAAAAAAGCAATTTTTGTGTGTGTGTGTACTGATGGAGTTTCCACCTTTGCAATAAACCCCGCATCTTCTTGCACATAATCTTCAGCTGCATGCATACCTGCACGTTTGCTCCGAATCAGCAGTATTGGAACCCACCGAGCACAAGCACGTCTCAAGTGCATCTTACTAACGTTTCAGTGGCATCCAGTAAAATTAATAGATTCCTAAAAAGCAGAGTATATCGTTCAAAACCACTCAAATTAAAATGTGAATGTTTTCTGCAACTTCGGATCCACCTTCTTTTGAAATTGATTGCCTCCCCTCTTTAAACACTTCAACCATCTTCGAGCTTAAGGTAGGGAAGAACAAACTCTCCATAGACCTCGTGTAATATTGCTTACAGGAAGGCTCATTGAAATGAAAATAAATTTTAGAGTAGCATTTGTTCGTTGCCTTTCTCACCTTTCCCACCAGGAACCGGAAGTGACAAGAAACTAATGCCTACTAGTGTATTACGCATAATCTTCTAAAGCAATGCTATTTCTTTAATTAACAATCTTCATATATTTTCTTTGAGGATTTACAATGGACATCAAACTGCGTAAGTACTCAACAGTACAGTTATGATAGAAAAAGGCTATGTACCCTCCCTGCACTGTTTCATATTTTCTTAAGCTTTACCTCCATATAGTGCATATAAAGTGTATATACAGTTTAGGCAGCATAACTCGCATAACACCTTCATAGCATTAATTCATTTTTGTAAAATGTTTAACACATGCTCTTTTTGCAGTGCTGATTCAACTGTGTTGTGCATTTGGTAATTCTAGTGAAATACGTAAAGTATATTCTTTTATATGACATAAAACAGTGTTGACCTTTCGACAAAAAAAAATCCTAATACATAAATTTTAACTAGCGACACCACAAAAAGACTCGTAAAGAAAGTGCGTATCACGGATTCTTTTCATGATAAAGAAAATTATATTCTCACTGAAGAAAAGTTTATGTTCAGCGTTAGACTCTGACTGTACCAAGTTCATTAATGGAGGACATGTTGATATGCTTCCCAAAGCCAAATGTGAGCACTACGGTTAAGATATACAGTATATGAGCCAACAGGTGGCAGAAAGCGAAACATTTATTGTTATATTAACCATAGATTTATGGCGACCCATTGCAGTTAACACAGTAATTCAAATGGAGTACGGCCTGTTGCACTTGCAAAGCTACGCTATAACTTACTAGTACATGATAAACGTTCCACTGTGTTACAAGCAGGGGTATTTTGATATAAATAACAAATCCACTATTTATCCCGCTTGGTATTTTACCTCTTATCCGCTTAGGAAGTTTTAAGTGCGGGCAGATGCTCACAATCACAGTATAGAAGCAATCAACGAAAGATATAAATAAATACATTATTATAAGTAGAGTATTTAGCACTTGCCAGAATATATACTTTTCCCTTTCTCAGCATTTTATACTTTTTGCTTGAAGACAAAATCTGGTTTTATTAGGGTTAAAATGATATGAGTTAATCCAATAGTATTCTGTTGTCAAATATTATCTTAGCCCAATTTAATTTCCATTGCTTCCTATCTTTCCTTTGATATTAGTAAGGGGTGGTAATGCTTTTTATAGATAAGTGATGTAAGCTTGTCCTGGTGGTGATGAAATGAGTGAAATATAAAGAATAAGCGAGTGATTCATTGATAGACCGTAAACATCTTGGTGTGAGGTGCCGGGCATATTGGTGAAGTGCCGGGTTTGTAACTATTTTTTTATTTTTGGTTATGTTTACTGCATGTTAGATAATTACCTTCACTCTTGTTGGTCGGGCCAAGCACGTGGAAATTAAAGTATTATTTTGGAATAGAGATGGTGTTTAACTTTCTTAAGTGCTACATTTCCGTATAAGCAGACATTTTAAAGGTACGCATTGCAAATGTTGTGCTGAAACTGCTCTCTAGCGCAGTAATAGAGAGCAGTCAGAGCAGTTAAATAAAAAAATGAGACACTAACAAAGCAAGGCGGTATGTGTGTACATCACTTAGTGCGTTGGAGTTATAGAATTAGATAACATATTGCTACTCCTTTCAATCCCTTATCTTTAAGAGAATTCGCAAATGAAGGTGTATGGATAGCAGCAGAAGTCGTAGAAGCGAGGAAACTTGCTGTTCACTAAACATTATTTATATCAGAAGCGTACGAGGATGATTTGATATTAAATCAGTATTGCAACGTATTTTATTTTTAGACAGAGTTCTCTCAAGTATCAACATACTTGCTTCAACATTTCTTCAGATTTGTGATTCCCCTTGGAAGTGGGTTTCGTCTATGTGTGTGTAATTATCTCATTTTCTCATAAATGAGCACAATTCTTTCGTGTGACTTCTATAAGTGATCTAAAATTATAATTTAAATGAGCACAATTCCTTCGTGTGACTTCTATAAGTGATCTAAAATTATAATTTGTTGAACTTGTACTGTTTCGCACTACTGGAGCCCTTCCTTTGACCACTGTGAGTAGATGTTAAGTGTTCGCCAATCATACCTTCAATTTGAACGGAGAGCATGGTTAATGAAAACAGTTCAAGCTACAATGAAGCCACCTTCGTATTACTACCTACAGGAGAACTGTATAAGTGGAATGAGGTGCCGCCAAACAATACTCCATGCACAGTTACACTGTTGCGGAGGGCTTGGAACGCTTTGCAGGTCTCTACTCGTAACACAGGTTAGTGTTTATTATAATATTAAGTACAGTATCATTTTATGCTCTCAGTGAAAAAATAAATTAAAAAAATAAAAATAAGGTACCAATTTAAATAAAAACAATTCATTCTTCTAATTTTTATGGTCGCATGTAATTTATTTAACAATTACTATAGCTCTTAACTTTGGTCCCAGGTAAACGGAACAAATGAACCTAAAATCACTTAAAAGACAGGCAGAAAGTACAGATAATTATTGATCTCTGTTGAGGTCTATTTCTACAGAGAGTTATCATCATAGAGTAAAATTACTGAACTATGGGTACCAAATATACCTATACTCTTAATTTTTGCAATTTGTCTATGTTTTTTTTTATATAAAAAATGGTAATTGCGGAGGTCTAATTTAAAAATAACATGTATCAAAGTGCTGGTGATAATTTTAATAAGTATATTATTGTACTTTCTATTTAGCTGATTATCGATCCCGGCCAGGACTAATGGATTTTTTCGAGTGTAAAATTCTAAGTATTACTTCCTTCGTAAGGGAAGTAAAGCCGTGGGTCCGTGTCGTACGACGAACCTCAAACATGAAAAAAGAGGCCTCTGAGCAAAATCTGTGTGCCGTTTAACTCTCTGAATTGAATGGGATGCTGATGACTTGAGTTGTTAAACAGCGTCCGTTAATAAACAGAAACAAACAAAAAACAAAAAAATCAAATATTTAGTTGAAATTTCTCTGAGCATGTGAAGTTCTTATAGAGAAATTACACTCTTTATCAAAGGCATTGATTTATTTCAAATAAATTGGTAAAAATAGTTTTCAAAATCAGGGCAATCTTGTCAAATAGGAGTGGGGGTATACCGGAAAAACGAATGGGAATTAAAGCGCAATTTAAAAATCGCTCTAGCGATCGCAATTTTAACTTTTTTAAAACGAAAACACAATATAACATTGAAATAAAATAAGAAAATCATAAAGAAATTTACTGAGTTAGTTTGAGAAACAACAAAAACTCGCGGCCACTAAAGCGATTTTTATTTTTTTTTTAATTTTAGCTTTAGGTTAACCCCCACCCCTAATGGTTCAACTTTGTTGTTTATTGAACTCAACGAATTATTGGTTAATTGATTAACGTTGATTACTTTAAAAACTACATCATAATTTTGAACATAATACAAGGCCGCGTTTAATCGTGTCCCCCAACACGATGCAATTGACTATGGAGGAAAAAGGAATTCCAGTTACCATTTCCTTAAATCTCTTGATTCTGGAAGGCGCTTTCAGAAATATCTTCTCCACATTGTCAATAAAACTATTGACGTCATTAAAGCAGACTCTAATTTTTTTCCGCAACTCGGTGAATGCCATTCAGACAAGTTATATTACTAATTGACGTTAAGATCTTTGTTACAGCGAATTCTGAAGGAATGTAGCAATTGAAACCTCTTTATTGACGAGATATTCTGCATGGTTGCGAATAATAAAGAAGTAAATGTTCTGAAGAAGTCAAACAAAATGTGAAACGTTTACAAGAATGAAACGCTTCTCAACTTTTCTCCAACGTTAACTTTATACAGGGCAAGTTGTAATTTGAATTTCATTTGCTAAGCCGTCAACTTGGTACCCCAATTCCCATTATGTGGCTATCTTAACACCGCTACTTTTCGTCTCTGAACTTCAATTTCTGTGGTGCATTCTTTTTGATTATAATAACCTTAAGTGCGTTTTTAATGAAACTATGCATCTTTTAAAAATATATGAGATATAAAATATAATGAAGCATACGACACAAAATAATCTTAAAAACAAACGGCATTTATTTATTTTACATCAGTGTTTTTTGTACTTGATGAAAAAACAATGTACCACTAAATACCACGCACTTGACATAGATATTTTCATTAAATGTTAACACTTCTTACATTATAAACACTGGCAAAACCATGGGTATTTTAAACACCTACTTGCTTTGTATGATTGCTAGGAGGTGTTACGTTAAAGTTAACAAGAACACGACTCCTGTAAATTTCCTGTCTAAATTATCCTATGAAGAGCGGGGGAGTTTTAATCTCCTTTCATTGATTCTGAACTCGGAAAAGAAAACTGAGAGATACTTTATTTGGGTCAGAAAAAGATTCCGAAGCGCCTTTGTGTAGCCGGAAACTGGAACTTGACATCAATCGAGAGAAGTTTGGACGGGTGGAAATAGCTTGCTTGCCTCTGCGAGACTCCAAAAGACAGACAAGATCTTTTGATGTCCTTTTAGACTATCATTACTCCGCTCTTGGAAACCATTTTTTGTTTCTTTCGATTTGCATTTGTGAAACGTTTTGCCGTTGACACTGCTCATTTCCACCTTCAAAAACTTTTCTCGCTATTTCTTCAGCAATAAAACGTCGTCAAACATCTCCATTAGTTATTGGAACTGTCATTAAGGAATGTATACAAAAGGACCTCGCTGAAAGGTAAAAGTTCTTTTTTCTCAAGTATATTTATGAACCCATACCTCCGGGATAATTTCGGAAGCAATAGCACATCAAATATTTCCTGTTCCTTTGTACAATAAATATAATACAGTGAGGTTATTTAAGTTACGGGCTGCTTAGTGGGAAAGTGTAGCGCTGTTATCGGATAAAGGGAGATAGAGTCATCACATGTTAGGTTATTATTTTTATTTTAGTATTTATACATCTAAATATGAAAAAAACTCACTGCACTTAAAAGTGGTAATAATTAGCACTAATCTGTGTTACATGAGATGTGGAAAACGATGTCCCTCAGCGGCAATACATTGCCAGCATTTGCTTAGGAAATTCGTGCTTTTCATCTTATTTTCTTCATTATGAACATGGCAGTTCAGAACACATTCTTGTCATTGAGAGACCCTCTTTCTCGTAACATTCTAACAACTTGGCGAACATTTTCTTTACCTGCAACACGATTTTAGGATATTCTTTTGCGAATAGTCTTTCCTCTTCTCTGCAAAGTTCCGTTTTCACTTATGTATGGTAAATAGAAACCCGTTCGAGACTACATTTATGTAATGATATAACGAAGTTCAATTAGAACACGCTTTATACACAAACAGCGGCTATTCTCTGCAGTATAAACCCGGGGCACAGCTTTACTACTGCTACTGCTGTGTACAGATCACACGCTTATAGAATCTTAATAACAAATATATGTAGCTGAACAAGCACACCAGAGAAAGGGGGAGAGAGAGAGAAAATAATTTAATAACATATTGTAATGACGCACCTATTTACATAGTAACTTATACTGATTTTCATAGCAGAATATTTATTGATGACCCTTTGATTAAAGTGAGGAATCTTCAGGAAGATCTCTACAGAAAGCGTTGTATGCTTTAAAATAACCTTTTCAGTTAAAATAATGCTTGCAATTGGTCTATCTGGATTTCTTCTTTTTCTGCTTTCAATCAACTTCTGTGTAGTTATTTTCCCGTTACGAAATTGCAGCAAGTTACGTTTTGATCATTCAATCTCTTATTGGGTTTCCCTACCTGTGGAGTGTACTGTAAAACTATTTTTACTTGAGAATCCCCTACCATTCTTCGACATGCCATCTCCATGTTTGTCAATCCTAGTAGTCTGATGATATCTATACTTGCCTCCTAAACCCAAGATCGCGGGTTCAAACCCGGCCAGTACCGATGACTTTTTTTCGGGCGTAAAAATTCTAAGTATTGTTTTCTTCGGAAGGGAAGTAAAGCTGTGGGTCCCGTGTCGTACATTTACGGCACGATAAAGAACCTCAAGCCTGAAAGAAGAGGCCTCTGAGCAAAATTTATCGGTTGTTTGATGCCTTGAATTAAATGGGACGCTGATGATCTGCCTGAGATGTTAAAAAGCGTCCGTAAATAATACAAATAAAAAATCTCCATGTAGATCTATTATTCTTTATATCGTCTATGTTAAACATATGATCTTATATTTCATTTCGTAGGCAGTTTCGTCTTGTGTCTCCCAAAAGTGCAGAAAGTGCACGAAGAAATCTCATTTGTGTTACTTCCAGTTGTCATTTTACATTTTGTTAAACGCCGTTAGCTTCTATATTGGAGTACTGGTTGTTTGACTCTTGAGCGGGAGTCTGGGGTTAGATTCCCACCAGGACCGTCCTCCCTGATTGCGGTTTTTTCCAGGATTTCCTTAGTCCTCATAATTGGCAAATACCAGGCTAAACTTAGGCCTGGAACACTTCCCTCCTTTAAAAAAAAATTCTTTCCAAATTTATCATTTCATCTCGTATATCACCAGTGTCCACCACCTGTAGAAAAAACGGAGTTGAACACTATTAAAAAAAACATATTGTAAAATGTTAACAGCGGTTTTTGACTCATTTGTTTTCTAAAATGTATTTTTAAAATTCAATTTGTTCTGTTGCATTTACCAAACGAGTCTTGTATTTCTTAATTTCTAATACCTGTATGTAATTCCCTAATCATTTGAAACTTCCAACTTTGTGTATAACTTTATAGACATGATCTTGCTCATTGAACTCCTTATGTGATATAGCTTAGCAAAGTCGGTTAGAATCTTACACGATCTTTGTGGAATATCATCCATATCTGATCGTCGCAAATAAGGGTGGAATTAGCTGATTTCTAGGATCTATTAGGATTCCTTTCGGATTTGTAGATTACTATAATGGGACAAATATATACACTTAAAAGTAACGGGGCAGTTCGTAGCCCTATTGGAGTCATAAATTTACTATAAAAGTTTTCCGTTGTTTCCTAAGTTAATGGTTATATAAATTTCTTCATAAAATATTTAAAGACATTTTAAACCTTGATCAATATTATAATTTTGTAATGTAGGGAATAGTTGGCCTCTGTGTACTCTGTCATACCTGAACTTTCTGGTAATATATGTCGACAAATTGTAATATTTTCTCTTTGAAATTATTTGGTAAAGTAGCTTATGTTGTACAGCGACCTTTGCGGAACCCGCCTTGATCTTATAACTTTTTTAAACTTTATTCAGTTTTTGCTTTAAGATGTTCGCATATACTTTTAGTACTGTATGCAAGAGTGAGATCCCTCTATTAGCGAGTTTATTAATTTGAAATTTCTCATCCAATAGTCGACTTAGGAGTCTAAACTGTGTAGTACAAATTTCTATTCTTTCAATTACACAAAACAAAATAAATTAGCTACTTAAACCGATATTTCCAACAATCGGAAAGTAAAAAAATTCTACTTAATATACATATAATTGTCATAAAATATTGTAAAATATTAATGAATGTTAATGTTAACTAGGCTTCCTTATCTATCTCTGCTCAAAAAGAACACAGATCATCAAATTCTTGTCACAACTCTTTCTGAATTGTCAGAAAAGTTTTTGAGAAGCTATAAAAACAGAATATGCAAAAAATCTAATTATAAACCAAATTACCTGAGTTGTTAAAGAGCGTCCATAAATAAATAAATAAATAAATAAATAAATAAATAAATTAATAATTCAAGTTCTTTCCGCAGGAACAATTACTGTTCTTGTTTTAATGACTATAAAGTTAAAAAACTTTATTCTGAAACTAGTTTCCAGTTCTGATATAGTTTCTGTCTTGTGTCAGAATATTGTAAATATGCAAGCATATTTCTCTTTGTTACCTGTAATATAAGCATGGAGTAGATTTTATCACAATGATCAATTTGCATGCTCTTGGGATATCTATATAAATGGCCCTGTTTGTGTTCGTTGTGCTGCATGCAAATAATTGGCTGTTTTCTAGCTATGCTGCAGCAGCTGCAAAACTCTTGGGAACTGAGTTTGTCAGGTTACAGCAATCTCAGGCGAACCGCATGTACAACAAATGAGTTAATAATGACCAACAGTAATAAAATCTCAGAATAACAAAGCTTAACAACATTTGAAGAAAAGGTATTAAATTTTATACGTCGATTTGTTATTTATTGAAAAGTGAAAGCGTGCTAATGTGGTGAGGTTTTTCAACAAAATTTCCTCTTTTTCCTAAAATAAGTTTTTCGAGAGTGCAGTATGGCACTGCAAGGTTTTTGTTAGGAAAGTCCTAGTGTTTCTAAATGTTAAATAGAGAGAAAGCATGTGAGTTTAATAAAAACATAAATACTAATATATTTTCTTTTAAATCCTGAATTAACAATCCTTTCTCGTTTTAACTGAGTAGTGTTTAACACCCGTTTTTACTGCTGAGGCACCACAGGCGGTGGGCACCGATGAAACATGAGTTGAAATAGTAAATTGGGAAGGATTTGTTTTAAGAAAATGAAGCGTTCCAGGTCTAAGTTAGGGCACCTCCCCGGCATTTGCCATTTATGAGGACTGAGGAAAACTTGGAAAAAATACCTCAGTCATGGAAGATGGTCCTTTAGGGAATGGAACCCCAGACCCCCCGATCACGAGTCCAAGCCTTAACGACCTCGGCCAATCGTGGTGGTCTTTTTTCGTTGTTGAGATGTCAATTATGTATTTTTATATTAAAATGAGTAAGTTAGATACTACGCCCTTGTATCAAACAGATTCTATTCTCTCTCTTCGTGTATTAAGTTATTTTAGAATTAATACAAATAACCAAAAAATAAAATTAAATATTTTAATATATTCTGACGATAATGCACTGATTCCGAAAAATGAAAATTATTTATAGCATTATGCGTTTATTTTAAATAAGATTTGTAAAAATAAAAATACTGAAATATCATTAGAGAAATTCAAAATATTAGCCTTTTGGAGACAATCCTTAATTGGGCTAAAATATTATAATTAATACTTCATTGGACAAATTTTATATTTTAATTAATTAGGCTGCGACGTTAGTGCATGCAGAAAAACTAATAAAGATGTAGATGATAAAAAGTTTCAAATTATATGCCGAATCATTAATAAATCCTTAAAAAAATATAATGGGAAAAGACACCACATTTACATTCTGCAAAATAATGGCCACACGAGTATTGGTCTATGGAAGTGAGTCTTGTATTCCGATGAATAAATTGGGAAGTGAAGTACTATCAATAACCGAGCTCCTTTCCCTAGAAATATCATGCGCTACAATGTTCAAGTATGGGGATGCAGACGTAGGTCTTGAACTATCTGAAAAAGTCCGCATTTCACGTGCTAAAATTTAACTTTATAATATTTTGTTAGCTTAATGCACAATGTACACTAATCTCATTGTTGTCACTTCCAGTTCTCGCCTTTAAAAGGTATGTAAGTTGAGACATGATCAGTTCCACCTACAGCAAAGTGCAGGTGACATGTGACGAACAATATGCAGCTCTGAATATTCGTCTCAGTTGAGGCCTGTGTAACGTTACAGGATGCCTATGGAGAGTTTGTTCTTCCCTATGGCAGAGCTCGAAGATGATTTAAAACGTCCAAAAAGAGGAGGCAACAAATTTCAAACGTGGATCCAACTCTAACAGAAGAAAACATCACCGCTACTGTCATTGTGAGAGAGAATCGTCTAACATTAAGAACACTTTAAGCAATTCTGAAAATTTAACTGCGTACCACCCCCACACTGGAAACTAAAAAGTTTCAAATGAGAAGTATTTGTGTACGGTCGGTCCCAAAATGGCCGTTTCCCAAATAAAAGACTCTTGGTGTATAGATTTGCATGCAGTTGAATGAGGTTACAGGGAGATGCGGATTTTCTTTCAAAGGTACTTTATTTCTAATGAAATTTCGCTATATCATTTCGATCTTGAATGCAAAAAGAAAAACTTGTTGTGAAAATTTTCCATCATAAAAAGCGAAATCGTTTGCTTCTCCCAGGATTGTTTGACTGCTTTGTTTTATTTATGGACGCTCTTTCGCATCTGAGCTCATCAGCGTCCCATTCAATTTAGGGCGTGAAACGGAGGTAAATTTTGCTCAAAGACCTCTTCTTTCAGGCTTGAGTTTCTTTTACGTGTCGTAAATCTTCGACACGGGACCCTTTACCTCCTTCCGAAGGAAGCCATATTTAATATTTTTACTCCCGAAAAAATCCACTAATCACCGAGAGCGCTCGCCAATAGGAAAACACTCCGGAGGAAAACGAAACTGATCGCATGGTACTTTCGATTTACTTTATACTACCATAACTCAGGGAGAGACTGTGGTACTCTAGTCTCTTCTGTCGAGATTATTTATTTAATTTGTTGCTTTATTTATATATCCGTATTAAAATGTTAGATATTATTAATTATATATTTAAAATCGCCTCTTTCTTTATGTAGAAAGCGTGTAATTGAGAGTGTGTATTTTAACATTATCCCAATAATGCAGACAATTTTATTTAAACTTTATCCTAAAATACTACATGATATACAACTAGTAGCCTGGGTAGAGAGTTCAGCTACCGGTCCTGGTGGTGTAGCGGTAACCATACTTGCCCTGTAAACTCAAGGTCGTGGATTCGATCCCGGCTAAGATCGATGGATTTTTTCAGGCGTAAGATTTCTAATTATGGCTTCCTTCGGAAGGGAAGTAAAGCCGTGAGTCCCATGTCGTAGACTTATGGCATGTAAAAGAACAAGAAGAGACCTCTGAGTAAAATTTATCGGCCGTTTCACCCCTGAATTGAATGGGACGCTGATGACCTGAGATGTTAAAGAGCGTCCGTAAATAAACCAAATCAACAACAGCAGTTCAGCAAGACACTAGCGATGCTTCGGCGATCCCGAGCGAAACACTAAATCAGAACACTAACTCTCCTGTACACTGTGATATTATTAACAATTTTTTAGCTCTTTAGTTCGTGTTTTTTTCGTGTTATTCCCCTTTAATAGATATTATATATTGAAATATTTGCATTTAACGCAAGAATTTCATATCACTGACGATTTTTAAATTCCAGTAATTTAGGAACAGTTTACTTTGAGAATTTTCCCGGGCTTTATCAGCAATAAAGTAGAGGATATTAACTTCAGAGCTACCAAAGTAAATAAAAAGCTTACAGTTCATTTATAAACTTTTTATTTGTGCATCTTGCATCAGAAATTTCTGACCATACGCTGCGCAGCATATCGTGGTTGATAATTGCAGTTGCATTGATGATTCGCAATATGTTCACGTCTCCAGGAAGCTGGGAAACAAAAAGTATCTTTCACTATCTTCATAGAAAACAGTCAGCAGCTACAGTTAGATCTGCCTCTAGGGGGGGGGGGGGTCTAGGGTTCTCCAACTTGTGGCAATTTTTTTTTTTTTTTTTTTTTTTTTCCACATATCCCATATCATGTGGTGGTGAACCGTCTTGCTGGAGAATGTCGCTGTCTTCGTTTGGCTGGGGCATCCGCCACTGCCGTAACATCGAGATACTACATTCTTGCCTCGTAGAAGATAAACCCGTTCTACTTTGTCACTATTGGTTTTGGGCGAGTCTTGTTGATGCTTACACTGTTTAGTGACAGTGAGAGCTAATACACCAGTTCAACTTGTCGGATAAGTGAAATATTGCTTCATCACAAGGGCTAGGGTTTCTATGTAATAAAAATGGTTAAATATGCACTAAAATGTCTAAGAGCTAATAGAATGAATCGGAATGAAGTTATGTTGGTGCTGGACTGTAGACAACAGGTGGAGGGCCACAATTGGCCATGAGCTAAAAATCACCTTGCGCCAATAACTCATCAGTTATTGTTAACTGCCTGTTTGCGGCTTATAACTAATTGGTTGTATTGACCTAGTGCGAGTGTACTAACTTGATGTTAAGTGCTTAAGAATTCCGATGCCTAGTAATATAAACACAGATAATCAATCGAGCAATACTTTTTACATGTTTTTGTAAAAATATATTGCTTTTCATTTTTCTGATGATTTTATTAAATGCTTAAACGTTTAATGGCTTCATTGCTTAAATATTTAAGATTCCTTTCTTTTTTGCATTTTTTAGTTCACATTATTCTTTTTTTTAATTGTTTTATTTATTGACGCTCTTTAACATCTCAGGTCATCAGCGTCCCATTCAATTCAGGACGTGAAACGGCCGACAAATTTTGCTCAGAGGCCTCTTCTTTCAGGTTTGAGGTTCATTTACGTGCCGTAAATGTACGACACGGGACCCACGGCTTTACTTCCCTTCCGAAGGAAACCATACCTAGGATTTTTACGCCCGAAAAAATTCATCGATCCTGGTCGGGTTTGAACCCGCGACCTTGGGTCTAGGAGGCAAGTATGACATATTATTCTTACAGTCTTAATTTAAATATGAGGATTTCTGGATTCTTGTGACCATCCTTACTTCTAAGCATGGATATTTATTATAAATAGACATTTAAAGTTCTGTATTTGACTTATTTTCATTATTTCAGAAAAGCTTAGCTGCATATATTAGGAAGTACTGAGTTTTAAAAATAATATTATAAATATAGTAAAGAGTAATTGTAACCTTCCCTCATTCCGCAAAGCAATCAGAATTTATATACACTTGGAAAAACTTCATGATCTGGTAACGACTGACTAAATAATTAAAAAAAAAAATAAAATAAACAGAAAAACTTTTAACTCCAGTCATGCCAGGAACTACGCGACCATTAAAGATCAACCGGTATTTCAAAGTATTTGTAATTGTTCCATACACACAGCTTGGAACTTTTGTGTTTTTATATTAACATCTCGGAAATACCATTATTCTATGAAACTATGATACTGTATTCTTTATTTATTTTATTTCTGTTTGTACCTCTGGGCATTGATAATCTGTAACATGTTCTTTCATCTATTGCACTACATTAATTAAATTGAACCTCTCTTTGTATATCAACTGTATATCCGCGTATTACTTCTTCAGGTTGAAACGTAATGTTTTGTTTTTCCATATTGAAATATAATTAACTGTTAGTGCTTTTGAATCTGATTACATAAAAAGAAAATTACATTTTAAAAGTGATATATGTATACGTATATTATTCCGAGGGTGCCAAGATTGTGTACACACTTTCACGGTAGATATCAATTTAATATCTTTCAAAGTTGGACCGAAAAAACAAGTAACGTGTAGTATGATGTTCTGTAAACAGATGTGACTCATATTACGCTATACTAGCGTTTCTACAACAAAATTGAGCCAAGATTATCGTTTGAACAGCGAAAACCAACTTTGAAGTGGTACTGGAAAACCGAGAATTTTGTTGAAGTTCAAAGATATTGGAGAAGTGTGTACAGAACAGAACCGCCAAAGCGAGTAATAATTTCACGCATTCGAGACAAATTTTAGACTCGTAGTACCGTAACACAGGATGGTACACTACCACATTATCACCAAGATGTACGTGCTTACTTGGATGACAATTTTCCAAGGCACTGCATAGGACGAAGAGGTCTCCGGTTGAGTTTCCATCGCGTTCTCCGGATCTAACTCCGCTACACTTCTACCTATGGGGAACTCTTAAGGATGTTGTATACCGTAGAAAACCAGCAACTCTGACAGCACTTCGGGAAGAAACTGAAACGGCACGTGCTGCAATCACTGAGGACACTTACGCAAACGTTGCTCAGTCAGTAGTTCAACGTGCTCAGAAGTGTATCGATGCCGACGGTGGGCATTTTGAGTAAACTGTTGTAACTGTAAAAGTCTAAGAAGATAAGTGTTCATCATGTTCTGTTTGTGATAATTCAGTTTTGTTATGATTACACAGTTTTTTTCTTTGCTTGGAGTGTATATACATTTTGGCACCCTCTGTACACACACACACACACACACACACACACACATATTAGACAACTTGCCTCCCACCGAGGCGACCCGGGTACGAACCCAGCGACCATAGGTGGAATTTGCAGCGGACTTTACTCCTGGGTCTATAGTTACTCTTGTCACTCATTCTGCAATTACCCCATCTTTCCCTAATTCCCATCTACACCATCATCTAACGTGACACAGTGCGCCGATTTCTCCTTGCTCATTCAAATGGACTACGCAAACGGCAAATGAAAGAACTTAATAAGCCGGGCATTGACAACCACCAAGAACAAAATTCCGATTCTACGTTTCCTAAACGTCGCGATGCAACAGCTTTAGGATTTGTAACCAAAAGACGAAATAACTCAACAAATTGAAGAAAAAGAAAAAAAAAATGGTTACAGGTTTTCTGGTCTTGTCGACTGCACCTGATTTATAGGGAAGTAAACGGTTAATTAATTCCTTAGTTAAACTGAAATAAAATACGCTGTTTTGCCTTTATTTCACTCGACGTTAATGCCATGCATACTGTGAAAAATCAGATGATAACAGATAATAAATGACGGTGATGATGATAATGATAATAATAAATCATTGAATAAAATATATTATCGGTGAATAAAATATAAAACATTATTTATTTCCATTCCAAAAGAACTTGATAAAAGACAGTGGCGTGCTTACATTTTTTAAACGTTAAGTCTCAACATGCAAGTTTAATATCTTTGAGCTCAAATTGTCTAACGCCCCTCTATATGTGGAACAAAATTTTCGATTTTTTGCATTAACAACATGTGTATATAAATAAACAGGTTTTCATTAAAGTAAGCTCACCTATGCCACTGCTTCGTCTCTCCGAAATTCTACTTACAAAATCAAATTCACTTTCAACAACGGTATCATAAATATTATTTAAAATAAAGGCGAAACTTCCGTATATACACACTATAGAAATGAAAGTGTTAAACTTACCTGGAAAACAGGAGAGTGAATAAAACGGCATTAGTAGTTGATGCGACTTCGTTGAAAGCTAGTACACCATCAACATTCCCCAAAAGTGTATCTATTTTTATAGCTGAAATCGAAGGAAGAAGGACGACATTACAGTGCAGTGTTCTTACGTCACAGTTGTATCAATAGTAAGAAATGCACTAGGAATCAGAATTGCATACGACCATTTTGAGATAGTGACATCAGAAAACAAACAACAGGTGCATGCATGCTAATATTAATACTCATTCTTATGCAAATAGTGATTGATTCATTACACAAATATACACTCTAGCTTAAAGCTAACTTCGAGCAAATCCTAGAAAACGGAGGAGCAGTGGTTTACTGTTGCTCGCTACGGCCTAACGGCCTCCACTCTCCTCCTATTCGAAAGTATAAGCACAATAGTACAACAATGAAAATGCAAATGAAATTATACAGCGATTGGATTGGCAACTCTGAAAAACAAAATTGGAATAGCTGAAGTAGATGCATAACTGTTGAAGAAAAGTTGAACCCTGGTGGTGAAACCATTAAAACATGAATATGGTAAAATTATATAAGCGTTGGCAACTCTGAAAAAGAAACGACGAACCACTGAAGATAATTTACAGATCCGCACTGGGGGCAAAAACGAAACATGCATACCAACTTTACGTGGAAACTTGCTGCATTCATATCACAACATCTAAGTTTACCACTGGGTCTTGCAACCACAAACTGCGAACTATAATAATTTCAGCTGTACATTTACTTTGTTGTAATTTTATGCATTTTAGTAGAGTGACGTACATATAACAAAGTTTGTATATAATAAATTTAAAAGACGCACTTTTCAGGGAATGAACGTTTGATTTATTGCGCTTGAAACTGTCTATTTACATTTTTTCTGCATTCACATAGTTAAATGTTTAAGATATTTTCGGCCTCTGATAATGTTTAAAAAAATCGGCGAACACTGGTAACGAAATGTTAGAGGGAGAAGAAAACCGCAAAACTTTAATTTTTCATCTTTGCATGGAAGCAGTAAGAGTTTCACAGCTTGTGACAAATGTCTGCATGTATGTAATGTTTGAATTCTGGCCAGAAGTAACCATTTGTATTCAGAACTAGTGATCACAGCAACTTGCTCACAGAGTCTACTGAATTTTCGTGAGCGTGTTATATTAAAGCTTCGCATCGTGTTATATGTTTAAGTCGGTCGTTACCACATGGCAACTGTTAATAGACTTCTTCACGTGCTTCTATTTCTTGCTAAAATGCTGCAATTATTTTCGTTCTTTAATATAAGACGAAACAATGTGCCTTAAAGCAGCACTCACCTTAAACATTTCCAATGCATATGGGCGTTTATCATGTGCTTGATGGTTGAGGCATTTATTTTGTTCCAATTCTATTTATACCTCCATTTATTACAAGTATGTTGTTAAAGCAAAAGAAATTAGATATAAAAAATTAAAATATGACATCTAAACGCTGAAGGCTATAAAGGCCAATGCAGAATTACTGTTAACCATGGTTTAATATATTACGGTTCCGCGTTCCATCTTTCTTTGTATCTTAATCATATTTACCGTGTTATTTATTGTCCCTTTGATTGCATTGGTCTTCTTGCGAAGTCTGTAATTGAACCTGAATACTGTAGGTGTAATTCTGTTGTTACAAATGGAATGAAATGAATGAATGAGTGTATTTATTCAAATTTACATACATTGTATTAACTTTACAACCTTCACAAGGATCCATCGAACTGTACCTGCCTTTTATAATACACAACGAGTACATTACTTAATTAAATTAATAAATAAGTCATACCTACGAGTTAAAATACTACTACTACTTCTACTACTGCTTCTACTACTGCTTCTACTACTACTACTACTACTACTGTACTACTACTACTTCTACTGTACTACTACTACTTCTACTACTGTACTACTACTACTACTTCTACTACTGTACTACTACTACTACTACTGTACTACTACTACTACTACTACTGTACTACTACTACTACTACTACTACTGTACTGCTACTACTACTACTGTACTACTATTACTGTACTGCTACTACTACTACTACTACTACTACTACTACTATTACTGTACTGCTACTACTACTACTACTACTGTACTGCTACTACTACTACTACTACTGTACTGCTACTACTACTACTACTACTACTACTACTACTACTGTATTACTACTACTGTACTGCTACTACTACTACTATTACTACTACTACTACTATTACTACTACTACTACTACTACTATTACTACTACTACTACTACTACTATTACTACTATTACTACTACTACTACTATTACTACTGCTATTACTACTACTACTATATTACTACTACTACTACTACTACTATTACTACTACTACTACTGTACTACTACTACTACTACTACTGTACTACTACTACTACTACTACTATTACTACTATTACTACTACTATTACTACTACTACTACTATTACTACTACTACTACTATTACTACTACTACTATTATTACTACTACTACTATTACTATTACTACTATTACTACTACTACTATTACTACTATTACTACTACTATTACTACTACTACTATATTACTACTACTACTACTATTACTACTACTACTACTATTACTACTGCTATTACTACTACTACTACTACTATTACTACTACTACTATTACTACTACTATTACTACTGCTATTACTACTACTATTACTACTATTACTACTACTACTACTGTACTACTACTACTACTACTACTGCTATTACTACTACTATTACTATTACTACTACTACTATTACTGTACTGCTACTACTACTACTACTGTACTGCTACTACTACTACTGTACTACTACTACTACTACTACTGTACTACTATTACTACTACTGTACTGCTACTACTACTACTATTACTACTACTACTACTATTACTACTACTACTATTACTACTACTACTACTGTACTACTACTATTACTACTACTACTACTACTATTACTACTACTATTACTACTATTACTATTACTACTATTACTACTACTAATAATAATAACAATAATCATAATAATATCAATGAATACATTTTTTAAACTAACTAAAAGGGTAGTAAGGCGAGATTTGGGAGAGAAGTAAAAGTGGCATGAATGGGTTCCCGCATATTCATTCCCATTAGTACACGTAAATTTGCGACCTGTCGGAGTGGAAGAATACCAAACATTTCCGAAGTCCTGAGTGCGATATTAGGAGAAAGTGGTTAGGAGAATCAAGGAGTATATTCTTTAATCATCATTTGCATTATTCATTATTTAGTTTGGTTGGTTTCTTTATGTCTCAGTGGTGTTGGTGTTTGATGTTTGCAGGTGTTTAACGTGATGACTCAGTGACGGTGGTAGTTCGGGTCCGGGCCGCTTGAGGACCCCGCGGCGTTAATCAGTCGTTGTAAGATGGAGCTATGAGGGAAGCCAAGTGCAATTATATTTCATGTATTTTGGAGTTAAGACTTGCAAATTCCAATGTGAGAATTTTGTTGGTGGCAGGAAGTAGGGGCATTGCAGTTGTGTGTGATTCGGACAATCGCTTGTGGTGTCATCTTGCGTTGAATTCAGTGTGAGTCATCTTGTGAAGTGCATCGCTAGCTGAGTGGTCTTTGTTTCTAGTATTCGCTTCCTGCGGCCGAGTCTGTCTAGTTTGGCTTGTGATGTGATTCGGTTGTAGTCTTTAGGGTCTGTGTATCCTGTTTGCCAGTTTGTCAAGTCCGCTGATGTTGGAGGAGTGTAAGCCTTCTAGCCTTCAGGCGGGCAGAGAGTTCTTCCTGGGTGTGGCTGTGGTGTTGCTGGACTAGGAAGATGTTGTGGTTGATGGAGTCCTGCAGTTGAGTGATCAATCCGGCTAGATAAGTGGCGGGTACGTGGTGTGCAGTGTTGGTTGCAGGTCGATGGCCTCCAAAGCTGGCATGGGCAGACAGCGGCTGTGCTGTTGGTGGAGGTGCTGGGATGCTGACGGCGTTTGCGGAGACGTGAAGTTGATTCTTGGGTTGAAGCGGGCAGGAGGCCTGGCCGGTGAAATGATTGCCACCTCCGCAGAAAGCGCAATATTTGTATCGTCGGATTAGATCGTGTTGAGTGCAGAGACGACCGAGCACTGCGGCATCGCGGGTCCTGGGTACAGCCTGCCATAGCTGCAACATCGGCGCCTCGCAGTGGTGTGGCTGCATGGCTAAGCTCTAAGCTGAAGCTGCGAGAGTCTGAGTCCTGCAGCGATGGCGGCATTACAGTCTTCCGCTTCTAGGAATGAGATACGTATGCATGGAGTGGGGTCTCGGTGTGAGTATATTCGCGTGGAGCGGTATGCCGTGAAATATTCGAGCCAGGTAGGTTTTCTTGGTATGCCGGGAGAACTGCGCTGTGTAGGCCGCCGAATGGCGTGGTTCCAGTCGGTGTACTGCTGGTCTCTTCTTGCCGAGTGTCCTGTCGCCCGTGCTGTGAATATAAGTGCCCCCTGTTTACTGAATTCCTGGCGGCAGGATTCAGTTCGGCAGAGACCTTGAATGAGGCTGGATCTGTTAGTGGGGAGGAGGCTATTTTTGTGGAGTGGTTGCACTGCTGGCGCTAGTTGAGGTGTCCCGGCTTCAGGCTGGTTTACGTTTATTCGCTTCGTTTGTAGTTGCATGGCCATTACAATCAAGGGAGTTACGGCGGCGGGCCTGGAGAGTGCAGGGGAGATCGACTCTGGGGCGCTAGGCTCCTTTATCTCTTGAGAGGCTTCTCGTTTCAGAGCATGTTGAGCTCATCTACACATACATACTTTAATTAGTTACCCCCGCTCCTCCCATTTTTCAGATGTGAGCTGCCTCACCTTCGGCACGAGTTTGCCTACCTGCTCCTCATCCTTGCCCGTCAGCAGAGCCCAGCATGCCCCTTGGCCTCTGTTTGAGTCAGTAAAGGAAGACGGCAGGTACTTTTTTCTCAACACCTCAGTGCTGCTAAGTTCGCTAGAATTTTTTGAGCAGTGTTTAACGCCCGTTTTTACTATTGAAGCACACAGGCGGTGAACACTGATGATACATGAAATGAAATGAAATGATAAATTGGGAAAGAATTTTTAAGGAAGGAAGCGTTCCAGGCACTAAGTTTAGGGTACCTCCCCGGCATTTGCCATTTATGAGGACTGAAGAAAACCTGGAAAGAACCCAGTCAGGGAGGACGGTTCTGGTGGGTTTCGAACCCCAGACCTCCCGCTCACAAGTCTGCGCCTTAACGTCCTCGGTCACTCGTGGTGGTTCGCTTGGATGTGCAACCACGATTCTTCCTCTGCACATGAAGGGCAAATTGTCAGTTCACTTTCATCTGAAATTCTGATCTGCCGCCATGCTCCAAGTCTAAACCATGCGAGCCCTTCCCTGTTTTATGAATCCGGCACCGCCACGGGTGGTCGAGTTCGTTAAGGCGCGACTCGTGAGCTGGTCTGGGGTTCGATTCCTACTAGGACCTTTCCCCTGACTGAGATTTTTTCCAGGTTTTCCTCAGTCCTCATAAACGGCCTATGTCAGGGAGGTACCCTAAACGTATGCCTGAAATGCGTCCTTCCTTAATAAACAAAAACTACTTTTTCAATATATCATTTTATTTCATCAGTGCCCATCGTCTGTGGTGCCTTAGTAATAAAAACGGGCGTTAAACACTATTTTAAAATCACCTGTTTTGATGTATCTGAAATGAATTAATGACGTTCGGAGTTCTTGGCGCATTAAAGCTATCTGGCGTTTACCTACTCCGGGTAAGGAAAAACTTCAGAAATAGCCTAGCCCAGACGATTACCTACCGGAATCGAACCAGGACCACCGGATTAGTAGTCGCATATGCTACCATTAGATCACTAAGGCTGTCTAATTTTTTCTTTCTTTGCCTGTCAACTTCTACATTATCAAACAGAAAGTTGTCATTTTGCACTGTATTTGTACACACATTGTTTATCTTTGTGCTTTTTTGTGTAATGTTGAGGCAGAATTATAAATATGGATTACCTTTATGTTTTTGAGTACTTTTGTGCATTTAACATAAGGGCTTGATCAGATTTTCCCTGGTTTATGGGAATAAAGTAGCTGTGCTTTTGCTGAACGATATCCTATCCAGCGTCTCTTCATTAAAATCCATCTCGGCGCCCTTCCTGCCCTCTCTCTTAAAACTGATGTGAGTTTTTCTTGTTGCTAACTGGAATGCCCGTCTAAAAGTACTTTCTTGGTAGCCTAAAGTTGTAGGAACATATTGAATTAATTGTTCATCCATTTTAGCAGATACCACTATTTTTAACTCAAGTTTTAGTTCACTTAACATTTTTCCATATACCAACCTCAACAGTATCTTTTCATCACATTAAATATTTGCGATTCTTTAAGGAAGCCCATCTTTTTTACTCTTATTTGTTTTATTACTTTCTGCATCGGTGTAATCCCTGGAGGGCGATTACTAGAGGAACCTTCGAAATTCTAATCTCAAAACGTGTGGAAACGCGTATGAAAGACAATATATGGCAATCATGCCTGATGTACGCTTCACTTCGATAAAACTAATAAACAATATGTTACATGTAATAAGTATTTACTCTCACATTCTTGACTCTTCAAAAAAATAAATCCCTTAGATTGTAAAATATGACCTTCACCACCAAAAGAGCGGCTTATAATGATGGAAATACACGTTGTTTACCGACTCATTTGACCTCCGTTCCAGTGCAACACCCAATGAAACCTTAGCAGACCAAACAAGGTGGTATTCAGGATATTCGGGTCTGTCATCTGATCAAAAACTTACTCTGAGACTAATGACCGCCGTCACCCTCGAAGTAGTTCCCTTCCCCACGTATACACCGGTTGCAGCGATTCTTCCATTTACCAAGTTCATAATGGAAATCACGTTCTTTAAGGGTGCACAGACAACGTTTCTTCTTGAATCTTCTCAATTGTGTCGAACCGACGTTCTTTCAACTTGCTTTTCAGTTTGGGGAATAGAGCGAAGTCGCAGGGTGCCAAATCAGGCAAGTACAGTGGGTGGGGGACAACCGTCATGTTGTTTTTCGTCAAAAGATTCCTGGTGAACAAGGAATTGTGACAGGGCGCAGGGCGCATTATCGTGATACAACAGCCAGTACCCTTGTCGCCAAAGTTCGGGTCGTCGTCTCCGCACATTTTCACAGACCCGTCCCGTGCAAACTTCAACACGCTGCATCTTCTGATCAGTAGTCGGTATCCTTGGTACAAATTTTGCGGCGACACGGTGCATGCCCAATTCATCAGTTGAAATTCGTTGGCATGTCCCATAACCAAATTCCCACTTCATGAGTAAGGTCTTCAATGGTTCGATGTCGATCCTCACGAACGAGATGTTGAACATTGGCAACAATGTCAGGCGTTGTGCAGCTGACGACGGGCCTACTGGTGTGAGCATCGTCTTCAATAGCTGTACGTCCGGCCCTGAATCGAGCATTGCACTCAAACACACGTGTACGGCTCATGCTTTGTCCCATAAATACTGGTTGAATCATTGCGAGGGTCTCAGTAGCATTTCTCCCGAGATTTGCACAGAATTCGATGCACACTTTCTGATCTAATCTTGGATCCATCGTAAAATCGCCACACACTACACACACACACATAGTATCATAGTATCATTAACACCCAGCTGCATGAAACTTTAAACACTCGCTCATCAGATGTGCTAGTGTTGCAACATAGCGGTACAAAACTCTACTGCAACTACTATCGAGATGGCAGCACCACTCCCGAATATTGTGGATACCACTTCGCATTAGCATTCCTATTCCATTTTTTTCCCCTTTCCTCTATTATTGCACAGAACTAAAGTTACGACTAATTTTATACATTTAATATTTTAAGGTGCATGCTCCTATATATGATTGGATATATTTTACTGAAATTTAATACATATTCTAGAAATTTCAGCATTAAACCTGGTGGAACAGAATTTTGATATACAAAAATTGTAAAAGAACTTTTTTAAAAAAGTCATATTAAAAATGGTCGCAAAATATTCCTTGACCCTACAGCTATTGTTATTGAAAATCCGTTCCACAACATATTTCTAATTCGTATTGCCTTATCTAGAATAGCTCATCCGAGTATGCTGCACAAACTTCCGCATGTAAAATCAAGGATTTTGGATTTTGCTATGTAAATTATTTTTCAGAATTTCAGGAGAATCTGATGGTTAGGAGGCATAATAAATATATATCCCTTAAATGGCACTTGATAGTCAAATGGGCTTAAAATAAACAGAAGTTTCAGCCTTGTAGAAGTAAGTGTAATGCTTTTATACACTTTAAAAGTTAGATACTCTAAACTTTAAGAATCCCCCCCCCCAAAAAAAAAAGGTTAGAAGGTTTAATTTGGTGGGAAAAATAAGCAGCTGTATTCAGTAAAACGTTATTAACAAAAATTAATGTTTTTAGATGTTTTCATGTTAAATACTCTCTTAAACTTTATCGAGTTCAAGCAGAAGAAAATAGGGTAGATTCATCCCTGTCCATTCTGTATAGAATGTGCTTCAAGTTTGCAGACAACTTCAATGACTCTTTGTTAACACTAGTAATTAGCGGATTATGACCAAAACAAAAATTCCTGCGTCAAGACCCTTCCATTTCCACTTGGTGTTGGTATTTAATTTTATACGAACTATTTGTAAAATATTCCAATTATAAAATTAGAATTGTTCTCCATTTTCGCTGCAATCACAGAAAGTAGATGTCACTAAATTACGGAGGTTGAAAATCTAAAACTTAGTCACAATTTCTTTTGCAACGTTTATTTTAGCAACTTGTATATTTCAAAAGGACGGAAATTCGTACATAATATCCATAGATGTCAGCATCGTGTTAGCCTGCGGTTGACAGCATTGTTTTGATTTGCAAACAATGGTTTTACTTCTACCACAAAGTGGAAGGCACGCAAGAGAAACAGTTTGCAGTAGTAAAATTTGAGGAATTAAAAAAAAGAGTTAAAAATGGCAGATTTTGCACCGTTAAGCAACATAGTTACGGAGACTGCTAATGTCATCACAAAAGTCATCCTAAATTCGGCTTTTGCAATTGTCCATAAACATAGCCGGATAACACTGGGCGATGAGTTTATAAGCCAGTGTCTTCTCAATTATCCCTCTCATCTGTTTGTTTCTGATCGGTGTCCATTTTGTTAATTCTTGAAAAAAAGTTGTTTGAATGGGCATGTCTACCGAGGAGATAGGAACGGCAAGGGATAATGGTTCCATCATTATGGAGAAAACAAGCCAGCGTGCGAGAGGAAAAAAAAGGGGGGGAATGTTATTCGGTCTGTAGAGTAGGTACTTTTAATAAAGTGACTGTCGAAAATAGTTATGCATTCCGCATATAGATCGGCGCTGACGATTCTAAAACGTCAACGGAAGCATTACATGACCTGAAGGAGTTCAAGGGTGTCTCTGGTCGTAGAACAATATAGCTTTTGCATGTGATACAATAACATAAATAAAAGATGGAAGCAATTAAACTTGGGATTAATTATTTTTTCGCCATGAGTCTCTCAGTGGCTGAAGAAGCATTTTCAGAGCACACAAAAGTAGCACTGTCTTGAATTAATTTAATATACCTGAGTTAACGAAAAACTTTACAAATACTATTCAAATTGCTAATGACGGAAGGCAAGAAGAATGAATAAACTTCATCAAAAAATATCTCTACCGGTTTTAGTTTCAGTTCTCGTTATTAAGAATTGTTAAGTCGGTTCGGCCGAATTCCCGTCTTCCGAATTTACCTATTGCTGGTCATAATAAAGACCTTATTAGTATAGGCGATGAAGACGATAATAACATCCTTGAATGCTATTCGAATCAAAGTGCAAGAAATGTATAAATCCATCGCTGAATGAATCACTGAGCAAGATTCTCCGGGCATAGCTATCCATCTGTCTATATATAGGTTGAAGCCAGGCAACACGTAACTTTTAGGCGCTGTCTTTTCCCCGCAATAGCTTAAACATTTAAACTCTTGAGCAGTGATTGACTCGCTTCTGGTTATATTACATATGACCGAAATATCAGCATCACCAATCGATCATAGTTCAGGTTCTAATTGCCGCCACTCTCAACGAACACATTAAAAACACATGACTTTATTTCTTCTAGTCTTCTTAGAACGGTACCCTTATTCCGTCTTAGCATCTTTAAAGTTCCCCTTTTCCTCTATGGTCAATTCTTACATTTGTACCGTTTTTCTATCTTACCATCTTCAATTAGGTATAGTACATTACAATATTATAACACAAATTTCATATATGAGCATACGGGGGAATTATTGTTAGCACTGACATGTGGGTATATGTACGACAAGCGATGAAGTCGTTGGTGTCATGTGAAAGAGTATGGGAGAAATAGCCTGCGCATGCGCATGGACACATAAAATGTTTTTAGCGTGGTTGCCCTTACAGAAGTTGAGGTAGAACTAATTTGTCACAGTCCAACTAACAGAGCACTCGATTTATTACATCAGAACATTTACTATTACACGAGGCTGGACATGAAGGCTAGCTTACATTACTTATATATATATATATATATATATATATAAGTATATACACATATATATACACATATATACTAAAGTATACTAAACATCCCTCCCTAAAATCAGAAAATAATGGAGCCAAGTTATAGGTTTACTATTATTCAAACATGAATCAAGAACATCAGATTTATTACAGTAATTTATGTTGCTTCTACATTACATTGTTGCCTGACCCTAAGGCGGTCCATTTGAGTATGTGGCGTACATCCTTCTGCCTCGAAATTCTTCATTTGACTCCTCTAAGCGTAATAACGCTAAAATCAGATTGTGCGTCCATACGCATGCGCAGACTATTCCCCCCCCCCCCATACTCTTTCACATGACCCAACGGCTTTATCGCTTGGAGTGCATATACCCAATTATTAATGCTAATAATAACAACCCCCCGTATGCCACAATATATACAATTATAAGATAATCAAAATATTTACATATTAACAAGAAGAGGCTGTTAAATACAGTTTCAAACCTCGTGAGGCAAAAAATATTTGGATAAATGCAACGATCAGGAAACCACATTCGATTCTGAGCCAAGTGGAAAATTTTCTATTGCAGTATTGTACTTCAATCTACGGCGACACCGTTTCGAGAATACAGAACTATGTTAAAAAGATGAGATGATTCCTAAAGATGTTGCAAAGAACGCATTTGGGAACTGTAAGAGGATGAGGACTGTTTTAAATTAAGATGTTGCCATTGGAACACAATAATAAATATTTGAATAAAATACCAGTCTCTCTGTTCATCATCCTTCGTAAAACACAAACAGATTTCTTATTATGCACAGTCATAACCCAAGGCAACCTCAATGAATATTAATGAAATGGAAAGTGCAGACAAATGTCAAAGTGTTGAAACAGGAAAACGCTTTGGCATCTGCTGTCGGAGCGAGGACTTGATAAAGGGAATGGGTTTTGCATTAAACTTTTATCGTTTCGTTGAAAGTACGGCGTATCTAATTGCTCTGGTTTCCACTGTTTTCCCTTTTTAGACATTTTGTGCATTACATAAGAAGATCAGAATAATGGAGCCCCGTGAAATTTGGTCCAAGCACTATCTCGCTTACTACAGGGGAAAGCGCACATAATGTACGTATAAAACTTGCATGGATATGAAGTGTTTCACTTGTTGGAAAATATTTATGCAAGAATTAATGAAATAATTTGTATTTATTATTTATTCAGGTAATTTCAATTTGTACTCGATTAATAGTGTGGCATACATTACGAACATCAATTTTCGTTCTGGCAATTCTGGAAATTTTCTAAAACTACGTAAAACCCTTTAGTGATGTCCTCCGAGAAGAACTTATAAGCCGTAGGTCCCATTTCGTATATTTACAGCACGTTAAAAACTCCATACTTGATAAAAGAGATCCTCAGAACAAAATTACCGGCCATTTCACGTCCAAGTAATACCTTACCTTCAACTAACACTATAAGCGGATATCTATGCATGCTAACTGTAACTAAATTCGAAATGTTTCAGAACTCGGAACAGGCCTTAGGCCTAAGCTTTGTAAGTCGAAGACTTGATTCTAAGTTTCCTAAATCTGATTTTATTCCTACAAAAATAAATTTTCAGTCAGAAGACCTTAATTCTGGCCTAAAGTTTGGAAAAATCCTAAACGCTTTTATTACATGGTATTTGTTTCGGATAAAAGCAGCGATTCATGCAAAATGCCCCAGCCGAAAGTGTCCCAAAATCTTTCAGTTTAAATTAATCAAATAGGCCGAAAGGAAACAAAACTTTGAAGTAGCTTACCTTTATGTATGAGAAATCATCATTTGATATCGTAACACATTTGAACATGTTACTACATTCCCGAAAGTAGCGGCCAGAAACTTTTAATGTTCAAGCGTAATAATCCACTTTGAGACGAGTTCCTTACTGCTACATTTTGCAGCATCAGTTTCAGTCTTGGAAAGATAACAAAAGAACCGAGTTTTCTGATTGGTCTCGGTCATTTATTTTATTATTTTTTTCACAATTTATATTTATATATTTGTTATATTGCTTTACAACCACGTTTTCATTATAAACAAAAATTGGTAAAATGGTGTCAAAAGGGAGTATTTTAAAATAGAATAAAGAATGAAAATAAATTATTTTCATGGCATATAGCAAGAGCCCTAAAAAGTATAAGCTAATTGAACTGAAATATGCTTTTGAAACAGGGAAACGTAAGTATCAACAATAAGCCGCACTTTAATTGCATTTTTATACATATTCCTACTCTAATCAATATCATCACTTTCGCTAATACTTCACATATTTAGGTCAATTGGCTCCTTAAACCATAAACAAGACATTAAACAAGTATGGAATTGTAAAGTACAACTGTAGCAGAAACCTTTGATGGACAGAATTCTACTAATAGCTGCAAGCTAAAGTACATACACTTGTAATGCATTAGATCAAACTTTTGTGGAACAGGGCCCAGAAATAATGGAAGGGAACAGTTTTGTTTCTGAAACTTTATGATTTTCAGGGCCATTTTTGTACTGACACATAAAATTATACAGTTTTCATATATGCCCTATGGTAGAAAAAAAAGAGGAAACTTAGGAAAATGCTGCAAAAAGTTACATACAAGCGTAGCAGTAGGCATAAGGGGATGCAATGAACAGTAACCCCCCAACATGCTGAAAAATTACTTGTAATTTTATAGCGGAAATCGAATCAAGAAGCAGAAAATTGCTTGAAGAAGGTGAAGCAATAGTTATTACAAGTTCACCCTTATGCAAATTAATGTGACAAAGATAGTATTATTTGTGTTGATTATTTCACAAACTTTTAATATTCCCCCCCCTTTTTTTTACTAAACATTGTTTTTATTTTCACTCTTTTGGGCACAGAGTCAATGGGTTGCTTTCATATTTCACTTGTTTCAGTGTCATGAAACCCACTTTTATCAGCACAATTCTTCTTTTCTTAGGTAGTGCAGTTCATTCATTTCATCATTGGCGTCTTGACAATCGCCCAAATATTCTCTACAGGGTTGAGATCCGATTAATTTCCAGGCTCGTCCAAACACTAAAAACCATTTTTCATTATTAAGTGTTCAACATTTTTCAATGTATGACTTGGGGCAAAGTATAGTTAGAGAATAGTCTTTTCAATCTCCTCTGGCAATCTCTTCAGTTCTGGGACAGTTGTTTAACTGGGATGCACTTGTCCCCAGTTATAATTCCGTCAATAGGAATTAAACATTTAGAGCCTGTGATTGCAAAAACAGTCCCAAAGCATCTCCTTTTGGTGCTTCGGTAAGATTTCCTCTCCATCGCTTCTCCTTATATACAAGAAGTTTAACTCGCGTACTTCAAAATAATCTTCATCAGATAATAGGAAACCTTCCCCACTCTTCTTGTGCCCGGTTCTGATATTTTCTAGCCCATGCCTTTATATTTTTCTTCATAGGACAGGACAATAACTATTTGCTGACTGGTTTTCAGGCTTTTCTTCCCGCTTCTAGAAGCCGCCTACGCACTGTTGAAGCACCGATTTTTACCCCTGCAGCTTTCAGATCTTTTTGTAATTGAAAATCATTCTTTTCAGGATTAATTTTGATAGTTCTGATTGGATAGGCATCATCTTTCCTGGAAGATTTTTGTTTTCGGCCACATCGTTCTTTTTTTTGAGTGAAATTGATCCAATCTCTATTTTTCCTTCTAATTATATTATTAAAAACACTCAAAGTTATGTTACTTTCATCTCTTAATCGTCTCTGAGTCATATTACTAAGTTCATGGAAGGTTTAAATAAAATGTTATAACAGCTGGAAACACAAGAATGTCACTTTATTTCTAGTACAAGCAATAAAAGAAATAACTGCAAATAAATGTCTCAACAGTGGGTTTAATATTGCGATGTAGAATTGAAGGGAAACAATTTTAGCAATGAATAAATTTAAAACCAAATTTACCTGCTTGTTCTCATTCATATGTACTAGACTGTATAAAGAAATACTCTAGTTAGCAACACAGAGAAGAAGGGGTAAAGTAAAATTAAGGCAAATTTTTTAAACCTAACCTAAACAAACCAAATATTACAAGGATCCTTGTGAACTTTAACTTAACCTAGAGATTACATATTAAGATTGTGATCGGACGTGTGTGATCCACAATATAATAAAAATGTTAACCTTAAGTTAATAAGTGCTATTAGTAGGTACTTTATATTCTTATTTCTACAATTTCATACTGTTACATCAAATTATATGTAACAAAATAGCTATTGACAACCCTAGAGAATAGTGGAGGAAGTTCTACAGAGCCATCCTGGTGGAAAATGGAACAATATACGCGAACAATGGCAATTATAGGTAGTGACATACATTGCAGCAAATAGAGGAATTAATATAATTGAGATGAGATAAAGCACATTTCAGATAATTGCAAACTGAAATAACCATTGTAAAATGAAGTTTAGGAGCGGAGAGTATCGTCGACATCAGGACATTTCAAAAAAGTAAAGAGAAGTGTAAAACTGAAAGAATAGAACACGAGAATTGCAATCATGACCTAGCCAGCTATCGGTCGTCGAGAACTGCAATTAAAATTTTTGTTTATAGCATTATTTGAATTCTTAAATTATTTTGATACTTATTCTCGTTATTTCAGATCGGAACGATTAAGAATATTAAATATAAACAACCAGAAAAATAATTTAGCACCCATTCACAATGAAATCTTGTTTCGAATCAAGTTAGAAGGAGAAGAGGGAGAAGAAGGAAAGGGAGATGTTGGAGATGGAGAGGAAGATGTAGAAGAAGTTATATACTAGACAAACCTACAGTTAGAAGAAAGAAGGTACGATGAGAAGAAGAGGAAGAGGGAAAGA
This sequence comes from Metallyticus violacea, assembly GCA_030762175.1. Taxonomy (NCBI): domain Eukaryota; kingdom Metazoa; phylum Arthropoda; class Insecta; order Mantodea; family Metallyticidae; genus Metallyticus; species Metallyticus violacea. Next base: position 32,286,809 of record CM060832.1, read on the forward strand.
ATATGATGAGGCAGCAGAAAAAGCAGTAGCTAGAGTTGTTGGAGGCCTTAGTGAGTTAGAAGAGCTTGTTTAGGGAAAATGGAGAAGTACAATAAAGATTGAGAGGTATATAATATATTGCAGTGTAATGGTGTAGTAGATATGGGTGAAGTGAAGTAGTAGTGAAAATTGTAAGAGTAGTTTTAAACTTGTAATAATGTGAGTATAAAGGATAAATAAACAAATTCAATAGAGAAGTGTAAAGTGTAGTGGAGTAGCGAAAGGGGACTTTTAGTGGGACATAAAACAGTATTGTGTGTATAGAATGAGAGGAGGGTAAAGTGATTGTGGAATAAAGGTATGGCGAAAGAGTGAAGAAAAATAAGAAGGGGAAGATAAAGAAGTAAAGTAAGGTAAAGAAAAAGTAAAGTAAAATATAATAAAATTGTTATAACTATTACAATTAATACTACCAGTGATATCATTACTACTGTTAACGATGTCAAAGTAATGAATTGGTAGGGTAAATGTTGCATTGATAAATGTCAGTTAGATTTACAAACAAAGAATATAATTAGTGTTGAAAAATTGGTTAATATAAGATAAATATAAAATTTACATATGATATAATATAGAAAGACGATATCATATAATATAGGAAATAAACATATATAAGAGCAATATATAATATATAGTTTTATACAAATATAGACAGGAATAGATATATGTACCAGTATATAACTAGTAAAGTAAAAGTATGTACCAAATGTGCTGGTCACCAGTACAGTTTCTACAGGATGCCGGTAATAGTAGTTTAATGATTTAGAGTTAAAGATTAGGTAGAAGTAGTAGCTGGTTTCCAAAAATTAGGAACTAGTTGAAGGGAATGTAATTTTGTTGTTTATCAAATTTGTAAGAATGAACTTTGGTAATTTGAAATAAAGTGTAAGAGTTTGCCATACACGTGCCGGTGTAGGAAACAAGGTACCGGGATGCAGTATTTCAGATTTTTATTATTATTCTTGTTATTTCATAGTGGATGTTTAAATTGCTGAATCATTTAATTCAGTTAAGTTTGATAAGATTTACCCAATCGTAGAATGTATGCCCTATAACATTGTTTATATGTAGGAAATGTAAAGCATATTGACAAAGTGGAATAGAGCGATGTAGGTACAGAATACAAGTATGAACCAACCAGGAAATTTGACGAAGATCTGCAATTTCTGACGAGTACATACAGCCATAGTCCACTGGAGTTTCATTACTTCAGCAGCTGCCTCTGACATCTCAGTGATGCGGTTTACTTTTGGAAAGAATTCTCTTCCCTCCTCCTTGCTTGGCAAACATCAACCGCTGACTTCAGCAACAGTTGCTTACTAAACGTCAAGAAGAGTAAGAAGTTTGGCGTTTCAGCGCACCACATCTATACAGTCTGGAAAATATCCAAATCGTCTTGAAAGCCTACACTCTTCAGTTTCCAATTTCCTCATTGGATTTTTTTAGCATTCTGTATTTTATATGTTGATCTGCTGCTCTTTCCGTTTTAATTCTGGTAATCTTTGCATGCATTTTGTAGCACCTGGTTTTAATTCTGTTAGCACGCGTCCCGCCTATCGGTTGTAACCGTGTTGCATGCCAGCGGAATCCGATACACGTAGTCCTTCAGCTTAAGCGCATAGTTTTTTTTAATTAAATTTTCATATTTACAATTACAGTAACAGAAAAAAAAATATCGGCCAGAATCAAATTGCTGTTTTGGATAACGCTTCAAAGGTCAGATGGCAGTATTCCGTTGCGGTTATCAGTTGCGGGAGGAGGAGTTTTAGATAAAAACAAAATCGCAGAGACGTTTGAAGAATACTATTAAATTGATATGTTTATATAAACTAGAATCGCAATATATCGATGGCTGAAGAAAGATCATCAAATAAGATGGAAGAACTTGTCCGATTAAAGACTGGGTAAAATTCTTATTAAACTATCCGATAACACACTGACTATTGAAACTGTTCTTACGGTTTCGCCCATAATATTATATATTATATAAATTAAAAATAATGTAACAAAATTAACAATGTAACTAAAATAGCAATATTAACAATGGAACTAAAATAGCAATAACTAGAAAAGCAGAAAAGGATAAAACACTAAGAAAAAGTCACAGATTAGTAATCGCTATATTTCGAACTGCTTGAGCAATAAGTGTATTAGGAAACACAGAGAAAGTAACAAATAAAATAAAATGAATAATAGATAAATAATAAAGAAGTCAAAAGCAAAGCACGCACGGGGGGGGGGGTATTTTAAATACCGTTGGAGGCATTTGCTCCACTACAGCTGGAAACTGTTAAAGTATGAAATAGCGTATCTTATGATAAGATTTTTAAATCCTGTGAGCGAACGAATCAGACGAGGACAGGAAAATTTAAAAGCAGTCAGCGTAGAAGCATAGTTTAAATTTTTAGGTGTAGCCGTGATGTTGTTACCTGTTTCCGCGGCTTGCTTGCTCTAACGATTCGTATTTGAATCTGGTTATATAAGGACCAGATTGGACCCTGTTTGGAATTATATGTTCCTAATTGTGCTCGATTGTAATTTGTCATTCTATGCTGCTCTTCATTCGATTTTCGTTCCTCTACGCTGTTATCTATTCTAGTTTTTCATTTGACTCGATTTTAGTACCATTCCAGCGAAACCAAGTAATTTGTACCTGCATTGGAAACATTTGTTTAGTCTCCGATTCAGTACTCATAATATTTCGTTTCGTCGGGACAAACAGTCCGATAATCTAAACATGGTTGACTAAATGCACTAAAGTGATTCGACTCTATTGACGGCAAAGCGCCAATGTCTTAAGGAAAGTGACATGCAATAATAGTTCTTAAAATTAACGTCGAACCGCGTGCTTATTTACAACACCAATACATCGTCCTAAACTCGTTGATTGAGGACAACGAAATTAGCGCATTTACTTTGAGAATATGTTGTTTTAGCGACGGAAACACATAAAAATCCCCCCCTCACGACATAGCCGTCCCACTATTCTTTTTAGGAAACGGTGTTTGGCATACTCTTGTAGTGAAATCTCTACTTTTTGTGCCATTCTCACTTCATACCCACAGGAAAAGCAATAATAATAATAATCACAGCAAAATGCTACAAAATGTTATGTTTTGCTTGTGACATAAGATAAAATTATATTAACTCAGAAAAACCTAATATTTATAGCATTTCTCCTGTTTATTTCCAAATCCTTCAAGTTCTGAAGTTAATACACGAGACTGGCTGGATACATCCAATGGTATCTTATCTCCTCAACCCTCGCAGCAAAAGGAGAACAGATACTTATATATATATATATATATATATGTATATATATGAATCATTATCTTTGCCGGAGAAGAATTGTTGGTTAGGTACTTTGACTACTATTCAGATTAAATGCAGTTTAATGGGTTTTAAGTTTTGTATTATATTATTGCCAAAACTTGCAGATTTTTTTCCTTTGTAGCCGCTATCAACACAATGGTGCAGTGGTCTCGTAGGGTCACTCTCATTCACATGTCGGTCCTTGTGGGGTAGTGGTAACCATACTTGCCTTCTAAACCCAAGTTCATGGGTTCAAACCTGAGCAGGATCGATGGATTTTTTCGGGCATAAAAATCCTAAGTATGGCTTCCTTCGGAAGGGAAATAAAGCCGTGGGTCTTGTGTCGTACATTTGCGGCACGATAAAGAACCTCAAGCCTGAAAAAAGAGATCTCTGAGCAAAATTTATCGGCGTTTCACGCCCGGAATTGAATGAAACGCTGATGACCTGAGATGTTAAAGAGCGTTCGTAAATAAAACGAAATATATATATATCATTCATATAACAAAATGAGAAATGCATGATGAGTTGCTGTTCATAGACTCTGCAGGTAAAACGATTTATACCATTGTACGAGTAAATGTTATATAAATAAATACATACATAAAATCTGTATACACCGCCCTGGTACCTGGTTTCCTAAACCAGGGCATGTGAAAATGTTCTATTTATTATAATAAACTATTCAATACGTATAATCTCTCACTTCATTATTTTGCAGTTTTTCCTAATAATTAGAATAAAACAATATAATAAAATAAAACAATACTCTAAATTAATGAAATTAAAACAAAATATAAATGTACTAAATTACCAATTTTACATTCAAAAATCTACAAAATTAACCGGAGCCAGTAAGAATTATAGCTGGTAGCGAGCGAGCTATTCTATCCTAATTTATTATATTACTAACCACTGGTTATCAGCGGTATGTACTGGTATTCAGTACTTTTACAGGAATTTCTGTAAAATTTACATTCAATATTTCAATATTACACTTATTAATCTTTCAAATCTCTTTAACACATCTAAATCATACTAATCATCTTCTCTTCAACAACGTAATTCATTTAAAGTTCATTATTCATTTTTCCTATTCATTTCATTTATTTATCCTAACACTTTAACTGATTAAACACTATTACCTTGCTTCCACCTTTTCTTTCTTCCAACCGTCCCTTTCTCCTGGACCCCTGGCTACACCTTTTCTCGCGCTCTGCTCCTCTCCGAGCACCACTTTTCCATCCTCCATCTCCTCCCGCCGCTCATTCTCGTGGACATTTAGCAATCCTTATCTTCTTCGATCTTCTTCCCGGTCCCATAACTCTTAATGTAAAAGCCATCTACCTCCCCATTCTCTACTTCTAGTTGTAATTTAACATTATTCCCGGTCTATTATAAATTTAGGTAACTTCACTCCTTCATCACTCCCTTCTTCCTTGCCTTCATCTTCTCCTCTAATTAAAGTTGCCTTGTATATTTTCTATTCTTGTTATGTTAGTTGTGTTTTGGGATTGTCTTTGTATACATAGGAGTAAGTGTTATAGTAAGGAAGCACGTTTTCCTCCCTCCTTACGCCAAGTGTGTGTGTGATGACCGCGACAACTTTTCAACTCGCGTACAACAACGACCGCTAAGAAAAAAATCCTATATACTTGTATACTTTAGAATAACTGTGTGACTTTAAAAGAGTTTGAGATTCTTACTTGCACCAACAATAACCTGGCAGTTTTTTCCTCGGCTCTAACTGGAAGACACAGAAATGATAACTATAAACACAACATGACTGAGAAGGATACCAGCATATTAGTTGAACGTTCGTTAGAAACCTTCTCTGTGCTCAAGGCACTTGCAAAATGAAACAGTAGAGCTGAAACTAGGAAAAGGTCTGGATAATGCAACTTTCCTTACAGTTTTTCGTTGTGGTTTACTTACTCACTGAAAGTATCTACAGCATCCCACAAAAACTGTGAATATAACATCAGTTTGCATTGCATTCCGTTTCGCAAGAGTGAACATGCAGTAAAAGAAATGTACTCTTCTCACCATCTGCCGCCGCCTGGCGAAAGGGTCATAAATAATTTTACGCGGAGTGCTGGAGCTGTGACCAGCTCTCTAAAAGCTCTCTGCGATTTTAGTTGTGAAAATGATGAGAAAAAGCGAATGGAGTAGCAAGATTCAAAATGCTAAAAGAATGGGAGTTAAGGCTTAATGATTGTTGTAGGTAAATGTAGACAATTAACAAAACTATTTTATCTCTTCTCCCTCTCAAGGTCCGTCTAAAGGGTGGAATTACTGTGTAATAATATAATAAACACTTGCATGGTATTATAACTTATAATGTATACGATGACAAAGGCGCCGGATTTTCTAAATTCCTTCTGTGGTACTGAATACAACAAAATTATTGAATGTTCGTAAATATTATAACTATTTTCACTAGCAGTTAATACAAATATATTACATTCTGGATACTTTCAATCTTAATTAATATACTTTTCATATGTATTTACAGGTGGTTTCTTGTGCAGTCACAAGTGTAAAAAATGGCACATGATATTGGTGCCAGCCTTATATTGTAGACAGCAAACTATAATTAAACGTAGAATTTTAGGAATAAAAATGGATGTTTTAGGTACCTAAATTAAGTTATAAAATGATTTAGTTAAGCAAGAACGTTTTAATTTTAAGAAAGAACATATTTATGTTTTAGCAACTAAAATAGGCCACAAAATGATTAAATTACGTACAGCTTTTTAATTGTGCAGAAATGTAAATATTTTTACATTTTTATGAGTATAAATGCGCTGTAAGCGTCACATGTTGTTCGTTTTCATAATTTACAGCGCATTAAATTATCAATATTTTCTCCAAATTTTGCACAGTTAGGCTATGTCTTTTGTCTGTTAAAATAATTTTAAAGGCCGAAAATGATCTTTCCACTGAATCTGAATGTCATAGGAGCAAACTTATATTTTTACATTTTTCATGCCCACTTCTTCTGGAATTTCTCCACCTTCCGCAATCAAAACATTTACCACACTGACAATTACAGAATAGCCGGGATGTTCTTTTTCATTGCTCTCTCCCACCTCACTTTATCCCCAACTTCTCCCTTAGCAGCACTAATTTTCACTTCAGCTTCTTTCACCACTGACACCTGATCCTACAAAGGTTTCCTTTGGGTTCCAGTCTCTCTATTGTTGAGGGCAAGACTGAAAAATGTGGCTTTATGTAAGCAGATCTCGCTTTAACGCTGAATTTTTCAACAGTTGCTTTGTAGACAAAACACAAGCTTTACTCTCAGTAAGAAGCTCTTTTACCAAAGCAGGAATGTCATCCCATTGTTCCGCATAGTAGAGCTGCCTGTAGCCAGGTGCCTCAGCGTGTTAAAATACCTTGAGGAGAAAGAGAAGTTTCTGAAGTTTTTCTTGAAGAATGCAATGCGGGATGAAGCTTTATAAAAGTTTCTTCATATTAGACATCAGGGCACTGGCTTACGAAAATTCGCTTTTATGGTTTCTGAGATCCGGTGAAAGGCATGGATTAAATAGGTAACGTGTTTCAGAAGAGAAGATGCTGAGATCTTATAGAAAGGAACATCTGTGCAGAGAGGAGCCCTCTCTTTACAACAATACTAGGAAAAAATATCTGTTAACTTTTGTTTACAATGAATGGAATGGACTGCCCATTGACTTTATGGAGCTCTCTTGTTGCTAAACTATGTAAAGAGGACGGCGTGTAATCGAGCTTACCAACTATTATATTTGCAATATATCTGTTGAGAGCATCTGTTATCTCATGGACACGTACCCAGATGCAGGTATCTCCTCCCTAGTTACAGCAAGTGTTTTCTGATAGTCAATATCCAAAATTGTATTCCTCAGTATGTGCTCTGATGGAATAGGTATTTGGAAGTATTTTTCCAAAAAATAGCGGACTGGATTTTGCAGCGCGTTCAATGGAATATTAGTTGCTATCAATGCTTTGCAAAGATCTGAATTTAAATCATCGGTTGATGTAAAATCCGCGGAATTTTCAGTCAGTAGTGTTAAGTTTGATTTCTGTGGCTCTTCCTGTGTCCTGTGCCATTTTCATTCTTCTTAACGCGAGATTTTCTCTCGTGTGAAATCTGAACGAATGAATGACTTTATGTTAAGTTTGATTTGGAATGAATAGTTTTAATTGATTTACTTTTCCTTCAAATTGAGGTCCTAACAACTATATAGCCTCACCTCTAAATAATTATAATTATCATTTAATTTTTATAACTCCAAAGAAGAAAAAGTCTATGATTTACAATTCATAAAAATTAGTTACTGGCTTGCCTACCGTAACAAAGAGAATGTCCATACCTGTTTGTTGCATAAACAACAAAAAACCTCCCTAAATAAGATTATAATCCAAAAACCAGCAATGAATTTAAGAGATTTTCTAATAGTTGTATTTTGCCATTGTTTCTCTTCCCACTGCTATGAAATACAATTAACACAATACAGGGTATGAGCTCTAATTCACACACGCACAGAAGAAAACTAGAAATGAAATTTAAACTGTGTATTGCGCATTGTTATTGAAGCATTCAACACGGGCGTTGTTAAATGTTATCAGAAACGCGCGGCCAACATTGAATTGTCAGCGTTTCATTATTGACACCAATTCATCCATAGATTTCACACGACAATGTGATAACGTTCCGTGCTTGAAAGAAACTCAAAGTAAGGCAGTTTTAGGCACAAAAAGGTAGAAATAGGCACTCATCCCCAAAATATACGAAGCCGCAACCAAAATGAAAAAGGTATACGCTTTTAAAACTGTAATGTTTATATGTACTTATTAATTTTTTTAAACGCAATCTAACCTAACCTAACTTAAAATTGGAACCTCTGCGTTGTCCTCCTTACAATTCCATTTATTTTATTAAGAGTGTACACTGGTGACTAGAGGAGGGGAAAAAATGAATAAAAGGGAAAGAGAAAAATGAAAAAAAGGTGGACCATGACGCACCGAACCCACGACCTTTTATTATTAGTACACACTCCAACCAACTGAGCTAATAGGTCGATGTGCTCAGTTAATTATCCGCGTACATCTGTTGGTCACACTGCCAGGGATTGGCTCGCCTTTCTCCGCTGCTGCTCGGAACTGGAGCACCAGGGGTATTGCTCTGTCTGTACGGTTAAGTTGAAATATCACTACCTCACTTGCACAAGGCAGGCTAAGCCTTCGATCGTATTATTTGTGATCGGTTATCACGTCACAGATCGCGGCTAGTTCTACTAGCAGTTTGTCAATAAATATACAAAACACTTATGAGCCAACACAGAAATGTAGGGCAGGCCCCTTAATGGATTCCCATCTATGATTAGCCAATTTCAGTTTATAAATTAAGCTGTGTTTCTGTTTCCTCTCTACATAATTTATTTTATTTAATTTTGAGTTTGGTCTACAAGCATCTCGATCATCAGGTCAAAACTTGAGCGTTCTTGAGGTTTCGTCTCCTTCCTTTTTACATTATTTATTTCTATTTAAAATCGGCCCAGTGATATACAGTAAACGTACTTATCTCTGGACTCAAGGTCTTGGGTTTAGATCCTGCCAAGATCAATACGTTTTTCCGAACGTAAACCTCTAGCGCAAATCCTACGGGAGGTAAATAAGCCGTGGGTGCCGTGCCATAGATCTACGGCATGTTAGACTCCATACCTGAATAAACGTCCAAGTATTACCTTAACTCATATTAGATGATACTTGAAGCTCTGGGCTGACCACCACTCCTTCTGACATCTATAAATACTTTCTTTCTTTCTTTCTTTCTTTCTTTCTTTCTTTCTTTCTTTCTTTCTTTCTTTCACTGAACCAGTATTTTGTATGAAGTAATTGACCAGGAAAGTTACGGAATAAATTCCGCAAAACATCACGTGCTATTTGTACAAACTTTCTCCCAAAACTTGTTGCTCTAGAGTCAAGTGTGTAATCAACTTTGCAAATGATTGTATAATACCGTGAGACAGCAGAGAATAAGTTCAAAAAGCGATACCGAAGTACATGATAAAGGAAATGCGGAGTTAAGGACTGCGGTAAGCCTTGTAGTTGAGAAGTAACACACCTTACGAACGTTTTTAACTAAACTTAACGAAGGATACCTAGAATAGTTTATTTTGGTTGTCCTTCTGAGTATATAGTAATATGTCCAACTCACTTTACCTAGTTCTAAGTGCAAATATAAACTAGTCCACAAATATATCGAATATAATTATTTCTTTGCTTACCGCCAATCTAAACTTTGACAATTCCAAACTATTCCCTCTGTTATGAATATGTCAACACTCGGCCTTTGGCTACAGCATATGAGCTATACGCTACTAAGTCAAATCAGTGCCTGTATAGGGAATAAGAATAAGATGAGAACAAGTCTTATAATTCACAAAGGCTCATTAATTATCACATTGGCACGGTAAAATGTTCTGTTTGTTAAGTCTTTCCTTTCTGTTACTAATTGATGCATTCTTTATATATACGTTTCTAGTAGCATTCTGCAGAATTTGAGGCAAGACTTTTGCAATTTAGTTGAAAGCAGGCAAGAAATAGTTGCGGAGTAGGAGACCAAGCTGTGAGTCCTCGCCGTCAGGCGCTAAAGGTGCTTGATATATATGCAAAACGACAGTGATTTGTAGTCCAGCTAGAGCGCCAGCTGGTAGGGAAAATGTAACACTAACGTATTCATGCAAAATATTACCCTATTGTGCTAGTTTCCAGAATATCTACGCCTATATTTACACCATGAACTATTTTTTTTAATATTCGTTTTAGCATAAAACATCAAGTTCAAAGGAAAAATATGAAATCAGATTAATGAATGACACTGTGTGCCAAACGGCTAAAGAAGCTCTGGGTAGTTTTCTATTGTGAAAACTCAGCTTTATTCGGCGTGGTTATTCACAATCAGAACTTCTCCTATAGCAGGCATTATCGGTGTACAGAGGAGAGTGGTATATATTCTCGAACTTGTCCTCTACCGATAGCCATTACTAATACCGTTTCCCGAACCCCAACCTTTATCAGAATCACACTCGCTACCATTTACTAATTGAGTTCATGTAAATAAAACGATAGCTGACTTAGCGAAACCTTTTAAATTTATCTCTAGTCTATGAACCTTTTTCAGTATTATCCGTCATCTCATTCCCTTATTTGTTTAAAACTTTAGTATACATTTTGCTTTGTACGTTCATATTGGGTTTATGACCACAAAAATTGTTTTATGCAAATTGATTAAATTTCATTTGTGTATGCAGATGTCCAAGAATTTTTGTATATATATTTTGGAATAATATATCAGGCCTATTTTTAAAAATTTAATTATGGTTGTAAATGCATCTCAAGAAAAAACTAGATATAATCAATTACTTAATCGATAATTATTAATCGGCTAATTATCAAATTCACTGCAAACTTTAGAACAGTTAAATCACGAGGCTTCTTGCATTTTTTTAAAACAACCAACATAATTTATGTTGCAAACGTGCTGATACGAGGTTTACAATCTTAGATATAACACGAAACGGAGGCGGCAAAAGGCAAATTTACTTTGCAATAGCCAGCATAAGAAACCCATATAAAGTTGAATACACATCCTACTGTGTGGATCCTACTGTCATCTCCCCTGTGTTTGTTCAACATTTTCATGTGGGTTTACGGGTGTCCAATAATGACAGTTATGGCTGTTCACAAAGCCACCAATGTGAAACATTACCTCATCAGGTCACAGAATGTTCTCAAAAAGTTCAGGCCAATCATCATTCCAAACCAAGAAAATGTCTGCAAACTCCATTCGCCTGTCACAGTCGTCAGGAAACAATTGTTGCACACAATATGGCTTCCATGATCTAAAAGAGAGATATGTCTAAAGAATATTTGAAATTGCACAACGCAAAAGATCCCTTTTACGTGCTTCTTGATGCGGTGATTTCTTGGGGCTTTTAGTGAGTCTATCACTCTGGTGTCCTGAAAGTTGATGGTTTTTCCTGATCTCCTTACATCGCCGACACTGCTGTTTAGTAGTTTTCTATGACAATTTTGAATTCTTTTTCCATCCAGTGTGTTGCATGGATTTCTTCAGCCTTCCACCACCTTTGTACTCGTGCCACAGATCCCCAGAACTCATACAGAGCTGCTGTTCTGGTCCGTTCTTCAACACTCAAGACAGGCGGCATGTCAACTGAAATAAAAGAAAAATAAAAATTAAATGAATGGAGATTACAATGCACCCGTTTTAACAAACCAAACATTAAATAGAGAAATTATAAAAATTTAAAAATAGGAAGTGATTTATTTGACACCCTGTATAAACCATTGAACATTTTGATCTAACTGATTTTTAATGGCAAGCAGTAGACTTTTCCTTCCTAGTATTGGCATGTTCCTTCACCACCCATGACTTTAAGTTTGCAGAAAGCGTTGTTGCCTCAATCATCGTAATCGAAACCAATAACTATGTCTTCGGTAACAAACGAATTGAACTTAGTATCTATTGTACTTTAGAAGCTGAAGAAAACTCTGAGGGGGAATTTAGTGGGGCGGAAAATTAAACTTGTTAAATTTTGACATTTCTTTCTTCAGAACATTCTTCAGAGGAAACCCCCTTAAGAAAATTATATTGTCAGATGCCAATGAAATTTCGTTTGAATATTTATTTGTTGCATGTTGGTAGAGTGCTTTATAGAAAAAGATAGGAATGTGGCACAACAATAGAGAACCCTCGCTTCTCTCTTCTTGGAAACATTTCTTGGCCGTCTCGATCTCCAGCTCTGGTGGTTTGTGATTTTCTTCCTCAAGGGATATTTGAAGTAGAAAGTATTTGCCAGATGATCAGGTGACCTGAACCCATCTAAACAAGGAAGTATGGAGAATTTCAGGCCACACCAGTCTATTCCCATGAGCTTCGTGGAAAACGTTCCATGGCTGCCTGTGTCCTTTGATTGGGAAGGAGGTCATTTGAATGAATGAATGAATGAATGAATGAATGAATGAATGAATGAATGAATGGTGTTTAACGCCCGTTTTTGCTACAGAGGTACCACAGGCGATGGATACTGATGATGAATGAAATGAAATGATATATTGGGAAAAGATTTTTATTTAAGAAAGGAAACGTTCCAGGCCTAAGTTTAGGGTACCTTCCCGGCATTTGCCATTTATGAGGGCTGAGGAAAACCTGGAAAAAAACCACAATCAGGGAGGGATTCGAACCCCAGACCTCCCGCTCACGAGCCCGCACCTTAACGATCTCGGCCACCCGTGGTGATGGATCATTTGAAATGAGTGATTTTTTAAATTAAATAGTTGGTTGATTGATGTTGTGATAAGCGGTAAATATGCAGCTCACATGTGTTAATATTATAAATAAAGTTCATATTACACTGAAAAACAAAGTAAAGTTTCAAAATTGTAGAGGAGCATTATCTAATCCTGTATAAACGAAACTTTTTCTTTGGGAATGCATTTTTTGTGTAGGAATTTTGATGGATAGTTTATTGATGTAGTTTATGCGGTATTTTTAGCGCTGCATGAAAATGTGCCTTGGCAGGTTTGAGAAGACATACACAAAAGTAACATATGGTAGTTCCATGATCAATTTACGGAAATTCAGTAAACAATATGAAAGGGATTGATCATTAAACTCGCCGGCAAAGAAGTGGCTACAGATTAACTTGTAATAAACTACGTTTTACGCACCATAACTCAGTCAGAGCCCATCTTATTTTTACTGCTGTTACTTGTATTAAGCCAGCTCATAAAGCGCCTTGTTTCGTTTTACCGTCATTAAGGTAAACGCTCGACGCTTTTAAAGCCGAAAGCCTTTGAGCTACTTTGCGTAATTGGATGGCTTTGTACGTAAAAAGTTTGTGTTTACTTTGAAGACGAGGAGGTGTGCACTTTCAGAATACGTGTGTGAGGGCAATCCATACTGCTGGCAGAGCATGAACTGTTAATTCGATGTAGAACACGTCAGTGTTATTTTGATTCACTATTTTTAGCTTTTTTATTATGAAGAACACAGGCGTGCTATTTGATTTACGCCCATCACAAGAGATTTATTAGCTGCTTAAGAAGTGGGGAATAAAGGATGGTTACGGATGTCTTTTTTCCCGCCTTTTCTTCTTCATGCTTACTAACGGGTCATAGACAAGTTCCTCCGCACTCCGGTGATATATAATGCTACATTTCTGACATTCCTTCCTTCGAAACCGGTTTTTAACAGGTAATCCACCCACAGTTGCTAAGATTTGAACTTTGGAGTGTGTGCTTGTCCTGGTGGTTAAGTAAACACAATAATTATACAATCGGTTCGCGATCATTGCTGCCATCCGAATTGGCTTCCCTAATGAAATCTCGGTTACACAATGGCTGCGGAGCGACTTTTCGATGACTCTTTATTTTCGGTTACTTCATACATTGTTTCTGTAATTTGTCTCAGTGTGATAAATAAACATTAATTGCAAATTTTAGCTAGTTTTCGACTATAGCGTAATTAATTTCAACGTGTTTCTAAGTTGTCATATTTTATTATACTTTCTAAAAATATATACAAATTTAACGAAATAAGAACTGTAACTGTAAACCGTTTTTGCAGTTTAATTAAAATATTTCATAAAGTAACGCTTGAACTTAATCGTCCAAAAAAGAGCACTTTTTATAATATTTCTGAATTGAAATAACTGTTCGCTTGTCTGTGAAAACTGAGCAATGCCGTAGTGCCTACACGCGGTGATTAAAAACGCTTGTATGTTGTGGAAGAGAGCAAACTAATTATGTCCAGAAATACAAAGTATGGGTCCTGTGAGTCGTCATAGAGTGATAAAGTTTCGGATTTGCGACTCGACGTGCGTTACACATTTTATCAAGAAACCTTCGTCAACCCAACAAGAGCAACACATCGGTCATTTAACTACAAATGGGGCTCGAATTGACGATCTCCAACGTGACTGTAGAGTGTACGAGTTTGGTTCTCACTGTCAAAGACTTGTGATTTAGCAAAGTATTTCACACACTGCAGAGATCCGGGCGATTCTCGGCTGAGTCTCTAGACAGTATCATGAGCTCTCACAGAAGAAAGCCCGAAAACAAATGACTCACAGTAATTAACACAGCTTCATTAGTAGCGAATGAGCTGGAGGGGGAGAAGCTTAGTCAGTGAAAAAATTAAACGTGGGTCAATGGAGTCATTCAAAATCTAGTTGCACAAATTTACTCTATTTACAGTATCACGAGACCGTAGTTTCTGAACATTTATATGCACGGTTTTAGTTATAAAAGTTTGGTTGCATTCTAAGACAATCTTTGCAAAATTCCTGTTTTCTATGCAATGCTTCACAGAGATTTATTTGAATTTCCTTCATACCCTTCTGAAGTTTTGTCAGGTTTCACTTCGTCAAGTACTAGGAGGTTTAATTCAAACACAACCGGTAATTTAGTTTAAAAAAAAAAAAAAAACAAAACAAAAAAAACATCGTTTCTCTTTTCTGGGAGAGTTTATTTTTCCATACAAATCATACATAACATTTCTGTGTTCTAAAGTATACAGATTTTTTGGCATGGCAGCACTAACACACAAATAAAACGAAAACGATCTGCTTCACGTTTAATCACCTAAAGAAAGCCCGAACGGTACAAAGACAACTCACTTATTATTTTAGGCGACGACACTGAAAATCAGAGAAACCGGAAAGCAGCAGGTGCTTCTCTGCTGTCGCTTTAGCGGATGAACGTCCATTTTAAAGTACTGTGAATAGTTTATTTGTGATATCGTGACCTCTGTACATCCCTTATTATGAGCCTGTCAGTTCTTGTGCTCACTAAACCAACCACAGTCGCTTTGATTACCTAATTCATCAAATTAGTCTCAATTGCGATGTAAACACAGCGCCAGTTATAAACATTAATGCACATGGAAACAAAGTTATCGAGATATGGGAGCAGACATACGGGTAATTAATTCTTTTCTATTTAATTGCAATTTTCTATTGACAAAATAGTTATCGCTGAAAATCGCTTTTGGAATTTATGATAAATATTAAACTTATTTTATGAATAATATAATGTTAAATTACATAAGTGTAATATGTGGTTGACTATTATTATTAAAATAAAAATATTACTTTGGAACTTAATTATATAAAATATATAGGAAGAATTATAATACAGAAATGATGGATGGAGGGGCAAGAAAATCTGCAAATTGAAGTAATGAACATTGCAGAAAAATAATGACTGTGGAAAGAAGAGCGCATTTGATGAAACATGAAGAATAGTAACAGAGTTCACTTGCAGAGATTACCTTATTAATCCCATTTAGCCGGTCCTGGTGGTGTAGTGGTAACTATGCTTGCCTTCTAAACCCAAGATCGCGGGTTCATACCCGGCCAGGACCGATGAATTTTTTCGGGAATAAAAATCCTAAGTATGGCTTCCTTCGGAAGGGAAGTATAGTCAAGGTTCCGTGTCGTACATTTACGGCACGATAAAGAACCTCAAACCTGAAAGAAGAGGCCTCTGAGCAAAATTTGTCGGCCGTTTCACGCCCTGAATTGAATGGGACGCTGATGACCTGAAATGTTAAAGAGCGTCCGTAAATAAAACAAATCTCATTTAACTTATTTTCTGAAAACAGATGCAGCTCTCTCCTCTCCATAGATCCGTATTTGCTGTGATAGTAGCTAATTGATAACGCTTATTGTCCATTTAACTCGGCGTAATGATAGCTACATTTTATCATCTGTCGAGTAAATATGAAAATTCTTCACTATCAGTTTCGGTGTATAAGAAATTAGAGATTCCAGTTTTTTAAAATGTAAAATTTGGATTTATTATTATTATTATTATTATTATTATTATTATTATATTTTTTGCATGTAGGCCAAATGTTTTACTACCACAGCAGCGCCATATAAGATGAAGTACAGCTGATGCTATCTTTGTCCCGATCACAGTATCCAGTGACAGACCTAAGTTTCAGATGAATGTGTTTTGGAGGTTGAGGGGCTAATATATTTTTCAGAAGAGTGAACAGCTGACATGAAGGTGTGTCATTTTAAAGAACTTTTCGCAAAGCCTGGTGATATGTTTTCAATAAGAGCATTACTTAACAATCTCTAGCTATCAATGTCTTTACCTCTATGGTCCACAAAGTGTCATCTGCTTCCATTAAGGAAATGCTTTCAATGGGAGCATTTGAGCCAGAGAACCAAGCAGAACGAAATCAGCGGCCTCATTATATTACAAAGTTTGTTTGCTTAAGTGTACAGAAGTTTCCTGCCTTGTTACCGTGATATTTTTAGACAGACTGTCTTATTCCTGGATTCTGTAACAAACTCTTTTGAAAAAGTGAAATCATCAAACATATCTTAATTCTTAAGTGACTTGGCTGCAGGAAGTATGTTCTATAATACACAATAACCTCTCTTACATTGTGCCAAAACGATGGGGCATTTAAGAGAGCTCCAGCTCATTTTTCTGAGCCAGGCCATTCGTGTAGTCCACTCCGTTATGTAATCAGCTGCAAATGAGTAAAAATAATTGATCTTCCTGAAAGCGTTTTCAGTCACGTCCTCTTCTTCTAGGCTCCTCGCCATCTCAAGAAGAACACTATTCAAGAAACTGACTTCTTGTGATTTGAGTTTCAACAGAAGATTTTCTATGGTCTTCTTCACCTCAGAAGAAGTTAATTTATTTCTTTGAATGTTCAGCATAGCTTCTAAAAATAATTCAATAAAACTTGTAGCAATCTGCCATAGGCAAATTCCTCAAAGAATCCTCTGAAGATAGTTGGGGCAAAGCACCTTTCAGCACTATCCAGTACTTAAAAGTTAAGTCTCATACATCTCATTTAATGTATTAGCAGCTGGTGCCAAAGTCAACCGCCCTATCTCAATAAATGTTCAGTAAATTCACAAAATGATTGCAAACTTTCCATCCTCAAAGTGTATGAGTGGAAAAGAGTGCAGTTGTTGGTACAGCATTGTTAACAACATGGGCGCTGGTACATTCCACACCTACAATGTCCCTTCCAAAATGTTCCTCCAGGCCAAAGTGCAGGTTATTTTTCCAATGCCATTTCTTGCTACCAGAGTTTTGTTTATATTTGCATTGTCGGCAGATATTTTATCAACAGTTCTATGGTTTTCAACATGCAGAAAAGGAATATTTGCTGATTCACCTGGCAAGTTGGAAAATTATAGTATTTATGTTCTAATGCTTAAATCAGGAAAAAAAAAATATGTCACAATTATTGCCATCAGTGTGGTTGTTAGAATTCATACAGAGAACACAGAAATATGCTGTCTAACTTTTTGTTAATCTTGTTCTCAACACGGGGAACAGCAATAACTTTAACATTTTTTTCTGAGCATGTGACTTTTTATATAAATTGTCTTAAAGACCAACCGTTCATGGACTAAAAACTATGATTATGTTTTATTGTATATCGAAAACAAAAATCTAACCTTTTGAGCTGTTATGTCTCCATTTTCACATTCCTGGTCAAAAGTCTGTTTTTAAAATGAGGACGATCATTTTTGACTTGTGACTTTTGCAATGACTGCCTCTGTATATTTGCGAATCTTTGTATGATTCTTGATGCTAGTTCTTCCACTATGACTAACCACCAAATACTGCCAAGCCTGAATTTTCGTTATCTCACTCACGAAAGAATGAAGATAACCTGAGAAATAAATCTTTCTTTTTGGCATGATAAAAGCAGTTTCGAATAAAGGGAGAAAGCCAACATCCACTAAAAGCTTTTTTAATAAAGTCACACACAAAGCTTAAAATGGATCAACTCACGCATTTGCTGACGCAATCTCTCGCTATACCGGCGGAAAGGCGGATGCGGAAGTGCGGAAGAAACCAGCGGAGCGCATGACAAACTGACAGTGACTATGTAATTAAAAATTGAGCATGAAATTAAATTACTTTGAACAATTTGAAATTGCGCACGATATATTTCAGCCCCTAAGGAAAACGTGACATTTTGCGTCCTAGTTTGACTTTGTTGGGACATGGGGACAGAACTCTCTAAAAAAAGGGACGTAAAATGGGACGTTTGACATCTCTAAAGAAATGCAAGAAAAAGCTATGTTTGTCAAAACTAAGCTGTAGATCTTTATACAGTTGGCTATGATATTCAGCGAAATTATAGTCGAAGCACTTTGGAGCAGTTGGGTCGGTCCTTGTGGTCTATAGGTGACCATATAGACCCAAGATCACGGGTTCAATCCCGATCAGGGTCGATGAATTTTTAGGGCGTAAAAATTCGAAGTACGCTTCCTTCGGAAGGGAAGTAAAGCCGCGGCGGGTCCCGTGTCGTAGATTTACGGCAGGTAAAAAACTCTCAAGTCTGGAAGAAGAGGCCTTTAAGCAAAATTTATGAACCATTTCACTCCCTCAATTGGATGCGAAGCTGATGGTATGAGATATTAAAGAGCGTCCGTAAATAAACCAAATGCGATTGGATCTACGTTAAAAACGTCACTTCGGAAGCACCAGAAGTCAGCCTAAAGACTTTTGCAGTATTAGAATGTTTGCACATGGTGGATAGAAGTCCATAAAGCACTCATCGAGCATATTAATATATTCCCTCATTGGCAGCGGCGAATCGTCCTATTGATAGTAACTGGTTTTGCAAAAATCGAGAAAGGAGTGAAAGCTAAACGTCGATTCCAATCAACGTGATGAACCTGCAGGTTTCAGCAAATTGGTTTTATTTATTAACTGAAAAGTAAATAAAAAGTTATTACAATAAAAGTTGGAAGAGAACGTTTGCCTTTATTACCTGCAATTTTTGTTCGATTATCAAAGTCACTGGAACCTGTTGCACTTAAATGTGTCGCGAAAAATATTTGATAATATGAAATCTAATTTGAGCTCTGTTTGTGATATGTTTAGGTAGGTTCTATATATTTTATATTTTAAAATATAGAATATTAATAGATGTGGAATGTTTAATATACTTTCAAAGTTTTAGCGCTCAATCACAGCCAAAGGCCTATCTCTGTCTGTGGAATAGCAACGTACCACCTATCATATAATACTACAGTTAAACATATAAAATTTAACTAAACAGCAATAGAAATTAAACATTTTCTGGACATTACTATTGATCTATAGCAACCAAAGCTCTTTATTATTTATTAAGTTTCATGAGGGAAACATGGTTTTTCTAGTTTTAATATTTTAGATAAAGTAGAAAGGGAGAAGATTTCAAGAAATGGAGCAAAAGTATATGAAACATCTTCACAGAAAATTTTAACACTAAAGTACATTCATGAAGATGTGATTAACGCATTTATTAGTAATGTCCCTTCGTACTAAATATCATGATTTCCACTTATAGCTGGGCCACAGATTCCGTGTATGATAGTTCGCTTGCACTGCAATGACCTCGGTATTGTCCCAGTAGCGCACTAGCGGTGAATGATCCGCTCAAAGTCTGTTTATCAGCTACTGCCTTCTTTTCGAGCTGTAATGACTAGAGTTTGTACATTGTGAAACTCAATAGTGAAAATGTATTGAAGTTATGTGTGTTGTGTGTGAATTACATTTAATTTTTCTTATTGATCCACTGAAATGTCTACCGAAAGATTCACGCTTGAACAAAAAAATGTTATGCACTAAACATTCATCAAAAACCAAATCATGTAGACAGGTGTGTAGACAATTTCAGGAGAAATTTCCTGGTATTCCAGTTCCTGATAGAGAAACTGTTACATGTATGTTAATAAGTTTAGGACAACGGGATCGCTAAACAGTGAACCTAAGAAGCCGAAAAGATGTTCTAACGGAGGAAAAAATTGGTGCATCTTTCGAACGCTCTCCAAAGAAGTCTCTAGGACGTGTTGCACAGCAAGTGGGTATTTCAAAAACCTCTGTTCATACAGCTGCTAAACTTTTAAAATTGAAACCCTACAGAGTGACTATAGTTCACAAATTACAACCTCGTGTCGACATAAAACGAGTGTATTTCTGTATCGTTGACGGTACTGTTGACCCACATGTAATAATTTTCTCAGATGAGGCATGGTTTCATTTAGATGGTAATGTTGCCCCACAGAATAATAGGTATGTATTGGAGCACAGAAAAAAACCTCATTTATCCCCTCCCCCCTCAGTATAATAGTGAGATAGATCAACAACTTACACAGGAGGACGTTGTCCGTATTTGCGCCCTCACCAGAGAAGATATTCAATTTTGCAGAAGTAACAGAATTTCCAAATGGTACAATTGCAAATTGCAACCATAATCAACGATTATTTGGGACTTTAAAAGGTATCAGCAAGATGGGACGGAAGGAGGCGAAATAGTAGTTCACCGTTGGTTTATTATTATTATTATTATTATTATTATTATTAGATTATTAGGCCTATTTAAGGAAGCTATTTTAACATCTCCGTTTATTAACGTTCCATTCAATTCAGGGCGTGAAACGGCCGATAAATTTTGCTCAGAGACTCTTCTTTCAGACTTGAGATTATTTTACATGCCGTAAATCTACGACACGGGATCGATGAATTTACTTTCCTTCCGAAGGAAGTCATATTTAGGATTTTTACGCCCGAAAAAAAATCCATCGATCTTGGCCGGGCTTGCACTAGCTTCTTAGGTTTACGAGGCACGTATGCTTACCACTAAATCACCAGGGCAAGTCTAAATGTCAAAGTCAGTAATGGCGATATCCACCCCCCACACAGATTTAGAGTACAATCCTCTGAAGCTAATATTATGTCTACTATTTTTTGCGATACAGAGAGAATTGTAATGGTTGTAATGAGGCCACAGTCAGGGACCAGTATCACGCGTCAATAATTACCAAACTTCGTGATTGCATTAAAGAGAGATGGGAAATGGTGTACAGTTCTTTTATATGAGGGCAACGTTCTTGCGAAAAATAGCCTCCTTTTCTTGAATACAATTTATGATGCTGGTATCTAACTATCACTGTACTCACTCAATCTAGCTCCAAGGAATTTTTATTTATTTACAAAGAGCAAGGGAACAAATTATGGGAGAGAGATACTGTTAATAAAAGTATTTGCCAGAACTCAAGTAAAATGCTTTCAAATAGACTTTTATCCGTTAGAACTGGCCCGCGTGGCTGTTGGCAGCATGCTCTCTGCTGGCTGAGTCGGAGAACCCATCAATTCAAGCACAGTGATCTCTCATGCATATTAATATAACAATAACATCTATCTTTGTCATAGAAGATATTGTACCATCACACACCTCTCACACCTTTAACAAAGTTTGCATTCATACGCATTTGTTCATGTAACATTTTTGCAATTTTATTTTTTTATATTGTCTCTCAGTTCTTTCAGTGTAAGGGTGTTGCTTCAAAACAGTTTATTTTTCATCCTCTATAAATATAAATCGCATACTTTAAGATCTGAGGGTCCCTTTGGACATAATTCATTATTAATAACCCATCCTCAAATATTTTTTCAATTAAAGGTAAATAGCAAAGCCCGAAAGTTCAGGCATTTATTTTGGTTAAAATAGTTAAAAGAGCATTTAACACACTGAAAATAAGCAGTAATAAGAGGTACACAATCCTTCACATAACCGGTTTCTCAGCGTGCGGCCGACCAGTCTGGTTGCTGTGTCGGCGATGTGGATGACAGGAAGTGCATAGTAAATGTAGTACGGTTTGTCGCGTAAGTTATTTCTAACATATATAACATAAACACTTAAAAACAAAAGTAATAACTCATATTATTAAACAAGGAGATGCTGGAAATACCTCCCTTAATTTTTCAAGCATTTCTGATACCTGCTTAGGAAATTACTCATTACACTCTGAAGTTTCCTCTGAGAAATGGCAGCAATTTCTTGACGCATGTTAGTTTTAAGTTCATCTAATGTGTGTGGATTTGTACTCTCTCTCCCCCAGAGATAAAAAGCACTTCCCATTTCACGAAATTTATTTACTAATCGATGAATCGAACACCGATTAGAAACATGAATATCAGAAAATTCCTCTTGATATAAGCTCCTTATAGCACGCGCTGATTTGGTACGCACGTATGAATCATACATGAATACTCTTTGGGGAATAAATACTTGTATTGCCTCATTTCACTTGATAATTTCACTCAATACACTGTATTGCTTCGACTAACAAACAAATGCTACTTCCACAAGGTTTCAAATCACATTGAAGCTCGCGTAGCGGAGGGGAAATATGCTCCCCGCCTCCGCCGACATAGCGCTGCCGGCCGTCCCGCGGTTGCGTCAAGCATTGTCCATCAGTATAATTAAAATGGGCATTTATTAAAAGTGAAAACGGAGAGTAATATCACTCGTTATTAATGAAAATAGACATTTAAGATACTTAATACTTTCTTTATCACATAATTAAAATACTTAAGCTTACTCTTTTTGGTTACAAGCAACAAGAACCTGTTTTTTCAAGTTATCAACTGTCAGTCAACCGCTTGTCAGAGAGAAACTTTTTCATCAAGGAAAAAAGAAGTTGTGCTTCCACTGAAGTGATTGGAGCATATTTAAAACAAGCTGTATTGGAAGGACTCATAACAATTACAGCAGAACATTCACCTTGCAGGCATCATAATGTTGATCAAGACAAAGTAAAGTAGTTTTGAATAGTTCTGGCGAATGAGTAAATGTTGCGCAGTGGTTTCTGGTCGAGTTCGTTTTCTGTTTATGCGTTTATAGGGGATTCAGGTTAGTATCTCTCTTACTTCCATACTGAACACATTGTAGGGACAGTTTATTGTACAGTTGCAAAGCTCTTATCTTTCTCGCTTACAATTGTTTGTTATATTTATGCAGCTGAGAAGTTCTCCGCACCACAAATTTCCTAGAATTGTCTCGCGTATCGATACAAGGCCATTCGCTAGGACTATTCAAAAGTACAGTGCTTTCTATTACGTGGTATTCGTATGTATTCCTTTCACTAATGAAGGTTCTGCTATTCAAAGAACTTAAGATAATGGGTTGGGCAGAAAGTTTTTGACTGCTTGAAAATAAATAAATGTATAACAAGATTCTCAATAAATATTTTGTGAGGTGCCATTTAATTTTATAACTTTTTTTTTGACTTCGATATCTTGAAATTCTTTATGTGGTTTTTAAAATGCGAAAATTATAGAAAAAATTCATAAAGATCCAAAACAGGCAAACATGTTTTAAACCTTAAAATAGGCAACAGAAGCCAAAACAGGCAAAATAAATACTGGTACCGACCCCATATGTACGGAAATATGCTTATTTCTGACTTTAAATATATCCATCCAGATAGCAAATGCATTTTGCCTAACTTACAGGTTCTGATAATTAGAGATCCGCTGTAGCGAAGGCTTGTTGAAAAATGTATGCACGGCAAAATTTCGACGAATGGAGTGATTGAGTTATCTCTATATCGCTTCACATCAATAAAATATAGAGCATACCATTCTGTAAGCGCTCACTACACACCATTTATACATTTTTTTGGTCATGCAATGGCATAAGATGTATTAAGATCCGATCTTTCTGCATCTCAGTACCTTGCTACAAGGACATTTAAATGAAAATATGCTTCGTCCGTGAAAACAAAGTAAAAATGGGTGAACTGTCAAAAGTCAGTTGCACCAATATGCTCTACTTACATTAAACTGTGATTAAAATTTCTGAACAATTACTATACGATTTTAATTTTAAAGGTTCGGTGACTTCCAAGACAAAGTTTGCAAAATTCCTGTTTTCTGCAGATCTTTCTTTGGACTTCGTTATAACCTTTCTGCAAATCGTAAACTTTCCTCTCGGTAAGCATACAAGAGGGGGTGCAAGAATAATAGGGAATTTTCTCACAAATATGCCGTCTCATTTTTATGACAGATTTTATTTTTATATACGAATAATACATGAAGATTCTAAAGTGTACAGACTTTATGACGAAACAGCACTAACATATAACGTGAAAAACACTGTCCGTACTTTAGCGTACGAACGTCCATTTGAAAATACTGAGAATTTGTATTGAGTGATTGTGTTGAAAAATAATGCTTTATGTGCTAAGAATACTAAACATTGAAAAATGAATATCTTTTGCTACAGACGTTCATGGTGGGGACTATCTTTTACATAAACTCTTATCTTTTACCCTTTACGGTACACAACTCATGGTGCTGAGGTTAACTAAGAACGAAGAAAAACTTTTCTGCTCGTTTGTGAAACTTGGTTTGCAAGTCTTAAGGAGTTTTCGATTTCGTTTCTCAATTACAGAATCTCATCATTTCTTCGTTAATTCTAGTCTCCACGGCAACCTTCGCACGCACAATTATAAGCTTGCAGGTTCCCGGTGCAAAGTCATATACGGGGCTAATGCTACGAAAATATCCCCAAATCTGCAGGAGTATTTCGAAAACAGTTAATAGTTTTCACAAGTAATTGATCTTTGCTGAAGTTTGGAACAAATAAAATGATGATTATACATTTTGTTAAATCAAGCTGCAATTTTTCTGTATATGAGGGACGAAAAATTAAAATGAAAATTGGTCAGGTATAAAAAAGTATCATTGCACATTAAGTACCTCAAAATAATTTCCATGACACATTTATTTTAACACATTTATCTCATGGTATACAGGTCAATTTCATTCTATCAGCAGCTATTAGTCTAAGGCTGATCCACAGCCTTGCCCAATTGCACAAGTTCTCGTCCGTTCAAACCATGTCCACGAATGACCTTTCAGATCAATAAAACTGTAAAAAGCGCATGGAAAATATTTATTTTGTAAATTGCATAGTGCGAAGTGTTTCCCATTTAAACCCCTGAAGCGTTTTCCTCACCAGTTGGCAAGCGTGGGAACTACTGCCGCTTGATAGAATTCCAAGGCGTTTCTGCTTGTGGCTCAATGCTCGAGAAAACGGACGAGCATACTTTTCCCGGAACTTTGGACTTTTTGGTGGAGAAATGTTCGTTCGTTTCCTGTTGGTTTGCTCTCAGGCTCAAATTAGTAGCGTCTCGTTCGTTCTCTGGGCGTCCTCGTAGTATTCCTGCAGGGAATCCAGAGGTTTAACCACACTGTGAGTATTTGTTCCTCCGTCAGTTAATGTGGAACCCACTGCGCACAAATGCTTCAGTACTGTAGGTGTCTCTTCATGATTTGAATTCGATTGGATTGTTGCGGCGGAGATGGTTGCTTCGGTACTTCAACATTGCTCGCTGCTAGTGGTTTGTGCTTTGCGCCCCAATGGGAACCTCTACGGTAGGAAGAGATGCGATGAGGCACCGAGAGGCCACGATTCATGGACGGTGACTACGAGGAATGTAGACGGGGTCTCTAACATGTTACCAGATAAACCACCTCGACGCCGGTGAACGGTCCGGTCCCCTTCCCCAAGGAATTTGAACTCCTTAGAAGATCCGCTTCCTTAACAGATATAGAGACAAAAACCTTTACAAAACGCAAGCCACCATCAAACCGGGACAGCCCATCTCGCCCTGGCACTTTGACTTTATAACGGAATCAGCGGAATGTGAAGTGGGAAAGCGGAAAATTTGTAGAAAGTATAGAAATGTTTCAATATTCGCCTAAGTGACCAGGGAAAACCACGACGGTTAGGATAGCCAGCCCCGAAAGATGTGTACCTTCAAAGCGAGTTAACAGAGATACCAGAGACTGTGGGCATCTATACTGATGGGTTTATTTTATTTTGCATATTGAACTTCATATGAACAAAACGTTCCTAAGATTGGTACCGCGTCTGTTCGCTCAGAAGCAAAAGCGAAATCACAATTTAAGAAGAATCCAACGATTTTTTTACTGCGTTTTGTAACTGTGAACCAGAAACGAAACACCAGTCTAAACATTGACGCGCATCAGGCAAACCGGCTCCAAAAAAGGCGAAATGCATTCCACCCCCTGGAAATATGATGGCTTTCGTTTTTGGAGGGAAGGGGAGAAGACGTAAAAGCAATTCTGTTGATTGCTACTTGGAAAAGACGAAAAAAGGGAATCTACCCATCATTTTTTGAGAGACTGAATGCAGCGATCGCAGAAAAAAGTTCAGAAATGGTCCAAATTTTTTGTTGTATATGACACAAATTATTAGTCAAAAGAAGAGACCATACAGGAGATAAACGAGTATTTTGATGACCTCGAAGAAATCACTTCCAAGAGGGAATGGCGAATCTGCATAAACGTTGGAGCAAGTGCTTTGAGCTTGAGGGAACTGTGTCGAAAAGACTGAACTTGTGCTTTTTAATGTCTAAGTTACTTAGGAAACTACTCTCGTGTAAATTGAAACCTGCTAATGCTAATAACATTCTCTATAGCCTCTTGAGTATTTTATATAGATAGCAAATGTGACTGGAGAGATTCTAAAAGCAACACTACACCTAGCCCTGCCACAAGTTGAAGATCGACTACGCTAAATAACTATAAGCAGTTTTACTGTTTTCCCTAACCAGTGAATATTAGTGATCACAGCATTCAAAAGTATCATGTTTGGTCTTTACACTTCACTTTACTTTGTTTAGCCATTGGGGACATCCAGAAATCTTTTCATACCTTAAGTTGGTCCGATCTGAAGTAAACTTCAGACCAATGCTTGCTTTCCAAGATATCCAATAGCTGGAGAGTTTAGGTTTGGGCTGTTTGAGATTTCTTCCGCAGCAATGAATTCTGTAACATTAGTTCTAAGCATGCTGAATCTAATGAAGCATATGTTCAAAGACCTCGCAACTTCTTCCAGTGTATCTGCTTGATATTGGGTTAAGTCCTCGTTGACAGAAGGTGCGAAACTCCCTATGAAAACATCTCTGATGTTGGGTGATGCCCTCTCAAGACTCAGGAAATGTGTTCTTAGCTTCCTGGCAACTCCATACATATCTTTTCGTATTTTTATTTTTCTTCTATCATGAAAAGTTTCTTATAAGTTTACTCATAGTTAAATATTCAAAATCTTGGAATTTTAAAATTTCTTCAACAAATTCTTTTCACAAACGGCTCAATCAGTATGATACTCGTGGTAATACATGCTTTAATAGTTTTTTAAAAATAAAATGTTTACTTTTATCGGCTAATAAGCTATACATTTCACGTGATGCAGAATGTATTACTTTGACCAAATAAAAAATTTAATATAAATTGTGTGTTGAGAAAACAAATTCCGTAGCCACATATTTTTTCGTACTACCATTCGTCTTCATTCCACACGCACGCACGCACGCACACTCAACAATGTTATGGGGGAGGTGCTAGGAATCCCTCCAGAGTTAATTACTCTCCAACCGGCGACAGACCTGGGGTTTATTGTGCAAGTCCTACAATTTGAAGGCAAATGCAAGCAAAAAAGTTGGAAATTATGAAAAAAGTAATATTAAAACGTTAAGGATTTTCTGAGACAATCAGTACAATGGAAAGTGCATCCTGTGGCAGAGAAATACTAACCCGAGCTTGTTCTTTCTTAACATGGACTGAAGGAAATTACCGAGAACCTTGGACAGATTAGTCGACAGCAGAATTTAAACCTAGTACCTCCTGAATACTAGTCCTAATTCTTGCGCCTAAGCCGACCTCTAGGTCCGTATTTTTTCATAATTGAATAAATTAATGATCTAACCTTGAGTAATACAAACGTGCTTTGAAAGACTGTTTGGTATTTATCTTTCGTGGTTAGATATTGAAAATCTAAAGAAAATATGATAAAAAAAACTGCATCTTGCAAAAATTTTTGACTGTAAAAAAAAAAAAGTAAATATCTGGAACTTTTTTTACAACATTCATACATTTTTAATCCCCTTATGTGAAACAGCTGCATTATGAAAGTAGAAAGTTTAAGCTTTAAAAACAATTGACCTTTTTGACCCAATTCTGCATATTGTAAAAGAATATTTTATGGTCGTTTTTGGCATGCTACTGAAGGAGCTTCTTTGCTCTTTCACGTGATTTTTTAAAAGGTTGGGTTTTAACAGGCGTCCCACGAACAGCTGATAATGATGAGAGACATGCTGAACTCTTGGGACATAATGTTTGACTACGAAGTATATTTCTACGAATCTGCTCACGTACTGCTTTGACCAGACCCTGTAGTACACGGTGTTCAATAGAGCAAGTTCCCTAGATAACAAAATTCAAGACATGTTTAACTATTTCAGCAACTTGAAAATCTCGTTCGGTTTTCTACCACCCTTGGAGAGGCAATTATTTTAACTATGTTTTCCTTCACGCCTCATTCCATGTTATCAGTGTTGTTTTA
This sequence comes from Metallyticus violacea, assembly GCA_030762175.1. NCBI lineage: Eukaryota > Metazoa > Arthropoda > Insecta > Mantodea > Metallyticidae > Metallyticus > Metallyticus violacea. Next base: position 32,315,424 of record CM060832.1, read on the forward strand.
GAGGGTCAGACAAAGCGCTTTAGAATATAATAAAATTAAGGTTTATCAATATAACATTAACTTTCGACAAAAATAACTTATAGTTGAACTTTGCAGGTTTTCCGTAAACTAAAAGCAGAAATGTTATTTTTTGTCGTTTTCATAAATAGGGAAAATCTCAATCCATTTGTTAGATAATTCAATAGCAGTGTGATGTTCTTGCACACATTCTTTTATCTCCAATAGATATACTAGCATTTATTCTTTCTCTTTCCTTATGCCGACCACAATCATGCTGTTATGAGTAGGCTGGTTGACCATCAACTAAAGCAAATCTTATGTTCATGAAATTGGAGTTTTATCCAAACTGGGTGGCAACACCCATTTGGCTCTTCAATTCTAAATTATTACACCTAGGACCTTCTTCGTTACCTATACCCAGTGACTCAGGTAGAATATATTCTAGAAAAGTTTAATTGCAAAGTTTTAATGTATTATTATATTGGCTTAAGGTTTCCTTGTTATAACGTGCATTAAATCAGTAATTCAGGTGCAACATTTAAGTGATTCATTCATTGTTATGCCAGAGGATTTATGATACGTTTGTTTGTACCTTAAGATTTGTTTGCTGATAATTTAATTACACATTAAGTGTAAATATGGCTAACATTTAAAGATTTATAGCCTAAAATTTACAGATTCAAGTTTTTTATTTCAATATTTTAATTATTTAATGGATTTGGACACACGTTTACATCATTGCACATTAAAATTATTCGTTGTTTTACAATATTTTTTGGCATTTTATAATCTAATCATTATATTTGCCTATAAATACGGCTGTAAGAGGAACGTCTTAAAAGGTTATTATTGCTTCTCGGTTTAGATCGTGGAGTCTTTGACTCTAAAAGTCCCTGTAAATATGTATTAAACATAATAACTACTAGCTTGATACTAAATGAATGTATTATTTTACAATATTTAATAATGAACACACAGGAATATAGCTCAAAAATATAAAATATGTATATGGAAAATCTTTAGGACACATTGTTAAAAATGTATGTATGCTTTTAATATTTTTGCATTATCTTTAGATAGGATTACAAAAATACCAAATAGAATAACACGATTTCAGTATACTATTTACATTACTTTTATTGTTTCTTTTGTGCAGGGTCTACAAATGCATTTTCTGCATTTATTGCAATTTGTATGTTTCTTGTTTTGACATGTCTCTATTTGGCGCTGTTGTCTCCGATTATCCTTTGTGTTTCTTTGAAGCTTCATCTTGCTTATCTTATTCTTCTACCTCCTCCAGCCTCCTTATTTGCTTTCTGGCTTCCATACATTCCAAGCGCAGTTCTTCTCCGAGTTCATGTATAAAATTTCTGTGATTTCTCCCACATACTTCCTGTTCTTGTTCTGAAAATAATTCATGAATTAATGGCAGCTAAGTCAAGAATGTTGAATAACTTGCACAAGCTATCGTATTACCTGTAAGAGAACAGAATATTTTCTAGCCATCTGGTTCATGACGCAACTGCAACTTGTTTTGTTGTAAAAACTGTTTCCGGAAATCGTTCTGTGTCTCAACACCAGGTACATGTTTCTTTTCCGTAGAAGAACAGTCAGCGTGGTATCTTAATTTTTAGGAGAACTGGCCTGTGCAGATAATTTTTATATGTATAGAAAATTACTCTTTAACACTACCGTGTGCAGCAATCAAGTTGAAAATGAAGAATAAAATATGAACATTTCGGTCCCGGTTGGGGTTAGGACCCCGAGTCTTCAGCCTTCCGGGCTGATGCTCTGCTAACTGAGCTACCGTGTCCTCCTGCAAGCATGGAACAACGAACCTCTCATCTGATTCTATACCCCAGAGATCTCCTTAAGGTTTCTCTACTATGAGAGATTTATTACATAAGAGGAGACTCATAACGCTACGAGTACTTGTAACTCAAGCTTCTAGTTTAACCACCAAATATTTATTTATTATGTACCGTTATATAATTTATCAGACTTGTTTTGCGGGTAAGGACATTGTGTCCTGCTGGGGAAAAGTTACCTAACTGCAGTAAAATTTGCATCCGGATTGTAGCATAGTTTTCAATTATCAATTAATATGTTCCACTCATTCATATTTGTTTTCAATTTATTGAGTATTATTTATTACCCTGCTCATCTATCATATCGTCAATATGTGGAACTTCCTCCAGATCAATAGATCCTCGGAAAATCTTCAACGGTTCTTTATTTGTGAGAGGATGAGGCCTGTGCCACACGATCGCCTAGACATGTTTACCCTTCAGATACTAAAATCAGATGCTTAAAATTTCCATACAGTTATCTATGCTTGCAACAAATTGCCCTGATCACATGCAAGTACTTGAAACAAAACGTTTATTGTTAGAAAAACATAGCAGTTAGTTTCAAGTATAAATCCTGGCAATTCAATAACTAACAGTTACAGTGTCTAAATAACCTGTGAAAACCGGTCAAATTACGTTCTCAGTTCTAGTGTTAAACCGTTTAAAATGATAGAAAACGCCTTAAAAGTATAAACCTGTCTAATTTAATAGCTAAATTTTAGCAATTCAGTTTAAAGAAAGGAGATAACACTGCCTTCAGGCATTTTGGCGTCTTCATTCAAATTTCTTCATTAGTACGATCCCGTATTAAAAGGGAAGAGGAAATGAGATTCTTCTACAGAGACGACTTTTAAAGAACTGAGAGGAAATAGAATAAGAAGAAATACGAACGGATAGCCGATGCTATCAAAATCTCATTTCCATAAGTGCAATGTGATTGTATAAACAGAAAGATCATTGCTTTGAAGCTGCAAACCCCAAGCTGAGTTTTCGTAAATTACTGAGGCACACTTCGGAAGGAAGTACAGTGCTCTCTTGGGCCGATAAATAAATCGAGGAATATACAGAGTGAAAGGAAACTGATGGCTATAAATTTATGGTGCGATCCCATATATAAATGGAAAAAATCTAATGCCATTTATTACAATAATTTCTCCATATAAACACAATTTAATGTAATCCATTATTTAATTTGGCCATTACTGCACCTTGACTTTAATTTTATGTAATTATATGTTATACTTTCTGAAATATCCTTCATATGCTATAATATGTATCAGAAATAATACATGTGGATTATAATAATGCTAAAAAAAGAGATATAGAATAAATACTGTCATATAAATTTACGTTGAAGTTACAAAGATGTTAGAAAGTGATCAACGCTAGTTATGAACTTGTTTTTGTAGTAAGGTTATGCAAACAAACACGTACTGAATATGTTCAATTAGTGCAATTTAAATTTACACGTTTACCATGCAGACCATTAACCAGTGTTGCCATATGTTTCAATAAAATATTTACTTTCTGTAAAAAAATGAGTGAGATAAGAAGAAAAGGCATTTAGATCTTTCATTGCGTTTATTAAACTCTATTACCAGATTTTTTATAGTTATGAATTCATTTCATTCTGTAAAGGTGACAAACTGTTAGACTAAACAGTTTTTCTTTAATATATTAAGAGCTGTTTAAAGAATGGTTCAGCAGTTAGACCCTCGTTTCCCCTGACGATTTTTGCGTAGATTTACGGCTCTCAAGATCTTTAGGGTGCAACAAAACAAACAATATAATTTGATACTTATTCTGCTTATAATACATGCTGGAATGTTGTCCATTTTCCTTTACACATTATGAAATATCATTGACAAGCTTTCAGTTCCCCAGCTTCGTTTCGAATATTTCCCACAGATAAAAATCGCAAACTGAACAAAGGGGCCATAAACCAGGGCGAATATTCCTGGGACCTAATATACGACACAACCGTCATGAATTGATGAGCAAATTTTCATGTTTTCTGTTTCATTGAACTTCTGTGCTAACTTTAATGTTTTTCGTGTTGGAACCACGCTAAATGCCTCGTTCTGCCACACGACTCTCTACGTCTATATCTGATATGTTGTTAAAGATGAATGTACGACGCGCTTTGAGCATCTCATCCATACTCTGTGTAGTGAAATGTTACTCGACTGCACAACACAATTGCCCGACTATATTGAATTCCTGCGAGCAACTGACTTGAAGAGAGAATTTTTTAAATAGCGTTTAATGCCCATTTTTATGAGGCATCACAGGCAGTGACACTGATGATACATGAGAGGAAATGATAAATTGGGAAAGGATATTTTTTAAGGAAGGAAGCGTTCCAGGTCTAAGTTATCTCCCCGGCATTTGTCATTTATGAGGACTGAGGAAATCCTGGAAAATGCCTCAGTCAGGGAGGACGTTCCTAGTGGAAATCGAACCCCAGACCTCACGCTCACAAGTTCATACCTTAACAACCTCGGCCACCCCTGGCGATGAAGAGAGAATGACGCAGTGCGTGCCGAGTGGGAGATATCAGCGAATGAAGTTAAGTAGGTTCATTAATCAGCAGATCTAAGTTGCGGGACTTTGAAACTACTCTCTCTTTAGTTCCCTCTTTCTTCTTCCTCTTCCTAAAATGAGGATTGCGATTTTTTTCGAGGTTAAGTTAAATTCTTTTTTTTTATTACAGTATATTTTTGTCGGTCATTTTATTCCCTTCCGTGTGGTTAAAAAAAGAATATTTACTATGGATAACTCAGGTATGTGTGTAATATTTGTTTGTGGTTAGAATATGAGGATATAACATTTTAAATTTCTCAAACATCTTAAAGAAATACGTAAGCTATTTTTCTGTGTAAGGTTATGATGATGAATAACTAACTCTCCTTGTAAAATATGAAAGAGTATTTCATTTATTCTTAAGCGGTTATCGTAGACGTAACACCTTTAAACATGAACTATTTTTAATTATTTGAAGATTAATATTAACTCAGAGATCTAACAACTCTTCACTATAGTTTGAGCTCTTATTGACCTAAAGGCTTTGAATTAAATGCACTAAGTGAGTATAAAAGTCAGTAGAGCACACTTTTTAAAATAGGAACAGTTACACTTGTTTCCGGTGCTATTAATGAATAAATATCTTGAGATAAGTGTAATGATGTAGACAGTAAATAATCGATATACAGCTATATCCTAAAACAAATTAGAATCAATGTGCAAACCTAGCAACTTCACAAATGAAACATGTTTTAGTAGAAAATGTATGTTTTAGATTTCATTAAAATAAACATGTATATGTATAAAATCTCACATTTTAATCATTTAAAGCAGTTTGCATTATGAAAAGTAAACTACGTATGCCATTCTGTGTATTTAAAATGTTAGTATTCTCACCAGGAATGGCAGGCTTTTTACTTCCAGTCGAAAAGATGTGCAGCAACTTTAAAGCATTACTACAAACAGACAATAATTTAAACTCCCGCGAGAAGCACGGTCTAAAACTAATTTAATTTCATAACACTGCAGTTACTCATTTTAATTGTCAAATTAATTCATAATACCAGTTACTACCTCTATCAGCACTAGTAACAATGGATTGTTCTCTCAAACACCACATTATGATGAACTCAACAAATTCTTTTTTATAAAAATATTCAGAGGTTTTTGTTCATAATTGTTTAGGTTGTATTATTAAAATAGTAATTGCATTTTCTCCCCCATATGCATATTCATAAATATGCCTAGTGCACAAAATGCTCAAGTAGCATTATAATAATATAATGAATGCAAAATATTCAAATTTTTATGAAAAAATTACGTAGACAAAGTAGCATTAATTGATGATTTTTCTCAAATGAAACTAGCTATTACAAGAGTTGAAAAAGAAATGCAGAGGTAATATATTGACCTAGAAATGAGAGCAGTAAATATTTCCTTATAATGAATCTTAAAAATCATATACGAGAATGAAATCCTTTAAATGTGCAAGGAAACTTTATCAAGTAACGTTTGAATTTATACTTGCACAGACAAGTACATGATAATTAGAAAGGAGCATACATGTTTTTAAAATAGAAGTAATAAGTTAAACCAAATATTAAATTAAGTTTAACACAGAAGCTTTTGATTTGTTTTATTTACGGACACTCTTTACCATCTCTGGTCATCAATGTCCCATTCAGTTCAGGGCGTGAAACGGCCGACAAATTTGCTCATAAGTCTCTTCTTTCAGGCTTGAGGTTCTTTATCGTGCCGTAAATGTACGACACGGGACCCACAGCTTTACTTCCCTTCCGAAGAAAGCCATACTTAGGATTTTTACACCCGAAAAAATCCTTCGGTCCTGACTGGGTTGAACCCGCGATTTTGGGTTTAGAAGAAAGGTGGTTAATACGAAACGAACCAATGAACTATGAACCAACTTACTGTGTTTTTCCATAAGTTGTGCAAATGTGTTTCCTGCCGTTTACTGGGGCTAGGTCACGCTAGCTTGTGGCTGTCAGTGTGGATCTGATAGGGGTTGCGTTCAGTTTAATTATGAATAGTGCGTACAGTTCTGTATCAAATCGCAAAGTGAATTATGGACCAGCTATGTGTTCTAATGCATACAGTTCTTTATGATTAATAAGTGTTAACTCGTCAAGTCAATAAAGATTTGAAGTATGATCTCCGGGTGAGAAAGTTTCAGGTCGTACAAAATTCCACAATCTTTATAATGAAATTCAGACAACGGGCAGTGTTCAGTCTAAGAAACCTAACAGACAGCGTAGGATTCTCGTCGGGGAAAAATAATAATAATAAATGACATCGATCATTATTTGGAGAATTCCTCCACAAAATTACTTAGACATCTTTCACAAATAACAGGCAATTCACAGCCACGGGTGGCCGAGGTCACTAAGGCGTGGATTCGTGAGCGTTTGGGGTTCCATACCCACCTCCCTCTCCCTGACTGGGATGTTTTCCAGATTTTCCTCAGTCCTCATAAATGACAAATGCCGCGAAGGTGCTCTAAACCTAGACCTGGAACGTTTCCTTCCTTAAAAAAATATCCTTTCTCAATTTATCCTGTCATCCAATATATCATCAGTGTTCACCGCTTGTGGTGCCTCAGTAGTAAAAACGGGCGTTAAACACTATTAAAAAAAGATTTGTTCTGTGCAAATGTTAATGTTAAAGTCATATAAAATACCTCTGGCATAAGCGAATACAACTTCGCCTCCCTCTTTTAGAGAATTAACCAATAGGAAAGTGATTTAGCTTTTTTCAATAAAATTATGCCGCAGCTTATACAACGAATATTTCGATGATGGAAATTGAAGGAGAGTTTCAGAATGACAAAGATATCCCATTGCCACTTTTATCTGTGGATACATTTAAAAATAGCGTATACTGACAAACTCGCATTCCTAGGAAGAGCTGAAACAAAATAGCCAGTATTACTTATCGTGAACTACAGCAAGTGATGAATTGTTTTTAATGAGGTGCCAAAAATGTACTCGTATTCAACGACGATGGCCAGTTTCAGCACCTCCTTTTATAAAGTTGGTGAGTAAAAGCTTATAAAATAGTTAGGGAAACAGTCGTGTTGTTGTGTCAGCGCCACTCTACGATATCAGCAGATGGCGAATGCTGCTCTTGCCTATAGACAAAACACACCAATTTAGTCCATAATTCATTGAGTCATTCTGTAATTCAAATATGCATATGGAAGAAAATGAGGAAAAAAAGTATTTAACAAAAGAGATGAAAATGCAGATGCAATATCTTTTCTGTGAGTTTGTAAAATACCAGTAACAATTGCAGAAACAAAAAAGAAATCTAATTGCAATTATCTCATTGATAATTCTAATACATAATTGAATAAATATGCTAAAATTCTCTGAAAAAATATCTACATGCATTTTATAATTTCAATTGCCAAATCTATCGACAGTAGCACATTTGATGAAGCTAATGAACAAAGTTTCTCAAAATATTCAAAGCGTGTGTGTATGTGTGTTATTGATTTATTAGAACATATGACTTTTCTTATTGTATTAGTGATACCTATGAATTTTAATTCCAGAGATGTAATGATTACTGGATTCCAAACCATTGACATATTATACTTCTTGTGAGATTTGTTTATACAAATTAAAGCATTCCTGGTTGTAAATATCTTTTAAAATAATTGCATTTTTTGACTGGAAATAAACAAATTGTACATGGTAATAATTCATATTTTGATATTCGGAATATAAATTACAGTAAACATCAAGGTGCTGTTTTGAAACCATTTATTTTTCTTTCGATAAACATTGTGCTTCTGGCTTGGGGACTGGACAAGCCGCATTCCAAGGGTGGTGATCGTTCTTATTCATGGCATAGGAAAGGTGCTCTTATCTCAGTGAAGTGACCTTTATTGTGCCAGTGACCCCGTTATTTCTATTAATTCCGTTTAAGGTACTTTTTATGGTAAAACAATAGAAATACTTTCGTATAAGTTCTTTAATTTAAGAGATGCGACATACAAAAGTAAATAAAACACTTTTTATGGATAAAAACATAGCATTCCTTTGATATACTGTCGTAAGTTAAGTTGTTGATTATAATTATTGTCTTTTAAGCATTCCGGGGTGAATTTTGTATTTAATTTTATCTTTAAATTTAAAGTTTTAATGGAATTACTCAATATACGTTTGTGTAAGTACGACGTTAATGTGTAGCTCGGTGCTATGTTCGATCTGATAATTAAACCATCTGAGAAGTGCTTTCGTCAAATTGCTAATGAAGTCATGTTTTAATAACTCGAGGAGCATTATTTTAGAAATTTTGATTTTTTTCTCTCATAGTATATGGCGCAAAATTTTCTACAATCTAATCTTGAGGAGTTCTATATGAACATTATACTTCCATAACGATCAGAGTTAAAACTGCGTGGCACTTACGGGAGAAAGTTAATATTTTTCGCACAATTTTATTTGTTTCTCAGTAAAGTACATACATTTAATTGCTTTGGATTCTGCAATCTGGTAGGCATTTCTCCTTACATCACTTGGAGCCAACAGGAATTCGCCGGAAACAGTTTATTTTTTATAGTCCTTATTAAACATTGCTGGTTACTATTCATCTCTTTCGTCGGAATTCCCTTATCATTTAATTGCTTTTGAAGGCAGGAATGCGGACTCGACTGAGCAGCTCTAGCTGCTACTCTTACGTAAAGTGTAAATTGCCTTATGCAGCATTCTCAGGCCCCAGAGAGGTTGCTTTTTATTTTATAATTCCCTTTTCTGCACAGAAAATAAATTAAATAAATTCATAGCGCGGATAATAGATGGTCTCTCTTCTAATAATTGAAATATTGTACAAAGAATATCTAATTATTTTTCAGCTATTTTTAAATCATTTTGTTAACATTTTAAAATAAAAGTATTTTTAAACGTTATCTAAAATAACAACATTCTTCCAAAATCTGTAGACACGAATCGCAAAGATTTCTTTTGTCAACTTGTGCGCTTAGTTTTATAATTATGATCAGCGGCTCAAATTGTGGTTCGTAGACTTCCAGGGATCCACAATTCCCTCCCAGGGGATCCTTGAAGCATTACAGTACTGTTAACAGCATTTATTTTTGAATGTATAGACACAAACAGCGAATTACGAGAAAACGAAAGTTCTACAAATTTACGGTGTATATTTATTTAGGTAAGGTAAATTAGAATGAAGTTGAAGGAGATTGGTTCTGAGGAACTTTTTAAATAAGTAAACTGAAAACGTGGTCTAGATAGAACACTTGTGCCGCCATATTCCCCACGCATTAATGGGAAGCGAACTGCAAACGCCGGGCTCGCACGTCTTTCTGAAAATGTCCTCGACTATCAAAGAAGGTTATAAAGTATTAGTACCTTTCTGCAAACTTTCTATCTGAAAATTAATTCTCTGTACTCATTTATCTAAAAATAACTATGGAAAAGTTTGAATCACGTACAATAGCAGCATATACCTATGTAATAAAACGTTATCCATTAAGCCCGATATATTGGGGTGATTTGTCCTTTGCGGGACCGCTCCCCGTGCAGTGGCCATAGTTGAATTTTGTTTCCACGCTTGAAAGTCGTTCGGAGTGATTTATCCATGGCGAACGGGAACACAGGAATCGGAATCACGTGCAACTTCTATTACTTGTGTAGCTATTGCTGCAAGTCCCGAGCGACGCGAATAGAGCAGGAAAGAGCCGAAGGTAGTGACATGACTAGATAAATTAGGCTTCTAAGCACAACATATGAGATCAGACGGTTAGAGTGTCATATTATAGTTGTGAAGAAAGTGTATTCGATTTTTTTTTTTTTTGGAATAGTGTTTAATGCCCGTTTTTACTACTGGGGTACCATAGATGGTGGACACTGATGATACGTGAGATGATATGATGTATTGGGAAAGGATTTTTTAAGGAAGGAAACGTTCCAGGCCTAAGTTTAGGGTATCTCTCCTGCATTTGTCATTTATGAGGACTGAGGAAAACCTGGATAAAACCTCAGTCAGGAAGGACAGTCCTGGCGGGATTCGAACCCCAGACCTCCCGCTCACGAGTCCGCGCTTTAACGACCTCGGTCACACGTTAAGGTTAATCTTCATGTCCGCATGATTTTTTTTTCTGTCGGAGTTAAAGATTTTGCCATCATTACAATGATTTACTGGGTAACTTAGTACCACTTACAGAATGTCGTATAAATTGATATTTACGATTTTTTTCTGCCTGAATCAAAGGAAATTTGCCACCATTACAGTGATTTACCCGCCCGAATCAATTTATATTTACGAGGCCGTCAGGCCGTAGCGAATGCAACAAACCACTGGGTCCACCGGTTTCTAGGATTTGTCCGATGTTAGCGTTAGGTTAGTATTTGTGTATATATGAATTAATTGTGCATTTGAATAAGAGCAAATTCCCCACCGTTACAACATTTCACCCGTTTAGCAATGTCCTATCATTTTATTTCTAACAGTTACGGAGGGTAACGATATATTATATTATTTAAAAAAATACATCTAATATTTAATTACAATCGTTCCTCCTCGTTCGACTCTCTACGCTATTGCTCGGGACTTGCAGCAAAAGCTGCACTAGCAATAGGAGTTGCACCGTGATTCTTGTGATTTCCGCTCTGTTGTTCTGCGTGTACTGGCAAGTGTCGTGGTGCGGAGGGGAGGTCAGCATGAGTTTAACTCTAGGAAAGTACGGACGTGTTCTTGCGTGTAGTGTGAGATTATATTAAGTGTTATTGGGCGACGTAATAGAGTGCATTAATTTCGTTAGTATGGCTCAATTCATGTATTTTTCAGATATTCCTCCAACTCACGGATTGGTAAATAAATTTCTTGAAACGGGAAGTGTTCTTAACAAAATGCGTACACAACCATGTTAGTAATCAATGAAACGTTAGATAACATTGGACGTGGTCTGGAACGTTCTCTAAAACCTCACTTTGAGGTCTTTCTCAGCAAATAGAAATGTTTTATTCCTCTGTTTGAACGACTACAAAGCTACATTCGGGAGTAGATTTTGTGAATGGATTTTGAATAGTGTGCATAGTTGAGAAATTGACCCTAATCTAATTTTCTTTAAGGACGAATCTCGGTTGCACCTAAATAGCCATGTTAATTTACAAAACAACCGATACTGCAGTTCTGATAAACCTTAACCTGCTTCAAGAGAAACCCCTGCGTTATCAAAAGACAGGAGTGTGATGCGCCATTACCGGCGAGAGAATAATATGTTTTTTTTTTATGAAAAACTATTAATAGTGATAGGTATGTGCAAAATATATTTTTCTTGAATCAACCGTGACAAAACGTAGGTTTGTCTCTTTCCAGTAGCCGTCTGCAACAAAACATGCCTCCTTACATGCAATTCATGAAATATTCGAAAATGGATTCACCGTAGGTCGCCTGATTTGATGCACTACAATTCTTATTTTTGGGTGGGCATTAAAGGAAAAAGTGAAAAGACAAATTTACACACATTAAACTGAAAAATAGCATTCTTTAAGAAATTTCTTTTGTTTTTCAGATTGAACTGCAAAGGTCGATGGTTAATTTCATTAATCAATGCCAGAAATGTATGGAAAATGATAAGAGACAATTACAGCATCTTCTCTCTTGACAATGGTGAGTAATAAACCTTTTAAGTGTAGAAGTCTAAATTAAAACTCGGCGACGGCCGTTAACACATGGAGCGGTTTCGCGAAGGAAAAATCATCCACTATCACAGCTTGTAAGCGAAATAATCATCGTTCTTTCATTTAGAAATTAAAATTAACGAGTTTTCTGTCATCATATATTGTTACTTGTTCTATACTACTCAAAATAATTAGGGAATCAGACAAAAACAACTGGGTCTGCTCAGCTTCCATCCTTCATATGTCTCCTCCCAATGCATCAGCTTTCATTTTCTTCAACTTCTAGTGTCCCAAACGCTATAGTTAACGGCAAACTACTAGAATACAACAGCACCCTTCGTTCAAGGAGACCATACGTGACATCAACTCCAGTAAATTACATTGTTGCAGCATTCAGTTGGTAAAGTGCAAAGGTTACGTCATGTCTAAGGGAATTGAACTTGTTGTAGTGTTCGTGTCTATTTTTGTGCTGTCCTACTGATGCACTCATTGCTATACCCCGTCTCCTGTTAATAGCCAGCATATACTTCTGTATTTGACAGCATATCGTGTAATTTCTCAATGAAATAAATAATCTGCCTGTCTATGTGAGTTTAAGTATCTCGCCTGTCCCCCTAATTATTTTGAGCAGCATTTCATGACTTTTAAATACATGCAATATTATTGTTATGATTATTAGTATTGTTGAAGGGTGCACTATAACGAAAGGCAAACATTGTAAAATATGAATTTGTGTGTTTATCAGTTTTTTATAAATTTTAAACCGGCGAAAAAAAAAACCACTTTAAAAATTGCATAGGTTGGAAATTTACGATGTTAAACATTGAATTAAACTTTAGGGTTTCACGACAGCGAGAGATCTTTAAAAGAGGTCTGTGCTCAAAAAAGTGTTAGCAATGATTAAGGTTATGTAAGGAAATGGCTTAGAAACTTTTTATTTGTGATAAGGAGGAATTGACAAAATTAACACCCCTAGGTATACGTAGATATTTCATCCTTAGACGGTGAAATGGCCAACATCTGCCTGTTCAGGACATAGAAATGTAACATTGAAATTTTAAAAAAATATAGCTTCATAAATATTAAATGCATTGAAAATATTATAGCGTTAATATGTATTCAAACATTTACATATTTATACATATATTATTAAATTTTGAGCTATGTTCCAACTGTGACCCGGCAAATGTCGAATCGATGTTCAAGATCTTCTCATACCGCTCGTTTATGTTGATGTTACAGGGTGATGGCAATAGTAAAGTAAGAATCTGTTCAATGCAAACAGCGCACTTAATGCATCCTGGGAAATAAAAGTCGGTGTGAGATTTGAGCTTTTATTACGACAAGAATTCACCCATTGATCCATTTCTTGATCAAACCATTAATGAACAGCTAGTTTTGAATAAATACTGTTACAAGGTGTACTTAAGTAACTGCAACATAATTTAATATTTTTTCATTTGCTTTTGTTAGGTTCTCTCACGTATTATAATCGTTAGTACAAACCTTCAAATAACCTTCTTTTGTTCTTCCATATGACTAAAGTCTCTCTGATCCTTCTTCTATAGCAGTATACATTTCCTCCATGGAGAAATCTCCTACTGCTGATTCCAAAACTCGCCTTCATGAAAAGCACACCCTCAAGCATTGAACAGTTTTTTAGTTCTGTAGGTTGAGCTCGGGGCTGCTAGAAGCCATCTAAAGCATTTGTCTCCACCCAAGACTCCCGTTCTTGAACAAAATCGTGTTCGGGTTCTACCCCACATGTTTCAGCCTAGTAGTTTTACACACCTTGACGGTTGTCTTCAATCCTTTGGGACATGGTAGCTCCCTCCACTAAGCATTGCTGAGGCAGAATGAAGACTTCTATGAATCTTTGAAATCGTCTCACAAGCTTCGCATATAGCTGAGGATATCGTTTCTTATTTTGACAGTTGTAGTTTTTTTTAACATTGAATACTTTCTTGTCAGAGAAATTTTCCAGTACCATTGTTAGCGCAAAGCTGTAGTAATCGTTTACATAGCAACATTCTCTTTTGCTTCACTTCTGCAGTTGTCGTATATCTCTCAGTCCAAGGTCTCGTTTAAGCACTCGGATCATGAATGTGCTCATCTCAGGGGCTATCAACCTCTGCTTTCGAACTGGATTGCGCCTCACAGATATCGCCACTGCTTTGACAATAACTATGGCTCTCGCAGAGTGCAAGCGTACAGATGAAGGACGGTCATCAACAGTACCAGTATCAGTGAAGCGTTGGATGTACAAAACTATCCTATTAATTTACAGCTTTTTAAAGATCTGGAAAATATACCCTCTAATTTTCCAACCCTATGAAGGGCTATCACAGCAACACGTTTTCTTCCTCAAGTAATGTACTCTTTCTGCTGCGCCTGGATTCAACAATAAGTGATAGTGTATGACAGTAAAACCATCATCTGATCACCGAAACACCTGGCACAGTTTCTTTTAATATTTTGCAAAGTATTTGTACTAACACTTAATTCATTTATCATCAGCTGTATAAGTTTATCAGCGTTCGATTTTACAGAATTTTATTTTCATAGAAAACAACTAAAAAAAAACTAAATATCTGAAGGAATGTTAAAATGTACATTTAAAATAATAACCTACATGACCAAATTTCCAAATGTAAACGACTTGCTGTAGAAAAGAAAAATGAGGTAAAATTTCAATATTAAGAATTTTATTATTTTTTTTTTGAAAAAGAATTCATTCCACCACAATGTAATTAATATATACAAAACATAAACATATTTAAATGTAAGCACATACTATTTGAATATAGTAGTTACATTCTATTATTTAAAGCCACTAGAGATTTATTATTAGAGGGCCTTTTCCTGAAAAGCGCACCCTCAAGCATTCACCATAGTTTTATACCTGGAGGTTGAGCTCGGGACTGCTAGAAGGCCAACCTTGAGCACTAATAACATCTAAAGCATTTTTCTGGGTGCTACAAAGTATTGTTCAAGCTCTACACCACAGGTTTCAGCCTAGTGAAGAATAGATACAGAATGTTTCAAAACTTTGTACATCCGAAGACAAAAACAAAAAAGTAAGCATGCTCTCTAAGCGTTCATTTGTGTAAGTCATGCTCGGTCCAGCGCGCAAGTCTTTCTGTCACTAATCATGTCCAGTTCTCCTGACAGTCAAGCTGTTAAAAATAGTGTCTAAGAAATACCGAAGTTCGAATCCTATCCATGCGTGAATTGATTTATTTGTTAATTTTTGCAAGTGAAAATAATGTTCAATGTACACATGATAATATGGCTTCCAATTGCAAAAGCTTATTTGAATTTTAGGGGGTTCGCATACATTCCTAACTTATAATGTTTAAATAGTGCTATTAAAATACAAAATATCTCAGAATCTGTATAGAGTTGGGGCTCAAATATATGTATACATATAGAATATTTCAGAAATAGGTTTAAAAACTTTGGTGGCGGGTTCCTCACACCAAAACAAGTAAAAAAAAAAAATCCATTTAACATATGTGCGGAAACCCTTAGTTTTTGAGTTATTAATGAAAGGCTACCAAAACAAGAAAAAAATCTATAGAAGCATATGTACATAAATTATTCGTTATATGTATTATTAATGAAAGTTTATCAAAATAAGAAAATAAAAGTCCTTATAAAGATATATCGAGAAATCTTCAGTTTTTGAGTTATTAATGAAAGTTTACTACAGGGTTAAAATGACTTTTTCTATCACAATTTTAATAGGGTTAATATCAGATTACATAAATGGCTAACCTTCAACAATGCTAGTGTTGCACTTTGCGAATAATATTTTATCATATAAGTATGCAATGCTGATATGCCAAGTGCATCAGCGGGCTTGTATCGATAACATCATTCAATTCCTTAACCAAATGAATTTTATTTTTGTCTACGAACTTAAGTTGTCAGTTTGCACCTTGAAATGCATTGAAGTAAACTTTCATTAATAACTCAAAAACTAACGATTTCCGGACATAAATTTATATGAACTTTTATGTTCTTATTTTGATAAACTTTCATTACCAACTCACAAAACTAATACTTTCTGGACATATGTTATATGTTTATTTTTTTGTTTTGGTAAAATTGCATTATTAATCTAAAACTAAGGAATTCCTGGACATATGTTTATGTGGATTTTTTTTCTTGTTTTGGTGTGAGGAACCCACCACCAAAGTTTGTAAAAGTTATTCTGAAACATCCTTGAACATTTTCTACATTTTTGTACCATTTTTATATGTGAATTCAATAAAAATTACTTTGTCGAAAATAATGATGTATTATTAAACGCAAGTGTTTGTAAAACGTATCCTAAAATTTGAAACAAATTTATATATTTTATTTCGCGAAAACATTCCGTTTTTATAATAAAAATAACAAATATAGTTCAGAATATTTTCTGAGCATTTTAGCCCCATAGGTTGGAGCATTTTCTCTCACAAACACTTCAATTATAATAACTAGAGACACCTAAATGCTTATAAAAGTACTGCATGTATTTAGAGACCACATCATTTAGCACCATAAAATAATCAAAATGTATTTCTTGTGCATGAAGTTTGGAAAGGAAGACATTTGTCAGTAATTGGACAGTTTTTAATCTAGCCACACCCCTGCTAAATACAAGTTTTTCCAATTTTAACACAGTTGCCAGTTAAAAAAATTAGTAAATTATAACACCATTAAAAGAGGAGATTCAATAACTATTAAATACATAAAAATTTAATTGAAATTGCATCATCTTGTCCCTTTTCGGAGTCCCCTTAAGACATTTCTTCTCACAATAGAAAACATAAATTAAACTTTGTTCTCAAAATAATAAATATTTATAACTATTTCTAAACTAAATATAGCTAGTTCACATTTTATTTTTATATTTTTACTTAAGAATGTTTATTAATGTTGTAGCATTTATTTTGAAAACAAATGTTTATAAAATACGCTTTTGAGTTCTTTACAATTCAAATATATGCTGTCCATTATAACATATATTATTGTCAATTATTAAATATTCATTCTACATGCAGAAACAAACAAATAATAGTTCAGGAAATAAGAGGATTTGACCCAAGTAGTTCTTATTACTGGACACATGCACAGCCACGGGTGGCTGAGGTCGTTAAGGCTCAGGCTCGTGAGCGGAAGGTCTGGGGTTCGATTCCCAACAGGACCATCGTACCCCTGACTTTTTTTTCCAGGTTTTCCTCAGTCCTCATAAATGACAAATGCGGGTAGCTACCCTAAATTTAGGCCTGGAACGTTTCCCTCCTTAAAAGAATATAAAAATTCTTTCTCAATATATCATTTCATGTATCATCAGTATTCACCGCCTGTGGTGCCTCAGTAGTAAAAAACGGGCGTTAAACACCATTTAAAAAATAAAAATAAAAAATAATACACCTGCTTATGTCCGTTCGGCCATCAGAGTACACACTGCTAATAAACACACTTTCTGTTTATGATATAGCTTGAACATGAACTGAAGGCGGCACTAAAATGTGTATTGTGAACCCAGCGTTAGCTAATACTTCTGATGTTTCCGGCCGTTGTTCTTTTTTATATTCTGTATAATACAATGCTGTAATTGTATTGTTTCGGTATTTTTCTCTGGTGGACATACGTCCCTGAATTATATATAACTAAATCTTCTATTCAATCCAGCAGTCGTTTTTAGTGTTTACGATGAGCGGTTTTTTTAATGGTGTTTAACGCCCGTTTTTAAACTAAGGCACTACAGACAATACGTTGAATGCGGTTGGTTTATGATTACATGGGGGCTTATCTTAACTAAATAATCAGACAGTAATTCTTTTTAAATATCCTAAGGTTTGTAGAGTAGTGAGTATTTCTGGCACGAGATTCTATCAACATAATTATTGATGACTTCTGTCATTCCAAGAATACTCTGTA
Organism: Metallyticus violacea; assembly: GCA_030762175.1. NCBI lineage: Eukaryota > Metazoa > Arthropoda > Insecta > Mantodea > Metallyticidae > Metallyticus > Metallyticus violacea. The sequence continues at coordinate 32,333,395 of CM060832.1, forward strand.
CATGAATCAGTGGAGGCTACCAGTGCATGTTACAATGGTTTCCCTTTTATGTCTGATTAGCAACACTAGAGCAAAGCTGCACCTGCTCTCGAGACTCGCACTATGTTCACTGTAGCGTAAAGTCTGACGTGCAGTGATTCGCCGTGATTGTATGCAACCGGCATAACTAATGATAGTGTAGTAGGAAAATCTACGCTCCAGGCTGAAATGTTTGTTTACAGTGCGCTGAAAAGAAAGTGATTTAACACAAGTAAAATACTGTTTTCGCTGTTCTCAATCAGAGGATTATTTAAAGGATATGCCACATTTTACACTTTGGAATGCCATACAGTTTAATGCAAAGTAAATGAGAATGTGAAATGAAAAAAATGTCGCCAGAACATTGTAATATGCCCTCCTTTGTTTACACAGTATATAAGAGAACATTTTACGTTTTTCGTAAGTTATTTTATTGAATACGTGTTGTGGCGGCTATTATTAATTATTAGTTGTATCTTATTTGTATTGTTTTCTCGGTGTGTCGTGACACACTGTCACGTTAGCCTTTCCTCCTTATGATTGGTTAATACCAGTCACTGCAGGGGGCGGAGTTTAGCATTTCGAATTTCTGACTTCTTAACTAATAAAGAGACACTCATACTTTCGGGCATAACTGCATACTTTTCCTTCCAGTATATTTTCTGTTATCTAATATGTTTCGTGTACCTTTTTGGCTAGAAATTACCAACGCTTATATGTTGCATATATAGAGGTATGCTAATTCTTATTTTGTGCTTGTACAGGAGGCACTTTATAGCGCTTATTGACTCGCGTAGCATGGCGACTTAATATGGCATGGCACATCAAAAATTGTAGCGCTTGTTTGTCAGTGAGCTGTCATTTTGTGGACTTAAGATCAAAGATCTTTCGCAGTAGAGACATATTACAAGAACAAGCATTCCCCAACTTCTGCACAGCGTATTTGAATACAACACTTCAACTTGGGTTGTTAGGGAAGAGGGCCAGACGCTCGTAGCATCACAAGGTAAGTCCAGTGCTTTCCTGTAATCATAAATCAGGACAGGGTTACAGGGCAATGTGGATATCAGTAATTATTGAGAAAGTTCGTGTTGCAATAATTCGTAGCCCCAAAAGATATGCCCAATGATACTTTGTGGCTTTACAAATTTTAGATCGATCATCCTGAACAATGTGGTGATAACAGCATGACGCCATGGCACACCCACCAATAATAACCATGATTTCATAGAAGATGATTTCTCGATTTGGGGACATCATTTGGCTGTCTTCTTATGACGTTTTTCAGCACGACCCGCCACCACCATGCAAATGAAGATCCAGATCAGAACTGCTGTCAACTATCCCTGGCGCTATGTTACAAAGAGTAATGGACAGTTTCCAGCTCGTTTGGAAGAATGTATGAAGCTGCACGTCAATCATTTGCCAAGGGGTCATTTTCAAACACTGGCGGTAATCTATTTGACAGTTTGTTTTGTCAATATCACAGCTTAATGAGTTAACATTTTTATTTGGTCAAAATTACTAATTCACCATCTATGGAACATTTTGAAAATTATATTAATGTAAATAAATATAATTTTTTTAAAAAAATATTCAGAAATATCAACTTGGAAATTCGCCTACGTGCATTATACTGAAAAAACAACATGTGATGAAAATTTGAAAACGTATTATGGAAAATTGTAAAATTAAAGTTTTCACCTTAAATTTTATATAGTTGCAGCCATCTAAAAGGGTTCAGACTTTTGAACAACCTTACAAATGCTTTCTGTATTGATGAGTGCAGTAATTTTGTATTAAATCCTGTGCGAATCCATTTCTCCAGTTGAGGCCCCATGACATATTTCTAATGATAATGAAAATAGGAAGTTCAAGATAATAAAAATCGATTCCAAGCGGCTTGACTGATAAAGACTGTGTCTGCATTCGATCTCAGGATTCTCACAACCAGGAGAAATCCGCCGCAATGCGTTCTGCTGCACTGAATTATAAAACGTAGTAGTTAACCTACTCTGACATCCATTCTCAGATTACATCAAGTTGGAACGTGCACCTACTGACTTGAAATTCAGACGTGAAGGTTGATATAAAAAAGGTAATTTATTTTATTTACAGTTGAACAAATTTCTCATTTCCAGTGCATTAAGATTTTACTTCTTTCTGGCAGTTTTGCACAGTTACTTACAACTTCCATAGCTTTGGTAGTCAAATGTGTAGCATTTCCTTTCATATACAAAGGAACATTAATGTAGACAGTTCGGGGTACATCGAAAGGGGTCCGAAATAAATTTTTGCCTCTTGCTGACTTTACTTTTATGGAGGAGTCTCCATTATACTCGATACCGTACTGCACCTTGCGGAACCAGTAATGAAAACAGATTGCCGTGCTTCTTTACGTATAGCACCGATCTCCATTTTGTATGTTGCAATAGTCTGATTCGCATTTACTCAGAATTTTTAACTGTTTGGAAGAAGAATCCTTAGAGAGTCAGTTTCGGACTGTACGGTAGGTGGTTTATACATTTGTTTCCCTGTTGCACGAATTGCATTATGTTCAATCAAGCAATAAAGTTGAGTGTGCAACATTAAAACTCTACTTACGGTCCTCACGTTGGACAGATCTTGAAACCCTAAAAATTAGATTCTATAAAAAGAATTGCTATACATTAGTGACCTGCAAGACAGCAACAAAACTGAACTCTCAACGTTTGCTCGTGAAGCTCATGCTATCAGAGGAATGTCCGAATGCAGAACATCTACTATAACACGAGATAGTACTCATAACTGAACGAGGTGGCTAAAGCGATAAAGATTAGGACTCGTATTCGGTAGATCCCGGGTTCAAATCTCTTAGGGGTCAATCATCCTCACTTTAGGTTTTTTCATCGGTTTGCACTGTCCACTTAGGCCAATACTGGGAATTTTCCTCTCTTTAATTTCATCTCATTTCATTACTTTGCAGGATCAAAAGTGCGCGACGTTGTGGACTGGCGCCTTTTGCGTTATTTGCACTTTAAAAACGCTTCTACCTCGGTGTCTGGTGTGGAAATGGAGTACTCTACCTAGAAAAAACAAATGTCACGGATTCCGTGTCTGTCAGCACCCACAACCCGTCAATCCTGGTAGCCCTGTGTCTCCTTAACCTCATAGCTTCCTCGAGGGCCTCTATTCTACAAAAGTATGATCTAATACATACAAGTGTATTAGTTCAAGTTCTTGTAAAGCATGGTCTTGTAACTTTATGTTCCATGAAAGAAGAACAACGCTTGTAAAGTATTAGTAAAAAGTTACAAGTAACGTCATATATAAACAAGATAGGGGAACAGCTTTTGGCATACGTCACGATACCTTGAATTACGTCAAGTCCTTAGGGATTTTTAATGTAAAGAAAGGATCGTTGTCATTCCTGCCAAATGTATCTAATATTTTTTCCCATACAACGATAATTTAAATAATTTATTATGTATTTATCGATATTCAAGGGTAGTAATCCACTTTGAGACGACGGTCCCATAAAGCTACATTTAGAATCATAAAGTTCAGTCGTCGAGAGATGACAGAAAAATCGCGAGCTTCCCGATTTCTCTCGGTCATTCATTTTATTAGTCCACTTGATCCTTTATATTTCTTATTTGTTTATATTACTACAATATCACGTTCTCATTATAGAAAAAAACTGGTAACTGGAAGATTATTTTAAAAGAGAACGAGGAATGAAAATAAATTATTTTCGTGGCACTTAGGAAGAACCTTAAAAATACATTAACTAAGTTGCTGGTCTGAAATCTGCATTTGAAACAGGAAACACCAATATCAGTCAGAAGCCGTACTTTAATTGCACTTAACCTAACTTTATCATTGTTCATAAACACTTATTCTTTCTTTATACATATTCTTATTCATCATCATCATCACTTTCGTTAATAATCTTTTGGTCAAAACTAACTGCGAAACTCATTAAAAGGATAATACATTTTATGTTAATTTTTGAAGTTACAAATGTTCCTACGCTTGTAGAGAAATTTATACACACTACCAGTGCCCGATTAATACTAATTCTTCTGTGAAACAAACAACGAAAATCACTTGTACACTTGTAAGTATGGAATTATAAAGTACAAGCATAACAGAAAGCTTTGTGGAACAGAATTTCACTAATAACTAAAGTCCTACACTTGCAATGTATTAGCTCATACAATTGTGGAACAGGGTTCTGGGGGTATGAACTCACCCGCCCTTGAGCATGATTGAAGTACCGAAAATTTCTCCTCGTTTACTACCGATCCAATTAGCACCAACTTAAAAATAGGTTTATGTGACTGCTTTTGTTAAAGTTGTTTCATATACGGAGGTATTACGAATCAATAAATTTTGATTGATCGGTTGGATGAAAATAGTACAAGGAGGATCTTAAAGAAAGAATTTAACATCTTGTTGACAAATGTTGCTTAAGACATAAATCAGATGTACAGCGGAAAAATTTATATTTGAGGAAGAAGATATCTTGTTTGTGGGATATGATTTATGAGCTAAAGAAAAATATTCTAGTATAATAAACAAATGGCGCATTAATAGATCATTAATACTTTAATAGAACAAGAAAACTATTAAGAAAAGGAATTGGGAAACCAGTGTCATACAAATGTTTAGAAACATCTTAAAATGTACGCTAATATTAAAGCTTTCCTCTCCAAAAGCTGACTAACATATTTCAATTAAAACTGTACATCATATGTGAAACTTCCTGTAAATGACACAGCACAATAATTGCAAATGGAGGACTAAATGCCGAAAATTACAGATATATATCTGTAATTATTCTTGATGCCCAATAAATAAACCATTTTCAGACTCATAAATTGTAAAACAAGTTGCATTTAGTCTCAGATTCAATATACTTTTAATATGAATTGGAATTTCCTTTCCCCCATATATTGTACATAAAAAAAGTTAAAAAACTGTCGAAACTGCACTTCCATCGTAGGAATTAGTGGCCAAATTACTACACCGTTCTTGCCAAGGAAGTACTTATATAACGATATAGTCTTTATATACAAACGTTTAGCATGGCCTTCTGCCAGGATGCAGTTGCGAAGCATTAAACTGGTTTTACATACTTAATCATTACCCCAAGTGTGTGTTCCGGCTATGTTAACAAAATTGTCTCCATTTGGATTGGATTGGATTATTAGGGCTTGAGGATATTTTGGTACTTAGCCTTGCTCAAGGCTGCCGTTTGTGCTGGCCTATTGTGATGGTACCTCCGGGAGGAAGAGATTAGGAGAGGGAGACACCGAGCGACATATATGGGATTCCTAACAATGTTTCTACATAAAATACCCTAATGCCGGCAGAATGAAATGAAATGGGAGAGCAGAAAGTTCGTAGAAAGAAAAGATCTATCCTGACATTGGCCTAAGCGACCAGGAGAAACTACCAAGGTCAGAATGGCCGGCCCCAAGTGATTTCAACGCGGGAGATTCCATATTCGAATATCTGAATCTTTAACCACCACCTTTCCAAATCAACAATTGTAGTATTTCCCCCTTAATGCTAATTGCAGATGTAAATAAAAAAGAAACTTTGTATTATAAATCATTAAAAACAACAACACTAAACTTTTGGACATGAAAAGGATATTATAAAATAAAGTTAACTTTTACATCATACATTACATCGCATGTGTCTAGAGACCGTACATGCTACTATATAGCTCAGCAGACAATATAATGATAGAATAATAATATATATAGCTATTAACACACAATTAGATTACATAAAATAAAATAAACAGAAACGATTCTTTATAAATTATTTATACAATACAAGCAAATTTAATAATCATAGATAAAATGTTATTTGTTTTTGCCTTTCAGTACTGATGAATATTGAACATTGTCTCACGCGGCTTCTGTCAATAATCCCTTGTTGGTGCATTAGCATGTACTTCGAGCTTGTGGGTATAGGATGGAAATGGCGATCGTGCCTAACACACTCAGCTACACCCTTCCTTCTGGGCCAACTTGCAACATTGGTGATTTCCTCTATTTACAATCTTCCCGCTAATTTGGAGTTAATTACACAGTTTTGGAACTACATTTATAGAGTTTTTCACTCCCTCTCGGCCCCTAATTTTTCTAAATATTTTTAAAACTAAATAGCTTGATTCAACGACACTGGAAAGATATATCTTGATGATAGGGAGCATGGACTAGGAATGATAGAAATAGCACTATTGCTCTTTAGCCAAAGTGCTGCGCTTAACATTAAAAACTGATTACGTATTCATTGTACTCGGCATTAGTTTAGACCCATTTGTGTTTTATAGGATTATCAATATCCATCGTGCTTTTGTGTTACGAGCAAGTCAGGCACACATTACAATATAGACAGGTTTATAGTGGAATTAGCGTATGCTTATTGCCCGCATATACTGCAAAACTACATGTTGATGCTAAAGACAATTTATCGTAAAACTTCTGTGAAAATTCTCCATTACCATCTATGAAGAAACTAGATACCGCGGGATAATTGTTGAAAGTCCACAGAGGATGTCTGAAAATGCCACTTATTAGGAGCAAACAGACAATAGCCCTCCCACATAAGTCCTTACGTAAGTTGTAGCAGTTAATGAGATTGTCCACAAACACATGTCAACGAGCTACAAAACAAAATTGATATGCATGTACTGCTAAGCAAGAATTAAAACCATCCTGGCGACGAGAAAAATTATTGAAGTTAGTTTCAGCAATTTGATAATGCTCATATGAGAGATGTGGATCTTTCAATTCCCAGAATGTTCTATTTGGGCTAGTGTAGATTGACACAACATGCGTGGAACTTTTATTTGCGATGAAAACATTGGGATGTGATATACTGGTCTAGGTCATCTTCCATTCTATGGTAAATACCACAGTTTACACCACATGCTGGTGGTTTAACAAGTGTGAAAGCGCAGTGCCTGCCCAGATTAAATCCACTCAAGAAGGTAGTCGTTTCTATGTGCCTAATATAAATACCCACCCTATGTGGCAATTAGTATTATTTACCTCATAAACATAGCAAGGAATTGTATGCTACATGGGCATAAATGGAGCAACAATTACCCAATAGCCCCGAAATAATCATGTAAAGAAATGACAACACTGTATTGTAGACCAGGAGCCTGTTTTTCACTACAGGTTGGTATGCGCCAATCGATCCGTGGCCATATTCTCACCTTCTGACTAGTGAATAAATAGTACATGGAAATCTTCCATAAGTTTGTCATTGAACTGGATGACAAGGAACTCTGCGCCAACTATATTCAGTAAATTATGCAGCTTTCAATACTTTTAATGTCTGCATGATTAAAATTGTGTTCTCCTTTAAAACTTGTGTTATTTCTGAAGGATTTTGTCTAACAAGGAAAAGTGTATACAAATAAGCTGTAAGTGTTAGTGAAACTTTGCGTCCATGGAGAGGCAACATGTCTTAATGCTAATAACAACCAATTTTATTATAAAATGATCTTGTGTCTCATACACCAAGATATGTTCGCGTTAAATGCAGCTGAATATTCTCCATTGCTTTAGAAGCTACAACGCACCGGAAGTGAGCGAAATGCCCCTACAACATACAACAGTATGATATATACATTTTATACCCTTTTTGTTAGTTCATTGAGCATTTCTTTATCTGACCGAAACTGTTTGGCCTCTTTTTTAAGAGATTGTTTATCTACATTTTGTATTGGAGAATTAGTTAAAAAATAAATGTTTTTACATTCGTCTAGATATTAGTTTAGTATACCTAGATTACATTTAATTTCTTCTATTTCTGTATTAAAATATGTCAAATGTTGTGCTAAGGGCACAGAGTAGAAGTAATCGCTGCGTATTTACAAATCATTTGTAGGGATGTGTAATAAACTGTATTTAGGGCATATAGTGATCATTCTTTGTAACACCATGAATGTTAATAAGGAGAGTGCCAAGATTATATTAATGTATGCTAATTTTTTAGAGAAACTTTTTCCCTTTCGTTAGTGCTTTATCGCTTTTTAAAACTACGTTCGTTGATAGAGCTATTTTTATTGATAGTTAATATGGTAATCCCTTAACTCTGTCTCATGAACTAAGTTTGATATTAATTCTTGGAGTTCCAATACTAGGCATCTGGGAAGGAGGTAGGTAATTTCGATAAAGAATCTCACCGAGCGGCGAGGAACCTAATAGAGCTGGGCACTTAATCCTTCAGGGACGTGGATGCGTTAGCAAATTAAATTTCCGTTAGCAAGAACATCAATCCCGCATACTTCTTTAGTTTTCTAAATTTCGTTTAAAAATAGATTAAGCTTTCGAAGGGATTGGGGCGCATTATAGTCATTGAGTTCATAAGCATAATGATATTAAGGTGTGATGTAAGAAAGTTTCAAATAAAAATATGTCTCATCGTCAATATATATTTAATGTCTTTTTTTGTACTTGTTCCTAAGGCTTTACGAGATAAACCGGAGAAAAGTTTAAACCTACAATTTCTGTTACATTATAAAGCCTTCTTTTTCTTTCGTTATTTATCTGTATTGTATGCTAAGCTCATTAAATATATTGTGTTTAAAATTATTTATATTTATATAAAGAAATTGTCCTTTCACACTAGCCGTGTAGAACATAAGTTGGATATGAAGAATCAAAGGGCCATGATTCGAACCACGGATCTTCATTCAACCTTTCGGACTGACGCTCTAACCATTGATCTACTTTGTCCTTCTTCAAGTACGGAATTACGATCCTCTCTCATGTGATTCTGTATACGTCAGTCCTGATGTTCTAGTGGTAACCATACTTGCCTACTAAATCGAAGCTCGCCAGTTCAATCTCCGTCAGAATCGATGAACTTTTTCGAGTGTAAAAATCCTAAGTGTGACTTCCTTCGGAAGGGAAGTAAAGTCGTAGGTCCCAGTCGTAGATTTACGGCATGTAAAAGAACCTCAATCTTGAACGAAGATACCTTTGGGCAAAATTTATCGGCCATTTCATGCCCTGAATTGAATGAAACGGTGATAACCTGAGGTGTTAAAAGATCCTCCTTACCTCGGAGAAACTCTGTATTATGAGAGATTTATTTCTTAATTAAATTGTGCTATTCTTCATTTCCAAGGTATATTATTTGCTTAATTTATTTAATTAAACAAGTATTCAGTAATTTTCCGATAATGGTTTACGTGATTGACGGTATAATTTAATTTTTTATTCTAATCACATATTCGAATATTTAAATAACATTAGAAATAAAATTAGCAAAATCATTTCATATAAAAACCAATATACATTTTTGCTAGCATTCCTTCGATTCTATTTTAGAATACGTGGAATTCAAATGTTACATATGGAAGGTTTAGGCTTAATTTATTTAAGGAGGATCTCGAATATCTTTGGTCATTAGCGTCCTATTCGTATTCAGGGTATGAAAGAGCCGACAAATTTTTCTCAGAGTCCTTATTTCAGGACTGAGGTTTTTTACGTGCCGTAAATATACGACATGAGACCCACTGCTTTACTTCCCTTCCAAAAAAAAAAAAAGCTCTACATTAGGTTTTACGCTCAAAAAAATCCATCGACTCTTATGGCTAGCACTGAGCCAACAGGCCGATTGCAAACGTCCTGGATTTCCTTTTGCGCTCATAGACACGTTGACAAATATAATGATACGGCTCTAAACTCAATATTTCATTTAAAAAAAACATATTTTCATAAACTTCCACGTCTAGTTATAAGTTACGGCTGAGATATAGAGTTAAAAAGAATGTATTTGCTTGTTTAATGTTATGTAAACAGACCGTAGGACCAGATGCTAAATTCTGACCACAAACAATGAAACATCAAGAGACGATAACTTACATCGATTCACTTGTACCTACATGTACATTACTAGCTCTGCTTTTACAACAGTAGCAATGGAAGTAGAACAAGCTTGTATAAAATGTTTACTGCTGTTCTGTTATTTACTTTTTCACTCCTTTTCATGTTCTTGTGCTTTTCTCTTCCTGTTTCTTTTTGTTCTTTTTCATGTACATTATGGTGGTGAATTATACGATGGAGTAGTGGGGATTATCGACATTCCTTTCTTTACATTAACCAACATTTAAAATTACTCTTAGAGATAAAAACTCTTTGGTGATTAAAAACTTTTCACTCCTTTATAAGCGTTTGTAAACATTCAAGGCAACAAGATAGAAATAGAGTAGTGGATGAGGTAAAAGTAAACACTGAGATAGATTTAGCATCTTTCAGAGCAAATTCCTTCTACCTCAATAATTACTATTAGTATATTATAATTATCTAATAATCACCGGGTCTTAGTGACCGTTCTTATCGGTGGTCAGATGCTTATCTGAGGGCTGTAGTTGCGAGTCTTGCTTGAGGCATGGATGGATTTTCTGTGTTTGCCTGTGATTCTATGCTTTTAGGGGATGGTAGTCATTTTGCCATTTATTTCTGATATTGTCTTGCTTTTGTCTAGTATTGCTCATTTAGAATCCGGAATAAATCCCTTACCTGCAGTCAATCTTTAGCTTTAAACACATAATAGAAAGGCTGAGTGGAAAAGTAATAACATTCCAAAATTTTGAGAAATTACACTAAGATAGTAATTTCCCAGATTTTACATAGGTTAAATTTTGGAAAAAAAAATCAAAATGTAATGTTTTGTGCCAAATAATCATTTGAATGTTTGTACTTAATTTGGTATATTATCTATTGAAAATTACAATTGCAAGTGGCTTGAATTAACTAATGTGTTTTATGTGTCAAACTAATTTTTAATACCCTGCACTATTGCATGAAAATAAAAATATCTCTTAATAGAACTGCCAAGAAAACTCAAAATCCTATATGAATTAAATAAACTTCAGAATGACAAGGCACTCAGTTTCGGACGTTGATGACTATAATATTTCAAGAAAGCATGTAAGTACATTGAGAATAAAAGCTTGGCATTCAACATCAGTAATTACTGACAACTTACATACACTGAGGAGATGAATAGCTGTGTAAGGTTTCGGAGTAAATTAATGATTAATTTATGTTGAAATGCTCAACTGCCAAAGCATATAAGGCGATACTTACGGTTAACATAAAGAAGCTAGAGAACATCCCAAAATCCCCCCACTATGTATCTGAAGAGTACAAATAATTTTACGACATTGTTAAGTCTCCTGCTTCCAACATAGCAGACAGTGACATGGCTGAATAAAAACTGTCAATTATATACAGTAAAACATTATTTTATTTTATGTTTTATGAAAGTACTGAGTATAAAAAGAGTTGTGTTCCATCATATTTAAGATTAACTAATAAACATATAAATATTCTACTTTGATAATTTATGAAAGAAAACACAAACTAGATCAATGACTGCTTAATAGTAACTTTAAAGTTTTATCTCTAAACATTCATGTTTGTTTTTCTCGAAAATACGAAAACTGGAACGTTATCCGTTTTTACATTCACCCGTTTTCAGTAAAACTAGGAAAGAAAACTAAAACATGAGGGTTAATTATTTAAAAATGAAACACGTATGGTTGTTGAAAGGTGTCGGGTGTTGTCCCGTGGAAAGGAAGATAGTGCACCAGGCCACATAGTCGGCTTCACGCACAATTGATGAGCCGAACACCTCGTTATAAAGTCTGCTAAAGGCAAGTGATGATGACAATAATTTTTTTTCTATTAATGAACCCATTCCTCGTGAAGTTTCTGCAAAGTGAAGCAACTGTGAATACCATGCGCTATGCCGAAACGCTCATCAAATAGTGATGAGCTATAAAGTCAAAATGCTCAGGACTGTCCTCGTATGGTGTCGTTTTCCACTGTAACATGTTACAGTCCTGACATGACCCAGTGTGATTTTCACATTTTGAAGGAGATGGGACAAGTATTTGCAGGATGCAGTCAACAATGGCTTCAGCAGCAACGCAGGATCTTCTTTCAGAGAAACATCCAGCATCTCGTTTCACAGTAAGACAAGTATCTCAACAGAAAGGGCGACCATGTCCAGCTGAAATCCGCTTATTGAACTTTTCTACTAAAAGTTTGGTTTTTATATGTCTGATCATCATACAATTTCGTTTGCACCTCACTTTCTGAGGCAACGTGATACCGGTACCTGACCGACATGGTACCATAGGCATATCTTCACTTCAGTTTTAGTTGTTAAACATTCCAAAGAGCCTCATTTGGAATCTTATTCAGTAAATATTTTCTCACTTTCCATAGAAACATTCATGACACACTGGTCTGCCCAAAGCCCTCTAATAAGCAAACGAAGATCCGTTATTCATTTCATGGTCCACCTTATAATTTGGTGCATCAGAATATGTTAACAGTGAGGCAAAAACCAGTGCTGTCTGAAAAGAGAACCAGAGAAGGTTTTTTTAAAATGTCAAAAGCGTAGTACAAGGAAACTTGCATATATTTTTGCCTGTCTAAAGTTATATATCTGTTACTGCAGCTTTGTATTAATGTCTGTGAACAGAGTTATTTTCTCCCTGAATGTGAATGCAATTATTGCTTAAATCATAATGCTTTAGCACGCAATATTTTCTAACATTTGCCTTTTTATGCTGAGAAAAAATTGCGGAAATGTTTGAACTTGGCATCTTGCCTGAGGGTGGTTCTGTGAGGCTTTGGGCGGAGAAAGCAGTAAATCCGTTTAATGCAGTACCTTCCTATTCTTATTTTGTTTCGCATATTCCATTATGCTAGTTATTGTTATTACTCGTAGCTAGGAATATAAGGGGTGACTCATTATAATATGGCGCAAATTTCTGTAAAGTGAAAAATATTGCAACTAAAGTTTATTTTTTGAAGCATCTATACAAAGTATGGATGAAAAGTTTCATACGCTACAATAGCCTGTTTTTATGATATATTTATGAATACATAATGAAATTTATGTGTGAATGGTGCTCATATAACAACTTTATAATGACTTCAAACTACACACAATACAAATGTTGATAGATGATAAAAAATGAATAATACAAATTAACAAATTTCAAGAGTGTATGATAGTGGATACTGGTGTTTTCAGTTTAGAGGATGAACTTGCGGCTTCCGTGTGGGTTCACGAGCGATCTTATATGGGAAAACAATGAGCATGATCATGCAATGTGAAATAGGGATGAGATTGGCGGACACGTAAGTTTGATATCAATGCCCCACGTTGGAGCGTCAATTTGCAGCTGTGGTGTACGGCGGATGCGGCTGGTCGCTGAGTAGTCGTTTCACCGCTGCTCCGTCTGATGGGGTTTCAGTTGTGGATGTTAGGGATCTCAGGGTTAGCTGTACTGGAGGTTTTGTGACTCGGAATCAGCGAGACGAGAAGGTTTCGAAAACAGACTACAGAGAAAAGCACAAGTCTCTCTAACTTATAGTTTATTAATAAAACTGTATAACCATTTGGCAAGACTGTCCATGGAGACCTGAGCTATAGTTATCGGTGTATCAAACACTTGAGCCTTCTTTGCCTCTTACTGACTGACTCACTAACTTACTCACTGACTGACTTATTGACTGACTCTACTGACTGCCTGGTTTACTCTTTGACTGCCTTTACTGATCTCTGGTTGTGGTTTACTACCAATAAGCCACGCCTTTCGCAAAAAATACTTCTCTTATTTGCATGAATTAAACTTTACTGCTAGCTTTCTTATTGGCGATTATTCAATATAGATTTCTATGCCTATAGGCTGTGATTCGTACATTTGTGGACAATGCCTATTGGTTACCCATTTTTCTCCCCGCCTACATTTCCTTAATTTTTATTGCCTCTTTCTGGCCTTTCCCAAGAAACTTCCCTATCGTAAATTCTGACTGTCACCATTTATGCTACTACTTTCGTCCGTTTAGATCTGCGTGCTATTACTTAGACAAAACACGTTTCTGCCATCTGTTCGCTATCTTTACTTCCTGGGAATTTTTCCGCGAACTGTATTATTGTGCCCTGAACTATTTCGCATTTTCCATTTCTGAAGCATTCTCACAAATCTACACTCTCTTTTATTAGGTGCACAATGTAGCATGAAAATGGAAATGACTCTTTTTAAAAATATGTCGTCAATGTCCACCCTAAAGCATTTACAGAAACAATTCTCAACTTATCTCTTTCTCTTTTCTCTACCTGCCTGAACTCAGCGGTCTTGCCGGGGACAGTCCTTAAGTCTGATACAATACAACCCTTGTACAAAACAATAAATCCTTCTCCTGTCATAAGGCTTACAGACAAGTTAGCATAAATCGGCAAAAGAATGTCTCAACCAGGTATTCTGTTTTGCATAAAATATCAGCTGGAATATTCATCCATGAAACATTAATTTTAATGCTAATATTAACACACATGAAATTATTCAGGAACTATAATTTTCAGTTCCAAGCGTTTTAGAGCTCTTTTTGGTAAGGCGTCACGGAGCAAAGGTAGCGTGTTGAAGTTGGAGAGAAAAAATTTTCAGCACGGGATGAGTCAAAGAGGGAGACCCTCTTCTCGGGCAGGAACTTGTGCTGCCAAAGTCGAGTTAGTGGTTCTGTCGCTTATCAAATTAACCCAAAAAGGACATACCACAAAAGAAAATCTTTGATCCATTTTTCTTCTCAGAACGTACCGTAACTGATGTAACTTTATTGACGTCCTGCAGCAATTCCTAATCCCAATTACCGTGCGATCAGTTTTGTTTTCCTCCGGAGTGTTTTTCCTATGGGTGAGCATGTCATCACTCGCTGTAGTTCATTTTATGAAATCCGGACAATTCCCTGAAGAATATTATCTTTGAGTTTTTGTAAGATGTGCGGGTTCACCTTGTACACGGAAATTTTTAATTTGCCCCGGAAATAATAGTGTAGGCTGTCAGGCTGTAGGAGGACCGAGAGGGGCCACAGATTCCTTCTAATGAGTCTGTCTTGTGGAAACACATTGTGAATTGCTCTCATGGAATTATTTGCAGTGTGAGCAGTGGCAGAATCCTGAACGAAAAAATGCACGATCACGGTCCCTGTAGATTAATTCAATAAAAAAGGGAGGGTAGTATGGATTTCACATTAATGATAAAGTAGGTATAATTATAATTATGATAATGAATCAAAATTTATTTAAATGTAAACTAAGGAATTTTATCAATGTTTCTATTCAATCCTAATAGATTGTTTGGTGGAAGAAAAGTAAATGTAACAGAATCAATTCTTTGCTTAAAAGTCTCACGATTCTTTCACCACAGAATAAATACATATGAATGTACATTGTGCCGTTGTAAACACACGAGGTTAATACACTTTATGTATACTGTCTAATTAAGAAATAGACAACACAACAACCCACACGGAAACAGTTGCGCTACTACTGCGACAGCAATGACAACAAGTAAGAGAGGCTTGCTATCCTCTCCACGGCATGGCAAACGAGCGGGGATTATCTCATAGGATAAATCCCGCGCCATGGAGGAAAGCATCAATGATCGCATTGTAGAAGGGATCTTTAGCAACTGCCTTCCGTTCTAAAACGATAGTGCGCCATAACATTATCACAATGAGATTCAGCGGTGCTTGAATGAATATCTGCATCACTGTGGGTTTATTGTGCTATTGACTGTTCAATTGTGCACCAGGGTCATCTGACCTTAGTGCGTGTGATGCAATGTGTCAGAGCTAAAATGGCGTATTGGAAACCGCGGATGTTAACATGCTGCACGGTGTATTCCAAGAATCTGAACATGTGCCATTCTGATACGTGGTTATCATATAGAGCTTTTTGATACTTGTAATGTAAGTACATTTGGAGGTTCATTGATATCTCATGTTTTGTATAATTAATTAATTTGGTTCCATTCATTTATGATGACCCTGTATTTGTGCCCATAATGCAAATTTTAAGTAATTTCTCTTACATAATTTTCTTCTTCTTCTCCTTCTCCTCCTTTGAAGCATTAGGTGATGGTCACCTGTTCCGGTCTCTGTCATCAAACCACCTTTTACACCCAAATCTCTCTTCCCAGTTGGTTTATAATGCATTATCTTCTTTGGCAATCTATTCCGTCATCCTATCAATATGCTCTTTTCATTTCATTTTATTTTCATGTGCCCTATCTTTAAAAAAATATTCAGATCTGATTTTATTATTTAATTTCTTATTTTTCCAACTCTATTACGTTCTCTTACATATCTTATAAATCTCATCTCCGCAGATGGTCAACGTGATCTCTCTCTCTCTTTGTCACTGTCCATGATTCGGAACCATTTTTAAGAGTAGACTCAGCCATAACCTTATAAATCTTCATTTGTGTTTCTCTTCTAGTTTTTCTTCCTAAAATTCTTCTAATTATTCCATAATTGGTTTGAAATTTGTTAACTTTCATCTCAAAATCTTTGTTCATTTTTAAACTAATACCCCACCATAAATAATTGAAGTGTTTAATATGTTTTCCATTTATTAATATGTTCCATCTAACAGGACACTTACCTTTAAAAGCCATTATCTTTTTTTTTGTTCATAGACATCGTTAATTTGTAATACATTGCATTTTGGCTTAATATAGACACCGCTCTTTGTAAATTATCTTCTGTTTCTTGGATAACTATTTGATCATCAGCATATAATAAAGTACTTAAAGTTATTAGTATTTACCTATAAACGCTTAATGACACTAATAACATTTCTACGAAAACTTCTTAATCTAATAGCTTCCATAAAAGGGGCTTTATCAAAGGCATTCTCAATCAGTAAATTCTATGTAAGTTTGTAGATTAAATTCATTACTTTTTCAATAATTTGTCTCATCATAATTATATTATTGATACATGAATGTAGCCTGACTGTTCTTATAATATTATTACGTAACAAATAGCTTGTAATCTGTGATTAAGAATTTTACCATACATTTTGTAGCCTACATTTAATATCTTATTACTCTATAATTTCCTGTCTATTACCTTTTTTAAATAAGGAAATAACTTAAGCTATTTTCTATTCCATAGGTACTAACTTTCAACACACACTTAAAAATGAAGAAAACAGAATTTCAGTACCATATTTTATGAACCATATTTAATTAATTCAATGCTAATTTCATTCATCTCAGTGATTTTTCTGTTTTTGTTACTTTAAGAGCTGCTTCTAATTCTTTTTTCTGTTTGATCTAAAGAAAACTTATCAAATTCTATATTTTCATTTTCTGTATTATTAATAATTTATTCATATAGTTGTTCCGAATATCGCAATCCATTTTTCATTTTGTTGTTCCGAACTTTATTTCTTTAATAATAAAAACAAGAATTCGAAATTTATTTTCAAGAGTATATATTCTCTGTTATCTATAGGATTATTCTAAAAGTAAGTTTCCACTTTAATAAGGCTGTATCATATATATATATATATATGAAAAATAATGTAACACTATTAACAATGTAACTAAAATAACAATAATTAGAAAAGCAGAAAAGGGTAAAACACTAATCTATGACTGTTTCATGTTTTTTCATCATTTTCTGCTTCTCTAATTGATATATGCATGCGTTTATTTAACTTTTGAGGAAACTGTCGAGATTGTTTAAAATTTTTTGTTTAAAATATTGACTGTAATTTTTGAACAATAGTTTTTAGAATGGTTTTGCCTTTCCGAGTTGTGTTGATCTCATTCAGTGCTATTACGAATGCAGTAGACAATATCCCAAAGCATTAAGAATATTTCGAATGTTATATGGATTGAAAAAGAAACCCTGCTCTATAAAAGCTTTCGTAAGCTGAACAACAAATGCAGTTCCGATATAAAGCAATCGGGTAGAGGGAAATTATTGAAGACGAAGTGAGTGGAGGTGTGGTATTACAGAAAATGCCTGTAAACTGCATATAATGTTTTTAGCGTTATATACCTACTGAAGTTGCAAAGCGTTTGGAAATGAAAAATTCAGTAGCAAATTATGCAAAGATAACTTAGGCACAATCTTTAAAAAACTAAAATGTATTTTAAACAAAGAATAGATAAACAGGTTTACATTACTTTCTCTTTGAAAATGATAAACAGAAATTCAGATCAACGTTGCATGAGTAGACTAAACCTTATGGACAGATGATGCATATTTTGAATTAAGGCAACCAGAAAGTGTAAATGTAGTAAATAATGCAACAGTATACATTTTACACTGTATCTCAGAAGGTTTGAAAACTATAAATATAAACGTTTCGAGATACAAAGAAAACGTAACTAAAGATGCTCTGTAAATTTTAATTTTCTAAAGCACATAAACAGTTTTTAAAAAAGTGTAAACCAAAATAAAATCTTGTTAAAAAACTGAAACACTTGATATAATCATGCATTTTTCTTATGAACTATGGTGGATTTGGAATGAACTTTTAACATAAACTGCAAACGACATGCTATCCTGGGAACTAGAATATATATACCAGTTGCTTGAAAAGAAATTAATGTTAAAACTAAAAAATTAGAAACATATTAAATTACTTATTGGTATTGCTTTTTATAACTAATAGTGACATTTAAATACTTCTAGTTACCACACTTCACATTTACATACATTATGTGTGTGCAAACTTTCAACAAGATTGGTCCAGTCAATCCTGAGAAAAATACACATTTATGTGAAATTTTTAAGTTATCGGGAAATAAGATTTATTTTAATTTATAAACTTATTATAAAATTAAAATTTACAAAACATATTTAGTTACGTATTCTTAATATCTCATAACATTTTAATATTGATAGCTTTATGAATTTCTGGGATATGGTGCAAAATGTATACTGTTGCATTATTTGCTATATTTACAGTTTCTGGTTACCTTAAATGGCGACTAACAATTGCAGAATTTGAGCGAAGTATAATTCGAATACAACTCTACAGCAAGGATTGCATACGATCTAGTGGGGTTTTAAGTCACATTTGTTAATAGGACCTTATTTCTATGATGAAATGGAAAATGAACAAACGAAAACAGTAATGATAAATGAGCAGTTATCTCATCGGATGTTGCCAGGCTTTCTAATATCACCATTACACAATCATGATATAGGTTATTTATGTGCAAACACGCTTCATCTTGAACACACAATGCTTTAAAAACAGAGGATATCATTGTAATCATTCGTTGCAATACACATACTAATGTTATTTATAGCATAAAAGGATCACTATTTATTGAATAACACGGTCATAGTCATATATTAACTTTTCCTTGTGTAGTTTAAAATACTTTGTTTACTGTAATTTATTTTACGAATAATTTACAGCTTTAAGTGTGCCAAAGTTAAACTGGGAACTGACTTTGGAATGATCTGATACTTTGGTTGAATATAATAGAATAGCCTGTAAATATTTATATACAATATTTTTTAAACTGGAACTTCATGTCTGTATCTAAACATACATTCACGCAGCGTTTATTTTAATGAATGTGGAGTTATGCAGCGAGGTCGATAGTTGCTGCTGAAAAAAAAGTATCAGTGTGGAAGACAGAAGGATGATGAGTTATACACGTTCAGTTTTCATCCAGGCAAATAATTATGTACCTCTGTTCTGGGAACAAGAGAGCTAACGTCAGCATTTAAACTGCTGACACATTTAATTCTACCGCAAAAGAAAACCTAAAATAAAAACATGAATATTCTATGGGCTACAATCTAATTTTTTGCCGCTGTTTCTCTACTCCTCCTTTCTTCTGTTTTCTCTCCTAATTCCCCCTCCCCACTTAGCCCCCATCTGCAGTTTTAAAACTCTCTTAGTATATTAGTTACTTCTTATTAAAACCGCCACTATAATTATATTCAATTACGTTAGTTTAATGCAGGTAAGCTTAAAATCAACGGGAATCCTTGATCAGACAACTCGGTCGTAACAGTGACACTTTTAAAGTTGCTGACACTCTTTGGGTATTATACATAAAAATTTAAGGTTCTCCTTTATTATTTTTATTTATTTATTAACGAGTAGTTTGAAATCTTTTACGAATAATTTGCTGTATATTGTGGACTATTTTAAAGATAAACAGAGGGTTATTATTATTATTATTATTATTATTATTATTATTATTATTATTATTATTATTGGGGACAAATTAAGGTTTACTGAAGCCCTTGAAGACCCTTACTTGTCTTGTTGGCGTTCCCACTTTTAAGATAACGTAGTTCCTCAAATGTCCGCAAGACCTTAGGTGCATTTCGTATTATTTCGTTATAAATGTAATCCTTTAAATGTAATCCTTTAGAATGAAGAGACCTTTCATTAATATCGGAAATCGAAACCGCAGATTACTCATTAATTACTAAGAAAGCGTTGGGTTTTATATTGCATAAGTAATAATATATACCAGGAACGTTCATAATGTTCGTATTATCACCGTGAACTAAGATGCGTGCGCTCAATAGTTTCGGTTCTGGAGTAACAATGCATGCGCCCAGCTTCCTTTAAAAAAATTTAAATGGGGCTTAACCTCACTCTTTTTTCCGTGTACCCCCACTCCTAATAGCCCGATTGTCGTGAGTTTTGGAAACTGCTTTAACCAATTTATTTTAAAGATATATACAGAGTTTCGTTAATAAAAACAATATTTTCTGACGCTAGGAAAGTTTTCAATGTATTTCATTTTTTTTTTTTTTTTTTTTTTTGATTTAGATTAATTCCCACCTCTCATGGTCCAATTTTTCTGGTAAACAAACTCAACGAATTGTTTGTTAATTGATGGTTATATGCCTAGTTTCGCTGAATAAAAACAAAACTTGCGACCGCTAGAGTGTTAACGGAAACACACACACACACACTTGTAGAGATTGCGGCAAAGGCGCAGCTGTGGCTAAAGGACAAAGAGATAGCCCGAGCGCTAAGCTGAAGGCTGCGGGGATAGGTTGGTCACTTAAATATTACGAGTTCTTCAAGTAAAGGAATTTATATACAGAAAAGTAAGAAAGATCAATACAGAATAGTTAATGAGGCAATTGAGGTATTCCTTAAGAATTTCTGAAGTCCACAGGAGAGGAATTACGACAAGATACTGAAAGTATCAAAGTATCAAAGGAGGCTCCATATCAAGAGAGACGCACGTGATATGGTCGCTTCACGAAATGGTTGTGCTCGCCAGATAGTGAATCTGGGAGCTTAAAAAGCCTGCCTAACGATAACAAGGGTCGGAGCAGACATGTGATAATTAAGACAGTCTGTTTCTCTCTGCCAGATGCTCGTAAATTAATAAGTTATTATCGGATCTTAGTTACTTAAGAATAATCCGATTACTCTTGTAAGAAAAACATGAAAATAAACATGTAAAGTCTTTCCACTATTTCCCTTATTTGTGAAGTTGATAAAAGAAGTTATTAAAGTCATCATCTGCTTAGAAACACTTGGCATCGCTAAGTAGGAGCAGCTGTGTGGAAATAAGTAAATCGGATTATGACGTTAATTAAAGTAGAAGACGATTATCTTAATATCGTGGTCAAAGGTGTCTCCTATTTGAAGAGTTTGAGTGAATCTTTGGTATCAGCGTCATTAGTGGCCTATAGCTGTACAATATATACACTTTTATTGTCATTTCCAGTGCCTAGTAGGATCAATGGAGATTTGAAGAAAATTTTCAAAAATTGTTTCATCGGTGCAACCGCAATAGCTTCATTCCTTCGAGAAATTCGATAAAAAAAACCTATTAATATGTAGCAGTATTATGCAAAAACCGTTTTGTTCTGTCAAGGAGGGATGTCACGTTACATAATTCGCCCTAGCTCTTCCTTTCCTCCTTATTATGACGGCCGCCTTCTGTAATATCGAATGTGGTGTTCACCGATCAGTGGTTAGAACTCGTACGGTGTTCTATCTAATGACCTGAACGTGTGGCTCAATCTCCTTATTAGATAGCTTTGTCTCCTAAGCGGAGGTAATTGCTAAATGTGGATCAATGTAAGTGTTGTAGAAGTTATTTACATAAATATAATGATTTCCATTCATAATGATCTGAAAAGTTTACAAAAATGTTTTGGGGGGCAATTTAGAAGTGCATACTATATAATATATTGATATTTGTATTATTAATGCCGAATATTTCTGTAGATGAATGTAATAATGTATATTACAAGTAAATTCTGCTACTTTTCTGTTATCGTTCCGAAAGTACTTCACAAATTCGACACCACTTGTACAAAGGCTTGAGTTTCTATCAAGATATACATTATTAAAGAACGTGAACATTTATATTACACTAATGTTCGCTCGCGTCCTATGACTAGTCAAATTGCTTATTTTTTTATTGCAAAGCCGTTCGTCTAATTTAATAGAATTTAATTCGGCATATCAGTGATAATAAACACGCTGGGGAATGTAACAAAACACTATCTACATCTTTCAATCATTTTCCTTTACGCGTTTTACATTTCCATTCTGTAACCTCAGCATGTTTTCGAAAATCGAAAGTGAGAATTATATCGTGTTCTGTAGAACATTTTTTTTTCTCAGGACATAAAATTGCGTTCTTTCGCTAAAGCTCTACTGCCAATAAGAATTATGAATGATACAGCCATGATGGAGGAAATATGAAAGCATGTGTTGCAAATTTTTAGTTTTCTGTACTTAAAATTAACGCTTGCTTCTATCTAAGCGTAACCTAAACTTTATTCTTAAATCCAAAGGTTTGTATACTTAAATGTAACATACTTGTTTAAATGCTTAGGACCTTCATAGGTGGCCGAGGCCATTAAGGTGCAGAATCGTGAGTGGGAGGTCTGAGGTTTGATTCCCACCAGGACCTGAGGTTTTTTCCAGGTTTCCCTCAGTGTTCATAAATGGCAAATGCCGGACATTTACCCTAAACTTAGGTCTGAAACGTTTTCTTCCTTTAAATGAAAAACCTTTTCCCAGTTTATCATTTCATCTCATGTGTTAATAGTGTCCACCGCTTGTGATGTCCCATTAGTTAAAACGGGCGTTAAACATTATTCAGAATATGCTTAGGCAATTCGGTGGTAAGATCGATGACGTACAAAATCATACCATTGATTACATATCATTCTCTGACCGATCCAATATATCTTCCGTTCGGAGCTTTAACAGAAATGTGTTAATTATACTTAATTTTAATTGTTTTGACTTTTTAACATTTTTCGAAATGCTCGAGTGTATTCTTAAACATTTTTACCACCATGTTGCTTTTCTGTTTCTCAGTCAGGATGGTGACGAAAGGACATTTTTTATCAGTTATTTGTATTCGCAATCAGACCTTTGTCTCAGAGGGACAGATTTCAAACCATGGAAAGTTCAAATCCCCGTGCTTTGTAATGCTGCCATATCCCACCAGGGGCTTTAGTTGAAATTGATACGTGACCCACATCGGTACCCTCTCTCTCTATTTACTCATTTTTCATGCTCGCCTGGATCTGAAAACGCCGGTGTATTGTTTCATCCCTTACCGTAAAAATACATGAACAGTATTATAGAAAATCTGGGGAGCACGAGGATATTTTACAGTAAGTGGACCGTTCAATCACAGCTTTCTGCCAGTGGTGAATTTATGACCCCCAAAAGATATAAGAAATTCATTAAAATAAGAAGAAACCCCGGTGCATCTCTGCGCTTGGTTAAAGCTTTTAAGTTTATCTACATAGTGCGCCACGAGCTCAAACGTTTTCTATCTTCGCTAAAGAATATCGATTCCATCATAGTAAAAAGACTCATCTTTTTATGACGAAGAAGTTGTCCATGACCTCATTATACTGCAAGGCGCGGCCGAAGTCGTTAAGGCTTTCTTTAAATAAAATCGTTCCCAATAAATTAATAATTTCATCTAGTCTTCAACAGTGTCCACTATGTATGTCTCAGTAGCAAGAAGGGGGTTAACCACTTTTTATAAAATGACTTTATCGTCAGAGGAAACTTAGTGCCAACAGGTTGAATTTAGTGTAGCGAAAAGTCAGATGGAGCAGAGGCAGGAGTGTATAGTGGATGCTGAATCACCTTGTTGCCGTAATGATGAATTATTGCTATTGCCGCGACTAAACTGGTGTGTTGTTAAGATAAAGGCCGCCCTCTCTAAATTATTTGTGGGTACATACTATCTCCTTCACCTAAAAAGTATATATTTTATAGTCTGCTAAAAATCTCAAAAAAATGAGACAATGTAAGAATTCAGGTGGGCTTTGTTATAGCACGATATGCATGCTTTCATTTCAAAGCTTGCTATACTAATTACAGTCGTGTGTGAATAAATGTTGACAAGCAGGTAAATTTAGTTTTATAAATTATTCAGTGCTAATAACTTTCCTTTCTACACCGCATTATTGATACCCATTGTTGAAATAGTTAATTTAGTTATTGTTTTTATTGGTAGTATTAGAATTTAACCAATTTGCTTGTGTTTCTAGTTGTTTTAACATTTAATTTAGCAAGCATATTTTTATCCATAATGGATATCACACCTAAGAAGGGAAGTAAGACCATAATCCTCAATGAATTTAGTAATATGACTCATAGACAGATGACATCTGAATAAAATATTACTGTGAGTGTTGTTAATAATATAATTAGAAAGAAAAATGGACCGGTTCAGTGTCACCTGAAAGAAAAATACGATGTGGCTTTAAACAAAAACGTTCAGGAAAGATAATGCCTCTATAATCAAAATCAGAAAAATTAATTCTGAAAAGGACAATTTCGATTTAATAAAGAATTTGGAGGCTGCAGAGGTGCTTCAACAGTGAATAGTCCGCTTCTAGACGCTGGAAGGAAAGCTCGAAGACCGGTATTGACGCGTCCTATGAGGAAAAAGAGATTGGCATGGGCTAGAAAATATTAGAACGTGACACAGAAGGCTGGAGAAAAGTCTTTTTTCTAATGAGTCATTTTGAAGTGTAGGGGATTGAACGTCTTGTATGTAAGAAGTAGCGACGATGAGCAAATCTCATCGAGGCACATCAAACAAATGGTAAAGCTTCCACAGAAGATGTTATAGGGTTGTTTTACATTCGCAGGCACTAAATATTTGATTCCTATTGACGGAATGATTAACAATGACAAGTATATAACATTTTAAAGAAAAAGACCCACCCCAGAACTGAAGAGATCGGCAGAGGAAGTGACGATTTTCAGCAAGAACCTGCCCCATGTCATGCATCGAAGAATATTAATGACTTCATGGCGAAAAATGGTTTTCAGTGTTTGGACTGGTCTGGAAATACACCGAATTTCAACCCAATAGAGAATCTTTGGGAAATTATCAAGAAGTCGTCGAGGGAAATGAACTGCACCAAAGAAAAAATTATTTGTGTTGTGATAAAAGTGTGACTTTCTGACCCTGAAATATGTAAGAGACTGATTGACTCCAGGCCTGAAAGTGGGAAAATTGTAATTAAGGGCAAGGGTGGGCACCTTAAATACTAAAAACACCGTTAATTATGAAACATTTTTAAATAACTAAACAAATATAATGCTTTTGTGACATTAATTTGCACAGGGTGTAATTATACTTTATTAGTCAAAGAACAATAAAGTGAACGCAGAGGGTATTCAGTTTATTTCTCTGAAAAAGTACCCGAGCAAAGCATTGCAACTCTTTTCGATATTGTACATCCCTGAGGGGCATGAACTATCACGGGGCATTGGTAGGAGGATACAAACACTAGTAGCTACGAAAGAACCGGTCTTCCTTACATCTATTTTATAAAACGAGCATTAACTGTATATTATTCACCATTTGTCACTCTTTTCATAGGGTCTTTTCATCGAGTCATCTTGATAAATAATTTTATAACCAGATATATCAACAATAAATCGTTTACGATAATTTCTGAGAACTAATAGCTGTGCTTATTGCTTATCATAATATTCCCTTTTTAGGCATTTTAAATTTTAAATAATTTTAATTCGGTGTATGTCATTGCTTACGATTAAAAAAATGGCAGTAAGCGCAAGCGCTATAAAACTTGTTAAGGATGATTACCTGAATGGGGTGTTGAAGGAAAGTTTCTCTAATCTTGATTCGTAAATTAAACTTTAGATGCCTACGGACTGCCAGTTCGTTTTCACTGCTTCATTTATCTTGAACTGTAAGAGTCTGTAGTCAGCGATTCAATTAAACAGTGCAATGTGAGCGTCGATTCTTTGACAGTTCTTCTATAACGACCAGTAAGCAGATGTGATCAATCACTGCGCTGTTCACGGTGGATGGTAATACTTTTAATGTACGAGTAAGATCGAATGCACCATAACTTCGGAGATCCGTTCTATTATGCACCGAGCACTTCGTAATTTCACACCACTTACTCTTTGTTCACTTAATGAAAAAGTAACTACCGAGACCGTAGATGAGGTTCCTAATATTGTTTCCAGTTAGAGTAACCGACGCTGGCGAAACCGCTTCAGCCAGAGCAGAACCCTTTTCAAAGCGCAAGCCATCGTCACATCAAACACCTCGACTCTCTAACAAAACCAGCAGAACCATCTGACTCAAACATATCAAATGAGAGAGTGGAACATTTGTGAAAAGGAAAGATTCACCAAGCATTCGCCGAAGCAACCAAGTGAAACCACGGGAAAAAATAAAGTCAGGGTTCCAAGGAACTTGATCCCAGGACAAACCGAATTGAGTACCAAGCGTTTTGATCTAAGCCACTTCTCTCAGTGAATGATGTGGTATACGAGGAGGGATTATTATTAAATATCGTTGATAATATGGGGTTAACAACATAGGTTGAGTTTGGGGACGTAGGCCAGGTGGCTGCGCCATGTGATGTGCAAGTGGCAGTTGCATGATTGAAATGGGGCAAAAACTAGCTCTGCGCATGCGCATAGAGAAATATGTTAATTCCGAGCGTGGGTACGCGGAGCAGTCGGAGGCTAAGCTTAGATTCAGAAGGATGTTTTGCCATATACTCCGATGGGCCGCTATAACGATAGTCAGTAAGTCAATGTAGAGTTCAATTAAATATATGATATAATAAACTGGATATTCTGATCTGATGTTGGTTAATGGTTAATCTACATTCTGGTACCATATTTTCCCGGTATTTCTTTACTTTAATAACAGATGACTGAGATAATTCCTAATACAAGACGTTAAGCTCGCCCCATGTCCAGCCAGCTGTATTGGGAATTGTTCTAATGTAGTAATAACAAGTGCTCTAATAATTTGGGCTACAGCAGTATGCATTTGGAAACTCGTTCCCCTATGTACTGTATCTACATAAGAGTATTTTTCCCATTACTTTTTTGATAATCAATTGAACAACATAGCGTAGTTAGGAAAGTATCTTAAAATATAATATATCCCAAAAACAATGGTTCCAATATTTACAAAGGCGGTAGTATGGGAAAAAACAAGAAATAAAGTTCCTATAAACATGCTTCCTAAAATCAATTCTTCTGATCTATGGTCTTATTTAGTTCTCCTGAACTCAACCCTCTAGGTTTTAGGCTTTGGGGACATTTAAAGATCATTTGGTATACAGTGCCCATAAATGACATACACACACTGCAAGAACGCATGTTCATTGCCTGTGATGCGATCCGGCAAAACCAGGGATATTTCAAAGAGTGCGCGATTCCATCAGACATGGGGTGGAACGTTTCATTGCAACGTTGTAAAGGGTAGATGTTGTAAAGGGTAGATCAAAGACAGTGGTGATAGTTGACAGGAATGGTAAACAATACAGTAGTAGACCAGTTCGGGAAGATGCTAAGTTTATAATCACTGGTTATAGGAACTTTTTTTATTGTTTTGTTCCATGCTACCCCCTCTGTAACCTATTGTACAATATTTCCTCGTTTGTTTCTTTCCTCATTTTTTATTTTTTAATTTTAATAGCATCGGTACTCTTACTTTTTCAAAATAAGACCAAACTCAGAAGATAATGATTTTATAAGAATTTTTATAAGAATTTTTGTCTTGTTTTATTACATACCTCTGTAAATATTGGAAACTTTTTCAGGATATTCTGTATATTAAATTATATCGACAATGCCAAAAAAAAAAAAAAAAAAATGTATACACACTTTTACAGTAGATATCGATTTACTATATTTCAAAGTTGGACCTAAAAACAACAGTAATGCGTAGTGTGATGTTCTGTAAACAGATGTAGCTCATATACGTTATGATAGCTTAGCTACGTGACAAGCAAATCAACAATGAACAAATGAAGCAATTTTGAATTGGTACTGGAAAACCCCGAGAATGTTTTTGAAGTTCAAAGGCAATGTAGACGTGTGTACAGACCACAACCGCCAACGCGATTAACAATTGCACGCATTCGAGACAAATTTGAGACTCGGGCACCATATGCGATGTTCACAAGGGCAGATCTGGGAGACCTCGCATAGCAAGCCCCGCGTCCTCCGCTATGGTTTTGGAACGTTTTGAACACTCACCGGACAAATCTACAAAGCATTGTGCACGTGAGACTGGGATTAGCAGAACCGGTATACGTCATATTATTAAAACAGCAAAGTTGAAAGTTTTCATCCCAAGACTTTTGCATGCATTAAATGAAAATGACCCTGACCGGAGAATGCAGTACTGTGAGTGATTTCGGAACATGGTGCAAGAGAATGAGGCCTTGGTAGGTAAAGTTGTTTGGTCCGATGGGGCCCAATTTAAGTTGAACGTTCCGTTAACCGGCATAACTACGTCTACTGGTGTGCAAACAAGCCACATGGTATTGTGAAAAAAACTGTTAATTTACCTGGAATTAACTTTTGGTTGGGTTATCCTCTCGGGGTCTAATTGGACCATTCTATTTTGAAAGAACAGTACTTGAACATGATACGCACATAAGTCTTATCCGCCATTCATACACTCTATGGAAATAAGGAATTTTACTTCCAACAGGATGGTGCACCACCACATTACCACCGAGATGTACGTGAATAAATTCATGACAATCTTCCAAGGCAGTGGATAGGACGTAGAGGTTCGATTGAGTTTCCATCGCGTTCTGCTGATCTAACTCCGTTGGAATCCTACCTAAGGGGAACTCTTAAGGATGTTGTGTACCGCAGAAAACCAGCTACATTGGCAGCACTTCGGGAAGAAATTGAAACGGCATGTGCTGCAATCGCTTAAGGCACTTTCGCAAACCGCCAGGGGTGGCTTAGGTCGTTAAGGCGCGAACTTGTGAGCGGGAGATCTAGGATTCGAATCCCGTCCGGACCTTCCTCCCTGACTGAGGTTTTTGCCGGGTTTTCCTCAGTCCTCATAAATGGCAAATGCCGGGGAGATACCCTAAACTTAGGTCTGGAACGTTTCCTTCCTTACAAAAAAAAACCCTTTCCCAATATATCATTTCATCTCATGTTATCATCAGTGTCACCGCCTGTGGTGCCTCAGTAGTAAAAACGGCCGTTAAACACTAATCAAAAGAAAAACACTTTCTAAAAGTTACTCAATCAGTAGTTCAAAGTACTCAGAAGTGTATCGACGCTGATGGTGTGTATTTTGAGCAACTGTTGTAACTGTAAAAATCTAAGATGATTAGTGCTCATCATTTTCTATTTGTGTGAATTCAGTTTTGTTATGTTAACGCAGTTTTTCTTTGCTTGAAGTGTGTATACATTTTTAGCCCCCTCTGTATATATATATATATATATATATATATATATATATATATATTTGTATTTCTTCACTTTCATTAATCACAATCAACATATGCCCACAACTCGTATACATTTAACACAAGAGGCTTGATCACATGTTCCCTGGTAAATCGGGAAGAAGTGGCTATACTTTTTTGAAAGATACCTATCCAGTGTCTTCAGGCCCAAAGTGCACCCTTTCCGCCCTCTTACTTAAAAATGCTGTGGGATTGTTTCTTTTTGCTAACTGAAATGCCATGGTTCCTTCTTGTTAGCCTAATGAAGTTATTATCCATTGTAAGAGATATTGAAGTAATTGTTCTTCCATTTCAAGAAGTACCACTGTTTTGGCACACTTTTTATTTGGGTGGTTTCGTTAGCTTATATTTTATAATTTGTCCCCAAGCATAGTGTGTATAATGAGATTATATTCCATATTAGTGACACTGCAACCTTTGAAATTATAATCTCAAAATATGCGGTAACGACCATGAAAGATAAACAAATAAACAAATAATATATGACTATCATGTCTGATATATGTACTACAGTATCACAATGGTTCACTCTGATAAACTTAGAAAATATGCTTCAACTAATACATATTTACTCTTAGAAAAAGTTCAAATCACTTTAGATTGTGAAGTATTGGTTTCTACCACCAAAAGCGTGACTTGTAATGACCGGAGTTCACGCTGTTTACACTTTTGCTTGATCTCCATCATAGTGTAGCACAAAGGCCAAAAACCTTGGTGTTCTATAATAGCATCCCTATTTCAGGTTTTTCCTCTTTCCTGTACTCTGCCGAAGTTTGATTCTCTTCGTAGGCTGCAGTGCGGCGCTACTGTGAACGTCTAAACTTTTACAATAGATCGTAAACAACCCTCTTTATGACTTTGGCAATGATGCTTTATTGTTTGCAAACGTCAGTTGAGCTGAATATAACTTACCTTAACAATGAAGTATGATCAAGTCTTAAAATTCTTCTCACAACTATCATGTTAAAATATTTTTTCAAGTAATGTTTCATATTTCCTCGTTAAAAGTAGTAATTTAATGACAATATAATGCGGCCCGAACATGCAACGTTATGATTAATGCAGGAGGTATGAAAGCCTCACTCTATCGTTTCCTTTGTTTCCTGTAAATAATTAATGCAGACTGTGAAAGCCAATTATTGGCGGAGCCAGCACGCACAGCTTAGCTTTAAGTGCTAATAGTACGTGAGGGAACATAGCGTAGTGAGATTAATTATCTTGTACCTATACGCAGAAGTTCAGCGTAGAGCAGAATTTTGTGTATGGCGCGACAATAGTCACAAAAGAATTGCAATTTATTCTATCCTAGGACTCTCACAGACTTATACACTAACGAGTGCCTGGGGAATTTTCAAGCACTGACAGCATCGACCAGAGCCATGCGTCTACTTTTTCACTGCTAACTTTTATGTTCGTCAACGTTCCCGTATTCATTTTATTACTGATTTTTTTTCTTTTGTCTGGTTTTGTAGTGGCACCACAGCGCACGTTTTCCATCGTCAAGCTCACAAACGATCTCCGGAAACTAAAAATACTGTCATTACCTTGGAAATTTTGTTACATTGGATACCACTTACAAAAACTTCCCCTGCAGAGACTCTTTTTTTTTTAAAGGTTTTCATAGCCATATGACAAATTTTAAAATGCCAAATAAGGCATTTTCAGGAAAAGCCTCACCAACAAACATAAGTAGACTTTTGACATTAATTTTGGTAAACAATGTCAATGTATTAATTGATGCTGTACAGGGTGTCTACAAAAAACTCCATGCTTTTAAACATACACAATATGCGGCAAAACGAATGACTGTGAAATTACCGATTATTTAAAGTCCAAATTTCCATAGTAATGAAGTATTTATTTATGTATACAACAACCAGTGTAATTTTTTCAGTAGAATTGATAACTTACATGGAATAGCTCATCGTATGAACTTTAATTTGTATGTAAATTTTTGTTTTATAATCTTTATGGTAATTAATTTTGCAGTGAATTAAATGAGCTTTTCCCTCTAGCAGGAGGCCATAATGGGCTCTTTCATTAAACAGTTTGACACATTGTGAATTCAGTTTTGTGTTGATTTCTGCAATTATGGTTCTCACGACAAAAGAGATGTTTATCATGGGCCATTGTTTTCGGTGATTCGGAGTAAGACGTCGGAATGGACCGAACTTGCTTCACGTTAAAGAACAGCATGAGGAGAGATTTAATAAGGAGATACCAAATAAAAAAACAATGTTAGCTATCGCTGGCAAGTTCCGTCGTACGGAATCAGTCCTAGGTCAACGAAAGATGACAACAGGCCGCCCAAGAACCGTCACCACAAACGACAATCAAGGATTAATTCTCCAACAGGTGTTAGTTGCGCCAAAGCGTAGTCTACGACAAACATCACAGAAACTTTGTTTGAGCGATAGGTCTGTACGGCGGATGTTTAAAGGACTGGGTATATTCGCATACTGGATTCAAGTTGCTCACCGTCTAACGGGAAGAGATGAGCGAGCCGAATGTCTATGAAGTATGAGAATTCAGATTTCTTCTGCAACGTATGGTTTTCAGATGAAAATCATGTTCACCTTGATGGCTACATCAACACACACTTACCGCTACGGGTGGCCGAGGTCGTTGAGGCGCGGACTCGTGCGCAGGAGGTCTGGGGTTCGAATCTCGCCAGGAACGTCAACCCTGACTGAGATTTTTCCAGGTTTTCCTCAGTCCTCATAAATGGCAAATGTCGGGGAGACTTCCTAAATTTAGTCCTGTGACGTTTCCTTCCTTAAAAAAAATCCTTTCCCAATTTATCATTTCATCTTTTGTATCATCAGGTCCACCGCCTGTGGTGCTTCAGTTGTAAAAACGGACGTTAAACACTGTTAAAAAAATCAACACACTAGGATTTCGCTATAGAGAAACGACTTCACAGTGGCGGACTACAATCTGGCGTGCTCTGGAATATTGGACCCTCATTTCGTCGAGGATGCTGCACAGAATCCGCAAAAAGCCAGGAGCGTACAGAGACCTCATTACTACCCAATTCTTGCTGGATTTACATTTTTTTGTCAGGCCAGGTGCTTATCCCTCCAGCAACAATGGATACAGCAAGATGTGGCATCAGCCCATACCGGGAGGAATCACTTGCCAATCTGCAACGACACTTTGGAGATCGCCTAATTTCTCGTGGAACTCCATTCCCATTTCATGCCTGCTCCCCAGATCTCACAACATATGGAGCATATTGAAAGAATGAGTTTTCAAGACAGAACTGAACTATGCAAGAAGATACTGTTTTTTTGTGTGGTTAGAGCAAGCTTTGTTCAAAAAAATGTTCAATAACCTTCAGAAACACATTTTGTGCCAATGCCATGAACTAAAATTTTAGTGTCGTTTGTTTTGCCGCATACTGTATATTGTTGCTCTCTGTAGTCTTATTTGTGTACAATTAGAAAGAGAAACTGAAATACTTTCGTACCTCTCTCTTACACTCAATGTGCGTGCTCCACGTGTCACCCTGCATATATCAATACCGACATATCTACTCTCAATGATAATGCTCACAGAAAGTTTTGCAAGGTCATCAGGTTTCAACTTATGCACTAATCACAGTTTGTAAAAGTTCATAAACTTTTGGACACAGTGGATTTAGGAATGTTTAACTGCAGGTTAGCTAGAACCGCATACAAAAACTTCTGCCGCAATTTCCACATTGACAGGTTGTTTCCCTAAGGTTCCTTCCTTTAATCATATATGCATCTCTTCTGCACAAAATCTCAATACATGCCACAATCGTCTGGTCACTAGATATCTGATGCTTAAACTCTCGTCTGAAGGCACGCTGAAATGTAGGTATATGTCCTATGTTATACCTAAACACTCCAAATAGGTATCCGTGGGGGTCACTATTAATTCATTACATGCTGCGGAATTCAAACTGAATTGAAATGTAAGTATTTGCACAATTGCACACACTTCATTTCAATCCAATAACGCAACAAATGACAACTCAAAGGGGCAAGCAATACAAACAGTGTTGTTTTGCTTATTTTATTATCTATTGATTCCACCAAAATTTGCACATTCCGCGGTAATTAAACACGATTTTAGACCTTCTTTCTAACGGCATCAATTTCATAAAACTCGTGATTACGAAATTATAACAGTTTATAATCACGCAGTCTGTGGGCAAACTCTGCTAAGGTTACGGTGTTTGAGATCCTCTCTGTACAAGGCTATATAAGGCTCTCTTTTGGCATGGTGATTCTAATTTTGGTATCAACAATATCCATGTAATATCTCTGACGTAATTACTCAGTGTATAAAGGAAAATTTACAATCAAGAGCTTTGAAAGGTAGATGTCCGGCAGAGGCGCTGCAGGCTACAACGTTTGTTTGCACAAAGATGATAAAGGAGCAATCTATCATCTCTGAAAGCCAACAAGTACTGACACTTCCGTTAATGTATTCAGTTCGTGTAATGAATTAGTCGAGCCTATAATGATGTAACAAGACACACATAACTTGGTTTCCGTCCCTTTAGAATTCTAACATTACATTTTTTTAAATGCATGAAGTTAAATCCAACTAACATTGAAGAATAATCCTGGAGTCTCCAAACGTAGCTTGGACCTTAACCTTAAACGAAGTCATAATTAGTCAATTGAAAAATCTTTCAAGAGGAAGAAGAAAAAGAAGTTTTAATTTTCCGG
Source organism: Metallyticus violacea (assembly GCA_030762175.1). Taxonomy (NCBI): domain Eukaryota; kingdom Metazoa; phylum Arthropoda; class Insecta; order Mantodea; family Metallyticidae; genus Metallyticus; species Metallyticus violacea. The sequence continues at coordinate 32,367,734 of CM060832.1, forward strand.
ATTACAAAATTTTTTACAGATAGTGCTCTTTCGTTTTTACACCGCAGCAGCAGAAGAATTAACACGTTTTGCTATTTGCTATTATAGCAGTAGTAATGGACCATTTATTTACGTTTTAGAATACATTCAAATAAATACAACTGTAGCATGAGCTTTGCGGCCGTACATGCTAATGTCGTCCTTATAACAACCGCAAGAGCCATACACATATATACACAAATTAACAGTAATTATAAGACCTGCCATAGAAGAACTCTAGTAGTTCGAAATATAGCGATTACAGGTGTGACTTTATCTTAGTGTTTTATCCTTTTCTGCTTTTATAATTACTGTTAATTTGTTATATTGTTAATAGTGTTAATTTATTTTTCTGTTTCTTTTATATTGTTTACATACATACATACATACATACATACATACATACATACATACATACATACATACATACATACATACATACATACATACATACATACATACATACATACATACATACACATCTACAAATGTACATGCATACAAATATACAAATACTTCGACATATTTATGTTTTTATTAATAATTTTATATACAAATACATAAACATGAATGGAACTCTTATCTTAAGCCCCCCCTTCCCTTTACTCACACCCCCTCTTCATTCCCCCCTCTACACTATTGCCATTAACCTTCTTTGTCGGGACTTCTCTAGAAATATTCCCAAATTGTGTATCTGGCATGCACCAACACTTCCCGCCAAATGTTCAAATTTCTATTGAAATTCAGAAATTTCGCTGATAAAAGCTCGCTTCTTAAAACCTCCGTTTCCCTGCATTCTGCCAAAATATGTCTTCAGATATCGCTTTCTCAGCACAATGGACAAATTCTTTCCCCCAGAGCATTAACTATTTCGTTTCCTTTCCAAGTTCTAATCTGAACCATGCAAGAACACTTCTTTCTTCTCTGCCACAGATATCTAAATAACCCCTTCTCCCCCACACCGGACGCATTTGACCCTGCATTTTCTGTGCATTGAGACAAAATATATTTTACCTATCTATACCTGGCAAACGTCTGTTAACTATTTTCCAACTATTTCGTGTAATGTCCTCTCGCCTTAACCAAATATAACCCAATCCAATTTTCTCTAAGCCTTTCCTTATTTTTGATACCTATCCACTATCACACACTTCCCTTATTTGCTCCCTTAGACATATTGCTAGACGAAGAGCTTAATTCCCCCTGTATTTTCTTTAACCAGTATTTAATAGTTTTTATTTTTAAATTCACACTTTCCTTCAAAATAGCAAACTCTTTAAGAATCCCACAATTTGCTGTACCCTTCCCTACTTGTAACAGCCGTTTTAGAAACTGTGTCTTTACCTGATTAAGTTCCTCGGTGTTTTCCCACCCCCAAATTTCGGCTCCATACACCATAGTTGACCTCACAACCGCACAGCGAGTCAACAGCATTTTTGTGCTATAAATTTGTATGATTTTGAATAATGAGAATGCATGGAAATGTTAAGAAAAATTTTTCCAAATTCTGTTTCAAAAACAGTGTATTTGTAAAGTTTTCACATAGTCACACATAAAAGCAGTCATGGAAACGTTTCATCCACGAGTGACATGCAGGAACAGAGGAATTTTGCACCTCTATTTACCACAGGTTTATGATCCTGCATTAATAACACTGTGTTAGGAAGCTTTGTTGTCCTTGAGTCCCACAGAACAACAAAGGCGAATAGTGTCGCGACATGGTGTGTCGTTTAGATATTGCGAACTCTAAGCGTGTCTGTATCAGAATCACAGTTTCATCAGTTTCAGCCAGAACAACACCTGGCTGCCAATTTCTTCTCAACGAGCGACCATTCTATTTGAGGAATAAAAAATGTTACTATCAAGAAGTACACTACAACTATCTCCTCAGCTTTCAGAATGATACAAAACGAAGGTCAAACATTTTTACTTCACAGTTAAAGCGTATTGTTTCTCTATTGCGTTGTAAAGGAGATTCATATCAAACGTACAAATGATTATGGGAAACTGTTCTCCTTAATTTTCAACGATAAATTAAATTTAAACATGGCCGAATACACCTTGAAGATACCCCGGTGAAGTACATGCAAAAAGTGCAACAACAATGGAATTCGTGAACAAATACATTATATGGTATATGATAATCAGTAAATTAAAATGAACATAAATTCTGAGACTATGGTTATTTCAAAGGAACGTGAAGGTTGTTCTTCTTTGATAAATTGTACAGTAGAAAGCTTTCAGCAAAATGGATGCCGTTGTTGTTCACAGCAGATTAAGAACGATTTTATGTAAAATTTCGCTACAGTGAAGCATTTTGACAGCGAACAGAAGCCAGTTGTTCAGCGTATTACTCAGCGGGAAGTATTACTCCAATATTTTAACTCAACTAAATGAATATATTTATTATAAAATCCAATTTGTAGAATAATAAAATAATGCACCTGTTCACAGAAGTGTTTTGTTGCTGTGGAAATGTGACAGTTTTGAAATATGAATCGTAACATCCACCTTACTGCTTGGATTTGACTCCATCTAACTTTCATTTTTTTTTTTCAAAGTTCAACTCCGGTCATCGTTTTTCATCAAATCCAAGGGCGCTTGGAATATTCGTATAATAAATGTATTCACCTTAAGAGAGATTATGTTGAAAAATAAAAATAATGTTCCACTTGAAAACTAGTTCCTTCATTGTGAGTCGCAGATTTAGTCAGAAAAATTAAAATATTGAACAATCCTAAAAGATTTTCGAGTTAAACTGGTAAATCATCCATGTACATTCTGTATTTGTCTCTCTTGTTGCAATATTTAAGGGAAATGGGATCTGTAACAGGTGAAAAGGACGTTTTTGTCATCAAAGTATGGCGATTCCAGATAAAGCAAATTTGCATCGAGTGTGGGGAGAAAAATAAACAGATTGGGATTGTTGTTATGACTTTTTACCTAGGGGAAAGCGGGTATTAGTACTATATGTACTTTTTATTTTATTACTTATAACAAATTGTTTCATTGTCAAAATCAAAATACTTTACAACGCGTCGTAATGAAACATAGATACACAAAATATAGGAGATATTCTCACTAAAGACCTCAAACTATTGTCTGAAAAAAATTTGTCACTTAGATAATTGTTTGCAAACGCACATACACACACCAGAAGAGCATGGAAACCCCCGGACATAATAAACTCTTCATGTGACCCTTGTTTGCAATATGTTCCGCGTTTAGCCGTCGCAACCCTACTATCGCGTGATTAGCAGTGTACACAATTGCACAATGCAAGTTCCTCGTTCGTTAATGCTAGCCATCAGGTTAATTTAAAGCATGCTAGACGCCACTGTGGGCTGAATATGTCGAAAAAATTGCACAATCGAGAAATAGTTGCAGCCCTAAATTAGACACAGGAAGCTTTTTCTCTCAACATTCAGGAGGTCGCAAATTGCTTACGACTATTACTGACGTTAGCACCATAACGAAGACTTCTTCAATAGATTAATCTCCCCACAGCGTCAAAAATCTGAAAATCGTTTACTGTATGTCATGTAGTCAAGAACACGAAAAATATGTTCAGTTTTGTTTATAGTTTAGAGAGTTTCTTACAAAATCCTAAAGTTTTACACGTCACTTATGGATGGTTTCACCTGAGAAGATACGAAACTCTCCAAACACGCTTAGGTGGGCAACAGAAAACCGCCATGTTGTGTATGAAGAGCTATTGCATTCACAGGTAATCGGAGTGCACTGTGGCGTGACATTTTCGTAAGCGATGAAACGATACCGTTTTCAGCATGGATTATGAGCAGATTCTGTTTTGCATCATTGAAAATAGGAGTAGCGCAGGAGTAGTATTTGATCAATTATGACAACATAACGTACAGCCAGATACATTCCTGCAGCTGAAACTGTCAATAAGGGGAGTTTGGGTCTATTCTTAGGCATCTGCGTGATGCATTTCGAAGTCCTCAATTTTATCAAGGGAAGAATTAGATTTTCCAACACGATAATGCCCCAGCATAAGGCGCAAGGTGCATTGTGCTGGAAGTGGGAGGGGGGGAATACTGCTGGATTCTTTCTCCTTCTGAGTGGTGTTTAACGCCCGTTTTTACTACTGAGGCACCACAGACGGTGACACTGATGATACATGAGATGAAATTATATATTGGGAAAGGATTTTTTCAAGGAAGGAAAGGATTTTTTCCATGCCTATATTTAGGGTACCTCCCCGGCATTTGTCATTTATGAGGAGTGAGGAAATCCTGGAAAAAAACACAGTCAGGGAGGATGGTCCTGGCGGGTTTCGAACTCCAGACTTCCCGCTCACCAGTCCGCGCTTTAACGACCGTGGCCACCCGTACGGTATGGACGCTCTTTAACATCTCAGGTCATCAGCGTCCCATTCAATTCAGGACATGAAACGGCCGATTAATTTTGCTCAGAGACCTCTCTTTCAGACTTCAGGTTCTTTATCGTGCCGTAAATGTACGACACGGGACCCACGGCTTTACTTCCCTTCCGAAGGAAGCCATACTTAGGATTTTTACATCGGAAAAAATCCATCGGTCCTAGGGCTGTTTCGAAAAGTAGTACAGACGCTATCGGAAATATGACATGCCGTTACACGGAGAAGGCAATGCAGGCTGCAAGCCGAACCGTAACAAAGAAAGTCGACCGCTACCGACTGCAGACAGCGGATACCTTCATTTCGTATGGAAGCACTGTTATTATGAAGTAATATAACATTTTATGTTCTATATATATTTGTTAGACTTAAATTGAACTGACCGAAAAAGTACCATTTATTCGATTAAGATTAGTGCAGAAAAATTATGAAGATTGGAAAATAAAAATTAACGAGTTAGAAATTATTTTGGAGTAATATTTTCTTTGTATTCTATTATTATTATTATTATTATTATTATTATTATTATTATCAAGTTTGTTAAACTTAAACTGAACTAACGTAACCTAACCTATGAAAAGATTCGACCAGTGTAGAAAAATTATGGAAAAATATATATATATATTGTGAAAGATGAAGAGAGAAATTGTGTGCAGATAAACAGTTCAAGCCCCCCTCGCACTTCAACCCGCACTCGCCTTCTCCTAATCGCCACACTATACTTTTAACTATAGTGTAAACACAGCATGACTCACCAATTTACTCTTAATAGTAATTGTCGCATAATCATTGTTATGAAACAATTCTTTTACTCTACGGATGACATTATTTGATGAAAAATTTTTGGATATTTTCCCCGCATTATCATCGAACATACTTTGAGCTGCTTTTTTCCGGGTGATAGATGATATTACTTCTTCGTCCATATTCAGAAGTTTTTATATATTTTCCTCGTTGGGCTTTAAACACAAATACTGAATATAAATGATGCAACGCTTTGTCGGAAATGCAAATCCATTTTTCAGCAGATTTATTTAGTGACTTCAAAAGACCTGCCTAACATTAACATAGTTTTTGAAGCTGATTGAGGGGAATTAATTTCTAAACATGATTTGAAGTTTCTTCGGCACCAGCGACTGATTTGACAAAACATTTGCGTATGTAAGACACTCGTGATTTTGTTTATGTTCTAAACACCCTGTATATTACAAAGTGTGAAGAATACACTAAACAATTATGTAGTTAATGGCGGTACATTTCATCTCAAAATAAACGTTACCTTCATGCAGAAATACAAAATGTGCTAGATGGAGACATTTTGATGGCATAAACATTATTTTTAAACTCTAAATTCTCGCGGTGCATTCCAAAGGGCTGCGTGCCACACTTATTGGGAAACACGGGTTCATATAACATTATTTATAACTAGTGTATAAAATGTATTCTTAATATACCGAAATAGAAAAATTCATTTACTTAGTTTATTACAGGCGGCGCTCGCCTCCACCGAAGCGGTCCTGGTTCGATTCCAGTAGGGTTTGTGGCGGACGAATCGGCACGTAGATAGATTTGCTCTCAGTACTCATTCCACCATTGTCATCTTCAACGTAATGAAGTTTGCAGATTGTCGGTGCACGGACTACACTACTGCCTGGCGATCAGAAGCAGAGTGTGGGCTGAAGTACAGGGGGGGGGGGGGGCTTCATCTGTTTACGAGGGATACCCAAGCAGCCACATGAATAAGGACCTCTCAGACTCGTATCTAGCACGCCCGCTGAACTGCAAGCCATGGGCGAGTATCTGATAGCACTTTATTTTTATCGGCACTAGCTTGCATGAGTATCGTGAGGAAGATAGAAAATTTTACGCCGCACATTCCTCTTACTTGTCTTGTTCTGATAGCAAGTCAGTACTGGTTTCTGCCGCCCGAATGCAGAATTCCAATGCAAGTAAGTTGGCATCAGAACCCACTTCTTTTTGTGTAATATTTTATGTGGTCTATATGTTCAGCCTAAGTTAGTTTATTGTATATACCCAGCCTACTTTACTGTCGCTGCATCCAGTAAAGGGGAGATAAAAACATCGCGCGTACATGTTGGTATTTATATTTTTACTGAAAGAATACAGTTATATTGTATTTAAAACTGATAATAATAAGATTTGTTACTAACAATGCCCCTTAGCGGCAATACGTTGCTAGTATCTGAGTAGAAAGTTCTGTTTCCTCAACATTTCTTCCATAAGAGCACGGCGCTGCAAAACACGTTTCTCGTCATTGAGATTTCCTCTCTTTCTTAACTTTTTAACAAGTTGGCGACAGTTTCTTTATCTGGAACATGATTGCCAGGCCATTTTCTTACGAATCGCCCTATCACTTCTCTGCAACGAAGAACAATTCGCAGATACTTTACTCATAAAGAAAGCACGTTTTGGGCTTCTAGTACGCAGCCGCACTCTGCCTGTCCGAAGTTCAAATAATCTCACTGTATATTCGCAGAAATTTGTGTGTTCACATGCTGTGTAGGTGGTTAATACTCCTCATAAGGGTATCTTAACTACGGTGAGAATCAGTTAAACCGAGCAGACATCTATATCTTCTGCGTGAGTATCACATTACAGCACATAATTATATGGACTCACGTAATACTCTAGTCACAAACAGGAATGATTAAGTCGTATATCTCACTAAGAATTATGGCATATTCTATGCTTGGTTTTGGATTTACAGTGCTTCAAAATGCCTTTGAGCATGCACATAAGCTAGAAGTGCTTGTAGTCTGTGTTAGGTTTGCACTACACCAACGTTGTTTGTATTTCATAGTTACATCAAGCTATGCCTAAATGCTAAGGGATTTTAGTATTCTTAGCGGATAGACTTAGCGGTGCTAATTAATTTTCCTGAAATATATCGTAATTTTCCAAACATTATTTTACAGCTTTTAATTTTAATATTACTTCTGAGCTTTAAAATGTTTATTTTTAAAACTTGAAAAAAGCTTATACAATATAGCAGCCCATTAACACCAATATAATTTAATTCATACTTTCATTCATTTTATTTCTAAATAGCAGTCAAGGAAGTCCACAAAGGAGGGGGTACAGAGGGGTAGTTGTTCCCTCAAGATTTTTAAAATTAATAAATTTGCATTTAATAGCTAAAATACTAATACTTTAAAATAAAGATTTTAGGTGAACATAACTGATTAACCTATATATTTTCTTTGTCATATCGATTTTAAAAATTAGATTGTTTAATTGATTTTTCAAACCTGGTAAACTTTAATCATCTACTTTCAAAAATATGTTGCCCTCCTTGCAAGTTGGTACTGGTGATCTAGTGATAGCCATACTTTTCTCGTAAATCCGAGATCGTAGGTTCAATCCCGGCTAGGGTCGATGGATTTTTTTCGAGTCTAAAAATTCTAAGTATGGCAAGGAAGTAAAGCCTTGGGTCCCATGTCCATAGATTTAAGGCACGTAAAATAACCTAAAGCCTTAAAGAAGAGGCCTCTGAACAAAATTTGTCGCTCCTAAATTGAATGGGACGCTGATGAATTGATATGTTAAAGAGCGTCCGTAAATAAAACAAACCAACTTCCCTCAAAAATATTGTGCAGCCCCTCTTGATAGCAGGAGAGCCGTAACGTAATATATATAATTGTTGCAATTTTAGTTACTGACGGTCAGATTAGAAATGTCTCTTAAAAATAATTATATAATAATATTGAATCCTCTTTGCGCCAAGAAAACAGAAGGGAAGCTGCTGTTTAATGACCTCGCCACTTAGGGAGGGAAAGAACATCTCCGGCCGGAACTCGTAGCATTTTTATGATTTTTAATTATTGCGTTCTTTATTCAGTAAATAGTATTTAACATTGTTCTCCCCATCTTACCATGTGCTCGAAGTGCCTGCCCTCCTCTTTAAGACATGTCCGAATTCTTTTGAAACTCTCTTCGCAATTCATCCTCCCAATTACTTTGTTTCAGCACCTCCGTAGCTTTTATTTCAGTTACAGCAGTAATTTTATATGCATGAAGATGCAGTAGCTGAATTACTTTACACGCACTGCCGACAGATACACCAATTTGCTATGGTATTTTTTTTTTTTTTATTTTTACAAAACGCTTTTGTAATCTCATTTTGAGCTTTCCCAAAATACACAAAAAAACGCAGTAGAACGTCAAAGACTCATTTCCTATAGAAGTGCTACTAAATTAGTGAAAAAGTGCATTTCGTTGTACTTTCGTTTACAAATTCGTGATGTTATCTGACAATGATTAGTAGTTCGTCAACTTTTACGTTCTTATGAGTGTGAACTCATTTATTTGGATGTGTAACCTTATAGCAGCTTGTAGAAGTTCTTAAAACTATTTCAAACACTCAAACAAAATAACCATTTGCTGGACGTTTGAACTTTACAGCTGACTCAAAATCAGATCATTTAGCCACTATGGAAATATCACCATCTTCAAACTCTAAGGTTAGCCGCTCTGTGTCCCCTAGTACAAAACAGGTATTTCTGTATCATCTGAAGAGAAGCCTATGTCAAGAAAATAAAAGGTAATATCTTCATCTCTTTTGACATCTAATAAGCGTTTTGAATCTCAGAAATCCAAGAAGTGTCTACAAGAAACTGAAATCAGACAATCCGAATCATCGAATAGTGCAATGTTTTATGCTGGTAAATTTTCAAAGACAACATTAAGGCTTTTGGCTTATGAAATAAAAGTATGAGAAGCCCTTGCCAAGTATTTGGTTCCATGAAAAACGTGTAAAATGCAAATTTTATTTGGAATAATTAGAATTATAGCACAAATAGCACAAATCAAACATAGATCTTTCTACATCATGTAATTTTCATTTGGAACATTTCTGAAAGACATTGTCAATAGTCAAGAAACAACGAGATTGCAGTATTTGTGTAAAAATATTTGTAAGCTAGCAACTTATCAATGGAGAATTGTTTTAATGTTTACCGAAAGTGTACCACCTTATCAGGCGTAGCCCCTCCCCTCCAAAGTGGATTAAATTGGATTGTTCGGGACGGAGAATGTTTCGGCACTTCAGTTTTGCTATTGGCTGACCGTTTGGCTTACGATCCCTGGGGGATCATCTCCGGGAGGAAGTTTGATGGAGGTACGGGCAGTAAAATTGGACATAGACGGGAACCCCTAACATTGTTCCCAGATAGAGGATCACGACCTGACGAAACTTCTCTCATGAGAAGTTTGAACTGTTTGGAAGGGTCATTTCCATATCGGACGCCCAGGCAGAGTGCAAGCCACCGTCATACCACACCCCGTCGCCCTGGCACTTTCGACCCTGTAACATAACTAAAGGAATGAAATAGAAAAGGGAAATTTTCATGGAAAGGAAAGCATTCGCCTAGGCGACCAGAGAAAATCTATGGATATTATGCCGAACCGATGGTGATTTGAATGCAAGTCTCTAGTGTTACCGCCTGAGCTATCCTGTTCGGTTAAGAGAGAGAGACTAGTAATTTCAACAGTCATTGATCTTTGTCCCCCTATCACATTGTTTCTGTATTTTCAAAATATGTTAAATTTTTTACTAACAAAGATTGAACATTTTTAGAAAATTTCGGTTTTATCCCATCTGAATGAACAATTTGCTAGAGCTAAATTAATTAGTACTTGAAACATTAGTGCGAAGAAAATGCGTAATATATGCGCAATAAATGGAATCCTAATACAATTATTATATAAATGACAGAGAGATGGCCTATGAAAAACCGGTCTATCGCCTCATAAACATTCACATTGTGCCTGTTGCATGTAGGGCTTCTGAGCATCCGCAACCACAGCAGGTGTATGAATGGATGGGATTCGGTTTTTTCGCTTTCATGGCTGTCCCCGTTATATGACACTTTCCCACCATCTTTTACATTTCTCTTTGTATGAAATTTGGCTGCAAAATAGCCATTTTCAAAATTTAATTGGTACGCAAATACACCACCACCATTTCAAGTTTTTGATGCCTAGAATATATCTTGTACAGCACGGATGTGAACACTTCTTTAAGGCATAAAGCTTATTCGGGTAAAATAGACATTGAAATATATACCTTCTATGGGTTGCGACAACACAACCTATTTTTCCTTTCTCATCTCCAGCAGTTTTTCTTCATTATTTGGCTCGCCGTGGCATTTACTCTAAGCATGTTTTACGCTGTCTCGCCTTGGCCGGGCCGATGTTTCGTAAGGCACATAAAACAAAATAAAAACTATCTCAAGAATTATAGATAGATCTTTCTTCCATATTAAGGCGTCCAATAAAAATAATGAACAAACTAAAGCCTTGCTTGGAAATAAAGGGGCGACAGCGTTTCAGAAAGTGAACAGGAAAAATAAATACGTTGTATATAACGTGAAACTGGTGAAAAGAGATCGAATGTAGAACATCAGTGTTTGTACGATAATTATATTTAAATATAACCAGAGCGTTGAATTGTGTCCTAACAATTATTAATCAACCAAGTGCCCATAAAATGAACAATGCGATGTTTAAGTAGCAAAAAGAGGAAATTCTTTAACATTATTATATGCCGGGTGAAAGGGTTATGAGTGTCATCCTTTGAACCAGAAAGAGATCTGGATGAGGACAACGAAAATGGTTATGGACACTTTTCTCAGAACTTTCCTAAATCTGCAGAAAAACGTTTTGGAAGGAAGAGACATTTGGCAATAACTCCTTCCTCGTACAGCTACTGAAATGACGCTACTTTGCAGACGAGTGTTGGATGTTTGCGGTGAAGTGGTAATGTGAACACTACGCCACAGTAGCATTTTGTTGCGCACTAAATTTCAGAAACTGGCCGCATTTACGTTGTGCCTTTGTGTGAGAATGGTATTAATGTTTAGAACTATTTTCTTCCTAAGACAGTGTTTTTCGTGCATTTGTAGCAAAAGTTCCTTCGTTTAAGGAAAATACCTAAAACGAAACACGTACATTTTCACGTACATTTTTAAGTTAATGAAAGGATTAACAAAAGTTTTTCACTTAAACATTTATTTAAAAAAGCTTAAAGTAAACAAAAAATAGGTTTAATACATTTTATTTGAACATGTCATGTTTTTTTAAGTAACCATTACATAAAACAAAATAAAAGAAAAACATTTTCATGCAACCAATTAAGTTTTGATTGCATGTACATATTGAAAAGTGCAAGTTATAACTGAAAGGTCAATCAATGTATCCACAGTTGTCAGTCTCCGCAGCCCTATTTGGAGTGTGTACAAAGTAAAGCATCACGTATCTTCAAATTCTCCGAACTCTCTCATTGTCGGGCACTGTTGCAACATCAAACTTCGCTGTTTTTAATTTTTCTCCAAATTTAGAATCATCTTTATAGCCAATGAAACCTACACCCTTCCACGCAGTATGTTTCGTTTTCACAACTGCGGAACAGAGAAATCCAAAATATAAAAGCAATCCTAATGTACCTCTAAGCCATTAATTTCAAATAAAGACACAGATAATCGAACAGATGGCAGATTTAAATACGTTCATGTAAACATATAAAAAAGCGAAATTAAAATCAAGAAATTAGAAATTAAGTCCGAAATAATTTAAGAATCCAGGCTATTTGAGAGATGTCATTGGAAGGAATTGACTTTTTGAACGTCGAAATTTATAGAATAGTGGTAAAAGAACAACCTACATAATAAGAGAGAACGGTGCAAGGGTGGAAAGTAATAAATAAAATGTTACAAAGAACAGAAGTAAATTGGGGAAAATATGGGTATTAAAAATGAAGAAATAAGGAAACAATGGAACATGCCATTAAAATTAATTTTACTACGAAGAGAATGGAGGGTAGATTCGGGTGGAGGCGAAGGGACAACATTAATTAAAGCTGCTCGAGTTAAAGCCAGCGGGGAATAGTAGAGCCGGGACACAAAAAATAGAATATCGTCACCAAATTTTGTGTTAAGACTAAAAGACTACATATAAAAGCACAGTTCGAAAATAATTGACAGAAGATATCTCCAACCTTTCATCAGGTGCTAGCAAAAGTGACTTAGTCAGCTGTAGATAAAAAATATTAATCTGTTTATTAGTATTCTTAAAAATAACTAAATGCAAACATTTAAGTTCCGTTACACCGAACAAAACAATCGAGCCTTCAAATCTTCTGATGTATTTTGGTACAATGATTTCAAATATGGCCTTGGGCCCTCACTGTTTTAGTACATTGTATATTCATCTTTTCGAGAGTAATACAATAAAAATAAAGTTATCATAATACGCAGTAGTATCTTGACCATCAATATATCTGGAAATATTGCCTGCTAGTTTCCCAACTCAACCGATGTGCCGACAGTTACATTTCTGTGTTTTGCTGCTTTTTTTTATAAGTAGTTTCCTTTATGCCCAGCAGCAATTTGTAGCATATCATTGATTCTTTTCTCTATCTCAGAAATATCTTGGAATCTTTCTCAATGCTCACCAACAGAGCCCGGAAGTTCAGGCATTTATTTTGGTTAAAATAGGCAGATAAAGAGACACTTAAAATACTAAAAATAGACTAATATAATTAAAATAGATATTTATCAAAAGTGAAAATGGAGTAATAAGTTTTATTATTAATGAAAATGTGTATTTAAGATATTTAATAATTTATTTATCACACAATTAAAGCATTTTAGCTTATTGTTCTTGGTTACAAGTAACAACAAGATTTTTTCAAAGTATCAACTGTCAGTCAGCCGCTAATCAGAAAGGACCTTTTTCATCATGTGAAAAGAACATTCTACTTCCGAGAGGTGATGTAGCATATTTAAAACAACCTATTTCGGAAGGACTCATACCAGTTACAACAGAACACTCACCTTTCAGGACATCATGAAAATGTTGATCAAGACAAAATCAAGTAGTTTTGAATAGTCCTGGAGAATGAACTAAAGATGCGCAATGGTCGAATTCATTTTCCGTTTGGGCGTTTAAGGGGAAGTTAGATTAATATCTCTGTTACTTTTCGTACTAAACACATTGTAGGGACGGTTTAGTGCACAGCTGTACCGCTCTTATCTTTCTCGCTTGCAATTTTTTGTTACATTTATGCAGCTGAAAAGTTGCCTCACGTAAATTTCCTAAAATTTCTCGCGCAAGCCGATACAAGAGTATTCGCTAGGACAGTTGAAAACTGCCGTACTTCCCTCGTCCTCTTCATTATTTGGCAGGAACAATTATCACGATGCCTTTTATTGTGAGCATTTTATAGCAATCTTAAAATAATTATATGTACCTACCTAAAGAATTATGTTCTTAATAAATTGAATCTAAATGGTTATTATCGGAATTTGTCAAGTTATTCTCCTCCTCCCGTAGTATTAAATCGCCTTTCATGGTTACCTCTAGGGGCTAACGCTGCGGTATATTTCACGGGAACGTCTGCAAACATCAACAGGAGAATGTTCAAATGCATTGAAGAAATAGGTTAGGTTAGGTTAGGTTAGGTTAGGTTAGGTTAGGTTAACTGTTCACAAATGCTTTCAAACGATAGTTGTACTTCTAGCTCTACGCGATTAATTTTCTATTTAGCAGTTAATATTACATTAGTTTTCTTATCTGCGAAACAATGAAAATGTTTTCATTCAACTTATTTACATTGAGTTTTGGAAAAGATATCTTATAAGTATTTGCAATGTTCTTCCAAATTACCTAATGTTCTGAATTTTTTTCAGTACATCTTATTTACACGAACTAGTGTGGAAATAATTTTAGATTTATTAACCAATGGTGTAACATTGATTTTACCAGATGATGATGATAATGACAACAATAATAACAACAATAACAATAATAAAATTTACAATAGGTCATCCTAGCTCCTAGACGCCTATACCAGGACGTATATTACAGTTTGTATAGTTTAATATACGAGTATTTTTTCTCTTTTAAAATTTTTAACATTATTTGTACAGATTGTATATATAACTAATTAAACAAAAACAATTAACAAAAACTAACAACAATAACTAACAAAAATACAATGAACAAAACAAACCCAAAATAAAACATTCAAACAACTGTCTAACTAAAAGCCTAACGTCAATTTTACCAGATAAATATTTTAGTGTTAGAATATTTGGATTTAACAGCTATCCCATTCACACAATGTTTTATAATCCTAACATTATCCCAATCCGTTTGAAATACTAACAGATATAGTTTTTATTTTTTCTTATTGCATTTTTTGTATTATCATATTTTAAACATTCTTTCATTTGCACTGCATGAACAGAGGGTACAAATGATTGTCGTGACAGCACAGCTTTCAAGCTTAACTTGGATGCGTCCATTAATCTAGTTTGGGACTTTTACCAAGCGCGTTTGCTAAACCATTAATACAGAGAAACTTCCCTTCTGAAGAAATTAACCACGTGCTCTTCTTGTTTTCGAAATATTGTAGTTGTAGGTACATCAATGTAATAAATTACATCCTTTAATCTGTAACCTAAAAGTACTGCTTGTACCTTTGAAAGGTTGAACCTGAGATATCTTATGACTCACATTGGGATCTCGATCTTTAAATTCTGGGCCTGCGCGTGATAGAATGGTGGGTTTCACGTATTTCAGACTTGTCTTATAATGTCCCAGATGAGAGAGGAATAGAAATAAATGCCTTGTTATTGTGACTATTGTTTTAATGGCCCAGGGATTGTTTCAACATTCAGTTTATTTGTATTTTCCCCATAAATACAGTTATTTTAGTCTTAAAAATAAAAATCCTTAATACAGATCCCTCTATATCATCGAAATTGCAAGAGAAACTTTATTTTAAATCAATCCCTTACACGGCTAGCACAATCCCACAATACTTTAACCCCAAAATATAACTCCTAAGCTTTATTTTTACTAGTGACGTTATTCTCTGTATATTATGTTTAATTGTATATTTACTGTATATAATATTTTCATATGTTGGGTGATTTTTCCACAGCGGGACCTCTCCACGGACAGTTGGCCACAGTTGATCGAGCTCTACAGTTATCCTCTCATTCCCCTGCCGGATAGCCGGATGGGAAACCAGAGGAGAGGTCAGTACCACTTTATAACTCTAGGAACGTACGGGCGTGTTCTTGTGTGTTGTGTGACAGCGTATTAAGTATTCATTAGGTGACGAAAAACAGTATTAATTACATTAATAAGGCTTAATTCAGGCATTCTGTTCCCTAAAGAGTGTTTATTTACCATTCGCATGCGTCGACTCTTGATGTAAGGAGCTAGTAGTTTCAGAGAGATTTCTCGGTAATCAACTCCAAGTCGACAGATTGATAAATAAATTTCGTGAAACGGCATGTAAAAGCGCACACATTCATGCACAGTACTAACAAAGGAAACGTTAGATAGCTTTGAACTTGCTCTGGAACCTTGCCCTTAAAAACATCTCTTCGACGCCTTTCTCAGCAAACGGGCATTTTTTATTCCTCTGTTCGAACGGCTACAGAGCTCTCAGATTAAAAACAACAAAATTACTGTATTGAAAGAACTTAAACCGGATGACCCTGCATCCAAGAATAGATAGTCTTAATGGATTTTGTATAGTGTGCATGATGGTGAAATTGACCCTAATCTAATTTTCTTTACGGACGATTCTTGGTTGCTCCCAAGTGAGTATGTTAATTTACAAAACAGCCGATACTGGAACTCACAAAAACCTAACCTGCTTCACGAGAGCCCATACATGATCAAAAGATAGGAGTGTGCGATGCGTTATTAGTTACAAGAAAATAATTAGGCGCTATTTTTTTAATACTGATAGATACGTGCCGAATGTTTTGCAAATTTTTTCCGTGAATCAATCATAAGGGAAGGTAGGTTCGCGACTTTCCAACAGACTCTGCAACGTACATACAACCCATGCCTCCATGCATGCAGTTCGTGAAATATTCGGTGATAGAGTCATCACTGAGAGGACATGGCTTCTCGGTCTTCCGATTTAACGCCCTACGGTTTTTATCTCGGGGCATTAAAGGAAAAAAAAGTACAGAACACACCCGTACACATTAGATGATCTGGAAAATAACATTAGCCAAGAAATGTCTTTCATTTCTCAGAGGGAACTGCAGAGGGTAATAGTTAATTTCATAAGCCGATGCCAGAAATGTAATGAAAAGAAAGGGAAGCAGTTCTACCATCTTCTTACTTGAGAATGGTGAATAAATTTACCTTTTAAGTGTTAGTAATTACTTAACGCGACAATTTTCTGACTCCTTTTCACCGCGGTACCAGTTTGAACCCACGGAGCGGCGTGGAGCGATGGATTACCACCCATTACCATACTATACCCCACTACACTATACACAAAAGTATATTGCTACTTTATACGAACCGTATCTAACTTTACAACAGTGGAGCATTTGAAGTTTAGGAAGCACTAACACTGTATTAAATTAATTAAGGGAAAAATTCGCACTAGTATTCTTATTGCAAAAAAACACGAAATTGATGAAATTAATAAATTTTATTGTCATTATTAACTCTTCGTTACTGTATCATTTAATATAAAAGAAATACTAGTATTAGAGCAAAAACAAAAAACAAACAAAAAAATGACAGGGCCAGAGTAAAATAAATTGCATTGTTGAATCCAGTGCTAACATTTAAGCATCTGATTTCATGCAAAAAATTGGCTGTTGTTCAGTGTTATTTATCCCTACTTGGTACATATTAATATCCTTGATTCATAGTCACAAAAAGGATGGTTATTTTTTAAAAATGTTACTGTAGTATCCACTATTTTAATTTCTTAATTTTGGGAGTATGTCACAAAATGATAAGAGTCTAAAGTATAGTTAGTAAAAATTGACCACCTATTCGATATTGTGGCTGTACGGTCTTGCTTTTTATAATGTTATTATTTGATATTATTTAACTGCCGTAATTGGTCACTTATTTATTGGTATTGTTAAATTAATCGTCTTACAGGAATCGTTAATGACCAACAATCACAATGAACATCCCATTATTTTCCAATTCGCTCAGAAATCTACCTTTCCTCTCTGATTCTGCTACCGTAGCACTAACTGGAGAAATGTTTCCTATTGGTCAGTCTATAGACGTGTTTGGATGCCATCAACGACCAGATTAAGCAGATGGCATTCCGAATCCTAATGCAAAAGGGTAAACCAAACTAGTAGGGTGAAAGGCACTGATCCGGATTACCTTTGTGATGCTGCGAAATTCCTCCTCGCTTTGCAAAGGAAAAGCCCACCTTTGCAGCTCGATTCTGCCTGCCTTAATTAGAGTTTGAAGATATTCAATTAATCACCCTCGTTTGGCATTGGGTGGTCCAAGAAAAACCAGCTCGGCCACAGCGAGTCTATAGCCAAGGCCAAGGCGAGACGGATAATAAAGAAATTCTGGTTGAGAGGGGAAAGCAAAATGTAGGGAGCTGTGTTACCGCAAACCTCAGTGAGACCACAAATAGGCATGTGTCAAGTCACACAAGACACCAATGCGTTCTTGCTTCTTTCATGATTCAGACTTGCATTATCACACCATAATTAAATTAATTGATTTGCTTTATTTACGGACGCTCTTTAATATCTGAGGTCTCTGAGGTCAACAGCGTCGCATTCTATTCAGGACGTGAAAAAACCGACAAATTTTGCTCAGAGGTCTCTTCTTTCAGGCTTGAGGTTCTTTTTCGTGCCGTAAATGTACGACACGGGACCCACGGCTTTACTTCCCTTCCGAAGGAAGCCATACTTGGGATTTTTACGCCCCGGGTAAAAATCCTAAGTATGGCCGGGTTTGACCCGGGACTGAGTGAAGGAATTATGTGGGCAAGACGATATCATTGCTAGCTGATGGCGTTTATTTGTCCAGACACGAATACCTGAGCGTTCTCTTGTCTCAGGTCGGACCATCGGGCAAGGCAAGATTGGCAGCCACGTAGATATTTTATGCTCACCCAATGAGGCATAATTATAAGTAAATGCTGCTGTGGTACTGTTTCAGTGCGGCACGATAATTCAGTTGAGTAATTCGAGTCGTAATTGATGACTGATTTTCGTCGAAGTTTGACTTTATAACGTGGACTTAGGCCGTTCTTCTTCGGACTGCAGGGAGATGCAGACGCCGCACTGAACCGAAGCACTGGCGATTTCAAACTGCGTAAACTGCGTGTTTCTGTGGGGGAGCCTGTTCCTCATATATTCGATACAACACTAACGCCACCATTGAAAACTTACGCTATGTTTCGCGCCCTTTTTGTGGTAGCCTTACTCATAGGCTGCTGTTGACATCACTGATTGTCATTCTATTTGCTATGTTTATCTACTCAAGCTACAAGCTTTCCTATTCGCTCTCATTTAATTTCGAACGAAACTTTTGTCGTTGAGTTCATTTCCTTATAACGATACATAAGCGTGCGCACACGCTCGCTTTGGGTAGTTTCCACACCTGAGGAGTAACTACCACCTTCGTTCATATTCCAAACAGCATTACCGTCCACTCTTCCTGACTGTGGTCCGAGCCTGAGAACGAGTCGTTCCCGAATATACTGTAACATTACATGCTGTCAATAAGTTTAACTGAAATAAAATACACCCTCTGATTAATTCTAAACACCATAAAACATTAGTGAGACACATAATGATTGAGTCACTGAAGTTTCTGCAATGAGAAAGGTGTTATATAATTGTAGATAGTTGCATAATTACGAATTCGAAGTCATGCAAATTAATAACATCAATTAATAAAATCAACTGATGGGGTACCAGAGACAGCTTCAACAACTATAGCAACCAAACTGGAGCCCGTAAGAGCTGCTTTGGGTTAAATATTTTTAAGACGGATGCTAAGTATTGCTCAATTCCATTGTAACTTTATATTAAAATTACAGGTATGATTGAAGTTCTCTATTGTTTCTTGGTGTATAGAAATAATATGAGATCGAAAGAAGGTGAACATCCTGTAGTGTAGGAAATGAGATATTTCCGACCGGGGCCCTGTTTCACGAAACAATTAGGCTACTAGTTACTAGTGTCTCGCCCAATTCTAAAAAAAAACACAATGATAGAATTGTAAAACATTGTTACCGATCCTGGTGGTGTAGTGGTAACCATATTTGTCTCCTAAACCCAAGATCGCGGGTTCGATCCCGGCTATGATCGATGGATTTTTTCGGACGCAAAAATCGTAAGTATGGCTTCCTTCGGAAAGAAAGTAAAGCCGTGGGTTCCATGTCGTACAATTATTGCACGATAAAGAGTCTCAAGCCCAAAAAAAGAAGTCTCTGAGCAAAATTTGTAGGTCGTTTCACGTTCTGATTTCAATGGTACGCTGATGACCTGAGCTGTTAAAGAGCTGTTAAAACAAATAAGTATGTTATTAGTCCCTTGTCAAAATTATAGCGACTCTATCCGAGCGTCCAGAAGGCTGCTTCGAGGATATTTATTACTCCGTGGACTGTTTGTTGATGCGATTTTGTTCATGTGGCATGCATTTAAAATCGTGTATTCAAGCCAAGAAATAGCATTATTACTAATAAATCGAAAATAATCTTTAGTATTCAAAACAAAGTAAGAGTGATGCATTTAATTAATGAGCATGAAGAAGTACTATTTGGGCAATTCTCCTACAAATTTACGAAAAAAGACAAAGTCGAAATGTGGAAAATTATAACGCAGACTGTGAAAGCATTGAGGTTAATTACATCGGAGAAAGATGTCGCATATGTGAGTGAAATATTTTGGCCAACCATCAAGAAAGCTTTGTTTTTACATGCTTATTCGCCAATCATATTATTATCTAAAAATAATGGTGTAAGTAGCTCAGTTTCTATGGTATTTTTTCAGGTGAAAATAGATAATTCAAGAAGCATGGGAACGATTGGAGAATTTGAGTGCATAAATAACCTTTAACGAGTTTTATAAATAGAATGTGTCGTGCTTAATTGATAGAATGTACGTAGCCTACACTAGTATGTAAATTCACCTTTCGAGAATAATGGGTAACATTCCACTGGCTAACAATACGCAATATTATAAGACAAAATGTTTCGTGAAACAGAACACTGATAGAAAAAATCGCACTGCCACATTAGTAACTAGTAGTTCACGCTTGTTAAGTTCTAAAAACACACACTTGTAAAATAAACAATGGAGACTCTTTTAATACATCACCAGCTTCGTGAAACAGGGCAATGGTCAACCAAAGAGTACAACCTAGTCACTGTATCTTCACCGGTCCTGAAAGCCTGCCACTCTAATTTTATATTCCAGAATTAAAACCTAATTCCAAGTTTCCTTAAAATATTTTTACTAATTTACCTTACTTAGACACACACATACAACCAAAATATCTTCGGTAGTACAAAGGAGAATACTCTGAACATAATCCAAGGTTGCTACAAAGCCTTACGCTTTCATCTGAGGAGATATTGCGCTGATATTTATCTGCATAAAGGAGCATAAGTTGTTTGTTTTGCGGCAAAACTAAATATCATCTGAAGTGCTTGTTGAGATTTCCTCAGGTGTCTTAAACTCGCCTCATTACCTCACAAGTTTGCACTTCCACTTAAAAGAAACCCTTCTCAAAATTCGTTAGTTCGCGAGTTACACAAAATACAATATTTATCCTAGAAGTAATTTTCTTTGAGTGCGCAATTATTTTTATTGGCCCTTTAAAGCCAAAAAGCTTTATAGTGCATTTATTTTTATAGTGCATTTTTTATAACTAGGGATTGGTTATCGATATTGAGAAAAAAATGTGTTCAAAATTTACTAGCAGAAAGGGAGCTCTCAGCTGCTACAATATTACGCTACCTGTTTATATATGATTCATCGTCATAGCTATTCCGTGATTAGACGTGCGTCATAAATCATAATCAGATTACACCTCAAACCAACTACAAATCACGTGCTATTATTCAGCGTACAGGTATTTAAGGAAATGGTAAGGCGTTTGAAGAGCTACAGTACGTGTGTTCTAAGAACGATAACCATACTTGAACTTTAAATAATTAATATTACCGCATGTATTTGACAGAACAAATTATATGTTGAAAGTAAAATGTCGTGTTTATAGTGCTGTTGAAAAACCATGAACACATCTATAGCTTTGGAGTTATTGCCAGTAGTACCACAACGAAATGTTGCGTACAATTTGTTTGTATTCGTGACGCGTTTTTCGACCCCCTTTCTACTCGTAAACTCTTTGAACATATTTTTCTGCTATTTTCAGAAAATTTTCTTAATGCAATTAGAGGTCGACTGGCATGCTGGAACCTGTTTACAGATCACACAAAGTCGCTGAAATAAAGGGATGTTCCTAGCCAAAGTGGGCGAAGTTAAAAGAAATTTATTTCCTGCTATAACTAAATTAAATGTTTTATTAAATAATTTTATAAAATTATATAAAAGTACTTAAGACATCCACGGGTCGTTAAGGTGCGAAATCTTGAGCGGTAAGTATGGGTTTTGATTCCGGCCTCCTGACTGAGGTTTCCTCATTAATGGTAAATGCCGGGTAGGTACTCTAAACTTAGGTCTGGAACGTTTCCTTCCATTAAATAAAAATATCCTTTCTTAGTTTATCATTCATCACAGTGTCCACCACATGTGATGCCTCGGTAGTTAAAATGGGCGTTAAACAAACACACACAAAAAAAAAAAAAACCTTAAAACTCAAGGCTCTTCTTTACTGATATGAGTAATGTAATAATTCAAAACAAACTATATTCACTTATCCTTTAATGTACATACTTAAAATACAGAACTTATTGCATCAGCACAACACTCCACTTAACAGAACACTGATGATATGGAGGAGAGAGTTAATGTTTACGATGCTGTCAAGTGTTTAGGGTCTTATAACGATATATGTATGCAATATCTCTATAAACAAAGACAATCGTTCAAACTTAATGCTAAATTGAATAGTATTTTCGTCTCAACTAAGCCTGCCATTTTATTAATTTCATAAGAACGTACATGAAAAATAAAAATTGCGTCTGCTCATTACGGAGCAAAAAGAAATCGCATGCGAACATAGGTCGACGATTTGTAAATATATAAGAAGAATCCAACCTATTTTTACGGCTTTTGTGACTATGAACGAAACTTAGATGCATTAATACACACGGAAACGAAACAGCAGTATAAATAGCGAACCGCACGAGGCGAACCTGCTTCGAAAAAGGCGAAATGAGTTCTATCAGCTGGAAAAATAGTGACTTCATTTTTTTTTTTTTTTTTGGACGCAAAATAAATTCTCTTGATTGACTACTTAGAGAAGAGGAAAGTTATTATTGGAGAACACCGCGCATCACTTTTGGAGAGATGGAAGACAACGATCGCGGAAAATCGCCCAAGAATGGCCAAAAAGAAAGTATTGTTTCACCAAGACAGCATCCAAACCGCGTCACTCAGGACAAATTGAATGAATTATGTTTTGAAATGCTTCTGCTTCCCTCTATTAACCTGATTTCACTACCTCGGATTACCATGTTTCCAAAACACAAAGCTTTAAGGACTTGGAAGAAACATACTGCGAAGAAATGACGAACCTGGAGAAACGTTGGGGTAAGTGCATTGAATTTAGATCGGACTATGTCGAAAAATAAAGTACGTGGTAAAACTAAACTTATTCTCCGCAATACCGAAACAGTTACCTTTCACGCCATGCTCGTTAAGCTCTCCCTTGCTTTCTCAAAATTGTATTTTTGAAAACTGTTTACATAACATAAAATTTTCATAGACTTTTCCTTATTGACAAAAATTGCATCTCAGCATCTATCTTATGTTCGAATAGAAAAATGTTAAATAATATAATGAAAAAATAATTTATATTTATAATTTAAATTTCAGAATATTTTTTCTTTCATTCACACCGCACATATTTTAATTTTGAGATTCAATTTATAGTTTATATTTTATTTTTATAATAATAAAATAATTATTCATAAAAGTTAAAATGTTTGAATATTTTTGTCATGCCTTATTTATCAAAACTTAATTGAAAACTAGTCACTTTAAAATTACATAACATGGGAAAGTATGTTTTATTTAAGAACAAGTTTATTACTAAACACATTAAATTTTATTTTATAGGCTTTTATAGAAATTGTGAAAAATAAAATTAAAAAGAGTATAAATAGAAAGATGTATATATCCCTGTAAATACTTGCGGGCATATATAATGATGCAATAAACAGCATCCTTTCTGAAGAAAGTTCGGTTTATTTTTGGACATAACTTGTACATTAAATGTTATTTGAAGAATAAAAATGAAATAGACAAATAGATATGAGCTTGTATTTTAATTATAAGTGAGGGGGTACAACAATTCTGATGCACTAAACGCTTTAAGAGTGTGAACGTTTTTAGTTTTTATTCTGCAAACTTTCCATGTAAATTAAACTCCGCCTCAGGAAAACAGAGAAACGTTACTCTTGCCTGACGTTATGTAGGTAGTGAGGAAGAGCGCGCTCTCTACTTGCATGCTGATAGCATTTGATTGAATTGTGCTAAACGTAATCAGCTTCTGTGCGAGGCGATATCGAAACTTGCCAACTCCACCGTGTATTGTGTTTCCAAAGTAAACCTTTGTGTTGTGCATTTTCCTGCTGACAGTCTGGATTCCGGGAAATTCTGGGTTGAATTTACGGTGCTTTTAATATTGATAATTGTTTTAGTTAATAAGTTACTAAATTGAAGCATCTACTTGACAATAGTATAATCTGTAGAATGAAGCAGAAAGAGCCAAGACTGGTCAACACTTATAAAATGCTGTATTTATAGTGACACCGATTAGGCTTCTGTCTAGCAAGATTCTGTTTCTGCCGAAAGACATAAAAAACTGGTCTGGAGCATCAAGCCCTCAGACTGTGCTGCATTGCCTTTGTTTCAGGACTCTGCGCCAGCCCAAACACAGGATCGCAAACTTGTACAGAAACTTGCACTTCAAGACACTGCAAAACCGAAATACTAAAAACAGTCTTGAATTGGTTTGTTTGGGGTGGAGGAGGTTACGTCGGTGCTTAAATCTTGCTCTCCGCTGGCCATTCCAGCCTTCGCCCCCAATGGTACTACCGGGGGAAGGGATAAGGGGAGAGGGACAAATGGAAGCTACGAAACACGGACGATGACTGCAGAGACATACACGGACCCCTAACTCGTTTCAGATATAACACCCTGACGCCGCTAAACCCTCCTCTAAGGAGTTCGAACGCCAGGGCAGAACCGTCCCAAAGCCACCATCACATCGCATCTGCCTTTGTACTTGGACCATGTAACAGAAATCAACGGAATGAAATGATATGAAATCGGAGAGCGTAAAATTCGTGGAACTGAAAGATCAATTCCAGATTCGTTTAAGTAGCAAGGAGGGGCAGAAAAATAAATAGGGGGGAATATGGGGAACTGAACCCGGAACCTCCGCAAACCACCTGAAGCAACCCGCTCGCTGAACAGAGCCTTAATTGTCATACACGCTGATAATGTTTATTATTAGCACTAGGGCGAACGCATACACTCATTAAACATGTATTATAAAAGAATAATGTTTTTATTTCCAGCTTCGCTTATGCATAGACCAAGGTATGTCGTTCACATACGACAAGCCGTTAGTGGACGATTATCGTGTAGCGATTGAGATGCTGTAAAGCCAGATCCATTATTTGCATTTTGTGTTGTAGGATCAGCATGCAGGCACGCATCTTCTACAGACTTTGTGAAAACCTAACCTGTCAGGCATTATGAAACAAGGTCATGCTGTATGAACAACCAATAGCAGCGGCTATAGTTACCCAGCGTACTTAGCAGCACTGAGGTGTTGAGAAAAAAAGTTTCTGCCGTCTTCCTTTACTGACTGTAACAGACGTTAAGGGGCATGCTGGGCTCTGCTGGCAGGCAGGTAGGCAAATTCATGTCGAAGGTGAGACAGCTCAGGTCTGCAAAGACTGAAAACCGGGGTGAAGGGAAAAGGGAACTAAACTTAATTAAACTTTATGCTTGTATTGTGTTTACTTATTCCACTGATAAGGGGAAGGGGTTCCGTATTCTGTATGAGCATATGAAACTAATAATGAAAGTATTATTATTATTATTATTATTATTATTATTATTATTATTATTATTATTATTATTATTATTATTATTATTATTATTATTATCATTTTAACTGCGTTAAGTAATGGAGATATGACTTTTGACTTATTTATTTAGATAAAGTACTTTCTGTGTATTATGAAAGGCACGTACGGTCCGGTGGTCCCGTGGAAAGTTTTTTTTTTATTTGTTTTATTTACGGACACTCTTTAACATCTCAGGTCATCCCATTCAATTCAGGGAGTGAAATGATCGACAAATTTTCCTCAGAGGCTTCTTCTTTCAGGCTTGAGATTCTTTTTCGTGCCGTAAATGTACGACACGGGACCCACTGCTTTACTTCCCTTGAGGAAGTCACACGTAGGATTTTTACGTCCAAAAAAATCCATCAACCCTGGCCTAGATCGAACCCGCGATCTTGGGTTAGGAGGCAAGTTTGGTTACCACTACAGCACCAGGACCGACGTCGTGCGAAGGTTACAAAGTTATTAGTATGAATGTTAATTTGAATAAAATGCACTCATTCATTTAAGTTATCCTTCTGTCTGCTCGGAATAGTTCAACTCTTTGCTCTGTGGTAAATCTGACGCGGTGTTCCTCTTCGATATGTGACCGCACTCTTCTGCACTCAAGTGTAAAAAATTTGACAGGCATTCTCACCGTAGATGGGAAGCACAATTATTCTTTGGTCCCATAAGTTTTGCTCATAAAAACGGCACAAGGAGTGCTGCTCATTCCTCAATCTTGCAACTGCTGTTTCGGTATTGTAAACATAGATTGTCGTGTCGAATGCTGCAAATTGCCACCGGATTAATGCTACATTAGTGTCTCGGACTTGCAACACCCAACATAAATTTGTAACTTATTTAATGGTGTACCTCGCACTAGTTTTCTTCAGCTCAAAAAATGTTAAATCGCCCTGGCTCTTATGGTCCCCCAGGTCATGTACCTAAACGCTCCCCCAAACGAGTCTTCCAGATAATCGAAACTACAGAAATATATCTATACAGTTTAGCGATCAAAATATCAAAGCATCTAATTCATACAAATGAAGACAGCTAATGTGAACCATTCGATGGCATCATAATGCTTTAAATTAATTTTTTTAAAAAGTGGAATTTTCGAAATTGCATTTGAAGAAAAATTGAAAATTTCCCCGTTTTATCGCCTGAATTCCCTACAAACATTACGGTGAGTGAATGAATGGTGACATCAATCAACTACACTTGAATAAAGCAGTTAATGTTCGCTCTTCATTTTCTTTCTTTGATTTATTATATTCTGTCACTGTTCATATCCGCATGTGTTTTCTCCATTAACTCCGAGTGGCGTTTAGCTTTTAATTGCGAAATACAGGCTTCGTAATAAACAATTGTATTCTTTTCTTCAAAACTGCCTGTACTCTTATAAGCTTCTATGGAGACAGAAATCTCAACACTGGTAGTTCTGTTTAGTACCTGTAAAAGTTTATGGTTAAGGGCGCTCTTAGCAGAAATAGCACTAAAACATAAATATTTAGAAATTGTTTTACAAGGTCAACAATAAAGAAGTTTTATGTTACAATCATTCGTACTAGATCGTACAGCGCCGTTATTCATTCATAGATTTAAGGGAAAACATAATCAGCAGATGCATATTTGTTTAGAGCTTCAGTTAGATTTACAACCTGAGCAAAACAATTTATCATCTTTAGGGAACACTTTTTGCAGTAAAATATAGTAAAAAATCTATTCATTGTATAATTTGAAATTATTAGAATTAACCTAACCTATCCCTCCACAGCCATCTGTCTCCTATGATATTTCTCAAGAAGTAAGGAACACATTCTGCGTTCCTCATCGATATTCTAACTTGGTAGCATGCAATATTTGGAAGATGCTAGGATAATTGCTGATATAGAAATATCCAGCATTTGACGTGAAAAACCTGTGTACTAAATTTTATAGGGAGCGAACACAATTTATGTTTCAATCCTATTAAATTTATTCAACAAACTCCAGCATATTAACCTGTTAACAGAAATTTTGCTTTAAAAAAGCAAGTGCCCATTAAAATGGTAAACACACTTTTTAACATTAAAACTCTTGTATATTAAACTGTAACAATTTGACAAATGCAATGAAAATGGAATTGAAATTTTATTGAAAATATATCCCACAGACTACATAATATACTACACTCAAAAATACACAATTTATCATTTCATTACTAAAATAAGACCTAAAAATGAAATAAAATGAAGCATAACAATTTTACTTGTCTCCTCTAGATATTTTCTTTCTAGAGTTGTGTGTTTACATTCTGATCCCAATACACAACTCCAGGTCATTGTGTATTGTTGACCATCATATTTATTGCTGTGTTATCCTATCCTTATTTATACTTATGTGCCCTAATGTACTTCTAAGATTAAGTTTCCCTCTATCTTACTCTTAGTCCTTCTTATTCATTTCTCTCTAACTTTACCCAATAGTATCCTATCATTTTTATTTTTTTTTTCTGTCCTTTCACAGTTAAAATCTTTCTAATTAATCTTTCTCCATCTAAATTCTTCTATTTTTGTTCCTAAGCCAGTTACCTCCATAGCTTTGTTTGCCTATAATAATAAATAAATAATGAATATAATAAATATAATAAACAATGAAAGTGCGTTTTGGTTTCTCCACATATGGGACATTTTGTTACCTCTGTATCATATCCTAATGCTTTTAAATTCATAACTCCAGTTCTAGCCCTGCAAACTCTTCTGACCTGCTTTATCTCATTGTTCTATATTTTTTTTCCTACCACGTACTATTTTTATTTCCCTATAAAGTCTGAGTGAATCTTTTCTCTGATACTACCAATTATTTCTTGTCTTTCAATATCTTAAATTTGACAGATTAAAATAAATGCAGGCTACCTTGAAATAACAAGTGTAAGCTACAACCGTAGATGTAAGGATATTTGAATTGCGGAAAATGGAAGATATCGTGTAACAAGTAAAGTATTTGAAATGATACTGTGTCTAAAGCTGATAATAATAAACAGCAAGTATTTAAATATGTTCAAATCAATGCTCCTTAGCGGCAATAAATTGCTGATATCTGCAAAGAAAAAGTCTGTATTTCATTTAAATTCGAAATGCATTTCTTGAGAGATTCTGTCTCCAGTAACTTTGAAACAAGTTACCAGAGTTATTGCTAATCGCTTTACCATTTACAATTTACACACAAGGAAAGCACCGCGTAATAAAAGAACACAGCCATTCTCTGACAAAACCTCTCTGAATATAACTGCAATCAACTATCTGCACATGCATTACATTGCCTTGACTGGTTTCAACAGTGCTGTGCGGTCCGTTTCTCAAATAACCTTACTGCATAAGGAATGATTTCAAAATTAATCAACGAGTTCCTTCAATTCTGTAATCTGCCTAAGAATTCCCAAATTATAAATAAAAATGCCTAATTACCTCGTCCTGGGTTACTGGGATAATAGTATTAGAGTATGAAAAGCAACAAAGACTAAGGTTCTGAGAAAGGAACCGGGAATTGAGAAGAAAGTAAGAATAACGCCACAGATAAAACAGATCAGTACGCAAGCTAGCCACTTGCTCTAACCAATGAGCAATAACCCCGGCTTAAAAAATAACATGTAGAGAATTTAACTTCAGAGCAGGAAAACGACAAGGGAAAGAAAAAGAAAAGAAAGATTACATAATATGACATATGACGGCACAAACAATACGTATTTTATGGCTTTATCCAGTGCTTAAATCAAATACACATGCGCACTGTGCAGATTATGTTTAACCGACTAAAGTTTTTTTATTATTTTTTTATTTCATAGCTTGTTTATATTTCATCTGTAATAAACATCTGTCCTTAAGTGTTCTTGGAGTATAAAACTAGAGAGAGCCGTAACACATTTGGTTATTATATAAGACTCTGACAGAATATGAGGTCAAAATACACTTTACATCCTATTATTCTTTGCTATGCTCACGAGGTAATTTGAGTTTATAAATGGACAGTAACGTTATTTCGAATCCTGAACAAACTCAATTAGCACTCGTATGTTATGTTTGTACTACAGCAAAATTTGATAATAACAAAAATTTCATTACCGTTCACATATGTAATGATATCAAAATGTTATATATTACAATTTCTAAAGGCTCTGCTAGATTACACAATGTGTTTAATTTTCGAATACAGTAAATACACAATCACCTTCAATGAATGCAATAAATTTTAAACACTGTGAAGCGACAGAACTTCAGCATGTACTACTGAAATCATTTACAATGTCCCCATGGCATGCATATAGATTGAAATATGTATTTACTAATTGCATAAAAATTGTTCTTAAAGTTATGATCCTTTTTATATTAGGGCTTGGTATTCGGGATTTGCTACACTAGAGCTAATTTATTTTGGGGAATGCCCCCAGACGTGTCAGATGTGCAATTAAAACCAGGCTTTAGTCATAAATATTGTCCGATCATGCGATATCTTAGTTTTCACTACTAAGCATGCCGAAACCAGGTTCGTGTTGCCCCATACTTCAACTACGCTTCAATAAATAGTTTTAGTTTTACCTTATAGTAAATATTGCAATTGTCGTTTTCCCTTGGCTAAATAGACATTGCATCTAAGCACATTCTGTTTAGATTAAATTTGACCACCTTAATGTTTCTTCTTTTTTTCCTATTTTTTTTTCTTTTGCAAAGCCCTCACGTATACTAATTTCCACAGATATTTTATTGGAAAAATACAAAATATGGGCCAATTTCGTGTTGTTTTACATTTATTAAAATTTTACTTACGAAGACAAACTGATTCCCATTTAAAAGTA
The DNA here is from genome assembly GCA_030762175.1 of Metallyticus violacea. Classification (NCBI taxonomy): domain Eukaryota; kingdom Metazoa; phylum Arthropoda; class Insecta; order Mantodea; family Metallyticidae; genus Metallyticus; species Metallyticus violacea. The sequence continues at coordinate 32,398,073 of CM060832.1, forward strand.
ATGTTTACAGCTGTTTACTGTAAAATCAATCCCAAGTTCAATTGATTTTTCAATTGATAAATCTCTAGGCAACTCTTCCGAAAGGTACTTTAAACGTATGTAATGCTAAAAATTCCATACCTGAAAAAGGAAGACCCTGAATAAAATTGTTGGCTGTTGATTTCAGACCTCTCGGCCAGTAGTCAGTAACACATACCATCAAGCAGGTCATCTTGTGCTGCTATTTACACATAAGAAATGATGAGAGAAAAAAAAAACAGAAATACAAAGGTTTACATTTATACAAATTTATGTGCTAAAATGTTTAAGAAATAAAGCCAGAAGATATAAAAATGATGCAATTGGTAACCATCTTAAATTTATTATTGCGAGGTACTAAATAAAGGAAATACACAAATCATAGACATATATAAACCCTAAAATTAAAATCTATAAACACATTTAATACATATAAGTAAATTATGTACAACCTTCTTCCTAGCCAGATATTTTCTCTTGCCCATCTTATCTTCCTAGACATAGCCGCTGTCGATTATTCTTATCCAATAGCAAATTTAGACATGCTGCCCTACTCTTTCTTGTCCTCACAAAGTTTTCGGAGACAAACCGAGACTTTCAGCATTCCGTAGCTTTACATACTGAAGAATGTGTACCCAAAATTTTTCATTTTTACCCCACATAGGACATATTCGTCCTATTCTCAAGGCATAGCCAGGCTGTCGCCATTCCGTTTTCTCCAGTCGTTATATTTATACATGCTTCCGTCCCCATGCCCCTTCTAATTCTGATTGTAATTCCAGTAAGGCTATTAGAACATTCAGGTTCCACTACCTGCCTATCAATATCAATTAATCTCCTTCTAACTTTCCTCCAAACATTTCTTCTATTTCTAATTTCCATCTCTCACCCCAACCCATTTCTATCCCTTCCAAGTACATTTTTACGGTAGATGCCAGATAGCAAATGAATTTTAAATTTGTTTCTGATCCCCTTATTAGGTATAATCAGTTGCCATAAATTTAAGAAATGTTGTGTCACTAACACTGCTGAAACATTTTCTCGCTCCCATCAACCATTAGAATTATTTTCAGAAAATTAGTCTGAATTTGTCGTTGGTTTTCTATTTTGCCCACATTTGCGCGCCATAATGTAGTAACAGGTCGTTTAGAACGTCACCTTTTCATCCACTGTGTGTAGATTCCAGATATAGAAGTACCGTGAAAGTTTAATAGTGTTAGTCATAACAGTATCGTGTCGATATTTTTTAACTCTTTTAGAACTTTAGAAACATGTTTAAGGCACCGCAAAGACTGTTATATGTATAGAAGTGCCTGTAACTGGAATTAGTCCATGTTTCAGTATTATTTGTGGTTGAGACGTCACAATTAAGTCCAGTAACGTTTCTGATATATTGACAGTGTACGACTCTAAAATTTTAAAACTGAATTGCTAATGTTATATGCACAGACGTTTAAATAGCAAAAAGAAATATGAAAACTATTTTTGGTAGAAATACGCTAACAAATATAAAATGAAATGCGGTGGATGATACTGAGTTACTCTTTTGTTCACATCAAATGATGTATTCAGAGTCTTTTATTTTGAATTTTGATATCATAACCCCATTCCATATTTATCATCATTATATTAACATGCACGTATACACTAAAAACCACGATCCGATAAAAAAAATAGGTAGTGTTGTCTTGGTTGACAGAATGATATGCAAACTTTGCTGCAGTTGTCATTCTTTTTGTTATGGACAACATTTGAATGACGCAAGCTTATATTTTTCCTGCTTGTGATTTTGAGCTCTACAGTGTTGTCACATTTCTCTATTATTCTTTAAAAGATGGACATACCACATGATGAACAAATAATGTTTTACCAACAGATATATAAATACGAATGCGTTAAAGGGGAGCAGAAAATCTCAGTTTTTGTTTAGTTTATTTGAATATTTATAAATTAAAATTATGTTTACATGCATTAATAAAATCACTAAAACAGCAGAATGATTTTTTTTTTGAGTAGTGTTTAACGCCCGTTTTCACTACTGAGGCACCACAGGCGGTGGACACTGATGATACATGAGATGAAATGATAAATTGGGAAAGGATATTTTTTTTTTTAAGGAAGGAAGCGTTCCAGGCCTAAGTTTAGGTACCTCCCCGGCATTTGCCAGTTATGAAGACTGAGGAAAACCTGGAAAAAACCCCAGTCAGGGAGGACGGTCCTGGCGGGATTCGAACCGCAGACCGCTCACGAGTCCGTGCCTTAACGACCTCGGCCACCCGTGGCGGTAGCAGCAGAATGATGTTGCAATAAAGTGAATAAACAAGTAGAAGACATAATGAATAAAATGAACATATCCCCCAAGAAAGGTGTAGTAGTAATGGATTTTTATTATAACAGTTGTAAAATGCACGCAAGTAAGTATAACTGTTGCATGGACCTTACGGCTGATGCCGTTCTTGTAACAATCAAAATATGCATATATATATATATATATATATATATCAATACTACTATATATACTATATACATACATACATACATACATACATATACACAAACAAACGCATCGATATACATACATCACACGAATTCTATGAGTATATATTTATATATTGAAATTTACATTTATTGAAAGTACTAAGAAAAATACAAAAATATAAGGTGTCTCCACCTATCTGGCCCAGATCATTTTAGGTGTGCCTTCTCGAGATTACAAAAAATTTAATACAGTAATGATTTTATACTAACCATTTATATAAATTCTAAATAATTAAACAAAGTACAAAATTTCCTCCTTGACTGCAACAGATTCCGGTCCTCGGTTCATCTGCAGCTTCTGGAATTCTAGGGGATCTGGCAAGGTACTAAAATAAATATTTCACTTACTCTACCTGACCAAATTATTTTATCAGCTAACCACAATCCCTACAAACTACTAATTAATTTATTTCTCAAATAATAACTATAATATTACATTTATTCACTTTCTAGAGCAATTTCCAATATCCCAAGCTGAATAATTCAATAAATTTAATACAATTCTACTCACAACCATTCCCAGACCTATGACATTTTTCGTAATCATACAGGTATTGTTTATTATCTAAATTTTATCTAAATTACATATCTTTCAACTGACCGTTTCCATTTCATTTTTACCTTCCATAAACACCCCCCTAATTTGGGTGTCTGCTCATGACCTTCAAAGATCTTTCTCAATACAATTCTTTATGTAACATTTCTTACTAATTAAACTTTCCCTTCTAACATTTGTGGCTTTACATTGGAAGATAATATGAATGTCATCTTCCTTTTCCCCACCGATGGGACACAGAATAACACTCACACACAAACATGAATAAAACCCTTACTCCTGAGCTCCCCCTTATCTTTACTTACCTCTACCTCAAGTCTCCTCTCTTTTTTATAACCATTAGGCTTCTTGGTCGGTTCTTCGCTAGAAATATTCCCGATCTGCATGTGTATCTCTCTTCCCGACTATGTTCAAACTTCTATTGGAATGAGTTGATAGGCACGGGGAGAGTTGAGTGAGACGCCGAATGATCCTTACGGCCTTACTATTCCCATCTACCTACTATAGACAAACGTACAAGTGAATTACGCAGAAGATGGATGATAGGGAAAATGAAACCTGTGGGAGAAAAATCAGGAGTACCCTGAAAAAAAAAATCAACTTCGCCCACCATAAATGTCACCCCAAAGAACGAAATTCAATTAGAATGCCAGCCATCTGGCTCACACTTTGAGTGTATACTCAGTATTGATATGGGTACAATCTGCGAAGTAATTCTTAATTACAGATATCAATGTAATTGGGAAATCCATATTCGGTAGACTGATACAACATTAATAATATAGATGCAGTCTGTCTCACTGCACATGAAAAAGAAGTGTCCCCGCCAGCTGTCCGACGAACATTCTTTTCCCATTCTATTTTCGCTGACATATTAAATCAGCTAACACTAAATTTGGTATACTGCTTATATTAATCTGTAGATGCGGTGATATGAGCAATTAGTTTGGCATTTATGAGCAGTTCTGTGTTATTATAAATGCTTAAAGTATATCGTAAGTAGTTTTATTAGCTGTTGTTTCCGTTCAAGAAATATGCATGAACGATTTAACCCTTAAACTCAGTAACAGTTGGAAGTGAACAGAACTTTTATTTTACTTACAGTTTTCAATAATATAGTCTCAGAATAATACATTTATTTCGCTTTAGACTTCAAGATGGCATTCTTATTATGCTATGTGGAATAATCTGTGTTATAATGCTAATATATCTTTGTACTTTAGGACCAGAATATAAAGTGGTTTCAAAATAAAACTTAGGGGGGTGTTTCTGCTAGATACCTTTGCTTCTTACATTTGTATAATTTTCCTGTCTTAGTGGTCACAGAGCTGCCGTACATTACAATACTTTCTATTACTTAAGTTCTACGTATAAGGGTGTTACAAAAAGACATGTCAAAACTTTGGGGAAACATTCTCAGATACACAGGATAAATTAATATACTATGAATATAGATCCGGAATTTATTTATTCCCCTGTTAGAGCCCTTTTTCTATGCCTGTACCACATAGTAGAATATTCAAAAAAAGAACTGTTGGAAACAGAAAAGCATATGAAATGTTCAAAATGTCCCCCCAAAACACGGATACATCCAACAATCCGTCATCGCACGGCCTTCCTGATGCGCTGATGTATCTTTAGAGTATCTTGTATTGTCTGGCAGCCTTGAAGAATACGAGCACAAATACTTTCTACACCTTCGGCTACTCCATAGATCATATGACCTGGAACGAGGTCGTAAACACGCGGAACTGGCACTACCTGCTCGGTGCTAGGTCAAGCAATGAAGTGACTAGCATAACAAGAGAACTGCGTGGTACAGAACGACCACAACAGCATGAACCCAGGAACTAAGAGTAGTTATAGCAACCCCAACCCGGTCGGTCCTGGTGGTGTAGTGGTTACCATACTTGCCTCCTAAACCCAAAACGCGGGTTCGAACCCGGCCAGGACCGATGGATTTTTTCGGGTGTAAAAATCCTAAGTATGGCTTCCTTCGGAAGGAAGTAAAGCCCTGGGTCCCGTGTCGTACATTTACGGCACGAAAAAGAACCTCAAGCCTGAAAGAGAGGTCTCTGAGCAAAATTTGTCGGCCGTTTCACGCCCTGAGTTGAATGGGACGCTGATGACCTGAGATGTTAAAGAGCGTCCATAAATAAATCAATCAAAAAAAAAAAAAACAACCCTTTTAATCAGAGGTAAAAACGAACGTTTACCTACTGTACGTATTAAGCAACTGTTATCACTCCAGGTGGTGTAGTGGTAACTATACTTGTCTTCTAAACTCAAGATCGCGGATTCGATTCCGGCCAGGACGGATGAGTTTTTTCGGGGAGTAAAAATCCTAAGTATGGCTTCCTTCGGAAGGGAAGTAAAGCCGTGGGTCCCCTGTCGTATATTTACGGCACGATAAAGAACCTCAAGCCTGAAAGAGAGGCATCGGAGCAAAATTTGTCATCCGTTTCACACCCCGATTTGAATGGAACGCTGATGACCTGAGATGTTAAAGAGCGGCCGTAAATAAATTAAATAAAAAAAAATAAAAATAAGGAACTGTTCACTTGTGGAGTTATTGCCACAGAACAGCTATGCTTGCATATCACACCGTGTAAATGGAATTGCAGACAAAGGGCTCTAACAAGCAAATAAAGCATTGCCGGTCCCATGTTTACAATATTTACATTCTCTATATAAAGGGAATGCTTTCTCTAAGTTTCGACATACCTTTTTGTTACATCCTATTTATGCACAAGTTTCATATTTAATTAAATATTATATATAGCAAATCAAGATATTTACTCGTTAAAATAACGGAAAGTAATATCACGGATTTAGAAGAAAAGCAAAAACTTGCTAAAAACTGTTATGTTTTTCCAAATTAAGCTATAGATAGCGTTCATCCTCATGAAATTTGCTATGAAAATCAAGCTTGTAACAAAATATTACAGCGGAACAAAAAAATTAGAAGAGAGACCGTGCAGAAGTCCCTATAAACTTCAATTTGAAAACAATGCACTCTCGTTATTATGTAATAGTGATAACTATCAAAATTGATTACGTTTTGGTGACCTTCTATTGACCAGCCGCGTAACGGGATTATCACCCAGCGCGATTGGCACATAAATCAAATTGACGTACTCTACAATTCACATATCGTATATACCAAAATATTTACCTTGTTAATAAAGAAAGCGGATCAAAATTTTAATTAGCCATTTTCAAGCAAAACGATATACAATTTTTTCTACAGCTGGCCTTTTTTTATGCTTTGGCTATTCCTTTTACTGCCCTAGAATTTAAAATTGACTTGAAAATGATTTATCATTGATGAGTAAACAAACTCATGTAATTTTAAATAACTATACAGAATATTTTTGTCAGTATGTCATGAATGTCTGGGATTGTTCCCGAGCTTATCTTCGTCCTTGTGGTATTAACAGGATGGTTTTGCAGCACATTTTACTAAAGATGTACATTAGATGGACTGGAAAAGCAGACCCTGTTTAATTTCCAGCTTTAAAATCTCTTGCTTTTTCATATAGATTCATGTTAATCGTTGTCGGTCCTGGTGGTGTAGTGGTTACCATACTTGCCTCCTACACCCAAGAACGCGGGTTCAAACCCGGCCAGGATCGATGGATTTTTTCGGGCATAAAAATCCTAAGTATGGCTTCCTTCGGAAGTGAAGTAAAGCCGTGGGTCCCGTGTCGTACATTTACGGCACGAAAAAGAACCTCAAGCCTGAAAGAAGAGGCATCTGAGCAAAATTTGTCGGCCGTTTCACGCCCTGAGTTGAATGGGACGCTGATGACCTCAGATGTTAAAGAGCGTCCATAAATCAATCAATCAATCAAAAAATGTTAATCGTTCAACCCGAAGAAACCGGGAGTAACAACTGCCATAGCTCTTGCTTGTCTCAATAAGCCGCGGGTTTCCAAAATGATGTCATGGTGAAAGCAACACTTTAGCTGAAGCTGGGGAATTGACGTTGTGAATGTTTCAATAAAATCAAAGAACATCCCACACGAGTGCACGTTTTGTGTTAATAATTCAATGTTTGCAATGTGCAGCACAATTTGTTGATCTCTTTAAAAGTATACGGTTGATTTCTATATTAGTCTTGTACGCAGTTACCCAAATAGCAGCCGATGAGATGAGAGAAGTTAAAGGAAAGTCACTCAACACTTTTAGAGTCTAAATTTCGATTATTTATGATAATTGTTACTTCTACTCCCTCTATCTTCCTATAATATTAAAGAAAGTGCACAACCACAATAGCAATGGTTGTAATTTACACTTACACTCGTTCGCTCCCTAAGGCTGGTTCTACCACTTATTCCTCATTGTAAATAAGTTCAGAACTTCACAGAATTCAATTCCCAACACCAGGGTCCTATTCCTCAGAAGTATGGTTTAATACATTATAAATGCTGCACTTGTAACTTGGAATTAGTTGTAGAATTAGGTTCCATAAAGGTTTCCTCTACATTTGTTCTTTACAACTCCATAATTACAAGTTATTATTATTATTATTATTATTATTATTATTATTATTATTATTATTATTAGTTGTTTAATTCTGCAAGTATTAGTATTAGTCGTGTTCTTGCAAATTTAAGTACAAGTGTTGTAATATTGGTGACTTGAAATATTTTTTTAATTGTGTTTAACATTTGTTTTAACTACTGAGGCACCACAGGCGGTGAACACTGATGATACATGAAATGAAATGATAAATTGGGAAATTAATTTTTAAGAAAGGAAACGTTCTAGGCATATGTTTAGAGTACCACCCGGCATTTGTCATTTATGACGACTGAAGAAAATTTGGTAAGCACCTCAATCAGGGAGGACGATCCTGGCGGGATTCGAGCCCCAGACCTCCTCAAGAGTCCGCGCCTTAACGACCTCGGTCACCCCTAACGGCAACTTTAAATATGAAAGCGCATTTAATATCTTGTTAATAATTTAGAATTAGTTGATATAACGTCGATATGTGATCCAGTAATGACTAAAACAGTGATAATGATTTGTGTAGATATGTGTATAAAGAAAATTGAACACATTGAACGTTTTAGAAGGCTAATTGCAAATAAAGAAGCACTTATGACTAATATTTTTTTCAAATGCATACTTTAATCCAGATTCTTAGTTTGTGTTATTTTTTACGCTTCTCGCGTACGAAAATAGTTTTCCTTATGTTACCCTCTTTTAAAATGAATTATTTAATTTTTTGAAATCGTTTTCACAATTTTTTATAATGAAAATGTTATTGCCATTCATTTTATGAGATAAATGAAAAAATTATAAATTATAACACTAGTTTGAATTTAACAAATAATTTGTTAAAATAGTAATTTCCATCTTATTCTTAGCGTATTAATCAAAATATGTACATATAGTCCTATAAGTACATTTACTACAAAAATATTCTAATTTCAATATATGCATCTAGATTATTTGCACACTTGAAAACAACACGGAAATTACAAATTTTGCCAAATGATTTGTTAAATTCAAACTATATTTTATATTTTTTCATTTATCTCATGAATTGAATCCCACATTTTGGTAGTTGGTTGTCTTACAGCCAGGGTTTTGCAATTTATATAATGTATTAAAGATAAACTTTTTTTTTAATTTACAGCTCTAGCGATGACTTTTTATATCTTGTTCCAATATGACGAATGTGCCAACGCCCTGCAGGTGTTTATTTTCAAGAATATCACTCCTCGAGCGATCGCAATGGAGTAATAAGTTCCACAAATAGAACGCCGTGGGCGAGGCAAAAAAAAAAAAAAAAAAAAAACCGTGGAAACAAAACGATGAGCAGCTGGTGTCACAATGAAACTTCGCAGGATTCCTGTGGGAGCCTTTGTTTCCAAGGCTGTTGAATAACAGCGTCTTTGCCAAGAAGCAGTGTCCGCTGTATTAAATGCTGTCCAAACCAGCAACAAGGCAGTGGAAAGAAAAGCTTATTTATTAAAATAGATATAACTTTTTAGAGATAATACCAATCTAGAGTACTTTATGTATTTTTGTTTTGTTTTTAGTGTTCTATCGGTTTTATGTTTTGCATTTAATTTTTAACTGATTTCTGATTTGTTTCTTTTTTCTTTTTATACCGATTGTAAAACGTATAAATATCATCAGCTGAGGTGATTTAATGTATATAGAGACAAGTAAAAAACGATATTTTAGACGGTGACAACACATTTCAACAAAGAAAAACATTTTACGGACTTTTATGGCTTTATAATTCAAATATGGAACGATTACCACAAGGCATGATAATACAGCTGGCAGCATGTTTTGTTCTCTTCACTTTCTTGCTTAAGCGCTTTTTTCCCATTCGTTTTGAATTTTTATTTTGTATACATGGCAATTTTTAACCGGCGCTCTACTTTTTTTTTTAATGATTTATTTATGGACGCTCTTTAACAGCTCAGGTCATCAGCGTCCCATTCAACTCAGGGCGTGAAATGGCCGACAAATTTTGCTCAGAGGCCTCTCTTTCAGGCTTGAGGTTCTTTTTCGTGCCGTAAATGTACGATACGGGACCCACAGCTTTACTTCCCTTCCGAAGGAAGCCATACTTAGGATTTTTACGCCCGAAAAAATCCATCGGTCCGGCGCTCTACGTTGCAACGTTTCTACAGCGCTTTGGTGAGTTTGAAGACACGTGCTCGCAAACCTTGTACACACTCAAAGCCGATTTGACATTGGAGGTGTGCATGCTGTGGATACTGAGTAGGCTTACGATTTAAACTGCAGTTTGTCATTGGATGAATGGTTTACCGTTCAAATACAACTTGCAGCTTTGCACATACGAAAATTATTAATTACACTTTTTTCTTCTTTATTTCGCTTAATTTTATGACAACAAAAAACATATTTTATTTCAATGATAGATCAAATAAAAAGTATTGTAGTCATTTGGTGTTTACTTTAAGCTTGCATTAGCAACTGTCAAATACATGCAAATAGTTTATTCTCTTTCATTGTTTAAATCAAAGTGAAAAGAAAAGAGTTTACTTTTTGTAAGAGAGATCTGAGATCTCTCTTAGGCCACAGAACGTCTATACCCTTCCAAGCAGTATTCAAATGTATTATTGAAGTCAGTAACCCTTCAGTAAACACAGACTATTGTTTTTCGAGTAGTTGATTTAACTTGTACTGCCCATACTTTTTAACTCAAATGTAAGTTGTCAAAATTGAGAGAGCCAGGTGGGCTGGTGGGGACTTCCCTCGAAATTTGGTATGGAAGTGGACCTTCTGAGTGGCTGGAACTCCTTGAAGGGGAGCTTTGCTGGCTTCGGAGATTTTTTATCTGAAAACATTGTTAGGGACCACCGCTACGTCCTTGCCCCAGTATTTGTGGATCCTGATCTTCCGGTGTCTTCCTCAAGTCATCCCTTCTTTCCGGAGGTGCCCCCAGGCCGAAGTACCAAAATCTCATCCTCCTTCCCTAACTTTTCGATTCAATCCAATAGAAGAGTTTTGTATGCTAATAATAAGACAGTGGGAATAGATGACTTACAAGTAGACGTTTTTAAGGCTTTTGAGAAAACTGAAGAAAGTCCTGATAGTAATCATTTTAACCGTAATTTTAACAAGGGAACCTAGCGGACCAACGGGCTACTGGAATATTTAATCCAATTTATAAGGTAAGGGGTTTCAGTAATTCGGCGTGTAAGTTTACTGCCGGTTCTGAAAAAAATATGTTGTGAAATTCTGCAAAAAAAGACTACAAAGATGGGTGTCAGAGCATGAAAAAATTTAAAAATTTCATTCGGAGTTTAGACAAAGGTTTAGGTCCTTTGACAATATTTTCATTTTAAAAACTGTGATAGTCAAATTTATGAGATGTAAGAAAGTGCTTTCGTCTATTTTCAAAAAGCACTTGACTCCCTGACACATAATGCTTTATGGAAGAAATTGTGGGAGAAAAGGCTATCAAGTAACTATAAAAACTTTAAAGGCAATTTGTGAGAGAGAAATTTTCTGTGTGAAAAGAGAAGGGAATAACCCAGAACAGGCTCTAACAGAGGAGTTAAACAAAGATGCAGTCTTTCAGATGACATTTTTGGATTATGTGAAGCTGATTTGATGCACCAATCGTGAGAGATCAGCCATCACTCTTGTATGCAGATGAAGTATTGTGCTCAGATGTGGCATTGGCATTGATAGCCATTGATGTGGCAGATGTGGCATGTGGCATTGATAGCCATGAGGTTTATTACACTACTTGGAGTCTCACGGTTAACGTAGACAAAACAAAGGCGGATACTTTTAAAAACAGCAAGGAAGAGTGTTGGTATTGTCAGGGGGTAGGCAAAAGGAAAAAAACTGCTCAAAAGGAAAAACAAGCACACATCTGGGCGGAGCTGTTCATTTCAATGACAAGGGTTCCGGAATGCCTGTCAGATCTTTACAAGTGTAAAATGCTAAAATTATAGCAGCAATGAGTTATGGTGTGGGCGAGCAGAAAATCTACTATAAATACAGACTAATTTTTTGAAAAAAAATTGAAAGTTGATAGGAGCACGGCAAATTGTGGTGTGAGAGAAGAGTTCGGCAGTTTTTGTTTGCAACATTTTTAAATCATGGCTATTAGTTTACTTATTTACTGATTACATTAATTAAGGGGGCAGACACATAGTTAAAATTAATTTGTTATCAGGTACAATTGAAAAACCTGGAAACTGGGAAATGGCCATCTACCACCAAAAGGGATTTGGAAAGAATAGGAATGTGGTGGGTGTGGTGCATGCAAGTTACAAACAGAAGAAATGTTTGGAGGAAAGTTAGAAGGAGATTAATTGATATTGACAAGCAAGCGGTGGAAACTGAGTGTTCTAACAAAGCCTCCCTGGAATTATAATTAGAACTAAAGGGGGCATGGGGAAGGGAAGCATATATAAATACAATGACAGGATAAGACAGAACGACAATGGTCTGGCTGCACCTCGCGAGATGGAAAACGCAAAAAATGACGGATGACACAGAGAAGAAAAGGTGTCCTATGTGTTGTATAAAGGAAAAAGGGGTACGTACATTCTTGCAAAATGTCAAGCTACAGAGTGCTGGAGGTCGCAGATTCTCTCCGAAAAGTTTGTGGGGTCGAGTAGGAATAGAACGACATGGTATTGATAAAAATAATTGACAGGGGCTATGTAAGGAATATAAGAAGGGAAAGAGAAAATCTCTGACTATAGAGCACATAACATATAACATATTATCTATTTTAAATGCTTTTCTATTGGTTTTTATTTTTGTGTTTATATATGTATTGAATTATATTATCTTGTTTAGTTGTTGTTTTGGTTTATTTATGGACGCTTTTTAACATCTCAGGTCATCAGCGTCCCATTCAATTCAGGGCGTGAAACGATCGACAAAATTTGCTCAGAGGTCTCTTCTGAGGTTCTTTATTATGCGTAAATGTACGACACGGGACCCACAGCTTTAATTCCCTTCCGAAGGAAGCCATACTTAGGATTTTTACGCCCGACAAAGTCCATCGATTCTGGCCGGGATTGAACGCGCGATCTTGGGTTTGAAGGCAAGTGTGGTTACCACTACACCACCAAAACCTATATCTTGTTTAATGCCCTGTAATGATAGATTTAAGATACTATTAATTGCATCATTTAGTTGCATCACGACTGGGGGGGGGGTTATTTCCTAACATTAATTACCGAATTATCTGATTTTTTAATAGTGTTAAGATCTGTTTTGGCTACTGATACATCACAAATGGTAATACAGACTAGGAAGTTGGAAGGCTCAAAATGACGGAGTTTTGGTAGGAGAATATGCCCGTTTTGTGGAGGGGTTTAGGAATGCATGCGTGTTCCGTCCGAATGTATCCACTGGGAACACCAGAGAATAAGGTTGTATTCTGAACACTTTTCAAGGCAATTAGAGGACGATTGGCACGCTAGGACCTATTTGCCAACCATACTAATTGGTTGAATTTTTCTAGCTAGTATGCGAAGCTAGATACTATTATTTTCTGGTTCAACGTAATCATTTGTGTATTTATGAATAACATGTTTCCATTCATATATCTGTAAATTTCGTTCTTCCCATTTATAATGTTTATTTATTTATAATTAATATCTTATATTTGTTATTATTTGCCCTTCTTTCTAATTGTGTACCATACTTAAGCAGGTACGGTCTACGGCCCATGTATAAAATTTATTTTAATGTGTATATAGAATTTTATAACAATAATGATACACTTACTATTATTATTATTACTACTACTACTACTACTACTACTACTACTACTGCTACTACTACTATTATTACTACTACTACTACTACTACTACTACTACTACTATTACTACTACTACTACTACTACTACTGCTACTACTACTATTATTATTACTACTACTACTACTACTACTACTACTGCTACTACTACTACTATTACTACTACTACTATTATTACTACTACTACTATTATTACTACTACTATTATTACTGCTACTACTACTATTACTACTACGACAACTACTGTTACTACTACTATTACTACCACTACTAATATTACTACTACTACTATTACTACTACTACTATTATTACTACTACTATTACTACTACGACAACTACTGTTACTACTACTATTACTACTACTATTACTACTACGACAACTACTGTTACTACTATTACTACTACACAACTACTATTACTACTACACAACTACTATTACTACTACTACTATTATTACTACTACTATTACTACTACGACAACTACTGTTACTACTACTATTACTACCACTACTACTATTACTACTACTACTACTACTACTACTACTACTACTACTACTACTGCTATTACTACCACTACTGCTACTACTACTACTACTACTACTACTACTACTACTACTACTACTACTACTACTACTGCTACTACTACTACTATTTGAGATGATATGATACATTGGGAAAGGAAGCGTTCTAGCCATACATCTAGTGTACTTTCGATTTATATCATTTATTAGGACTGAGGAAAACTTGGAAAACTCTGTTAGGGTGAATGCTCCCGGTTGGAATGGAACCTCAGACCGCTCACTAACGAATATAAATTTAAATCGAACATTTTAACACTGAAAGTTTCAATATATTTCTAACAGCTTCCTATGCAGAACACCTCTTTTATTGCAATCAACTCCTTGCACGGTGTCAATTAGTATGCCAGACATTTCTGCGTTAGATAAGTTCTTGTATGATGTTAGTGCTATTTCGCTGTTCGTACGAATACTCCTACTCTATTGCACGGTTTATTTGAATTGTAATGCACATTACAGAGTGTTCTGATATTCGTTACTCCCAGCTGAGAAGAGAAACGACTACCTGAGTTGAATACTCATATGCAGCTCATCCCGCTGTTAATACTAACGTTATTTCTTAGCAGGGTGTTTTAAAACCTGTAGAAGATTAAACGCTGTCGAAATGTTTGGTTTTATTTCTGTCATAATTTTAAAATTCGTAATAAATAAATGTATTTAAAGAAATAAAAAAGAAGCATGTCTTTCTATTGTTTATTTAACAAATATATGGATATAGCTAAATATGGCACAGTGGAGGTAAAATAGTAAAATAACAAGGACTCAGTTTTAGGATGCTGTGCAAGAATCTGAGCTTTTGCCATGTCATCATGAGTTTTAAAATACCAACAAAAATAAAGTCTTTTTGTATTGCCACAAATATTGTGTTATTGAATCTTTTTAATACATTCTGTAACAATTATTCCGAAACAATTTGTCGGTCCTGGTGGTCAAGTGGTACCCATACTTGCCTCCTAAAACCAAGATTGCGGGTTCAGTCCCGACCAGTATTGATCGATTTTTTCGGGCGTAAAAATCCTAAGCATGGCTTCCTTCGGAAGGTAAGTAAAGTAGTGGGTTCCATGTTGTACATTTACGACAGGTAAAAAACCTCAATTCTGAAAGAACAGACCTCTGAGCAAAATGTATCGGCCATTTCGCGCTCTGAATTGAATGGACATTAGTGGCCAAAGTTGTTAAAAGGGTGTGAGTCTAAGGTTTTTATTGCTTATTGAAGAAGAAGATATAAACAGGTATTGGCCACTTGCGCGGCTCATTTATGTGTGAAAACTATTTGCTATTTGTAGTGGCTTTGAGTCATGAATATAAAAGTATTAAACTGCAAGGTTTAGAATGTATTGTCTGGGTTGGATTAGGGTATGGTACTTGAAACTTGCTCAGATTGACCCTTTGTGCCTACGCTCCCAATGGTGTCGGTAACAACTAGAAATCTGGTCGTCTGATGTTTCCTTTATTTCATCCCTTCCTCCTCTTTCCCTTAAAGTTCTATCCAGTTCAATAAATAATACAGATACCGAAAACAAAACATGACCAGTTTTTTGTCTTTTGGTTTCATTGCTGTTTGTCTTCCTTTTTCAGCCCACCAGTTCATAGTTAATATAAATAAACAAATGTTTTGCTTTTGTTAGTTTTTACATTTTTACTCTCATTCAAAAATTAATAAGAACAATGTTTTTACAGAAATGAGCTGCCAAATATCCATCATCATGAAAGCAGAAGTGCAGATTTCGACAAACATTTACGTTCAGGAGCGAAGTTAAGAGCTATCTTGAACTCTTGCCATTTTAATTGCTCCGCTTTGGAAATTAAGGGCAACGGGAGTGAAATGACTCAATCTTAGCAATCGTAGAAAAAGCTGAAAGTTTTAATGGCTTAAGTTGATTTAAAGTGTTATCTCAACTTCAACGCATTAAATGAAATCTAAAAGAAGTTCAGTACTTTGGTTTCTTCTATGAAAAAAAGGCACTACAGTTGGAATTTAATCTTTACAAGGCATTGCGAATATAAGGGTGTTAGCTCGTAACCAGACGTAGAACAATTCCTTAGCTAACAAGATATCGACATTAACCTTGCGCAAGTTTGAGTACATGACTCAAAAGGGAGGGGGTTAGAGTTTGTGGCTGCAAAACAAAGACAGAATACTAGGCAGAGTTCATAGTCAGCTACAGTGTATGTTGCAGGGTGTTCACGTCCAAGATAGCAAAGCTTCCATCACAGTTATAATTGAAGCTGGAACTACTGACACAATTAACACGTTTACTATACCGCACTTCTATGTCGAGCAGTACAGCGTGAATATCCTGTCTATACGGCATTCAGTTGCCAACAGTGTGTCATTCAGCCGCTTCTAAGAATTGAGGGAAGGGGGGGGGGGGTTTCAAAGAACTTGACACCTACAAAAATAGAACTTTTCAGAGAGAGACATTTTTAATTAATTCATAAATGTACCACATTATTTTCACAGTTAGTATCAGTTAAGAGAAGAGAATATAAAAGAAATAGACTGTGCATATGTAGCATATTTTATATACGAACACTTGTTGCTAATTATCCATAAAGTAACAAATTTTCACAAAAGTCAACAACTACACATTCTTCTCATCATTTTATACACTTTTTAATGAAGATTTTGAAGAAACACCTGAATATTCTTTGATATTTAAAGCAAATTATGCTGTCAAAAGTAGAATAAAGAATATCAGGCATTTATATGCTTTTACTCTGTTATATAATTGAGTAATTATGTATAATAATAATAATAATAATAATAATAATAATAAAGGCATAACAAGAACAGGACACTTCGATAAACACAGTATTGTAGTCAAATAAGAAGTTTCTTCATCAAGATAGAGCATTATCTTCACATTCTTCTGACAATCCTGACACACGTCTTCATAATATGTTACACCTTCTTGAGAGACACATCGACATACGAGTACTTCTTTAAGACAGTACTTTTTCTTTCACTAGCGTTATTTATGAATGGAGGTTCCCAGCTGTCTTTGCATTATTTATTCTCCGAACTTCAACTTCAAGACTGGACCCTGTGTATGTTGTTTTCACCGATACTTGCCCCTTCTTGTACTGCAGCACATGGATTTAATTTTCAATAAGAACTCAGCACATGCAGAAGAGCTGTCTGAGCGAGGATTTCCAAATACAACATTAAAATGTTTGTAAAAGTTCTTTTTATTTTGAGACAGAACATGAAAACTGACTTTGCTAATGTTTTCATCACAATATCTTCTCCACATAATTAGCTCAGGTGGCAGGTAAGAGCAACAAGAATACCTTCTAGTTAATGGACTTCTCGTCATTTGTATTTTAATATATTCCTCTTAATAAGTTGAATTTACTATTCATCTCTTTCCTTCATCCTTCTACCTCCACGATTTTCTACAGGTATCTCTCCTGAAGCAAATTGCGTTTTATCTAAACGTAATAACCTGCTCTTTGACACACTAAGATGTGACTGTACATACTACCGCAGTGTTGCCATTTTCCTTTTTCACTTGATACACTACAGACCTGATCTTTTAATCTTTACTTTTTCATGCTCTACTGTCCTTCTTGCAGGTTCTGCTACTGTCATTATTTAATCAAAAATGGGGGAAATAGCTTAGAGTAAACGGGTCAAGGTCAGTGTTTTGTTATCGACAGGTGTCTTTAAAAGCCTCAGAAAGTGAACATGCTTTTCCCATAAATTAAATGCCTGCGAAAAGCGAAACGACTTGAATGGGTTCAAAGTTTAAAACTCCAAAGGAGAAAAGATAAATGTAAAGGTCTTACAAGCTGACAAATCAGAAATAAATAGGAGAATTCAATATGGCCAATCTTAAGTCAGTACATTAATTTTAAATAGAGAAGCGACGTAGACGCGACCGACTGTTTCGCGGAAAGTATTGCCCCAACCATTCAGAATTTGAGTCTCATGTAAATAAACGTGTTTGGGCATCGAGCGGCCCTCTCGCACGTTCTACAAGACTCAATACTCAGTTTAAGCATGTACAAGCGGCTCTCTGGCAGTCACACACGGCAATGACTCTCTCTCCGCACTCTCTAGTTGTCACACTCTGCAAGCGGCTCTCTGGCAGTCACACACGGCAATGACTCTCTCTCCGCACTCTCTAGTTGTCACACTCTGCAAGCGGCTCTCTGGCAGTCACACACGGCAATGACTCTCTCTCCGCACTCTCTAGTCTTCACACTCTGCAAGCGGCTCTCTGGCAGTCACACACGGCAATGACTCTCTCTCCGCACTCTCTAGTCTTCACACTCTGCAAGCGGCTCTCTGGCAGTCACACACGGCAATGACTCTCTCTCCGCACTCTCTAGTTGTCACACTCTGCAAGCGGCATTCTGATTCTGTATCTAAGTTTACAAAGCACTGTTTTATAAGAAGTACCTGGAATAACCAAAGTTCAAAATAATCTTCGAAACGTCTCTTTATTTGCGACGCCTGTTTTCCTTCCTCTTCCTAGTTGAGTTTAGCTCAATGTAAACAGCGGGAATTCCCTGAGGCAACGCTGTTTCTCCTTGGAACAGAAGCAGTGTTTCAACGCCCACAACAAGATACACCTTCGCCACCGGAGCAGACGACGTCGGTTTCGACGCCACTCCCACACAGCCGCAAATTTCTGTCTGAAATTAAGTAAATCATTGAGAAACAAATTAGCCGCAGAGTAGTTACTACCTTTTCCCTTTTACCATGCACATTTAAACCTTAAGAACAAGCTGTATGCAGTCGGTCCTGGTGGTGTTGTGGTAATCATACTTGCCTCCTAAACCCAAGATTGCGGGCTCGAACCCGACCAGGATCGATGGATTTTTTTCGGGCGCAAAATCGTAAGTATGGCTTCCTTCGGAAGAGAAGTAAAGCTGTGGGTCCCGTGTCGTACATTTACGGCACGATAAAGAACCTCGAGCCTGAAAGAAGAGGCCTTTGAGCAAAATTTGATGCCGTTTCACGCTCTGAATAGAATGGGACGCTGATGACCTGGGATGTTAAAGAGCGTCCGTAAATTAACCAAATTAAAAGAAAAATCAATCTACAGGAGAAATATAATCAGATATTTCCCTTTACACATAGGAAGATATTATTTTAACTTCTGATATGCAGAAACAAAGTTTACCTTCTAATAATGATGCTATTCTGCATTATTTTGAAAGATCAGTGTTGCCAAAGTTAAAACAACAAATTTATCATTCTTAACTGTGAAAGTGAGTAAATTTAAATAAAGAATATTAAGTATGAGTAAAATTATATGTATACGAGTATGTTCACTATTGTAAAAACCAATTGACAGTAGATGTTAAGTTTTTGTGAAAATTACATTGCTTCATCTACTTTTTACGTCAGTAGGTGTTCGTTTATCTAAATTTAGACCACACCAATGAATTCAGCTGGTGCTAAAACACAAGGATACACTAATACATCAAAATTTAAAATTTAGTAGATATTAAGTTTCGTGAACCCCACCATCATTTGCACAAATGCAAACAAAGCGGAAAGTCTTAGCAAAAATTAACCACACATAGGTTGTTTGCATCGTTTTAAGAATTTAGATGCCTTATTTCACTGTAAATTGTGCTTTATAGAGTTTTAGGAACTCATATTCGCTATACTGAGCAACACATTAAAATGAATATACCACTTTGGTGTTTGTCCAATGCTTTTTGGTTTTTTTTTTTTTTTTGCACCATTATCTGAGAAGTTTGATTGCAAACTCCATGTTTACAGCAACCTTGGGTGGTCTCATAAACCGGTATGAGCTGACTGTTGACGCTGTTAAGTACAATAAATATTACCATGGCAACATCATGGCCTACATTAAAAAAAAAAATAAACTGATTTATTTTACCAAGGTTAGTCTGCAATATTACTTGGACCTCTTCAAATTGTCTAGCAGTTTCCGACATGAATTCCTATAAAGAAATATTGATCACCAGAGCCTCGAAGTTCAGGCATTTATTTTGGATAAAATAATCAGGAAAAACGGTACTTAAAATATTGATAATATGCAGTAATATAAATAAAATAAACATTTATTAAAAGTGAAAACAGACATTGCATAGAGAGTAATGTCACTCATTATTGATGAAAATAGATATTTAAGATACTTAATGCTTTCTTTATCATGCAGTTATTAAAGTATTAATTTTGCTTTTCTTGTTACAAGCAACAACAAAAATATGTTTTTCAAGGTGTCATGTTCAGTCGGTGTCATAGAGAACATTTTTCGTCATGGAAAAAGGACGTTTTACTTCCATTGAAGTGATTGTAGCGTATTTAAAACAAGCTATTTCGGAAGGACTCATAATAGTTACAACAGAACATTCACCGTTTCAAGACACCATGGAAACGTTGATCAAAACAAAATAAAATGATTTTTAATAGTACTGGAAAGTGAGTAAAAGATGTGCAGCGATTTCTGGTGGAGTTCATGTTCTGTTTATGCGTTTATAGGGGAATCAGGTTGTATGTCTATTGCTTTCTTACTGAAAACGTTGCTCTCATTTTTCTCCTTTGCAATTGTTTATGGAGCTGAGAAGCTACCCCTACCACAAATTTCCTGGAATTGTCTCTCACAGTTCGATACAAGATTATTCGCCATCATCTTCTCTATTTCCTGGTATTCGTATGCCCGAGGTAACCGTGCGTTCCTTTCACTGATGAAGGTTCTGCTATTTAAAGAGCTTAAGTGAATGGGTTGAGGAGAAAGTTCCTGACTGCTTGAAACTATATTTAACGAGATTCAGTATAGATATTTTTATGATGTAAGGTGAAAACACTATTTCATTTTAATTTTTTTTTCACTTCGACATATATTCTCGTAATTCTTTATGTACTTTTTAAAATGAGCAAATAATTGCAGAAAAATATCAATAGCGATCCAAAAGAGGGAGAAAAAGAAAGCTTTAAATCTTAAAATAGCCAGCAGAAGCCAAAATAGGAAACAAAACATATTCATTTCTATCTGGCTCTTAAATATAACCACCAGATAGAAAATCCGGTATCTGTTTATCACCTCTAAGTTTGTAACAAAGTGTACCATGTAGATGTATAGCTTACGTTGAATTGCAGCCCCACTTGTGTCATAGACTTATTACGGACTTATTCAATGAATAACCTCGTATCATTATTTTTTCTTCACCTGAAACTGTTCTTGATTTTTGGATTTGCATTATCTCTATACCCTAATTAAATAAATGACTAACCCTTGCTAATTTCCTTTTCTGTTCTTATAAACATTATTATTATTTCTATTATTTCATTTTAAGAAAGATAGCTACGATAAACAAATTTCAACTTAAGAACGGAAAAAGGAGATTTTTGTATGAGTATTTTGTTACTTTCATGTCCTCTTTTGATAAACTTTTGTTTTTATAATTTTTGTTCAAATGTTATAAAAACGTAAATTCTATAAAATATCTCTGTTTTTGTTATATGACGTGAAACGTTGAGGAAACAAGGAAGCTTTAATTTAATACAAACTGTCGATAAACGTTTTATTTTCAATTGTTGTTTTTCCTTTTTGCATCTGTAGCATGCATATTTAAACTGTATCAATGTATTTCGCTGGTGGCAATTTTGTAAAATTTAACAGTAAAAGTGGTTTAATATTCTGGACATTTTTGGGACTATGCAAATTTGAGTCTTCTTTCGTTGTTTTGTTTTCACAATAATATATGTACATTTCCATAGCATGTGCACACGTACCGTGCATAAAGATTAACTGTGGATTTCTCTGCTACATTTAAATGTATAGAAGCACAAAATAATAAAAACAATATAACGTAATTTCCACGCTCTTCCGCTTCAGTACATACAAACTCATTCAATGCAGCATTTACGATCACTGTTAAAAATAAACTTTCCATTAATTTTACAATTTTCTCTATGTCAGAAATTATAACTTTGTACAGAGTTTCTATTTTGCATTTCAGTATAAAAATATGTTCTTTATCACCTTTACCAGTAAAGTGGAATTTTAAATAATTTTTAAAAAGGGGGCAGTATATTTAATAAAATATTTCAGGCTGCACAATGCATCTGATAAGGGAACCCAGCATATGTGTGTGTTTGAATAGTCGCCTAACTCTATGGCTCTAGCGGTAAAATCAGGAATTTGGGTCAAGTTTCTTGTTCGTTCGTAGACAATTGAATGGTTCATCCCAACAACATTGTAAGCGCCTAAAACTAAAATGTACAGGAGAGAAATAAACATTTCATTGCTTTTTGTAATTGAAAAAATACAAAAAATACTTTTTATTACAAAATCAATGCTTTTATGTAACTTTTTCAGTACTAACTATAACTATATAACTATACACAATATCTACATTTTTAAACCTTGTTTAGAAAAAAAAATTATAGAAAAATGTTGTAACTGACAAAGATATTACATTATTTTATACCTACCGCGTTATTCAGTCAATTTTTTTAAAAATTTAATTGCAACGATAACAGATAATATTAAATATTACAATACATTTAGCAAAATATTACATTCAAAACATAACGTTTCATATAATACAAAAAATGACAGGAACACAAACTGTATGAAAGAAAACTACGTTAACAAAACTGAGATAGCATATTTTGGTTTACTGACTGGTAAAGTATTCATAGACTTTTCTGGACTGGACAGGCATATAACAACACATATCCAATAGGTTCCTCTCCTTCTTCTTCTTCTTCTTCTTCTTCTTCTTCTTCTTCTTCTTCTTCTTTTCACCTGTAATAGGTAGAGGTCCTGAATATGCATTAGGAAAACAGCGAACGTTGACTGCAGGTAAATTTCTGCGATCAGGCCCTTTGTTATTTCTAATAATGTTGTAACTAATCCAGGGCTGGAGAAAATTATAACTTATTCTCCCTCACATAAATGGAGGATCATCATAATTGCTTTGGAAATATATATTCTGTTATCTTGAATGAATCCTTGGATTACTGTAGTTCAACTTGTAAAATGCTCTGTTCCTATCATCCACTTAGTTGCTACATTGCAAAGAACAGGCACATATTCTCTCCTGAAAAAATACAAAAATTCTTAATGTTCAACTATCTATTGGCAATCAGCTAAATAATTACATAATATAACTATGAATCTCAGTGAATATTTTCCGTGACAAATCTAAATTTTAAGTTTTAATCACAAAAATAAACTATAGTTATAATACAGCAAATAGCAAAGAAATATTATAGGTTAGTTGCAACATTGCTCTATTTACCATGTTTGGAGGCAATTTTCCAGCCACCGGCAGATTTTTGGAGATATATGGACACACCCTTCCGAAAGATGGTTACGACAATTATCTTTCCATAAGTGCATTCTTCTCTTTGTCCTTTTACCTCTAGGCTCCTTTTTTGTCAGTCAACAAGAGGAACAGTTTTAGCTGTCCTTCATGTTGCTTGCAGTTATTACGTTGTTCTTGTAAACTCCATTTTCAATATTAAAATAGTAACACCAAAACATGAGACTGAAACTGAAAATCCATCAGTTCAAGTACAACATCGTTTCACATTTTCATCATATTGACAAAAATTGTCGGTTAAAACGTTGTTCGGGTGAGCCATTCAATTAAAGTCTTTGGTGATGAGTGAAGCAGAAACAAAATAGCTACGAATAGTAGAAAGTGATATAAGTTTTTAAATTCTTATTTAACGAATTGAATTTATGTTGACCGCAAAAATAAACATCTCTTTTTTGCAAAGAATTAGAAAAGCATTTGAGAATTTCGGGATTTTCTGAAGTACCTCGAAATGACGTTTGACGTAGTAAAATTTATTCCCGGTCCCCTGTTACAAGACCAGAAGGAATGTTATAATTTAAGTGCAGAGGACTTTATTTCACGCATATGCTCCTTGAAACTAAAGTTTTAATTGAACTTACTACAATGTTAACCAGCAAACTGTACTCTGGTCTGAAATCTAACAAGTATAAATTATTCCACATCTTTAATTCTTAATTCTTTATAATTTCATTCCGAAATCAAATAAGTCGGTCCTGGTGGTGTAGTGGCTACCATACTTGCATCCTACACCCAAAACGCGGGTTCGAACCCGGCCAGGATCGATGGATTTTTTTCGGGCGTAAAAATCCTAAGTATGGCTTCCTTCGAAAGGGAAGTAAAGTTGTGGGTCCCGTGTCGTACATTTACGGCACGAAAAAGAACCTCAAGCCTGAAAGAAGAGGCCTCTGAGCAAAATTTGTCGGCCCTTTCACGCCCTGAGTTGAATGGGACGCTGATGACCTGAGATGTTAAAGAGCGTCCATAAATAAAAAAAAAAAAAAAAAAAGAAATCAAATAAATAACAAAATGACTGATCATTATCCCTACATGGAAGATATTAAGCAAATGTTTTTTATCGAATCTTTTTGAGAACAAGAGAGCACAAAATAATAAGGCATGGACCTGGCAATTTCAACTGTGTTTTACGATTCAAATTGAAAAAAATGCACTTTTAATGATACTGAATCTAATCAATGATGATTTGCAAAACAAGACATACATGTAAAGTAAATACAAATCTATATAATGGTAGTACTATCTAGACATTTGTGATTAAATTCTTTATTTTAATTGAATTTTCTTGATAACACCATATTCTTACTGATTGTTCCAAACTACTAATTTTTAACCCAATACACAATAGTATTTTATAATATATACTGTAGGTTTACCTTGGATTACATTTTACACGAGTATCGCCGCGATCCTTTCAACAAATATGTCACATACTATTTTTATATCGTATTGTAACTTATTTTAAATTTATTGTAATATATTTTAATTTGGAAAGTTAAAATAACGAGAACTAGAATAAATCGATAAATATCGAATCGATTAGTAGAGGTTCATATGCTTGTATATTTACGCGTTAGTGTTTTGTTAGTTATTGTTGATTTTAATGAAACATTTAGTACCTCGATATGAAGGTTCGTTGAAAATTATTTGAGAAGGTGTTAAAATGATAAAGGTTTCAAAGGAACTCCACCCGAGGGGATTGAAGCGACGACTAGTATATGGAATGATTTGCTGCCTGAGAAATCTAAAAAATCGTATGAGTGAGAACGTGATTTATTCACAGTTTGGTGCAAAAAGAAAAATGTCAGGTCAATTAGTGATAATGTTATGTTGGCGTATTTTCTGAAGAAATCGAAGGTAATGGGATTTTTATCATTATGGTCTATTTATTTAATGTAATTTGCATTGCTTGAATACTTTCGTAAATTATATGGCAAGACTGAAACTTTTAGTTGTAATTTATGAAGTAAAGGTGCTTAGTTACTCTGTAGCACTAATCTTCAATTGTTTTATTCCAGTGTTACTTTCATTTCTAAAATTAGGTAGGCATTAGTTACATTACAATACGGTAGTATAAAAAAAGTTATGCTTTTTTCACTCTAGCAACGACATATTTTATTATTTTTTAATTTTTTTTCTCCATTTCTTTTGTTATTCTATACAAGTTCATAAACACTACAGAATAAGAGCAGATATACACTAAGGACAAATAGGGTATTTCATTGGATCGAAGTCGGTCCTGTTGGTTTACTAATAACCATACCATACCATTAAGCCTGAAAGAAGAGGCCCCTTCTTATAAGTCGTTTCAAGCCCTGAAATTAAATGGAACGCTGAAGACTTGAGAGGTTAAAGAGCGCTCGTATATAAATAAAATAAATTATTAAATTTGGATCCAATTTCTGATTGCGCATATCGCGAAATTGGGTTTATTACTTGCATTCTCCTTAGTTAGTCGGTCCTGGTGGTGTAGTGGTTACCATACTTGCCTCCTATACCCAAAACGCGGGTTCGAACCCGGCCAGGACCGATGGATTTTTTCGGGCGTAAAAATCCTAAGTATGGCTTCCTTCGGAAGGGAAGTAAAGCCGTGGGTCCCGTGTCGTACATTTGCGGCACGAAAAAGAACCTCAAGTCTGAAAGAGAGGTCTCTGAGCAAAATTTGTCAGCCGTTTCACGCCCTGAGTTGAATGGGGCGCTGATGACCTGAGATGTTAAAGAGCGTCCATAAATAAATCAATCAAAAAAAAAAAAAAAAAATTGTCCTTCAGGTAGCTCTGCACAAAATAAAGGGATAGTATAATTAAATGCAAAACGAGAACATTTGCAGTTACTTATTCAATAAATTTAACATATATCAGGAATACATACGTCATCGAAACCCTAATAATTATTGCCTGAAAAAAGAGGCCTCTGAGCAAAATTTATCGGCCGTTTCACGCCCTGAATTGAATGGAACACTGATGACCTGAGATGATACAGAGCGTCCGTAAATAAACCAAATTAACAAATACATATTGTCATTACACCAGCTACAAAAGCTTAAATTTGTAGATTAAAATTATTTAGTATGTAATTTTATGAAGGAAATGGAGATGATATTACTTCTTTGACAGAAATCATTAATATTTTTATTTTAGTTCATTTTTCTTAATGCTTCCAGTTAAAGTTAATGCTAAATTATATTACTTTATTCCCCAGTTCGCGAATCTCTCTTTATTTCCTTTATTCCACTTCATGCTTTCTTAGGTATTCTAACCTTAACTCGATTTCGTTCTTTCACATCATTTTAAATTCTTTTTGATGTTTTTCTTCGTCTTCTTGTTTTTACTTCACGTTCCTAACAGACTCCTTAGTTAATTCTGTTATCATTTCTGTCCATGGTTCCACATTTATTCTATAATCTTATTTTTATAGAAGATTCGCGTCGACTTAAATTTATCTACTTCTGAGAGTAGATGGTTTTATGCAACTCTTCCTCTCCCGTTAAGCCCCTGTAGTTTATTTTTTAGGAGTAAGCAATGCCAATTTTTTAGTGTCTGTGTGTTGCTTCACAGCTGCAAAATAGAATACAAGGGAGTTTGCAATATTTTTTTTAGTGTAAAGCCGAAAATTATCTAAAAATAAGAAATAAATATGAACTAATCTGGAAAAGGGAATAAACCAAGGCACCCAATCTTGCTTAAATTGTTTATGTATTTTTTGAATCATTGTTTAGAAAATGAACTGGTCAAAGAAAGGATATGGCATAAATATATGTGGTCATTGACGTACGATCTGCGTTTCTCGGAAATGTTCTATTTACCAAAGCAGCTACAGAATTATAATGCATACAGATTTAAACAGAAGAGTAGCGAATGAGCTTAACAATAACCTGATAAATTCGAATTTTATGACAAATACTGAAGAACGACCATTAATGGTAGGAAATACAAATAAACTACTAATTGCTATATCTCATATTTGGGACAAACCGTTACAGCGAGTATTGGGCTGGATTGGACGTATATATATTTGGGTGCTTCAGCATTACTCAAGGGCTGGCCGTTTGTGCCTACGCCCACAGCGAGGTTAGGTAGACACCGAGCGGCAAGGATTCACGCAAGGGATTTGGGGCACGAATGTCGACTAGGTCCCTAACATTGTTTCAAAACCCCGAGCAGAGCCCCCCATCCAAGGATTTGAGTCTATAAGAAGGACTGGGTAGACGCCTGGGTAGAAATCTTTTCAAAGCGCAAGCCATCGTCACGCTGCACCATTCCATTTTGTCTGGAACTTTCGACAAGTAACATAATCAACAGAATGAAATCGGATTAAATTCGTTGAAATCAAATACCATGTCAACATTCGCTTAACAAACCACGAAATCCCAACGGTCAGGATAGCGCAACAGAAATTTGCGCCTCTAACTGGAGTCCAAGCCACCCACCTTCTTGTCGCCTGTTGTCGCTTTGTAATTTCCCCAGGATGATGAATATCCACTAGACGGCACATGTATAATATTTATATTTCTAAATGTCGATTTTCTTGATGCAGCATGTCACATGATACAGAAAATTAAACTGAAATTCGTCTTAATGGTATCACAAAACCCAATAATTTTTCTAAATTACTTTAATATTCCCAAGGTTACAACTACAAGAAAATTGATTTTAATAACCTGTCATCGCCACCCTAATGGTCGACAAATACCTTTCCCAATCTATTGCAGTTGTTCAGTCAATTTGCTGGCGCGTGAAATTAAATGCTATTGTAGTGTAATAAAAGCAAAATAATTGCTATTCTTGTGCGCATAAATGTTCTCAATTGTTTACCGTAACTAACGGAAAGCATAACTCTTCGCGATGCCTGCTGAATAATTGTGAAAAATGTCACACAGTTGTCAGAGGAGTAAAAGGATCGTATAAATCAACGTAAGTAATTAATACTCAAAACCAAAAAATGTTATTATAGTAAAAAATATAAATAAATTACACATAGATAATGACGAGATAGAAAGAGTTGAATATTGCAATTATTTGGAGTCCCAAAACGGAGTATAGCAAGATGTACAAAATAAAATAAATAATGTAAAGAGAGCTTTCTTACATTTAAGAACATCATGAAATTCGAAAAATATCCAGAGAAACACAAAAAAATTGAAGTTTTAAATAAAATATATTTTCGATGTTACAATATGGAAATTACCCAACAAATAAACAAAAAATTGCAGACATTTGTTAAACGCTGCCTCAGATATATAGCGTGTTAATGAAGTACACTCAGAGGGTGTAGAGGTGTCATATATAAGCAATTGGAAATAGGCAACGTATGATCCACAACTAAACGCAGTTATATGATGCTAAACATGCTTGACTCAGATACGATAAGTCGATGTTAAAGTCAAGCTGGATGTAAAATTGGTTTAGAATGTCTTTAAAACTGCCTTACGAGCATAGAAACATCGATTTTCCGCGACTCATTATTAGCGTTTTCAAGACTTAGTGCCATAAAAATCCCTCAAACATCGAATTAATCATTTGACAGTGCAGCACTGAACATCTTTTAACTGCCTTCTTGCACATATAAGCTGCTCTAGAGGTCACCATATACCTATTTTCCCCTAAAAGTTTGCTTAATAACCGTGTATGTTTCATGTTTGTAAAACTGTTATTACAAAAATTCCGCAGTGTTTCACAAGCTTTTACATTTTAATGCTTTTTTCTCTTTTTCTTTCTTTCTTTTTTTTAATATTCTGTTTACTACTGAGGCATCATAGTCAGTGGACACTGGTTATAACATGAAATCAAATGATAAATTAGGAAAGGAGAAATGTGATTTTTTTTTAAGGAATGAAGTATTATAGGCCTAAGTTTACGGTGCTTTCCCGACATTTGCCATTTAGAACTGAGGAAAACGTGGAACAACCTCAATCAGTAAGCACGATGCCGGCGGAAATCTAACCAGAGACCTCTCTTAACGACCTCGGCCACACTGGCGGTTTAGGGGTGGTTTGGTTGGGTTAGTTTGTGAATGGGTTGTTTCACGTGTTACTATTAATTATAGATATGCTCTTATTTGTAAATAGCGTTAAAACATTGTTTGCGATATCCCAATCCCAAAACAATCGTAATAATTGCCTTAATATTTACATTTCATAGTAAGTCAGATGTACGAATATTGAAAGATTCTTTTACGTGCCGTAAATCCTCGACACGGGACCCACGGCCTTTACTTTCCTTCCAAAGGAAGCCACACTTAGGATTTTTACGCTCGAAAAAACTCATCGACCTTAGCCGGGTCGATCTTGGGTCTCCGGCGGAAGGTTGGCTATCACCAGGACTGACACGCGTATTTTGAAGTATAGATTCTGTTTCTTTATCAAGTCGTATTTCTGGGGAAATTGATTTCCTTATTTGTGTGTACTCGTAGCTGTTTGTGCACTACAGAATGTTCCATTTACATTGCTCTTTCAAAATAACCTTTTTCTGATGCTTGAAATGAAAAATTGTTCCAAACAAAAGTTTTTTTTTTTTTTTAACAGAGGAAGTTCTTGCCGAGGGTATACTTTTTTGTACCTCCATTAATATAGGAGATACAGGATAGAACTTGTTTTTTATAAGTGACCCCATGTACTTTTTATTTAGGAACACATTTACTTTCTCCAAGAGCTATTAACAACGTGCCACACTACCATTTTTGTCATGAAAACGTACATGTGTAAACAGTAAGAAGTGCACAGTTATTTGCAGAAACTGAACTGTTTAATGCTTTGGTTGTACAAATTACCAACCTAATGTGGTATGTAGCACAGTTCTGGGTTTTGTTTATGACTTCCGATTCATGTGAACACAGATTCTATGAGAGGGGGTAGGGGTAGTTAAACTACTTCTCTCGCCCCTCAAATTGTCGTTACTTTGGCTTATGTACCAGTTTTTTTAATAGTTTAACACCTGTTTTAACTGAATGAATGAGTGTATTTTATTAAAATTAACACACATGCTAATAACTTTGAAACCCTCGCAAGGGTACTGCTTTTCATAATACATAAAAAGTACATTACTTAAATAAGTAAATAATTAAGAGCTTGCGCACTATCAGTCGCCAAGTGCCATGTCTACCGACGTTATGAGTACGCTCAATGTCTTCTGACCTGATAGACTCTGGTCTGAGTCACCATGTGCAACTGTCTATTCTCGGTGCCAGACCAATTCCCGTACATATCCTCTGTATCCCGTAGATCAGGATGTTATTTCTCCTAGTTTGATTTTCGATAGTTTAGTTTTTCTTCTAACTGTACACAATGTGCCCCGAGCTTGTTTACTCGCGTCTCTCTCTGCTCAATACAGATCACCGCATTCAGGTCGCTAACGCCTCGGCGTGTCTCGATCTGTTATCCGCGAATCCGCTACTAACGCACTTCTTAACTCCTGCAAAACTTTCTACATTCAACTTCGGAGACAGCATATAAAACATGTCCACACCTATAAGTAGCAACTCCTGTTTTAACTTCCGAGGCATCACAGGCGGTGGACACTGATGATACATGAGATGAAATGATAATAAACTGGGATTGGATTTTTTTTTAAGGAAGGAAGCTTTCCGGCCTAAGTAGGGTACCTTCCCAGCATTTGACATTGATGAGCACCGAGGAAAACCGGGAAGAAACCCCAGTCAGGGAGGACGGTCCTGGCGGGATTCGAACCGCAGACCTCCCGCTCACGAGTCCGTGCCTTAACGACCTCGGCCACCCGTGCCGGTCGTGTACCGTGGTCATTCATCAGAGTATGTAGTACAGCACTGAGCTATTGTGATTACAATTTTTCTTACAAGGTGTACACGCAGGAAGAGAAAGTAAAAAGGCTCTGAACTACGGAGAATGTAAGTTGCAGATAATGATTTATTTAATTACATTATTGGAGGGGTTAATTGACAGAAGCCAAACATTTATCACATTTACTTTTTCTTAATTAAAATGGTACAGTGTGATACATTTCCGAATAACTCTTGGAAAAGGTAAGTATATTCTAGAATAAAATATACATGGTATCGTTTAAAAAAATACAAATCTATCCGTATCTCCTACATTAATGGAGATACAAAAAGTATACCCTTAGCAAGAACTTCTCCATGATATTAAAAATACTTTGAAACACTTTTTTTTGACACATGAGGCGGAAATAATTAGCTTTCACCCCCACACTTATTAGAAAAGTTCATTTTAATTAATCCTATGTAAGTTAGATGTAATCATGATTTGCAGTGTTTCTTTATTTCCTGTACATGTGTTGAATTATTGTTTGTGATATTATTTTCCTACCAGAATGGGAACGCACACCCTAGTTTATGTTAAAAACTTGACTTGGAAAGGGAACAGAGAAACCTATTGTATAACAATATTTGTATAGATGACCCAAGCAAACAGGAAACGGACGCTATTACTTGCAAAATTGTAAAGCAGGATCTTAGTAGAAGAAATTTCTTTTGTACATAGTCAGAGAGTTTTGCTTTTATTATATTAGGTAATGGTAAACGTAATAAACATGTTATGCCAGATACGGGGGTGAAGAGACAGGCCGATAACCTCTCGACAGGAAGAATCTAACGGTGTCAGTTTGATACTTACGAGATGGAAGACACGTAGGCGTGATTAATCAATCAGGAAAATAATAAAGACCGCAGGGAAATGCATTGCCCAATAGAAACAAGAAGATTAGGGATGATATTTAAATAGTTCTAAAATCTTATTTCAAAAGAATAAAGATAGCTTCTAAGTCTGACCGACTGTCATATACTCATGCTTATCATTTTGGGGGCTCTGGACCAGTCTTGCGAGTTTCATTGGGTTATAGGCAATGTGGAAGCTATAAGAATAACCCCGTATTATAGTATCAACTCTCGAAAGTCTCCCAGAGAGATTACAATATTTTTAGTTGGCCGGCCTTACTCCGAGTTACTTGTGATTCGACATTGCTAGAGTCGGGAGCAGCTACCTGTGCGAGTCTTACCTACCTACTGCGCTGAGACAGATATCTATATGTTTTGCGGAGGTGCCAAACCTCCGTGTCCTGGAAGCATGCTGTTTGATTGAAAAAGGAAAGAAATCATAAAGTAAAATAAGATAATTCCCAATGGAAGATGACAGTGTCAGTGTTTCATGAATACAAAATACTTACGATAGGTCGCTGTCGTTCTCTGATTCGTCTTCTGACTCTGGTTGATTAAGGCTGTAGACGACCGGTTCAATTACGCTGTTTCTGTATCAGCTGTCGCTGAAAATCCTCGATTTGCAGTCTTTCTGCATGCCTTACACAGTTTTTCCACACTGAAATTGTTACACTGTCAAATATATCGTGTTAAGGTTTTTCCACGTCAACGAATTTTAAGGTTTTATTGTTGTCAGCAACGTAATGATTGATCAAACGAGCTCGATGGGATTATAATGGCGTGATAAGGTGGAAGTCTCACTACTCTATGACCATGTTTCCTGGCGATAATGCCAATTTCGTATGTTTTGCATCGTGACTTGTTTCTTTTATCCAACTGCAACATTTCCGCCCTTGTCTGTGGTGCAGAATGCGGATTATTTTTGCTGGACAACGCCTTCCTGTTGTTTGTATAAGGAGCATAAGGAGATTTTTCTAATTGAAATGAATGAATGCTGATATTATCCATAACAATGACAGAGTTAGGCGCGATATGGGGTAATAATTGTTTCTCAAACCATTTTCTGAATAGAAAGTGTGTCATTTTAGAACGATACTCTAGTAGTCTATTTTGTTCTAAAAATTAACTTACATTCTGTAAGAAAACCCTATTTTGCGCAACCGGCGTGGCAAATAATAGGCCGCTCCCCTTTAACAATGGAACTTTGACGCCACCAGAGCAGTCTTCACTTGTCCTGGTTATCATTAGTTAGTTGATTTTCGTGTTACTTGTTATTAGTTGTTACAGTACGAGGACATCAGTGTTGTCTGTATTAGAATCAGTAGTGGATATTAATATTTGTCGAAGACTAGCATGAAGTAAAAAGATTCGTCGCATGTTGAATATTGTTGCTGAAATAATTAGGAGACTCTTATAGTCAGTGCAAAAGTGACACAAATAGCATAAGAAAATTTCCAAGGACTTACGGTAGTCCCTTCAAGTTTAACAAACTATGAATAATAAATCGTGTTTCATCTCACAATACGATCAATCTGGTTAACCTTCTTGTCAATCTCCTTGATTTCTTCCCCTATGACTTCCAGACCATAAAAATTCAACAAAGTAGGGCTAGTCGAGGCAACTGCAAGACAGCGGGAAATCGTCGGTAGGCGAGGAAGAAACGAAGAACATCTTCATCGAGTTACACCTAAGTCAACCAATTGAACTATCACTATCGCTGAGATCGGAACCACCAATCAAACAATTAATAATTATTCCTTCCTCCATTATTACAAAAAAATTCCCTACACATTCTCTCCCCCATTACATTCCCCCAATATTTAAGTTCCGTTGCACACACCAGAAAAAAAAAGTGTGAATGAGCAACATAACTGGGACAGCCTGTTAAAATACAAACATTTAGTATCTTTTGATTAGAGGTCACATCAGATTTTTCTGGTTTTCCAGATTATATTTGCATTTTTTGTAATATTTAACACTTTACTGTAATTACTAAAATTAAATTTTGTTTTCTTTATTTTTCTGATATTCATTTGTCAATGCAATTCCATACAACATCAATAAAAATACACAAAGTATATTAGAAACAGGGGGCCAGTCTCGTTAAACAGAGAATCGTGTGGTTTAGGCTTGGAACATGGTGCAGAACAGAATCTCAGGTGAAAATGGACTGATAATTTGCTCTTTATGTGGAGATTAAGAACCATGGTCGCACATCCTAGCGAACTGTAGCAGCACTGAGGTGTTGAAAAAAAAAAATACTTGCTGCCTTCCTTTACTAACTCTAACAGAGGGCAAGGGGCATACTGGAGGCAAGGGTGAGGAGCAGGTAGGCAAATTTATGTCGAAGGTGAGACAACTCAGGTCTGAAAAGGCCGAAAACCGGGGTGAGGGGCGGGGAAACTAGCCTGAATGAAAAAAAAAATGTATGTGTAGATGATATACTGTGTGCTTACTTATTCCACTGACAAAGGGGAAAGGGTTCCATATTTCTGATGTTGAGATTATTATTATTATTATTATTATTATTATTATTATAACTACGTTCAACATGGAAGTATGACATATTTACTTATTTATTTAAGTAATGTAATTTTTGTGTATTATGAAAGGTGGACTCGTGCAAGGGTTGCAAAGTTATTAGTATGTATGTTAATTTGAATAAAATACACTCATTCATATATATATATATACATAATAGATAAAAAGATAGATAAAAGACATATAAATCATTACCAACTTCATTTCCAATTGCACTAGTGACCTTTAGAATCAAGTTACGTTGGAGTTTGTTAGCCATAAGTCTGCAGAAGACGAGAACAAGGTGAAGGTAATTGAGTTGCCCTTCAAGAGTACGCTTCTCCTCTTCAGTAAATAAGGAGAGAGCTATTCTTGCCGGCTAATGGATGCATTAAGAAGAAAATAGCAGCTGTGAGCAAGTGGTGACTGACAGCTTCAAGTAAGACATTATGCTTGTCCATTCTTCGCAACTCCCATAACAATTCAGACAAAAACTTCGCTTGATACATGTCATGGTGACCCACTAAGGCATTCCGCAACTTCCGAGTTTTAAGATATACACTAAACGAGTAACAATTTCAAGCCATGGGCTAAAGCTGTTCATTATGAGCTCGTAAGCGATTCTATATACTGCTCTCTATAATAAAGGTACAGGGGGATACGTGTAAATCCCGAGGCGAAACTGGATTTTATTTTGTATAGAACAGTTGAAAACTTTGCGGTATACATTTAAAATTATATGCTGTTTATATAGGGTGAGCCATACAAGCATCGATTAGTAACGCGGCACCTGCCCACGCGGCCGATAGAGGCATTCTTGCTGGGTGTTTAGCAAGTAAGATCAATTGTATTATTTATCGGTGCGATTGTGTACGTAAGTTTTCTGCTGCACAATGAACGTTTACGAGATTTTTTCCAAAATATTGCAACTTTCAAAATTCTGTGCCAAAGAAGTGCCTTAGCGAAAGTAGCGCTGGTTACATCTAACCTTGATGAAACGCCTTACATTTGCCGCATAGTTTTATCTTACCTTCAGTCTAGGTTTAGAAGGCAAGTATGGTTACCACTGTATACCACTAGGACCGCACAGACAGACAAGTGCGAACGGTAATGGGATATAGGTTGAAATTTAAATAAATAAAAATTTATCGTTGCTGATGGTGACGCCAATATGGTAATTTTATTTTTCTAAATCAATTCCATAAAAATCGCACCATTGCTTCTTTTAGAAATGTAAGGATTCATCATAAACTTCCATAATTATTCTTAATTGTAGTTTAACATCAAAGCCTTACTATCTTTTCTATTTTAAAATTCTCAATCAACATATCAAATGAAAGAGGCTAAAATTTAAGATTTTTGGAATTCAGCAGAGTGTATCAAGTGTGACAGTCTCGTTGAACCAGTGGTTTAGGATGTGCATTGATGAATAAGTTTGCAACAGTGTGATGATAAGCAGCGTTAATGTACTTAAATGTTGACTGTTCATTTGCAGCCACTGTCTGTTATGACGGATGACAATGTGACCTTGGATCAGTGCGCGCTGTGCTCAGTTGCGAGACTGGCCAAAAAGAATACGCAGTATATAGCCAGGCCAAATACGTTCAGATACTTAGACAATGAATGGCATTTGCTTTTGTAAATATTATATGAATAAACATACTGCTTGCGGTATTTTGCCTGCAGGCGAGAGCGACGCTCGCTGTTTGCAGGTATCGTAGAGTACGCTGAACACCATACAACAGTTTCCTTAACTGTTTTAAAAGGTTTTTCTTTCCAACTTTATGAAAGAAATGCTCAAATTGGCCGTCGTTATCCATAGCTTTTTGGCACTCCTTTAAAATCTGCTGGTTATTTGCTGGTGGATATTTGTTAAAATTCTTCCAGGGTTGGCAGGTATGTTACTTTTTATATGAACCTTTTTCAGAGGTGAAAGTCGCAAGGGGTTAGGTATGGCGATCGAAGGAGTCACAAATCCTTACTAATAGCTTTGTCATTCTCAAACTCACTTTCAATTTCTCTCATCAAAATATTCCCTATGGCAGAAAAATTACAAAATTACGTTCCATGTCGCTTAATTCTCTAAAAGGGGGCGGTTATGGGCATATAATCACATATGCTATAATTATTTTATTTGGTTTCATATTTATTAATTTAATAATTCTTTGCGCAGATTCATAATTAATATCTGTTTGTTGTGAACGCTGTCTAAGTGGTTTTGAGGGGAAATTATGACCGATGTCATCTAATGTTTCTTCAGTGATAACCCTACGTTGTCTATTAGGTTTCCTAGATTGAGCACTACCCATGGTCTGAAATTTACTATAAAGATTATGGATTGTAGTTCGGTCTGGAACTTTTACACATCGAAATTTTTCTTCAAATGGTCTTTGAACTTGAGTTAACACACATGAATCATAAATAAATGTTATGCAGTAAAAACATGCTGAGTTATAATTCACTTCGCGATTAGGTACAGAACAAAACTAAAGTGAACTCGATCACTAACAGATTCACACTGACAGCCAGGAGCTAGCATGGCAATGTTCCAGTCAACGACGGGAAACACATGTGCACACGCTCAGTGGGAAAAACGCTACAAGCTGGTTCATAGTTCATTGAATCGCTCCATACAAGGCGAGCTAAGCCAGTATTGAGCACTTGAGCAGATAGTTGGTACCTATAGACGTAGTGTCGACAATGGACTCAAAATCAGTTTTATCAGTTTATGATGTAAAATCACTTACCTGTTTATGGAAAGAAGATGCTTCAGCGTTGTTGGCTACACATTTTGCAGCTCTGTAGTGTTTGTTGAGAAGATGAGACAGATTCTTTCATTGATGATCAGAGATCACATTATACACTTTTGTCTATTAAAAGCTCATAAAACATAAAGTTTGTTATATGAAAAATGTATCAAAATTACCTTCCCACTTGCACTGACTTAGAAACTTTCTATTGCTCCTTATATACAACACACAAAGAATAAAGTTACCAGTAGATGTGGTTAAGAATATGTAAGAGCTCTTGTATCGTATTGGTTAAAATTAGTTTTAAATGTATTAATAGCGTCAATTAGGGGAAGGGTTGGAGTTAAGGAAACTGACCTTCTTTTAAAATTCAGTTCCTAATTTCTTTTTGTTATACTTTCCCTGATAATTTTAATGTAAGCATATGCTTTCTTCCCTTGATTTTGCACTGCTTTTTTAAGTGTATTTAATTTTCAAGTTCCTTATACATGGATTTTTATGAAAATATGTGTAACGGAATGGTTATGACTTAAAAATTAGGTAGGTATCAAAAGAAATGTCGATTTTTAAGCTTGGTATTTTGTAAGATTTTAACGATTTTGTTGTGTTTAGCAATGTTATTTACAGGGTGCCATGGTTATTATTGTCTATATTGTGAGCATATGCCAGTTGTCATTGTTAAAACACAATCATAAAATGTAGGCAACTAAGTTAGAGATTACATTTCTTCTAAAGCACTCCTGGAAACAAGATTATAACGTTTCTGCCGCAGCTCGAAGAATGTGTGAGGTGGAACGAGAATATGGTTCCAGCGTTTCAGTAATGGAGAGGAAAACATTAAAGACTTACCTTGTAGACCTAAGGTATGAAATATTGAGAATACACGCAGATTTTTTTAAGGAAAAAGTACTTGTTTGCTGCTAGAAGGACTTGGCACATCAAAAATACCATTCTCGCCACATTATGACAGAAATTCAATAATTGAGAAGAGAGAGTTATCACGTCCTAGTACACCTAAGGTATGGAATATTGATAATAGACATAGAGTTTGGGAAGAAAATCCGCAAAAAGTACTCGTCTGTTAGAAGAATTTGGTACATCAAAAATACCAGTTCGCCACATAAATATGGTGATATTTGATATACTCTTTAGCTTTAATATTGTCTCTGACAAATATATTCATATTAGCTTTAATACTATCTCTATTTGGTTGAAGATCTACCATAATGCGCACCTGATGAATCATCTGGTAGGCTTATTGCTTGCCTTTAGCCAATATTCCATAAAGCATAATGTCATAATTATTATTTTGTAACATAACCTCAATATTTAGTATTTTATTTTTGATACTTTGTGTGTTTTGGTGGTAAATGTTCAAAAACCGTAGACGATTTGCATGGGGAAGCATTTTTACACTATATTTTAGCAAGTTGTTCCTTCCCTTGTGTAGATTTGAGAAGCATGCACTTTACATACCTTGATGTACTCTGAACTACATGAGATGGTAGTTTCATCTTCATTCTGTAATGTTAGTTTCCCTGACTGCTGTTACACACACTAATTACCTTTTCCATTGTCTAGCTTAATTTGTTGTAGTTGAAATGCACTCACATCAGTACAAGCAACCACATCACAAAATATCACCTTCAATAAATTACATCACAAAATATCACCTTCAATAAATTATAAGCCCATCTAAGAGAACTATTTATTTGTTTTATGTATAATAAATGTACTCCTCTTCTTTTCATTACACCGTTTACTACTATAATCTCAGAACACGTGGAACAAGATGAAACGGTTGGTGATTGGGCTAGGCCAGAGCTAAACAATGCTACCAACACTTTCAGGCTTAGAATTTTGAAAGTGTGTATTTTTTTTTTGAACAGATCTTGTATTATCACCACGGTGAACAATGCACTCAGCTCCTTTATGGATAATAGTTCGTACTAGTGGTTGTTGTAAACACAGGCTGACAACTGTATGCAACCAGCGGAATAAAACTACCAGATTATCAATGAAACGGGTTTTGTTTTCATTTAAATAAGGCTTTAGGCTTTTTGCGCTTTCGATCAGGACCCAATCTCTTCGGTAAATTGAATTGAATTTCTTGTCTTCTGTTCCAATAACCCCGAGATATTTATGCTCTTTCAAGTATAATATTATATCAATAATATTAATAATAGTAACATTATGTAAGTAGCTAGTTTCAGAGATACACATGGTATATACTTTTTTCACTATAAACTGTTGTTAGTTGCATTAATTTTAATAAACTAGCAATACAGGCTGGCATAAAATATGCGGTGCAACAACAACAACAACAACAACAACAACAATAATAATAATAATAATAATAATAATAATAATAATAATAATATGAAAAGAATTACTAAGTTTCTAGGCATTGCTTTTTTCAATGTGTACACTGTGCAATTGTTTAATATAAATGAAGCTATATATCTTAAAAGTGACATCCGATGAATTCCCTCCGTTTATTTCACGGTTTCGTAGCCGCTGTGAATGCTAGCGACTACAATTTCAACACGAATGCCAATCAGCAGTTTCCACTAGCGAGTGGAAAAGAAGCTCTCTTTTTGGCAGCCCCAAATTGAAATCTGAAACTGATCAGTAGGCAGACCCGAAGACTGGATGTCTTCATAGCGTGAAATAAGTTACTCTAGAAAAACTGTTGCAATTTTCCATGTCTCTACATCCTGGACTGGAGCCCAAATGGGCCAGCGATTCATTGCAAATGACCTGAATAAACAAACTATTCTAGCACTGATGGTTGCTATTTATTGATATCCTGGTTTGTAAATATACAAATTTACCATACTTTATGCTCCTCCTGGCATATATTCTATTAATAGGTTTCAAAACAATATTGTTTATTTATAGAAACAGATAAAATGTATAAAACACTACCAAAATGAACCTAGAATATTTGCAGCGTCTGTCAGGAAAACAGGATTCTTTCGACTACCATCAGAATGCATTATTGACAAAGTTCATCGTCAATAATGCACAATAGTTCCCTTTCTTTAAAATAGGGGAAAAATTACTTTATGATTGACACATGGGCAATGTTTATGCTGACGACTAGCTGACAAGAGACTGGTTATATTGCTGACCAATCAGGTAACAAAAATACAACATCGTTAAGATATGACACCATTGACGTTGCGAAGGGGTTAAGGAAATTATCCAGTAGCAACGCCTTTTTAAGTGCGTGCACTGATGTAAGTTTTCCTATTCAAGCATTTTATTAAGTGTTGTGGTTGTACTTTGTATAAAACAAAAGTGATTCTGTAGGATTTCGATAAACAACAATTCAAAGTGTTAGATGTTTTAAACTTTGTTTTTTTTGTGTGTGTGTGTGTGTATTTGGATTGGTCCAGTGCATTTTTCTTTATATTCATCATAGATTTAGGTAACTGCTGACTTTAAAATGACTTATAGGGTTGGTAAAGTTAAGGAACGTGCGTTAAGAAAAGGTGTAGCTATTAAATTAATAAAGCATACAAGAGGTGTTCAAGAGAATGTGTGTAAAGAAGGCATCCTAGAAGTAGTGAAATGTTTGTAATAAAATTCGTTGTCTCCAGGAATTCCAGTGACAATGATAGGAAACGTAATGAAATGAAAATGTAAAGCAATAGTGAAGATGAGCAAGAAGAAGAATTTAATGATGACCTTGGAGTGTAGCCACTGAAGACAGACAGCGAGTTACGGGATGGGGCAACTACGTGCTGGGGCGGCCACGTGGTAGTAGAAACGTCAATCACAAAGTAATGTTTACCCTAGTTTAGTTGATTTTTTCTTTCAGTCAGTATAAAAGTGAGTACTAGCTAATAAGAAGTAATTATCTTCTGTCTAATACGAATATTGTTGCACTACTGTCATTGAAACACCTGGTTCAGGTACGTAAATATTAAATAGTGCATTGCCCATAGCTGAAGTCAAGTTGTACGATTAAAGCACACTTAAAATATACTCTACCTGAATTTTGTTCATTATTTACAAGACGGGTAACACTTATCTCTGTTGATGATTCCATGTTGCTCACAAAACCACGATGAGAAAGAGTTTCCATACTCACATCATAGCATTAGCATTATATTTCTTTGCTCACTTACTTGAGAGACGTCTCAGCAATTTGGAACCGGAACGGTTGAATCCCAACGGTGAAAAAGATTAGGACTTGAGACCTATGTCTTGATGGGTAGTAGTAGAACGTTATGGACTTCAATGGGGACTAAAGTGAATATTTATTCCCTTTATGAGGCATATTCAATAAGTATTCGATATTAAGGCCAGAAAGAAACAGATTACTTGCTTGGGTAATATTGTGGCATATAGGGGGAATGGCAATATTGGAAAAAGCATTATAAAATTAAGTCCGTTAAGAAGCAGAAATGACGGTTGGGAAAGATTATATGTACGTAAGCAAAATTAGAGTCTGCGCATGCACAACATGAAGAAGAAGCGTGCTGTTTTAACGATCTTAAGAGAGAGAGAGAGAGAGTCGAGTGTACAAGCTGGAGGTGAGAGATTTGCCACCATCCCTCCCAAGAATCGATCTTAGTTAACGTTCACCATGAATGTAAGTATTAACTATTCATTATAAAGACGACCTTATTTATGATTAAATAATGTATGTGTTGTCAGTGGACACCTAAGTCTGATATTTCCTCAATATGATCCCGTTAAGAGTCAGGATGGGTGGGATTTACTTAGATTAGTGTATGAGTTACGTTCCCAGTCCACAGTCTCGGCCTCAGTTCGTTAATTAGGTATAGAATGGTATTTTAGGATAATGGAAGCAATATTTCTGTAAGACTGGTCTCAAGACTAGACATCTTAGTATTAAAACCAGAAATGAAACGGAATGACGTTATGCTGGACTGTAAATAACGGGTGGGAGAGGTATAAAGATCACGAGTTACAAACCACCCTCTCTTCTTACTCCTGTCACTTGTTTACCTTCCGGGTGTTCACTCATAGCTTGCTTTGAGTGTACCTAGCTTGATGTTAAGTTGTTAAGAATTTCGATGCTATTCAATCACCATCACTGGAGCATGGCTTTCACCGTGATCAGAATCTTCAAGAATTCATGACAGCATTCTAAGGCAGATTTGTTTGTGTTCCTATCGACGCAACTTGAAAATGTCCAAATCATTAGTTATTATTAAGTGTGAAGGGAATGTTGTAACCTAATTTTGCCTTCA
This sequence comes from Metallyticus violacea, assembly GCA_030762175.1. NCBI lineage: Eukaryota > Metazoa > Arthropoda > Insecta > Mantodea > Metallyticidae > Metallyticus > Metallyticus violacea. The sequence continues at coordinate 32,440,509 of CM060832.1, forward strand.
ATTTCAAATAACGGACATCCATAATCAAAGAGCGCCCTTTTTGAACATTTGCCTTTTGACTTGTTGAGGGCCTACCCCAATGTTTGTTGTTATCCACCAATATGAATCCATCTTTGAACCATTTGCATGTTTGAGTAATATTTTTATTCCCCATTAGAACGTTGCTGAATCTTTCGAATTGATTCCGCCTGAAATTCCCATATTTCTGCAAAGCTTGTTGCAATACTGTGGTTCATCAACTCGGGCGAGATGAAATACAAGGACAACTTACTGGATTGTAATGGATTAGGTGAGGAGGATTTCAGACACGGAAGCCAAACGAGAGCTTTTTGTATCGCACAGAAACTCCGGGAGGAAGGTATAAAGTGAAGGATACGAAGGATGGCCATATGGAGTTCCCTAACGATCCCAGATTCCTTTTCTTATATTGATCTATTACGACTCCCGCGTAATCCCCTTCCGCTTTTCCAAGAATTTAGAGCCTCACCATACACCAGGGCAGTCCAGCCCACGTTGCCTGGCTGTACAACCCTGAAGCAAATGAAATGAGAGGGAATGAAGGAGAGAAACATCCTATAAATTGCCTAAGTGACCAGAGTAAACAACGAAAATGTTGTGGGTCGGGATGGGCGGCCTCAAGGAATTAGAACACTAGCCTCCTAAACGCTAGTTCCAAGTGTTATTATCTGCATCACTCCTTTGAGCTGCCTGAAAAAAGTCGGATACTTTATAGACATGCCTTTATTTGTAAGAAAGCAATCATTTTACTTCTTTACCGTTTTCAATTGAGCGACAATATTACCAGCAGATACTTCAGTAGTGTCTGCTGCAATTTGTGCTTTATTTTTTCCAAATACATAAAATTACTTTTGCATCTTCAAAGTAGTCTATCTGAAAGAGACTTAGGTGACATTGAAATAAGCATTACAATGTTTTTGGCTTATAAAATAAACACCTTTATTAGTACTTATATTTCCATATTAGTTTACATATAACATGTTTACTCAGTTATTTAGTAAATTTATTATGTAATATTAATTTACATAAATATGAAAGCAATACGAAATTTCACATAGAATTTCAGATTCACAAGTATTAACAGCTTTTAATGTTCAAATAATGTAAATGTACACAATTTTTATGCACACTCTATAAACTTGCCATAGAGAACTTATATGCACCATTTAAAACTGCAGCAGTATCAGTACAAATTAAAATACATAGATACAAATAAAGTCGTTTAAAACCTTTCCAATGGTGAACTTTGAAAGAGGAAATGTCGGTGAAACAATATTTCAAATTGCAGTAACTCTAAAATGGTTTGAAAGCTACATAGTAACAGAGAACTACCAGAAAATGTTGGTATTTAGTGTATAAATAGTGAGTGTTTTAAAACGTTTATAATGAACTTCCAATTTTGTTTGCTATGATGAATAAAATAATAACGTAAATACAAATTTATTCTTTGTGAACCGTCAACTTCAGACAGATTAATCGACACTTGTTAGAAATTTACTTCTCATACATACCGGTGGGCACTGTAAACCCTTACATCGTCACTTTCTTCCAGTCTACCAGAGATTGAAATCTTATCGTTGAATTGGATTGAATATAATAATGTAGTTTTATATCCACTTTTTCTAGTGAGAAACTTCCTGTATCGCTTTTCTCTAAATCAAAATTCTATTATGGCAACATTTTGAGATCTTTGCTCTTAAATATGCCGTCCTTACATTCCTCCTTAACGCACAACTGAACAAGCTGACATAGTAATATGTATTATTTAAAATAAACTATTATTTCACACAGAATTTAGCCTTTTTGCTTGTATGTCAAAAGAAAGTTAATTAAATTGAATTACTGGACTTGCTGTGACATTTTTTCTTGATTAGGGCGATTCCTATGGTGATCGTACCTGGTGAGCAAGTATTTACTGTTATTACCTTTTGTTTATATAGGAAGGAAAGTTTGATTATTCTGAATATATTTTCTATGCAGGAACACTTAATGTGCAGAAGTATCTAGTATCAATACTTTGTGGAAAGTCCTTAATGAACGTTATTCTAAATTATGCAAATATTTTGGGTGTCTTATTTAAAATTCGAAATTTAGTATAATTTCCGGTCAAACCGGAAATAGAAATAATCGGTAATATTATTAATGAACCACATGGTTAAAAATTATTTATGTTACTGAAAAATACTATACCAAAGCAGGTTGCAAAACGCGACACCTTTTAATGCTGTTCCACAGTACTTAAAAATGCAATTATAACGACCTTTTACGTCTCATGTACTCACCAGAAGTTATCCAAAGCGTTTCAACGTCTTATTATACCCGTTGTATTTACTTATTATGCACTTATATTTGCACTGATGTACGATTCACTGAAATATTTGCTTCATGTTTAATGGAAAATAACAGTTTTATAGGCTGTAATGTGCCGTGATTTTGCACGCAGATATGTCACACTAAATTGAATTGGCTTTTAATTAACAATCGAGACTGTATCTCTCAATGAAATATACTATTATCCCTCAAAATATTACATTGCCTGTTATTTTCATCAGATGCCATTCATATCGTGCGTTATTTATCAAGTAAATAAGAACGAAAGAAAGAACGTCATTTATTATTCATTGACAATAATTAATAGCACCATTTTCTATCAGAATATAAAGGTTTTATTCTGTAATATTCTGTAAGTCTCTGCGAGACTTTGCCAGTCTATTCACCAATGGAAAGGTTTTATGTCTGTATCTTTAATGAAAATGTACAGTTACCTCGTTCATCACATCTCCAGGGAACACCTTTGTACGTATTTGACAGCACTAGGTGATTATACATGAATTATTTTTAATGTTTCATCTATTGACGCTTTAGTCTTCTTGTGACATTTGTAGATTGTGGACTGAATGCCATATGCGTAATTCTGTAGGGATGAATGAAATGGAAATAGTTAATGATAGCGCAAATGATCTCGAAGTCCTTGGTGTCTTAAAGCTATCTGGTATACTTCTTTTCAAGGTAAGGTAAAATCCCCAAATACCTTATCCAAACAGCTTGGCCTGACCGGCATTCGAACCCAGGCCTCCGGATGGTAGTCCCAAAGGTTACCACTAGCCTGACCGGCATTCGAACCCAGGCCTCCGGATGGTAGTCCCAAAGGTTACCACTAGCCTAGGGAGGCTATCAACAAGAATTTCTGATGGGGAAATTTTTGGGGCATGAGTTGACAAAATGGCGGAAGTACAGTCTGTGTTGTATGACATACAAAGCGAACACTTGTAAGATTATTGGCATAACTAGTGAAATGCAAAGCTAAAATGCTATTAAAAGATTTAATTTCACTTACTAATCCAACATTATTTTACCTGCGTTTTACACATATCTGCAATATTTTACCACACGCTGACATCAATCTATTTCTCTCCGCCTCTCTGCTTTGTTTTACTCTATGTGAGACAAGTCTTCTGCTTTCCTCTCAAGAATAACTAATGTAGCAAATTGCATTTTTATTCATTTACATTTGTATGTCATTTTCCTTTTGAGGCAAAATTATAGTGCAAATTCAATACATTTCTATTCTGAAAAGAAAAGTATAGTCATATTAAAAATATACAGCGCTTTCATTTCAGAGTTTACAAACCTGAATAACTGCCTATTAAAAATATATTTACTTTGGAACAAAAAACACGTCAATTTAGATATGTTGATCTTTCTTATAAGATATTACCAAAACACAACTATGCATTACATGCTCCATAATTTTAGTATTTTAATCTGTTCAATTCCAAATAACTATATCACTAGAGCGAGTTGCCAGTCAAAAACGAAAAACAAAAAATGTAATAACAGATTAAGTTGAAGTATTAAAAAATATGCATGCCGTTTGAAATTTAAATGTCAGATTGGGTGTGGGGGGATGACTGAAAATGAGAGCACAAACTCAAAAATGTAATCAACAATTTTTATATCCCTTAAATTTCTAAATTGACGTATTTTTAAATTAAATTTATTTTAAATTGGTATATCAAATAGACCTGCAGCAATATAAATATTTTCTTTAAATTTTTTTTAAAAATATGTTTTCTTTTTTTTTTATATGTATAATAAATATTCTGTATGTTCAAATATTAGGTTTTTATAATGAAAAATGTTCTCTGAATATAAATGACCCAATACCGATAATTTTATTAGCCTTATTACACTTTTTAATATAGATATTATAAACAGAATGCCTTGAAAAAACTATGGGATATTTTAATATGGCTATAAGAGAGATCTTAGTAATAGAAGTGACCCAGATAATATAAACAAAGACGGAGTTTCTCAAATAGCATGAATTGGAATCCGTTGGGAACAAAATACCTCAACATTCCCACTATTCCCACCCACACCCCCTTCTATCGTCTATGCCTCTTTTGCCTCTCCAGACATTTTCAGTCCATTGATGATGCCGACCGCAGCATCAGCGAAAGGTTTGGCTCTAAATTTAATTTAAACACACAAGCTTGGCAAAATTGGCTGCTAATGATAAATTTTAATATAACTTTTAATATTAATATTCTTTGTATACGAAAACAAGTTTACAAATATGATATACGTTTTGTAATCTTGAATGAACCTTAAAGTGATACGGTGAAAAACTGCATCACAAGCCCTTTATGTTAAAGACATTTTGAAAGGTTTTGGATATGGATAACGCCCGCCTAAGCAGGGATTCAAATTTACATGCTACGGTCTAAAGATATTCCAATTAATTTTTTGGTAAATTGCAAATAGATATAAGCATTAAAATACATAAAATACAAATTAAACGATTAAAATATAATTGTATGATTATTATTACAATATAACCTTCCCTTAAACAGATGCTTTTAATTTTTATTAATTCCAGAAATCTGTATTACACTTTTCTAAAGTAATATGGAGATTTAGTTAATTTTGTATGGTATTAAAAAGAATAATTAATATTGGCATTATCTTACATTCTTTAAGATTAGTCTTTTTAAGCAATACTTAATGACGAATGAAATTGATTGCATTAAGCGAAACGAAGCACCCAAACAACTACTTAATCTGCAAGGAAAATATGTAGACTGAAAATTTCATGTTTTGCCAGCGTGCAGAAAGCCTTAATTAACCCCTCTGTATTTTAAAATCCAAAATTACTTTTCTTTCGATGTTTTAAGGGAAGGAAAATGTCCGGAAAATGTGTATGCAGGCGCACTAAACAGCACAGAAAGTACATGTGGAGAGAATAACAAGAAAAGAGCTTGGGGAGAGTAAAATAATGCAGTTATTGAACGTCACGCTCTGCAATAACCCCTACCACCAATTGCTTCACAGTTTCCTTTCTGCATATTCAATGCTGGAATCAGGTCTCGACTTTCGATCTATACTTACTGTAGAGCGTTTGTTCCGCTGGTTGATATTCGGAAGACAACGATGGTAATAATAATGGAAGCAGAAGTGAAATTATTACTAAAATACGGAGAAAAAGCATTCAAAATTAAAGCGTTAATTCTATCTATCTTTTTGGGAATTTAGGAATCTAGTCTAGACAGTCGTCTCAAAGACCTTTGGCAGTTATTAAGAAATACAATAACGTTTTGTGTTAAACAGATGAATGTTTAGTTTGGTGCTATCATACTTAGTAGTTTGATCGTTCTGCTTTCTGCGCGCGCATGTTGAAGCATGCCATTGTCAGTTGTTTTCTGTAATCTTTGCTTTTCATTTTGATTTCCTTTGTATATGGCCACGCCTCAAAGAGGAACAGGGAACAGTAACCCATCTAAATTCTTTGTAAAAGCTCATTGTATAATATAAATGTAGTTGATTATACGACGAGGTGTAGGAATGGATTGTAATATTCAAAACTACTTAAGACAGCATCAAGGTTCACTGTTCGCAGTTCTCAAGAAGCGCGCGCAGAAAGCATACTATAGCAAGCCTAAATATTAAAACAACATTGCGATAATTATTGATTCACATTCTGGTATAAAATAAGATCATATTTTCAAATGTTAGAGTGAGTTGTAAAGTACTTGTGATGTTATTTTAACAATTTTAAAATTTAAATTAATTTTAAATTATTTACAACGTGCACAAGTGTATAGACTGCTTAACTTACATAATGTGTACAAAATGCGAAGCAATGAATGAGGCATCTGTCATTAAGAGTGCTGAAGAGAAAACAGGGGAATGCATTCGTTTACTTCCTTTTCCCTTTTTTCTCTTTTCAAAACTCTTTCTATGTACATGCATAATTGAAGAATTGATTGAATTTAACATTTCATTATAAAATGCATTCTAAATAGTATGATTATTAGGTGTGTTTTCAAAAGAGCAACATCCACTTTGCGTGTGAAAGACTCTGCAGTATTTATAGTTACAACATACATTACTTTCGGTCAAAAGCAAGCTCACAAAATATCAGATAATTATCTTTGGTGTCAACACCAGTAACAATCCTTTCCCACCCAGGGCTCATTAAGGAATTGTCGAGAAAGGATTCCCACTGTTGTAATCTTAATAGAGATTATGTTACACTTGGCATACTATATGAAAACGACTATAGCAAATTGTTAAAACTATTCATAGTGATATTTTTGGTTTAATGTAGCTCTGCTCTGTCTGAGAGTTGTACAAACAAATTTGGCGACCTTCTCGTACAGGAGGTCGAGAAAACATGATATACATTGTTTCAGGAAATAAATACTCAGTGCAGTTTAAATTACGTCCAAATCCAAGGAGCTGCCTCTTAAACCCCTTAAATGCTGGTTGGTTTACACAAGCTCAACTATCTACGAATATCAGTAAGCTGCCTAGAGTGCTCACTGCTGGAGTCATTATTCAAAGTCATTCGTCATGAATGATCTATTCGAATTCCAACATTTGTTAGATTTATTCTCATAAGTCAGATTTTTGAAAAATAGAAAAAAAAATATGAGTAATGGATTTCACTCGAAGTAGTATAGGACTTTTTCAGGAATATTTAAGCTCGCGACCCACTCCCTTCTATATATGAGTCATTGGGCATCTGCTGTTACAGAAGGCTAAATGCCCTGGACCTACAGGTGTACTTTTAAAGTTGTCTTAGCTTATCTTGATAAAAAATTGGATTGTTAATTTAAATGGATGGCCCAAGAAACCCCTCGGCCACGACGAGCCAGATAATGAAGAAATACTAGCAGAAAGAGAAAGGGGAAAGGGAAGCTGTGTTATTACAACTATAGGTGAGAGTGACTATTTCAACGTCTGTGTACTATATACGTGTGTTTGGAAGCACTTTGCGCCGTGGTAAATGTATTCTCTGCAACAAATGATTGCAATAGCAGAACAGTACGTGCATAATTTTTCCATTAATAAAACTTGAGAAAATGTAGCAGCCAAATGCCCTACAAATAACCATAAAATAACGTAACGAGGCCAGTTGCCAACGCGAAAAAAATTCCCCGTCTGTTCTTACACCTGCGCGAATATTCAAGTTCTGATGCTCAGAAGCTGTACTCTCAGTCGACAGTTAAATTGATACAAGTATACTGCCAACCTTTGTATATGAGATCAGAGACCGCGTTTTTTTGTAGACCATTCTGTACTTAACTAATGGTATTAAAAACTATTGTTGACAATGGAAATAAGATTGTTTCATGTTATAAATTAATCAGTTATTTTTTGCAACAAAAGTATGCATATCAAATAATTGTTTACACTTAATCGTTCTGTTTACAGTTATTTCTTAAAGTGTTTTTACTAATGTTTACTTTATAAAACTTGGTACTATATTCGAATTTGACTTCAGATGAAGCACAGTTCCTAATATTATTTAAAATAATTCTCATTATTTGAGTCCGGACTTATGTAATTATATGTTTTTCTTTGGAATGCATCTGCCTATATTGACAATTAATGCTACAAACATTTTTTTGCATATTTTTAAAATGTTTACATATTGTAGGAAATTATAAATTAAGTTATACAATTTCAAACTGAAGGTTATTGATACGCAATGAGATATACTTTTTGCATTCATGCGTCAACAACCTAGATATAACTTTGTCTTTTCCTACTTGCTTAACTGTCATTTTGCACATGAAGAAGAAGAGAAAAATTGACATAATGAGCGCGTCACTATACCGCCTGAAGACAGCTTAACTGTTTTTGCTGTCTTTTGTTAGCTGGTGTATACAGTGGAAATAAGAGCATATCTGGGGTATTTCCTGGTCGTAGAGCAGGATATGTTTTATTCTACTGCGCAATACCTTTATCTTTTATTACAATATTAATGTGGATATTTCATTGCTATGGTACGCTTTTATGTACTGCACTGTTATTTGATACTGGTTTATTTTTGTAGCTACTATCTTCAGTAATTAGTAGTGAATTTCTACCGGATGGCCCCAGTCGCATGTTCTTTAGCCTCGAAACAGTTGCATTTAATTAAAAAAGAAAACTTTGTTAACTCAGATGTATACACATTCCTGTCGAAACAATGTCTTAAAGACATGTATGAAGCCAGGATCGCAGCATGCTATGGCCTTGAATGACTTAAGAATGCATCAAGAGCTAATGGAACATATTTAAATGAGCCATTGTGTAATTTGTGTAAAATTATTGACTTAAATTTAATTTAAATGAAAATATTTTTGAACTCTTTTAGTAATATTTTGAAGATTTTTGCTATGCATTTAAGTACAATTTTAGAAAAAAATTTCTAGAATATCGTATTTCACATTAGACATTACATTTTAAAATATCTCAATAACTATTAATTGTATTTTCTTGAATATTTTATAACAGGAACAGCAATTTGTGTTAGATATTGTATAATTAGCTTTTGCACACAAGCTATATGGTAAACTTATTAAAAATATTTTTGAAATGTTTTAAAACAACGGAACACAAAGTGCTATGGGTTTACGTGCTCTATTCTCAGAAAAAATAAGCAGAAGTTATTTTTTAAGGCTATTAATGAATAAGATTATTTCAGTTTGTACCAGGAAAAAAAACAATATCTTATTTTTGCAATTACAAATAAATAAGCATGTACCTCATGACATAAAATGAAAACGTTGCCCTGGTCATCTATACATTTCTGTGGCATCTTTTTGTATTTAAAAACATTTTTTTAGAAAATTGTCATTTGCACGCATCAGTTCATCATCCGAAATTTAGTAAATTTCTCATATATGTTATCAGGTAGTATTCTAACACAAAAATATTAGTATAAAATTTGTTCCTCGTTCAGGAATAGCCCCTGATATATCATTTCAGTAAAATAATAGGAATCGGAAATCCCCTTTCGGTACGCCTCTAGATCCATGGGAGATAAAACCAGAGACAGTAGGCAAAATGTATGCAGTTAAAATGTCGGTTTGATTTTAAAGACAAATTCTTCAATTTGGCCGGAATTTCTTAAACGCTTGAAGCATGCAGAGGTGAAGGGGATCGAATTAGCGAAGAGGTGAATTGTATAGCTCTTAAGAAAGTTTACATTTTTCCATATTACTAAAGAGTACTATAGGATGAAAAAATGCACACCTATTGTGTAGGGTGAAATAGAAAAGTGTGTTAAAACTTTGTGCGACGGTGTACTATGGATATATCCGTGTTAACGGAGGTCATTTGAATACTTCATATGATTTTCTGTTTCCCACAGTTCTGCTATGTGGTACAGGAAGACTCTTAACAATTTTGGACTCATTTTAATTTTATTTTTTATCCTGTGTATGCGAGAAATATTTGCCTAAATTTTTAATATGCCATTTGTTAAAGCCTTTATATATATAATGATGCAAGAAATGTTTCCCTAAATTTTTGATATGCCTTTTGTTAAAGCATATATATATATTAATATTAAAATGCATTTAAATATTAATTACGCAAAATTGTGTATGGTGGTAATTCTCTCTTATTTTTTAGGATTAGATAACACAAGGGATAGCAAATGTAGCGATTTGACTGTGTATTATTATTATTATTATTATTATTATTATTATTATTATTATTATTATTATTATTATTATTGTTGTTGTTGTTTTTGTTGTTGCAACGAAGTTTATGCATATGAGCGTAAAGCTTGTGCTAGCATTGTAAGTGGGAACTCGTCCCTGGGAAGTAACGTACAGTGCATAGCCTCAAGAGATATTCCCCCATTGGAATATACAGAGGGTATATTCTGATCGTTATAAAACCGACATTATGGTACTTAAGGAAATGAGCCAAGGGACCAGTCACTCAGTTTCACGTCTTCCAGGAGTTTTTTATAGTCGCATATGACTTATAAACTCACTGGCTCGTATCCCCCAAGGTAGGTTTTTCTATTCCGAGTTTTATGGCAACATGCGTATTAAACTGCGCATTTTAAAAATGCTGTTGCTTTGCAATGATCTTCTTTGTCGGTCACTGGAGAGATATTAAAAAATACATGATGAGGGTTATTAAGTTACTTTTTTATAAACGCTATTCGCAAGGGATCTTATGAACTCCGTAAATTCACAATCTTCTCACATTATAATCAGTGTGCCTCCTGTGAGAAATCTTTAGACAGTTCATCCCAAATTTAGCACCGTACATGTTAGCAGTAAGGGTTCGCTTTAGAATGGAGCTGGATTAAGCTAGAGTAGCTAAGGGCTCGTAACCAAGCATTTAAAGTAACGACGCAATTCATCTTCCTGGGATAAGCGTAAAGGAAACTGTAAAATATCGTTTATGCGACAATCTTAAGAAACGTCTTTTTGAGAACTGGAGGAAAATTAGACGTCTGCTCACAGTTGTCACGTCATGCTATTTATATGGGACATGTTCAGTATTTGCCATTCGAGCTACCGTTAAGGGGAGGGGGTACAGCATCGAAGATCCGTGCCCACCACACGCCATTATAGCACAAAAACAAATGTTTTATAAAAACTGTGATCACTGGCACTGGTGAAAGTTATTTCACCTAAAATGTAAAAAATAAATAAAAATGTTATTACTTGTGAGGCAACGTTTAAAGAAAATGAATAAGTTAGACACTACAACTCCATATTTCTTCTAGGATATAATCAAAAGAGAACGTGCCGTGAAATACAAGAAAGTATGCTCTCTGAAACAGAAAAGTTCCCGATTTTAGGAGGTATTATTTCATTTTCCAACAAGATGGTGCTCCTACACATTGCGCTACTAATGTGAAGGATTTTGCTGCAGTCAAATTACACTGAATGGATACGAGAAACTGTGCAATAACCACCGTGTTTTTGTTGCCAGATTCCGTGTGAATTTTGCTTTTGAGCAGTTGTTAAAGAATAAATCTACTCTAAAAGATAAATAAAATAAAATCTTTTAGAAATGAAATGTACCTAACTAATTCTGGATGACATTTTATGCAATTTATATAAAAGGAAATGTGAAAAAATCATAACTGGCATAAATGGTGAACTGTATTTTGAAACTTCTGTATTTATGTATTTATTTTTTTTTTGTTTTCCATTTTTTGAGACAAAAATGAAAAAGTCTTTTCTTAAGTGCGTAAAATTTGACACTTTAATCAGTAATTTTCTTTTTTCAGGTATATGGTGTTTTTGACATTTCCGGCCTGCATCGGCTGAGCTTGCCCTAATCGCGTTCATACGCAAGTTTGCAGATATCAGGTAGGTTTACATTAAGTGTTCGTGGTTTAAGTACTTTAAAATATGCAAAACACAGTATAACTTGATAAAAAAAACATTATTTCGATTGTTATCCATATAATAATAGTACATTGAGCGCTGCAAGAGAAAATAATGCAGCCAATCATTTGCGCTTTAGACAAAACTAATATTTTATCTCATATAAACGTTAAGCAGAAACCTATATTATCTAGTGAAAAAATACGCTGTATTATTTTAAAACTTTTTATGAGTTTGTAGGCTGACGTGACAGTATTGTGAAATTATTTAGTAGCTGTTTTTATTACTTATAATGCTTTCGAACAAAATATATTTATACAATAGCCATAGAATTAATAGCACGTTTACCCCTGTAGAATACCTGCTCCAAATATTTAATAGAGAAGTGTAGTGGGCACTTAGGTAAGCGAATACTACATTGCTATATATATATAAAAATGATACTGATTCCCTTTGTGTTGGACTGGCGTATGCTAGTGTTCTGTACCACGCAAAGATGTGTTTAAATCTAATTAGGCAGTTTCCTAAGTGAAATTTGCTGCAGTGATTGCATGTAAAATTAATGGAATAAAAATATTTAAAATGTTCATGAACGCCACGCTTCTTTGTGCCCAACTTTTTCTGGTCCAATGCATAATTTAGCCCTACTATTTCATTCACAAAGAGAAATTTTTCTTATGCTGTTTAAATCTCTCAGAATATTCATTTTATGTATCTGATGAATGAAGAAATGATAAAAAAAAAGTTTATATAATAGCGATTTCTGAAAAACTGTAGAACTCGATGAAACAAAACTAGACCTTGTTTGACAGATGTCGTTTATTATTATTATTATTATTATTATTATTATTATTATTATTATTATTATTATTATTATTATTATTGCTTAAGGGCGCAAAACAGCAATGGTCATTAGCGCCCAAACACACTAAAAACTGCGCCAGAATTAAAAAATAAATATTTACCACAAAACAGTGCATAAGTTAAATAACAGTAGCACGTTGTGCAATAAAATAATAAAATAAAAACAGATGTCATGTAGTGAGGAATCAGGAAATATGAACAGTTTTCATTCAGCAAAAATTGTTTAGACCAGTATGAATAAAATATAAAATTTATAAATACAAAATTTAAATTTGTAATTTTAACCTTCCAAAGTAATTATAATCACTGCGATAAACCAGATATTTAGTAATTTTCTTCCAATGAGAAATATGTGAACTATATCTTTAAAACAAGGAAGATTTGGGAATGACTGGAATAAAATTAAACTATAATCACTAATGTATATAAATGTTTAGTGTGATATACTGTTAAAAGTTATTTTAGTTTGTTCGTAAGCTTGTTCAACTTGGCCTATGCCCCCGTTTCGTAAACGCACGAAAGAAAATTCCACTTTTAACACTTGTGTCATAAATCACTTTTTAAGTTGGTTCCAAATAAAAATGAAGCAGGGAGTTAACATGGCATAGAATCCTAAAGCAAACATAATGTTCCCAGAGTGCACACATTTACTGAAAGCGTCGATTGAATGAAATATAACAGCAAGTTGAGAGGTGATCATTGGAGCAAGCATCTTAACCTGCGCGGCTTTAGCTACGCATCTCATTAGTCGGTCACTTAATGACAGAAGAGTTGCATCGAAAATCATAAACAATAATGCCATGAGTCAAAAGCCGTCGATAGAAAAAGCTATCGCAGTGGTACAAAAGACCTCATTAAATCTTTACGAAGATAATGAGGAGCTGGAGAAGAGAGAGAGAAGGAAAGTCGCAGAGACGACCGAGTTAAGTTAACTGTAAATACGGGAGCGAATATTCAAGTAATAAAGCAATCTCGAACACGTCTAATATTCATACATTTTCTCTCACTTATATAATACCGTAAAAATACAGTACATGTCTCATCACCTGACAAGAGTGTTTTATCAAAATGCCTGCAGCTGTCTCTTGTTTTGTTGTTGCTGTGCAATAAGAACTTGTGAAAGTTAGAAACATTAGACATTAATAATACACTCTCTAGTATAATGCATTTCTCTGCTCAAGAATGTATGGAAATAATTTTCTTCAGAATATCTCCAGTTTCTGTTGAGTTCCGGCTTGCTGCGTTATTATTGCATGTTTCTGTCTCTCTCTTGCAATAAGATAAGACTTGTGACGTATTCTCTGTGACTTTAGTACTTTCTTGATACGTACAAAACAAATGAAAACCATCGTACCTGCTTTAATATGTTAACAGACTACACCAAACTATAGAGTTCATATTGCCTGTCGTTCGTGTTTGATTTTGATATTTTGGAATGTGTTATGACTTTAGTAGAGTCCAACCAGTCTGGTGTGAAATACGTGAGATTATTTGAATTACGCGCTGCCTAAGCGCGGCTGCTTACTAGAAAAGTCTTTAAAACGGATAACAGTAAGCACTAACCTGTGTTATAAGAGATGTTAAAGTAATGCCCCTCAGCGGTACTACATTGCCAGAAACTGCAAAGGAAATTTCTGTTAATTTTCATAAGCTCCTTAGGTGTATTTTAGCAATTTCTCCCCTGATATTTTCTTTGGGTTCTCTGTTGTATTTGAGTTGTTTTGACACAATTACTTTGGAAGTTCTCCACAAATAAAAATTACTGAAAATCAGATCGGGACTACGAGTTGGCCACAACCAATGACGGATAATTCTGCCCTAAAAATCTCCCTAACATAATTGCGTGAATCGTGAGAAATGTGTATAGTAGCAGAGTCCTGTTGGAAGCTGCTACCATTGAATGTCTGTTAATTGTATGTTTCTTCGGTATTTTTTACTATTGATAGTGTCTTCATATGAAACTGACCCAATTATAATGTGCGTATTCAAACCATACCATACACCAAAATTGAGCGGAACTTTATGGTTTTTGTCAATATCCATATCGATTGTTTTGTGAGATGATGCAGCCATGCAATCCAAACCAAGATTCGTCCGAAAGTATGATAAACACAGGAATCGTTCCGCCAGCAGCAACACTATACAGTATTCGGTAGAATCAACTCTAGATACGGGATCGCGCATTTGCAATTCATGAAATTACACAGTAATTTTATAAGATTCTAATTTGAGTACCTTGGTTGAATTCATGCTGAATATTTGAAAAGCTTGGTTCCTGAGTAAGCCAACGAAGGGATTTCTGCTCACCTTTTCTTCTCTAAGAATGTGATGTTTCTTGTCACTGAAAACCCGTGCAATGTTATATGTAGTGGCATAGCTAACGAAGAGAAATTAGCATTAAATTCACACTCAATGAAAATACTGAATCAAATACGAACGCACAACCACTAGCTGACAAAGACTCTTTCTTACTAACTACAAGCTGCTACCTGCACATGCATTATACAATCTTGACTACTGGCTGCTCCCAGAACGTAGTTTCATTCTGCCTGCCCATTACTTAAATAACCTCATTGAAAAATATAATGATGAATATTAAAAAATTAAGCACCCAAGAATCATATTGCAATGTCATTTAATATAAATGTATGTCGGAATGAATTGTATCATTGATTGGATTGTCAATTACAGAGGATGCAAATACTGAGAAGGGAGACAATGCCTTAAAGATTCGCCTATTCTATGCCAATACCATTAGTATGCCGCATCGTGTGGCTGCATGAATATACAAGAAAATAATTAGAACATATATAACAATATTTATTCAACTTTTAGAAAATGATGTTCAATGCTGACTTTTAATGACTCATATTATTGATATTGATTTTTTTTTTTTAGTAAGTCTAAATATGAAGAATACTAATCACTGTTGTAAGCAAACTAATGTAATACCTGGGAAAAAAAAAAAATCATGGATATAAGAATTAATTAAAGTACACGCGATTATAAATTATATTTTTCATTTCAATGTTTACCAAATTATTTTCAGTCTAAATTTTGAACTATGAAACTTTTGCACTAAATTTTAGCCTTTGATAAAACTGATTTCCTGGGGTAAAGAATGGATTTTTCATATTAGGTCTTTGAGGGTTTTTTATAGATATTCAACGGCTTTCGAATACTATTGTAATATATTGACATTTAGCCATAGGAAATATTGTATTTTAGTATGATGAACTGGAATAGGTTGTAAACGTGCAATTCTGATCACTTTGAAATTTTAAATATGTGTTTTTAAAGAATATGACTTCTGAAATTTCATCAAATTTCACAGCTGTTTATTTCTCCACTGCCAGTGCTTGCATATTTTACTGTTAACTTTTGGAAATCTCTGTATGCCCTATTATTTTTCAGCATTCCAAACCACTGCACTGGTGCATAAACGTATTATACCAAAATCTCAGTCGTTTGGTAGAGATAAAAGATTAACGTTCTACGAAGCTGTAGAGATCTTTTGATATATATGATAGACGTTAGATTCTTTTTAATTTGTCTGGTGCATTTTCACTTAAATAAAAAAATTAAGGAATCTCTAAGCCTTTTGAATAATCATGATTCAATTTATGAAACAAAATATTTTCGCTATGTTATGCACACGATAGCTGGTTTTATGTGTTTATGAGTAAAAAGTATTCTAAGAATTTCCTTTTTTTGTTTTGTCTTTCTTTTGCAAGTAATTCTCATTCATTCATTCAGAATATTGTTAAATTATTTGCATATTATTGTAAATGAAAAACCTGTCTTTAAAAATTCGAAGCACGGCTGGAATTCGAACCATGGATATTCAGCCAATCGGACTGATGTTCTACAACATGTGCTCTTCCAATCACGGAACTACCAGTGCTTACATATTTCAATCTTATCAATATTACAATCAACTGTTGAAAGCACCCATTGGCACTACTTTGAATGAATATAAACCCTATTATATTTAAGAATTTCAAACCGCTGTTCTGACTGACATATGAACATAGGGTATACCGAAATCTCTGTTACTTGGTAGGTAAACGTGACTGAAAAAAAGAAAAAAAGTTGTACGAAGTTGTAGAGACCTTTTGATTCAAATACATAATTGATGTTAAAAATTGTGTTTTTATTTTATCTGGTGTATTTTCTCTCATATAATAAAACTGAGCGGCCTCTAAACCCTTTGAATAAACATGTGATTCTGAAAAACTAATCGAAGCTATGTTATGCGCATCGAAATGCATGTATTTATAAGTAAAAATATTTCTATAAACTTTCTTGTCTTTATTTTCCGTTCATTCATTCCACATATTGTTAAATAATTATATATTATTGGGAAATGAAGAACCAGCCGGACACGGTTGAAATTCGAAACACAGATTTTCAGTTTTTCGGGCTGCCGCTCTACCAACTGGAGCTACCTCGTTCTGCAAGCATGTAAGCACGAACCTCTCTTATCTGATTCTATACATCCCGGCCCTAAGGTATGAGAGATTTATTCCTTAAGAGCCGACTCATTATGCTACAAGTACTCATAACAAAGGGTTCTATTTTAATATATAAGGGTTAATTAATACAGCGGATATGTTGGTACACCCGACGCCGGAAAACATAAAAAATCAAGTGTAATGAAAGCGGAAGTTTTACCACTTGATTGTGGCTTATAGATAATAAGAAAAAGCAGATAATGACAAAATTTCAAAATGTGTGGCATTTTCTCTCAGCAGATGCCTTAGTTATATCCTAGAAAGAGTATTGACGCCACTAGGGCTCGTTTCAGCTTCTTGAACGCTTAAAAGATTGCGAGATATATTTTTCCTGAAATGTCACATTTCTGTCGCAAAGAGTGGCGTGAACCCTATCATTACAACAAGAGGAATACAGACAGAAACCGGGCCGTCAGAGCGACAGAAATGTGTGGTTTTCTGTTGGAAATTCTCTAGGCGCATTCTGCAGAAGGAAGAGAGATGTTGCGTTGAGATTCAATTTATCTCCTCTCAACAGGTTGTTGTGCTCGCAAGGGATTAGGTTCGATTTCCACTTCTCGAAGACACCTGACTCGTGAATCAGCTTTGACAGAGCAATGTAACTGTCTCTAGTTCGCAGATGTGTTCCGGCCTTGAATAAGATGCAACGGCGGGGCATAATAACAGTCAATGTCTACAGGGTGTTCTTGCTTTGAATGTTATTCCCATTAAGTTCCAGCGTTTCTTCTTCCATTATAATTTCACTTCAAACTGTCATGGAAAGCAAGCCTCTTAAAATCTCAGAGAATAATATAATACGACCGAAAGGGTCAATATGTTAACCTTCAACGGCTAATTCACTTCGGAGAGATTTTGACATCAACCACAGGTGACAGAAAGTATCGCCTTGTTACATTGTTGAAAGTGTTTCATGTAATAGGTTATCTTTGATATTTGCATGATGTAAATTTTAGTACAGTGAGAGCGGCTTAAAAGTTCCGGTACACACGTACAACATATTAAATCAAAAGTATTCCCGTCACAGTTTAGCCAGTTATCATTGATGTGCATCAGTTCCCCATCACTACAAACCGTAAGATCTGGGGAACGAATAGGTCTTTAATGACAATTCTTAGTTTATCAAGATTTTCTTCTGTAAATATATGACGTCTTCAATTTTTCTCAATCAGTCACAGAACCTTTTTCATTAAACTTCCATACCAACTTTAATTTTTTCATCTTGGAACAGGACTGTCAGAAAATATACATTCTAAATACCTGTCTGGCTCCGCCATATGACTTTATATATCTGATATATGCCTTGAAGTTGAATAAACGACGACACAGTGAATATCCCACCATTACACAATTCTGTACCATTTAATAAAATCCCACTCACTACTGCACAACACAACTGCTCGACGCTGTCGAAATCTCGCTCGCAACAGGGAATCCCTGCGATTGGAAGGGGGTAAGTCCGCTGGTCAGTTCATCTAATTTGTGGGACTTTCAAACTACCTCACTATACATTCTCCATATTTGCTTCTCTCCAATAAGCAAAGTGAAAAACTGTTGATTGAAACGGCATTTCCTACTTCACCCCTCATCATAATCCTCATTATAAGATTCGTTAATATCATAATTCTGCTAATTAACACTACTGGACATATAGGTTTTATTGTATGTGTTACTTCTATTACCTATATTATTCCCAATATTATTGTTGAACAGCGAGAACATGTGTATGTTTATGTGTAGTATGTGAATATTCTGGTAAAGTGTAATGATGTATATTTCTCTGTATTTGTAGCTAGACAAAACAGAACTTGTGTAACTTAGAGCGTGCCCGATACCGTTACAACATTGCAAAGCCTCTCACAAAAGAAAGAAGTTAAAGCCTAGGATTTTCTTTGTATGACACTGTCCATTTTGTTAAAGGAACCTGCTAGAGGAAAAACGGCCCTTTTTATGAAAATTACGTGTGCATGGGAGTAGTAAACAACACTGAGAGTTGAAGGAACCCAAAGCATCAACGGTTTAATGCCCTCATAAAGGCAAAGGCCGTACTCAAGATCTGTTAAAGCACTTATCAGACAAGCTATATAAAATAAAATAGCCAGTCAGAGGGCTGAATTCGAATTATAGTTCTAGAAGCTTCAGTCAGTATCTAAAGCGTCCTAACTGTTGAGTTTCAAAAAGAGTATAAAGAAGAAATTTTGTGCCTTCAGCGGCACTCTTAGTTGGATTGCCGCGGCATATAGGGACTAAAGAGAATGTAACCAATAAACTGGGTAAGCCAACTATTTAGCGAAGTGTCATCCTTTACTCCAGCTCCATCCCCTTCTTCCCATTGACCTATAGTCAATAAAACCAGCATATCAACCTGAGATCATTACTAGTCCTACCTTGGAACGAGCTATAATAATAATTATAATAACAACAATAATAGTAATAATAATAATAATAATAACTACAGCAGCCAAGGCTTCTCCACGACTGGGACCCATGCAGAAGGAGGTAACAACAAAGAAGAAACATAAATACTGCTGGCCCAAGTAACAGCGACACGCATTTAAATTACAGGAGATGTAAGACCTGAATCAATGAAGACATATCCACACCCACATCTTAATAATTACTCCTAATTGTGGTTCATTCAAATTAATAATAATTAAACCCCATCCCACCATATTAATACCGTTCCAAATTGACGTTATAAACCTTATTAATAATCCCGTTCCAAAATTGACATCATCCACGTGGGGCTTAATTGATTGACGCTCCACGACGACACCGCCATATTGTTCCATAGTTTTAAAACTCTTCTGATGAAGAAAGTTGGAAAATTTACAGACGGAGATGTTTTTAAAGAAATCGAGGAGAAAGGAGAGGATGATAATGTGTGCATTAGTTCTTCCACATCCCAAACTAAGTCTATCAATAAACAAATCGTAAAATTTCTATTAATTGATTATAAGGGTGATTTATATCCCGGTGCTATTGAAAGTTCCAACGGGGTGGTGAATTCATTAATAATTTATTAAGTTGCTGAAATCTTGTAAGTAGCTATTAAAGAAAGATGTATATTTCTATACATAGAAATATATTTTTGGAGCTAATAATGCTATTAAAGAGAGTTATTCTATGTTCCTGAACTAAATGATCACATTATGTAAAAACTTTTTATCTGCATGCAATTGCAAAGAAAAGTATCCTTCTTTTAAATTATGTATTTAGCCAAACAAGTAAACCATTTTAAAAACATTTTTGAATAATTATTCCTAAAGTCGATTTTTTTCGTCTTAATTATGCAGATATAAAGCCTTGTATAACAGTAAAAAGGTACTGCCTAGGAAATATTTTATTTAATTTACATTGACTGTAAACGCGGGGGCTGAGTAACCCACTGATAAAAAATATGTAAACTATTGAGCATTTATTTCTTGAACGCATTAAACTCATATATCATTGCTTATATCTTCCAGTCCTCACTTTATCAATATCGAAGTTTTTGTCATTTAGGAGTTGAAATTGTATTATTTACGGAAGGCTATAAATACTGGAGCATACGCATCTCTACTGTAAACATCAACGGGAAGATTTTTTGAATGTTACAAAACTAATCGAAGTGAATTTTGTAGCTAGTGACAACATAGCAATTTTTCCCAAATAAATGTCACGAGTGTAAGAAGTCGCAACATATACTTACAGAGCTACAACAATAAAAAAGACAATAATTTGTTAACTGAACATTTCAAATTGTCATTTCTGCACTACTTTTCGCAACTGAAGTAAAATTAACAATTAGTGGACTAAAAACATTTTTCAAATTAAGATTTCTACATTTTTGTTACTTTTTTGAAAGATGAACCAATATAACATCTTCCTTAGCTCCTTTCCCCCCTCTACTTTTTCTTCATTCACAGAACAAATCATATTCCTTTTCTTATAACAGAACACACTTCTTGGGAACTAGTGAAGAAGATACAGCAACATTAGCATCAACTTAAAACACCTTCTGGTATAAATATACACTTTTATTTGAATATTTTCATTCAGTAGGTCACATATTCACAAAGAATTCCAGAATATTTCAAGTTATTTATATACTCATAACTAATATTATTGGTATCGACAAAGTCGAGCTGTGATTTAGACACTACTCATGTACACAACTATTATTTAATTGAAATTAAATATTATTTTCATTTAAATATTGCTTTCGCGCTAGTAGTGGAAAATATTCTGTGCAACAATAAAGTAAACTGATTTTACTCACACGTGAAAATAAGATAAGTGGTTGGAATTCCGGCCTTGACCCAATTTCAAATCTGTTTAATCTTTTCCAACTAATGTCATATTCACGGCTAGTGTGGAAAAACGATTTCTATACATAAATTACTCCTTATATAATCGCTGATTACACTAGAAGCCTGGGTCAAAAGTACTCTGGCATTACCAGTGTCTCTCAAGGAATAAATCTCTAACAACAGATATGTACATACCTTAGGGAGGTATCCGGGATATACGGAAATATTTGATAAGAGATTTTTGGTTCGCTGCTTGGAAAAGGATACATTATCTCAATCTGTTAAAGCATTGGTACGGAAGGTCGAAGATCCATGGTTCAAATCCCGGTCTTGATCCGAATTTATGTCGGATTCTTCCTTTACAAAGTTCTACTTTAATTTCTTGTTAAATAAATATTATTAATGCTGTTGATTAAATATTTTATTCCGCAAATGCCATAATAGCATTAAATCTTAAGTTTATATACATGTTCGTCTTAAAAGAAGCTTAGACTGTTTATAAAATTTATCCATGCCGTACGATGATTCCTCAACTTTTCTGATTCAAATGGGAAAGAAAAAAATTCTAACTTAGTTTTAGGGTCGCAAATTGATATTCAAAAAATATCTATTGTATCACTATACATTTCTAGAAACATACAATAAAATTGGAAAAAAGTACCTTGAATTTTATACATAAGCTTGTTTGGATCAACAATTTCACGACAACAGAGAAATTTAAAAAAATTTCATCATTGCAGTAAAGAACGATTTTCATTCGCAGATTTTCCAACTCAAAGGATGTGCTTAAATATTTTATCTTCACGTAAAGTATGCCAAAGCCACACAATTGAAAAGGGTAAACTTCTTTGGTGCATAATTCCCTTGAAAACAATCATTTAAAAATTTTCACTTTACAGAATGTTCCCTACTTTGTAGATTATTTTGTAACAAGCTTCTTTTACATCTCTTTTTTTCTTTTCTTCTTATAAGTTTTTCTCTAACATCCTCAACAACATTTTCAGCACAATATTCCAACTAATGTTATATACGTGTTAGTTTTAAGTACTGAATGAACTTCCTCACCATATTATTCAAATCTTATTATTGTTATTAAACTTTAGAAAAAAAACTGCTCTTAATATACAGGCTGCCGGAAAATATGCACAAAGAATTTACGAGTACAAAGTGGCATTGACACCATGTATTTTGACAAAGGGAACGAATGATTTCGGACGCAGCAATATAGAGCTGCAGACATCAATGTCATAGCTACGTTGCGATGTGACGTGTGTCTATAGTCACTCAAATGCAATCTAATGATAAGCCAGCTGCACTAAACCTCACCACATATTACGCATAAGCGTATAGATCTTCATGGATTTTCTTAACACCTTCATGGTAAGGTATTAAGAAAACTTTGGTGGGTAAGTTTATATCCGATTTTATACTTGAACTTCATTTAATTCAATTACAGCAAGTACTTGACATAATACTGTTTATTTGTTTAAAGTAATCTATTGTATTCCCAGTTCTCTTGATGATCTGTAAATACATTTATACCTTTAGAGTTAATAAGCACCACAGCAGAGAACCTGAGACCAATTGTTCCTATTATTGAGGTGTCTGTTTTTCTTCTCGTAATTCTTTGTGCATATTGTTCCTCATCTTGTATATCGAACTTCACTTCAGATTATGATTATTTAGGAGGCTATGAAATATTGCAATGGAAATGTCACATACTCTGCCTAAACTATCAGTCAATGTTTACACAATTTCAAGATCTTGAAATCTAAGTGCTTGACATGTAAGAAGACGTTATGGTGGCATAAAGATATCAGATATGCTTTCATGAAAATTCTTAACGTCTTATACGAGTAAACAATATAGGGAAAACTTTCGCGCATAAGTTCCCTTTCTTTATAGAGGTACTGGACCAAACGTGTAATGTAAAAAATAAGTATAAGCAAATGTTGAAACTAAAGACAAAGCTATTTTGAAAGGTATAAAAAGTTATAAAACACAAAAACTCCACAAAATTTCGTTAAAAATGACAAGAGAGGAAAAACAGTAATATATGTTGGATAAAATCGGAAAACTTTTGTTATTTTTTTTAATCAAAACGACTTCGCTATATATTCAGAAACGTGGCAAATGTAACTCGTAGTCAAATTACCTTGCCTGTTTTAAACCAGCAGAATTTCAGAAGCAACTGCAAGAGTGTATTTTGATAGCACAGCTGGAACTAAACGAGATGGATATAAAACTACAATATTTTCCTTCTGGGGAGACAATTTCCTTACGAGCGGTCATAAAAAATGCAGCAGTTGCCTCGAGACGGTTTATTGGTACAATTAACTTTATATGGAAGCACATATAATATTTTAGTTTTTTAGATGTATTCTCCCCATTTTTCGCGTTACGTTACGAATCTGAATATAATGCAGCCAAACTTGAGTACTTTTGTTACGGTGAATAATACTGCCCCATAACTATCATGCTTTGTTCTAAAAACGTTGATAGTTGAATCTCAGCACCTTACCTCTAATGTTAACTTACCTTAACTTTTTTTAACAAAAAAGCAGAGAAAACCAATCCAGTGAATTAAATACAATTGTAAATGAAATAGAAATGACTGAATTAAAAGAAGCAATGACATTTAATAATAATAATAATAATAATAATAATAATAATAATATAAATAAAACAGACAGTGGCCCTGAGAAGTTATTACAGAATTCTTAAATATTCAGTTTTTAATCAAAATATATGATTAATATGTATGAGAAAAAACTGTATTAATTACAAAACTTTCAGAAACAAAAATAATGGAGCAACATTATAGTCGCAGTAATGTAAATATGGAGCTAGGTGGCTCAGACGGTAATGTTTGGAAGTTGCATTCGGGAGAGTTCGAGTTTACATTTCTTGCGGCCAATTACCTGGATCTTGGGTTTATCCCAGTCACACGAGATATATATTTTTCCTTTCAACAAATTTTCCATTTCTCCAGTTCATATAATTTCATTTCATAATTCTGGTTACAGGGTAGAAAGTATCATGCGATGTGGGGTTGACGATGTGCAGTATCCAATGATGCATTTTCTCGCTAGAAATGTTTCCGGATTGAGGTTTTTTGAGTTAATTTGAGAAGAAACAAATGCACGGTTAATATTTCTCTGCCATGGATTCATTTTACACTTCATAATTTATCTTCAATTCATTTATCTGTGTGTTCCTGCGCCTTCTGTGCTTGTGGTGTGATCGAGGTGACGCTGACATTTGATTTAGTCCCTGAATGTGCTATGCTATATCCAACCTAATAGTTTGCAAGTCCTTCAAACGGAGGAGGGTAAAACATTGAAAGAAGAAGTAAATGGAACATAAGCCATAAACAAACTAATGCAGGAGAGAGATAGGGTGACTAGGGAAAAGTATGGATCCTCTTTTCTTTTCTTTTTCTTTTTCTTTCTTTCTTTCTTTCTTTCTTTCTTTATTTGTTTCTTTTTTTTTTAATTTCCATTAACGGGTAACAAATATCATTACCGCTGTTAAGGAGAACACGTAATTTTCTGTTTCCCTTTGGTCTGTCATTTATGCCAAATGGTATCTCAACCACCCTGCAATATAATTTTCATTGAATGCCTGAAAACAAAGGACATTGAAAGACGTGAAAAATTGCATCTCTGCACCCATTTTATATTTTATAACTCTTCTACAGCATTTTCGGTCTTTCAAATGGCCACGTATTATTCCTTTCCCCCTTTTTTTGATTAAAATTCTGTCCATTCATTTAAACTTGGTTCGCTCTTTTTTTCTTTTATCAACATATGGACATCCCGCCAGTTTTTAGATCAAAGGCGCTACCTCTCTGTCAGGCAGCTTCCCAATTGTCCTCACGAGGCTGGGTAGACCGCAATCTCTTTAACTAAGAAAATGCCTAAGCAGGTACCGGAAATTGAAACTGAAACCTCCCAACCTGCAGTCAGCAGCGATAACCCATATACCAATAAGGCGGTCGTGTTCTCATAATTTTGTTCTTATGTGCTATAAATTATCAAAATGTACCAACTTATCTGAGAAATTTCTGAAGTATTAAGTTAAGACAGCACGTAGAGATGGAGGAATTAACAACATTTATAAAAAAGTAAAATTATGGTATTTTAAAATATTTCGTGGTTTATAAACTGCCCTTTCCAGCATCATTTCTTATTTATCGGGCCTCATCGTTCACAGCCACATGAGTATTAAAAAAAACATATTTTGTAAATTCACCAATGAAAATTCTAGATGTGGTAAAAATTCAAATTAACAATGCCTCTAACGAACTAAGTGCGCGGTTTACAAGCTAACAATAGCGTGTTAACAAGAACTCAACTATAGAAATCTGCAGTGTAATGATGTGCTTGAAAATAAATGCAGACCACTCGACGGCTACCCAGCAAACAGCCAATTAGGTGAGACCATTCAAGTGAAGGTAATTTGTAGATAATAGATACTTTTCTATTCCTAATTAAGACTATTTTGCATTATGTTTGTGTTTTAACCAAATATTTAATCACATACATTACATTTTATCTCTTTCGTAATTCCATTACAAATGGTGTTATTTGGAAATGAAATATGGGGATTGGGGAGCGCTGAACATGTAAATAAAATTCAAGTTTATTTTCGCAAAAGGGCTCTCGGACACTCGTAAGGAAAGTCAAACGGTAGGGTCATGAGGTAGGTTGGTTGCTATGAAGATACGGTTAATAGTAAAACAAGAACGGTAAATTATTGGTTTAAACTAATGTAGGGAGACCAGTGCACACTTCGAGCTAAATGCTGTAGACACCAGATACAGAATAAAGCACCAACGCTTTGGGTTGCAGAGATGGTAAGAGACTCAGAGAAACTGACCTGGTTTCAGTATGGTAAAGAGGCAAAGCAAATAATAAAAACTTATGGAAGAAGGTTAGAACAAGACTAGATGATATCAGCAGGCAGGAAATCGAGGCAGAATGTAACACAAGAGTCTTCTTGAGCCTATCGAATGAAATTAAATTAATCTGCGAATGAGAGGAATATAATATGCTCGTGCTAGGGAAAAAAGCGGAATGAGAAGTGGCCAGGTTTAGACTGGGAAGTTAGAAGGCTCAAAAAATAACGGATACTTCTGGTTGGAGAATCTGCCCATTTTTGGAAGTAATGAAGGATGAGCACTTAATCTGGCCGGATGTACCCACACCTGATAAAAAACTGTTTCCTGAGTTTAAGGAAAATGAGGTAGTTCGGCATGCTGGGGGTCTGTATACGGATCACACTAACTGGTTGAATACGGGCATTTTCCTAGTCAAAGTGCAAGAAGCCGGAAATAATTAATTTTCTGGTTAGAACGCAATAACTAGTGTAATTATTAATAAAGTATATTAATAATAATGTAATATGTTTCCATTTATATATCTGTAAGTAATATGTTTCCATTTATATATCTGTAAGTACCGCCGTTTCCAATTTTAATGTTTATTGTTATTATTATTATTATTATTATTATTATTTGTTACTCTGTATAATACTTAAACATGTGATGCAAACTATATTTGTAATGTGTATATAGGGTTTTATAACAATATAAACTTCCTTCTACTACTACTCCTACTACTACTACTACTACTACTACTACTACTACTACTACTACTACTACTACTTCTACTATTATTGCTACTATTACTACTACTATTACCACTGCTACTATTACTATTAACTACTTCTAATACTATTACTACTATTACTATTAATATTACTATTAATACTACTACTATTACAATTACTACTAATACTACTACCAATACCACTAATACTACTACTATTACTACTGCTACTACCACTAATACTACTATTACTACTACTACTTCTACTATTATTACTACTTATATTATTATTATTATTATTATTATTATTACTACTAAATTACTACTACTGCTTCTATTAGTATTACTACCACTATCACCACTAATATTATTATCACTAATAACACTACTACTGCTACTACTACTTCTACTACTACTACTACTACTACTACTACTACTACTACTACTACTACTACTACTACTACTACTAAAATGGTTCAGTGAATTTATAAAGTGATGATCACAATATATTCTATGTACGTGGGATACTTAAATGCTTGTGCGGATCTGCACACTTGTTAGATATTAACCAGTGTCATTAATAAACTGGGTTTGTGATTGTGCAAATGGTTTAACTGCTCTCAGGCAATTACAGCAACTCCGTCTACTCAATTAGTTGTTGGAACATGATATATCTGCGAATACGGGAGGTGTTTAACAAGATTTGCATTGTAGACTTTGAATTAATTACTTAGATCTGAAGCTTCTATTACATAACAGTGCTAAATGTAACCAGAGGAACGCGACACACAAGCTTCGGAGCGTTCGATTCGACAGTAAAATATTGAAACTATGCTATATTACACATTCTAAGAGTGGTATAGGTCATTTACTGCAGCGGTTCCCAAACTGTGCTCCGCGATACATCTCCTAGTGCTCCTTGAAGAATTTGGAAGAATAAAGAAATGACCAGTTGTTAAAATTGTGATTTTTGAGCGACCATAAGCCTTGGGTCGGTAAACATCAAGTTGAAATACTTGACATTTCGTAGATTACACTGAAAGTCATACCATGCAATAACTGTGTCTGTGCGAAGGTCATGACGAACAACGTCCGGTATTACCTCAAAAATTAAACATAAAGCTAAGGGGTGAACAGTAGCCACTGCGTCCTCCACCGCCTAGCCCTCGCTGTGAAGATGCCACCCTCCCTATAGGCAGTCCTGGACATAGCGTGAAAATAATAAATTTTATTAAATCACGACGTAAGAATACCAGGCTATTCACAGTATTGTGAGATGACATGGGGAGCTTACATTTCCACGTATAAATAAGGCGACTCTCTCGAGGCAAAAGTTTGACTCGGGTCTTTGAAGTGAACGTTGAAAACAGAAATATGCTTCACTGACAATGACCTCGTTTTGGGAAATAGGTTAGGTGACGAGCGCTGGCTAATAAAAGTTGCATATTTACATGACATTTTTCATAAAGTTGATCATTTAAGCCTCTCACTTCAAGGAAAAGAAACTACAGTGTTTGACGCTAGTGATAAAGTGCAAAGATTCAAAATGGCTAGCAACAATGGCAATCTAGGCAGCTTCTCGCCGGTAAAGATGTAGGCATTCCTGGGGATGTCTTAAATGAGTTTCAAGTTCACCTAAGTTTGCTTGATAGCTTCAACAGTTGTTCTCCGGAAGAACTCCATGAAAAATCAAAAGAAAACGTTTGGGTTGTAAACCCATCCTCTACTGTGTCAGAAAAGCCAGCCTCTCTGACAACGCAGCAATATGAATACTTGATTGCTTTGACATTAGATTCCATGTAAAAGATAGTTTTTCAAATAAGAAGTCACTCTTTGAATTTTGAATTTAAAGTTTTGTTTGATAAAGCTAAAAGCATTTTTTCTTGCTTTTGCAACCACTCATTTATATAAACCAGGATTCTGTGCTTATATAGGTTCTAAAACAAAACATAGATCTCGTCTCGATGCAACCATGTTTAAGATAGAGAAACTGTTCGCCAGCTTGTTAAAAATTTACAAGAAATTGACATCTCAATAATAAGAAACGTGTTTCGAACCTCCATATTCTTCTTATAACAAAAATTAGTATCAACTTTAAACAGGGTACAATTCTATGCTTCAATGAAAATAAAACACCAACTTTATGCGGGGTGACTGTCTGCCTTTTTCTGCTCGCGGTGGCTGCATCTTGATAGAATTTCCTGTAAGGACTTCACATCTCATTATGGCTGTACATTAATAACCAGGTTGCACTAACTGTATTGACCAAACACAAAAACTGTACCATTCACTTCTTCCTGCATAAAAGGCGGATTGACTTAAAAACTCCTGCGCACCAAAGGAAATTAAAATGGACTGGTGATGGAAGTTCTTTGTGAAAAGCATAGAGGCAGCTTTTGTGTCTTGACACCTTGTTCTTCTCCAGAATTCGGGCAAACAATGCTGAGAAAATATGAACGAGAAAACAAAACAAAACAAATATTGCGGACCCAAAGAAGCCTCGCTTTGTTTACACAATAACTTCCTGCACAAAGCCAAAATACGTTCTGCGGCTGTTTTGTCCTTTTTGCTTTAGGCAATTTTACTTGCGGGGAATTTCGTGCAGTGTGGATTATCTTTACAAAGCTGAAAGAGTGGACCAAATTGTGCTTTCGTGTTTAGATCCGGTGTTTGTATCTAAAGCAACACTAAGCAAAGAGTTTGTATGGTACAATATCCTTGAAAATTTGTTCAATGTAATTGTTATCAAAGTATCCAGAAATGGTATTAAATACATTTTTTCCTTTAAACTTTGAACGAATAACTGAAGTTGCATGCTTACCTGGTCACAAACAAGTAATTTTATAACCATTCTGAAGAATTATACTAAAAAGGTATTGATTTTATTTAACATAATTTAAAAGTAGACTGCTTTTTAATGTCTAAATTCTTAAATGTATATAACTAAAAATGGAAGATTATCGTTCCTACTCATGTATTTAATATTTAATGGTCTGGTTGATAAATATCTTACAGGTAATGACAACCTCTGAGACCCCCTCCGTGGTCTAGTGGTGGCGTTTGCTTTTATTAATCCGGGTTCGAATTTCGGTCAAGTCAAGCTGTCGGGTTAAGGTTTGTTTTGGAGTGTTTCCTTACCATGAAGAGGTGAATGCCAGATAGCTTTAAGGCGTCAAGAACTCCGAGCTCATTTGCGTCATCATTATTTCATTTCATTTCATTCATCCCTAAACAGACACACCTATAGTATTCAGTGCCAATGTACATAGATCGCGTGAAGATCATTCAAAGCGACAGTAAATAAACAATAAAAAGTGTAATCTTGTGAGAGTTAATAATAAGCAGGATCAATTTTTTACATGGACTGGAAAAAAATAGTTCGTTGTTAATCAACGTGTGATGGCGTTGTTGTTCTCAGCATATATAGAGAAATGACACGTTGTTCAACGCACTCAGTGTCAGTAATATATTATTTGTTGTTAACGAACATGAAATTGTCGAGTAATGGTACACATTTGGATCGCCCTAAATTGATGTTTTCTAAAAGTGAGCAATGTGCATGGATCAAATTTAAGGTAGCTCGTGTTAGGAACATGAGGTGATGTCATCTGGTCTACGAGAAATCTATGGTAATGAAACTTAGACATTTCGAACGGTAGTCATTGAGGTGCCATACTTTCGACAAGGACACGATTGAAGGAAATGCACCATGCTTCAGTGTCTTTCCTTGAAGTGCATTACGTTGATTTCGTTCAATAACTGCTGGAGATGGGTCGTTGATGGACAGTGAGGGAGTTAACCGCAGGAGTCAGAACAAATCACACTACAGTGTTAATTGGGGCTCCTTCTCAAATATCAGCAAAAAGGACTTAGCTGTACGTCCAGTTTTCTCCAGAAGTGTGACAATGGGTGATAAATATGCCAGGAGATTACATTGAAGGAATATAAAAAGCTCCAGGTTCTAGAATAAATAATTTACCACTTATTGAATATGTTGCCATACTTTCTTCCCGGACTTCGTAACTAAATTATATTTTATACGGTGTAATTTTTACATTAATGACATTTAAGGCTACTATTAAGACCATTTTCGAGAAAATGACTCAAACTAAAAACTTGTTTACATCAACAGCAACGAATTCTTGCCTGCAACTCCGAATGAATACAAGCGCTGAATTGCATTGGCGATTCGAACGGTATGCAATCATGAGATCTTTATCTTGGCTTGCAAATTGTGAATTTTTGCAATTAAATTCATTTAAATACACAAAATTGACATAAACTCCATTCGTAAATAATGATCAATTCTTGAATAAAAAATGCACAAAACTTCTTGAAAAGTTGCTAAGATGCTCAGCTATGTACTCGCAAGTGTTTGTGATTAATTGAAGAAAGTAGGAAAAGTGAAAAAAGTTTGATTCCATAAGAATTAATTAAGCATTAGGTTTGAAGGCTGTTCGTCACTTCTCTTGCGCGATAAAAATATCCCTTTTTTGATGTTACTGTCAACAGAAATAAATGAACTGGGCTAGCAAACTTCATCTGAGCAGGCATATTTACCCAAACTTTCACGCACTGACTTTTGCATACCCAAATACCTAAAGAGGTTGCTGAATTTCAAAGTATTCTATAACAAAGAAGAATCTGAGACGACATAGAGAAATTTCATTATCTCTAAAAATCACGATTATTATAGAAATGGGAAAAATTTGAGGATATTTTGACCCATTAAATTAATTTTCAATTTATTGGTGCTTTATTAAAATCTAAATTCTTTTTGAACGACCTAGTAGTTTTTAAACCTAATTTATCTTAAATATCACAGTATTTGTTTTGAAAGCCTTGCTGACGTTTTAACGCTGACTTGATTAGGAGGTAAATCTACGGTCTGATTATGAAAAGAAAAGACACGAATAAACGCGGCGATGCACTCAGATTACTGTCACGTTGTTTTAATGCTGATAGCTGGCACATTCTGAAAAATTCATGAAAGCTTATACCCAAGAAATTATTGAGAAAAGCTGGGAGTTAAAACTGGTCGGGAAAAAATGGTACTGTTTTCTTTGTAGCCTGAAAGAAAAAGATCCATTGAAGAGTTATTTCAAACAGAACTGAGCTCCAGAAAAGAGATGCTCACAATAAAAATCAGCAGATAAACAACGTGGGGGTGAAAGTAGATCCTTTCCTATTATTCTTCTTTCAGAGCACATGAACTGGCATTTCTCACTGATCCTAGAAGCATTAGTAATGTAAGATTCTTTGCCCTTTTTATTTCTTAGCTTGGAAAAAGCGCCAAACGTACTCCAGAAACCAGCCCAACAAAGGCTGACCTTAAAGGAAAGCTACATTACTTCTTATATGCATGTGGTAGTTCGTTCTGGGGCACAATCGTGAAGTGTGCCAAGTTTAGTTTTATTGCAAACAAGGCGAACTGCATGAGAATTTAAGAATGTGAAGTAATTGTTTTCATTTTTAACTGAAATACTACAGTTCATAGAAATGTAAACTTATTTCAGTAAAAACTGGATGTGCACGTGCTTTGGCGCTCTTTTAGCAGAGCTGCAGCTGCCTAGTGTATTTTATTGAAATGGTACCAGTAAAACAGAAAAAAAAAAAAAAAAATGCTACAGGAATAACTTCCATACTGAAGAGGAACTTAAATATCGGTGCGAAAATTTGAAACTGGAAACAGAGCTGTTGTGAGTGAATACCAATTTCATTATAGGTGTGTGAAGAACACCAGTTCTGGCCATTCCTATAACAAAGTTTATTTCTCATGAAATAAAACAGATATATGCGAGTAGATCAACGCTATGACAGTACAAATGCGAGAGGATTAGCGAATCGATGTACTGGGGCTGGATAAAAAGTAGTGGCAACACTGACGGTATGCAGTCGTCACAGCCTTGTTAGTCATAGGATTATGTGAATCCGATACTGGAATGTTCGATGACCTTCAGCAGCGAGTGGCGACAGCTGTTCAGTTATACAGTGACGTACACGGTGTCTTGAAGTAGAGGCGGATAGTGCAAACTCCCTAGTAATAAGTTTTCAAAGCTGGAACAACGTTCGTGGATCAAAATTGAAATTGCACGAGGTCGACGCTCAAGAGTGTTATCAGAGACTACGTGGAGCATGTGATGTTGCAGCGTTGTCATATCGCATCCAGTGAAAATGTTTCGTGCAGGCAGGGATGCTGTTCAGGACTACCCTAAACTGAAAACCACACAATTCAGCTCTTTGCTTTCCTTTTGGATGTTGATCGCTGATGGACTGCGGTGAATTAGCAGCAGAGGTAGGTGTATGTCACAAAACCGTATCTCATATTCTGCAGGGCATTTTTGGGTCCCGCTTAATAACAGAGCGTTGGATACCTCATTTCATCACTTAGGCGTAACAATGACACCGTTAAGTAATTGCACAGGATTTGCTGAATGGCCACCAGAGAGAAGGTCACCTTCCTTGGGAGGAATCTTACAATGGGAAACATGGGCTCGTTCCTATGCACCACGCTTGAAATCAAATTAATGGAAACATCCCGGCCCTCGTCCAAAGGTAGTGCGTTCTGTACATGCTTTGATCAGTGTGGCGTATGACATTCATGGTGTTGCACTACACCATGCTGTATCTGAAAGGCAAAAGGTAAATGCTGCGTACTATTGGAACACCAACTTCGTCCAGCACAAGGAGCAAGCGATGACACTTGCTGACAGTTCACCATCATTCTTTATGACAATGCGAGGTATCACACTGCTGGCGCTGTCACGTCGATGGAACTAGGAGATACTAGGACATCCACCATACTCCCCCGATATGAGCTTCATCGATCTCTTCGCAAAAATGTAAGAACCATTATCAATGCTGCAGGGCGGTCAACAGATGGACGCGCTGAGGGAATTCGGCACCTTCCACGTGTGTAGCAGAAGAGAGTAGGCATGACAGAGGTTACGTTTAAGGAACGTATATCGCTTTCCTCTGATAATTAAGCTCTCATCTAACCTACTGGCTTGTATTTTACTAACGAAAAATAAATATATGTGTTTTGATTTTAAACCTGATGTTTTCATATTAAAGTTCTCAAATATAGTGCCAAATGGGTTGATTGCTTTTTGTTTCTTCTGTTGTCAACACTGCATTATCTACAAATATTCTGTTAATGTGATAATATTGTAGTATTGTCAACGTATCAATGTAGATTGTAATAAAAGCATTTGACCAGATGCTGTAACCAATATGGGTACTCTCTGTGCTCTTTTCTGTTTACATGACTGGAAAATGGAAGCGTAGGGCTGCCCTGAAGGGAATCAAAAGCAAACAAATAACAATGGAATGCTAAAAAGGATTAATGAAGAGTACCACAGGGCCAGTAAAACTAATAGCGTGTTAATGACACACAAATTGGCATATGCGATACTATGCCAATGAGTACACCGTAACTCGGTGCAGTTTCCAATTAAGCAAATATGCAACAAAAAGACAAAATATTGTCCCTTTTGGTGTCGTTTCACATAGAGCTCGCACCATTGTGATAGCTTTTGTTGTTATTCCAGTTACGTGCTAAACACCATTACTTCTAATGGATTAGCAATTGTCTTCAAAATAGAAAGCAATTTCCTATAGCAAATGAAAAGCACGCCACTTTGAATTCAAATCGATGAGACAAATAATTTCAGATGTGAAAGTTTTACTCTATCACATTGCTGGGGAACACAAAGTTGAAAGTGTTAGTAAAGTTGATACATGTATTATCAAATGCTTCATACAGCGGTTATTTTTGGCCTGTGTCTGCAGCTGAAGCAAGCCGCGCGAGTTCAAGGTCACCCAACCCTCACGTTTCGAATAAAGCAATTTCTCAATGCACATAATATTAGTTTTGTTTCATAATGAGTAAGTAATCTGTGTTATCGAAGTTGTTTGAAATGTTCTACAGTATGAAGTTTCCCTCATGACATGCATAATATATCGTTACATTATCTCTTCTTCTCATTTGAGAAGAAGACCGCGAACTGTGCTTTCTCTCTCTCCGTCTTGCGACTTCATTGATAGATAACAGTATTGCAAGGGGTATGTGATTAGCACGCCGGAATCCGCCGGTCACCTATCCCTCGGCTTTTGCGATCGAAATCATTACAATATACTACGTTAAATTTTACTTCACTATACACTGTAAATAATAACATTGGCACGGCAATAACTTGCGATAATACAAAGAGTTGAGTTAAACTGATTTCTTAAGGGCAGGCAAAAATATCTCTCAGTGACAGCAAATTGTCCTACTAGCCTGAATTCGACACCCTCCCGTTGATGTTGGACAGGTTTTAACTTGTTAGCATGGTAGAAGAAACCCTCCAAGATATAGCTATGGAAAATTAACTATGCAGCACGGGAGAAGAAAAATAATTAGAATTTCTAACAGTGAAAATCTCATTATAATTTGTTTTACAACAGGTGAAATAGATTTGAATTTTGAATAAGAATACATATTAATAAAATAGTAAAGAACTTTAACACACAATTGGTGTGAAACTAGTTCAGCAATACTTTATTAAAACAATTTTAAAAAATTAATAAAAAAAATTGAATCCATAAATTTCAAACTGTAAATCTATAAAAATTAGAATTGTATATCTTCAAATCTTTGCTACTTATGTCACGTAATAATTATTCTAATCATTAACAAATAAATACTAAGGTAGGGGTATATCCTGCTTACCAATATACATTCCTTATCGAGAAATTTTATAATAACGGAACCGTAAATAAAATAAAATATTTTATATTTCACTGGGAGGAGTGCATGAAGGAGGTCCCAGGCATAACAATTTGGAATTAGAGATCCGAACGTCTGTGCATCCAACCCGGGTCGAGTTCTCCTAGCTATGTAAATGAAGAAGAGAAGTGAAGTGAAATCGCCATGGATCATGGGTATTCCCTGATTTCATAGATAAATAACCTGCCTGCTCTTCACACCATGCTTGCTTGGCAGCATAAGAACAGGGAAGGGAGACGTATCGGAAGGAAGGAATACTTGCAAGAAGACTCGGGAATGAACTTCAACAGCCACATATTAATGTAGACAACAATAGCTTCCCGGCTCTTATTTATTTATTTTTTTCTAGTTCATTAGGGTAATAAATGAGAACTATAATTAACAGGTCATAAGTAAGGCAACATAGTCAATAAATAGTAAACTATTTATTCTAAAATCTGCAGCTTTTTATATTCCTTCAATGTTTGCCACATTTATCACCCATTGTCACACTTCTGGAGGACACTGGACATGCAGCTAAGCCCTTTTTGTTGATATTTGAGGAGCCCTGCTGTTAAATACATAATACAAAACAATACATTGTTTTTTTCTATGTAAATCTACTCGTATCTACATCCTCAGCTGTATTGCCACTGGTGGCCGAGGTCGTTAAAGCGCGAATTCGTGTTAGTGGGAGGTCTGGGGTTCCATTCCCTCCAGGACCGTCCTCCCTGACTGAGGTTTTTTCAAGGTTTACCTCAGTCTTCATAGAAGGAAAATGCTGGGGAGGTACCGTAATGCTAAAATCCCCCCTTCCTTTAAAACAAAACCCTTTTATCCCTTCATCTCATATCCGCCACTTGTGATGCCTCAGTAGTTAAAACGGGAGTTAAACAGTGTTAAAATTTTTTAGCTGTAGGATATACATGGCTCAACAATTTATGTGGTCATTTTTTGTTAGGACATATAGACATTTTAAAAATATAATTATGCAATCAAAAATACTTAAACTGCCTAAGGAACAATGCACATTTTAAATTAAGTTATTGGCATATCTAAGCAAATGATAAGCATAAATGAATATAGCTGCTTTGTTCATTTTTCCACCTACTGGTTACTATAACAGTCAAGCATTATTTGTTTTGTATATTTAAATTGCTATCCTGTGAACGAGTAAACAAATTTTATTTTAATCTGTTAAAATATTGGGCCATTTTATAATAAATGAAATGAATGCACAATGAGGTCATTTAAATCAATAATAAATGTTTATGGTAAATGAAATATTCTAAAATTATGGCATACAAGTTGATGCCAGTGGGGTTCAATATCTCAAGAGGCTTTATAACCAACGTATATAGGGATCATTTAGGTTTCATTCCAAGTTCATACTTTTTTACTACTGGAAAATGTTAAAAACACTGAACAGTGATCCGCGGGATAATAAATTAATATTGATACTCAGTCAGTATTATTATTATTATTATTATTATTATTATTATTATTATTTCACGTTATATTAGACTATTCATATGAGGGAAAATTCTGCCAAGAAAATGAATACGAATGCAAAAAATCTAGGTGCTATTTGCGCAGTGAAATTTTGATAATGGTTTATTTTTACAGTAATTTTGCAAAACATAATTCATAGCTTTTGACGATATTCTTTTTTCCTTCCACTACTTATTTTTCGAGTAATAGGTAAAGGTAAATGGGAAAATACAATATACCCTTTTCAGAGATCTGTCATATACGGTAATTATATAACTAATACGCCCACTAGCTCCTTAAACTAATTTTTATATCAGAAACGTTAAATTTCCGAGCTAAACATAAAGAGGGGTTCGTGAGAAAAAGAAACAACAGTAATGCTTAAAAATGCTTTGCCTTCATTCTGAAATCACCAATAATTAAGCAAAACCGAAAACCAGATTAAAAAAATCAATATTTACCTACCTATTTTGATTAAGATGGTATTCCGAATATTACCATTTATTTCAAAATTAAATACCAGAATTTCATATGTATTTTAAAAATGAAAACGTGTATTGTCATTAAAGTCAAAGTTTTAATTAACGAATCTGTAACTTCCACATTTAGAGCTGATTGCTAAAAATAATTTAGTTGCAGAGATGAAGCGCCATCTAATGGATTTTATTGAGAACTGCAGCCAACACGGTGCCAAATTTTAGCAGTAGGAACATAAAGATGTCCTCACAAGCTGTCCCTACTATATATGCCGTGATATTAGTACCATATTCGAACAGTATTTAACTGTTAAGATATTTTAAATTTTAGAGAATATTTTTTGTGTTTAACGGACTATTAGGGATGTTTCAGGAGATATTTAGATGACTATTCGCATTTAAGAACATAAAAGTATAATTTATTATTATTATTATTATTATTATTATTATTATTATTATTATTATTATTATTATTATTATTATTATTATTATGCTATTATTTTTGCATATTTGTTTTCACAGTAGTAATGATATAGGAGTTCATAATGAAATAGTAGGTACATACTCCATTTGCTGGTGATTACTTTTTTTATTTGGGGTAGAAGCTTTCTTGGAATGGGTGGAAAACATATGAAATGAAATCTGAGTGAAAGTATCGATCGGTGCATATAAAATTGTCAGAAAGTTTGCAAGTTAATCATGACGAAACGTATTGTGATAGTGATTGGGAATGAAAACATTATGGAATCGTATAGCTTTGTAAATATGAGTAACATTTGTGTAGTATATATTTTCATGTTTAAATGCTTGATAATCAGTTTATATTCCATTCTGTTTCTATATGTCATTGTTAATTTTGACACAGGGACTCAACGAGAGACTTTCAGCATTAATCGCAGTAATCGGTTCAGTGGACGCCAAATGTACTCTATGTTTGGATCGGTAATGCAAACACAAATGAGATGAAATTGCGATCGGTGAACAGAATTCCGTATGATATACAACAAGAGCAAATCATGTTCTTTAAATGACTGGGTTAGCAGACAGTATGCAATGCCTTGAAAATTTGCCGTGGGTACTTCAGTTTATGTCAGCCTCCGATTTCATTACAACGAAACGCATGACGATATCTAATCCCGTATAGAAAGCTCATTTTATTCTTCTCTAGTTATGGAGTTCATAAGGAAAGAACAAAGAAACGTTAAATGGGAATTTGAGAATAAAAATTCATCAGGTTATGTAAGAATAACAAATATTCAACCACATTTTTTATAGTCCTATCTTTCACCGCTATTCCTGTTGTCTGTATATCGACTTCATTGGCCATATGTGTATTGTGTAACCAAGAGTCAGACAAAAATAAAAGCGAATTAATGAGCAGAGCATCAATTTCAGTCATCGAAAGATGGCAGAAGAATCGAGGTTCCCTATTGCTCTGATCGTTTATTATATTAGTCCAATTGATAATTTATATTTATTTATATTACTTGACAAACACGTTCTCATATAAGAAAAAAAAATTGGGAAACTTATGTTAAAACAGATTATTTTAAAAGATAATGAAGAACAGAAAGAAATTATTTTCGTGACATGTAGCAAGAAGGTTAAAAATATATAAACTAAGATGCTGTTCTGAAATATGCATATGAAACAGGATCGTAAGCCGTATTTTAGTTGCACTTAACCTAACTTTATTATTGTACACAAATACTTTTATTCTTTCTTTATACATATTCCTGCTCATCATTATCACTTTCACTAATACTTATCATATTTGGGTCAACTGCTTCCCAAAATCATTAAAAAGATAATAAATTTTGTGCTAGTATTTAAAGTTACCAATATTCCTACACTTGTAGAGAAAGTTATACAAATTACAGTAATTTGTGAGTAATTACAAATTAATATTAGTTCTTCTGTGGAACATAACAACGAAAAATCACTTGTACATTTGTAATATTGAACAGAATTACTAGTTACAAATCCATACACTTGTAATGTATTAGATCATAATTTTGTGAAATAGGGCCCTGCTCACTGCGATATTTTCACTTCATTTTCAAATGTCTGGCCTTCTAGATGCTTCTAGAGTTTGGTATGAAAATGGAAATCACTCAGGGCAAGATCAGGAGAATAAATTGAGTGGCAGAAAAGTATGAATCTGAATTTTCTAGGTAAGTCCCGATAGCGTTGTCATGCAATAGCAGAATTGTGCAAGCCAGAAGTCCGAAGTGTTTCCGTTTGATTGTGGCTCTAAAGTTCCTTCAGGACCTCACATTCATTGGGTTGTGAGGCAAGAAATGCACCAGCAAAAACCACCCGATATTCTCAAAACATAGTTCACTATAACCGATCTTCCGCTGCGTTGTTCGTCATGCAACATCAAATCATCTGAATGCTCATTAACTCACGATGAGCTTTCGCTGCAGTGTTGCATTTTCCTGGGAAAAAACGAATAATTGCACCTTGTTCACAACGCTTTGTAGTTGATATCTTGTTACTAAAACCAAAGAAAACCACGCTATTTAATGAAACTGCGTCAGGGCTGCCAACATATACTAATAATATGTTGTATCCAAAAACTTCATTGTTACTGTTTGTTTTCTGATATAAATAGTTGGAAAACTTGTTTATTGAATGATCTTTGTACAAGGGCTATTTTTATCAACCTCCGATCGCTCTGCTACGTGACCAGACAAGCATAAGGATGCGGATCTGCGCACTGTGCTACTGAGCTATTACTCCGCCATAACGTCCGCCAAGACCAAGTTTAATACCTCAGTTGGAGCTGAGCTAGAGGCACTTCAACACGGCCGAATGATTGATTCTCCCGGCAAGTGCGTAATTCTTTTTCTAATAATGTAGCAGAAATTCATCACAAAATGAGCTGTGTTTATGGTACAAACTGAGGGTGTAGCAGATTTAAAGATGTTCATGATGAAGATGGACAAGTACGTAGATCTGTCGCTAGTGAAGACTGTTCAGCGAGTTGATCGAGTGGTTCGAGAGTGACGAAGGTTTACCATCAATGAATTGTTTGTGGAATTTCCGGACATTTCAAGGTCAGCTCTGTACACGATTGTTACAGAACATCTAGGCTATCGAACACTTTGTGAACGCTGGGTTCCCAAAAATACCTATTTCCATACGCTGGCACCAACCTTCCATGAACAGGATAATGGAAAACTTGTCTATCTATATGATAAATGTCTTAATTTTCACGGTGATTATGTGTGATTCACGTTATTGTTATGCCCCATCGGAGGTTGATAAAAATAAACGACAAAAAACTCGTATTTGGAAATTTTATTTATTGAATGATATTTGTATAAAACATTACTATTCTATGTGTATCTGTTTTTCAATAGCATTGCGCCATCTGCTCTACAGTGGCGCTAACTATACATAACTTAAGAAATGACTCTCATAATTGTAACTCTTTTCTCACGTACTCCATTTCCCTTGAAGCAGGAAATAAGGCTGCCTTTATTAGTTGAATAACTAAAGGCTGCAGAGTTATATTTATAAAGGCATTAGATTTGATAAGGATAATTATTATGTATAGGTATAAGAAATATTTTAGAGATAGGTATAACAGAAATAGAAATAATTTGTAACTTGTAACTTAAAAAAGGGTTTTGTATACATTTTGTGTAAAATATGTTAGAAAGAGACAGATGTATACCTGACGACTCTCCACTGACCACTCCTTAGACAAGGCTGAAGAAAGGGTAAACTATCTTTTGTTAGGTCACGAACCTTCTACCCAGGAAATACTTAGGAGTTGACAATAAGAGAAACATGTGGCCGTAACGGGACAGTATTTAACAAAGTCAGAGGTAGCAATAATTTAAGAGAAAATGAAAATGTCAGAACGGAGACGAAAATGTTTTATTACAGGAAAGCCGAAAAACAGCCCATCAACACGTGCTTAATCTCTAGGAACATTTAGGAATCTACAAACTAAGGAAGGCAAAAGATTTTCAATAGAAATCAGAATATAAGGAAAGTGCCGAAATTTACGACAGGTTGTTCTGGGAAAATTCAAGTTCGTGGGAAGACATTAGAACAGGGGGGAAAGAATAATTCTAGCCAATGGTCTTCGGATAAAAGTTAACGAATCAGGAGAACTTAGATACAAATAAATAATTTTAGGATAGCCAATGCCGAACATGTAACACAGAAATAGATAAAATACGAGGGAATTTAATTTAGCGAAAGGCGTGGCGATATAGTAGAAAAACTAGAGTACAGAAGTCAGAGGGGGACTCAGTAGACACATAGTCATACATCCAGACATTCACGGAGGAATTCTCTCGCACATTCAGACCTTCGCAGATTGAGATTCAGACATT
Organism: Metallyticus violacea; assembly: GCA_030762175.1. Classification (NCBI taxonomy): domain Eukaryota; kingdom Metazoa; phylum Arthropoda; class Insecta; order Mantodea; family Metallyticidae; genus Metallyticus; species Metallyticus violacea. The sequence goes on from CM060832.1 coordinate 32,482,513, forward strand.
CATTCAAGAGAAACAGAGACATAATACGAGAGACGCGAAAGAAATATACAGAATCAGGCAGTCTGAGTCATCCGAAAGTAATCAGTCTAGATCATTTCTAAAGTTCAGTTGAGGGCAGTGTAAATCATTTTCTAAAGTCAGTCTTAAGTGTGTAGTGAGGTCAGCTACGAGCCGTCAGGAAGTAACCTGCCAAGTTGTTAAATAAATCAAATGTTCAAACAGTGCCGGACTTATTAATACACCGAATAATCTCCTTCCCCCCCTAATGACTTCAAGTCGTTAGAAACAGTCCAAAATTTACCCTGAGAACCCATCATTCCCCCCTATATTGGAACGACTATATTAACCATTTCAAATTATCCGTTACTGTAGAACCCCATAATACCCGTTCCACCCTTTGAGTCAGTACTCTTTATTTCATAAAGCTGCTGTGACGTAATGCAAGTTGAACCTGCTCATGGCGTTTGTACATTTCAAAAATTCTTGTGCAGGGAAATAAAATTAGTCACACGATTTATTGTAAAGCAGAGAGTTTAGCAATTGCAATTTGAGTGTTCCAGTTGCTGATATTGCTTTTCGGAAGGCTTTCAATCCCCGAAGTTATTTAGAAAAACTTCCTAGACATATATTCTTTGCCCTAGAGACCTAAGGTATTGGCACATCCTATTCTAGATGGAATTGTTTGCTTGGGCTTCAGATGTAAGCCGAAGATCACACTTGATGTGCAATGCTATAAATTGTTTAATGAGACATTATGAAATGGCTGTAAGAGATCAGATTTAGAGGCACCTGCAGCGGCTTGGCTATATAGCTTTAAATCAATGTCCCGTAAGGGCTGAGTGTAATGTTGTCTGTTTCGCAAAGGGAAATGCTGGACAGGTCGGTCATAAAACCCAGTCTGAGGAAATCAGCCACTGTGCTATCTCGTGGTTACGGCCTCGCGTAACGTTTATCGCAGGGGACTTGATGCAACAGCTCTCTTTGGAGCAAACTGTGTACAACTAACCCCTAATTACAGGGCAAAAGCACGGTGAGGGCTGCATTGAATACGTGATGCTGTCATGAAAACTCCTAAGGGGTAACACTCACCCATGACATGTTGCACTTTCAGAGCTATACAGGGCGTGTAAATTCTGAAGATAACGGCGCTATTAGAATAATGATAAGCATGAACCACGATGTGACATTGTGTAGTCCGTTATTCCCTTCTCCTTTGCCTTGCTTTATGCCCAGCTTTCTGGAACTTTCTGTTTGGCAAACATAATTTAGGAATTTATTCCTAGTTGTATCGGTACGATGCCTCTCTGGTATCCTTTCCACAAATTTTGTTTAATAGAACGTAATTTGCTTCCTTGCTTTATTGTGCCAGTGATGAAATACTGTGAAATTACAGGCTTCAGCAGCCAGTGTCATTGTTAAAATAGTTGACTTACTTCCAAGTGCTACCGCGTCCTGATAGTGTAGAAGAAATTCATTGGGGAAGAGGGGGGGGGGACGCAAACCTTAACCTACGAGTACGAGTAATTTTTTGCGACTCGCTACGGCCCCGTAGTTTCCTCTCGCCTCCTTATCTAATGATTGGTTACTTCGAAAAATATACGAGAAAACTGCTGAAAGTGATGCACAGAACCGCCCTGGTGAGGAAAAATGGAAGATATATACGCGAATTTAGCGTTGTGAAATAGCGTTCTATTAATTACCCACTGTCGTCTAAGGCCATTGCGCGTCCCTGGACTCCTGACTTCAAACCATGCTGTAATAATATCTCGACTCGCTCGCCTTTTATATTAGGTAAGTGGCTCGTATTGGAAACCTTTGCTGGTCTCTCCTGGCTTTCTAAGAACCGCTTTAGGCTCCAGCCCTTTGGTCTTGCAGCACTGCTGGCCACTAATTGAGTGGATAGTAAATAACCAGAATTTTCTTTCCCATGCTTTCTTGTTTCCTCACTTTGCACGGAGTCTACTATTTGGAAACACCAAAACCATTGACTGGGATTTTTTTTTGAAATCATATCGGCAAATGCAGATATCGTCACTAGTTATGTTATCTGAAAGTCCCTGAAACATCCATTATCAAATATATCCTAACCTTTTCTTGCAGTATACCACGGTAATCTTGTTGTTTTCCGATGAGGTGAGCTCATTCTTGAAGATTTAATATACATAGGATAATGGTAGATCAGTTTGTACCATCTATATATCTGTAAGTTATTCCTTCACATTTTATTGTGGTCTCAACCTTTGATGCATTGTCATTTCTAATTTTTATCCGCTTTAAAATCAGCGAATCAGGGAAGACTGTAATATGTGAAGGGGAAAGTTCCCCAAATTCCTACATCAAATGATTGAGTGACTGCGTTTCATTTAACTTCCATTCAAAGTCGTACAAAGGTATGGCATCGTTCCCTCTCAAGCTGCATTTTACACTCGCTGGCACTTCAGTAGTCTCGTGTTCAGAACTGACTGAACCAAATCCACTGTTAATTCCTTTGTGGCATACAGGAAGGGAGTTTTAATTGCTATACCAATTTATGGTGTGGTGCAACTATTGTCAGAACTTTAGTAACCCTTGTAGTAATTATTTCATAATTTATTACCAATTTATATTTTTCAAATCCTGTCATGAAAATATTTCTATTGCCCTTTAAATGGAATAATATTGCTTGCAAAACAAAGGAATAAAACTGCAATCAATAAAGAAGAAGAAATTAAATTCCAAACAATTACCGTTATTACAGCTGAAACTTCAAAACAGCATGAACATAAAACTTCCCGATGCTTCTTAGGGGCAAGTAATTTGTATTTAAATCTGGAATGCAGTCACATGTTTCTTAACATAGTAGAAAGAAAGTTGGGTTAATGGTTACATATATTTAAAGGTTGGAAATAGAAAATTATTATTCATAATCTTCAGCTTAGATTTAACTCTGATGTTACGAATATGGTAAACTTATTGTTTACTGAAAAATAGTTCCATAATATATATTATGCGTTCATACATTTTATACCTTTATAGATCTGTTGCTAATAAGCTCAGTGTAAATGTATATTAAGTTACTAATGTCGTTACCTTTAAAGAACTCTTTAATTTTTTTGAAATTAAAACTTAATGTTAGTCAGTATTTTTAAAGTTAGTTTTAATTTTCTCTGAACAAGCTTCCCTTTTCCAATCAGTGATCCAGTTGGGGTAATAATAAAATATTTTTTCCATGTGTGTGCATCAGATTCTTTACTGGGATACTGAAGACCGCATCTTTTCTATTTGTTCAGGCATTCTCTACAAATAACGTACCATATTTTTGAAGATTTCAGAATTCAGGATATATATTATTTAACATATGAGAAACTTCTGTAAAATTGATAGAGGGCTTAAAACAGACAAAAATTTCATATGATTATTAGGCCACTTTCACTTGACTTTTATTTAATCATATTTGCTGTTTACTTATAAAGAAACCAAAGATATTTTGTCCCTTACAAATGGTGCTGTGTTTTGGTTGGCTGTCAAAGTCATGTGCAAGCTACCACCGTTACTATAGAATGGATTGCAGAACTTCCACAATATTTATGTGTGGGCTGACGAAAATCCCCATTCAGTTTTGGAAAAAGATATGTGTTGGAATAATTGGTGATAACATTAACCGAACCTATTATTTTTACCGAGAACATTGGCAGGTGCTCAAACTATAGACTTTTAACAGACGATTTAAATGTTTTGTTGGGAGAGGTACACTCTTAAAACGCCATGCCTGGTTTATGTATGATGGGGCGCCACCTCATTTTCCTCGTGCACGTCAGCTCAGATAAATGGATAGGTGATGGGTGATGGACATGCTGGTATCTCGTTCTTTTGGCCTCATTCCATTGAATTTGTACGTTTGGGTTAATTTTTATGTTAGTCACTTTGAGATCATTCTGCAAAAAATAAATAAATAAATAAATAAATTTAAAAAATTACGAAAATTACGAAAATTTTATAATATGCTAATACGAAATATTTTGCTTGCTTTCAGAACCTGTATCAATTCCACAGTGATTTATCATATGTTAAGTAGAAACTATGTTTATTGACTACACTGTTTTAAGATATTTACTTTTATGGATATTCTAATGATAGAAACTTCAATGTATTTTTAATAATAAGAATCATGTTTTAAAATGGTTTCACTCTTGCAACCTCGAATTAAATTGCTTCACCCTTTCTTTTGACTACTCGATAATTTTTAAAGGATACTCCAAGGTGGTAATTATTAAAAATGAGCACTTATTTTTACTATACATTTTGATTATAGCTGTGGTAGGAACTAGGCAAGTTAGTTTAGGGAAGTAGCCTAACAAAGATGGCATGAGCCAAGAGAGAGCAGAATGAGGGAACATAGCTAGAGGTAATCAACAAGAGAGAGATATAAAATTGAGATTGGGAAGATGTTTACATAGACACTGTAGTAGGTAGAAGCAAAAACATAACTGACCGTACTTCAAAATTGTACTGGCTCATGCATTTGCATTTTGGTGAGAGAGAGAGAGAGAGAGGGGGGGGGAGGAAGAATCAAAACTAGTGTTCGTTTTTATATGGCACTGTAGATTGTGAAATATGTAGTTTCATTGTGTTTACAGTGATATACGTCAGGACTGGATATATTTTCATTTATTGTTGGAAAAAGGATGTTGTCTAATAATTAAATTTTATTTTCCTTTTCTAAACACGTCCTAGTGAGTTTTTCAGAAAATGATGTACCAATAATGATAAATTCACGAACATAACAAGTGAATTTATACATTAAATTGAGAACATAGTTATATTTGTTAGGACTAGTTCATGAATAATATCAGAATAAAAATAATATATTCTTAAAATTCGCTCATAAAAGTTAATAATTATATAACATCTTTAAAGTGACATTTATGAATACATACCTATTCAGAAATCGCGAGTCTGGAAATGACAAAGGTCTATAACTACATTAATGTCAACTAAGAAAAACAAAATAGAGATTTAACAAGGCTAATTGCATTCTCCTTTATTATTATAGGAGCACATTATCATAATACCAGTTTGTGCCATATGTGATACAAGAGTTGATCCTCTGGAGTGGTTAATAATTTTTCTTGTTTTATCATTTTATTGGTTGTTACGATTATTCGATTCTTGCTCACGGATATGTAAGAAAGCAAGCTCGATACTGAGAAAAGACAAATGAACTTCCGTGCGGTAACTTGTTACGGTAAAGAAATAGGATAAACCTGTGGTTGTGATTGCTTGAAATATAAATCTTTTTTAATATTTCATTTGTAGAAATTGTAATGTACATATAAGTGAAAAACTCCTTAGAACATTAAAATATTCTTGTGATATTATGTAAAAGTAATGAAAATAATGGCCGAATGCATAAAATGGAGAATAGAAATGAATGGCGAAGAGATTCAGTTTTTGGATGAATACATATATCTAGGCCAGACAATCTCGTTTGACCATAAAATGGATAAAGAGATTAATAGGAGAGTAGCACAAGACTGGAAAGCCTTCTGGTCTCTAAAGTTCAAGACACATCTGTAAACAAGAAACTGAGACTTGAGGCACTCAACTCGCGTGTCTTCCCTATGTTGATATATGGATGTCAAACCTGGTCTCTTACCGACAGACATAGCAATATATCGAAGGAAAATGGAGAGGAAGATCCTCAGTATAACACTGAGAGACAAGATCTCCAACACCAGACTGCAGGAAACCACAGAATCAGAAAACATCATGAACAGAGCTGCGGTGATAAAATGAAAATGGGGTGGGCACGTGGTGGGGCAACAGCAGGACAGATGGGCGCAGAGGACTCCAGGACGACCGAGAAGAAGATGGTCAGACACATTCAAGGAACATCTCCGAGTTCATTGGTCAAGCATCGCCCGCAATAGAAGCGAGTGCAGTGAGAAGTAGCAAGGACTCAAAAAGGGCAAGAAACTATAAGATAGTATACATTTTTCAGTAGTATCCCTAACTCACATGAAATTGCTCACCACATGAGTCGCAAAATGATCTTTTCCCTTAGCAGGAGGCGCTAGCTCTTTACGAGACATAATGGATTCTTTTATTTCATTTCAATTAATAAAATTAATGCAGAAATACACTTAAATTACTGCTATTGAATAACACATTTTTACATATATCATTTAATATGCTGGAACGTTGTAATGCGTTCATAGAGAAATAAATTGAATCTTTATTTTCATATACGATTAGAGACATCTGTCACAATTAGAAACCAATGAAATAACAACATATTTATATTTATTATAAACATAATGAAATTAAATAGCCGAAAATGAATTAAAGTCCGTTTATGGAAGTGATATTTCATAAAAATAAATGTGTTGCTTGTACTTGAAGCTGGCAAAAATTGTGTTTGTTATTACTGAGTTTATAGGTTATGATAATTTTCCTCATACTGGGAAAATATTTTCATTGCCTTCCAAATTGCCTACGAAGAGAATACAATTGCAGATCAGTGGTGACAGTTAAAAATGGTGATAAAATCGACAATTTTACAGTAATAAACGGCCCTGATTGGTTGAAATCAACACATTTTCATAGCAGATTGTTCAGTGATGTATGAACTAAACCGTCTGCGGTTGTGTGCAATTATGCTATGCTGCAATTACAATCACACAACTGTTAACACGGCTGTGGGAAATGTTATATACTCCTCCAACCGCTATCATGTTGGTTCCGATATTCATTTTCGGCAATATTCACTCCCCTTAATTAAAGTGCATTCGCTCCGAGTAGAATAACGTGATATGTGCAAGTGTAATAAAAACAGATTGAACGATATTTAAAATGGGAGTTTACTTCAGACCATACACGAACTGTTGGGTAGGATAGAAATTATAAAAATGAATTAGGAAATGAAAGCATATTTACTGTTAATAATCATAATATGATTAACAGCTTATTTCAGAGAGAGACCCTGATTCACATTTGCACAGTTTTCTTGCACATACACACACTATACATAAAAGAATATATACAGGGGTTTTCAAAAGCACCTCACATTTTGTTTTACAGATAGATGAAAGATTTTAGAAAAAAAAAAATAGGTCAATTTTTATTTCATAAAAGAGTTTGTTTTATAAATGCCAAACCTTTCTGTAGTCATTTGAATGAGCTATGTCGTCATCGAAGAAGTTTTAAAATTAAAGTATTATTTTTGTCATTTTCTGATAGAGCCCCTTCTTTTTTAAAGTTTATACCTTCATTTGTTTAATACACAGTTTTCATTTGTTTGATACAAAAGCGTAATTTTATAATTTCCATCCTCAAGGTATAATGCATTTATAAAACAAGCGCGGATATATTACTAAGATAAAATATTGCTGTCATAGTAACTTATACTTCTGTGTAAAACAAATGCATTGACAGAGCAATAAAAAGGAAAACTCTTTCAGAAAATGTGAAAAAAATCATTGGTTCTAATTCAGACTTTTTTTTGATAACGTCATAGCTCATACATCACTTAACTGACTACGTACAGCTTTCGTACTCATAAAATAAATCCTATTTAACAATAAGAGTAGACATGTCTGGACATTTTTTCCCTAAAATTTGCCATCTAACTGTAAAGTAAATTATGCATTACTTTCTAGGGATAAATCAAATAATGGTAACTATTTATTTTCTCACGAACAAGGTACTCCATTAATCTAAGATATAGGATTGAAAGTGTATGGAATGTACTTTAGAATTCAGTCACAAGATGGCGTGTGTGAGCAGAGCTGAGTGTCTCAGCACTCCCTGAAGTTCAGTTAGTGAACGACAGTGGTAAGGAGTGAAAGTCACGAAAAGTAATCAACATGCATTCGTGAAAATAGAATTTTCCTCGGCAGGAATAATGAGAATGTTCTACAGAATTATGGGAAGTACTGGGTGCGCGTGCCTTGTCACGTTGAACAGTGGGGAGGTGGACAGAGGCCTTTGTACTGGGCAGAATGTCAAATGCCGATCAGCGCGCAGTGGGTGTCTATGTCCGTTGACGTGCATGTATGGCCGATGGTGATGGAACAGTGCTTACGCGATAATAGGCGTTGGGCACTTGTGGAATTAGAAGAGCAAATAGGAATTCCCTAAAACATAATAAATAAAAAAAAAAACACTACAAAGCGTTTTATGGGAGGACATGAATATGCGGAAAATGCTCATGGGTGCCAGGTCATTTAAGTGAGGTATAGAAGTGAACTTGCTACGACACATGTCGCATATAGGAAGAAGGGGATAGTATGCTGAATCGCATCATTGCAATTGATGAAACGTGGGTAAGGGCGTATGAACCAAAACTCAAGTGACAGTCCAGTGAATGGCCTCCCCTTCGTCACCCGCAAACACAAGTTTCACCAAACCCCTTACCAACAAAAGTCATGGACATGACAGTCAAAGTGCACTTGTGTGTCATCCAATGCTGAAGGGATGCCCAGTATTACAGGTCCTTTTGATGCCACAATTGCCCCGTGCCGTACGCACCAAAAGACCAGAACTTTTTAACAACACCATAGCTTTCCACCGTAACATGACAGCTGACACAACCTACAGTGCAAATGTATTTTACAGCGGTAGGGATGGGAAGTTCTACCTCAACCGCCATATTCTCCTGATCTCAGGCCCTGTGATTATGATCTCATTCCCAAAGTAAAGCAGCCATTACGTGGGAAACATTTTGCTAAAAGCGGACATTTTAACAGCATTTCGATGCGAGGTGGCTCATATGCAGCAGATGGTATTCAGAGACTAAACACCGTGAATTACCTGAGAGACCCGTCGGATTTGCAATCCTATGTAAATATTGGTGTGTAACTTTTGCTCGTGACATAATAAGCCAATGTTGTCCAGTTGCCTACGAGGGCCGTTACATCCAGCCTTCCGTTGAAGGCACCACTCGGCAGTAAATGTCATACACTTTCAATCGTATATCTTAGATTGTTCGTGTTGTACCTTGTTCACGAGAGTATATAAATTTATCATAACTTTGGATTTATCCCTCGTATAATAAAATTTATCCAGAATACATTTGATTTATTTGAATAAATTAAAATAATCGGTTACAGACTTGAAGGCAGCAAACGTGGAAAAATGCAGCTCTTACATAAAACGTATTAGTGTCTGATATATTATGGAATTGGGTAATTAATGAGCGAAGCAGGGAAGTACTTATCATCTACTTATCACGCATGCAGAGTTGAAAATATTAATGTCGAAACAGAATCTCTTTTTGATTTTCTTCTCTCTCAACGCAAAGCTTGCTCCAATTGCACCATCAATCATTCCTAGCTTGGAATCGAAATCAATAAGGGAATTATTTTCCATATATTAACATTTATCGTCAGTTGTAAGCGCAACAGACCTAGAAATACCACAGTGCATGAAAATATAACTCATATGTTATATTATAGCAGATCAGAGTTGCAGTCGTTTAAATTTTATAGCTCCACAAAGCGATTATCTTTTTATGCGAGAAGGCTTACTGTACTGGTTTGCGTTCCTATAGATACCCCAGATGGATTTCAAAACAACACCTGTAGTGAATTATTGACAGTAACTTCAGTACGCAAAGGATTAAGTATGTGAGAAAAAAGTTACACACTCTCATGTGCAATTAAAACCAGGAATTCACAGCAGCTGGTAAATAGGTTTTCCAAAGATAATTCATATATATTTTATTTCATCTTTGCGACCGTCCAACGTCTGCCAATGAACGCGGTGGGTTTTACAGTTTTATTTCATAAAGAATATAAAGCACGTCTACCAACTGTAAAAACAATGATTCGTTCATTAGTTTTCAGTTCATATACGAGGGATTTTCAATAAAGAATTATAATTTTTACAGACACAATTTTTCGCACTAAAATTTAACTTCTCAATATTTTATTAGCTTAATGCAATGCACACGTGGTACTGGTTTTATTGTTGTCAATTCCGGCTCCCACCTGTGAAAGGTGTGCAAGTTGAGACATGTTCACTTCCGTCTACAACAAAATGGAGGTGACACTTGACGAACAGTATTTTGCTCTGAGATTCTTTTTTCGCCTCAATAAATCTTCAGCTGAGGACTAGCATTGTTACATGAAGTCAAGAGACATTTGTTCTTCCATATAGCACAGCTCGAAAATAGTTATAATGTTTAAGGAGGGGAGGCAATCAATTAAAGGAAGATGGGCCCGACGCACTAGTTAGTGCTCTAACGGAAGAAAACTGCTGCTGTCATTGCGAGAGAAAATTGTCCAATAACAGAAATGTTGAAAATTTTACTGAGTGCCACCCTCACGTTGGTAACTGAAAAGTTCCATTTGAGAAATGTTTGTGCTCGGTGGGTTCCAAGACTGCTGATTCTCGAACAAAAGAACATTCGCGTGCAGATTTGTTTTCAGTTGAAGACGATGTTACTGGGAAATGCTGAATTTCTTTCAAAGATAATCACTATTGCTGCATAATTTCGATTCTGAGAGCAAACAAAAAGATATGTGTGCAAATCTCCGTCATAACCAATATAGAAATAAATCTAAAGTGGTTGCTTCAGTTGGGTAAGTTATGGTCATCTCATTTTTGGATATTTAAGGAATGCTTTACCTTCATATAGAGCTGCAATTGGAGATTATTACAGAGATAGAATAATGGAATTGTCATTTAACATTAGAACTCTTCTTATAACATTGATAAATAACTAAATATGCCAATAATGATAATAATAATGTATTATAATAATGAAATTTATGAAAATTCAAGCAAATAATACAATTATGCCGTGTAACATTAGCACTGCTCAAAATACGATTGATGCTCAATAAAGAGTGATCATACTTTTTTAGGCATACTTTCTCGCACTAAAATTTAACTATTATATTTTGTTAATGTGTATGTGGCTAATTTCGTTGTTGTTAATTCCGGTTCCCATCTATGAGAGATGTGCATATTGGGACGTTTTCAATTCTGCCTACAGCAAGATGGAGATGACACACAATGAACAATATAAAGATATGAAATTCTCTATAAATCTTAAGTTGAGGCCTAAGCAATATTATAGTATGCGTATGGACACTTTGTTCTTCCCATAACATACTTTCAAGATTGTTTAAAATGTTTAAAGAAGAGGGGCAATCAATTTCAAAGGAAAGTGGTGTCAGCGCTCCGTTTGTACTCTAACGGAAGAAAACATTAACACTCCGGGTGTCATTATGAGAGAGAATGGTCGAATAACATTAAGATCACTTTCAGAAATTATGAAAATTTCACAGCGTGCCACCTCACAAGGTAATTGAAAATTTGCACATGAGACATGTTTGTACATGAAGGGTTCCAAGATTGCTGATTCCCAAAAAAAGGGAGGTTTGCCGTAGGTTGAAGGTAATACAGGAAGATGCGGCGTTTCTTTCAAATAGCTACTATGGAACTTGGCTACATCACTTCGATCCCGAGAGCAAACATCAAAGCTTTATATGACCATCAACATACAAAAAACAAAACAGGTTACTTTTGCTGGAACGGTTATGTTCATCTCACTTTTCGATATTCAAGACATAGTCTACCTGCATGGAATTCTGCACGCACAACTGAAGCTGGGCAATGCTATAGAGTTGTCCTGAAAACTCTGTAAGGCCTTATCCCACGCTAAAGCCAGCAGCAAGCTGGATGCTGCACATTGAAAATGCACGGCCACATTTTGAAAGTATATCTGAACATCTCACAATAATTAATGTGATGTTTGTCCTTACCCTCCCTATAGTCCAGATTTAGCCCCACATGACTTCTTTCTATTTCACAAATGGAAGAAGTGCCGTCGTGGGAGACTTTTCCTATCATCAAAAACCGCGTAAAGACTACGGATGTGATTCTGATAGCTGTCAAAAATGGTTTTCAGCATGTCTTTGAAAAATACTGGGACAGATGATCAAGATGATGAGCATGAGTAAAGGAACGTATGTATCGGTCTTTGTACAAAAAATAATAATTTTTTTCTTTTCGATAATCACTACTATTTACAGTTTAGACAGTCATAATACCACATGACTACTTACAATTTGAACATTAGATAGGAGTTTGCACCTTCTATGTTTGCAGCCACTTCTGTTTGTGTTCTGATTGTTCATTTCCGTTGTCCATCTTCAATGCCAGAGTAACAAAAATCTCCCAGTTCCTCCAGGAATGTTCCTTTTAATGAAGATTATTTCTTTTTCACTATAGATTGATTTCTTTCCACAGTAAAAAAGAATTGTAAGCAGTAAAACACAAGTACTAGTCGATTTGTTTTCATTTTGCACATGCTTGTCACAATAAACTGGTTGTGTATATCAGCTGCTCTTTTAGTCCAGAACCAGATTACTTTTTGGTGTTTTGTCTTCTGTGCTGTTTATTTCCTAACTCAAGTTCAAGCAGTCCGAACTTGTAACAGCAGATGGTTATCTCTTTAGATCTTTAAAGGAGTATTTATTATAGAAAAGGCTTGTTAGTATTAAAGATCTGTTACAGGCTGTTCAGAAGTGGCTAATCTGAGTGCCAATGGAACCTCTGACGGAATTCGCATGCTTCCGGACAGCTGGTACAAGTGCATCGCAAACCAGGAAAAATTTTTGAGAAGACAATGTTTTAGTTCTATTTACAATTTATAATTAAATTTGTTTACACCGTAAACCTTTTCATTTTGTTGTATCCAATAGAGACATGACAATATTTGCACTTTTCTCTTAAAAGTTAACATGTGTTATTTTTCAAAGTCTTCTGTCTCAAACATTTTCCTTCGTAATGGACTAAGGAATGCGAGAAGAAGCCTTAAACAGGGATTTCAGTACTTCATCTCTGGCGAGTTCACGCTGCAGTGCTGCAATTCCACAGAGAGACATAAACGGATGTTGAATATTTGAGCGGTCAGACCAGACAGGTTTATCACCCGTCACCTGCCTGCTCGTTCCCGTGAACTGTACATGTTTACACACCGGGGACATTAATGTGCACCGTTCTGTAAATCGCTCACAGAGAGTGGTTACATGTAACATGCTGATGATACCCAAAGGAATAATTTTCACTTTAACATCAGGGATTATAATCAAGAAATTAAATTAAATTAAATTTTATAACGTTACGTACACAAAAACATATTACCTAGTACAAATAAGTATTTCAGGGGTTATAGATACATTTTGTAAGATTTAGGTACAATTGATTGCTGAGTATTCTCCTCTAAGTTCTTAAAACTACAAAACTTGATCAACTAATACCCGTCCCATTTATTAATATAAACAAATACGATTAATTACAAAATAAACATAAACAGCAGTAGCAATTATTGAGGAATAAAAACCAGACACTGTCTTAAGGGGCACCGTGGAGTAACAGGTTCCACTGCTTCGCAAGCGTCAGGTACCGTTCCAAAAAAATGCTGCGCTAACAGTTCCACGCCGCAACTTTGACTTCATCATCGTTATGGATGTGTTTGCTGTTCAGAGATTTCTTAAGAAGTCCGAACATTATGCGAAGAAGGAGGTGTCACCATGTTCCTCGCATGTTACAGTCGCTGTTTTATGTGCCTAAATCAGAATTTTGAATAGCTCTTTTGATACAGCGATTTCCTCTTCGCAGAGCGTTTGCTGAAGTCCTGTCCGAAACATGCATGTTCACTACTGCTTTCTATACATTTCTACGAAGCGACGATGAATTTCAGTGGGCTGATTGTTGGGCTCGCAGTTCTCCTCTGACAAAACTTGAAATGCAGCAGGTTGTTACACCTGGGAGCCACACAGTTGATGATATCTAGTATGTATTCAAAATTTTTCTATTTAAAAATGTTGCATTATTCTTTAAAAATCCAAACACCTGCACTAAAAATAAGGGACGCAGAGTTTAATTGTGAGCATGTTTAAGAAAGAAATGGAAATATACAAAAGTTAGTAGCAATTCTGTAGTAACACTGTTAATGAACATGTCAGTGCGTTCTTCCCAGCACGTTTAAAGAAAGGGAGCAGATATTTAACGCACTCAGCATCACTAGTGCACTGCGGTGCAGACGGACAAATTACGAAGCTCTCAACCAGTGATGTAAATTTGGAATGTCCTTAAGCAGTACTTTCCAAAGACAGGTATGGGGCAGGAAATCCTTTGACAATGAAACCATACCATACAGAACGGTAGCCCGTTGGGAGTCAATAACGTGATAGTGCTGAAGACATGTCATGTACAGGTCATTCTTTAAAGGAGTTAGGAGGTACTCGACTATTCTCCATATCTCCCGACATGAGCTTCTGCGATCTTGGATTTGTTCTCCAAATTGGAGAAAACACTGACAGAATAGTTTCCACACTACAGTATGACGCATCTTCTCAAACATCAACAAAAAACGGCATATCTGTGGGTGTGTAGCTAAGCCAGAAGAGTGGCAACTCACTACCACAGAGAATTTGAAAAACTATCAGATGTAGAATTTAAACACAATATTATTCTAAGCAAGTATATTTACATTGTGCACCATTTGTTTCGAGAACGTATTGCCATTTTTTCTAGAAGCATACAAATTCCACCGTTAAACACAAGTTCGTACAAGTTGTAAAGTGCAAGCAAATGTATATGGATGTGTCAACACAGAAAATATAGCAACATCCCTTTTCACAAAAAATTAAGGTAAAGGAATGCGTTCAAACAATGTTGTGCATTTAATTAAATATAGCAATATTGTAGAAAATTCGATTTCATATTTTATTTTGTTATGGTGCTAATAAAAAAGCGGATGTCTTAATTATTACAGGTGGCGAGAAGTTTCTGTCAGCAAACTCCATCGAAAACACCTGTGTTTTTCATTTTAGTTATTTATAATTTTCAAAAATGTACTTTGCACATTTGATTTGTTTTGTATGCTTTCATTTATTACAGAAACATTTAATGTACCGTGCAAATGTTTGTGCATTTTACCTCTGAATATCGATCACTGTTATTCTAAAGACTTACTGGCGCCAAAGTATATTCCTAAAAGCGAGTCCTAAGTATTTCTGCCAAAGACTCGGGTGTGAGTCTAGTCTGTGTAGATACTGCGCATGAGAAAATGTATATGAAACAAAACAAAGAAATCTTTGCAGCCAGTAGATGATAAATAAAAATATCATCTCCATGCTATACCACAGAACGTTCCAGTTAGTGCCGGAGGAAACATCGGGCGTTGTGTTTACTTTGCTGCACAAAGCATCATGTGTCAACGTTTGGTAAACACGGATCTACTTCCGTAACAAAATGTTGGGGATCGACATATTCTTCGGTTGTAAATATAACACTCCAATTTCCCGGACTTTTACGTAAGCTTGCTCCTTGAAACAAGTTTCACCGGCGTTTATGTTTATTGCTCTTTGTTCTTCACGCTCTGTTGGTACGTTTTACGACTTACTGTGTGCTCTTTCGGGCTACAAACTCTTGGTCCCTGTGATGCAGCTGGCGTAGGAAAACATTTTCTTTCAGAAAGTTGCATCATTTAATTTAAGAAGCAACATCTCTTACGTTTTACGAATTCGTGCCTTCGCCACAACATCGTAAATTCGTTAAACAATGGGAATGTGTATAAAGTATAGGGAGAGCTATACAAGTATCGAACACGAAGTCTATACCGAGGGGAATGGGTTACACGCACAGTGAGTTTAAACACCCGTAAGTATTAGTAATGAAGCCAAAAATAATCTTTGAATATGAGAGCTGATCAATAAATGCTACTTATAACAGCGTTATGCGACAGTAAAAGCTAGAAAACTACAAGGTTCATTTAAAACGTTCTCGGAATGAGCCATATACTGCAGCAGCAGTTTCGAAGCAGTTAAAACCCACCATGTTGCATAGGAACATTTATGCAATAATACATGGCTTGTCTTACGCAGTGCAGACGTGTATATGGAACGAATGGCAAATATAGAAAAGTGTGCGGTTATTAAATACTTGATAAAGAAGGTTATGAATACAACGGAAAGTCACACAGATATCACAATCACTCTAGGGGACTGTGCACTAGACCACGGAGTTTAATCGCGGCGGAGATGACTCACAAAGCGGACGACCAAAATCCGTCACATCAGATTGTCGATAAGATGCTCGACGTGTTCCTAAGCCGTCATTAGCAATTCATTCAGTGATTCGGTTTTTTCTTCTTCTTCATCGTAGCTTTGAAATGTTCAATCCGTTCCGTATCTTACAGTTCTGCCGTTTTCTCCATTGCTTTTCTTTGATTTCGCCTTCCTTTGGATTGGTATGTAGTGATGTTTTAAGAATCCTGCTGTCTGCCATTATATAATGCTTCTAACTTTTGCTGTACTTATTGACTATTATTTTCTTTTTTTTTTTACTTTTAATTCTTGTCTGCCTCGAATTGTGTTTTTATCTAAGGGTTGTATAATAAAGAATAAGTATAAAAAGTTCTCTAAGACAAACACCGTCAAACCAGTGACTGAAGAATGAGGACCACGTCAAACAGCATTATCATAGAAATGACCTTTCATTCGGCATCTCACTACAATACCAATAACTTAATTTGTACAGATAAGCGACTCTTCGAGTTCTTGTTACGTTGGTATACGTTTATACTCGTTCTAAGTTTACGAGACTATGCACGTGTGCAAAATTATCACTCGTGAATTTATCAGCAATCTCAGACCCTCGAGTAATATTTATTAGGACTATTTAACGAATAAAATTAGCATTTAAATTTAATTCACCTTAAAACTGGTTTACCACATTGTAATAATTGTATATTTGTATTATGAATACTTAACCTTTTCAAGCCATCTAGCAACAGACGAATGTCGATTGTCAGTAATGCCAATACAGAAGAGCTAAATAGGGGTTTAGGACTATTTCGTGAATAAAATAAAAATAAAAATAAATGTAATATATACTTGAAAATCGCGCACAGAATATTAACGACTATATAAAATGTTACACTTACTTTTGAATAGCTATCTAATCAGAAACCGTGAGAATGAAATAGACGAAAGCTGACTGTTAAAATCGCTAGTATTCGAGTTAACCAATACTAACTGAGAAAAAACAAACAGAGATAACATTTTATTATTCTGAACAACGTGTTTATTAATCAGGCAGGGATTGTTACATAATTTAAAATTACTTTAAACTGTTTGGCTGAATATGCACAAAAAAGTTAAATACACAATTATTGAAAACATTTTAATGAAGGGGCTGCAGTTTCATTGGATACACAGCAATTTGGGAATTAGTAGATGAAGATGCGAAAGCAGAATCCCGCACAAATTATGATTTTAATTAATTTGTATGTATGGTTTAAGAGAAGAGCATAAGCATTGTGTGTCCCATTAATTTTACTACTTCTTATTCCTGGATTTCAGCTTGTGCCATATGAAAGTCGATCTACTGGAGTGATTCGTCATTTTCCTCCTTTATGTGTCCAGTTCAGCTTTCTCTGCTGACATTTTGGTCCATTTAATGAATTTGTTTATTCTAACCGGACAGTTTTTGTATCTTCTGGCAAGATTGATTGGGTGTGAGAAAGAAGCGATCTGTTTTCACATTTGTGGTGCATTTTCTCGCCAACAATTTATACAATCTAACAGTGATTATGTCTGGGATTTCTGAATTTTATGTAAGCCATTTAGTATCTGCTAACTTGTGATTGTCATCTTGGCAAGTTTTCAAAAATATATGATTATATGTTATTCTTCCCTTTGGAGTTCCTTAATTTTTTATTTCTTCTTGAAAGTACTGAATCGGATACTTCATCTCTTCTCCCCCACGCTCAGCCATTTCCAACGAAGCAATACGAAAAAAAATTCATTTGTAGGCCTACGGGTGTATTTTCATTACATATATCAACAGTTTTCTAATTTATATTGCAACAAAGCTAATCTTTCTTTTGCGTGGTAGTTTCTGCAGTCTTTCCTTACTGCATCTTTTGCATCTCGGGCACTTGCGATTTCCACATTGGAAATGGATTAAATTTTCGATTGTACTCAATAGAGTGTATTTTTTGACCATTTTCGGTGTAACGTTCCACAAAGTCATTATTGAGTATTCTTCGTACTCCTCTCCATTATTCTTTCTCATATTGATCGGCCATTCTTTCAAAATTGTCACAAAAGCATCAATTGAGGTGTCTGGTAGGAGTTCCTGTCCCCTTGCACTACAAAATAAATAAAATTGATTTCACACATTTCTATTTTTCTTTGTTTTCGGTGGTTTGGAATTCCAAATGATGAAATCAATTTGTTACACATTTGGCGCATCACCAAAACACTTTGAAGAACCCATTTTGCGTTATGATTGCCGATGGTTTATTTGCTATCAATACCTCGCCACCGCCTGCTAGCAAAAGTAGTCGGTGATGTGTGTGGAGGGATTTGTGGAGGTATTGAGTTGGCTACACTGGCCAGAAGATAAATATACTTCGCGAGGTAAAGGGATTTGGTAAAACTATACGATAATCTCACTGCGATGATTGAAACTCAAAATTTTATTTCATTGGTTGATTTTATGAATACGTCACATAATGAGATGAAATATTTTTTTTCCCTCCCAGAGTGAAATAGCTCATATAAATTGTTACAGGAGATTGAAATAACGCTCACTTATTTTGCATAGAAATGGAATTCCGCTGAAGTTGTCGCTAGAGGATGCCTCGAAGTTATTGGTGACAATGATGTGGAAAGATAGAAACATCTGTATAGTTTATTTATTTATTAATTTATCATATAAAGTGCGGCCATCAGCATCGATGTATGTCGATTAGATTGTCATGCCATGACCAGTTCCAGCAACTACAGAAATTCTTGCAATGAGGTCTTCTTTCAATTGAACGAGTGTTTCATACACAGGCTCGCTGCTATGTTTCCGGAGAAAGAAATCAAGGCGAACGAATTGAGGCAATCTCGGTGTCCAGGTGATTTCTTGTACTGTGCTTCCAGCAATTGTACTAACACATCTCCAAGGTACGTGAGTCCGTTGAACGGGCAGCCAGAATGTGGCCCAGTTAAACTGCCATGGATAATACTAATGCACACTTGTTGATGAGCTTAAGGTCTTGTGGAATATGGTTATTCCAACCCCAAACAAGTTACCCTTACTGTGAAACAACATTTCTCTGTGTAAAGTACATAGACCGGAAAGTGGGGCTGCAGCAAGTTTACTGCATAAACAGGCGATGGGCATTATATGTTTGCTGTAACGGATGGAATCATTCCGTGATATGCCGGGAGTTTTCATACGTATTTTGCAATCAACGCTGTAATGCTGTAAGATGCTGAGCTCCAAATGGGCTGAATATTAAATAAATAACACACTTTTCCTATTTTCCGTCCCTACACCAGTAACTTCAAAAACATGCTCTAGCACCAATAACTCACTTCAACGGACATATATTCCTATCCAAAATAAGTGTGCTTTAGTATTCCCTATCTCCGGCATCAATTAGTGCAGATACTTTTGTGATAGCCTGTATACAACCGTTGTCATTAGCATTAGTTCAACATTTTAAGTGTAATGTGTAAGAGCAGTATCTGTGTTTCGAATGCTTTTTTCCTCTCCCTTTCCCATCCTCTTTACCTGATCATATCAGAAGGGCTCACCGATTAATACTTCCTTTGATTCTTTAGTATATCAAAAGATTGTGCAAGCGGTGACGTAACTATCTTGATTGGCGTGTTGTCGCTCCCTTCTACTGAATTTGGTGTTGAACGTTGGGTGGAATATTTACATCCTCCTCTTTTTATTAATTGTTAGGCCCGGAGCATTCTGCGGAAAGTAGGCTCTATAACTCAGATGCAATCTAAACTCATCATAATATTTTATCGTAATATTTTGAATTCTACTTAGATAAATTTGCGTAAGCCTTCCTTTTGTAATAATTTTAATGCCAATGAGTTAAAAATAGCCGTAATTTTTACTCTATTAATGTTTTGTTCATTGTCAAATGCATGCGCCCAAGCAATTCATTATTAGTCATTTATTAAATTGTTCTACTTTTATAACGGCAATATTCTGATGGTTTATTATTTGTTTAAATGAAGCATTGTTGAGTTAATCTCACAGAATTTTAAAATTTTAATATCGAAAATAATTTAATTAATGTTTGTGTTGTAATTTAAATTTGTTCAATCAATTATTTTATCGTCGTAAATTCTTATTCTTTCGCATTGTAAATTTACTTTTCTCTGGCCACATCCTGAGATTTTCCTTCCAGTGTATTTTTAAGGCTAAAAAGTGTTTAGATATCAATTGGAAACTATCCAATTCTGAGTATTAAGTTATATAACCATCTTACATATCAACTTCAATCTGGAAAAGGAGATGTTATAATTACTCCCATGATTATCCAAAAATATTTGGCCCCTCTGAAAAAAAACTACCACCTCTTTCTGTGGTTCACGAAGTTTCAGAGTGTAGAATTATTTCGTTATTAATGAACGTTCCATACAACAGACTCCTGTCAACTGATTCATAACTGGCGTGACTTGTTTGTTTGTTTAATATTCAGCGTGCATGCCTTTATCGACCGACGGAGCAAGTGCCGCGCTACTGATTCTGAACTAGCTGAACATGTACAGTATTAAGGTAATCTGGAAAACAAATACCCTGGTCAATGTGTGAACTTGAAACGTCACATACGACACCGGGCACTGGAATAACACAAGAGAATGTTTGCATCGTTTTAATTAATTTGTGTGAGAAAGAGTAACGTTTATAATGTGCTGGGTGGAAGCTATCCTACTTAAGTGAGGAGTTTTTGTATTCCCTTGCACTATTACAATACTTTAATACTATGATTTAATAACCAGCATATATCATACATTTGCAAAAATTGTGATGTTTGCAGCACGTGCACTTTTATTAACTAAATTGAAGTTCAAGCAGTATAATTGTTATAATAATAGAATCGTCATTAAGAAAATTATACAGACAAAAAGCTCGTTTGCGCTAGGGGCATCAAATTCTTGCCGACAGCTCACAATGAATACAAAACGAAAAGCAAACTCCTTTGGCATCTCCAACGAGATGTAACCACGATAGGCGGTTCTGGCTTGCAATGTGTGTATATATCCCTTTGATTTGAACTGGCTTTGCCAAACTAACATAAACTTAATTACATTAAATTGGATATGATCTATCAGAGTTCCCATGATCTTTCATTGGACGGGAGTCATACAGGTCAGCGGCTATATATCCTATAGCACAGACAGCGAGAGCAGTTTAAAAGTCCCGATACATAGTTCATCGGTCGGCGGTTGGACCACGCATTACCGTCGGTATTTTCATGTGTAGATTCGCGCGCCCAAACTCTTCACCATTTTATATTTTAAGTATAGCATATTAAATAACAGAACTTGGTACCCAACCTCCTTGCAGTAGGTGCTAAAAATGTTGCCCGTTTATCCTGATACGCAATGCACATCTTATTATGAATTATCACTGATACGCATCATTTTCCCATCACTAATAGACATTGTCTCGCTTGGAATGTTTGTTTTAAGTTCCTCCAGTGTATGAGGGTTAGTTGAACATACTCTTATTTTTCAATGTCCCCCAAAGATAAAAATCACAAACCGTAAGCTCTAGGTAAATAGGTGGGCTTTAATGAAAGCTCTTATTTAATCAAGTTTTTTCTTCTCTGAACAGATGGTGTCTTCGATTTTTTTCCAGTCAGTCATAAAATATGTTCCATTAAATTTCGGCTAACTTCAATATTGTGTTTTGTGTCGAAACCGGGCTTTCAGGAAATTTACCCTAAAGCCATATCTCCTTCTGCACACGTCTTTCTGTACCTGAAGTGTGCCCTGAAGATGAATATATAGCGACGAAGTTAATATATCTACATTGCACAGCATCACTGAATAATTTATTAAATCTCACTTTCGATTGCCATATACAACTGCCCGACTTTGTCGAAATTCAGCTCATGACTGATAGGAAGAGACAATGACGCCGCACGTGCCAGGTGGGGAATTTAAAGATAGGAGGGGATAAGTCCAATAGTTAGTAAATTTATTTTATTGAAATGACACTATTTAATATATCAGAAGACGCAACAGTTCTAATGATGGAATTCTAGGCATTGATAGTATGACAGCGTTATTTGAAACACGTGAAATATATACAGCTGGAGTGCTCTGTAAAGTCACTTAACTGAATTTTCAACAATACAAAATAGATGCTAATAACTCGAGTAACACAACTACAATAACAACAACTACAATAATAATAATAATAATAATAATAATAATAATAATAATAATAATAATAATAATAATAATAATAATAATAATAATGGAAATTATAACCGGAAATGCTGCTATAATTTTTGTATTATAATTTGTTTTTCTGGTTTAAAATATAAATAAAAAAGGGAAATGTAAAATACCATACCGAAAATTAAATGCTCAATTTTTGATAGCACGTGATTTGTAAAACTGGCAGAATTCGTAGTAAACGTGTTTTTTTGGATCCGTAAAAAAGGGGGATGAGAGTATAAAATACAGAATTGTCCCGTAAAATACGAACTGTCCGCTAAATACGGGAGGGATGGTCACCTTAGGTATGGACTAGGCAATGTTGTGCTTTTAATAGCTGAAGATGTTTTCTCTGAGAGAAATTAATCAGATTTTCAAGAAATTTGGGGTAGACAGTTTCAAAAAGAAGAATTTTGAAGATGGCATGAAACTATTAGGCAAAATTCTAC
Source organism: Metallyticus violacea (assembly GCA_030762175.1). Classification (NCBI taxonomy): domain Eukaryota; kingdom Metazoa; phylum Arthropoda; class Insecta; order Mantodea; family Metallyticidae; genus Metallyticus; species Metallyticus violacea. The sequence continues at coordinate 32,505,212 of CM060832.1, forward strand.
CGCATATGAAGCACTGAAATATTTTTTAGCATTCATGAAACTCAAGTTTAAGTCCTTTTCATCATATTTATGTTTTTTACGTACAGTTTTAGTTTTTAATGTTAGCCTCTTCTAGATTTTAATATTGAAGCTATGTTGTAAACCAGGTTCCAGTGTCTTCTTTTCCTCTTCATCGAGTTCATGCGTGTGCTAAAGAATGGTTGAGGATATGATAGCACAAACAACCAAGCTTTAAGCCAACGATTCATATAAATAAAATTAGCCCCTGAAATGAACATAGCAAACTTTAATACTTAGTTAAAGAAACTACAATACTCGAAGAGGTGAAGGAGAGAAGACAATGGAAAGAGAGAGAGGGAAGGAACAATAAAAAAATAAAAAGAGTTCTACAACCTGAAAAGTATGAGGAAATGAGCAGCAAGGTAAAAGAAATACAAGCTAAGATAAAATATCATAAACCATACACCATGTACATATGCAACGATAGCTTGGAAGACAAAATAGACATAATGAGGAACAAATACAAGTAAGCGTAGAGAGAAAGTTAATTGAGGACGATATGGCCACCCGAGAAAGGATGAAACAGAGCCAACTAAAATATTAGTAAGGGAGGAGAGAGGAAATGACAACATGAAGGTGCGATATAAAAAGTCAAGTTAAAGGACCAGTACGTCAGCTGGACTATGCTGCCTCAAATGTCAAAATTATAACGACTTCAACAACAACAAAACACTTACTCATAACCACGAATACGAACTCCAAACAAACAACGAACTAAAAATTGGAATTTACAATATCCGCATTAAATGTACAAACACTCAGAACAGAGGAAAGAGAAGAATTAGAAAGCGCGCTGAAATCTATCAAATTCGACCAGACATCGCATAGAACAAAACATGCAGAATATCTTAAGCAGCCTACGAACAACTGCGTGGAATAGCCATCACGGTAGGGAAAAACTAGCTCCCCTTACTCGTTAGAGGCATTTGCCCTTTAAGGGACACAATAGGCTTTCTTTATCTTTTTATATGACAGTTACAACAAAGACTGTCGTTTTTTGCAAACAAACGAAATAGATGTTTATTATTGGCATTCGCATCTTATGACTATGTTTTAATAACAATATATTCTAAAAGTTAAGGAAATAAATTACTGACGGAAACCCCAGGAGGGGGTCATGAATACTGCTTTAGACGCTGTGGTGGATAGTCAAATGTTGTTTGATGAGGATTTTGTGAATTATTTCTCTCGAAGACTCAGCAGTTCTTGATTTATATTATTTCGCACTGCATTTGCACATCGCCAGTTAGGTATTCATGCAGGCACTCAGGATTTGTTTCTTGTTATACTCTACCGCATCTAATAAGTATGTGAAATTTGTCTTGCCGATCCATCTCAGGCATTCCTTGTTTGTTCTGCTCCTTGTTACATTTTACTGCTGCACATTCAATTTGGGGCTTGGCGAAAGAAAGCGCATTTGTTCCAAGAAACGTAAAATTTTATCTCGTGACCATCGGGACTCGCTGAAGAGGCCCTGGGAGAGCGTACCCTTTCCCTTTTTACCGCTTTCCGATACTGACACCCGGTTCCATCTTCATCACCATTCCAGTCAAGTGTCTTCAACCTCTTTGGAATTGCTAACGTCTCTCCGTTGCTTCATTCAAGACGCGTTTGGGCGGAGGCGGTTTCCAGATCGCTCAGTTCATTGGCTCCAGAAATGTCTGAGAGTGAGCGAAAATAAAGATTATCGAACGAAACGGTATTGAGTCTCTCAGTTTTGTTGATTTCCTGCTCTGTGATAGTCTCTGCTGGGACTTGTTGAATCTGTTTGTTATTTTTGGATGTTTCTGTGGAAGATCGTTTAGGTCGCATTTACAAATTAATTATTCTTTGTCACATGTTAATGAGGAAATATATGTTGTACATAAAAATCCTTCTGTTTATTTTAAATTCAAAACAATTCAATATTTATGTGTAATCAAATTTATTCACTTTTAATAAAAGCAGAAAAATGGAAAAAATGAAAAATTGACCCTTGTAGTAGATGCTATGCTCCCATGGATGGCCGAGATCTGGTGCGGTTCGATTCCCACCAGGACCATCCTCCCTGTTTGGGGTGTTTTCCAGGTTTTCCTCAGTCCTTATACATGTAAAATGCCGGAGAATACCCTTTGCTTAGGCCTGGTACGCTTCCTTCTTTTAAAAAAACTTCTTTCTTAGTTCATCGTTTCATCTCGTGTATCGTCAGTTTCCACCACCTGTGGTGCCTCAGCAGTTAAAACGAGCGCTAAACACTATTAAAAAAGATTACTGCGTTCTATTAGCTTTCTTGATATAAAGATATAAAGTGAAATATATATGATGATGTTATAAGATATATTTTAATGTCAAATAATGTAACATTATACAATTTTATACAAGAGCATTTCACCTGCTCTATGTAAAATTAAATGTCGTAATTTATGAACTTTTCTCCCCTTATGTAGTGGCAGATAATTTGTTTTAACTACGTATATACTTACATGAATTATTATTTTAAGTGCAACAAAATTGTTTGGTGTATGCACACATATGAGTTAGAGTAAAAAAAATCTATAATATTGTTTATTTCTAATTTTGGAAAGATTGAAAGGCTAAAACGCTTGAAATTTTTATAAATTATTTCAGATTATTCATTCAGAATATAATCGTTAGCTTAACTCCTATAGGAAAACAATTGTTTACTATCATTCGAAAAAATAATAGGTTGTTTTTATAAGCGAGCATGCTATTATATTTTATAAGATCATTTTGCATCAACCATGACATGCAAACTACATTGATTATATGGCCAGCTATATTCTACAAGAAGTGGCTATGGAATCATTATAGTACGAGGAAGAAAGATCGGGAAAAGGATTTTAGAAAGAGATAATAATAAGAATGGAGGACATTGAAAAACAGGAAACATGAGCAAATCTTAATGCCAAAAATCTATGAAATTATATAACACACTAAAAATGTGTGTGGAAGAGAAAAATATATTGAAATCTGTGACAAGGCAGGAAGGGAAGGATTGGTGTGGTTTAGAACAGAAGTAATATATTTAAGTGGAATAAAAATGCATATATTAAGAACATATGCACTATGTGTGAAGAACCAGATAGTACTTGGCATTATATATTAGAATGTAAGCAAACCAAATTTTGGAGGGAATAGTTCCTATTACGAAATTGGAAAAAATTACAAATGAAATGAGAGTTTGAAGAATTGTAAATTTAAAACCAGACGAAAATATTAAGCTACTGGGAAAGTACATAGGCAAAGTGAGACAAAAATGGTTATGGAAGGTGGATAAGATAAATGGAAATAACAATATTGACAATTGCGCTATTTAGGAGTGAATATAGATCCCCATTACATACTGAACCTGGGGTTAATTGTAATGGTGTAGGGAAGAAATGCAACTCCATAAAGTCAGGATAAGCAAGTGGAACATTTAAAAGTTTGCTAATAGTAGTACTTTTACATGAACTGAGAATATGGAAAAGAAAACTTGGTTACATTGATTTTAATATGTTTACTTATTTCTTTGTTTGTTTGTGTATAAGGTCCAAAGGAATAAGTAACTTTCAAGGATAGAAATTTACCTGAATGGGTTTAATTGGAAAGGGAGGAAGTTTCATTATTGCATGAAGTATAATTTAATATAGTATTAAATGCATAAATTATTTATATATTGTGTTCTTTGGTTGGAACCTGGTCCCCTGGATATTCCACAGGTAGCTGCTGATGAACCGGGAATTAAAGGGCTGAGCCAATAAAATTGGAATAAATTGGAGTTAGTGCCTTCTGGAATTACCAAAGACACTGATTGCATTAGTTATATTTAAAATTATTCTTTTTTTTTTTTATTTTTATTCATTTTGTGAAAAGTTTTGTATGTTGATGTATGAGAAATAAAATTCATATTCATATGGTCAGCTTGTGACTGCAAGATCATCTTGAACTGATTACCTGATACAGTGCGGATGTTTTGAGCATGTCATCAATTTGTAAGCTAGAAATTATAAAAAGTTTTATGATATGTATTCATACATCTGTAGGTTCTCTAAGTACATTTTCATTCGAAAGAATAATCGTTATTTTCATCTTCATTCGAATAAAAAAATAGATTCATTAAATAACAGAATTGTTTTCAAAATAATCAATGATTGTTCATCACTAATTGAAAGCGCTTAAACGTGCTAATTACAAACAGCTTCCACTCTGCGATAAAAGTCTGCTTCAGCATGGTCCTCAGTCATGAGAAACTGGATCACACATGGAAGCTTCCATCACTCACACTGAGTTTTGTCTACACAGTCCTATGATGGGTTCACTCGCTTCACCAAACAAGGCTCTTGGTGTCAATTGCATGCTGCGGCTTGGGGAAACAGTGTGTTGCAAATGATGGATATTGTTGTGCACTCATTACGTTGATTTCTTTTAAAGGCTCTCACCAAATTCCATTTAACTGTCTGTCATGTTTTGCAATTTGAAGCTTTTAAGTCATTTGCCAAAACAAATTACTATTCAGTTATACCGATAGTTATTTTTGAATTGCGTCCATAGCTGAGCCTAGGTCACAAAGTCACTTGTCACAATAATAGTCCCTGCGCTGATGGCTTCACATAGTCAAATCACTCACATTTTATTGTTACGAAAGTAGGTATTTTTGTCTTTCTGTTATCATAAATCAGTTTTCAATTAAGAGATCAACATTACTCAAGACTTTGTGTTTGACTATTGGGCGTCACTGTGTCGTGAAGTAAATTTTACTTTAGTGAGTTGAATTGAAATGTTACTTCAGGAAGAAAAATTACGCAAAACACGGATACTTTTCTTTGCACCCTATACAATACCTGTAAATAATTAAATCCTATACACAAGTTGCTGGATAAAAAAATGTAATTTTTATGTTTTTTATTGTAATTTTGGACATTTTAAATTTTTAGGCTATCATTAAAAATTTAAGAGGGTATTTTGATCTTTTTTAAACTTTAACTTTGTTATTTTGCCATTTTAGCAATGTTTGCGTTGTTTTAAAATATGCTCTTGAGCCGTGAATAAGAGAGTGAAATATATTTCCGCTTTCCTCTCAGCGCTGTCAGCACTTGCTTTCTCAGTAAAACAAAATCATATGCTCTGCCTGCATACTATTGGTGTCAAAATGATGATGTGATGCCTGATGAGTGATTTTTCCTGGAAGGAATGATGTTAACATGAAATATTCGCTTTCAAGTTGATGAGGCGTAGTTACAGTGACGTATTTCAAGGTGATGATAACATGCTAATTTACCTGCCTTCCCCCCCCCCCCCCGACATTTGTTTCGTGGTGAATTCGCAACTGACACACAGACTGATACCTTGTTTTTCTTTGTATCTGTTAAATCTGGTCCTGGTCCTTCGTTAGAATTTTTGAATGGTTTTTAACGCCCGTTTTTACTACTGAGGCACCATAGGCGGCGAACATTGATGGTAAATGAGATGAAATAATAAACTGGGAAAGGATTTTTTTTGAGGAAGGAAACGTTTCAGGCCTAATTTTGGGGTATATCCCCGGCATTTGCCATTTATGAGAACTGAGGAAAACCCGGAAAACACCTCAGTCAGGAAGTACGGTCCTTGTGGGATTCGAACCCCAGACCTCTCACGAGTCCGTGCCATAACGATCTCGGCCATCCGTGGCGGTCCCTTTGTTAGAGAAAATTCACTGTTCTCTTTTAGGTGTCAAACCACTGTAGCATAAGTTATGCAATAATACCATGCTGACGCATGAAGACATCATAGCTGGACATTTCAGTTGGACTGGAAAACTGCACCATTGCAGAGATCTTGTGTGGCTTCTTAGTTATCTATACAAATTCTAAGTGAAACCTGGCAAAATGTACTTATTAGAAAGTTTTGTTGGTGAGTTCGGGGAGGCGGTGTTCTCAACAAATGTAGCATATTATTTTGCAAACTCTGTGAAGTTAAGGTGGCGGCTGAGAAAAGATTAACTGTGCAGCAACTTATCCGCCACGAGAAACATAAGCGTGTGATAAAAAAACGTTGGCAAAAAAGAAAGAAATAAAGAAAGAAAGAAATGGAAAAGAAAAGAGGAGAGGACACACAATTATTACTAGCTCAGAGTTCAGAAACAAAAATAAGTAAATAAATAAATAAAAATAAACGGATACATCTTCAGAATTTTAAAAGGAGTTACGTGACGTGTTAGTGTCTGTGAATATTCCGTTAAAGAAGATAAACAACCCTGAGTTAAAGAGCTTTGTGGAAAGTTACATCGGGCGGGCGTTCGATTCCTGACGAGTCAAGACTAAGGAAAAAAAATGATATCCGTTACCATGAAACTATGGCAAGAATGAAAGATAGGTAATGCCTGCAGTCAGTGCGGAAGTGAAAAGAAGTTTCTCGATGTACAAGAACGTTTGAACGACAACCACCGGTCTTTCACATTCGAGAATTTTCACATATATACTGTTATGTTAAGAACTGTTCATTTTAGGTGTGATTTACATGATTTATTTTAAAAACTGTAGCTGTATAATTTCTTTTCTAAGTAGTTGTTTACTCTTTTTGGGTCAATTTCTGAAGTTTGTGGATCAATTTAGAGGTTATTTTTAGCTCTAGGTAAACAAAATATGCTCTCTGGTGATAATCTTGTTCTGTAAAGCAATTTAAACATAATGGAAATTGAAGGGAAATTGGTAGGTTTACGGAAGCAGATATATTGGAAGTGAATGTTAATTTCATTAAACCACTTCGTACTGCTCCTATAATACAGTGTAATATTCATGAAATATAACTGATATTGTATGTGTGTTGTTATTGGTTAAAGGCACTGAAATCCCGGACTGCACTGTATTTATATACGTTCTGAGTAAGGAACAACTGCGATTTCCGGTGGATTATACTAACGTTTTTGTATTCATAAATCGGAACTTGCAATAGTCCAAGTATTAAGCTTCATACAAACCTCACTTGGGAGGATAGATTAAAGGCGACCTATATATATTGTAAATTATGGCTATGTTGTAATGGACTAGCGTTTGTGCGTAGATTTCGTGAATAAATGCCACAGGAAAATACTTTTCTTTATTAAAAAGCACGATGAAGTTCATTTCAGGAATAGATATAGATTTATTACAGAAAATGCAAAAAAAAAAAAAAAAAAAAAAAAAAAAAAATATTAAAGAGATAGTTCGTCCTAACCTACTTGACAATGAAGATAATGTTAAAACAGTTAAAATCTCCTTTGCCGTGGTCCATGGATTACATTACTACCATAGCTTTCATCAGCTACTTCGGTTGATGAACAGTTAGGTGTTGAAGATGCCAACGGAAGTAGTTGGTGAAAGCTATGGTAGTAGTTTAAACCATGGACCACGGCAAAACAGCCCGGAAGATTTTAACTGTTTCAACTATAACACCGGCCGTGAAAGCTTAGGAAGTACTATAATGAAGGTTATCAATTTGGATAATTTCTAATAACACTTTGTTTGATCGGTGCTTCTATCGATATAGAATAGAATATTTATTTCAATCTTTTATTACAAAAAGTATAACATGATTTATACGCTTCTTACAATTGATACTCCCCGAACTTTACTTGAGACCTGACATGTTATATCGTACACTTCACCCAGTTTTCCTCTCTGACTTTGCAAATGCATTTGCCCCTTACTATTCCTAAATATTCACCCGTTATCCTACTTCTTTCCCACCTTATCAGCAGTTTTATTGCTACAATATTCTTTTCCATCATATTCCATTTTAGACCCCACATACCCTCTCTCCAATGACTTGTTTTCTTCCACATATCTTTCTGTCGATATAATACTGCCTTCCTAATAAGGCATTTCATGATAACTGGTATATCATAAACTTTTCCGCAGTTGTAATCCACTCCTCCTGCAAGATTTTCCACCCCAACATTTGTAAAGCAATTTTGATTAATCATACAGCCAGCACACCCTTTAATTATATTACATCGAAGGCCAAATATGAGGGTGCATTGTACATTGTTACTTTTCTGTAAGCCAAATTTCTTATACAAGAGCTGATAGATGTGCATAAGGGTACATAATTTTCTGCGAAGAAATTAATATGTTTAACATAATTTTGAGCTGCAGCTAAGTGAGATACTTGCTAACGTCACCGGCAATCAGCTACATTAACAACCGGTAAGGCGCGGGCTCGTGAGCGGAAGGTCAAGGGTTCGATTTCCACCAGAATTGTCCTCCCTAACAGTTGTTTTCCCAAGTTTTCCTCAGTCTTCATAAATGGAAAATGCCGGGGAGGCACACTAAACTTAAACCTGGAGCACTTTCTTTCTTAAAAAATCCTTTCCCAATATATTTTTTCATCTCATGTGTCATCAGTGTCTACCGCCTGTGATGCCTCAGTAGTTAAAACCGGTGTTAAACACTACTCTATTCAAGCTACATCAAGCACACAAAGAGAGTGCCGTTATGTATTGAACTTTTTATGTGTGTGTATACAATATAAAAAATTTAAACAATTTGAGGCAGCATAGAAATATCCGTGCCCCTAAGTCGCGCACATTTTTAAAGTTAATCTCTCATGTACTATCACTACACGCATGTCATATTGGCTGCAACTTGTAGGAGTTAAGAAAAGCACAAAATTACATTTTATGTATGTTTCTTTCCTTTAATCCTCTCTAATTTTCCATTACTGAATAAACTACAAAACTAATGTTCAATATCGATGCACAGAAATTAATATATATTTATTTTATTTTCTATTTGTGTATCTATATTAAGTATACTTTATTTTTCCGTTAGTGATTCTGAACTGCTGAATTTACTATCAGCTCACGTGAGTAAAGTATTTATGCAATGAGAGTGAAACAAAGTGAACAATTTTTATGAAACATATATACAAAGTATCTGTCATTTTTATTTCGTTTATTTACGAACGCTTCTTAACATCTCAAGTCATCAGCGTCCCATTCAACCCAGAGAGTGAAAAGGCCGATAAATTTTGCTCAGAGGCCTTTTTTTTTTCAGGCTTGAGGTTCTTTTTCGTGCCGTAAATGTACGACACGGGGCCCACGGCTTTACTTCCCTTCCGAAGGGAGCCATACAAAGTATCTGTAACACTTCACTAGTCAGGTATTGAGAGTTGCAATCAACTGCTGCTTTTACCCAATCTTATGGCTTAATTAGTTGCCTTCTCCGGAAAAGTATACGGTTTATAATGGGACACCGTGTATTTTATAATAATAATAATAATAATAATAATAATAATTATTATTATTATTATTATTATTATTATTTATGAGGTGTGTGCAAATTTTAAGATTTACGATTTTTTTCCTCAAACAATGTGCTCTAAAAGTTTGAAACTTCTGTCACTTCTCGACGTAATCCTCCTGCACACACACACAATTTTTACAATGTCGATGCTATGATCCCAAGGTTGCTGTGAACGTTTCTTTAGGAGTGTGTTTTGACCATTGGAAAATCGCAGCTGCAATAGCAGCCCGCACTTTTCACACCCCTGACACTATTACTGCACGTCTCACCCATATAGCGATAATGTCTATGGGTGTCACACCACGCAAGTGAAGAAAACGAATGGTTACTCGCTGTTCTTGTAATTGTTAAGTATTAAAAACACTCCTCGCTCTAGCTGCAGCCACTAGGATTCTGTGCCTTCTACAGTACTGTTATTTCTGTCACGCATTTACACAGAATGCCAGCTTATTTTAAGCTAAACAAAATATTGAACAGAATTTATTTAGATAGTTATTTGTTTCATTGGCGGTACATACATCTTCATTTATCGCCTTCCATATTTTGTCAAAAAAAAATACATAAAAAGGAGCGTACGCATAAACAAGGTTTAGCATTGTATAAGATATTTCAAAGATGTGATAACTCGGTCCTGTATTATTTTGCCTCTATGACCACGCGTCATTTTAGACTGACTAATTTAGTATACAGATAGCGAGGATTAACATGATCTGTATATACGATACTTCGAGTACAAAATTATATTCTCTTTAAGAACTATAATGTTTATTCGACATGTCCCAAACCTTTCTTTCAGCACTTTAAGAAGATTTTTGACTCTTTTTTTTGTTCGGTACCAACACACGCATTTCATAAGCGGGTGAGAAGTTAAAACACTCGTGTCCGCTGTATATTTATTTATAAGCGACATTTCTCGAGAATCTAGAGGTGGTTCGTGTGTTGAACATGTAAGAGCAGAAGACGTGTTGCTCCGCAGATTAACTGGATTGGATGCACCACTCATACTCGAGAGGCAATTTATCAAGTCCATGATTACAACACGTGAACCATTCCTCACAGTGCTTCCTACTAAAGTTCGCTTCAAATATATACACTGGCATACTAAGATCACCGTTCCCCTGCCAGAGCATTCGACATACTGAACTATAAGGCATTATATTATCATCTGCAATATGAGTTACTCAAAATTAATATTTTGAACCGGCATGATTGAATTAAAATATATATAAAGTATGTATGTACACAATACATACTTTACTTTATATATATTTTACCGCTACGATGTAAGCAGTATACGAGAACACACGTAAGGAAACAATACTGCACTCACCAGGAATTCATAGGATTTATTTGCTCTTGCACGCGCATGTATCTACAGCCGGAACCACGGAGACCAATAAGTTAGATCTAACAAAATATGTAGCACAATAAAAGTTAACACTTTCATGACGGATATCCAGAAAAATATTATAACAGTATAATGAAAAAGAAAAAGTCAAAACTAACTAACAAAAACACGGGAAACTTTATATCCTCCTTAATTTCTGCAGAGTTAGCGTAACACTTAACTGGCTGTTGGATAAAGGCACGCAATTAGCTGAAATGACGTTTTCAGTGTGACTTTTTAATCGCATCTGTATGTTTTCTTGGTAAATAGATTTACATTATTATTATTATTGTTATTATTATTATTTAAGGACGATCTATTAACAGCTTTGTTTATTAGCAAACAATTCTATTCAAGGCATGAAACAGCCGATAAATTTTGCTCTGAGATCTTTTCTTTCAGACTTCAGGTTCTTTCACTTGCCGTAAATCTACGACATGGAAACAATGGCTTTAATTGCCTACCCAAGGAAGCCATGTATATGATTTTTACGCCTTAAAAAGTCATCGCTCTGCGACAGTTTTTGTGTAGCTCTGGAAGAAATATGAACAAAGAATATATAAGTAGGAGAATATGACACTCAAGCAGTTTGAGAGTGTAAATGAATGTTCTCGAGGTTTGAATATGGAGTTACTGGCATTGATAGCTATGTTGAGATGTGACGTATGTTCATATTAAGTCAAATGTAAACCAGTACCAGGAGCAGATTACACTTCAGTCTAACCAAAAGTCACTCAGTGTGAAAATGGTAGGACATATATATGTGTGTGTGTATTTAAATAAGCTATTTTGTCAGTTCTCTTGATCATCCTAAACACATTTGTAGTTTTTTAATAGTGTTTAAGGCCCATTTTTACTACTGAGGAACGCAGGCGGTATTTGTAGTTTAGGAGTTAACACCTGCAGGGTTAACAACGAAAGGTCCAAAACCATTTGATGTGACTTTTTTAACACATTTATTTTATTTTATTGTTTATTGATCCCTCACAACCATTCTTTCTCATTTCCCGTAACTAATTTCCTATTTTCTTATGTTTTTGCTCTGTACTTTAGCTTCTTTCCTATTACTTCTGCTGGAAGATTACTCTATTTCTTCTACAGTTATTTCTCTCTCAATAATATATTTTCTTTACTTTCTAATAAACTATGATAGATTTTCTCCATACATTGAACATACCTATATTGAACCTTCCACCTATTCCTTTCAACATTACAACTCTTTTCTGATCCACGCAAAAGCTTTTCTTATATTCAAAATATTTTTTCCTTACTTTTTCACGCATCTACATACACACATTTAAGGATTTTGTGATATTAAAGCGATCAAATATTTCTTGCATTTAAATATCTTCGAGACTTAGTTTAATTTCTTTCCGGAAACCTCTCTCTTTTATCTACCTATTTTTCCACATTTCTCCCAAAACAATCAGTACTGACCCAGTACTCCTTTTCTTGAAAAAGTAAGTATCGCCTAAAAATTAATTCATTTGTAGACATAAGCACATACAGTAGAAAAGGCTTGTTGTTGACAAAAGTTTTTCAAAGTAGTTAAACTGTGTTTTATTCTTCTATTCGCGCCATAAACAAGCACAAAGAGTGCAAACTGTGTACTGCATAGTTTGTGCATGTATGGTTAGTAAGGTATTAATGATTTGAGGTGGAAGAAGCATGTTTCCATAGCAGTACAAAAAAGATTACCTCCTCTGGGATTAACATGAGTAATGTGTCGTTCTCTTTTGTGGGGGAGGGGGCTCGATATTATTTCACCGTGATTTCCCAGGTGGCAATACTGCAACGGGTTTTGTAGATATATGACGCACTTCCATCACAACATTTGTTTTACGGTAAAAAGAAAAGCGTCAAAATATGATATCGCGCCGGAGCATTACAATTTCGGATAATAATAGCAGCGCTGGTGTGTATTCGATTGTTTATTAGAAGTACATTCTCAGCGATTCTAAAAGTTCTGCTTTTTTTTTTTCATTTCAACCTCTTTATCCGAAATTCGGTGCAGGTTGGAATGCTTTGAATTTATGAAGCTTCTTTTAAAACGTCTCTCTTTGAAATGTAATGTTAATGACCAAGAAACGTTGGAATGATGTGTGGAAGGTATCTGTAGTGTGGATATTACATTCTCACGTTGTTGTTATATACTCTCGCGGAGCTATGGGACAGTATATCTACTCCCACCTTCTGGAGATCATCTTTGTGAGTTGATCCCGGTGTGATAGTGTGTTTCCGATACTGGTAAGCTACCTTAAGTTACCCTGCAAAACTGATTTTAGATAGACCACACAATCAGTGGTATCGGTAGCATTTGACGCGCATCTACAGCCAAGATACCTCTTGGTATTACAGAAGGTCGACTTTGAAAACCAGGTGCTAGCTTACAGGAGTCACCCACTGAAAGAGTGTCGTAGGCGTGTGCATCTGTTAACCTCATCGTGACCGCAATACTAAACTTTTAAAGGCAAGAATTTGCGATATATTTTAAAAACAAAACATAAAAAGTTTAATATAGTTTATTTCTAAGAATAGAATCGTATTTCTAGTGCTCAGATTTACAGATTTCTTAAATTGAGGAAAATTAATTTTATTTAACAACCGAAGCTGCTAATCCGGTCTGAAAAACCAAATTTACTTAAGTCGCCAATGAGGTCATTACTCGCCCATCAGCAGCTAATTATTTCATGCACGCTCTAGGGAAATTCAAGAAAGAAAAAAATCCCAACCATCATGCCGTAATTTCAGTCCTAAACCTTGCAAACTTTTGACTAAAGAAGACTTCATTAAAAGGAATAGAGTTATCTCTCGCCATATTCATACAGCAACAATTATAAAACGGATTATCTGCATGGCGTTAGTTAATATTCATGAAACAGAAGAGCCATTAAGCTCTTTGAGTGCCGTTTTATTACAACCATTAGTAATTATAGATATCAGTTCATTCACTAATCTCATAAACACTGAAAATCAAAACCTTTATTATTATTATGAAATTATTTTTTACTGTAAATAACAGTTGCCCAATTAATTTAAGCTGTATACAAATATCAGGTAAAAAGTTATCAACGCAGAATACACGACATCCAAGGTTTCATTTCGCGTACATGTTAAACAGATTTCACTAATTCGCGATTGGTTAAACTTCTAAATTAGGGAAACAAGACGTAGGAAGATAAAAGATGGCATAAACGTTTGTATTGCGATTTAAATTATTTCAATTTTCAATTGAATAAGAAAAGTCATACTTCAATGACTATTTCACTCTTGTAACGTAATCTTAAAATCGACCAATGACACGAAACAACATTTTGAATTTTGAACAATCACAGCTGAATTACGAAGAGAAATTAAAAAAAAAAATCAATTTCGTTTTATCACGCGACGTGCGTTTGTCTTGTGGTCAGTATAGCAACTCTATACCTTTATTATATAACTCCTGAACACGCATCATTGACCACTTTTGCTAGAGGCGGTGAGTAGCAACAAAAGCAAGGACAATTGACAATCACAGGGCAAAAAGGAAGGTTCTTCAAAGCGTTTTGGTGATGAGTCAAATGTGCAAATTGATCTTATCATTAGGAATTCCAAACAAAAGAATACAAAGAAAAATAGACACACTGTATATTCTTCTTTTCTCAGTTGGTATTAGAAAATCGAACTGTAGCGAGTGTAATAATCGGCTATTGTCCATTTCAGTCTCACACTTTCTGAATAGAATAGATATTCATAAGTATAATATCTTATACAAGTGTAAATATTCTGTGCGCGAATTTTAAATATATATCGCTTTTATTCATATTCTATTCGTGGAATAGTCCTAAAACCGCATTTTGCTTTCCTCCAATGGTATTACTGACAACATTCTTCTGTCCCAAGATTAAGCACAAATGTACAAATATTACAATTTTGTAAGTCAAGTTTAGAGGAATTATATTTAATTTCTATTTTATTCATGAAATAGTCCTAATAATTATCTCTCGAGTGTCTGAGCTTTACAGATAAATTATCGGTAATCTCTGACCCTTACTTGTGATAATTCCATGAGAATGTTTTTCAGTCATCGGATGAACTTATTGAAACTGTTCTTACGATTTCACCCCTAATATCATTATTATTTATGTATGTTTTCCCTTTCCATAATTACTATGATATTTAATAATATTTAATAATATATATTTTTCGATCATCATCTAGTATTCCATAGCTTAATGCCTTTGTGAAATAGGACAACTCTGTGCTTTGTCAGCAATAGCATTGAGAATACGTCGAACCATAAACAATGTGAGGGTGCGATCTTTTGTGCGTTAAGGCAAAGCGACCAAGGACATTACTTATTGTACTTTGGTCCTTTTAAAGGAGATGTTCGCAGAAAGCCTCTGTCCTTTTAAACAAGGTAGGAGGGACTGTTAAATGCCGTTGGTTACAATTGACCTCACTCCAGCTGAAAATAGTTACAGTTTAGTGTAGAGTATTGTAAGATAGATTAATTTTTTTAAACTCCTATGAGCTAACGGATCAGATGAGGACAGGCATATTTGAAAGCAGTCAGTGCAGAGGCAGAGTTTAAATTTCTAAGGAGAGACCGCGTGTTTTGCGCGGCTTGCTTGCCCCTTCGATTCTTTTTTTGATTTAGGTATATAAGGACCAGATTAGGCGCCGTTACTTATTACTTACTTATGGGATATTCGTAAGTTAGCATTCAGCACTGGGATTCTTCTCGCGACACCAATCACTAGGCAGCCAGAGTTCGCGAAGTCCCTAAGTAACATCGAACCGTGTGTTCATTTACAACGCCAAACCTCTTCCTAGAACCGTTGATTCAGGATCAACAAAATTAGAGCATTTACCCCGAGAATTTGTTTCTTTTGGGCCGAAACAACAAATAAACACAACTGCGAGCAATCATCACCAGCCGAGGCAACAATCAGAGTAGCCGTGGTCATAACAGCCCAACCTGAGACCTACAACAACTTCTTCCTCCACGACGCAACCACTCGCCTTATTGAACAATAAATATCGAGATACATTGCTTTTTACATAGCGTGGTACTTAAAAAATTGCATTCTTATTCCATTTGTATTAGCTTTTTTCCCACCATCTTTGCTTGAGAGAGAAACCCAAAGTTCATGCAGTTTCCTGTTTATTATTGGCGGTCACTTCAAAACTACGAAGCAAAAGTTGTTCGGAATAAAAGTAATGCTTAATTCTAAAATAATAATGATATAGATGTGTTCAAATAAAGTATTGTGATAACTCCAGTTGTTTAATTGTTTTTATTCCAAGGAGGCTTTCATTCCTATCACCTCTGTTGTTATAACAACTTTATGTATGTCGCTGTTGATAATACAAGTATAAAGCCAATAAGACTATTCTGGTATCAAATGGCTGTATTGTAAAATCTGGCAGTTTTCCTCAAAATAATTATCATGACAAATTTTTATTAAGCTTAATCAAATTACCTACCAGCAAAAGTTCAGCAGTTGTATTCTAGAATATGCGATGCTTTCAACAATATCTATCGATGGATTGCTTTTTTATAAAAGTATTATATATGCTTAGGTGAGAATTAAGACATACACGGGAATATTTTTAGTAAATGGAGTCATATAGCGTTTCTTAGTTTTTAGAATTAGCCCTATCCCCAACCCCATTTTTTTTAGAGTTGATGATGAAAAGAAGCAAATTGTTTAATGTAGTTCTTTTCATTTCCATGCATAATTGTTTTTCAGCTGCAGCAACTGCCAGATACTCTCTTTTACAGTCTTAAACAATGCTACAAAAGCGGATAAGTTCCAATTATTAATAACAAAATCATTTACCTTAAGAAATTGACACCTGACCAGCTGAAATACAGGCATTTTATAAACTCCTTTTCCAATGGCCTACCAAAGATTTCCATGTTTATGTTAGTGATATCTAATCTGTGTAGCATTATGTTCCCCTGTTAATTTAATTCTCTGTTTTTGCTAGTCTTTCGTGTTTAATTGAAAGGAATTAGGTATAGTGCATTCATATATTTTTTGTAGCTTTAATAAAATAAAACATGAATTTTTACATTCAATTTTTTACACTTAATGACTCGTGCTTTACTACTTCAAAAAAATAATAAATGTTAACCTTAGCCTTCAGAAATTTAATTTACCTAAAACCGCACACAATCACCAATTTAAATAAGGCAATTATTTAATTTAGTTTTTTGTGTGAACAAATGATAGCTATTAAATACTTTTTCTGACTGTCTTATACGAATAAAATTTTTCTTATGGTTCCAGCGATAATGCTTGATACAGCATTCTGGAGATACCAGGTTCTATTCTCGTTAGGCCGGATATCCTGACCTTGAGGTTTTTTTTTTATGATTTCGCCTTGTCACTTAAACGTGTGTTGGGATAGATATTTTCATTCTATGAATTTTCTGCTCTTCTATTTAATATATTTTCCTTGCGTTAGTTCTGTTACAGCGTCGAAAGTGCCAGGGCAAGTTGGGTTGAGGCAATGGATTATTTTTTTAATAATGTTTAACGACTGTTTTTACTGTTGAGGCATCATAGGGAGTGGGCACTGATAATACATGAAATGAAATGGGACATTGGGAAAGGATTTTTTTAACGGAAGCGCCGTAGACCTAAGTCTAGTGTACAACCCCGGCATTTGCATATCTCAAAGATTTAAGAAAACTGCAAATAATAAAACGCCAGTCAGGGAGAATGGTAATGCATAAATTGAGCCCCAGACCTCACGGTCACGAGTGCGTGTCTTAACGACCTCGTGGGGTTATTTGCACTTGGAAAGTTTTCTGCCCCATCTGCGTCGTCTGGACGTCGAGGGGCTGAAACAACTGCGAGAGGGAGCTCCATCAAGGTCGGGTGTTCTAGCTAGAAATATGTGAGGGATTGCATATGCGTCCGCGCAGTCACCGCCCGTGGATTCTGATCATTCAGTGTCTCCCTGACCTATCCCTTCCTCCCAGAGATGTCTGCATTGTAGGTATAGACAAAGGACCAGCCGTGAGCAAGATTTAACTATTGCTCAGACAATTCATCCATGCACCATTATTTTTTAATGTTTACACTTTATTTTGTGTGCATTTTATTTTAATTTATATACCCTAATGAAAATTGAGTGATTTCGATGAAAATAGCTCTTTAAACGCTAGAAAATATGAAGTAGAAATGTAAGAAAATTGGCACGCCATTCTGTGCCGTGTAGATTTGTTATGCTACATATTGACCTAAACCTTAAACACATAAAATTGCAAAATACAAAATTCGTTAAAAAAAAAAATTACCGAAGTTGTGCCGAGATTTTACTTTTTGCCTGCATGCGGAGCTGGGTGCGGCTAATGATTACACATAGATAATTGTCTCAGTTTATGTTACGTTATGTTACGAGAGCTGTTATTATTTCTGTTTGCACTTACGAAGTTATCGTGTTATTATAGAATATTAATTACAATGCATTGTGAAATATATTTAATTGTAATGAAATTGGCCTAAAAAGGGAAAAATAATAAGGGAACATATTCATTGACGGATCCAGCGGCAAGTGGCGCGACCTTAACCCTTGGAAACTTGCAGCACATCACATCAAAAATAGCTCTGCGTACTGGATGTCTCTGGTACCGTTTTTCACCCTGGAATATGGGCTCTGTACATGTAGGAGGTTTCGATTACCAAGGAGGCTTTAGTTACGCTTATTTTCTTATAGAGAGTAAAGTGATAAGGTGGTGAGTCCGTCGTCTCCATCGCCATCTGGCAGGACTCTAACGTATTACTAGGACTTAAATAAATACTTTTGTTCAGAGACCTCTTTTTCGGGTATGGAGTGCTTAGTGTCGTAAATCTACGATATGGGACCCTACAGCTCATTTGTTTTAAAACTAACACATAGAAAAGAACGAAGAGAGAACGGCAACAAATAGAGAAAAAGAAATAACTGGCGTTGCATACAACATTTTTCGCTCTACTAGCACGAAAGAAACGTTTCAATACAAACAATGTTTAATTTCATTTCCCATTACTTAAATCTGATATCCACTGTTGACATTGCCAATAATGTAGGTAGTTATGCAAATGCAGAATAAATATCTTAAACTATTGTAATACTTTGTGAATATGTGAGCGTACTGAATAAAAATGTTCAAAGAAAATTATATATTTATATCTGAAGATGTTTTAATTGAAGCTAAAGCTATTGTCTCTTCACTAGTTCCGAAAATGTCTGCTTCATTATATGAAAAGGAATATAATTTGTTTTGTGAATAGGAAAGCGGTAAGCGTGTGAAAGGATGTAATGAAAAAAATAATCTATTGCAATCCTCTTTGTAGACTGTGCATGGGGAAATAACTCTGGTTTTATTATCTATCTGACTCAAACATTGTCATTAATTATTAATCGAGAGGATAGACAAAATATAATAAAGTCAACAAACTGATAGTTGCACTACTGCCAATGCGGCCTTATATATTATAATGACATTAGTGAAGATACAAATTAATAATAATGATTTACCAACAGGACGCCATAGCGATGTCTAGGGGTCGTGTTTGTTATTCTCATCATTCCTCCCAGACGACTGCTAGTTAGTTAAAGTTACTAAACATTATACGGAAACAAGTCACACCTCCATCGGCAGAGGAGAAAAGCGAACGCCACTTTATCGAAACTTCGCCTCCTTAGTGTTGGAGGTGTGAATGCTATCGCGTTGTTCTATTTATTACAGTGGAGTTAAAGTATGTTGTGTTAGTGAGTATTATTAGTGTGCTTTATTACTTTGTTGTTAATGATAACTGCATCAAAACAGTTCGTATGTCTGGAATGTGGGAGAGATACGGTACAATAAAACGCTGAGAATGCATGTCCCTTATTAAAAACAAAAAAACAAAAACAAAAACAAAAAAAAAAAAAAAAAACAGCAACCACACACCTATTACTGTGAAATGTGCAACAAAAATTTCAATTATACACCCAACTTCAAACGCCATCAGCCAGAGTACCGTGGTGAGGGTTCAGCTAGAAAGTAAACAATGACATACAGTTTATGTAGTAGTAACAAGGGAACTTCTTTTATTTGAGCATTTAGAATCAGTACAGTAATAAAAGTAAGAACTACAATTCTTGTCTTTCGGCACTTTTAAAAACGGAAGTAGAGGAAACAACGGGGGTGAGGTTTGTAAAATATACTGGTTCTCGCACTTCTGACAATATCGTAAGGCATTATTATGCGTGCCTTCGCTTAGGCAATTTTATATCGCATTCCCCTTACAAAATCTGATAAAACGGACACTAGCCCCACCTGAAATTAAGAAATATCTCGCTTATACAGTTCGGAATACATACAAAACTTACACTGTCTTTTCTCATTTAAGTATCATTCCCTTTACGTGTTACATTGCTACATTACAGTTTCTCAATTGCTTTCCTGTGATTTACTTCTACCACGTTTCCTACAAAGTTAACTTTTGGCTACTAAGATTGCTTGTGCCTGTGCTTACCATCATAGACTGTTATCTACTTCACATTGATGCAACCACACCTCCAAACGAAGTGAAGTTTCGGTAAAGAGGCGTTCTGTTTTCTCCGCTACCGATCATGAAAGATATGACGTACCAGGCATCATTCTCCGTGTAATGTGTAGTATTAAAGTTTTCCGCAAATTAATTACAGTTCACGCGCAGAATCTGCTACCCTTCCGTCACATTATTTCGAAACATTTGCAGAACTCGTTCGTAATTGTTAAGTAGGGGACTGTACACCCTGTTATTAATTATTATACCCTATTATGCAAAATTATGGGCATCTTACAAAAAAATTAAAATAATAATAATAATAATAATAATAATAATAATAAAAGTAGGTATAACTCTTAATTTTAAATGCGAATTTAGTCTACTAATTATTAATTTTATTTTCTTGTGAAAAGTAAACTACAATATAAGTAGGGCAAAGGTTGACATTAACTCTTAATTTGATTCTTACGAGCGAGTTGAAATAATAGCATGTTGTGTAGGTTGGCAAGAACGAACGATATACTGACTAATTTAGATACGAGTGATGGAGTTAATTTAAAAGACCAGAGGTGTAAACATAACGTACCTCCTTTCTACTCAATTAGAATAGATCTTCGGGAAACTTCAGAGTTTAGGAAATTGGGTTAATAGCGCATAGAATTGACAGGTGATGGACAGACGGGAAATATCTAAAATGCCCGAAGACAAAATGATCTGTTATAATGTTTAACTCCTATATGAGAGGTTACTTTATCTAACATAAACTTTAACTTTATCCAGGTATACCAGGTGACGTCGATAAGCGTTGAACACAATAAAGCATTTTCTCCTTTGCATGCACGTCCACCAAGAGAAACAGCACTTAAGCACTTAGCGGTTTCCACATCCCTAAAGTTGGGGCCCAAAGCACTCCTGCTGAAAGGTACTCTGTGGCGTTTGCAGAGCAGAGCTGTATAAGTTATGATTGTAATCTTTGCAGTCTGTTTGATTTGATAATGAATTTTAATTCCTACATTTGTGTATTTCTGCGCGTTTTAATGGAAATATTGTTCCAGAGCCAGTTAGTTACCTAAGTATTTGTACCCAGACATAGCCGTTGGTATGCCAAGTGTCACAATATAATTACATTTCTTATCTCTCATTTACTTATAAATTACACCCGTGTTCCTGAAAGTAGTAGATTTAAAATTAATGTAATCCTAAATATCTTATTCATTTTTATTGTAATAAGAATATTCATATTTCAAAAGTTATGTACAAAGTCATCACGCTCACGTTATACACAGACACACGCTCACAATAAAAAGGGAAGTTTACTTATATTAAAAGTGATGAGATGCAACATGCAAAATAGTGCAGTAATATATTAACAAGTATATTAATCCAGAACAAATATATCGTTGTATGACACAAAACGTCTGTGGTAAGCTCATAGATAAACTGGGCGATCCGTTGTTCTAGTTAAGAATATTAAATAATTTCTTCTCAACTTGACCAGGTGAGCGTAAGAATTTATTCCTGGAGCTTTGGGGCTTTTCCCCTATTCATGTACTGGCGGTTCTCCTATCAACACAGGAAAAAACAAACATACTGTAGACTTAAACAAAATCCTGTTTTTGTGGATAAAAATTTCATGTTTCTTATATTCGCTTGAGAAAATTGGCAGAAAGCATGAGATAAAGTATTGCATTAGCTTGAAGATTTTTACTAACACAGCCAAATTGCAGGTAATGTATTATTTATTTATTTTTTTTTTCATGGTTGCAATATTAGAGAAAGGTCTCAAAAATGAAGAAATCCTAAACAAAAAGCTCGTTACTTTTTGAATTTTAGTTATACAATACGCTTGACTTCATCTAAATTGCATTTATTGGTTAAAAATCATAAGAGAAATATGCACCTCTGACTCATGCATCTTTATAGGAAGATTAACTCAAAAATACAGCTTTGAAAATACAAACTAAAACAATACATTTGATCGTTAAACTTTAAAGTAAAACCATGTTTTCAGGAAATATCTACAACCGAACTGATAGCTGTTAGTGTGAGCAAGTTGTGGCCATAGGGAATTGAGCGTGCGATAAGATAGAGCGTCATAATTCTCAGATATGGTGAAACTAATTGGTCAAGGTGCATCTTAGAGTCCAGATTTGCGAGGTGGGGGTAACGCTCGCTAAACCTGGGTGATGCTTCGTCGCCACCACCTCGCAAACATCCGGTGCTAGACCTGAGTCACCTGAGTCATATTGTTGACGGTGGTGCAGCCATTGCCGTTGTCGCCATTGGCCTGGGGTACAGGCAGCCATCTGTCCAATACTTTAGGTCTAAATAGCTGACTGAACGTCGTCCTGAACTGTCTGCTCATGGCGCAGTAGAGGATAAAGTTTATGGCCGAGTTGACGAGGGCGAGAATGTCCATCACGTCGCCGAGTTTATTATAACATTGTTCAAAGAACACTTGCCCGAGCCAGACACTGAGTAGGCCGAGGATTCCTTGAGGAAATTCGGTGACGAGGAACAACGAGAGAACTGCGAGGAGCATTCGGGTGGTTCTGTCCGTCTGTCGCTCTTTGTCTACCATCCTGGTGCTCTTCGCTTGTTTTCTGGATGCGGATGCCAATTGCTGACGACGACGCTTGGTCTCTAGAAGCGCACAGATGAGCCGAAGACTGAGGACTGTAAGGGCGACGCAAGGAATGAGCTTGATGACCACACTGTACACCCAGAAGTTGATCCTAGCAAGGAGTTGGCCGTTAGCCTTGCCCATGTCGGAGAGATTGACGTGGTATAGTGTGACGTTGCGAATTCCTGTATCCGGAAGAGTGGAGTTGGCGACGGAGGATGAGCTTATCTGCTGTCCGTACGAGTCTACCGAAGTAACCTTGCTCTGTACATTGAAGGTGAGGAACGCTGGTACACATAAGAGAGGGCACACAACGTAGGCCGATACAATTGCTGCTATCGTAGTCTTCATGGAGCAGAGTTCCCGGTTCCTCTGAGGATGTGCAACAGCTATGTAACGCCAGACCGCCAGAGTAACCGTTAGCCAGATGGACACGGTATGACAGACCTGTAACACATGCACACATTTGATCAGAGCTTAAGAAGTTACCAGATCAACTGGAAATCTTCACTTACTCTATCTTTACACTATATTCGATAGGTAGTTAGATAAGAATCTTAGTTTTCATACTATAGAAGTCATCGGCAACGTCTGTTTATGTGGTCATAAGGTTACTTTTTATTTATTTGTGATAACAAGCCATTATGATGCTAATTCATTGTTTTGCAGTTGTTTAAACACAAACGCTTAAAATGACAGTTGTCTGAGAAACGCAGTGTTTTTGTTAAATTTACTAATTACGAATGAAATCTCATCTTAGGTTTCAGGTTCTACAAATCCCAGAAGATAGCAGACATAATCAAATAATCTAAGACATAGCTAGCTTACACGGTAATGAAAACTTCTTAAAAGAAGTCCTTCGTCTGTCTCTGACTATGACTTAGAAAATCACTATTACTTTTGAGCAAGGTAGGCTAAGTCTTCGACCGTATTATTAGTGATGCGTTATTTACGTTGCAGGCAGCGTACTAGTTCGAATAAGGAATGTGTCAGTTTGGCAATAAGAATTACACATCTCAGCTAACACGCTAATTTTAAGTAGGCTCTGTCATACAGCCTGAATGCAAATATCGCTTCTGTATGTACATGATGATAACTAAAAAATTTGTCAAAACTTTGGGGAAACATTCCCCACATATACAGGATAAAAATTATAGTATGAACATGGGTTATGAATTACTTTATTTCCTTGTTACAACCCTTTTTCTACCTGTACCATATAGCAGAATATTCAAAAACAAGAAACTGTGGGAAACGAAAAACCATATAAATGTTCAAAATGTCCTCCGTTTGCACGAACA
The DNA here is from genome assembly GCA_030762175.1 of Metallyticus violacea. Lineage (NCBI taxonomy): Eukaryota > Metazoa > Arthropoda > Insecta > Mantodea > Metallyticidae > Metallyticus > Metallyticus violacea. The sequence goes on from CM060832.1 coordinate 32,529,340, forward strand.
CATCCATCAACCCGTCATCACATGGACTCCCTGATGCGCTGATTTATCTTTGGAGTATCTCGTATTGTCTGGCATTCTTGCTGAATAGAGCACAAAGATTCTCAATACCTTCGGCTAATCCATATATATCCATCATAAGAGTATCTTCCAACTCCACATTTGAATGCCTCATTTTACTGTATCTGAAACGAGATCCGCAAACACACAGAACTTCATTACCTGCTCGGTGCGACGTCAAGCAATGAAATACTAAGTAGCATAACAAACGAACTACATGGTACAGAACGATCACAGTAACGGTGGACCTAGGGACTAAGAATATTTACATCTCCCACCCCACCATTTAAACAGAGTTAAAAGCGAATGTTTCCTACTGTACGTATTAAGCAACTGTTTTGTTGTGGGGTTATTGCCACAGGACAGCTATGTTGGCATTCCAGCGTAACACACCATGTAAGCGGAGCTATAGACAAAGGGCTCTGATAAGGATATAAAGCAATACCGGACCTATGTTCATATAACATATTTGCAACCTCTATATGCAAAAAATGATTCTCCAGAGTCTTGACATATCTTTTGTTACACTCTATATATGTGCGTGTGTGGGGGGGGCATATATGGTGAAAGAAAAATATAATGAAATAACCTCCACGAGTTGTACAAAAATATAGTGAACTAAGACATTGAGTGTTTAAGTCAAGTAAAATGCACAAACATTAATACTACATTTCGAGCAAATTCCTCTTTTTCACATAGTAGCACCAAGTTAACCAAAGCGTGAGAGCTGTTTGGCTAGAAATATTTTATTAATGTGTGTTTTGTTGGTCATACTCATGGAGTCCTTGAACCGTTTCCAGAAGTAGTTTTCAAGTTATACTCTCATGCACTTCCATGGCATGCATGCATCTTGCAGAGGCTTTAGGGATTAGACGTTATGTACGTTTCTTTCCTTTGATTTTGCTTAATATTTTCACTACGGAATAAAATAGCAAACTAATATTCATTATTATTAACGTGTATTTATTTGTTACTCTATTTGTATACCTATCTCATATATTAAGCATAATTTGTTTCTTTTGTTAGTGATTCCGAATTTATGAATTTATTGTCATTTCTCGTGAGTAACGATTAACATAAATGCATAGGCTTTCACGGTTGGAGTTTTAAATTGTAATATGTTTTCAGGGCTTTTAGCCGTATTTATAGTGATCTGACGTTTCATCCGACATTATGGCGAACATGTTCAGAGGAACTAAAAATGCTAAGTGACTGATTCCTAGATTATTCTGAAGATTAATAGCGCAATGATACTCAGTAAAGTATAGGGAACAATTATCAAAGAAAATATGTAAGAAGTATCTTAAACCCTTAGTAGTTACGTATTGATGGTTGTTGATGCAGTTGCTGCTTTTACTCAACCTTTACAGTGTAATGTGAGTTTTCTATCCTGGAAAATTATACGGCGATTTTGGAACACCGTGTATGTATATAGGAAATGAGGAAATTAAGAAAACGCTCTTGAGAGTGGGAGGTTATACAATCCCGGCGTTTTATAGACCATGCAATAAACACTGTCCCCTGCTTCGTATCGATTTCGGTTGAATTGGCTGTGTATCTCTCGGCGTGTTCTAATTCGTGTTGCACTTTGCACAAGCTGGACTTTAGCGGTGAAGGTCCAGAGTTCAATTACTGGTGCATGAAATTAAAACTTTTATTGTTTTCTGGCACGGAAGAGAAAGTAATGCTTATTTCTGTGATATTTATCTATGTAAAATCCTTTTTATGTACATTTGAATTAAATCACAAATTACTATAAAAATCTGCATTATTGAACATAACAAGTGCGAATAACTTTACATTACTGTGAAATGACAAACATAAGGCATTGAATGATATTTTATTCTTTTTAGATATTCTAACAGACAAAGGACCGTAGTTCTGGAGCAATATGTACACAGTAGATAAAGGTAAATCCCTTATAGGACGTTGTGATGAATGCGTCGGGTCACTTGAGAGCATCTACTTTTCTCATAGACTGTAAAATGTATGTTGCCTAGTTACCAATCCACAGGATGGGAAGACTAAAGATCTGCTATTCAAGAGTAGATCTGCACGCTATACTTAACTATTCGAAATATCGTGTGAATTGTATGCATATTTTAATTGTTACTGGTTTTAGGTACACTTCATTCCTTTTAACAATTATATATATCTTCGTTTATGAAAAGTTTGCAAGAAAATTCCAAATATCTAGTTAAGATTGAGGAGTTTAATAAAAAATAAGGGCTATATTTATTCCTGCACATCCCAATTTTATCCTATCTGTTTAGAAAATCTTGTGTTGGTGAACTAGGCGAAAATAATTGGAGAAGAGGTGTAAAATTTATTTTTCGCAATTCAGCTATAAAATTATTGCACAAGAATTCAAATTTTGAAAGCTTTGGAACTTAGGAATGTTAACAAAGTCTCTTCTGCTTATTATTAATTTAATAATTAGTCCAATCATTTTCATCCTTTAAGTTCGAGATAATATTTATTTTAATTTAGTGTCCCTTAAGAAACTATGATATACGGCCTTCACTTATCTTAATATTATAAATAGCAACAAAAAGCATCACCCTTTCTAAAGGAGAATGCCTTGGTTCTTAATCAGCAGAGCCAGAGCTTTCTGCGTGTGCTGTGATTGTGAATTTTCTAACTCTTTCCCTTACAATTTAAATGGATGTTGAGTTTTTATATCTTACCTGTGCAAAGTGGGAGTGAAAGAGGACAAACGCAGCCCATGGGTACGAAAAGCGGTCGATGTCTGCTTTGGAGGTCAGGTAGTTGTGACATGCGAAGGGGATGTACTCCAGCATGACCAAGAGGTCAGCAACAGCCAGGCCAGTGAGGAGGGCATTGGTGGGGGAGTTCATCTCCCTCCTGGTCAGTACGGCGATGTTAAGGGTGTTTGCCACCGAACCAAAAAGGCACACCACCAAACTCACATACCCATGAGCCTGGAACCAACGATACAGCTGTTTGTCACTGGCTGCAAAGTATTAATACATTAAATTTTACTGTACAAAATTAGCTTTAAGATCTATACATTTTTAACAACTTTACATTGCGCACTGCTGGCATTTAAACATATTTTGTATTATAAATTGAACTATAGTCGTATTTAACAAACTTTTCAGGAAAGGAGAAAAACTGACAAAAATTGCATGTGGTGCTTTGAAAAGAGTTTATATGTTCTACATGTTCAAGTGTGTCAGATAGCTTAGTATAGAAAGAAAATTATTTACACTTAATTACTTTATAATTTGAACATAATTTTGAATGATTTGGAAGTGAAGTTCCAAAATTACTGAACAGTTATAGTTAAAATGTGGATGCGCAAGTGCACATTGTTTATAAATATGAACGTTAGAGTTTTAAAGTATAATTTTAGTGATGGAGTATAAATTTGTATGACAAAAATTAAACTACAGAATCAATTTAATATTCTTCACACAAACACTGATGGAATATTCACTATCGTCCGCAATGCTGCAGTGCTAAACATGTTTTAACACAAGTAATATTACAAGAGGGTCTGAGATCACCGATAAATTCACTTACGTAGTGAGTTCGAAAAGCTCAGACCCTGGAGTGATATTTATTCGGTCTATTTCATAAATAAAATAACAATTTAAATACAATTCTTCCAAACTTGACTTACAAAGTTACAGTAATTGCACAGTTTTATTATGAACTTTTTCAAAGCCATCTTGCAACAGACGAATGTCGATTATCAGTAATGCCAATAGAGAAGAGCAAATACGGCTTCATGGCTATTTCATGAGCAGAATAAGAATAAAAGTAATATATATATATATATATATATATATATATATATATATATATACTTGAAATTCGTACACGGAATGTTAACAATTATATAAAGTGTTATATTTATTTATTTGAAAACCCCCAGACTAAAATAGTCGAAAGTCGACTGTTACAATTACTAGCATTCGATTTACTAAAACCAAATGGCAAAAGCAAAACAGAGATAGCATTCTACATTCTGAATAACGTGTTTATTAAAATGTAAGATTGCTTAGGAGGCAATTTTACATAATTTCAAAATTACTTCAGACTATTTGACTGAATATGCAAACACAATTATTTGCATAAATACAAATTAAATTACATTTGTTTAAACACAGTTATCAAATTTGAACGAAGGGGCTGCAGTTTCATTGGATACAAAGGCCATTTGGGAATTAGTAGATGAAGATAGGAAAGGAGAATTCCACACATTATTTAATATTACCGAATTTTGTTCTTGATTTATCTGTTATAATGTTCAGAAAAATAGTGGGGGTGTAGAGGGGTTATACTGATTAAAGTACAGCTGCACTTTGCATGGTAAAGGGATTTGATTAAAGTTTACGATACAATATTCGGATTGTGATATCGGACTGTGATTGGTCAAAATTCAAAAATTTGTTTCATTTCATTGGTCAATTTTATGATGACGTCACATAAGTGAAATTGTCATTAAATATCTGAGTCCCTGTATCTGAAAACAATACAGGAATGCACATTTTCAGCAGGTAAAGTTTGAAAGCCCCATATACAGGACGAATCCCACAACAAAATTTCACAAGTTGTTCAGGAATGTATTCTGAGTGCATTGCTATGAGGAACTCGTAATCTCCGGTGGCGCGTTAGCGGGTAATTATATCTTTCGTTTTACTATAACTCGACCATCTTTGTATCTACTTTATTATAATGTGATTGTTTCCAAACAAAACATAACCTTCCACTGCTGTAGTAGTGCGTGTTTTCAATGCGGTCTGCCACCAGTCTTGGACTCCTGCTCAGTTCGATCTCAACTTTTTCTACCTGCTATACATTACTTTTTAGTGCGTTGTTAGTTATACGAAATGGATAGCTTTACTGATGCAGAATTAGCTTCGTCTACAGTTTCACTTAATGCAATGGAAGATCGGCACAACGAGGCTATACAGAGTCGTTCCCGCAGCGACGGCAACCTCATCACACATTTGCAGCTGTACACAGGTCACTGCGAGAGACCGGGTCCTTCACTGTTAGAATGCAAGATAATGGCCGAGAGAGGAATGTCAGAACGTCCGATCTTGAAGAGGATGTTTTCAATGCAGTGTGTGACAACCCTGCACGCAGTAGTCGTTGTTTTGCACGAGAGGTGAATGTAAGTAAAGCAGCTGTTTTGAGGGTCTTACATGAGCAGCAATTACACCAATATCATCCATAGAAGGTCCAGGCATTGCGACCAGCAAACTTTCTACGTCTGTTTATTGGCTCTTAGAGCGATGTGCAGACAACCAACATTTTCCTGCTGTGATATTGTACACAGATGAGGCAATTTTACTTGAGAAGGCAAGTTTAACACTAGGAACAGCCATATCTGGGAGTATGAAAATCCACATGCTGTGGTGAATCGATTGCACCAACAGGAATTCTCTGTGAATGTATGTATTTTGCTATCTTTAACAGTTCTGTGATTGGGCCTTATGTACTACCCGACGGACTGAATGGAGTAGTAGTTCAATATGTCCTCCCACAGTTCTGGAATATGTATCGTGGAGTATGTGGTTTCAACATAACGGGGCGCCAGCACATTTTGCAATGAATGTTAGGGAATACCTTGATGAACATTTCGGACACAGATGAATTAGTCGTGGCCATCCTGTTCCATGACCAGCTCGATCACCAGATATGACACTCATGGACTTTTTCTTCTGTGGTCACATGAAGAGTCTAGTGTACGAGATTCCTGTCGAAACTAATACGGACCTGGTTGCTGGGATTGTAGCAGTCGCTGACAATGTGTGCCAATCTCCTGGGATGCTAGAGCGTGTGCGACAGTTCATGAGGCGTCGCTGTGAAATTTGTTGTTTACATGGCGGTCGACATTTTGAACATATACCCAAATAGTGTAATTTGGGTTTTTTCATGTCATTTTTGTAATGTTTGGAAATCTACCAATAAAAATAAACTATTGCAATTGTCTTTTTGGGGGGAGGGGACAAGGAAAGGAAGTAATAAAGGAATGCATCAATGGTGGAAGTTGGTGAAGAATAAAGGAAAAAGGTAATGGGGTTTCACATGAGCACTCCTGTTAGTAAAAAGCGGTGCTGAATTACTGCCGGCCAATGGACAGGGGCGCATCAAAGTAAATGCTCGCAGCCACCATGGACCAGGCCCTGATGGCTTGCGAATACATTAAGGGAGTGGGATAAAGGGGTGAAAGGAGAGTGGCAGGTGTTAACAAGTTTTAATCATCAGTTTACGTGAGCGTTCATACGAAATTTGGGACATTGTTGTTGGCGCTGTTTTAATGTTCCAAATGGCTGAGGAGTACGGAGACTATTTCAAGGAATGTGTGGAGTTTCTGCTGAATGTTGTCTTGATGTTGTTGAATCCTCTGTGATAATTCGGCTAAAAGATCTGCAGGAGTTTGAGCTGCGCTGGAGGGAGAATTAATTTCGCTGAGAGCTTCCTCTATGCTGTCCAGGCGTCACGGCTGTGTCGTGTGAGTGCGGCCTGTTCCTTGAAATTCTCTACGTTTGAGGAGGCGCTTGGCTGGTAAAGTTCAAGGTTTGCCCTCGAAGAGAGGCGGCTGCGATGCGAAGTAATGTCAGTTCTGCGTCGAGGGCGTGGACCCGGAGGGCAAGTTCGGAGATCACAGCGTTAGCCTGGTCCAGGCGATGGAGGAAGGTTGGTGCGGTTTACCAGAGATGTCAGCTCAGCTTGTGGTTGATGTGTGGGCAACCCCTAGCGCTATCAGTAGGAGGAGCTGGCTGTAAGTGATCCCTGAGGAAGTTCGGCAGAGGTGTTCCGATGGTGCCTTACCGGTATAATGGTTGCCGTCCCCGTAGAGTTCGGATTCATCCTGCATAGTAAGCAATTATAAGGTAGTTCAAACTATCACGAACATGTTATAAATAAGAACAGTACTGCATATTATTCCACTTAATTATTTTCTTTCCCTTTGCCATGTTTACTTCTATTTATTTATTTATTTATTTTTCTTTTCCTTATTCCAGCATCATCATTCGTACTCAATGTTCATACAGCATGATGAAAAAAACTCTTAATAGCGTTCCTATTGGCAGTCTCGGTTGAAAGAAGACGCGCAACATTTTGCTTTTTGAATAATAACCTCTTTGCATTTCATTATTTATAATGGAGCATGACTCAGGGTGAAGCATCACTATCAGCGAGAGAAGTAAATTAAATACTCGTGCCACTTGTTATCACATTTTTGAAATTTGTAGATAATTTGCAATTCGCAGTTACTGTAGAGAGTTGCCCATATCCCCGTATCTCTAGGTATTGCTTAGCGATTTTCATTAATACAACGTATAAATATTAGTTATCATTGCTATAAATAGTGACATCTAGCGTGTTTCGCCTGCATTAAGAAAATAACATAAAAATTACGAAATAAATATTTGGGTTAATTCTCTTAGTTGCGAGTGCTTGGGTCCACGAAAGATCGCACATTGGACGGAGATTGCAACTAATTGCGATGTATGTAGATGTTGAAAACCACATCAAGAACAGCAACCTATTGACTAAAGGAAAACTTCAGAGTCACAGTCCTTAAAGTAGTTGACTGCAGTTGTCCAGTGGCTATCTGTTAAACTGATACTAAATAAATACAAATAATGTTACATGAAAGACTTATTGCTGAAGTCATTTTGACCTTGTTCCATCACCTAACTTAGTGATACTGGTATGAACTAAAATAGTGAAGCATTTCTATTTTAACGAATTCCGAAGAAATGTAAGCAATTGCGTTTGTATCCCTGAAACTATTTTTTAAAAATGTCTTTAATGTCTTCAAATCTCCATCTATCCTACCTACTAGGCACCGAAAATAACACTAAAAATCTATGTGTATATGTCCATTATCGCTCTAGAGCTGACAATTTTTCGTTTCTCTCAACGAAACTTGGCATATAATCATAAATTAACAACGATTCGTCGAGTTCGTTAACCAGCAAAATTGGAACTTTGGAGGTAGGAGTTAACCTAAAACAAACACTTTTTAAAAAAATCTAAAAAATCGCTCTAGCGGTCGCAATTGTTGTTTTTTCTCGACGAACTTGATATATTTCTTTAAAATAAAATGATAAAACCATCTGCGAAAATCAGGGCAATCGGAATATTAGAGATGGAGGTTAAAGCAAAATTTAAACATTTAAAAATCGACCTAGCAGCCACAATTTGAAATTTTGTTAAAGGAAAATCGATATATTCCATTGAAATAAAATAAGAAAAATATCTTCTGAAAATCAGCGAAATTAGATTATTAGAAGTGGGGATTTACCTGAAGCCTAAAATTTGAAAATTACTCTTGTGGCATTAATTTGTGCTTTTTCGCAACGGACAAGTTTTTGAGCTAATAATTTGGCCGATGTTATATTTACTTTAAACATTGGTTTGTATGGTAATTTTGTGATTACTAATTGATTTATAAGTGTTGTGCAGAGTTTTGGTTTTCTATTTCATTTAAATTTGAGTCAGTCTTCTAGCTAAATGTTTAGCTATCATTCGTTTGTTTGACATTGACTTGTTGACTGATTTATTAATTGTATAATTAATTATGATAATTTAGCCTATGCTTTATTTAAACACTAGTAAGGCCTCATGAACATGGTTATTATACTTGTATGAAGCTGAGAAAATGTTCTAATAATTGTAATATTTTAAAATTTTGTATAGTTTATTACATTTATAAAATTTAAATAGTTCAAGCCCATTACTATACAACATTTGCCCTCGCAACGTTCATTCACTTGGTGAAAAGCCACGTTTTGGTTCTCTACTTATAACTTGGTTCTCCAATTATAAGGTTTTGGATTCCCCAGTGATACGGAGTGTTATCGAGGGAGTGCTGCCTATAAAGTAATTAATAACTACAATAAAACCACTCCCCATCCAAACTACATTACAGAAGAGAATGCAATTTACCGCAGCCTTGTCAATAGTAACATTGTTTCTGAGTAAGGAAAAATTCACCCTTAACTTTGGAGTTGGAACATAATTCAATTTTGGGTATCCTGTGAGCAGGTGAAAATTGGGATTTCGTTTAAGGGCTGTACTAATGAATGACCTGTTAATGGAACAGATTATCTGGAAACGATTCAGAATTACTGAAAAAGGAATAGTGCAGGGTTTGAGCACGACTGTGTGCAGAATCATTTTTTACTAACTGCTAACCTAAATACAACTTTCCAAGCAGGTGGAATGGCCATGGTTCTCTTACAGTCAATATTATCTTCACAACTTTACCATAAGCTACTTTAAATAAATTAACTTTAACCCAATTAAACCTACATGCAGAAAAAATGTACATATATACAGTGTGTTCGTAACGTCATGGTGCAGTTTTGAACAGTCACACAAAAGCAACGAAACAAGAAAGAAATGTGAAACCTTCACTAAATGAAATAAAATCTCTCCAAGTTTCCGTGTCTATTCGATGCAGTTCTGTGTAACGTCCATTTGTTGTTCTACACTCATCTAAACTCTTTTAAATTGTAAATGCCATTGATCCGAACACTGTAATCACTTTGTTTGATATAGCCCCACAAGTACATGTCTAAGGGCGTTAGGTCCTGCGATCATGGTAGCCATCTACCTCTTCCTATTCACCTTTGGGGAAATGTATCCAAAAACTCGTAACAATTTTGGTTTCATCACCAAACGCAATCTTCTGTAAGAATTGTTATCATTGTCTATCTCATCAAGCATCTGTACAGCAAACTCTAAACATCTGGGCGGATGGCGTGTAACTACTGCAGTTTGTAACCCGTAAATTGGAGAGGTTTCTTTAAAACTTTTTGAACTGTAGTCTTCTTCAGGGTTAGATTTCGAGCACAGATACGTACCGACTTCTTGGATCTCCTTAGGTAGCTATCCCGTATATATTCAAAAGACTCGTCACTAACCGGAGGCCTGCCTAAATGGCTTTAGTCCAGCATGCCTCCAGTTTCTTTCAGCTATTTATTCCACCGGCGAATGTTATTCCTATGTGATAGCTCTTCATTGTACACACGGCGATATTCACCACGAACACGTGTCATGAATTAAAATTTTGCAAGCCATAGGACGCATTAAACTTTCCTTTGTACCGTCCACATCTTGGCTAAATGGCATAATTTGCTTCACTGTTATGTTGCGTCATTAACAGCGCGCGCACAACAATGAAAGTTGTGCTTCAGAAGCTCTTCGGCATAATCTTCAATGTATTGTAGATTTCATTCTTTGTTGTCTCGTTTACCTATTATAAGCGTTCAAAACTGCACCATATATATATATATATATATATATATATATATATATATATATATCAGATTTACGCTTCCATCTAATCAGAAACCCATCAATGCCATAAGGCTTCGGTTGACTTCAGAAGGTAGAATAGTCGTGTTGTAATAAAATCCTAATCATTGCCAAAACTTCTCATCTAAATCACAAAAGCACCAGCATATCGAACGCACAATTAAGCACACTACTAATAAAGAACTGGAAGATAGGATTAAGCAAAAACAATGAAATAACGCAAGTCCATAAGGTACTCATATATATCCTGTGCATCAAGCAGAACGTCACATGCTATATTTCGCCTCAGAACCCGTTTCACCTCTTCGGAATAGCGCCATCAAAAGTCTGCATGCTATGCACTTCCTAGTACAATGCCTCCTGACTTGCCAAACCCTGGAACTAAGACATTGGGAAGCTAGGAATAAAACGAGCCCCAATGAACAGTTCTCTTTTATTCAATGTATCCCACCATTAGAATAAATAAATGACCTCCAGAAATTCATTGTTTGACAACACTGGGAGTAACTGCATAGCTGTGACTATGATGTAGTAAATAACCTGTTTTAGCTCCATAGTGACAGTGATGGGGTCGATGGAGCGACCGACGGTTCTTGGCCGATTAACTAAACGCGTTCTTTTTCTGTTCCTGGTGTATTATGCTTGCACCAAGAAAAATCTGAGTCTGCTGGTGCTGTTGAGTGGTTAGGGCTGCAGATCCGAGAAACTTTCAAAGATATAGCTAGATAAAAAGACCTAAAGGTACAACGGCACGATTGCTCAGATGGTTAGAGCGTCATGCTGTAGTTGTAATGTAATGCTTTCGAGTAATCACGATCTGATGTTTTTTTCTGTCGGAGTTAAAGGAGATTTACCACTGTTACAATGCTTTACTCACTAACATAATACCACGCATACATTACGCTATAAATTGATATTTACGATTTTTTTTCTGCTGGAATCAAAGGAAATTTGCATCATTACAGTGATTTATCCGCTCCTATCAATTTATATTTACGAATAGGAGGCGAGCGTAAGCCGTCAGGCCGTAGCGAGCTGCATCAAATCACTGGGTCCACCGGTTTCTAGGATTTACCCGAGGTTAGCGTTAAGATTAGTGTGTTTTTACATATGAATTAATTTCGAATTCGAAATTAGAGGTGTATCATTTAATTGCGAATTCCAATAAGACAACTTGGGTAAAAAGTGAAAAACTCAGTTTTGTAATATAAGATCTGAATCTGCTGGAGCTGTGTGCGCTATTTCCGCTGAAGCTCACGACTGCAGCTCTAACCGCTCTGCCGCACCAGAAGATCCAGATCTTTCTTTGTGTAAGAGCAAGTTTCCTGGTGAATGAACCTAGAATGTTTGAGCATGCGCAGTGTCATATTTTGTTCCGTGCTGAGCGAGGCTTGGAACGAGTCTCTTCTGACTAGTCGTATTTTCGAGTGTTTTTCATGAATATTTAAATATCTTTAGTTTTCACTTTTTTTAAAAAAAATACATATTAGGTACAGTGTGATTACCATTCTATTCTAATAATTAATACATTCCTTGAACGTCATAAATGCCTGGCATAAAAAGCAAACCTGGTAACAAAAAATTTGGCAGTCAGACTCTTGATGTGATCAACAATGTGCACATTTTCATGAAAGTGGAAGCTGCTGCCGACGGTGTTTGTTATTCCTTTAAGAAAGACTCAAGGGAGAGTGGTGCAATAAATTGGAACAAGTTTGTGGAGAATTCCTAATGAAGGTTCCCGCTGTGAAGGAGAAGGCATGTCATTTGGAACTCCTGGAAATGATCATTCTATACCCAAACGAATAACAAACCCGGACGAGTTCGACGAAGCTGTTGTAAGACGAACCTTATACAATTTTTATATGGAGAAAATGTCAGTGCCAACAGTGGAAAAAAAAGAAGAAAGAAACAAAGAAAGAAAGAAAAAGAAACTCCTTAAAAAGTTAGGTAAAGTATAGGTTTTCAAATACGGTAATACCAGTTTGAGTAATTTTGAAGATGGAGTTTAAATGGATTGAAACTCTGAATAATAGACCACCTTAATTAAGGAGGGAAACATACGATTAAAATGAGTTGCTTATTTACCTACAATTAAGAAATATAGGTAAGAAGGTCGTCCTATAACCTACGAGAACGAAACTTATATTAACAGCACCCAACTAGACCTAAAACTGGGCGAATGAAAGTCTGTTCGGGTACATGGCGCCAGTGTCGAAAAGGCTCAGGAGGCATATCAAGTTTTGTACCCGGAAGGCTTTTGATGTTTAAGTAGAACCTAAAAACTGGGGACTATCCTGCTGAAATGAACGCCGAAAATTATCATAAGGGGCTGACGGAAAAGCTGATCCTCAATATACCGCCAAGATCAGTTGTATGAAATAATAAAGCAGCTTAAACATCTCTATAGAAAGAGTCTTATCGACTTTATAATGGCTGCTCATGAACACTCTATACTGAAACTCCCTCCTTATCATCCTGACTTGAACCCTATAGAAATGATTTGGGCGGAAATGAAACAGGCTGTTGGGGGAAATAATGTTACCTTCAAGCTGGATGTTGTGCGCGAAGACTAATGGATGGTTTCGTGAATGTGAAAATGGAAAAGTGGAGAAAGATTTGTGACAGCGTGGAAAGAAAGGGAGAGGAATATATTGCAAAGGAGAGGACGCAGTAGAAAGAGTGCTCATCCGGCTTTCTGCAAACAGTTGTAGAAAGTGGGAGTGACATTGAAGTCAGCGATACCAAAACGACGGGTGACAGCGATGAAATATCCGGATTAGAGTTGCTGGATTAAGTAGAAGTTCTCTGTGGCGCGGACAGTGAGAGAATAGCATCGCTCACTCTGCTCTCCAATCAAGGTAACTATTTCAATACTTTAAACCTAACCTCGCTCTCACGAACTGATAGTAAAGTTCGGTGAAGGCCAACGGTGAAGTACGATCGTCTCAGGTGTATCTGATTAGGATACAGGGATTGTGGTCCAGGCTGTATATTATGAGCCCATGACAGCCGTTAGCTATTACTTTGAGGAATGCAAATGGAGATAACAGATGCCGAGATCCAACATTAGGGAAGACAATTATAAAGCTGTTGCAGGGCCTCAAAAAGTCTGAGGAGAACAAATAAGTCCCACTGAATATACGAGGGTGAATCGGAAAGTAAAGCACAATATTTTTTTTTTTTTTTTTTGCAAAAGTTTTAATAGGTACCATTAAAAACAAATGCACAAACGGACATCTTTTGTCTATTTTTCTACATAATCGCTAACTTTCTCAACACATTTCTCCCACCGTGATACCAGATTCATAATACCTTGTTCATAGAAGTGCGTTTGGTTGGAGTATAGCCATCTGTGGACTGCTGTTTCCACTTCTGTATCTGACGTAAAGCGTTGACCGGCCAGGAATTTCTTCATGGGACCAAATAAATGAAAGTCCGACGGTGCCAGGTCTGGACTGTATGGTGGATGCTAGAGAATCTCCCAACCAAATGTGTTGATTTTCTCACGAACAGCAGCAGCGACACGGGGACGTGCATTGTCATGAAGTTTGACATCGTCAGCGTTAATGTTACGGCGTTTGTCAGGAAGGGCAAGACGTAACTTTACCAAAGTTTTAATATAGGCTGCAGCATTCACGGTGGCACCACGTTCAGCAAATTCCACCAATAGTGTACCTTTCATATCCCAGAATACTGTCACAAGAACTTTATGAGCAGATGGATTCACTTTGAATTTTTTCTTTACTGGGGAAGCAGCATGTTTGCACTTAAAGACCTGCTTTGTTTCGAGAGTATAGTGGTACGTCCATGACTCAGCACCAGTGACGATTCCCTTCAGAAAGTCATGCCCTTCTGCAGCGTAAAGCCATAAGTGACACAAGCCTGTCATCATTCATTGGCCCTTGTGGTCGTCTGCCAGGTTCTTAGGCACCTAGCGAGCACTAACTTTACGAAGCTTCAATGTATCATGCACAATATCGTACATCGCATCGTATGAAATGTTGAACTGCCGAGATGAGGTTCGCAGTTGGATCCTCCATTCGTTCAGAATTGCCGCCTCAATGGCTGTGACATTCTGCGTGGTTGCAGCTGCGATCACAAAGGTTTTCACGGCGGCCTTTAAAGAACGCACACCACCTGGAGACATTGCTACGGTCCATACAGTTGTCCCTATACACGCCACACATGTCCCTGTAAATGTTCTCAGGTTTAGCCCACGAAAATCGCGCTTCACCTCGCTGCTCTTCACAAGAGCTACACATGAAAACAAAATAGTGTCTGTAGTGAAAGCTTTCATATTGGTGAAATTTCAATATCCCAACTGCAATACCACACTGATAAATAAATTATTGTACGTTACTTTCCGATCCACCCTCGTATAACCTAACCATGACATCATGCCTTCAATAACGAAATACAGATATTAAAGTTTCCCAGCATCAAAGTGTTCTCCTATTCAGTGAGTAAATCTTAATGCACCACAGCCATATACATTGTCACACAAATACCCTCAGAGAACAATGGAGTATTTGCAGAGCTATTACCGCACGAACTGACACTAACAAACTGAGCGCAGAGCTGATATTTATCACCAGTTTTTGCTTATCCTATGGATCATTTATGTGTCATCAGTGATGAAGAATGGATGTACTACTGCAACTCTGACACCTCTATCTCTGCCATTCTGTTAGAGCTGCTAAACCCATGAGTTTAATCTCAACAGCAAGAGTGAATGTGTTAATAGGCAGGCAAGTCCAAATCGCTCAAATCAGTAGGAATAAAGTTCGATTTTGCTGGAATCTTAACTACAAAGTTAGTTAAAAATATATCGAGGATTTTACATTATTACTCGTGCATATGCTTCAGTCTGTCAGACAGCAATTACAAACAATAGCTGCGAGAGTCTTATGGTTTTACAGATGTCAGATACGCGATTACTGGTTGTCAATACGATGCTCGAGTTCTTCCCATAGTCATAATGTGTAATGTACAACCAATAATTGAATAAGACAATGCATTTTCACCTTTGAAATTTCGAGAAGTTTCTGCTTCTGCTATCGATGATGTTTCATTCTCAAGAACTTCGATTAACTCGTTATTTGAGTTGTTATTTTTAATTTTCTATTTAAAAACATTCATTTAGACACCGTAAAATTATTTTATTTCTAAATTTAACTCATTAGGTACATATTCACTGGTATACTGCAACAGAAGCGTTTTACTGCAAAATTTTCTTTCTTTCTTAAAGGGAAATTTGGTATCCACAAATTTACATGTCGAATACAAGTTGTCGATTTGACCTTAGAGGCGTAGGAATAGTCTTCCCATTAGCCTTATAAAGTGCATTTTTCTGTTTGTTTGTGTTTATATTTGAAATATAATAATTCATTGTCTGCTTTGGCAGAGAAAATTTTGGCTGTCAGCTGAAATTCCCTCGGATCCCTTTTCAGCAATTTACCACTCTGCCAGTTCATTGTTTCGTTCCATCCGGTGACGCTAGTTGCCGCCACAGTTAGCCATCTTACATCTTGCTCGTTTACTTTGTTTCTTTTACTGAAGAAGAGCTTAACAGACTTAAAATATATATATATATATATATATATATATATATATATATATATATATATATGGATGGATGGAACGAAACAATGTAACTGGCAGAGTGGTAAATTGCTGAAAAAGGATCCGACGGAATTTCAGCTGACAGCCAAAATTTTCTCTGCCAAAGCAGAATATATATATAAGAAAAATAAAAATAAAGCAACACTATCAACAATGTAACAAATTAACATGGCTATGGCTATGCTTGCCATAGGAGGACTCCACGAGTCCGAAATATAGCGATCTCACATTTGACTTTTTCTTTGTGTTTTATGTTTTTCTGCTATCATAATTACTGTTAATTTATATATATATATATATATATATATATATATATATATATTCTTGGTTGTGTTTGTTTATGGGTTTTTTTATTCTTTCTACATTGGACACAAGTTCGCCACATTATATACAGTAACAATTATAAAATTAAGGTAATAAAAGGCATTTATTTCATAAATAAGGCATGTATATTAAAAGTGGATGCTTTTCATTATGTAGGACTATTTGGAAACTCATTGAAATGAGGAAACTTCTTGAATGTATTCATGAAGAGGTATGCTTTAAAGCTACTTTAATCAAATAACGCATTATGAATATAACAAAGTAATGCACCGAATATTAACTAAGGAAATGAGCAGTATAACTATAACCATAAACATATATCAACATTAAAAAATGTTCTCATTAAACTACAATAATTTGACACATTAAAATAAGCACGCATTGCCCAAAACATCACAAATATAGATAACCAACCTAAAACATGGAACATAACTAAAGTGGTAACCCAATTAAGCCATGTGTTCGAAACTTCGATAATAGTTCAATGTCTTGCATATCTGGATCAATGGATTGATAAAGTCTATTTGGCGCACAACCTAACCTACTTAATGGTAGCCCCAGGAGGCAAGGAACTGAGATAGGCAGTGGAATTGAGTGTAGAAAGGATGATGCCACTAACCAAAAGCAATCAATACTCATGACAGTCACGTGCTTCAACCAATGAGCAAAGAAAGGGATAAGAAGGAGGGGCGAAATGAGGATTCGCGACGTTCGTAAAATTTCTTTTTCTATGACAAAGAGATATTAACACTTTAAAGGTGAACTTTTTTGGCAATGTTTGCCGAAGGTTATTTCTATTCTTTTGTATGAAGCAAGCAATGTAAAGACTTGGGCCAACATGCACTGTTATTTGTATCCTTTTTGTAAACCACAGGATAACCAGAGCACGTATTATTTGAATGTACACGCTATTTAGAACAGATGCGAGATGAAAGAGAAATGTTAAGTGGCCATTAGGTGGCACATATACCTAGAAATAAGGGCCTGTATAAATACCTTGACCAGGCAGAATTGATAAGAAGTAATGAAGAAGTAGAAGAAGAAGTAAGAGGACCAAAACACAAATAACTTAACAAGAATAGAAAATATACAAGACTACAAGACAACTTTAATTAAATCAACAGAAAAAAATGTCGGAGGAAAAGATAAAGGCAAGGAAAAAGGTAGTGATAAAAGAGAGGAAGATACCTAAATTTATAATAGACGGGAATAATTTTGATTTACAACCTGAAGTAGAGAATGGGGAGGAAGGTGTAGGCTTTTATTTTAAGAGTTATGGGACCGGGAAGAAGATGCAAGTAGATTTGATATTATTTATTTACATCTCAGGTCATCAGCGTTCCATTCAAATCAGGGCGTGAAACGGCCTACAAATTTTGCTCAGAGGCCTCTTTTTTCTGGCTTGAGGTTCTTTATCGTGTCACAAATGTACGACACGGGACCCACGGCTTTACTTCCCTTCCGAAGGAAGCCATACTTAGGATTTTTACACCCCGAAAAAATGCATCGATCCTGGCCGGGTTCGAACCCGCGATCTTGGGTGTAGAAGACAAGTATGGTTAAAACTACACCACCAGGACCGACGGAGATGCAAGAAGGAAGATTACAGAAGAACATTAAAGGTTATTGAAGATCCACGGGAATGTGCGGCGGGAGTACACGAGGATAAAGAAGTGGTGTCCGGAGAGGAGGAGAAGAGCGCGAGAAATGGCGTGACCAGGGGTCCAGGAGGATCGAGAGAGATGGAGGAACGGACGGTTGGGAAGAAAAAATCGTGAGTGATATGGTGGAAGCAAGGTGATAGTGTTTAATGAGTTAAAGTGTTAAGACAAATAAATGAAATGAGTAGGAAAGATTAATAGTGAATATTGAACTTTTAAGTGAATTACGCTGTTAAAGAGAAGGTGAATATTATGATTGAGATGAGTTAAGGAGATTTGAAAGAATAATAAGTATGATGTTTAAATGAATAATGTAAATTTAAGCACAATTCTTGAAAAAATACTGGAGTACTGCTGGTAACCGTTGGCCTGTAGTATAGTGATGTAATAAATTAGGATAGAATAGCTGGTCACCAGCTATAATTCTTACTAGTTCCCAGTATTTTGTTAATTTGGTAGATTTTGTAGATTTTGGAATATTAAATTGGGAGGTAGTTTAGTAAATTTATATTTTGGTTTAATTTAATTAATTTAGACCTATTTTATTATATTATTATATTAATTTAGTCTAGTTATTAGGAAAATATGTAAAATAATATAGTAAGAGATTATTGTATTATATAGTTTATAGTAATAAATAGAAAAAGTTATATACACGCGCTGGTTTAGGAAACAAGGTTCAGGGGGGCGTATACGGATTTCATTTATCTGTTTATTTATTCTTTTTGTAATACCCAAGTTTATATTTGGATTTTGAGATTCATTAATATTTCATTAATATTCTTGAATAGTATTACGAGGTAGAGCCACTCCTCCGGAAGCAGCGAAAGGAGAGCCTGATAAATAACCTCCATAAACAGAGTTTTGAAAATTGTTGAGCTATAGCTTATTACTTAAAGCTTGCTGAAGTGGCTCAAATATATTAACGAGGAAAAATAAAGTAGACCTAGCAGAAATGTAGCATCAGTAGAGCTAAATTATTAAGTGGGAAAGAAGGAGTATCGCTTCACTTCATTACGGCTCTTCTGAAGAAAGGAAGCGGTAAATCACGCAAGAGTGTATGTTTCTCCGGTTAGACTTTATTGGAATATTTTACGATGTTAGGATCCCTGTAGAATAAATCACCTAAACTCACTTGAAAGGATATAACATGGAGAAGCAAAACCTTTTAATGGATCGATATTACGGAAAGGAAAACGTTCAAATTAGGAAGAAATTATCAAAATTAAAACGATAGAGATATAAGTACAAGCGTTGAAGACTGAACTTAAGTGTCACTGTCCTACCAACATTTTTATTTTGATGATCTTAAATTTCAAGTAATAAATTTCCCTGTTTTTCTTTATCGTAATTCCAGTGATAACAAATAGCAGCAAGAGTACCAAAGACACATAAACAAATTTGTTATTCATTAATAACAGCATTGTACGGTAGACTTATCTATACGGGAGAGATGGAGCTGCGGAAATTGGATACAGATATGAAACAATGCCTCAAAAATAAACATTTATTGCATCTATTGACTTATTCGGCATATCTAGTATAATTTATTGTAACATTACTGTCCCAGTTTTTTTTTTAATTATTTACAATTCTTATTAGTTATCCATTGTTTGACTTTCCTGCACAAGTAGTATTTACCGCATTTGATGCATGTTCATGTAGCCAACAGGAACGTCCAATTTCACTATCATTTGTACATCCCAAGACAAGATTAGCAGCTTCTTGAAGAATTGATTTGTTATAAGTTCTGCCCCGCTTCAGGCACATCAATGCGCGTCTAATACTGTCATCAGACGTACTCTGATATTCGAGCGGTTATTAGCAGTCTAGCAATGAGAACTAGCGAAGTTCGAATCCTGCGCATGAGTAAATTGTTTTGTTTGTTATTTTTTGCAAGTAAAAGAAATGTGTACTATACATCTGATAATATATCTTCCAATTTCACATGCTTATTTGAATTTGAACGCATTTATGCTCAAACACAAAAAATTAAAGTCCTCCGCTTCTATTATTGCCCTCATTTTTCGGGTCATGGATGAAATCAAACTTCATGGATGCTCCTTCCCAAGCGTTATATATTTGGGTTCACAAGTCATCTTTCATCCTCCAATGTCGTGTACGCGAATTTAACATCTATTTTTTTCCATTTTGTGCAAATACTTTCATAGGACTTAAATCTGGTGAGTAAGGAGGTCAGTCAATCGTGGCATCTATTTATGAAATTAACCATTAGTAGAAATACTAGGGTGATATTCTAATGCACTTAAACGGCTATTTACTGACTCAAGTCACACAAGGATATCCTGGAACTGCCTGCCTTAATTTTCTACACATTTCTGTCCTCTGCTAACAAAATTAAGCATTGCCATTCTTAATTTTCTATGAGAAATTAAATGTATATCTTGAAGGATACTACCGTTTAGTTAATCTAAAGCGCATTACAACTTGGAACTGCATTGCTAGTAACTTCTCTTCAGATAATTTCTTATCTTGCAAGCCGACTCTATATTAGCCTATGAGTCATAAATAAAAACTCGTGTTGGAACATAATACAGTAGTTAGGCTTAGCATTTGCCATTTATTATTCTAACTAAACTTTAATCTAAGATTAAATGCATATGTTTCTTTGTGAATGTAGCAGTTCGATCAATCGCGCCCTCATGGGTTGGTCATCAGATAATTGGATGAACCAATTAGTGCCTTCATAGATTGCAAGTGAAAGCTTAGTGAAAGACCCGTAGAAGGCTGAATAGGAGATTAATGCTTAATTTATTTATTTTCCAATGAAGCAGGCAAGGACACTACATGACGCATGCGCAGACCAAGGTTTTTCAAAACTGATATTCCTATAGTCTGTATTAGTTTATGAGACATGTTGTGCAGGAGGGCAAGGAATGAGGAATGTAAGAGTAAGAAATTGAAAACGCTAAGGTAAAGTTTATCATGATTTCAAAATGTACATTTTTACAAGAAAATGGATGTAAGAAATTGCTCATTGCTAAATCGCACTACCCTTTTCAAAATAGAACCAAATACCTGTTACAACTTATAAGTTGAGACATAACTTGATGAATTTTCAATTTAGTGAAATTATTTGTTGGATATTTATTAGCTGCTGGTTTATTGTTATTATATATTGTTTGAGGTATAATTATCGCAAGTAATATTACGAGAGAGTCTGAATTTATCTGGAACGCTGAGACTCTGGAGTGATATTTATTAGGAATATTTCACGAATAAAATAAGAATTTAAACATACTTCCTCTAAGCTTGGCTAACAAAATCGTAATTTTTATGTTTGTACTTAATCGTTTCAAGCAATCTTGTGACAGAAGAATGTCGATCGTCATTGATATCAATAGAGAAGAGAAAAATGCTGGTTTATGGGTAAAATAGGAATAAAAGTGATATACATTTGAGATTGGGCATAGAATATTAACGCTTTTATAAACTTTTATAACCATGAGACTGAAATAGACAGAAATCAAATATTACAATCGCTCTCGTTCGTTTTTCTAATACCAACCGAGAGAGAGAGAGAAAAAAAAAAGATAATACAGTGTCTCTACTTTTCTTTGTATTCTGTGTTTTGGAATTCCTAATTATAAGGTCAGTTTCCACATTTGACACTATAAGGTCAATTTCCACATTTGACATATCACCAAAACGGTTTTACGTTATGATTGTTGATTGTCCCTGTTTCAATAGTTCCTCACCGTCTCTGGTAAAAGTGGTCGGTGATGCGTTTTCAGGAATTATATAGTGGAGGTATACGGGTAGAGTTGGCTACACTGACCATAAAACAGATTTGATAATTTTTTCGATAATTTCATCCTGATATCTGGTTGTGATTGGTCAAAATGATTTTTTGTTTTTTTTTTTGCTTGTGTTTGTTTTTGGTTTCATTGGTCGATTTTAAGATGACATCGCATGAGTGAAATAGCCATAGCAATTTGTAGTTAGTACTATTTTATTATATGTTTATGCAGTGTTTATACTTCTATAATTATCTATCTAGATATCTAGATTCAGTAGATGAATTATCTATTATAATTAGAACTAAATTCTGTTCTCCCTGAGTAAATAATTAACATAACTCATTATAATGCCTGGGATAGATACGTAAATACGAGCCTTTTATAAATGCGGAGGCTAGAGAACTAAATACTGGTAATAAAGATCAAGGCAGGAATAAGGAAATAAATAATAAAAAAAAAAAGCTGCCACTTCCATCCGCAAACAGCAAGCACTTGCAGACGTATCAAAAACACGACCTTTACCGCTATAAATTAACATTATAAATTTTCGTCGCATATTAAATTAGACCATTAATAATTTGCTTTTCTTTTGCAGGTCTTACGGCACAAATGCAACCGTAAATAACGCGAATTCATCCCAGAGGGAGAAATATATCCCTTTCCACCTTAGTTGGGCTTAAATTAATTTTATGTGGAATAATGAGCTGACAAATTGCGAGAGACATGCTGGCGTTGAACGCTAGCGAAAATTACGAAATATTATGTAGCAGGGATTAAAAATATTCAATTCTTTCTACTTTCTTACGACTGCAAGAAACCGCCATTTATTTCTGCGATTATTTTTTGAGGGGGAAGTGAGGTTACGCAAAGAGTGTTAAAATCCAGTAGAAGCTTCGCAATTTAAGTTCAAGTTTAATTTATATGTATTTTTGTTTTATTTAATTGCTTATTATAGACGACTGTTCATTTTAGACCAAAATGAAAGCATTGTTAGGCACAACATTTTTCTGACGTCACTATGGTCCTATTTTTCCAGCCTTAGAGTGCTCCAAAAAGAATGTTTTAAATTCTCTTATACAGGGCAAAGTGACAGGTAATAAGTTCATCACCACCATTGCTATCTTTTAGGAAATTAAGGTGTTATTTAGATGTGAAATGGCTAATAATTTTGTCCAAAGAGCTCCTTTTTTCCACGTAACGAGTTCCAATATTTTCAATAAGTTTCAATGCGTTTTTTTAGGTAGAGACAAAATTAAAACTGTATTTGAATTTCTAAAATATAAAGTTACTTTAAAGCCTGCTGTAAGCATTCTTGCTCTACAACCAGCGGCGAAGTTGGCGTTTAGTATAAGATAAGATAAAGCATGGAATGTTGAAATTGATGGAAAATCGAATGTACGCTATATACATTCTGAAATGGCTCTGTAATATTATGACTAGATATTCTAATGGTGAATGTTAATAATGTGATAAATGAATTAAATTACATTACAGAAAAAAATCCCGTCACACCTCTCTCTTAAATCTGTTTGTTCATGAGCTTAATCCTGTATTCCTTTTCTACATCAGTAACTTTAGAAATTAGTTCTTAACATTTCAGTGAACTTTTTACAGCCCCTTCTTTATACTCCGAGTGAGACACCATACCGTTACGCTGCATTATATCGGACGAATTGTGTAAAAATTCCCCGCAATATTTCTGAAATAGGAGGGGTTATTGATGTATTGCTTTCGCAGAACTCAATTCACAGAATTGAGAAACCCATGTACAGATATTAATAATTATTAGAACATTTATTTCTTGAACAGAGCTACATTTCTCAAATGAAATAACGTCTGATGATATCAAGAAAATAAAACTAGAGTAAATTAGAATGTCAATGGTATTTTTGCACATTTCTAGTTCAAGGAGTTTACGAGCTATAGTAATATGAACATTTTAAATACCTGCGGTTTTCTGCTTCATTTAAGAGCTTAGTTACTAGGCTACGATGTTCCTATATTTGTTTACATTTTGGTACCTTTACACTGATTTTATTGGGGTTTCCTTGTCAGTAGTGTATGATAGTTCCTGAAGTAGGAAGTGATGGAAGATGATGCTGTAAAAATCGACATGAAGAATGTAGGAAGAATGATAATCTCTCTTGTAATGTTACCCTGGAAGATATCCCAATAGACGTACTATGCTTGTCTTCACAGTTGTTGCATTGGGAGCTGTTCGTTAGTCCGCCCGTTCACCAGGTTTGACACCTTTACACATTTCTCTGTGGAGAAAGCTGAAAGACACTGTCTACAAGGACATACCGACTACACCAGAAGATATGAAACGACGTATTTCAGCTGCTTGTTCTGAAAATGCCGCTGAAATGCTACAACATGTGAAACGATCTTTATACATCAGCCTGGAAGCTTTTGTTTCAGCTGGTGCTTATCATTTTGAACACAATCTGTGAAGACCGTTTTGGATTTAAGAGTGTGCTGACACATGGGTAATAAGAAACACTTAAGTACAAACCGTCACGGGAGGTCTGGGATTCAATTTTTTCCGGAACTGTCCTCCCTGATTGAGGTTTTTTCCAGTTTTCCTCAGTCCTCATAAATGGCAAATGCAGGGATGATACCCTAAACTTAGGCCTGAAACGCTTCCTTTCTTAAAAATAAATACTCCTTTCTTAATTTGTCATTTCATTTCATGTAGTTAAGAGTATTCAACTCTTATGGT
Source organism: Metallyticus violacea (assembly GCA_030762175.1). Classification (NCBI taxonomy): domain Eukaryota; kingdom Metazoa; phylum Arthropoda; class Insecta; order Mantodea; family Metallyticidae; genus Metallyticus; species Metallyticus violacea. The sequence continues at coordinate 32,553,798 of CM060832.1, forward strand.
GCCTCAGTAGTTAAACACTATACAAAAAAAAAAAAAAAAAAAAAAAAAAAACCATAAGTACAAAATGTAGCATGAGTGTGTGTGTTATTTTATTTTATTTTTTTTTTTTTGGAAAATCAGAAAGAAAAACTACACACACACTAAATGAAAAAGTAAAGTAAGTAAAGTAAGCATATGAATATCGTAGCCTAGTATAGTAACTAACAGCTGTATGAAGAGACAACTGTAGAACTACTTGCACTAGAATCGTACAAAAAAGACCACTGACCTTCTAATTTTCTCTAGTTTTATTTTGTTGATGTCAATAGGCTTTGTTCTATTTGAAACATGTAACTTTCTTCAAGAAATGTATGTCTAATAATTATTAACATCGGTACATGAGTGCAATTATGAGCATCTCCCTAAGTTTCAGTTCTGTGAATGCAGTACATCAATATCACCTTCCATTTAAGAAATATTTGGATTGCAAGTTTTGGGTGATTTAACCGGTATAGAAATAAAAAAAAAAAAAAAAAACCCAGCTGTAAATGACTAGCGCGAAGCTAAAAATACGAAGTAGTATATTTTAAATTGATATCGTCTGCATCCCGGTCCTTCTCCAGATTCTACAAAATCACAGAAGAGGGCAAACATAATCAAATGGAATAAGACCAAGTCTACAGAATTTAAAACTCTATGAAAGATCCCCTTCACATCTCCCGAACAGTAGCAGAAAATCACTTATGAGCTTGCTTAAGGTAGGCCGAGAGTTCATCGTATTTTTTGATGATTGGTTATATACGTCTAGGAAATACTGCACTTTATCAATACCAATTATCACATACAAGTCAACACAATTTGAGTAGGTTCAACCTTACAGTCATAATGGATGTCTAGCCTCTGCTTACCTATGTTGCACATTTTGAAATTATTAGCTTAAGATATATTTCATTAAAACAAAGACTATATGCCATCTTGTTTAACCCATTGGACAATTCTTTTTCATTAAATATTTGGAATGTTTTCGGCGGCTACGAGCATCATCGCTTCAGCATTCTGTTTGGTTTAGAGATTAAAAACGGCATTCATATTTCGTCCATGTGATAAAATAAAAGAACCATTCAAGCCGTCAAAACGTGTCAACATCAGCTGACACATTGTCACGTGCAGCCTTTTGTGTATCAGTGAGTATTCGCGGCATTGAGAGACAGTATTCGTGCTTTCAAATTTTCATGCAGGATGGTGTGCATGTATCTGTTTTTTAATTTTTTTTCCCAACAAAAATGTTACGTACAATTCGTGCTTTACTTAGAGAATGTCGCGGGATATTTACTCTGTTTTATGGCACTTAATATCGGATTTGGTTTGAAGTTTGGTGGATATATCCCGGGGTAGCTCAACACTGATATGGTCGGTTTCTTGAAGACATGTACATTCAATGAGGGCGTGACGAACCATTTGTGCAGGGCTTTCTGAGAAGTTGCAGTTTGGCAACAGCGTTTTCTTCATTTTGTAGAGATATGAATAAACAGAGTCATAATTAATTAGAAAATGTGTAAGAATAAAATTAATTGAAACCGTGGTGGCCAAACGGCTCATTTGCTTTTTAAGTACGACCCTCATTTTGAGTTTGTAGTTTTAAAATGTCAACAAAATGCATTCTTTTCTTTAAAACGCTCTTTTTCATACATAACTTTAAAGTTTTCCACTGCACACAACGTTTCCTTAATGGAATAAAGAGGACATGCCACCGCAGTGTTTAGGGGTAGCCTGCTCCCCACACGGGCTGTGACCAGGTTCAAATTCTGGTTGGGTCTAACTGCCTGCATGAGGATTTTATTCAGGGTTTTTACTCTGTTCTTTGGAAAAATATAAAATGTCTTAATTGTTTTAGAATCTCAGATTATTTGCGCTGTCACTAAGTTATTAAGTCGCTCATCGTCTGATATGAACGCAATGTTCAAGAATGTGAAACTAATATACGTATATATACCGAGCTAAAATCTATTAATAGACTGTAACCAAGTCACTTTGTATGTTTGTAATGTTCTTATCACAATAAATTTAATAATTATGGAAGTATTAACAAGGTAAGATATTTATTAAAAAGCAATATGTATGTATATATATAATATAATATTAATGAAAAATAAAAATAAAGAAACACTATTAACAATGTAACAAATTAGCACTAATAATAAAAGTAGATAAAGATAAAACACAGAGAAAGAGTCACACCTATATATATATATATATATATATATATATATATATATGGGCATAGTTACCCTAAAAGTGCATGGGTGGATGTTCTAGGGCGGAGATACATTCTTTTGGTATGTGAGCCTTGCTATTGGTCTAAGCTACAGGAGGAAGGGATTAGTAGAGGGAAACGCCAGACTGTGACTACATGGACATAGATGGGGTCCGTAACATGTTTCCAAAAATAAATCCCCAACGCCGGTGGAAACCCTTTTCCTCGAGTTGTTGAAGCCTTTGAAAGGTATCCCGGGTTCAATCCCGGCCAGGATCGATGAATTTTTTGGGGCGCAAAAATCCTAAGTATGGCTTCCTTTGGAATGGAAGTAAAGCCGTGGGTTCCGTGTCCTACATTTACAGTGCGATAAGGAACTCAAGCCTGAAAGAAGAGGCCCCTGAGCAAAATTTGTCGGCCGTTTCACGCCCTGAATAGAATGGGACGCTGATGATCTGGGATGTTAAAGAGCGTCCGTAAATAAAAGAAATCAACAAAATCAACCTCTCAAAAATCTGCTTCATTCCAGACACCGAGGTAGAACCCTTTCCTAAGTGCAAGCCAATATCACGCCGCACCGTCGCCCAGGCACTTGCGATCCTGTAACAAGGAATTGAACTACAGATCTCTCTAATGCGGGCTCTACAGCCTTGGCTACCCCAATCCGTTACCGTATAAGGCTTAAAGAATCGCATAGCCCTCATTAGAAACTGGGTGGTATTTAGAGACACTGATGCAAGGTAGTGCAAAGCATTTTTAATATGGAAACGTCTTCTTGATGATGAATGCATTGCAATTGCCTTGCGATACCTTTGTGATCCTATTTTTACAGGCCCCATGAATTAGTTTCTGCTGATAACACTCGAAAAATTCAGGCATATTTTGCACATTTTTCTTTAGCTTTATTGTGCTCTTTTTTAAAGGAAGAATTTTCCTGTTCTAAACTATTTTTTTCGCTGTTAGTTCTTTTCATAATTGAGCATGATCTGTTTTTAGCACTACCTGATGTTTGTACGTATTTATTCTCGTAGTGGAATTAGAAATGATGTTCTCTTTATTACTAGTTCCTGACAATACTAAATTCGAAGCAAGTTTCTAGCACATCCAAACTCTCATTCTTGCACAACAGATATTTCATGCCATTGATAGTCTAGGTTATTTTCCAACTAGATGGGAATGTGCATATATTGGAATGATTCACAACCAAACTAAGCTAAAATGATCCTCATATTTACCGACCAATCAGTCTTCTCCCTTTGTTTTTAAAGAGTTTTGAACGTCTACTCTATGCTCAACAACTTAATACCAAATGCTTAGTTTCGATTCCAATCATCACATTCTTGTCCTCAGCAACTTCATCATGTAGTTGATGTCATATTAGACACATGTGAAGACAAATCTGTTTGTATGGGCTATTTCTGGATACTGAGAAGAAATTTGATTAGGTTTGGCAGACTGAACTGCTGTATAAACTAAATCCACTACTCGCTGATACCTTATTTAGCATATTACAGCCATTGCTCTCCAACAGAACTTTCTCTGTAAGTTATGAAAATTCTCAGTCTTCAATCGTACCATAAAAGCTGCAATGCTTCAACCAGCATATGGGAGCCGATTCTATATCTATATCTAATATATAGAATCTAATGATCTCCCAAAAGACGATAGCACAGTTTGCTGATAATATCGTTCTAAATAAAGCACATGGAAATCATCAGCTGACAATCTTCAGACATTGGCTATCTGTTGGGCGTATGGTGCAAACAATGGAAAATTATATGAACACTTGTAAGTCTAAAGTAGTTCGTTTCACCTATAAAACAAAAAGAAGAATAACATGATTTCTCTCAAAGGAGAACGAATACCAGTAGTATAATGCACACGTGTCTCGGAATTATGCTGGATAACAAACGCAATTGGAGACAGACAGACATAAATAACTTAATAGCAAGACTACGACACAAAATTATTGAATTAAAATATCTGCTTCAAGGATCATCACGTTCACCAGTTTATTTCAAAAGAGTAATCTACTTCTCAACGGTAAGACTTATCTGGCTATATGGCTGCACAATATGGAGTTCGGCCTCCGATTCACAACTAAAACGGATCTGAATCTTTCAGAACCGGATTCTCCCCCTGATCGCGACTGTACATATGCAATGAAACTCTACATAAAGATTAACACATTCAAACAATAAACATTGTCCATCCCTGCTACAGTCGACTTTATCAAACCTTTTTAAATCACATTAATGAACTTCTGAGCAACTTTACAACCCACTTACCACCATCGCAACCACTTTGCACACTGAAACGAAAACGACACTCAGCTTTATTGCAAAATTAACGTATAACTCATTGTAATGAGGACAGCCGCTGGGCTGCAACCTCAACTCATGTGCCATGCATATATTTATACTATGTTACCTCATTTTGCAGAGTTGGATTATTATAACTTGTATAATAAAGTTTACAATGTACATAGTTCACTGTTGCATTCACTATCTGGTAGCTGTAAATGTGATCTTCATTAGCTTTTAACCTCAGCTTTGATTGTAGACCAAGAAATTCAGCTTTTAAATAAGAAACATAATCCATGATATCAAAATTAACCGTTCCAAGCCTGAATGAGTTCGTTCCCTTGCACAGAAAAACCCTCTTATAGCGATCGCTTTTTTCCACTGGGAAATCTATGATACTGCGCATTCTGGTATGCCTTTTACCTGTACTCTATTTATCTGGTAGCCACCACACAAGGACATGGAAACATGACTTTTTTTTCTTCACACCCCATCGGAGAAAAGACTCACACCTGCAGTAGAATGATCGAATTGGAAACTAACAGAAAAGTAATAACAAAAGAAGCCTTATCTCCAACAAGTACGTCATTCTCCGTCTTCTTAGAATATATTTCACAGAGTGTACGCCACACGCTATATTGAATACGCAACAATTTTATTTTCATTGCTGAAATCTGTAACATTTGATTCGTTCTAAAAGAAAGCACCGTTGAAAGGCGCGTATTGCCCATCCGGGCGTGATTAGTTGCATTTCACTCCAGGATCACAATATATTACACAATATTTTATACTGCCATATCGAAATATAATTTATTTTTAATTTATTATAATTTATTTTATTTAGAAAGTTAAAAACAGGGAAAAATAGAAATATGGAATCGATTATCATTTGTTCATATGTTTGTATAGTTACGCGTTAGTGTTTTGTTATTGTTGATTTTATTGAAACGTTTAGTAGTTCGATGATACGAAGTTTAATTGAAAATTATAATGTAATTAAATTATAAGGAACTCCACCCAAGAGGGTTAAAGCGGCGACTAGTATAAGGAACGATTTGCTACCTGAGAAATAAAAAAAAAAAAAATGGTATGAGCGAGAACGTGATTTATTCACAGCTTGGTGCAAAAAGAAAAACGTCAGGTCAATTAGTGGTAATGTTATGTTGGTACATTTTCTTTAGAAATCGAAGGTAATGGACTTTTCAACATATGGTCTATTTATTCCATGTTAAAGTCTGCGAGTCGTAGTGTTTATATATCGAAGTTTGGAAATTTGGTAGCCTTCTTGAAAAGAAAATCTGTTGGCTCTGTAGCAAAAAAGTGCAAAGTTTTCACAAAAGAGGACATAAGTAAGATTCTGGTGGAAGCTCCTGATGCAGAATATTTGGGAAAGAATGCTATTGTTTCAAATCCTATTATTGTTAATTAACTACTAGGAATTAATTTTAACCAGTGTACCTCGTGTAGTACAACTATTCATATTAACAGCACGTTATTTGCATTGCTTGAACAATCTCGTAAATTTATTCAATTAAATAGCAAGACAGCTATTTTCCGTTGTAATTTATAAAGTAGAAGTGCTGAGCTATTTTGCAGCACTAATCTTCAATTGTTTTATTCCAGTGCCTCTATACTGCTGCTTTCAGTTCTAAAATCAGGTAGGAATTAGTTAATTACGATATGGTAGTATAAAAAAGATATTTCTTGCGACACTTGCAGACATAGCGAGTGGTCCGAATGCATTTTTCCCCGAGCATACAGCTTGAAATGGTAAAGCATCGTTTTGAAGCAAAAACATGTAACCCTAGTACCATGCAAGGTACCACTAAGAGTAAAAAATTGCATCAATGTGAATTATGTCAGAAGATGGAATTAGTGATTTTGAAACGATGCTCCTGATTGCAAAAACAACCTAAGTCGAAGGCAGAAAAACATATAGATGTATGATGCCATTAGTTAACAATTTTTTGTGAGTCATTTCTCGTTATTTAGCAAAAACTTCATCTGGTTCCATCAATTTGTCTGGCAGTTATAATTAAGATCTGGATTTGTGATCTAAACTTTATTAGAAATTCCATTTATGACTTAAAACTATAAAAATAAAACTTAAAACACTACCTGACACATTTTCAAAATATTGCCATTTTTTAATATTTTAAAATGTACTTATATTAGATTAAAATGTTACTATGTATTATTAAAATAGAATGTATTTAATATGTCAAGAGGTAGCTCTAAGCACTACACAGAAAGAAAGAAATATTTAAACACGATAGGCGATCACTTAGAATTACAGTAACAAATGACATACATTTCAACTAAAAACGATCTTCTATTATCATTCAGCATTGACTTGCATCAGGAAAAACCCCTTTTGCATATCAGGATGTTATTGGGACTTATTAGAAACAAGTAAATGCATTACGTGGAATTCAGGCTGAACTTGTTCAATGTTGCGCAGTGTACAGTATCCTTCACGCTGTAGTTTTGTATTAACACATTCTCCAACTTTGCCCATAGTTTCTGTCTATCTATTCGGTCATATGCTTTATCATAATCTAAAGATGTGTTAAACCCTGTGGTAGGTTAAATTCCCGTCTTCTTTCCATAACAAAGATTGCATGTATACGAACGAGATCTCTGGAAAAAGTATCGGGAATTTTGAATTTCCGCGAGCTACGTATATTCGATTTTCGATTGTTTTGTGGCGTTATGTTGGTACTCATGTCCCTCACTTATGTTGACAATGTTGTTGATATCGTGCCAAAATCTGACTTTATGTAAGCGAGCTACTTGGTCAACAACAATTCAGGGGTGTGAAAAATCCGTTTCTGAGACGATGTCAAGATATGGATGGAAAGAAATAAAATGACCAAATTATTAAAAATGACTGCTGAAAACCACATCCTATTAATCAGAATAGGTGAAATCATCATTATTTTAAGTTGATAAGGAATACATATGGCATGTCATAAGCACCGCCACGGGTGGCCGAAGTCATGCCGGAGTTCGATTTCCACAGAATGTCCTCCCTGACTGAGGTTTTCTCCAGGTTTTCCTCAGTCCTCATAAATGGCAAATGCCAGGAAGGTACCCTAAACGTAGACCTTAAAAAATCTACCCCAATATATGATTTCATCTCATGTATCATCAGTGTCCATTGCCTGTGATGTCTCAGTAGTAAAAGCAGGCGTTAAACATCATTAAATAATATCATAAACACCCGGGCTCCAGTTAGCTCTCCTAAAATTAGTGTAGTGTGGCTTACTGTATTTTTGTAACCAGAGATTCAATTAAGGTCTTGTAAAACTATTTTTCCATTTCACCATTCAACTGGTAATGAACGAGAGATTATGAGGGGCACTCCGAAAGCTTTTAACAGTAATAACACTATAAATGTGACAATAGACTGATTCATTTTAAATACGGATATTTTGTAGCCACACACGCTTTTGCATCCAGTATTGCGACAGTTACTCGGTAAAGCTGTTGGGAACGCGTCATTATCGCTAATATAACTTGATTTTCGTGCCAAGAATTATTGGGGCTTGGCAGTGTAATAGCATCATAAATCACTGATGAGTACTTCTCATGGTTTTGCATCATCATTTCAAGAGTTTCAAAGAGGTGAGTGTCTCTTCATAATGAACTTCGCGTAGATCGCTCTCGTATATTTCCAGAGACAATTGAAGATGCACGGATGTTGCTCATAGCCTTGCTGCATCAGTGTGGATATTCAGAGTAGCAGCATTAAATCCAGCGTTGTCAAAAACACATCCTTAATTTACTAAGTGTTGTTCTTGCTGAATGACAGCGGGAGAATCATTGTATTATGTCTAGAAACAAAATGTCAGTCAGCAGTACATGGTGCGTCATCTAGAATATCCAATAAAATGTCACTGCAAAGTGGAATATGAAAGTCTTTTCTTCTCAGCCCGGACAGCAAAACACTCAAGATCAAAATACCGATGATCTATTGCTTTACAATGAAACACAGCAGTTAGAACTGTCCATTTCTTGATTGACGAACATGTTAATGCTTACCTCACAGCTAGTCCTTCCTGCAGCTTCGTGGGGGCTGTTTCTCCTCAGATGATAAGGCTTACATAGACCCTTGTAGAGAACCATATTAAAAATAGTTTTGAATGAATGCAAAGTGCAGAATATCTTGAAAAGCTTAAAAGTTGGAGTAAAAGCAAATGGTTTTTGTGATCTCTACTAGAAAAGTTCGTATTGATCATCGTGTAATGTAAAAACGTCGTGATTTTTTTTAGATACTTAATCTGTTCCCACTTTTGCCAGCTTTCATGTGCATTGGAACATTGTAAGTCTTCTTCTCATTGGCGCTACAGCCCCGAGGTGAACCTTGACCTGCCGCAGCGAATTCTGCTTCCTCCATCTCCGTCTTAGGACTTCATTGACAGAGGGCAGTATTGCAGTGGGCATGTGATCAGCATGCCGGTACCCCGTATGTCTCTCCATTCGACAGTTTTCCAATTATCCTCACAAGGGTGGGTGGGCACAATTCCAGACCTCCCTCACTTAGAAAAAATCCTAAGTAGTTACCTGGAATCGCACCCAGGCCTCTCGGAAAGTCAGCAATGCTAATTACTAGACCATGAGTTGGTCACATTTCATGTATATGTTCTGTTAAGTACTTGAACTTGTAAGCGCAAATTTTTCGTAACCATGACGTAATCGTAGTCTATAAGTCAGGAAGGAGAGAAAAGGTGTAAAGTGCTTACGACTGTGGCAAATACAACTTGGTCGTTTATCTCAATAACTCCAGCAGCCGATGAACGTTAAAATAAATCACAGGCACCATAAATACTTTGGAAAGTAAGTAGGTGTATTCTTTGTGATTCGGACTGCACAGCTACAACTAGCTAGAAAGTTCATTTTATATTCTGAAACGAGTCAGAAGCTTTTTAAGTTCTCTCCTCACTGAATTAAAAGTACGTAATTATAAACTTATTGCGATATAATGTAACTAAACACAAACTTGCGTTATATGCGCTCTGTAAGATCTGTAAACTTTAAAGTGTTTTAAGTTGAAACTCATCATAATTACCCAAACAGAGATTGAGCTAAATGATTGCTAATCTATTACAATAAACTAATGTCCTACTGGAATCGCAGTAAATAACTGAATTAAAAATAAAACCTAAATAATTATTTATTGAGAAATAAGGTACACTTCTCTAGAAGTATTTTTCAAACTATTAAAAATAAGATGTCCTTTGTAAATAATTTAGACTGTGTTGCATCGAACTGTGCGTCGATATGTTTGTGGAAGTTTGTTAGACGCGTTGCATGAGCAGAACTTTTTAATAACATATTTAAAAAATGCATTTGTAATCATTCGTTTTCGGAAGCAAAAAACTACATTTTCCAAGGAAATAATGAGCCGACCATCATTTCATTCATATTATATAGGATGTCTCCGAAATACCCGGCATAACCTCAGCGTGTTTACTTAATAATGTAGACTGTAAAATTAATTTACATCACCATCGGTTGGAAATGTTTGGATTTGGAGATTTTTCGTTCTGTTTGTGACATTTAGCTCTTCACATTATCTTAAAGTTAATATTCCTGACTGAACACAGGCTACATTACCTAACGCAAACGATTCCATGAATGACTTCTTATACTATATTTTGACCAAACTATCACTGACAATCCATTGAGAAGCGCACTTGATGCTTGAGGCAGTATGCAGGTACCTAAAGCAAAGGTTTCCTTGACGGTGAATGGGTAGAGGTGGATTAATTGCTCGGTCTTCACGCTCCCCTAATCTAAACTCACTTTGCAGTCATTTGATTTATTCGTCTCCGGTGAACAATGCGGAATCCAATTAGGACGAATTATCGCACAATATGCAATCTTAGGAATTTGGAAGATATTGTATGCTGACCTGTTATAGTAATCTCAAGGAAAAATGACAATAAACGCAATTTCTACTTATTTCTTAAAATTGTGAATGATGTATAGGTTTTAATAGTACAAAATCGAGATTGTTTCATTTGATGTCTAATTTAGGGGCTATATGGTCGGTATAATTTTCAGGATTAATTTTCATTTCGATAACCAAATATTTGTTGCTCAGTTATCCAATAACCAATTACAACAAAAACTCACAAGCTGCATGGATGAGTTAAAATATGCTATCAGATAAAATCAGCATGCCTTTGATCTATCAGATCAGAGAAAAATATTGGCTGTTATTGAGGAGGAAGAGAAGCTCTAACTAGTTACCGGTTCAAAAATCTTTTTATATTCAATAATTTATAAAGTATATATAACAAAACATATGCTCAGAAATGCATTAATTTAGCCTAAAACACATATCTGTCATTCAGCAATATATTGTATTGGAATTAATAAAATATCTTTGCAACATTTGAATTATTATTTAAAAAAAACAAATATTATTTAAACTTTCCATTAGATCTGTTTTTGACTCATGATTTCAGTATATTTATTAAGTTACGCGATTTATTATATTATAACATAAAATAGTAACGAAAATAAATTTGTAACGAAAATATAAAGCAAGGCGTTATACATATTCTTTCTGAACTAAATACTGTAAATGCAGGTTTATATTATTGACGTCAAAAACGCACTAATTTGGAAGCTTCTGCCTCAAACGGCAATACTTGAATACCAAAACAAGGCTAATAACGGCACCATTAATATTTGCAGATATACAGAACCTAACCCCTTAACTGAAAAATATTTGAAAATATATAACTAAACTGATAAATACTCCGGTTTCCCTTGCACTCATTCTGTCGTTGCTCCATCGTCACCTCACCCCCATCTCCACCTTCATCATCAATCAGCGTAATGTAATCTGTCGATCTATGCACGTTTAATAATATAAAGTGTTTTTTTTTCGTTAAGTTAAGCTCTTTCGCCGTCTTCAGGAATTCTTACATCCATTTCTGTTGTTTTAAAATAATAATATTTACAAATATTGATAATAAATATACAGAATATACCATAAACCATTTTCTTTTTCTGAAACAGTCCAATATTATTTAAATATTTAAATGTATGTTTTGATTTATTTTAATCTCTAGATTAACATTTCTTTAAATTGCTTCGTGGAATGTAATAAAAATCATGAATTAGGACATTCTGATTGTAGAAAAGTAAAACATACACACCAAACACAAAAAATATATGTATCATGACTTATATGTTTATATAAATTAAAAATAAAGTAACACTTTGGGCATTGTAACTAAAATAACAATAACTAAAGAAGCAGAAATAGAATAAAGCACTTAAATATTCATAAAATTATCGCTCGATTTTGTATATCATGAACAACTAGTGTTCTTCAAAGACAAAAAGACAAGTGAACGTAGTAAAAAAAATAATGAATTTCGTAGATAACGTAATGCGTGGAAACAGATTAAACAAGCAACAGACTGAGAGATATATTAACAGGTAAGATTTAAACCCAATGGTATACGAGCTTTATGCAAAAATATAACTGTCATCTCTATATCTCTTAGTAAACTTTCGGTGTTGTAAGCCGGTATTTCTGTGAGTGTTTATTTATTCTAGTCTGTTTTACTCTATTTCTGTTTCTTTAGTTATATATAACTAAAGAAGCAACGGGTACATGATATACAATGTATCCGTTGTCTTAATTGTTTGTTTATTGAAATATCTTTGTTCCCTCTTTCTCTGTATTATGCTATGATTATTTTGGAATATATTTTTCCCAACTATTTATATTAAATGTGAGGGCGTATCCAGATTTCTTGATAATCATCCATTGCTTTTTCCTGTCAACACGGTCAAATGCTTTGTATTAATCTAAAAATGGAAGATGTGTTTTACGCCACGAATGGCCGAGGTCGTGAGCGGAAGATCTAGGGTTCGATTCCCGTCAGGATCGTTCTCCCTGAGGTATTTTCCAGGTTTATCTCAGTCCTCATAAATAGCAAATGCTGGGTATGCACCTTAAACTTAGGCGTGGAACGCTTCCTTCCTTTAAAAAAAATTCTTCTCCAGTTAATCATTTTATTTCATGTATCATCAGTGTTCACCGCCTGTGATGCCTCAGTGGTTAAAACGGGCGTTAAATACTGTTAAAAATGTGTTTGGGATAAATTCTCTTCTTTTCTATTATTTGTTGAACTATAAGCATATGATTTGTAAATACAAAGAACCAAATGTCGTTAATTTTAACATGGATGTACGAAGATCGGAAAAACACTGGACCACTTTCTAACCTGGGAGGCCGATTGTACTGTACTCAACAGCAGTTTGGCGCATTTAGCTGTTAAAAGGATTGACATTAACTGAAAAACTGCATAAATAAATCTTCTTTTTATTTTGTGTACATATCTGTATCTTTCAATCAGGAAAAGAATCGGTAGAGTGTGAATTAGACCTTTTTTCCATCTTTCCTAAGATATGCCGCACCTCCGTTTCCTCCTGATACTTTCATTAGCTCTAAGTGAGTATTTCGCCATGCTTTTGGTACAAATTTCGTAACTGTTGCTTCACTTGATACGTAATTTTTTATTGATGTGTAGCTGAGTTTTTCCACTTATAGCTCTTTGGGTATTCATTTCTACTGCTCTTTTCATTTTTAGCTGTTTTTTTAACCATTCCGATAATCCAAATGTTTTAAAAGTCTGGCCTTGTATTTTTTTCATGATATTTCCATATTTAGATATTTTTACACCTAAGTATTGAAAATTCGAAAATTGCGTAGTTGTTGTTCTGTCAATTTTAAGTAAATATTTAGATATAGGCACACACATATTTAGTTTAGTCTGTGTAAGTGGACATGTTATATTTCTCGGCAGCAACTGAAACCTTTGCAGCTGGCTCTCTTTCCCGAACAGTATAGTCTGCATGAACTAAAACAATTTATTGCTCAAAATCCCCCTTGCATTATTCGGTGAAGAAACCGAATGCTGTTGGGTTTCTGCAAAGAACTGCGAAACTGCCAGTAGTAACAACTTGCAACTTGCAAACCTGTAGTCCTCCCAGCAGTAAGTCGGGAGTTTTCAAAAGCAATTTGAATGAACTGCTCACCACGCTCCTGCCATGCAAGACGCTATTACTGTCATCGATTCCAGCAACGTCTGTTAATACGTGACTCTCGGATAAGAGTGAGAACCGTAATCCGCCTGGAGCTGTCTCTGCACCGCATTATCAGCCCCCTCTTCTTCCATACAACTGTGGATACCATAGTCCACGTGAAACTCCTTCAAGGGCTTTTGAATTAATCGAATGACGAGGAACTCAGTACTAGCCATTTTCAGCAGGATATGACTACTTGCAAATCTTCAGTGTCACACTTCCTTCTTTGAGAATGGTGTCATTTCTAATGGCCTTTGGTCACCAAGTCTGCTTGTTCTAATCCAATTCTTTCTAAGAAATTACCGAAAGGGAAAGCGAGCCTCAACAAAGCACAACTTTTGTGATACTGCAAGAAATCATTTGACAGGAAATTGAAGCTTTCCGTATATTGAAGAGACATGATGATTGTCTCAATCACTTGCTACAAGAGCATTGCGCTTTACATGCACTAAACCATATCTGTGTGAGTTGTGGCTAAATTACTTTTATTAGTTTGAAAGTTATAAGGGGAAAATTGGGGCCGAGAGGGAGTGAAACACCTCATAATATGATCACGCAGTAGAAACATCTGCCGCTATCGCAATAAAATAGGTCCAGATTGAGTTATCTATTTCATCCGATTAGCATTAATATGCTGGGCGATATGATGTCACACTTTGTTTATTGTAATTGATACAATAAGTATAATCAGAAAATTGATGAATAAAAAAGCGAGTAAAATAATTCCAAAGGAAGGTCGCTAATTTACCGCCCTGGGCATATTTTATTATTTAAATTTACTTTGTTTTAAACATTATCTTATTAAGAAATGAAAACGCTTTGGAAAAATCAGTACACAGTTTTATTTTAACTCGAACAGAAGGACTCGGCTATCATGCGGAAACTATTTTATTTATGAGTATCTCTGAATCTCTGGCTAAAACTGCATGCATTAAGCGAAGAGTAGAAATATTTCTGTTCCAGCACTTGAACTCATAATCTACCAGGCGTTCTATTTCTGTGTCTCAGAAAAAGCTCTTGGGTAATGTTTATCATTTCGATGCCAATGACCTTCGAGTGAAGTATGTGACTTGTGCTTTTTGTAAACTGAATTAAAATCAAGAAGGCCAGTGTTATGCTTGGCTACACTCACATCAACTGTTCCCTTACCACAACAAAGCCTGTTTTCTAAGTCAATCGCCCACCGAAAGCGTTATTTTAATAGCTGGCCTCAATCGTATGTGTAAATAACAAAAAATATACGAGACAAGAATTTTGATTGTCTTCACTTAAAAACTTGCTCCGTTTTTTTGTGGTCATGAGTATTTTAGAGACTCCACGGAAATAAGTCCCTTGTAATAATTTTCTCATCATTCAATTGTAACATTCCTGCCAGTTGGTTAGTATTTAGGACATTCCTGTAACTTATTTGGCTAAACTGTTGGCTTGTCATGATATGGGGTCCTGGTTCTACTTGTGTTACACCGGAGCTTCTTGGATTTGATTATTCCAAGGGGTTCTCCAGTTTATGTTTACATTCAATTTCGGTTGGTCACTTGAATTTCCTCTCTTTCAATCTCTCATAATTCAATCACCATTAACATTTTTCGGTTGCCAACCACAGGTGTATTCCACACCTGGTTTCAAGCCGTTGTACAAATACGGAGAATCTTAGCCTACAGAGGCTGAACCTTTGCCGTTTACTTCCCAGGTATCTCGAATCCTCGAGCGTGCTACATTTAACATATTTCACAGGGGACTGAATCCAGGATATTAGGGTCATATGACCTGTGGAAATGGCGGAAAATATCTACGGATAGCCTCTTACACACTGCATGAGATATACTGATAGGGCTCCATGTCATCTGATTCTAGATTGAGGATGACAAAGAGTGTCCCATGAAAAACCGGTCCTCTGCCTCCTAAACAGAAATGGGCAATGTTCTTATGTCAATTTAAGTTTCAACTTGTGACAATTTTTGCTTGAATATCCTCGACCACAGCTGAAGCATGAATATATGGGGCTCGGTTTTTTTTCTTTCAATCCTTTTTTATTATTATTTTTCTCCTTCACGTTCTCAAATGACCTCTATGTACACCAATTTTTCGCCAAATTTTGTATAATACACCAGCTTAAGGATATTTGGCTGCAAAAGACCCAGCGTTTTCTTAATAGAACCATATGCCCACCCCTTAGCTATATTTTGTTGTAGAGAATACATTCGCATGACATAACTGCGAACTCACTCACAGCATAAAGCGCTTCTTCGTGCTGACACAGACTTTTAAATAGCCACCACCAATGGGTGGGTTGTAATAACTTCTTTTATTTCCTCTCTCTTCCAGTATTCTTTCATAATCTGGCTCGCCGTGAACTCTGCTGTAGGTTGTGGTGCTTAGGAATTGCTTCCGCCATAACTGCGCTCTGCAAATTATCTCATTCTATAAATACTGAGTCGTATAGCAAACATAACTTTTGCTCACGTAGCTAAAAGCTTTTGCCAACTCGCATTCTAGTGACAACGTTTAGAAAATATGCTGCCGTTGTTTGCATTTTTTATACTCAGTTACGCCAAAATTCCACGGTATTTTCAACATAAACAAACGACCTTGAAGCTTCCGAAAAAATATGTTGCTATCTCAGTGGAGCACTGAATTTTCCTGGCTTTCTTAGAGTCTCTAGGTAATTCCAAAGGTAAATGAAGAATTATGTTCCCAAAGAGGTCCTTGATATTAAACCAAGATGGCAGACTGTCTTTTTTCTTATCTCATGGTATCAGTAAGCTATGGAAATAGGGCAGAAAATATTACGAATAACACGTATGATGGAGAATATAAAATACACAGGAATAATAAGTGAGGCAGTGAGGATGATATACTGTAAACGCAGAATAGATAAAAACTATAACAGCATAAAGATATGAGTTAGAGAATATAGGAAACCAGGTGCTTATAAATATACACCCTTAAATTATAGCATTCAGGAAGCACGCACACAGTTTCACTAAGGTGACTTGTCTTCCCCGAAAACATATAGATAGATATGCATCTTTATATTTCCTGTGTGCTTCCAAAGTCTGACTACCTGAATGAAAATAAACGATTCTAATACCCTTTTAAAAGTATTTTCGCAATTTTTGAAATGTTTTTCAATAGCAGCAGCTAAAACCCATGCTTCTCTGTATGGCCGTTCAACATTTTTTTTATCAAAACGTATCATGCCGTTTTTGTTTTTATCGATTTCTATCATATGGTAACACAAAAATAAATAAATACCCCCTAAAGTATTTGGAACAGTGCTCAGGTATCAACTTTCATGTAGAACTGATACCGCCAAGCGTGGCCGAGGTAGTTAAGGCGCGCACTCATGAGCGGCAGGTCACTAGGACCGTCCTCCCTAATTAAGGTTTTCCACATTTTCCTCAATCCTAAAATACGGCAAATGCCGAGGAGTACACTAAACTTAGACCTGGAACGTTACCAGTAAAGTAAAGCCGTAGGTCCCGTGTCGTACATTTACGGCATGAAAAAGAATCTCAAGCCTGAAAGAAGAGACCTCTGAGCCAAATTTGTCGGCCGTTTCACGCCCTGAATTGAATGGAACGCTGATGACCTGAGATGTTAAAGAGCGTCCGTAAATAAAACAAATCAATCAAACGCCTATTAGTATCAACCCACTTCCTTAAAGTATGATACATATGCGGTTTTTGCGCGTAGGCTTGTTCAAAACAAACATGAAGCTTTCTTCCGCTTTTACTTCCTCGTTCTATTTTATTTTGCTATATACATGCATGGCCTAAATGCTAGGTTGCTTGCCCAGTAATTGCAACGCATCGTATCATTCTTTCAGATGAACGCCATCGGTAGTGAAGTCTATTTCTGAAAATTTTCCCATTTCAACGGTGTCTTCCAAACGAAGTTATCAACTAAAATTGTTAGACAAGGGCTAATTTCGAATGTATTAACTAGGAATTCAGATATTAAGAGTTTTCATTGTGTAATATTTTCTTCTCTGCGAATTCTTATTACTATTGGCTTGCCCAAGGAATGTGTAAATAAATGAAAAGGTCAGGCACTGTTAAAGTGTATTTGGTATTACTTTTCTTAAAGAGTCCAATTCATTAGAATTTTACAAAACATGTTTGTTTTGCGAAAATACTTATGTATGGTGAGGTTATAAGAGATAAGGCCCGCAAAGCGAGGCTACGCACTAAAAGAATATGTTGTCAAGATAGTATAATACATATGCAGGTAGCAGCATGTAGTTTAAATTATTCTCTGCCAGCGAATGATTGTGCTTTCCAGTTACTTGGTGCTTTCATTGTGCGCTAGTTGTCCGCTATTTAATTATAGTTATGAAGTATGACTTTTATGTGCGATTAATTGTGTGAAAAGGATTGTACAGAGAAGTGATTAGCAAAAATAAATAAATAGCTTGGCAATTGCGCTCCAGGTGAGAAACCCTCAGCTATTTTATTAAAATTAGTCTTTATGGTCGTTTAGTTTATTTGTAGTGGATAGTATTGTTGATATTAAGTAAGCTTAAATTTTGTATTTTTATAAGAGTGAACAATATTGTGCCAGTATCTGCGATTATACAGTGGGTTTAAATGAATATTTTTAGTTTAATATGATGAATATATCAATGTATGGACAAGAAACATGTTTCGTACCTCGTGTCTGGCGGAAAAAAATTACATGAAAAATATGAACGTTTCATGTAAGTGCCGGTAATCAGTTGCCGCTGAGGGGCATCATTTTCAACATCAGTTATACACAGATTAGTAATGTAAGTGCCGGTAATCAGTTGCCGCTGAGGGGCATCATTTTCAACATCAGTTATACACAGATTAGTAAAATAACAATACTAAAATAAAAGAACTAACTTTATGTATGTCGATTGTATCAGTAGAAAGGGAGTAATATTTCACTTGTATTGGGCAAACCTAGCTTTCCTCAGTTCGATTTTCGTAATACAAACACTCGTATTACTGTCACGAAAGTCTTAGCAGCAAGTCATGATTATCAAAATGTTGCTAACAGTGTGTAGAAAATAAGATTGTCATAATTTAACTGTCAGCAAACAAAGGTTATACTTTATTAGGTTACTAGTGCATTAAATTACAAAATACGTCATGAATAAGAATGAAATATGAATTTCGAATGCATAGTATAACCTAAACATATTTTTTTCAGGGCATCGAATTTCTGTTGAAATAAAAAAAAATATTTTTAATTTTTGTGATTTCTTTTTCTGTTCTGGCAGAGACTTTAGCACTGTACATAATATTGGCACATAAGAAAATATATTAGAAAAAATTTTCTTTGGATTATAAGGGGAATGGCTTAGCGTCTTGGTTGAACTGCCAGACATTAAATCACCTCGTTGTCACACGAGGGGAGCAGATGTGGTACATGTGGAGTCGTAAAATCGCGAAATGTGCACCAAGAAAACTCCACAAAAATAAAGTTAATTTAGTGTAAAACCTACCGACCTTGCAGCACGAAGAGTAATCTTAAACTGCATGCAGTTTTTATAACTTTGAAATATCACAGCAGGGGTTTTCATCTGGCTCTTCTCCATGTGTTTATCTGGCTTCCTTTAAAAGTTGCCAACGTCCTTCCTCTAAAAGTTCTCTTTAAGTTACCCCATTACTACCAATCCGTGTTTATGTTTAATGCATACATCTATTACTGATTTTATGTTTCCTTCACTGCTTACGGGAATATATAGAAGTATGTTTGCTCTTGGTAACTTGTAGTTTAAACAAAATAAAGAATTTTATGAATTAATTTTCCAAAGATTGCAAAGCATAGCGTGAGAGTTTTGTATATGGTTCAATAACTGCAGATCTTGCGGTAAACAGATTAACAGATATTATTTTAATAAACAGCCATGAATAAAATTTTGCTTCATATTTATGAGACTTTACCTTGTTTCCCATCATTTTTGACACCTGCTTGAAAATTTTCTTCAAAAATTTAAACCTGGCGGATGTTCTTCTTCAATTCCTCTAAGGTGTGGGATCTGTTTATCTTTTAATAACCTGCAGAGATAAGTACAGGGATTGACAGAAATATTGTAAGTTCTGCTAACTAGGCATCGGAATTCTTAAGCACTTAACATAAAATTAGGTAGACTCAAACAATTACCTAGGTCAATATGCAAATTTTCGAGTGACAGCCTTAAGGGGGAGAGTAACCTATAGTGCTCCCCCCTGTTATCTACAGTCCAGTACCAGCATAACTTCATTCCTCTTCATTCTAGTTTTAGTGCTTAGACATTCCGAAATACTGAACTGCGATGCTTGCGGCAATATCTGTAGAAACACTGCAATCTGTATAATGTTCACTTGTTCACCTTCTCCACAAGTGTGCTGATCCAAACGAATCACTCTTAACATCTGCTGAAGTTTCATCAGGTAAGACGTTACTGACTGTTTGTTAGTGCGTTTTCTGTGATGGATATACTTTACAAACAGGATGTTTCTTTGCGCTATAGGCCACTAGTAATTTTATTTAGGAAACTAAAACCAATTCTGTTGTCACTAATTATACCTCTAGTTTTCAGTTTGCTACAAAAGCCATACATGTTTCATTTAAAACAATGCTACTTTTGAATTGAAAGCTACGATTTTTTAACTTTCTGAATTGTGCATAACCTCACATTGTTCGAGCCGCTGACATGGATACATTTGTGCGCAACTAGATTTTTCACATTTTGATTCATTTTGGAA